>JAOWCC010001634.1:88910697-91310697 GCA_030867875.1 Actinernus sp. WN-2022
GGGATCCCCTTGTGAATTTTTTGTTGATTACCCAGCATGCAATTGGAGGTGGGAGCAGGAAAACATGGTGGAGAGAAGGGCAGCATTAAGAATAGCACGCTTCACAGTCGCAATGTGTGTTTTGTGCAAACAAACCTGGTGGTTCGAAAGATTAAAGAAGGTACTGTAACGACTGAGTGCTGATTTTGTGTTTGCTTTTGATTTCAAGGGCGATTAATGGGAAGGATTTTGGAGGGCAATTTTCAGCTCCTCAAAATTGGTGAAAATCGGAGAAACGAAAAACGATCACCAAAACAAATGAGTTTTTCTCCAAAGTGGGAGAGTCAAGCGATCCCAGTTATAGCTGTGGCTTTGAAGTCATTCTTCCCTTGAAATAATATTGCAACATCGTATTTCCAGCGTGTCTAGGTTTGCTGCAATATTTTTTCCCAGGTACATGCTTCATATTGGCCGCTTTTGGCTGCTCTAGTAGTGAAAGGGTTAAACAAAAAAATGAAAATCTATAAATGTCAATTCTTTTCCTTCAGAATCGGTGTATTGGATATTCGCTAAGTAACGAATTAGTTGGCCAAGTTTTGTGATATAATTGTTTTCCAGACAGGAGCTAAGGGCAAAAATGTACTTCCTTGCCTTCTCTTATAATAGACACTAATTCAGAACCACACCTAAGGTTGGAGGGGGTGGTTCAAAGTTTCAAGTTCATCGAAAAGATTTGTATTAAGCACAACATATGCATCTTCAAGTTGCTGTGACTTCATTTTTGGGAGACATGTTGCTAATGCATCCAATCATGTGATTTGCCACACCCTCCTCTTGTCCATAATTGGGATATTGCTTTCCAACCATAGATAACCTGTAAAAATTTCTCCTGTCCAAAATATAAGGTCATTTCACATGCAATTGACATTATTCAACTACAATGGATGCTAAGATCCTGCAAAATAAGTTTGAGTGCAAACAGAAGAGGTCACATGACATGGGTAGGGTGGTTATTAACCCTTTCACTCCTGGACGCATTTGGGCTCAATTGGTGAAATGCAGAGTGCTAACTCAACCCTCCCCCCTCAGTTCCAGTTTGGCTAGCCCGGGCTAGTTAAATACTGCTGACTTTTTAAACCAAGGGCTCAAACTTTCCCCATGATGCCATTCGGCAGAATTCTACAGACTCGGCGGCGGTGAGTATGGTTTCTTCTGTAGGGTTTCCAATGAAATGTGCTCTAATTTTGGAGAAAAATGCCACTGTCAGAGAGCTTGAAGACATCATTAAGTCTGAGGATGGCTGAAAAGTACTTGGTTTGCTTTTAGTAGGCCTTGTGAGGGGATTTCACAGGGTTTTTCCGTTGTGTTTGTGATTTCAGACACAGGAAAAAATTCTTCACTGAAAGCCTTGAAATCCTGCAGTGGCATTCTTTTACCCCTGCTCAACCTATTAGGATGTGTTTTTGTCACTTTAAAGCAACGGCTTGAGTCCAAATCACCGCTCTTGGCTGTAGGGGTAAAAGACTTATAAAAAAAACCTACAGGAGTCCCAGAGGGGGGGTCCTCTTGTGAATTTTTTTGTTGATTACCCAGCATGCAATTGGAGGTGGGAGCAGGAAAACATGGTGGAGAGAAGTGCAGCTTTAAGAATAGCACGCTTCACAGTCGCAATGTGTGTTTTGTGCAAACAAACCTGGTGGTTCGAAAGATTAAAGAAGGTACTGTAACGACTGAGTGCTGATTTTGTGTTTGCTTTTGATTTCAAGGGCGAATGGGAAGGATTTTGGAGGGCAATTTTCAGCTCCTCAAAATTGGTGAAAATCGGAGAAACGAAAAACGATCACCAAAACAAATGAGTTTTTCTCCAAAGTGGGAGAGTCAAGCGATCCAGTTATAGCTGTGGCTTTGAAGTCATTCATCCCTTGAAATAATATCGCAACATCGTATTTCCAGCGTGTCTAGGTTTGATGCAATATTTTTTTCCAGGTACATGCTTCATATTGGCCGCTTTTGGCCGCTCTAGTCATGTAGTG
The DNA here is from genome assembly GCA_030867875.1 of Actinernus sp. WN-2022. Classification (NCBI taxonomy): domain Eukaryota; kingdom Metazoa; phylum Cnidaria; class Anthozoa; order Actiniaria; family Actinernidae; genus Actinernus; species Actinernus sp. WN-2022. The sequence goes on from JAOWCC010001634.1 coordinate 88,912,710, forward strand.
AAAGGGTTAAATAATTGATGCGGTTTTGAAAGGTCAACATTTACATAACAAAGCATAACAAAGCAGCTCTTGTCTGACCATTAGCATTTTGTTATAGGTGCTGCTTGAATTTGGCGAATCTCGTAAAGAGGCTGTAATCCAACGTGGAGATATGGCCGATCTCGAAGCACTCATAAGAAAGACCTTTGTTCAAATACAGAGTGATGACAAGATAATAACACAGCGCTATGATGGCGAATGGGATACTTGGGTGGATATCAGTTGTGTCGATGAAATTGACGATTGTTGTTCAATAAACATTATATTTTTGTATTTTTTCTGGTTCATTCATTTGACAAATGTCTGTTGTTGGAGGCGGGGCAATTGATACTCTTTTGACCAATGACAATGACAAAGTCATCTCAGTTCAAATCTCCCGCCTATGCCCGGCCTCCCCCCCCCCCCCCCCCCCCCCCCCCCTGTGGCTTAACATTGATAGGTGCATTAATCCATTATAGCACATATCATAATGATTTCATATTACCTGAGTCTAGGCAACTCAACCCCATTGGAATCATGGGAAACATTACCAAAGGGGGAAACCACTGGATTAATAAAGTAACGACACTAATGCACAAATCGACTAAAACTAATCAATTTATGTCTCAATATATTGTCTGAAAATCTCTAAAAGATTCTAAAAATCCTCAAAATTTCTAAAACTCTTCAGATCGTCTAAATATCCCCCCCAAAATCCGGATTTTTGTAGCTAAGCACTGCCACTGATCTAGTTCTACACAACTTAAAGTTATATATTAAAAATAATTGTATCTTGCGTTTCGATTGTTATTCTTTTTTCGGTGACTTCTTAACTGCATAGTTCTCATATAATCGTCCCGATCGCTTGAATCTTTTGTTCGGTGTGAATCGAAGCGTAAATTAATATGTAGAACAAAAGAACAACTTGCCTCTTTCATATTTCAATCTGTGTCCCAAATATAATTTTCAGATCACCTGACTTTTCCCTCGACTGGCTCGAGTAATGTTTTTTTTTTAATCAATTGAGGCAACAAGTGAAGTCGTCTGGTGATTAAAACACAGTGCATCTTATTTTTTGTGCAGTTTAAAATGTTTAAAATGTTTAAAATGTACTCACCGTGCAGATTGCAAGAAGAATACCGTTTGGCCAACCTCGTTCCCAGGGGTCTTTACGCGCCTAATCAAAGATGGCGTCGAAAGTACCCCTGGTACAGGCTGGTTGGATTCGGCCACTGATTGGCTAGACGTTAAGCGCGCGCTGATTGGAGAATTTCAAATAGCGCGTGCATTTTTGCTTTGAAAATAAACTGGCGATGTCGTCTTTCGCATTGCGCGTTCAAAAATCGTTGAAAACAACTACAAATTCATCAGAACTTAGCGTTTTTGCCTTTTATTATACTCACTTCGCAACTGAGTACAAGTAGAACAATGTACGGGTGGAATTCATTGGGATCACACTTCAACCGCTAACCGTTTTTCAGCGATGATGAATCCAAGATGGCGGATGCTCCTCAAAATATGCCCACATATTGGGCATATTTTTGGGTCACATGACCAGCCTGTACCAGGGGTACTTTCGACGCCATCTTTGATTAGGCGCGTAAAGACCCCTGGGAACGAGGTTGCCGTTTGGCTAGTTTGTTACAAAGTATCGATTGAATATCGATCGGTCATATTTAATTCATTTCCATTCCTCCTCGGCCTCGCTCATGAAAATATTAAGGTGGCGGTGTAACAGCGGATTGGTTCCGGCCAGGGAAATGGTTCCGGCCAGAACTATTTCCCTAGGGTTTTGGTTCCCCTTTGGGGATATGGTTCCGGGGTCATCATATTTCAGGGTTTTGGTTCCGATATATTGAAACGCCAGCTTTTTCGTTCCGGTCGGAACTAAATCCCTAGGGTTGCAGTGCAGTTCATCACCATTAGACCATAACCACATAAAACAGAATTTAAGATCACCCTTCCTTATTAGCTGCGTAAAGTCATCAGACGTTTATCAAAATCGTTTATATCTTGCCTCGGTTTAGCTCGGTTTCTCGGTTTCTCGGTTTCTCTGCGTGGTACTCACAAGGTGTTGCAGAGTATTATCATAGAAATAGAAATAGCAAAAACAACAACCAAACTGCTGTCACATAGCCACAGACACAAAACAAACATCACCCCAACCCATTGGGTGGTGTGACGTCATCAGGCACGTCCCTCTTAGCAAAATCGTGTATATCTTGCCTCGGTTTAGCAAAACAACAACCAAACTGCCGTCGCATAGTCACAGACACAAGACAAACATCACCCGACCCTTTGGGTGGTGTGACGTCATCAGTCATGTGACTTTTAGCAAAATCGTTTATATCTTGCCTCGGTTTAGCAAAACAACAACCAAACTGCCGTCACATAGTCACAGACACAAGACAAACATCACCCGACCCTTTGAGTGGTGTGACGTCATCAGTCACGTGACTTTTAGCAAAATCATATATATCTTGCCTTGGTTTAGCAAAACAACAGCCAAAATGCTGTGACATAGCCACAGACACAAAGCAAACATCACCCGACCCATTGGGTTAGTACGTGAGGGGCGTAGCCAGGGGGGAGATACCAAGGGTTCCCCCTTTCCAAAGGGTAAAAAAATCTGTAACATGATGGGTCACTTGAGCTCTTGCATACATGCAGTCGTGGCGTGATCGACGCTAATTCGTGCATTAATGGTATTATCTTTCAGCATGGTTGAGAAAACAGACGTCACGAACCCAGACAACAGTCCATTTCATACTGTTCTCATTAAATGCAGTGACACCTGTATTTCAGTAGTGGGGGCCATTTAGTATCCGCTTAAAAAATGAAATTTGAGATCTTCGTATCACTGTATCACCGTATCATTGTATCTCAGTAACACTTTATATCAGGTTATATACCAAGCCGGGTTATCCCCTCTAGCCTCCTTTCACTAGGCATCTCAGAAACTACACCTGAAATCTTAGCAGCACGGCGGCAAAAGTTCCCTGCGAAATTCGTGAAACCAAATTTGTCCCCGGCGGTCTTAGATTGCTAAACATTTCGGCTAACATTAGAACAGATAGGGTTTTGCTACCTAATAAAAAAGGGGTCCGACTGCCTATGCTCTCCTCTAGATCTTTACGAAACTGAGCCGAGAAGGGACTTCCGACTTTTGAATTAAAATTTCCCACTTCTGAGTTAAGAATTTTCTAACACTCCGTGGTTCAGGTGGGTTGATACAGTAGTACGACACAAAGCCAACGCAATTTTTTTATAATAATATATATTTTTTAGTTTTTATCTGATAATCCAGTGATCAGCACACGCCTATCAGCGTTATGTCCTAGTTGTATTTCTCCCACGCTTTTCGTTTCATAACTATATACAACTTCTTCAGAGAGTACTGAACTAATAAACGGGCTGAACAGGGCCTATATATAACAAACGTGCTACGGAAATCTGTGGTTATACATACCGGCGTAAGCTTGAGGTAGGAGAGTCCCGTAGATAAATAAATATGCTAAAACAATATTTTTGGGGTTGGATTAACGTTAGTTCAGTACTCCCTGAACAAGTTTGTAGCAATCAAACGAAACGCGTGGGAGAAATAAAACTTCAACACATCGCTGATACCGCGCAAATTATATAAATTTATTTTGTCAAAAATCGTTTGCGAAGGCCCTTGTACGGCACTCCTAGTCGCGACGCCAGACGGTACCGTGTTTCTGAGTGGCATGGAGTGAAATCAACACTGACAAAAATACTAATCACGGCAGATAATATAAATCAGTGTTACTGTTAGAAAGCATTGAGAGCACTGAGTCAGCTACCGCGGCACATTTCCCGTTTACATCAGTTTGTGCTAATCACAAGCGCCATGCTTAACGTTGATTTTAAATTGAATGTTTTCATAGCCTTAGAAGTGAAGTCTCACAATCATATTGGAAATACCAAAATATTTCCGTATTCGAAAAATATTCTTCCTCAAATCAAATTAAAATGTTGAAAGAAAATCCTGAACATCGGTCTAATAACGTATCCAGAATGCCCTCCTTTCTGCTAAAGGGACGGGTGATGTCATGGGCTCCTGGTGATGTTTGTTTTTTGTCTGTGACTTGTTACACTTGTTTGGCTGTTGGTTTGCTAAACCGAGGCAAGATATAAACGATTTTGCTAAAAGTCACGTGACTGATGACGTCACACCACCCAAAGGGACGGGTGATGTTTGTTTTGTGTCTGTGACTATGTAGCCTGCGTCGCATCCGAACTGAACCCCGGTTAAGTCCGTCTGCGAAACAGTGGACAAAAGCTTGTTCTCGACCCCCAGCGAAGTTGCAGGATTATTTATAATCGATTTTGATTGGCTTTTACTAATGATCATTCTTACACGTCTTCTGATTGGCTGGCCATTCAACTGTCACCAGCCTCGGAGATTGTTATGACGGGCATTCATGTCAGAGGCCGCTCGGTTGAAACGCTTCGTTTGCACGTGCACGCGTGAGTCAACTGTTTACTTGAGATTTCTCGCCCTAATAACTGCTGAAGAATACCGTAGATCAACAAGACGAGCTATGTCGTCGTTTCCCTGTGTTTTACTATCGCAGAAGGTTAGGTTTATTTCAACTTCGGGTCAGGTTTTGAAGTAATGTAACGTAATAGGTAGCTGCCCGTGGTTTAGTGCCAGATAAAAGGATACTTGCCGAACACATTAAATAGAATCTGTCACGACAAAATGCTCGTTCGAAGAACACACACACATCCCCCATGCAGCTTAGAAAGATCTAGTATCTCAACTCCGGTCAACTGCTCTTGTTCTAGCAAACGAATCTCGATTTTAAACTGATATTGTACAAATATCATTGCTCTTTTCGACGTGTATAAAAGCCGCCGCATTTTGAAATGTAAATTAGCCGTTAGTCGCACTGTTGACAGGCTGGTGACAGTTGAATGGCCAGCCAATCAGAAGACGTGTAAGAATGAGCATTAGTAAAAGCCAATCAAAATCGATTATAAATAATCCTGCAACTTCGCTGGGGGTCGAGAACAAGCTTTTGTCCACTGTTTCGCAGACGGACTTAACCGGGGTTCAGTTCGGATGCGACGCAGGCTATGACTATGTGACAGCAGTTTGGTTGTTGTTTTGCTAAACCGAGGCAAGATATAAACGATTTTGCTAAAAGTCACGTGACTGATGACGTCACACCACCCAAAGGGACGGGTGTTCTTTGTTTTGTGTCTGTGACTATGTGACAGCAGTTTGGTTGTTGTTTTGCTAAACCGAGGCAAGATATAAACGATTTTGCTAAAAGTCACGTGACTGATGACGTCACACCACCCAAAGGGACGGGTGATGTTTCTTTTGTGTCTGTGACTATGTGACAGCAGTTTGGTTGTTGTTTTGCTAAACCGAGGCAAGATATAAACGATTTTGCTAAAAGTCACGTGACTGATGACGTCACACCACCCAAAGGGACGGGTGATGTTTGTTTTGTGTCTGTGACTATGTGACAGCAGTTTGGTTGTTGTTTTGCTAAACCGAGGCAAGATATAAACGATTTTGCTAAAAGTCACGTGACTGATGACGTCACACCACCCAAAGGGACGGGTGATGTTTCTTTTGTGTCTGTGACTATGTGACAGCAGTTTGGTTGTTGTTTTGCTAAACCGAGGCAAGATATAAACGATTTTGCTAAAAGTCACGTGACTGATGACGTCACACCACCCAAAGGGACGGGTGATGTTTCTTTTGTGTCTGTGACTATGTGACAGCAGTTTGGTTGTTGTTTTGCTAAACCGAGGCAAGATATAAACGTCACACCACTCAAAGGGACGGGTGATGTTTGTTTTGTGTCTGTAACTATGTCATCTGTTTGGTTGTAGTTAAAAGGTAGGAACCAAAACCCCAGAGAGGAACCACATCCCTAGCTGAAATAGTCCTCATTAATGCAAAATTCTAGGAATACGGTTCCGCCCGGAACGAAAACCCTAGGGATTTGGTTCCACTAGGAACCAAATCAGGTAGGAACCAAAACCCTGTTACAGCGGCACTGTCAGAAACATGTTTAGGAATGATCTGGGTGATAACAGAATAATGTGTCTATTGAACGGCAACAGTTGTAACAAATCCATGCAACACAAAGAATGTTTCAAGTAAATCGCATCTGTACAAAAATTGTGACTAGTTGAAAGAAACTAAAGGCGAGTCTAAAAACACGTTAAGCGTTATTATAAATCAACGAGTGTGATGCGCGGCAACAATAAGTTGTTGATTTTGCTTGTGTTGTATTTGTTTTAGGTCATACCCTACAACCCTACAACGACTTTCTTTGATGCACCTCCACATAACCACCGCGGTACAAATGTTATACGTTACGTGATTCAACAGAACAGAATCATATATCAGCTATACCGCATACTAGGCCTATGTCACAGCGTGTTGAGTTGCAATTATTCCTAAGGGAATAAAATCACAAAAGCGTAGAAACCATGTTGCTTGATATATAAACTAAGCTCAGCTTAGTTTAGCTTCCTAGTTATTCTGAGCCTACCAGTACCAATTATTGAGCTTTTTATTCTTCCAGTTAACCTGTAATTATTCAATTAATTCCAGTACGAAATAAATTTGTTGTTGTTGTTATTTCGTATGAGTGGGACAAACTACAGCACTGACTACAGCACGGTTACCGTACGGCATGCCGTGACGTTGAAGTGGTTTCCCATTGTTTTTGTCCTGCTGATCCAATCAAATCACAGGACTACGGCACAGCACATCTACAGCACGGCTACAGCACGGTTACGGACATGCCGTAGTTTGTCACACTCATACGAAATCTGCTCTATATCAGGGGAAATGCGTTGTCTATATATGTGTACACATGAACGGTTTGAATGTCAGAGAATGCGCGCGCTATTTCAAATATTTTTTTAAATTTAAATTAAAAGCAAAGTCAACGTTCATTACTACTACTACCACTACTACTACTAATGGTTTATTTAAAACGGTATTGGCGATACTGCAGCATTCAGAGCTGATGTGGTCGTAATAATACAAAAGGAACGATAAAAATATCTAGCTAACTCTATATTGACTGTGTAAATTACAAGATGTTGATGGAAAAGAGACTATTGCATTATACGATATTGAAATGGTACTAACTGACTAACTATAATAATAATAATAATAATAATAAAGACTTTATTTAGCGAGGGTAACACATAATAGCAACGCTAATAAACTTGTGGCCCTCCTAGTAGTTAAAATACAAACAGTGATATAAAAAGCTCTACGTTCTACATATACAATATTAAAATCTAAAAAACTACTAATCTATAACTAGCTAAATTTAAGTATAAAAATGCAAGAATATATAAAACTAGACTAGGCATAAAAATGGACAACAGGAAAAGATAACGGATAAAATTGAATTAAATAACAAAATGATGTATAAATTTCTGCTCACTAAAAATTCGATTCCACATGTTACGTCTAAAAGAATGTAAAGAGTCTTGCTTCCTTAAATCTAATTTACAACTAGTAACAGCAAATGTTCTACCTCTTTCAGTTTCTCTAGAATAATGGGGACAAATCACATTAATACCAGAGTATCTTGTGTTACGGGCATGTAATTGATTATTAAGCTTGATTTGCTCCATTAAGTAGGATGGAAGGTTGCCATGGATACGCTTATATACAATTGAACATTTACTTATTTTTGACTCTTCATAAAAAGGTAGCAAGCGCAGTTTATTAAACAGTTGCACCGATGGTGAAAGTCGATCTGCAAATAAAATTACTCTTGCAGCTCTTTTCTGTAATTTCAGTACTCTGCCTAAACACTCTTTATCACAAGCTGCCCATATAACGCTTACATAATTCATTACTGGTCGGATCATGGCGTTATAAAAAAGAATTCTTTGTGGCAAAGGTAAATATGATCTTATTTTTCTTAGTAATGCTATGCGTTGGGAAAGTTTCTTACAGAGTTTGTCTACGTGATCGTTAAATGACAAATGACTATCAATCACCAGACCTAATAGGGTAGCACTAGTAACGTTTGCAAGCTTCTTTCCATTAACTGTAATATTCGGATGTTCTTCAATCCTAGAGGCAAGTCGTTTACCGGTAATGAACAAGACTTTCGTTTTATCCTCATTAAGGGGAAGTTTATTAGCCGATGCCCACAGTTGGACTTCAGCAACAGCTGTGTTAAGTGCCCTTTCGAGGTGTACCATAGAACCACAATCGGCAGAAGCTGTCACCGTGGTGTCATCAGCATACAGGTCTGTCTGCGACGAGACATGCAACGGCAAGTCATTAATAAATATAATGATCAATAGCGGTCCCAGAATAGAGCCCTGTGGCACTCCATGTTCCATAGAAACAACAGAGGACTCCTAGTGAGTGACTTACTAATTGAGTGACTTACTAATTGCCTAAAGTGCATATGAACCTTCGTGCAATTTTCATAGCTATGAACCTCCGAAAAGTTTTGAGTACTTCTGCGAAGAAATTGTTGGCTTACAGAGAATACTCTATCTTCTACGCTTGTTTGAAATAGTGGAAACGTAACCTTTCCTGACTCATTTCCGCGTAAGTAAAAACCTGGATCGATTCCCGACGTGACGTCATTTAATTAACAATAATTTTAATAAAAACTTACAATTTTCACTAATATGACTTTTTTTCATTTACTAACAACTCATAAACTGTATATAATCTAAAAATCGATGTTTTTGTGATAGAAAGGCGCCATGGAGAGTAATGCATTAATGAGATGACGTCACCTCGGGAATCGACCCAGGCTTTTACTTACGAGGAAATGAGTCAGGAAAGGTCACCTTTCCACGATTTCAAACAAGCGTAGAAGATAGAGTATTCCCTGTACACCAAAAAAATATTTGCAGAAGTACTCAAAACTTTTCGGAGGTTCATAGCTATGAAAATTGCACGAAGGTTCATATGCACTATGAATAAGTGAGTAGGTGTGTAAATGGGTAGGCGGATGTCTAATAAATAAGTAAACACTTGGATAAGTAAACATGAATAAGCATGCATGAAACATAAATAAACATATATCAATGGTATGAGGACTCATTAGTGTTGATCCTAATATTTGGTTGCAGTGGTATGGAGTTAATATACTTTTTGACAAGTTTTTAAAGGTCGAGTGTTTTTATCTTTAAGGAGATCGTTTAGGTAGTTCAACATGCTCTGTATGTGATTGACTTGCGTATAGCATCTGTACTTATGTATGTACATTCCATTGGGACATAATTTTCCGTGTCTGAACACAGGCTGAACCATCCTCACATTTTGTGTATTTGTCACTGATATCATGTCCTTCTGTTAATCCATTCTTTCTTAGCAAAGTCCCCGAAACACACTCATGTAATCGATTGTGAAATAAAATGTCCTTTTGACTTGATTCTATCGTGTAAATGTGAAGAACAGTAAATTAGTTTTTGGTGGTATAAATTCACGGCGATATCGAGTGGTACACACTCGCAAAAACTTCCTCGGAACCTTAAACTGATCCAGATTTTTGGCGATTTTCGTTTCTCCCTATAATAGCCTGGGCTCTGGTTGATTTGGGGTTCCTGTGGTGAAAGACAGATAAGTTACTGACAAAGAAAAGGGTGTGAGCGTTTAGCAATATTCAAAGTATTTTTCCTCGTAGAGTATCCCGCGTGATGTGACTCGGACATTATTGTAGACTAAAACTTTAGGAATGAATTGCATTTGAATGAAGTAAAATATTTACAAATGCTCACACCCTTTTTTAGGCTGTCATATTGTGGTGGAAAAATCGACTGCTTCAAATCGGAAGAAACTAGAAATTTCAAAGATCCTGGCACTCTTGGAACGAGCAAGCTCACTACAAACACGGTAATTTGCTTGTTAAAATATTTTTTTATGATGTGATAAACTGTTTGTGTGCTGAATTTATTGGAGAGTGGAGTGACTGAATTTGGTCTGAAATCATAGTACGAGAGTTTAGCGGTCGTGCGAAATATAGTTCTTGTAAGCAAACTATTCCGTTTTTAATATCGGAAGCTGCCAAAATAAACTTCATCGGGGTGGTGTTTCAAGTTGCAAAACAGTCTATGAGGGCAAGTTAGGGCGGATGGTGTAATTTGCTGCTTGGCGGCTTGACGGAACGGCTGAATAATTTTTTTTTGATGAGAGGCTTTGTAACAGTGCAAATCTCTTATACACAGTGAAGTAAAATTCACTGGAACGGAGCTAGTGAAATAAGTACACGAAAACACAAATGAAAGCTAAGAACGTTTCAAAGGTGTTTGAAACAGGGACAATTGACGAAAAGACTAATTTATCTGTTGCATAACTTGATAGACCCAGCTACAATTTGAGGATTTGCAAGAGCTCCAGTTTAACTTTTTAAAAGCCTTTCTCAAAGTTCTCACTCAACAAAGCTAAGGGAAATAGACCACCTCGAAGTTTTCGACGCCATTTTGAAAGGTATGCAAGAATTTCTGGCGCGGTTACTCAGTCCCCATACAAACCTTTGTAATTCGGACACGCTTCGTCAAAGCGCTCTGAAGAAAATTGTAATTACGGCAAGCTTACTTTTTTCTCAAAATTCATGATTGACCTCTAAACTCAGGAGCCAGATTATTCACGTACAGAGGTGGTTACACACAATAGTTTTGCTTTATTTATTTTCTAAACATTGGTACCAATTTTTCTGGGACTGTGAAGTAGATGTATATCACAATATCTTAGATACTATAAGTGACAATTTGAATTGGCAGTTATTAAGGTAACTATTTTGATGATTAAATCTCTTTATATAATAATCAGTCCAAAATGCACGCTCTGATTGGTCGATAGCCATGATTCATTAAAGTACAGATGCACAGATGATGTCATGTGAGTGCACGCAACCAATTTTTCAACTCATTTTGATTGGAGTTTTCATAGATTTTAGTCTGCGATTATTATATAAAACAAATAGATTCCATTCTGCGATGCATCTTATAGATGCACAGATGACGCCAAAACGCGAAGAGAACATCAGTTACGCTGCTCGACTGTGTCTCGTGGTGCACTTTGTTCTCTTCACATTGTGACGTCATCTGTGTGCATCTATAAGAGGACAGACGCACAGCAGAATGGAATCTATTTGTTAATTATTAGAAAACCTGAAATAATCACAATATTTGGAACTTTACATAACTCACATGATTTTTCACAGGTTTCCTACACAATTCTAAGTTAGGTGCATACACTTGGGATTCACACGTTTTTTCACAGGTCCTTCTCGAAATTGTTTTGCACAATTTTGATAAAAACAAATTCACAGGTTTTTTCACAGGTTCTGCAATAATGGATATACTACAAAAATGATTCACAGTTTTTTTTTCACAGGTTTTTTCACAGGTTTCCAAAATTCACAGGTTTTTTCACAGGTTCTCAAATTTGAGGACAAGAGTAGAAAATGTGCAGAATTCACAGGTTTTTTCACAGGTTGTTTTTGACTCACAGGCATTTTACAGGTTTTTCACAGGTTTTTATCCAGTAGTGATTAAGAAAAGAGCGGCTTTTTGGGTGTTATTTGTATGACTCGGTCGCTTCATCAACCCGGATCTATGTTTTACGCCCAGAAACCATTTGTTGTTGAAGATGGACTTAAACAGCGTAAAACCTTTGTGGTAATCCTCGACGAACACACATCTTGTTAAAGTTTTGCCATTATGCTGCAAGAGAAAAACGACACGAGTGTAAGACTACAAAAAAAAATACTGTTTAGCAAAACTAGAGAACATTAACAGAAAATCTAATAAAAATTACCTCTAGTACTCCCTTCACTCAGTCTAGCCACTGGATGTCGCTCACTTGGTCACCTGGCCCTCGGAGTCTCGAACATTTGTTTTTTCCTTTTCCTTTTCGCAAGTTATAATAAGGTTTGATAACTTTTAACTGAAAATTAACTGTATGTTGCTATACTATGATTAGGGTTTTCGTCCGGATTTGGGTGAGAAATGGGAAAAAATTGGGGTAAGAGATTTTAGTTGTTTACTACGTGATCGAAAATAGGAAACTTGCGAAAAGGAAAAGGAAAAAACAAATGTTCGAGACTCCGAGGGCCAAGTGAACGTGTTTATACGGTAACCAAGTGAACGTGTTTATATGGTAACCAAGTGAACGAACAAGAACAAGAAGTTTATTTTACTGTAAATGATGGAATATTACATTTTATCACATACATAATTATTCATGTAAAAAGGATAGAAAAGAAATATGTAACAGAGTAGGAAAGTTCCGAAAAAACCACAAGGCTATCGAGTCGGAACGACCTGGTTGGTCAGGAAAAAATATTTATATATGTATATATATACAGAAACAAAAGGTAAAGGTTGTGTAAATTAATCAATTACAGATCAGGAAGAAAGTAATTTGGTGAGTAGTAGAGGCAATATTGGGATATAAATAATGAATAATGGAGTCCTCTTACATGTACGTGTATAAACTCTTGGAACTAATGTGCATATAAATATGTCTAACAATCTTTATCTATATATTTATCAGCATATATTATAATGATGAACATCTGATATAGCAATAAACATATTTTTTAAGGTGTTGTCTAATTTATTATTATATATATCATGCATAAATAATGCTGAGTTTAATTTGTAGATGTCGTCAATTTTAAGTAAATTTAAGTTATGAAAAAGAGGTGAAGTATGGCTATTCCATTTGGCATTTGATAGTACTCTAATTGCTTTCCTTTGGATTATTCTTAGAGGTTCAAGGTAAGAGTCAAAGGTATTTCCCCAAAGGAGAATACCGTAGTTCAAGTGTGGATCGAAGTAATAGAGATTCATAAATTTGCTTGAGAATTTTAGGTGAGGCATAGTGTTTAGCTTTATGTAGTATCCCAAGAGATTTAGCAATTTTAATTTTGATGTGAGAAATATGCTCTTTCCATGTAAGGTGTTTATCTATAATCAAACCTAGATATTTTGTTGAAATTTTCTCTTCAATCTTTTCATCACATATTTTTATTATGTGGTGTCTTTCAATTTTTTGTTTGCTACGGGAGAAAATGACAAAATTTGATTTGGTTGTGTTTAATGTTAATTTATTGCATAATAGCCATTCATGGATTTCACTCAGTTCACTATTTATTGTGGACTCAAGTTCATTTATGTTATTACTGGAATAAAATAAGCTAGTGTCATCTGCGAATAAAATAAACTTTAGACGTTTAGATAAATTTGGGAGATCGTTAATGTCTAACAGAAAAAGTAGTGGTCCTAAAACAGACCCTTGTGGAATGCCAGAATTTACTGTGCTTTTGATGGAGTATATATCATTAATAGATACCAATTGATTTCTATTCATGAGGAAGGACTTAAACCAAAGCGGTACCTTTTATACCATATGATTCAAGTTTGTTGAGAAGTATATTTAAATCAATGGTGTCAAAGGCTATAGCGAAATCTACAAAAATCACAGTAGAAATACGTTTGGATTCAAAAGATTCAAAAGATTCAATTATATCATTTAATAAGTCCAACACTGCTAAAGTTGTTGATTTACGTTTTTGAAAGGCATACTGATGTTGAAATAATATATGGTTCTTTTCCAAGAAATTTTGTAGTCTGGTAATTAAGTATAACTTGTTCAAATATTTTAGAGAAAATAGGTAAAAGTGAAATTGGTCTATAATTAGTAACATTTAATTTTGATCAACTTTTATGGATAGGATTTTTTTTTTGAATTTTTAGTTTTTCAGGAAAATAACCATTGGTGATGGAACATTTATTATTTGTTCTAGAGGTGTGGCAATAAGATGACTAACTAGTTTAATAAGTTTAACTGGAATATCATAAATACCAGAACTTTTATTGGGGTTTAAAATTATCAATAAGGCATTATATCTTGGTAGGGAATGTAGGATTGATAAAGAATGAATCAGTAACACAGGATTCGAGGAAGTCTTTATGGGATTTCTTTGATGGTTTCATTTTTGCAGTTAAGTTTATTGCTATACTATTAAAATATTAAAAGTTAGGCAAATGATCGGTAACGTGGGGTATCAGATTACCAGAAAGAGCGTTTGAATTTACATTATTAATAAATATGTGGTCAATTATGGAAGGATGTGAGTATGCAGAAAATCTTGTGGGTTGAATTATTTGAGGGATCATGAAATGGGATAGTAGAGTAGATAAATAGTTATTAATATGATCGACATTGGACTCATATTTTAATAAATCAAGATTTATGTCACCTGTTAAAATTATTGTTTTATTTTCTTTAGTTCCTTTATTGAGGGTATTTTCTAAATAGTCAAGTGTTTATACGGTAACCAAGTGAACGTGTTTATACGGTAACCAAGTGAACGTGTTTATACGGTAACCAAGTGAACGTGTTTATACGGTAACCAAGTGAATGTGTTTATACGGTAACCAAGTGAACGTGTTTATACGGTAACCAAGTGAACGTGTTTATACGGTAACCAAGTGAATGTGTTTATACGGTAACCAAGTGAACGTGTTTATACGGTAACCAAGTGAACGTGTTTATACGGTAACCAAGTGAATGTGTTTATACGGTAACCAAGTGAACGTGTTTATACGGTAACCAAGTGAGTGACATCAAGTGGCTAAATTCAATCGGGACTTGGTGTGACTGAGTGTCTGATGGGGGAGGGGTGAGTTCCTTGGGGAATGAGGGCCATTCCTACACTCCTTCCCCCATTTGATGCTCTGGCGAAAACCTGATCATTCTCGACCCCAGGCCCTTCTCTTATTTCTCACTGCTCATCGAGCATGCGCAGTAAGAAATAAGAGAAGGGTCTGGGGTCGAGAATGCCTGGTGCACAACATTACATTCTCTTTAAATCACATTGCGCATGCCCAGTTTACTCAAAGATAATAGTGCGCATACCCAGTCTATTCAAAACGATTACCAAAGTTACAATTTTCGTTTTTTTGGATACGTTCGCCATTTCCAATTGATTGTAAAGTTACTCGGCCTTCATGGTCTCTAATATATTCCTGTGGTGGTTGATTCTACTTTCGATTCACGTGTTTCAAAATATACCTCGGTGCCTTTGCCTCCTGCAATTGCTCAAGCTTTATTGAATAACATTGTTCTTATGCCATTTCAAAGACTTCCTTGTAGTCTACCTTATGCCAATCAAGCTATATTCGTGGTTGCATTAAGTCAAACCAAGTGTTGCTTTGCTTACCGCTTTAATTTTCCAATACCGAGACAAATTTATTTTTATATGGTTTAAAGATGAGAACCTACTGCTGGAAATAAACAATAGTTTCAAGGTATATTCATATAGAATTTCTTAGTACGCACCTCTAAAACAAGTTTCCCAAGTTTGCTAACACATATATAGGTGTTTTCCCTTTTCGACTTGATTCTGATGTGGCCCAGTAAATTAACTAATTCAAGAATCATTACAGCTGTGGGAGAAACAAGAAAATGCATGATTACTACAATACGAAACATATAAAGAGTCCTAAGTTGTCTTTATGTACCAATATGCAAGATAGCATGCGAGTACAAAATATTGCGCAGAGAGAAGAACGGGATTTGGGAGATAGCGGACCAGTCAGCCTCTAATTTCTGCTGCCATGTTTTTTTTGCCTCGCTTTTCTTGTCTTCCCGATCACCGCCATCTAAGAGTCTGGAACACTCACTTTGCAAGTTTTCTCTATTTTAAATTTGATATTATTGTCTATCCGTTGCGGACCAGTTCGTCTTACAAAAATAATACTTTTTCATCTTTTTTTCTTTCAAAGTTTTTAACAATATTCTCCGCTGTTATACGTTCCAAGAATACACGTATTACGATGTTAAGAAAACTGGAATTGAATTGAAAGTATTCTGACCCCGAAATCTTTCGTAACCGCTAATTCTGTTGAACGAATTCCTTAACAATTAGCCGGTAACAAAACGAGCGGGGGACTGGAACCGAGTCAGTAAAACTAATTCAATTCATAACAAGTCAAAGTGAGCATTATTTTCCAAAAGAACAGATCAAACTTAGCTAGTCTGGAAAGTTTCGTGAACTTTGGCTCAATATTGACGATGCTAGAAGGCATCAAATGTGTAAATTTTCCCATACAAACTCTCTTATTTTTTAACGTTGTCCCTCCAAACCATACATTCATTGTAAAAAATTGGAGGGACAAAGAAATTTCAATTGCTTATAATTCAGACGAGATTCACTCGAATCACGTCAAACTTGGCACACATGCTAATTTCAACATGCTCTATCATGTGATGAACTTCATTTTAGAATTAGAGTAATTCTGATAAATTCGGTCCCAGTCCCCTGCTCGTTTTGTTACCGGCCAATTTGTACTGCTCAACAAACTGTGCGGGGGACATGTTACCACTCTGCTTGCGATAGAAGGACGTGTACCGATTTTAGGGCGTTGGCAAAATTAATGTTACTACGTTTCTGTAGTGCGCCGTGAGTAGCCCTTGTTGTCTTCGTTACTCTTATCTATCCGTCCTGACCTTCTGTTTGAAGCGTAAATGCCCAGACAAAAAATAGATTAAAGTGGACAGCTAGAGCTTTAGGAAATTTCAAGGCCGAATAGTAAGATTTCAACCTCCGCTATGAAATTTTTGAACAGAAAATTATTTATGCAAAATTATTCATTTTTATATACTCTGCCTGAGTAGGAAATTAAAGTTTGAACTCAGCTAGCCATACTACGAATGGCTTCTACTCGTCAGGATCGGAATACTCCTGTCTGGCCTTGGGATAATTGAAACAGTAGCCGATAAACAAGACAAACTTAGGCGTTGTTGTCGGAAATTGTGCTGTCATAATTATCGTATCTTAAATGTAAACCTTTGCGTGAGTTGTAGGCAATGTATGGGAACTGATAAGACAGCGGGTCAGCATAAGGTCAGCGCGCGGATATACTGATATCAGTGGAATGCATATATTCGAGTTGAGTAGAGTTTTAGTACAGATATCGAGACGTGAACTACCTTGAGCCGAAACGTGAATGTATACTGTGTGGTATTAAAGGAGAATATAATCGTGATCAGGCGCGGATCCAGACCGGTTTATACCGGTTTACGGAAACCGGTCAAAATTTCCAGATTTAAGGGGGAGGGGGTTCAGTAAAAATTCCAATTTTGGAGTTTGAGTTGGGAAGTCGGAAACCGGTCAGATTTCCAACACGTGGCACCCCCCGACGAAATGAATTTGGAGGAGACAATCGCCAAGTTAAATACGGAGTTACAGCTCTTGAAGTTAACACGCAACAAAACAAAGAGCATCGTGGAAAAAGGAAACTTGGATAAGATACACCGTCACAAAGAAACCCTTGGAAAAATCATAACTTCGGTAGAAGAGCTGAAGGTACAAGTTGAAAATGCCAAACTACAAGCGGGAAATAGTTTAGATAAAGTCGAAAAATGGAGCGAGGAAATCGAATCAACTGTTGATGAAATTGACACCGAAATAATCAACCTAGGGCACTGCCTCGAAAAAGCAGCTATAAAAGCGGAGAACGAAAAGCTAGAAAAGGAAGAGATACTCATAGCTCGTAAACGTGAAGAGGAGCTCAAGTTTGAGCAAATGAAAGCGAAACTGGTAGCAGAACAAAACGTTACAAAACCAGGGCATACAGAGAAGGATAAGGATCGCGTGAAGTTACCTAAACTGATAATAACTAAATACGATGGAACCTTCGAGAAGTGGCTTTCATTCTGGAACAAGTTCAAAGCAGAAATAGACTCAACCGATTGACCTGCAGTATCAAAGTTCGCATATCTTAAGGAACTATTAGAGCCTAAAGTCGCTGCAGGAATCGACGGATTACACTTCACAACAGAAGGGTATGAACGGGCAAAGAATATATTGGAATCTAATTACGGCAACATAGATGAAATAATTTATCGCTACGTGGAAAACATAAGGGGGTTACCGTTAATCACGGGATCGCAGCCAGCAAAAATACACGAGTTTTACCAAACGCTAACGTACAATGTACAATCACTGGAAACACTGGGAAAACTGTCGGAGTGCCTGTCTATGGTGCGTGAGGATTTAGAAAAGCTACAAGGCATTAAAGCGGAGCTCGTGAGCGAC
Source organism: Actinernus sp. WN-2022 (assembly GCA_030867875.1). Classification (NCBI taxonomy): domain Eukaryota; kingdom Metazoa; phylum Cnidaria; class Anthozoa; order Actiniaria; family Actinernidae; genus Actinernus; species Actinernus sp. WN-2022. The sequence goes on from JAOWCC010001634.1 coordinate 88,930,826, forward strand.
AAGTGGGCTGGCAAAGTTGGAATTTTTCCCAGTTGATACAAGCCCTACGTAACTGGAAAGAAATACACCCCGCCGAAATGTCAAAGAAACTCACAGAAAACAAGCCTCCACCACGACAGAGGAGTTTCCACGCTAAGGATTACGTTCCAACGCCGAGGGGATGCGTGTTCTGTGATGACGTGACCCACAAGTCAACAGAGTGCCTGAAGTTTTCAACACCTACAGATCGAAGACGTCAATTACAGATAAAAGGTCTCTGTTTCAATTGTACCGGAAGAAAACATCATGCCGCAAATTGTCGTAGCCGATCTTCATGCAAACATTGCAAGCAAGGACACCATTCGTCCATCTGTAACCAAGAACAAGTAAACGAACCGGATAATGGAGGTGCAGCATTAACGGCCACCCAAAGCAGAGAAAAGGTGTGCCATCGCATTGTCCTCGTGAAAGTGAATGGCGTGACCTGTCGCGCCCTGTTAGATACTGGAGTGACAGTATCATATGCCTAAGGTTACATACTTGACAGATTAAAACTCGTGCCATCTCGCACGCTCACACGCCGCATTCAGACGATTGTGGGCGTTGTTACAAAGCGAATCGAGACCTATGGCTTACAAATAAATGACACTAAAGAGAACTTTGTTATTCCAGTGTGCGCTACGCGAGTGGATCGCGGGGAACTGTTGTCGGTAGACAATCCCAATTATGCGGAAATGATACCTAATTATCCACACTTGAAAGGAGTGCGAATGGAGGATATTGATACTAAGAGCATGCTTCCGGTCCACATTATCCTTGGAGCTAGCGAGTACGCTAAAATCAAAACTCGTGAAACCCAGAGCACCGGAAGTATGGGCCAACATGTAGCTGAGCATACCAAATTAGGCTGGACAATAATGTCCTCAGGTACCGAAGCGAACGTTGACAATATGTTTCTTACTCAAACCACTAGTACCGATTATGAAATGCTGAGTGTGCAGATTGGATGTGCTCGGGCTCGAGGACACGCCCACCGGAGATCAAAATGTCGTGCATACGGAGTTCCAGGAACAGCTCCAACGCAATCCGGAGGGGTGGTACGAAACAACCTTACCCTGGAGGGGAGACCACCCCTCCTTGCAAAACAACAAAGCTGGAAGCTTGAGACGACTAGGGAGCCTTGTTCAGCGACTAAAGAAAACTGGGAGACTAGACGAATACGATGCCATCATTCAGGACCAGTTGCAGGCAGGAGTGGTAGAGGATGCAGAGATGCCAGCCACTGGAAGAGAATTCTACATACCTCACAAAGCAGTTGTGTGAGAGAGTGCAGAGACAACAAAAATGTGGATTGTCTACGATGCTTCCGCGAAAGCTAACGACTCTGCGCTCTCCCTTAACGACTGTCTCGAGATCGGCCCACCTCTGCAGAACAAGCTGTGGAAGGTACTTGTGCGCGGGAGATTCCACGCCGTAGCACTCGCTGGCGACATTCGCAAGGCATTCCTTCAAGTGCGGATTCGCAATGAGGACCGAGATACATTGCGGTTTCACTGGTTGGACGCAAAGGACCCCCAACGAGTGCGAACATTGCGATTCACCCGGGCACTCTTTGGCCTGGGACCCTCGCCGTTCTTGCTGGGTGGTGTAATACAACACCATCTAGATGTGTGCCGAGATGAACATCCAGAGTGCGTAAAGGAAATCGAGCGCAGCTTGTACGTCGATGACCTAGTCACTGGAGGACGAACTGTGCAACAAGTGCGCGAAATGAAGAAAGTTGCGACCGAGATATTCAGCAAGGCAACTTTTCAGTTGCACAAATGGAACTCTAACATGCGTGAGTTAGAACTAGATGAAATGCAGAAGAAAGAAGGGAGCCTGAGCTACGCTAAGCAGCAGTTGGGTGTCAAGTCAGGGGAGTGCGGTCTCCTCGGATTGAAATGGAACAAACGAACTGACACGATAGCAGTTGCCTATCCGATGGGCGTTGCCCAGCCTACGAAGAGGGGTATACTTGGCAAAGTGGCCAAGATATATGATCCTCTCGGCTTAGTTGCACCAACCATCCTTCAAGGGAAGCTGCTATATCGGGAAGCCTGTGACAAGAAGTGCGCCTGGGATGCACCATTACCCGATGAACTAGTACAACGGTGGGAGAAATGGGAGAGTATAGTCTTCCCGAGCAAGTTAGCGTCACACGGACGTTGGCACGTGTTCAAGAGCCCATTGACGATATCTCCCTCCACGCCTTTGGAGACGCTAGCGGCAAGGACGTTGCTGCGGCTGTACACGCTGTTGTCACGCAAGCATCAGAGGTGAATCAGGGACTTGTTGCAGCGAGAGCAAGACTAGCAAAACAAGGACTCACAATGCCACGCCTGGAATTAGTGTCCGGTCACATGGCTGTCAATTTACTGACCAACGTGTGTGATGCACTACAACGATTTCCTGTGACCGCACTACACTGTTGGCTTGACAGCGGTGTAGCCCTGCATTGGTTGCGTGGAGATGGTGAGTACAAGCAATTTGTGGGCAACCGGGTTCGCAAGATAAAGGAACACGATAGAGTCGTCTGGAGACATGTGCCTACCCACGAAAACCCAGCAGACCTTGGTAGCAGAGGCGGACCGGTGAACGAGGAGAACAAGCTGTGGTGGAACGGGCCAGAGTGGCTGGGTGATTGTGATAAGTGGCCGCCAGACATGGTAACCGCAGCTAGAGAAGAATCGAAAGCAGAGACAAAGGCGACAAAGCAACTATTCGCCTTGGCCACTTCAGCAGACGACGTTTTAGACGACCTCCTCTCTAAGACTAGCTACTGGCGAGTCTTACAGGTATGTGCGTGGATGATGCGGTTCGTACGCAAAGCTAAAAAGCCGAAGTCCAAAAGAACTAGAGGACCACTGACAACCAAAGAAATTGAATCTCAGGAGTGGTACGTGCGGTGAGATTGTGGGCATGCAGGGAAGTCACATCTCGAACGTGGGCATTTGCAATCTGTTAGGAACTTTAAATGTGGTCTTCATAGTTTCCTAAGAATCGGTGACAGATGCGTATCACTGATCGCCTATTGGCCACGTTGATCACGGATCACATTTGTCTAGTTCTCGACAACTTATTTTTCAAAATTCAGCCAAATAAAACTGAACTAGCTAAAGGGCACGAAAACAGACATTATCTGATTATTGTCAACGTAGAAATACGTCATACCATATGTCATACGGCCAAGTGTTAAATAATTAGTTAACTGTCCTAGAGATACCGCATACTTTGTCAGTCAGGCGAGGTCATTTCTCTTGAAAATCAAACCGGGCATCTTCACAACAACTCAACATTGTAAGTTTGAATATCCAAAACATTTCTCGCGATAAAGTGTCTGCGGTCATTGATCACCCACATCTCGCGACAACAGGAAAACAGCTCCACTGTTTGTGTGTTATTGTCGTCCCGTAAGTGTCATTTGCGAATCGGCATCAAAAATAATAATAAATTGGCTGCCTGAATTATAACGAGTGAAGGCGATTTCCTGTTTTGAAGACCGTGAGAACTCTTCACCCTTTTCGTTTCGTCGATGGACCTTTCGACTCACTATTTCGCGGAAATGTCACCAGCCCGGACCCAATTGTTGTAAAAGTGTTTCACAAGCAAATTGCCACTCACACATGTTTGCAAGTTTCAATGCCGAAACGAAACCGCAGAAAGCAAGAAAAAAATAAATTTTCAACTTAAGTAACACCAGGAGCCCATTTAACATGAAGAGAATACAAAGCTAACTTAGTCACAAAGAGACTTGTGCATTTTCGATGAAAAAAGACTTGACAGGACAAACGGCCCGGCTGTATTCCAGGGCCGGGTTGTTCAAAGCCCGATTAGTGCTAATCCAGGGTTAATTTCCATGACAACCAATAGGTTTTGTGCAGAGTTAATCCAGGATTAACACTAATCTGGCTTTGAACAACCCGGCCCAGGATGCTATTCGCACTTTATAGGCATTTTCTCCAGATTCTCGCCTTTCTAAAAGTGTCAATTTTGATTGAGATCAAGACTAGAACCGGCTGTGAACATTCTAAATAGTATATTTATATCACTTTTGCCCGGTTTCCAATGCCCGTTACGATCACTGAAAAAGTATTAGCGATGGTAGGAATCATATTGAAACCGGGTATTATCAGTCATTGTTTAAATAGACATATCTCATTAATAAATGTTTGTTTTCTCTGTTCAAATTTTACACGGAAAAAGAATTATAGTCTGTATTCATGCACGCTTGTTATATATGTACGTCAAATTCAAGTCGAACAACTAATTCAATTTGACCAAATTAATAAGCCCGGCTATTTCGTCTATTTTTGTATAGAGCACTTAATATGCACAAGGAGGTGGGCCTCTGCGTGATATGAATAACTGCAAAAGCAAGTCGAAATACCATTCAAGTCTGAATACGAAGCCTCTCAGTTGTCTATTAAAGAAACAATATCGCAATATGCTTCTCACCATACTCGGTCGTTTTATTAATTTTGGCGGGGTGTGTTGCATATTGTCGTCCGTATCGTACCAAGAAGATTTAAAACCATTTCCTTTATATATGAAAATCTATTTAAAAAAATATTATTAAAAAGTCTGAAAACAAATCTTGCCTGCTTAACACATGCCCGATAACATTACTGTATTTGGAAAGAACTCAAGAAAATATCTCAGTCCGAGGTCCACAAAGCGGTATGAAATAAGTTTTCCCAAGTACAATGAGCTCTAATAGTGTTGAAAGTCAAAATGTGAAGAAAGGGCATAATTTCCGTATCATTAACAAACGCCTGCGGGATCGGATCTTTGTGAAATGCTAGAGCACCTCGACCACTGAGGACATGAAAGAAGTTTATTGAGATCTAACGATCTTCTAAGAATCGACAAAAACACATTTTCATGAATTTTTCGACCTGGAACGCCTGCGGTATTTAATCTAGGGTGGTCCAAGACCATAGAATTTGATAAACAAACTGCGCTTCACTTTTTGTACAGCCAAAGATGCATGCCAGCAATTATTCCATTGCTTTATAGAACAATATATTATTTAAGACATAAAAAAATCTACAAACTTACAGTTAGGGTCGCCAGGCTTTTTCGAAAGGCCGTCTATTTTGGACCCTACGACTCTCAAATGCCACCGACTGCTCCTGGAGTAGATGCGTATTGTACGAGTAAATGGTATTCCCAGGGCCACATTTTGGAGCTGTAGTGGGGAAATATAAAAAGGCCTTTCAGACATAATTAAGAGGTACAACTAAAGGTGTTTTTAAACAACAGACCGTTTGCCGTTTACCACGAGTGAATGATTATCCCCATGGGCATGGAAAGAAGACTTTAAACACTAACTCAGGAAAATAAAGCATTCGCTCTATTAAGCTAAGTATTACAAAGATAAAACAAGGCCTACTCTGGGTCCTTTGGTCGCCTTATGTCGCCTTATGTCGCCCAATGTCGCCCAATGTCGCCTTATATCGCCCAATGTCGCCTTACGTCGCCCTATATTGGCTTATGATATAATATGAAATTACACATTTAGCTTAAATAACTGGTTATTATAAAACTATATTTAGACTGTAAGTGTTTTTGTTTTTAATAATTATTAATGAATACAAATTTATGTATCTCTACACCTACATTGTATATCAGTTGTAGTGACTAAACGTTACCACCCCCCGCCCCCCCACCCCCGAGGTCCCACTGCCCTTACGTACCTTACCCCAGTAAATTTCACATTTGCTCTTCATAGTTGAGAACCCCATAAGGTACACATTTGCCTATACGACCGACTAAAAAGAACTGCAACTAATTATGTTAATGTGTCTATACACAGCTAATAATAACCTAAACAAGGATCTGTACCATAAAAGGGATTTGCTCTACCTCTTTCACACTTGAAAAAAATAGGTACCCGAGGGATTGGTATTGGGAAAGGTATTGGGATGATTGGAAGTGTATTGTCATGGTTGTGTTCATTATAGGTAGGGTTATTGGATGCTAGGGTATTCTCAGACAGGTTTAGTACAATGTACATAAGATGACATGCAGGACAATTAAAGGAAGGGCTAGCTGCACTAGGTAACTGTTTCACTGAGCAGGTTGTGAACATAAATAACAATAAAATTAGTAATATGCACATTCAAATCCCGTATAGTTGTTCGCTGACAGCATCAGAGAAATCCTCGCTTTGTGATTGGATTACGCGTGCCATACGGAATTCTCAATCTGTGTTGGACTATTATTTTACTGCAATATAATGGAGATGTGAACGAACAAGTATTGATCCAAAAAGGTCCCTTGGGATTGCTAACGCTTTTCTTCAACTCTCTTGCATTGTCCAGTGCACAAGTTCATTAGACTCCAAAATTAAGCTGTACATAAAGTTATTTTTAGCATGGATAATCAACTTTCCTCTGTATTTGCTACCCATGTTGTAGTTCAGTGCCCTTTAGTACTTACATAATCATACTTTTATGAATAGTGAACATATCAAGGTAATTATTATAATTTATCCAACATGTCTGCCAAAATCCCCCTTGCTCATTATTTATCACTAGTTGAAGTTTATAACACACACATCTCTATACCTCAAGTTAAAATGAATGAAAGCCAGGAATTTTATAACATAATAGGAATAGCTATGAGTAGGAGACAAAAAACTGATAAAATCTTGAATAAATTGACAATGACATGTCGACTGCAGTATACTGTATGTGGAAATATGCATCTACCTGAAATTGTCCGGTTGCATCCAAATCGATGATGGCTTCATTTTTGGGGCCCTAGTTCTTTTGCAACTTGCGTTTAGAACTTCGTGCTTTTACGTGAAGTAAATGGTTCCAGTACAACTACATGTACAGTAGACTATCCGCTGGTCAAGAAAGCCGTGGGCAACTTTGAAAAAGCCTAGGTACTTCATATATGGTCTATTATTGCGTCTTCTTTATATAAAACAGTCTTGCACTAAATAGAAGACATATAATAGACCATATATGAAGTACCTACCATTTTAGTGGAACTGGTTTATAAAGCAAAGTGATGGCTTACCAAGATCAAATGTTTACGTGGAATTTGTACGACTTATGGAGGCGTTGGGAATTTGTACGACTTTTGCACAAACGTTTCTGGTATTTTCCATGACACAAATGAAGGTAACAATTCCAACTTCTTTGTGTAAACTTGTTATGTCATTTGCTCTTATTTTAAATTTGTAAATCCGTGTCTGTATAAAGTTAAGACTTAAGCTTAAGTGTAAACAAAACCAACGCATCTTTTCTTAATTTTACAAGATATAAGAAGCTTAAATATATAAATAAAGCTTATACATTGTATAAATTTGTGTCTTTGGCTTTTGGCTTTGAAACCTATCTAAACTCAAATTCATAAGTGTTTTTTATCGGTACATAATATTAAGTTATTACAACAATAAATGCATGCATTCAGAGTACTCAACTCTCAAGCTTTATTTTTGTCTCGAAATCAAATAAAGTAACTTATTATTAAAGAAGCTTAAGACTTAATATTCATATACAATTATTATTTAAGTTGTTATTCCACACCTGCCCACCCCTGTTCCAACTGTGTGGTCAGCTATACAAATGCCCCATGTTTGTGATTGGTTCATTGATGGTTTTATGACACTCAGCTGAAAACTGCTCTAAAACCAAAACCAACTTAATTATTTTTTAGAGCAGTTTTCAATTGAGTGTCATAAAACTAAAGTCAAAGTACTTACAGAACCAATCACAGGAGCAAGTGAAAATGCAATGAGCCAATCAGGAACTGAAGTAATTCATGATTGGTTTTACTTTCAAGAACCAGCCATGAGGAAAAGTAAATGCAATTGTGGATAACTCTCACTAGACAGCGTAATTGCATTTGGTTTTAGTTTAGAACTTGATTGGCTGATAATTAATTACAAAACATTTCTGACAGCCAATAGCAAATATAAGCAAACGCAAAACCAAACCAATTACTTATTGTTTTCGACACTCAATCGAAAACAGCTCTATTAAAGAGCCATTCATGGGGGCATTTAAACTAAAAATAAATGAGTCACTAACCCAATTGGTCAATATTAAAACATTTGAAATTTAATATCTCAAATTTGCTCATTAGTTTATGTGTTATACATGTAGTCAATATGTACTTGTTCATGTTTATTTTATTTAAATTTTATATGGAAAACATGCATACTGGCATTTTTGATTAAAATTAATCTTTCTACTTGAAATGCTTTCAATCAAAAACTCACAAGTAGTATTATTATTTTAGATATACAGTACAATGTATGGTCAATGAATGTCACCTTATGTATGTGACATGGTAAAAGCCACACTGTCACCTTACATTGCCTTCTATCACCAAATGTCGCCTTGTATTGCCTAATGTCGCCTTATAATGCCCAATGTCGCCTTATAACGCCCAGTGTCGCCTATTATTTCATTGTTTTTTGTAAAAAAATGCTTATGTCGCCTTAAGTCGCTCAATGTTGCACTTCATCGCGGCGACCTAAGGACCCAGAGTAGGCCTAAAACAGCTTACCAGTAGTGAAGAATTGTCTTTGTTGTTTATAGGAATTGCCGATGACCTGTTAGAAAAAAAAATAGCTTAACAAGCATTTATACACAGAATGAAAATCTACGTAGCAAAGCAAAATCGCCTGAGGTGAAACCAAATGACATCGTATTATTAATTTAGACTCAGCCAAAATTTTTGAATTAATCATGTACGAAAGAGAAACACCTTTAGCACTGTCCGCTAACAGAGGCAACGGTGATTATCGATAAAGAGATTGCGGTTCTCACGAAAGTCTTCTTGTCTCTGCTCTTTAAACAAAACGACTCATTTAAAAACTCACCTTATTGTAATCAGAAGTATGCTCAGTAAGAAATAAAAACAAGTTATCCAAGACATTTTTACACTTCGAGTCTTTGTTTCCAAGACAATATTTGCTTTATACCACACGCAGTAGGAACACTTGGGAGTCGACTGTAGACGACGTATAAAGCCCACGTAACCTCAAAAAATACCAACGGAAAGGGTCAAGTTTCATTTGTTACAATATCACTGTGAGATTTCGTAACATTTGGCAATAGTACCCCATTCTGGATACAGAACCGACTGAACAGTATTTTGACACGTTTTGTCAAAACTCGGATAAGTATAAAACATCGTTTGTGCTTTTTCATGACTATTTTTCTTATTCAAGTCAACATCTGACCACGCAGTCTAGAGAACTGGCAGTTAAAAAAAACCACTTATTACTCGGGCTGCCTGTGGCAGCGCCGAGTCTTAAAATGCAAGTCGTTATTTTTTTTATTTTTTTTATTCAGTGTAGCACGCGATCTGCGCATGCGTTAAAGGTCAAATTCACACCAATCAGATTGCACTGTGCTGGTCACGCAACAATCGCCAGGTTAATGTATTTACAGAATTCAATACAGTAAATCAAAATGGTCGACCCGCGAGGGCGAAAGCCTTCCAACAGGCTCAGGATATTTCAACTGGCGCTCTTGTTGACCATAAAAATACATGAACAACCAGGAGCCGTAATACATTCGATCAGCGCTGTTTGGACAGATCCAATGTACATTTAGAAACGTAAGCGAAATACAATATCCAAACACGTTTGGATATCAACGGGTATCGAATTATCATCAAAGGTTAGATCTCGTCAGGCGCGCTCAGATAAGAAAGTTCAAAGCTCTCAGACAAGGCGAGACAAGGAGATATAACTTTCAATGACTCATTGTCAGAAATCTATTCCATCGTGGGCGGTCTTGTACAGCTAAGGCATGTTTTACGACAGAATAACCAGAGTCTTTCTACTGGATTGAGAGCTCGAGACATTATACATGTCGGCTAATATGGGGAAAACTGAAACAAAAAATGAACTTTGACGGCAGAAACCCTCAATTGAGCCAAGCGGAATATTTACATGATCCGCTAAGATTTTTACAAATCTTAGTTAAGCAGATGTTTACTGTAAGTAAACTCTTTTTGATTCGAATAAATTTCCTCTCCGTTTGTCTGTTAATGTACTTTTTCTTCTAATTATCGCTTTATTTAACATCTGTGATTTAGAGTATGCGTACCTCAGAATAAATTATTTGAAAGGTCAACTGAATTCTTGTGTCGATAAGCGCAAATGTTTTTTGTGAAACAGTCTGTGAAAATGAGAAGCGGCTTAATAGAAGAGCTTTCTCATTTATAGGAATTACAATTTTTTTTCTTGCTATGAAATTTATGTTTCATTTCACATTTATTCATACAGTTTTAGCCGGACATTTCCCCGAGTTTTTGATCTATTTTCAATCAAATTCAAAGTCTGAATATGTCATTGTATTGCATTTATATACTTGAATTGCCAGTATTCTGTTGTTCGAATCCTGCGTTATCATAGTCATGCCATAAAAGCGATTAATAGACCAGTCTGTTTTTTTGACGTTCTCACTGGCGAATTAAAGCACGACTTGATACTAAGAGGATTTCAAATGAAAGTGTATTTCATCTTCAATCTCATGTGGCCCGAGTGAAAGCCCAGATGGCCCGGGGGGGTACTTACATGAAAAATGGGTATGTATGTGAGGCCAAGAGGCTCAAATCCTGACCCTGTTTGACCCAATCCGAGCTCCAAAACCCTGATTGCCCCCTTTTTGGGGAAAAAAAACCCTGAATGCCCCTTCTTTAAATTGTTTTCAAAAGAAGGTCGGATATATATCCCGGCCGGTATACCGCGTACCGGGATTGCATGCAAAATACGGAACATTTCAAGTCGGGACGTAGCATTGGGTAAACAAATCAGCAGATGAAGTACATAGATAAGTACTGAAGTACGGGAACCTCAGTGCTTGCATGTGGGAAGGCGATCAAAATGCGGCAACAGAATGTCTTTTTTTGACATAGTAGCTAAAAAAAACCTAACTGCCTAAAAAATACTGAACCCCGACCCTGACTGCACCCAAATTATACTCAAATCCTGACCCTGATCTGCCCAAATCAGGCCAAAACCCTGACCCTACCTGCCCAAACGGAGCTCAAAACCCTGACCCACCCGGGCGGCACATACATAATACGTCACAAACATGAGTACCCCCCCCGGGCCAGATGGGCTCTTGTTTTGTACATCATCTGAGCAGCTGGGGTTCGACATCGTCTTCAGGCCTTCGACAACATTTCCGTTATTTCTTTATGGAAATTGCGTGGTGACCTAAGATTGGGACCATGGTAGTGTATACGTGTGACCTGGTCAAAAATAGAGTATTTTAAGTATTTTTCTGATAACGCTTTTAGCACAATTTTGGCTATTTCCTTAGCGTAGCTTTAGCTTTCACGAGTTTTGTTTTAGCCGTAATGCAACACTTATGTTATGGTCACGAATACGAATAACTAGAGAGTATCTAATTGTGTTTCCACAGAAGCAGTCAGAGCATTTTGATTTCACGTGTTACAAGGCAATAAGATCAATTATTACTTTTCCTTTAATACAAGTATTTAGGCTTTAGTATATATTCTCTATGCTTTGGAATGTTCTTCCTTGAATGTTCATTTTCTTTCGGGTGTGTTTAGATTTCCTCAGATAAACGGATTACTTGTTTGGGATATCCTGTACGTATGTCGATCAGTAATTAGTTTATTCACGTTTCGGGCTTGACAGGATGGAAAGCTATTTTGTTTGTTCTGGAATGCATGACTCATTTCCTGATTCATACATGTTCAGGTAGATACAGAGCGTTTTATGAGTTTTCTTCGAGTTTAGCGCTGGGGCTGCTCCCCAGAGGAGTTAGACCTCTGGTCTGCGAGTTTTGTGCCATGCTCAGAATGTAACTTATTTCCGTTTTTCTTTGTAGTGTTATAATTTCAACCGTTTAATAGAAAGTTAAAGAATTAAACGGTGTAACGATTTCGATCGCGTTTTTATGTTGGACGTGACGTCAAACTCTCAACAAAACACGTTGCATGGCACTACCCAGCACGCCCTATGACGTACCTAGCGTCTAATACGCATGCTCGCATCTTATTACCGGTAGAGTGGCAACCATGTACAGCTGTTTCGTCCTTGTTAGGACTCATCAGCATGGCATAGCCCCCAAGACCGTCAGCCTCACTTTAGATCATAGGCCTCAGAATCTGGTTACTCTAGCGGCGAGCTCGAAAGCTGCTTTAAACCCCAGCCACCACGCTACACGTGTGGGAGCTAGAGATGTGAACAAGCGCTAAAGCAATGTGGATCTACCGGTAATAAGATGTGAGCATGCGTATTAGACGCTAGCTACGTCATAGCGTGTGTTGGGTAGTGCCATGCAACGTGTTTGGTTTATAATTTCGGATTTGGCCGTGCCATTTCCATTTTGCACTACCAGATCCTCTTCGGAGAGATCCACATTGCTCTCAACACAACTTTTCTCATACAAACCTTCGTGCGAACTAACATATTTAGCAAGAAAGTGTACCATTTTTCCGCAAAGAAAACGTTTTGAATAGAAATATGCCTTCTGGTTTGTGCATTGTACAGGACTGTAGCAATTTAACAAACCACAAAGCTGGCATTTCGCTACATAATTCAAGGGCACCCAACGAAGTTTTCGGTTAAAAAGCTGTTCGGCAGAGTAAGTTAGCCTAAAGCTTTCGGATTTGAAAAAAATGTCCCTAGAAAATTGTTTTCTGAAATACTGGCTAGAAAATTTGTTTTCAATCCCTAGAAAATTATAGAAGAAAAGAGAGACTAAAAGGTTTCCCCTAAAATATTCGTACGTCCCAATTCGTCTGATCAATAGAGTCAGAACGATCCAAAAGAACCCCTAAAAAAATCGTACCTCCACAAAACTTTGCAACATGAAGTTACTTGGGCTAGAAAATTCTTGTTTATGTTCTAGACTACTAATAAATTCGTAGGCCGGGAATATTTTGCCATAGTATTTTCGGTTGACGCGATTTCCACCTATAGAAAATCCGAACAGCTAATAGCTTTCTAGAATACGTCAAAAACATAGTAGGCGCCTTAAAATAGCTAGATAAGCTGCAGACAACTGGTTTCAAACGAATTTTAAAAAGTACTCGTTGGGCGGTCAGTATAATCTGCAGACTGCAGATTGCAGACTGCAGACTGCAGACTGCAGCTGGGTATAAAATGCAGACTGGGTTTAAAATGCAGACTGCAGACTCGGTATAAAATGCAGACTGGGAAAAAATATAAAAAAACTTACCTGAAGACTTTATCTGTTCTTCATTGGGCTCTATATGCAATTTCAGCGAGTTCTGTTGAAATTTTACCCCTCGATTAACTGACCACGCTCGAATTTTCATCCAAAATCGATGCCGACCGCAACTAAATCTCAAATAATAGCACAACAGTATCTATTCCAAGAACCTCATGCCATTTAATTTAAATATCCCCCATTTCTGGAGCCAAAATCGAGCAATTTACGCTTGACGACGCTAGTTCCCAAAGTTCACGGTCTCAGACATTTACGTATATACCTTATTTTGAAACCACTGCTCAAGCGAATCGGCTCTATGGTGAAGCGGTTTAGAGCGCGCGCTTTTGATTCCAATGATAATAATAATAATAATAATGTCTTTATTACTAATGATAAATTACATACCAATAGTTACAATGTTATCATAAATTAACAATCAGATAAATAAGTACTAAATCTACATACAAATCTAAGAATTATTTAATAATACAATATTTAAAAAGCTAAATTATATTTAAAAACACACCTATTTATAAAACTATTTTTAAAACGTTCCGTATTTACCCTTGGCCATAAGCTTTCTTGTCTCCGTAGTTTTAAAGTTGAGTCCTTGATGCGAGGCAACAATTCACTAAGTGGATGAGAATTAATTTTCCTGATCTTTTTACATATAGAGCGATCAGTGGTTTCCAAAAGGGAAGTTATATTTACATGAGAGGATATGTATCTACGTTTATGACAGCGAGTTAAAAAAGCTTGGATAGTATTTAGTTCAGGCGGAGAAGCGGCATATACTGGCAAACCATAGTTAACTTTAGGGAGTACTATAGATGTAAAATGATGATCGATTTCTTTCTGACTGTAACCTTCTTGCCTTAGACATCTTAAAATATATAAACACTTATTGGCTTCATTAAGTTTAGTACGCACATGGTCATAAAATCTACAGTTCGATTGATCGGAGTTCGATTCCCACACCAGCCACAATTTTTTTTAACTTCTTTTTCTCCTTTCTCAGTTTTATTTAATCTTTTCCTGTCTTTTAAGCTATTAGAGCCGCCTTCTACACTAAAAAACATTGTTGTGGATTGGCGCTCCTCCAACACACCTATACCGATGATGAGAAATAAATTATATCACAGGTGACCCAATTGCTCTGTAAGTGGCAATATTTACTAGCATTTGAATGGGATAAAAAAAAACTAATATTGAAAAAAAAAAGTGTGTGACCCTAAAAATACCCATTTCTAGACTACGCCAGACGCCGATGTGATCGAGACCAAAATCGGCACAGTTCAAAGAAATAACTCTATTAGGGACGGACCATTAGAAATGTTATGGGGGGGTGGGGGATTCTCAAGCTGCATGCATTTTTTTTACTCCAGTTTGCTGTGCAGCAAATTTTTTTTCGGCTACGATCTCATGCACGTTTTTTTTTTTTTTTAATATTTTATGGACTAATCTATTCAAAATTAGCTACCTTTGCATATCAAAGTCATTGCGTACAAAAGCCTACATATCGATAACCGGGGACTCACTTCCGGTAACGGCCCAGTCATTTCACTCAAAAATACATGGATTTGGGAGCTATATTGCCTTATAAAACAAATAAAATACATACATACATACATAATCTTTATTTATAAACGAAGTCGCATCATATACATAAAATGATCTTCCTGGGAGCAGTGTTTAAAACTATAATTATATAACCATGTAAATGAAACAATACTAAATATAACTAATTGATGAACAGAGACTAAACCTACTCTTAAAATCTTAATTTTAGATGTACAATAAGCTAAGTATAACTTTACTAGTTTATTTAACTAATGTATTAAAAATAACCTTATTATGTAGCATACTTTTAAAATTATTTAAATTTGATTTACCTCTTATCTCAATGGGGATTTTATTCCATAGGATAGGCTGGACTTTGCAGCCTCAGTTTTAGGTCTGGGAATATGCCAATTTGATACAGAGTTTCTAAGATTATACGAGTGAACACTTGAAATATTAGTAAAAATCTGTTCCAGATATGGAGGAGAAAGATCATTATAAATTTTAAACATGATTGTAGCCAATTGCTTTATCCTCCTGTGTTCTAACCTATCCCAACCTAGTTCATTCAATAGATCACTGGATCGAATCTCGTAATCAGAGAAGGTGATGATTCTAGCAGCCCTATTCTGAAGCTGTTGAAGTTTATCTGATAAACCCTTACCAATATTGCCCCACACAGAACTACAGTAATCAAAATAAGGTAGAATTAGTGCATTATACATGTTCAATCTGATTTCAAATGGTACAACAGGACTAATACGCCTAAGAACAGCAAGACCCGCAGATATCTTCTTTGAGATTATATTAATGTGTGAGTGCCAGGTAAGGGCTTCATCAATATTAACTCCAAGGGATTTATATTCAATTTCCCTTTTTAATGGCATATTATTAACTTCAACAGTAAAGTCATTATGTATTTTACATAATTTGTGGTGACTCCCAATCAACATGTATTTTGTTTTCTTAACATTCATTGTCAATTTATTTGCATTAAGCCATGACTGAATTAAACTCATATCATGGTTCATTTGAAATTCAAGCACATGTGGATCCTCTGCAGCTGACGTAAGAGTAGTATCATCAGCATACATTCTGGGTTTTGAAAACAAATTACATAAAGGAAGATCATTGATATAAATAATAAATAATAATGGTCCCAATATAGAGCCTTGTGGAATACCACATGTGATATTACAGAACTCTGATTGTACACCATCAATAAAGGTTTTCTGCTTTCGTTCAGAAAGATAAGACCGAAACCAAGCTATGGATTTAGAGTTGACACCATAGACCATGAGCTTTTCTAATAAGATGTCATGATCCATGGTGTCAAAAGCCTTTTTCAGGTCTAAAAATATCACGCCAGTCAATAGGTTGTTGTCAATATTCCAAAACCATTCATTGGTGGCCTCTAACAAAGCAGTTGTTGTAGAGAACATAGGCCTAAAGCCAGATTGATATTCAGTTAACAAGTTATTGTCGTTTAAATATTTATAGAACTGATTAAAGATAACTCTTTCAATTAGCTTACATATGACTTCCACTTACCTTCAAATCAAAGTTAAGTAACATCTAATCTGCAACTGATAACTGTCAGTTGGAGTGATTACGGGCCGTCGACATATTCGAAATGCCCCGCTTAACGCACAACGGACGTTTAGGTGGGGAGGGGCCAGTAAGGGCATGGACGTTAGTGTGGGGCATTTACAACAAACACATTTTCATCAATAGAAGTACACTTTTTAATCAAACGTTTCCTGTCAGCTAGATCTACATAGAGCGCAATTTCTGTTGAATTTCCCGGAAATTTCAACAAGGTCTTTTGATTAGAAGTATCATGAAATATCTCAGTCAAACCTCCAGGTAAGTGAAACTCAGTTTTATAGTCGTGACATAATGAGTATTTTAGTCAAGGTCCGAAATGAGCTCGTACGGGAATTCGAGGTACTAACTGACTGTACAGTTGTAGCTATTAAAGCTGTAAGCTTGTTTTATAATTTGTTTATAAGTGAACTCCCGTGTATTTCATTACTGTTTTTCCTGACTTTATAAAAGCATAAAACAATGGGTGGACGTTAAAGGGGTGAGGGGGGAGGGGGTCTGACCTTAACGTCCGTTGTGCGTTAAGCGGGGCATTTCGACCTTATATATTAAGATTTCGACCGTACAAATTTAAATTTGCTTTCGCGAGTAAAGTGATTTTTTACAAGGCGTTACTGGTTTAGGAACTACCTGGGTTTAGCTTGAATACTTACCGCTGAATTCAGATAGAAGAATAAATTTGCAGTATTCTTGTGTATAGAACATTGAGGTTTCTCAAGTTTAGAGCGGTACAAATCACTGTTAAAGTTCTAATTCGTCATGATTTCGTACTATTTTTCTTGTGTGACTTTTGGTATGGCGGGAACTGCAGTAGGAGAGAATTTGGAGCGTTCAAACGAAATCAGAGAATTCTCCTTCGTATAGTTCTGGTATCAACAGGTAAGCCACATTATAAATTGTAATGCGACTGAAGTTGTTCTCTCTCTCAAATAAAATCGCATTATTTTACTTCAAAGCGATGACCAATAGCAAATGTCCTTCTGTGTGCAATGATTTTGATATGACTTAATAATTCTTGTCCTAAGTAAACTTTAAGAGCCATGCCCCTGTGAATTTTTTTTTTTTATCAGGGCTAGTGTGCCCATATTAAAAGTTATACTTTAATATTGATACCTATAAAAGTTTACAGTTGCATCACTTTGCATGGCAAATGATTGTTTATAATTCAAGCTCATAGCGAGACCAGTGAAAATCCCATTCAAACAAATCTTTTTGAGAGACGAAAAATTATGTAAATTTCTCCTGCTTTTAATAGTGGATAAATCAAAGGATACATATGTGTACCTCTCACAAAAGAGTTGCTGCAACAAAAACAGTGATAGAAGGAAACCATTTGCAGTTGATGGCATCCCTGTACATTTGTGCAGTCCCTGGCCTCTGCCTTGCCTCTCCCCCTGCATGTAGGATTTTTTTTTCTGTGTTGCTGGTTGTGCATGGATATTTTTTTTGATAATTTTCCCTCGTATGGATTTTTTTTTTGGAATTCCCCCACCCCCATAACTTTTCTAATGGTCCGTCCCTAAATCGTCTCAAATAGTAGGATTAGAAGTGGCTTTATCTAAATCTCAATATGCGAACCAATCATATGCGAGTTCGTGACAGGGGATGTCAACAGCTTAGTTGTCTAGCAATATTGGAACCAGTCTAATCACCCACCATTATAAACTTTCAAGTTTCCCCGCCAGTTTTATATCATGGCCGAGCGTACGCCGTATAATCATTTCCAAATCCATCCGGGTTTCAAGGCTAACTGGAGGTAATAAGTACTCGAATATTGTTTGGACATATTTCAGAACAAATTTTAATGAATTGCAAACTTAAGTTATAGTCCTTAGGATTTACTACTGCAATTATAGTAACATTGGCCAAGATCGGCATCGCGAAGCACTCGGAAAATTAAACTGCAGACAAACACGACCGCCTTGTCTGTATAATGACAGCTACATGTACTTTTCGTTTTAATTAACATTCCAAAACAAACATACCTCTCGAGTTTCGTAAATCGTGATTAGTTTTTACACTTTTTAAAATCGTGATTTAGGTCGCTAAATCTTGCTTAACCTTCTCGTGTGACCTCAGCCATTGTTTAGCATTCATTATGTCTTGATTTTCAATTAAAATCGTTTTAGAGATACTGGATGGTTCATGTTGAATATTGAACCATAGTTAATAGAGTGGAATGGTTAGGAAACCCGGCAAACTTCAAAAGGGCTAACAAAGGCGCTGCGATTTAGGTTGGAAGGGGTAAGACAAAAGATTGTGCACGATCATAGTTCATTAGCGTTCCCTGAACGACTGAACTCACACGTTTCTATTGGCTGATTGATTAACATGTTGGAATTTCTATTGTGTTTTGTGCACGGTAGTGGTTGAAAAAAGCTAACAAAGACATATAACAAAGAAGGTCCCTGAGTTTCCTAACCATTCCACTCTATTAACTATGATTGAACTAAGAGTTGAATTATGTGCGCCTTTTACTCGATATTATTAAAATAAACTACCAAACTATCTGATACAGCATTAATTATTACTCGGGCTGCCTGTGGAGCAAGCCGTTATTTATTTATTTTTGTTGGGTGTCGCAAAATTTCTGCGCATGCGTTAAAGGTCAAGTTCACCACCAATCAGATCGCACTGTGCTGGTCACAAATTTATTTACATAATTTAATACAGTAAATCAAAATGGTCGACCCGCGAGGGCGAAAGCCTTCCAACAGGCTCAGGATATTTCAACTGGCGCTCTTGTTGACCATAAAAATACATGAACAACGTAATACATGTCTGGACAGATCCAATGTACATTTAGAAACGTAAGCGAAATACAATATCCAAACACGTTTGGATATCAACGGGTATCGAATTATAATCAAAGGGTCAGGCGCGCTCAGATAAGAAAGTTCAAAGCTCTCAGACTAGGCGGATGAGATGTAAGTTGATGAGTGAGGGATGAGACAAGGAGATATCAATTTCAATGAGTCATTGTCAGAAATCTATTCCATCGTGGGCAATTATGCAATACAACCTAAATTTGGGTCAGGTCTTGTACAGCTAAGGCATGTTTTACGGCAGAATAACCAGAGTCTTTCTACTGGATTGAGAGCTCGAGACATTATACATGTCTGCTAATATGGGGAAAACTGAAACAAAAAATGAACTTTGACGGCAGAAACCCTCATTGAGCCAAGCGGAATATTTACATGATCCGCTAAGATTTTTACAAATCTTAGTTAAGCAGATGTTTTCAGTGTATGCCAACTGAAATGCTTACGGCTGGTTACGGCTCAGTGGGGCAACTACACGAACAAGAAGCATGAACTGCCAGCAAAGAGAGAGGAAAAAGTACTTGAAATGCACAGCGCTAGCTGAAGTAGGGCATATATATAATATCTGAGACGTTAAATTACGTTACTGTGAAGAGGATCAAAATTCAAGTTTTGTAGCTTGAGACTGTCTTCTGCCGTGACTCGTGAGAGAAATTGGAAAAGATCTAGCTGTTTCATGATTCAGACACTGGCAAATTTATTGAAAGCTACGGGCTTACTTTATGAGATTATTATTCATTGTGGAATGAAAGGAAACAGGTTAGCTGAAAGTTAAGTTCGAGGTAGGCTTCGACTTTCATTCCGATTCAGTGCATATGTGCACGAAGGTGGGATGCTGTCAACAACACTACCAAAAGATCCAAAACGAAAGATTCAGTTGCGTAAGTACTGTAAGTAAACTCTTTTTGATTTGAATAAATTTCCTCTCAGTTTGTCTGTTAATGTACTTTTTCTTCTAATTATCGCTTTATTTAACATCTCTGTGATTTAGAGTATGCGTACCTCAGAATAAATTATTTGAAAGGTCAACTGAACTCTTGTGTCGATAAGCGCAAATGTTTTTGTAAAACAGTCTGTGAATTTGAGAAGCGGACTTAGAAGAGCTTTCTCATTAGGAATTACAATTTTTTTCTTGCTATGAAATTTATGTTTCATTTCACATTTATTCATACAGTTTTAGCCGGACATTTCCCCGAGTTTTTGATCTATTTTCAATCAAATTCAAAGTCTGAATATGTCATTGTATTGCATTTATACACTTGAATTGCCAGTATTCTGTTGTTCAAATCCTGTGTTATCCTAGTCATGTCATAAAAGCAATTAATAGACCACAGGTAACCCAAGCTCTGTAAGTGGCTTTATTTACTAACATTTGTATGGATTTTTTTTAGTCACTAATATTGAATAAAAAGCGACAATACTTACAGCATGTGTTTATTTGTCCATGGGATGTCTCTAGTTGCAATTTCAGCGTTTTTCGGCAAGTTTTTTATCCCAGCAGTTCTGCTAACTGTATACCAAGGAAAGGTGGGAGACGAAGGATTTCAACCAGCAGAACTGCTGGGATCAAAACTTGCCGAAAAACGCTGAAATTGCAACTAGAGACAAGTAGTATATAAATTGGCGGTTCTGGCGCAGCTTGAACGTTGTATTATTGCAATCATTGCACGATAGCTCCAGAACCACAGCGAATTGTTCTACTTCAGCATTCGAACAATTCGCTGTGGTTCAGGAGTTATCGAGCAAGGATTTCAATAATACAACATCAAGCTGCGCCAGAACACGCCAATTTATATACTACTATAGTACGTTTATCGTATTTCGATACCCTATTAGAGGAAGGATAATATAATATACCATAGCTAATGATATACTAACGTTCAAGCTGCGCCAGAACACGCCAATTTATATACTACTATAGACCATAGTACGTTTATCGTATTTCGATACCCTATTAGAGGAAGGATAATATAATATACCATAGCTAATGATATACTAACGTTCAAGCTGCGCCAGAACACGCCAATTTATATACTACTATAGACCATAGTACGTTTATCGTATTTCGATACCCTATTAGAGGAAGGATAATATAATATACCATGGCTAATGATATACTAACGTTCATCCAAGGACCTGGTCTTAAGGGCTATTTACGAGGATGGAAGATGGACATTCCAGATAGCAATCCTCTAGGAGCAGACCCAGCCGCTTTCCTATCTGGCGTGCGGAAGCAGACTACCGAAAAGATCGATGAAGAGCTACGAGACCTAAATAGTATTAAGGTTCAGCTAGCTTTGAATATAACTCTCCGTCTCGATAAACCCGAGGGCCCGGTATATGAGATAGCCACATTTCGTAGTTCACAAAAAGTTCTGACCAACAGTTCCGATACCCGCGGAGTAATAGTAGAAGAACATGCTCAGATTTATAACTACATCGAGAAGTGGATCAGTAGAGGATCGAACTGGGTCATAGATAAAGTCAACATTCTATGGGTGAACATTGCTCGATATCAACCACTACGCGGAGGTTCGTATTTACCACTACCTAAAGAAATCGCGAATAAGAAAGCCGTAATCAATGTGAAAAACTACGACAACCGCTGTTTTCGTTGGACGATGCGTGCCGCGAAGTTTCCAGCTGCGAAAGATCCACAGAGGACATCGAAATACCCAGAAGACGATGGTTTTGGATTTGATGGGGTGGAAGAATCGTCAACGCCAATCTCACAAATACCACGCTTCGAGAAGCAGAACGAAATCTCTATCAACGTATATGGTTGGGACCCTAAAGAAAAGTGCTTGATCGTGCATCACATCTCGAAGGAGACTTTCTCCAAGCGCTTTAACATCTTGCTTATAGAATGCCCAGAGAGCGGTATACAACATTATTGCTTGATCAAGAACTTCAACCGCCTTCTATTCGATCAGACAAAACATGAACATAGGAAGCACTTCTGCGAACGATGCCTACATGGATATTCCAATGAAGCTCTTCTTGCGAAGCACATCCCAGAATGTAACGGAATTAACGATCGAGCCATTCGAATCGAAATGCCCACCGATGAGAATAACAAAGTCTCATTTCAGAACGTTCACAAGCAGCTCAAAGTTCCCTACGTTATCTACGCAGATCTTGAGGCCTTAACTACTAAGATAGAAGGACAAGATCCCACGAAGAACACATTTAAAACAGAAGAACATATTCCATGTGGATTTTGTTACGTAGTCGTACGTTCTGATGGTCATAGCGAACCACATGTATTATATCGAGGTAAGGATACTATCGAGTGCTTTCTACGATGTATACAAGAAGAAGAAGCGAAGATAAAAGCTCAAGTTGCCAAACCACTACATATGTCACAAAAAAGCATGAGAGATTATAATAGAGCAATTCTTTGTCATATCTGCCAGAAACCTCTTGGTAAAGATAGAGTACGCGACCATTGCCACATCACAGGAGAGTTTCGAGGTGCCGCACACAAAGCATGTAATCTCAAATTACGTATCTTTCCTACTATCCCAGTCGTATTCCACAATTTGCGTGGCTACGATTCTCACCTATTGATGCAATCCATATCTAAGACGTCAGGTAAGATCTCTTGTATTCCAAACAATATGGAGAAATACATTTCATTCTCACTCGGCAACCTACGGTTCATCGACAGCGCGCAATTTCTACTTTCGTCCCTCGATAAGTTGGTAGCGAGCTCATCACCAGATACGTTCCTACAAACTATGAAACGTACATCGAACCAAGAGAAAACCAAGTTGCTTCTACGCAAAGGAGTCTATCCGTATGAGTACATGGATTCTTGGGATAGATTTACAGAGACTTCTCTTCCACCAAAAGACG
Organism: Actinernus sp. WN-2022; assembly: GCA_030867875.1. Taxonomy (NCBI): domain Eukaryota; kingdom Metazoa; phylum Cnidaria; class Anthozoa; order Actiniaria; family Actinernidae; genus Actinernus; species Actinernus sp. WN-2022. The sequence continues at coordinate 88,953,876 of JAOWCC010001634.1, forward strand.
CATTCTATAGTAAACTAACTCTAGAGGACATCTCCGACAAGGACTACGAACACGCACTTGAAGTTTGGGAGGCATTTGGTTGCGAAACGTTAGGAGACTATCACGACCTTTACCTACGAACTGACGTACTTCTTCTAGCAGATGTGTTCGAGAACTTCCGCGCGACATGTATGCAAAACTATGGATTGGATCCAGCTCATTATTATACGAGTCCAGGACTTTCGTGGGATGCATTGTTAAAGAAGACCGGAGTAGAACTCGAATTATTAACCGACTATGACATGCATCTATTCATCGAGAAAGGTCTACGTGGTGGGATATCTATGGTATCGCATCGTTATGCCAAAGCAAACAACCCAAACGTACACGACTTCAATCCAGATAAGCCAAATAGCCATATAATATACCTCGACGCCAACAATCTATATGGTTGGGCTATGAGTCAATATCTACCAACAGGAGGATTTGAGTGGTGTACACCAACGGAAGAACGAATCACCCAACACGAAATCGATTCAGACGTGGGATACATTCTCGAAGTAGATCTTGAGTACCCTAAAGAACTTCACAACTCACACAACGACTACCCACTAGCTCCCGAGAGAATGCAAGTAAATAAAGGTTGGTTATCAAATTATCAAATCGATTTATTTGAGAAACTATACAAAGGCAACGGATCTTTGAAAGTGGAAAAACTTGTACCTAACCTATACGACAAAGAACGATATGTGCTCCACTACCGCAATCTACAACTGTATCTATCTCTCGGAATGCGTTTAACGAAGATTCACAGAGCACTACGATTCAACCAATCACCATGGATGGAGCCATACATAAGAATGAATACAGAACTACGAAAACAAGCGAATAGCCCCTTCGAACAAGATCTCTACAAACTAATGAACAATAGCGTATTTGGTAAGACAATGGAAAATCTACGAAAACGTGTAGATGTCCAATTAGTGCGATCTTCAGAAGGAATCAAACTACAACGTCTCTTGAATAAGCCTAGTTATGCCCGATCCACGATCTTCGACAACGATCTAGCTGCTGTACACAATTACAAAAGTAAGTTACTACTTAACCGCCCAGTATACGTTGGAATGTCGATTCTAGATCTTTCTAAACATCTGATGTACGACTTCTACTACAACGATCTCAAGCGGCAGTATGGGCAACGTTGTAATCTACTATATACTGACACTGATAGTCTATTACTTCACATTGAAACAGAAGACATCTATACAGACATTACCACCAATAAGCATCTATACGATACTAGCAACTACAGCAAGGATCATCCTCTGTATGACATATCCAACAAGAAAGTACTTGGTAAAATGAAAGATGAATGTGGAGGCATTCCCATTGCTGAATACGTTGGACTACGATCGAAGCTATACTCGATCTTGAAAGTAGGTGGTGACGAGATTAGGAAAGCCAAAGGTACCAAGAAGGCAGTCGTTAAACATCGTATTCGCCACGAACAATACAAAGAGTGTTTACAAGATAAGAAAGTATTTCGCCATGGAATGCATATGCTTCGAAGTGAAGGTCATAGGATGTATGGTATGCATATGAATAAGATCTCTCTCTCACCATTCGACTCTAAACGTTGGATCTATAGTAATGGAATCGATACATTAGCCTATGGTCACAAAGACTTAGATATGGATGAGTTTATCTACGAGTTGCTATCTTAGATCGGTTGGGTACGAACAGAATTCCCCTTGGGGGTAGTTCAGTATTTGGTGGAACGGCTTGTAGCTCTTCGCGCACGAATCCTCGCTTTGGTGCGCCTTCCCCCTCTTGCAAAGTAAGGTAGTACAGCACAGGTTGTCCAGAAGATATCACACCACGCGAAATAACGTACGTCTGTAAACTCCACACAGGATCAGTTGCTCGTTTAGCTCCACCTTCCAATTCTCCAGGCGCATAGAGATATCGAACTAAAACGTCGAATGGTAGTCGCTTTTCACTCAATCCAACAGTTCGAGAATACGTAGGAGTTTTGATGTTGACTTGATGCGCCTCTACAGAATTCGAAGGCTCTTTACCAGTAAGTCGAGTCACCTCGCTATTCATGGCTTTGATAACATCAGGAAGCCGCAATACCCATTCTCTACTACGCTCATCCGATCCTTCCGAAGTAAGTACCATCTCTTGTGCATATTGGTATCCAAATAATCTTTCAGCCAGTGTTCTATTTGCTCTTTCAACGAAGCTTTGCGATCTATGGTTACCAGCTTCACCACGTTGGACTTTCGTACCATGTAGTTCTAATGTTTCAGACATACGTCCCATGAATTCCCTACCAGGATCGACTTGCAGAGTTTTTGGCCATTCTAGTGGACTACGCTTGTATATTCGTTCGAAAGCTGCAGACACTTCACCACTATCTTTCGATGCTAAAGGTTCAGCCTCTTTATATCTAGAAGCTACATCGATTACCACTAAAGCATACTTATATAGTTTCCTTCCACGACTAGGTCTATCATGAGGTAGAAATATCAAATCAGCTTGATGAACTTCATTAGGCTTCGATACAGTCCAATGTGGTCGTGGAATATAGCGTGGTGGTGATAGATATATTTGCCACATGGCTTGTTTCTCTAACCAACCCTTAGCTACGTCTTCCGATACCTTTGCAGCCACCGATAACTTGCTAATTGCAGCATAACCTTTCCAATAGCCCATAGGACCATAGAAGATATTCGCAAGTTTAGCATCCATTATATATCTATGTATTCTAACCTTTAACAAGAAGAAAAAAAGGAATAAGAACTTATCTAACCAACTAGTTCTTATTCTTTTTTTTTCTCGTCGATCGTAAAAATTCTCGTTTTTTAAAAGGAATATCGACTAATAGCGTATCCAGCGACTAGCATTCCACCACCAACATAGATCAACTCACTAGTTTTATGTGCGTTAGATGGTTGATAGTAGTCAGAGAAACGAGGTTCTTTCATTGCTTTGAGTCGTTTCAGTGCCTGACGTAACTTATCGGATTTTATGAAATCTAGGTTACTATCAAGTTGATTACTATGAGAATCGCGTTCAGCAACTTCCTGTTCATGCGTCCAATCAGACAATTCTTTACGTTTTTCGATATAAGCCTCCCTATCAACATCGAATTTTTCCATTGCCCTATCATGTCTCTCTCGTTCTATATTAGCAGTTTCATCTTTTCCACCAAACATCCTAGCAAGCACTCCACCACCAGTAAATGCCGTTGCATTCAAAACTGCTCCGAAAATAGACATTCCAATAGCTGCTACCGTCACCATTATGGTACGATCTTTTGTTTCTCGAGATATCGTTTTGCATATATGCTACCAGCTATTACAGCAGTCCACCTCACGTAATTTGTGATAGAAATAGAAGGATCACTAAGCATAGATTCCTTGGTAGCCTTTTTTACGATCCAACCAATACCAGTAGCTATTCCAGTTATTATAGCAGCATCGGTCGCTGTTTTCATCAATTCCTTATCCATCCTAATATATATATATAGTATATCTCTAGTCTTTAATTGTTACTCCATATCTGGTACCGTAGTCTCTACAGGACTCGCGGGTCGTATCGTACTAACGTTCTTAGAAGTGTCATCTCTATATCTTCTGTATTGATAGTATACGCCAACTAATGCAGCACCCGCACCAATAACTGCGATAGTAGTATTGATAGACATATTTTTTATCCAACTTTCATCTGCGTTGATTTCTTTAGGTAATTCACTTTCACGCGTAATCTCTCTCTTTTGAGCCTCTCTAGCAAGTTTATTACTTAGTGCTAATGCTTTCCCAGCAGCAACCCTCTTTGGATCTTTTACTCTAGTTGGTGTTGTCTTTGGTGGATTCGCAGTTATCTGATCCGTCTGTTCCTCCATCTCGATTCGATATAGTAGTTACTTACGAATGTTTAATAGGTGTACTAGGAACGACTATGTGATCAGCTACATTGAACAAGACACTATCTAGAGCTACAAATAGAACTGCTTTAAGTGCTAATAGACCAGCCGCAGTATATATCTCATTGCGGACTAGTTGGTCTTCTTGTAGATCCTTAACCAGTGCTTGTTGGTCATCTAGTGGAACTACGTATGCTACTGCGCGAGTAGCTAGACGTAGTGCACCATTTACTAAGCAGCATCCTGTTATTCGATAGCATGCGCCAAACAATGCAGCGCCCAACCATTTACTAAGCAGCATCCTGTTATTTGATAGCATGTGCCAAACAATACAGCGCCCATACCAATAACTGCTATAGTAGGTATGTTTGTAGTCCAACTTTCCATCTACATTGATTTCTTTAGGTAATTCACTTTCACATGTAATCTCTCTCTTTTGAGTCTCCGCAGTTATCTGATCCGTCTGTTCCTCCATCTTGATTCGATATAGTAGTTACTTGCGAATGTCTAATAGGAGTACTAGGAACGACTATGTGATCAGCTATATTGAACAAGACACTAGCTAGAGCTACAAATCGACCGTGTTTAAGTGCTAATCGACCAGCCGCCATAGATATCTGATGGCGGGCTAATTGGTTTTCTTGTAGATCCTTAAACAGTGCTTGTTGGTCGTCTAGTGTAGCTACGTATGAGGCTGCACGAGTAACTTGACGTAGTACACCATCTACTAAGTGTACTGTTATTTGATTTGCTACTACGGCCTGGTATCTACTATGTAAACGTTTTACGTCCTTCTCAGATAGTTTAGTTATATCCGTTAGGGAGAAATTCTGTCCTAGACATTCTTTCGTTTTACCTAATACAGCTAAGGTCTTAAGTTCTTCCCGCCATTCTTCGATATCCTCCAATTCGGTTGAAAATTCCAATTTTGGTGGTGGACCTGTTAAATCCTCACCTTCCAGTTCTTTAATGTATTCATCCATGATAATATATTATAGGTGCGGGTATCTCTAACACTACTGCAAAATGATGTCGCAAACAGAAACATATGCGAGCAAACTTATGAGATCGAAGTATCGTTCGTAATTCGTTACATTCTTGTGAGCCTCCGTAATCGTCAAATATCTTTTTACCATCTATAACCGATGCAGTATGAAATGCTACTACGATAGCTACGTTCTCACGAAATGGTTTACATATACTCGTTAATTGTTGGGATAGTACCCAAATAGATAGTCCTATATGTCGAGCAGAGAATGCTAAATCTACTAGTTTGTCGGTTCTTCGTTTTACATCTTTTGATGCGGCACAATCATCTAGAATCAATAATGTATTGGTACCTGACCAAAAGGTTGCACAAATATTTAATGTGGTATCGATAGCATCCTGAGATGGTGATATGACATAAAAATGCGGATCTCGATATGTTTTGTTGTGGGCATACGTAGGACAAATCAATACTATATAATCGAACTTACCACGAAATGGTCCACGAAGTTGTTCTATGAGAAACGCAGTCTTTCCACAATTCGTTGGACCTACTATGAGTGAGTTGAATGGGATGTGTTCTACCAAGGAATCCATCAGTATGTAATACTATCTAAAGATCTGTTCAATATCTTGAGCTGAGCATCAGCAAGGACATAGATATGCATGTTTACGTTTCCACTTCCTTTTAAAGTTCTATGTATACGAATATCGATATCTTTTCCACCACCAGTTTGTGCCATTCCATCACCATGAGCAGAGGAATCTTTTGCCGTACGGCAATCGACTAGGATGGCAAATCTGTTATTGTAAAATTTGGTAGGAGTCATAGAGGTATCGGATGTACCAAACCATCCTTTTGCGGACTCCCAAAAATCTGGCGTTAACATACCTCCCGGAAAGAATCTATTTGGAACTCCATTTACGTCTATCTCTATCTTTGAAATATCAGGATTTACGAATGCTTCGCTATCTCGTGAGCCGGCGGTGGGAGGATCTACGAATAGAAAGAGTAATCCAGCGAATGATCGTCGTGGAACATTTATATTCTGAGATATCAAAGTATCTGATGCCTTAGCAATAGGTACTGTCTTAAAGTGAACTGCGTGATCGTATAGGAATGCAGTACCTTTTTCATATGCGTGAAATGCCTTCCTAGCTAGCGTTTCATTCTTGATTGCTTCGTATTCTAACTGGATGTTGGTAAGCTTGTACGTACCTATCTTTGTCGAATCTGATCCAACGATTATATCGATAGAGCGGGCTAGAGTTAATTCGAATGAAATAGTGTCTTCTAGTGCATGTGGATATAGAACTCCATGTTGTGTAAGAATATCGACGTCTAACGGAATTCTATATTTTGAACCATATGCAACCAACAATGCATTCTCACCAACATCTGAAGTACCTGCATCACCATCCTTAGATCGTAGCTTATTTGTGTTATCTGATTGGATACCTTGTTGTACTCTCGATTCTCTCTCTTGTGTAGATAGATAGATATCGGAATATGTTTGTAATAGATCCGATCGAGCAATGTCTTCTACTATTTCAGCTCCTATCTTACAAACTCGATGTATAACTAAGCAACGTCCAACATTTGCAACGACTCGATTATTAGCATGTCCACCAGACAATACGATATCACCCAATAATGCTAAACTACCAGGTACTAATACGATATCTTCTCCTAGTGTTGGTATTTCCACATATAGAGTCTCACCTGGATTGGCAGATGATGGAGTGAAAGTTTTTCTATATAAGGTTCGTTGAGCTTTGAGTGCGAGTTGCGCTCTTAGTGCTTCCTTAGGAATTAACTTCGATGATATCATGTTGAATATACTATGATATATAGTTATGTTCAATATGGAAGCTAGGGGCGACGTTGATGTGAGACCTGAGGATAGTACCGACAGATACGAAGAACGAGAACCAGATGAAGAAAACCGGGGAGAACGAGATGAAGAAGACCGACAACGAGAAGCAAATGAAAGATACGTGGCTTACTTATTGAGTGACAATCAAGATGAAGCCGGAGGTAGTGAGACAATTACCATGGATAATTTGCATGACTACGCTATAGAAGGTGACCCACTTCGAGGATTCACATTCGAACAAACAATTCGAGATTCGGTAAAAGAAATGCTGGTTGACATAGTAAAGAGGCAATATCCGGATGCTGGTGTTCGGCATAATATAGAAATATCCTTAGTAGATGGAAACATTACCGTTCGCGAGCTTGGAAGCAAAGAACCCTTTAAACGTCTATTCGTCGGTAATGATGATGATAGGAAATTACGCGTGAAGATGAGGAAAGCTCTCAAAGATGCTTTAGGTCCAAATAATGAAGAAGCTACCAATGAAGTATTATTTGCAGAACGACAACTCGCCGAGCTGGAAGTAAATAACGAATCTATTCTTGGAGACTCCGAATCGACCGACGCTCAGAAAGAAATAGCTAAGAAAGAGTTAATATCCGTCCATAAGGCAAGAGAATTACTTGAACGTCAAGAAGAAGCCATACTAGAACGTATATCGCTACGTGAAAGGGTCAAATACATTTTCAGGAAGTATGGAATGACTGTTCTTGCGGTGGTAACTGCTATTGGTGCTATTGTTAGTGTAATAGTTTCCCAGCTATCGAAATCCGTACCGAAACCAGTAAAAGACGGTATCGATAAAGTGGCAGATACAGTAAAGAAGGGATTAAAAACGACAGGTGATTTATTAAAGGAAATTGGAAAGAAACTTGGGCAGATACTACCTGGAATGATTGGATCAATTGTGAATTTCATATTTACTATGGCCGGTAAAGCTCTAGGAGTATTAGCAGAGAACGTTTGGTTATTTATCGTAGCTATAGTGGTGATCACAATAGAGCAATACAAACGACGTTAGCGAAATAACACCCATGCAATTCCAGCTCCTGCAATAGATACTATCGCTAGATTGATCCCATGGTGTGGAGTAGGATTCTGTAAGGTACTATGTGAAACTCGTTGTGGAACTTGTTGTAGAACTTGTTGTGGAACCTGATGTGGTAATTGTTTCTTTTGTTTCTTCCCTTTCATATCTGGTGGTAACTTGGTTTCGAGAATATCTGCATTAATATCGTTTACGCCTAACACCGTACCTTCTGCGGCGAGCGGGATTGGATTTATATTACCATCCTTCTTACCGAGGTAGTACTCGAGGTTGCCCGGTAGTAATCGTTGAAACTACCTATGATGGAACTGTTAAGATCATTTTGAGCAGCTAGAACGCAATATCCAAAAGCTTCAACGGATCGATTCAATCTACCTAATCCAGCATCCGTTAATCCCTTACCGATTGGTGGCGTAAACCAATTATATTGTTTTCCTTCATGTTCATCGTTCCGAATGAATGCCACAAGATCGCCCTGACCCTTCTTACCTCCTTGGTCTGCAAATAAATTATTGTGATTTGGCCAATTATCTGCTTCTTTATCGTAACCTCTGATTACGTGGACGTTTTTGAAACCATCACCATACAAAAGGAATACATCTCCTAATCCGTTATTCCTACCTCCGTGCCATCGGAAATCTGGTGTTCGAGATATACCAAATTCGATGCATAATTTCTCAAGAGCCGGTTTGCTATAGAGGTTATTCATTTGCTTGAAAGCAGAGTCACCAGGTAGAGGAACTCCATGAGCACCACCAAGTTCATGTAGAATTCTTCGTGTCGTGAAATATACGTGAAATCGTAAAAACCCTTGAACGATAGGTGGATACGTTTTGAAAATAGGATCAAACAATGACACTCCACATCCAGAAGTCGCACACCACGTTGCGAAATTCAATTGTTGAGGCCAATATTTGAAATCCGGACCATGTAACCAATGGTAGGACTCATTTGCTGTCATATGCTTTACGACAGTCTCTTTGAATATGTTCGGAACACCTGCTTCGAAGCTTTTCTTAGGTGTGACATATATCCATAGATTAGTTAAATCGATATCTTGTGCTTTTTCGTGAAAAGGAACTGCTGCGATGGGATATTTCGCACTTTTATTTACTGTCAACGCAAGTGGGTAACCATCGACCACCCCCCACAACGCTTTATTAATATTTTTTTGAATGGTAGCAGGTAGTTTGGAGATATCATCACCATAAACCACATAACCATGATTCCCATCTCGAAACCAAATACTCGTCGAATATTTGCCAGGGCCGTCTATATCCGTGGATGCATAGAACTGGTGAAAATCTGCATGTGGGTATCTTTTCTTGAACTTCGCTAGTAGATCGGCATTCGATGATGCGACCTTCTTATCTTCCTCAGCTATTCTCTCTCTATCTCTACTAGCTATTCTCTCAGCCTTTGACCGTAAATTAGCATTCTGTGTTGGGGTCTCATCATCTCTCTCGTCGTCTCCACCCCCATAATGATAGTTGAAATTACCTCCGTACCTCCTCATGTTAAAGCTAATTATGTATGTAGTTTATACCTTTAATATATAATGGTTATCTTAAATGTCACATGTCCTACGGCTGACCATACTGTCTACTTCGATAACCCTATTCTTATCAATAATATTTCGCTAGTTGAGGTCACTCTTAGTCACAATTGGTGGAACCTAGCAGAGAAAGGGGGCTTTAAGTGGATTACCCCCAATAGTTTGACGTTTCCATACGAAATTAAGGCGGGACATTATAAGATAGAAAATTTGATAACCTACTTAGATCCCGCAGTCGAGGCTGGTTACTTGGAATTCATAGACTATCCATTTAGGAAATATTGGCTTATGAAGGTCAAGAAACCAATCAAATTCACTAAGAATGTCTGCGATTTGTTTGGTATCGAAGTAAATGAAGATGTGACAGATTATGCGACTATCGATAAAGGAAAATACGTCCTTGTGCCAAAAGATATTAATCACATATATATCTACTGTGATGTGGTGGATTCAGATTTCTCACTTCTCGATGGGAAGCCATCTAAAATCCTACATACTTTAAAAACAGCATCACACGTTTTTGGTGAAACAACTTACTTTCCACCAACCCTCATACCCATTCGAGCCCTAGGAACGATACGGAACTACATTCGCCTCACAGTTTGCGATGAGCAAGGCAATCTCATAGACTTCAACAAGCAGCCTCTACGTTTCGTATTGAAGCTTGAGTAAATCATACGTATATACAATGGATGGTGATTCGATTCAACCGTTTCCAACAGCACCAGATATCTATCCATCGGGAGCTATAAAGGAACTTAGCGATATAAATGGATCGAGTTTTAGACTGCAAAAAGTCTGTGATACGCTTGCTGAGCTAGAACAACAAGCAAAGCACTACGAAGTTGTTCGTAAAAAATATGCTCGAGCGCGTGGTATCGTTCATGGGATTGCTGTGGCCACAGGTAGCCTGAGTGGCGTTTTATCAGCTTTTGCGTTAGGTTCATCATTTACGGGGGTTGGGATACCTGTGGGTATTTCATTAGGATCGGCGGGGTTCCTGTGTGCCGCCATATCGGCTTCGATGGCTGTTGTTAGTAAGAAACTTGGTGTTCACGTCTCGAAGCATGAAAAGACTGTTATGTTAGCAAAAGCTAAGGCGAATTCCGTGGAAGTCAAAGTCTCAAAAGCTCTATCCGATTGTAACATTTCAGAAGCTGAGTTCGGAAGCGTTATTGATGAGAAAAGGAAATATGAGACGCTTAAACTAGAAATACGGCAAAAAAACAGGCAAGAAAGAGGATCGAAAAACGTAGAACAACTTCGATCCGAGATCCGAAAGGAGATGAGAGCAAAACTTGGTAGTCTAGTGGGATAAGAATCAATATAACCAGCGTGGACTTTATAATCTTAGTATAAATTAATTCTGATGTCTGGTCCGTATGCAAATTTCTGTCGATTCTGCCCAGCGTAGATTTTACAATCTTAGTATAAATTAATTCCGACATCCGGTTTGCACGCAAACTTCCGTTGGTGGCGCAATACTTATGATATCGATGGTGTAATATAAGCCACGAGGACGGCACGCAGGTGGTATCGATAGCGTCATATAGACCACGAGGTCGGCACGCAGGTTATATCGGTGGAGCCATATAGACCACGAGGTCGGCACGAAGTATGACATCTATCACGTGGGTGTTATTGCTGGTATGATAGAGATCATGGCCCATCCCTTTCGTCATTATAGTTTACCTATGGAGCAAGGAAGGTTTCTCGCGCTCGTTAGAGATTTAAATGACGTTCTTGATCGAGTTGGGGAGTTCATAGACACGGAAAAAGCTAAATATACCGGAGAATAATTCATTTTAAGTATTGCTGAGACTTATCTGTGACTAATCGGACAAGAACTCGCGATCGGTCGACCAACGAAGAGTAAAATGCCACTCGAAGAGATGTCGCAATGAAGGATGTACGGTGGAGTAGAATATCTTCGTTCACAGTCTGTGAATCATTTTAAGAATGTTTCTATAGTGTTCCTTGTCCTTTTTACGTTAGTAATAGTGTGTTTGAAATTTTCTAGAGATGAATTTTGATGTTTAAATCGTGTCACAATGTAAGATGTACGGCGGAGTCGAATATCTTCTTTCGCAGTCGGCGAATCATTTTTAAAATGTTTCTATAGTGTTCCTTGGCCTTCTTACGTTAGTACTAGTGTGTTTTGAAATTTTCTAGAGGTGAATTTCAATGTTTAAATCGTAAACGGCCGATTCAAGGCGCCTTGAAAGTAATCATGTAAGAAACGGTTTTGTAATTCAGTATAATTATGCAGGAATGCGGTCCGGCGAGGACCGGTTTTGTAATTCAGTATAATTATGCAGGAATGCGGTCCGGCGAGGACCGGTTTTTGTAATTCAGTATAAATTATGCAGGAATGCGGTCCGGCGAGGACCGGTTTTGTAATTAACATACAATAAAAACTATTTGTGTACATGGCACGTTGAAGTTGTTTTTTCCCCAGTTCTTACTCTATCAGGATTTTTTCTTCTTGTGTATTTCACTATCGCTAGTTAGACCGTGTCTCGTATAGATGGGCTCAAAGTGGGAATTGTAAGCAATCAACTCATCGATAAAACGCACGACCGAACCCTTATATATACCACACCATTTAACAACGTCAATAAGAGACATACGAGATCCCGAACGACGCAGTACCTCGTAACTCGCTCCAACGACTTTAGTTCTAAGTATGGAGCTGGTACCTATATTGTTTTCTATTGCCTTATGAACAATCTCGTAGACTATTTGTTGGGCATTCTTAGGTGCTCCTTGGGGGTTGAGTTTATCAAAAGTCGTTGTAATGTGAGGAGCTATTCTATCGGTATTCAAATCTATATCGATCTTATCGTCATCGTGTAGAGAACGTATAAAGACATTTCCACGACATATGCTTTTATCTTTTAGTTGCATGAAACGAGCGACCTCTCCTTTAGATCTAACGAACCCACATTGTATACATGCTTGATAAAGTATAGCAGCTAAAATAGTTCGTTTTGCATAGCTACGTTTGAAACAAGCTTTCCGTACTTGAAGGAATACGTCGGATACGATTACTAATACATTTGTGGGAAACGAGAGGTGGTAATTTTGTTCATAAATAGTGTTGTATGCCTGTAGTTCTCGCATAATAGTTCGTAGTTGTAGTTCTTTGTTATCGCTTTGCTTTGGGATTGTGCGGTCTAGATCATTTTGATACTGAAAGCTATCCAGCCCTACTATGCGTAACCGAGTAGTAAGATCGATAGTCGTTTCTTCATATGATTCAGTCTCGGAAACAAGACCACAGGTGGGACATATGAATTCCGTTCCTTGCATTTCCATCGGGCATAGACATTCGGAACATGTTTCACCAGTGTTAATATGTAACAATGGTTTGATATGCAACAATGGTTTGATGTGTAGGCTTGCACAAATTTCTGGACTAAGTAATCTGATAATATCGTCCATACTAGTTGTATACCATGTGCCTGTCAATTGTCTAATTGTTCGTTTGTTTTTAAAAAAAAAGAAAAAATGAAGAGAGGTCGCATAACAATTTCTCTTCATTCTTTTCTTTTTTTTTTCGTATCGTGATTTCTACTTATCCTCCGATCCTACCACATTTAGATCTTTCTCACTGATGGAGAGGTCATCCAATGCATTATCGAGATCGTGAATGTCCACCGCATTTCGATCTTTTTCCGATTCCACTACATTTAGATCTTTCTCCGATTCTACTACATTTGAACACGCGATATTCGCCGACTCGTTAGCTATTTTCTTGTCAAGGTTCTTCTTATTGCGGATGGTACGGCGTTGAGGTTCACCACATTTTGAACAAAGTTCGTGAATAGTACGACAGCCTCGACCGCACGTCAAACATGAAACGAATATAGCACATCCTCTTCCTATCTGGAAGTTATGTTGAGAGCAATACTCTGACGTCTTTGAACGCTTACTTATACATTTCGTGGTCTTTCCTCGCATCAACCAATCACAAGTTTTTGTCTCAGCCATCGTGCAATATACCTATATGTGTTATATGTCTAATTGGTATCTTAGTTGTGACGTCTACGTTGAGGTTCTTCAATTATGCGCACTTGTCTAATCTGTGTGGTATTAATACGTACTAAGATAACGGCATACGTTAATATCGTGAAGTAGAGAATGTATGTTAGTACCATGGGTGGATATACTGTAAACTAATCATTCCTTTAATAGGTGTTAAATGTAAAAATACAATGAAAAAATAGTACAACGAAACTGCGCCAATCTGGAAAAGCAGTAGAAACCGGAGCTGTGCTCAAGTTTGGATCTTTAGGTGCAAGAATGCCTAGGGACAATTTGGACGTTGCGAGAGATCCTATGTGGCGGCATAAGAATTTATGTAGTAATCTAGTAGGGCGTTTTCGTCCTCTATGGTGAGCTGGGAGCGCTTAATGAGCCACTCAATGATACATTTAGCGGTATTAAGATGATCGTTGCTACGGGCGCATAGTAGAGCATGATGAATGTATTTATGCTCCATAGTTATCTGAAAGCGTCGAATGAGCCACTTAATGGTATTGAGATGGGCATTCCTACAGGCATCTAGTATAGCAAACCCGACAGCTTTATCCTCTTTGGTGAACTGGAAGTGTTTAGTGAGACACTTAACGATATCAAGACGGTCATCCTTACAGGCAGCGCATAGAACGTAATCGGTGTGTCCATCCATTTTATCGAACCATAAGTGCTTAATGAGCCACTTAATAACGTTAAGATTACCATATTCACTGGCGTAGACAAGAGGAAAGCTATCATAGATGTAGTTTGCGGAAATACCGAAAGTCCTATCTAAATTGTCTCGATCGTTGTCGTTACGAGTAGACCTAAGACCGAAAGTGAGTACTCGTTTACGGAACTCTTGGTCTACGTTTTTGTAGCACACGAGAGATGCGGCGTCGTTTAGGTGTTTCGATGTCCTTGCGATGCTTGCGAATGATTCTGGGCCTGCATGCTCTACTATCTCGACTAAGATTTCTATGGGAAGGCACGATATGCTATCCATAGTGGAAGAGATCGATATACTGCATAGTAATCACTTATCTAATAGGGCGTTAAAATGTAAAAAAATACAACGAAAAAAAATAGTACAACAAAACTGCTCCAATCCGGAAAAGCGGTAGAAACCGATCTATTAATATAGTGTATAAATACAATAAATGAACTATAGTAGTATAGTAACTGTACGATGGTCTATAGTAGTATATAAATTGGCGTGTTCTGGCGCAGCTTGAACGTTGTATTATTGCAATCCTTGCTCGATGACTCCTGAACCACAGCGAATTGTTCGAATGCTAAGTAGAACAATTCGCTGTGGTTCTGGAGCTATCGAGCAAGGATTGCAATAATACAACGTTCAAGCTGCGCCAGAACCGCCAATTTATATACTACTAGACATCCCATGGACAAATAAACACATGCTGTAAGTATTGTCGCTTTTTATTCAATATTAGTGACTAAATAAAATCCATACAAATGTTAGTAAATAAAGCCACTTACAGAGCTTGGGTTACCTGTGAATAGACCAGACGTTTTTATGACGTTCTCACTGGCGAATTAAAGCACGACTTGTTACTAAGAGGATTTCAAATGAAAGTGTATTTCATCTTCAATCTCATGTGGCCCGAGTGAAAGCGCAGATGGGCTCTTGTTCTAAATGCTGTCGCGCCTTGTTTTGGCGCGCTTCGCCAAATAATCGACTCATTAATGGAATCAAGAAGGCAGTGAAACAGTTAAGAATTGAAGACAATTAAAGACAGCAACTACAGGTGAATTCACTCAACATATATGAAGCAAAGGTCTACCTTGAAAGACCTAAACACACGGAACGTGAGCTTACCTACGCACTCTGCACGAAAGAAGAAGAAGCCTGGCCTGTCCTGGTACCTGAATTTATACCTGTTATCATTTGCATAACAATGCATGGTTACTTTGGAACGTGGGCGATCGCGCATGCGCAAGGAAGTACGCAGTATAAGGGCATAATGTGGAGTATGGTGAAACACAGGCAGCCCAAGCTCTGTATTTGCACTGTGTGTGACTATTATTTCACAAAATTCTCAGATAAAGAAAATAAACTTACCTTAAGAGTTTGTTGTTGTCCTGTTGTTTCGCTGGGGTCTAGAAATGGCGGTTATGGGGCATTTCTCTCACTTTGGGTTTTTCTCTCTTCTCTGTCTAAAAGAAAGGAAAGGCTGCACACTCAAATTCAAACCACGATTCACTTCAGGCCGATTTTCTCACGAAAACCCGTCCGATAGGCGTAATTTCCTCCGTCAGGTACGGTGAAAGGTAGATAGTTTTTCTTACCCCAGAAGTTTTCAGACTTGAGAAATCATTATCCTAACTCTTCCAAATGAACTCATTTCTTTGAAAAAGCCCTCTCATTCTAAGTGAGAAACTACGTGTTTGCATCGTTTCGGGCATGATCGTTGCAAACGCAGCTTTGTAGCCTGGTCTGCTGACAAAATTCCTCTTTTCCGGCAGAGGGACAGTCAATAAATTGCCAGATACTTTACTCTCTAGATCTCCCCACGGGGTCTAACGTGCCGCCAGGTTCGATTCGCACACCAGCCTGTAATAAATTTGTTTTTATTCTTTTTCTCCTTTCTCAGTTTTATTTAATCTTTTCCTCTATTTTAAGCTATTAGAGCCGCCTTCCACACTAAAACGTTGTTTTGCATTGGCTCTCAAGCTCCAACACGGTCATGACCTCGATTTGTATTTATATTATTATAGTGCAATGTGAGAAAGAATATCATTAACCTCGTAATTACATAAAATCCTGTGAAAGTATCGAACACTACAGTTTTACAGATTAACGTACTTTACATGCAATCAATCAAAACCCGTGAAAATAAACTGATACATCAATTTGCTTAATTATAAACTTAAACAATAAAAGGAAACGGCGAGATATCCCAGCTTTTCTTTTCTACGCAGCAGGCTTTCCTTCTACCGCTCTTGTGATCAACATGTTCATTAAAGTAACCAGAAAAGTAACTTGTAGCATGTTGCATGGGTTTTATTCTTCGTGATGATATAATTTCTTTCTAATCATCACTGTGTTGCAGCTTGAGAGCCAATGCAAAACAAAGTTTTAGTGTGGCTTAAAATAGAGGCCAAAAGATTTTTTACGGGATGGTGTGGGAATCGAACTCCAAATCGTTGGATTCGAAGGAATCGAAGCGCGCGCTCTACACCACTTTACCATAGAGCCGATTCACTTGTAGACCAGTTTCAAAATAAGGTATATATGTATAAGTTCTGAGCCCGTGAACTTTGGGAACTAGCCGTCGTCAAGCGTTGTCAACTTGTTTGAAATTGTACCCACGCGATTGGCTACTCAGTACCTGGCGGCACGTTAGACCCCGTGGGGAGAGAGTAAATTATCTGGCAATTTATTGACTCTGCCGGAAAGAGGAATTTTGTCAGCAGACCAGGCTACAAAGCCGAGTTTGCAACGATCATGCCCGAAACGATGCAAACACGTAGTTTCTGACTTAGAATGAGAGGGCTTTTTCAAAGAAATGAGTTCATTTGAAAGAGTTAGGATAAGGATTTCTCAAGTCTGAAAACTTCTGGGGTAAGAAAAACTATCTACATTTCCTATCGGACGGGTTTTCGTGAGAAAGATCGGCCTCAAGTGAATCGTAGTTTGAATTTGAGTGTGCAGCCTTTCCTTTCTTTTAGACAGAGAAGACAAAAAAAAACAAAGAGAGAAAAATGACCCATAACCGCCATTTCTAGACCCCAGAGAAACAACATGACAACAACAAACTCTTAGGTGTTTATTTTCTTTTATCTGAGAATTTTGTTAAATAATAGTCACACAGTGCAAATACAGAGCTTGGGCTGTCTGTGTTGTAAGCCTTGTCAGGCCATTAATTCCAGTACTATAGCTAGGTGGCTTTAGTGTGTGCTCAGCCTGTCTCATATTGATACGTCTGTGTTGAAGTAGCACAGTTTACGAAGTGCGGTCACTTCCAAGGCTTTATTTAAGGGAGCGTCAGTCTCCGATATCATGAAGTCGGCCATCTACATTCAACAAATATTATAGGAAACCTATAATAGATTCCAACTCAGTGTCATCTAGCACGTTGGTTTTGTCAACTGTATTCCTGTGTGTTTCTATTTGGCATCGAGCTTCGAACACGCAGTATAAGTATGGTGAAAGAGAATTTTAAATTAGACAAGAGGTACACTTACCTTGCAGGATAATTGTAATTCTCTGAGCCCTACGTAACATTATGACCTTATATCTACCCACCCGGTATATCGTTTTCAACTTTTACAGCCTACCCTGTTAGTGGATGCCAAATATACTCAGTACTTTTGCACTCAAGAAGAAGAGGCCTGGCCTGGCCTGTCATGGTACCTGAATTTATACCTGTTATCATTTGCATAACAATGGTTACTTTGGAACGTGGGCTATTGCGCATGCGCAAGGAAGTACGCATCCGTATGGCTCAGAGAATTACAATTATCCTGCAAGGTAAGTGTACCTCTTATCTAATTTAAAAGTTTGGTGGATCTTATCACTTAAAACATAGTTTGGTCATTGGTATATTTTTGTGTGGTGTTGAATTGTTTGAATTTTATTTTGTTTCCGATATTGACTATTTTCTCTTCCGTTTTGTCAGAAGAATTGCGAGGAGTTGCCGACCTTTCACTTCCATGTGTATTTCAATGTGAATCGAGCAGTCTTAAAAGTAGGGGGACGAGAGGGAGGGTAAAACAATGACAAATTCACAAAGAGTACGTAAAACAAATTTTATTCTTTTCAATTCACAAACAGTATGTAAACACGTTTTACTTTAGTTTTCCTTACTTATTGTGGTTTGCCTATGGTACAGCTCAATAATGAATCACATAATTATCGTTGCAGATAGACTCGGCGTAAATTCCGTACCCCTCCTGGAAGAAATTAAAAACTTATTGATATGACAGTGTTTTCAACTACACCTATATCACGAACGTTTCATAAGATATATAGAGGATATTACATGGCCACGCGGAGATACAGATTTTATCTTCGAGTGTTGAGGAAATATCTTACGAGTGAGCGCAGCAAACGAGTGAGATATTTCATCACCATGTGATGTTCTGTTTAATATATAATTATCGATGAAATACCAGTTTCAATCTCTTACTAAAAAGGCTAGAAATCTTTGAAAGCCAGTCATATTTTCAAAAGTGATATCTTCACGTGTGAATACATCACTTTTTAGAAAGAAGTATACACTGGTATTTCATCGATAATTATATATTAAAACAATCTTTGCTTCGACTTCGGCCGCCCACATTTGAAGAAAACGCGAATGACAGTCGGTCAGCAAAGACAGAGAGATGGGGTTTGAAGAGCTCGTAAGAGAATTTTCCGATAAGTTAGAGTGTGTCATATGGGAGGAGATGTTTACCAATCCTAACTCTCTCCCGTGCTTATGCATATTTTTTGTGAACACTGTATAACAAGCTGGTGGGGAATGTGCCAAGAAAACCACCAACCCTTCACCTGACATGTCCTGAGTGCCGTTCAGTAGTAGAGTTCACCGAATGGAGATCCGTCACATATTCACTCCTTCTACCTGGATGGTTTGCTGGAGCTGTTTATAGCCTTAAAAATGAATTCTAGTCAGGAAAGCCCAAGAACAGTGGGCGGTAATTGTGATTTAGACTTAGCTCGACGCGAAGTGCACGGGAGCGTTGGAACAGCAATTCGTAAGTTGAGAGAACACGAAGTGGAAGTGATAGCAAAGATAGACGAGGCACTGTATAGTTAATAGAAACCTGAAAACAGAGCACTCAGCGTGGACAAGAACTGCTGGTCACACATGAGAATCAAAAGCCACAACAGCGAAAAAGTACATTAGTGTATTACGAGACGAGTGACAAACTTCATGAAGCTCTAAATGTTGGGAAGTTAGTGATTTCAAGCTGTGCATGTAAGTAACCGTTTTATCTTGTTCTTGCTTAACTGTTCTTGCTTAATTTCTTCATTACTTTACAACTCTCCACCGTAAAACACGTTTTTATCTTAAAGAAAATTAACAGAGATCAACATTTTAATACCCTTCTTAGTATTTTCTATTTATTATTTCATTTGCATATATTAAAACTAATATTATTAAGAAACATGAAACCATTTCTGGATTGATTAGCTAAGAGCAGTGGAGTTCCCGTTGTGGCAAAATTGACATAAGACTGTAGTTTTTATTACTAATTTTCAAAACATGTCTACGGGGGAGCATACCCCTTGATCCCCTCTAGTTTTCCTAACCACAAACCATGTCGTCTTTAATTATCTCTGACTAAACCTTTCACCAAATTCGAGTTCTGTTCAGTAAATGGATGACTTCTAGTTCAGTTGTCTTCTTCAGTTGAACTGTACAATTCACCAGCAACTAAATCATCCACACTTTGATGAATTATCATCCGTGGTATCATCAGACAACACATTGCTACTCAGTTTCTCTTCTTCAAAGTGTCAGATGTTCAGAAATGCAATTCCTCATACCAGCATTTTTGTCCCTGGAAGGCCGACATATTTGTGGTGATACCAGCAGAAGACATTTATTCATTATATCTTTGTTTGTTTTAAACAATATATTTCTCGGGACAGGGGTGGGTCAGATATTTAAACAAAAACCACTTTGCGAGGGTGGGCTGAAAATATTATACAATCCCTGCTGAAAACCAGGCGACCAACTCCCCTCTCAACCCTTATACAATGGATAATTTGTATCCGTTGGAGAGCAAGTGATCCACTCTTTGTCAACCGGGGCCTGATCTCCAGGTGTGTGTTTACCTGAGAGTTTTGCTGTGATTGAAGTCACCAGTCCAGCAGAGATTTCAGTGATTAGGCTACGAGTTGGATTATCTAGCAGTCTGATTAGTGAACGTGCAAAATGGCACGGGTAAAAGTAAACGCTTGCACAGAACCATGGGTATTATACAAGGAAAGCAGTGTTCAATATTTGCTGCACTGCTCTTAGCCAATCAATCCAGAAATATTTTCATGTTTCTTATTACAGTTTTAATATATGCAAAATAATAAAAAGAAAATACTAAGGATATTCAAATATTGATCCCTGTTAATTTTCTTTAAGATAAAACATGTTTACGATTAAGGGTTATAAAGTAATGAAGACAACTGATTTAATTTCAAATCTTCGGATATTTTAGTACAATTAAGCAAGAACAAGATAAAACGATTAGTTACCTGCACAGCTTGAAATCACTAACTTCCCAACATTTAGAGCTTCATGAAGTTTGTCACTCGTCTCGTAATACACTAATGGACTTTCTCGATGTTGTGGCTTTTGATTCTCATGTGTGACCAGCAGTTCTTGTCCACGCTGAGTGCTCTGTTTTCAGGTTTCTGTTAACTATACTCTCTACGTGTTCCACATAACTTGTCAGCTGGCCAATCTTAAGCTCCAAATCTTTCTGCAAGACTATGCTAGGTTTCTTGTTTGTTCTGTACTTCGTCTATCTTTGCCATCACTTCTGCCTCGTGTTCTCTTGAATTGCTGCTTAAACGCTCCCGTGCACTTCGCGTCGAGCTAAGTCTAATTCCTTTTGCGTATCAGTTAACTCGATTTGTGGACTGGTCAGTACAGAATGACAAGATCAAGATGTAACTGCCTTCTTTATGCGTTCGGCTTGTTCCGTTAGAGCAGCTTTAGCTTCTTCTGCTGCTTCCGCCATACTCATCAAATCGTGCGTCTCGTGATTTATGTCACACGTACACTTTTGGCAAACGCACTTACGGCATGTTTCTGTCTTACAAACGTTTTCCAGTCGGTTATGTTTATGGTTGTCTTCCTTGCAAAACATGGGTCGTTGAAGGAAATCTTGAACATCTTTCGAGTTGAATTCACGTAGCAGGATTATTCGATGATTTCGTGTCTTTTTGACTTTTCTGTGTGGTAGCTCTACGCATTGTGCACATTGAAGGTCGCTGTACTGCAAATTATCAGAACCGAAAGCACGAACAACAACAGCTTCCTCGCAATTGCGAAACACAGTTCATGTTCCAAATAACTTGTCAGCTGGCTAATCTTCAGTTCCAAATCTTTCTTCAGGACTCTTTGCGAGGTTTCGTGTTTGTTCTGTACTTCGTCTATCTTTGCCATCACGTCCGCCTCGTGTTCTCTAAACTTACAAATTGCTGTTTCAACGCTCTCGTGCACTTCGCGTCGAGCTAAGTCTAATTTACAATTGCCGCACACTGTTCTTGGACTTTCCTGACACTGGAATACATTTTGAAGGCTGTAAACAGATCCAGCAAACCAGCCAGATCGAAGGAGCGAATATGTCACGGATCTCCATTCGGTAACTCTACTGTACTACCGAACGGCACTCCGGACATGTCAGGCGAAGGGTTGGTGGTTTACTTGACACATTCTCCACGAGTTTGTCATGCAGTGTTCACAACATTCAAGTACGGGAGAGTTTTAGGATTGGTAGATCATCAACTCTTCAACCCCCATCTCGTTCTTTGCGTTGTTTGGTTGTGTAGGCGTCTGCCACAAACATATGGAGAAGACGCTCAGATCTAGATGTTTCTGGCAGACGACTATGTATAGCTATTATATATACCTTGTGAAAAACACGTGACATAGGGTAGTCAATGCACTATTGATTAGGAAGTCAATTGCTTTCAGGAGGGGTAAGAGTTGTGGACTAATGAACAGCTCTTTTGAAATAAGCCCATTTTGGTACAAGATCGGTACAGGTTGTGAGCAATAACTAGTCTTTAATATATTTTTATTCAAAAGAACTGAACTTTCAAAGTTAATGTAAAGATGGTGATTTAGTTTACAAGATATGGCTTGAGCGTTTCGCTTAAATGAATGGTAACATCCTATATGATATGCTACAACAACTGTACTAAAACACCACCAAGTCCGCTTAGACCCAAATGGGAATCAGATCTATCAGGGTGTCACGCTTTTGGTGCGATCATAAGAAAGGAACAAGAAAGCTGTCGGGTGGTGTTTGAAACAACTAAGTTCTGACGTAAATTGCTTAAATATTGGTAGCAGTTAAAATTTGTTAAGAGAAGAGGACTCTATTCACGTGATGTACGTCAGCCCCCCGGAAAACATAACACGAAGAATATGCAAATGTTACAAGAGCAAGAGGTCAATCAACTTCCTGGGTTTCTCAGAATTCAGACAAAGGAAAAATAACTTGACAGCAGCAAGCGATACGTGGGATTCTTTTGAAGGGTTGATGAATATTTGTCAGAATTAGAATAAGACATAAATAGCTCACTCGAGCTTAACATGACAGTTCATCTACTTCTATTAAATGGGAGTCACATCTTACAGGCTGTCACGCTTTTGGAGCGATCATAAAAGCTGTCGGGTGGTGTTTGAAACGACTTAAGTTCTAACGTATTAAGTAAATTGCTTAAATATTGGTAGCAGTTAAAACTTGTTAAGAGAAGACCACCTCCCTGATTCACGTGATGCACGTCAGTCCTCTGGAAAACATAACACGGAGAATATGCAAATGTTACAAGAGCTAGCCGTCAATCAGCTTCCTGGGTTTCTCAGAATTCAAACAAAGGAAAAATAACTTGACAGCAGCAAGCGATACGTGGGATTCTTTTGAAGGGTTGATGAATATTTGTCAGAATTAGAATAAGACATAAATAGCTCACTCGAGCTTAACATGACAGTTCATCTACTTCTATTAAATGGGAGTCACATCTTACAGGCTGTCACGCTTTTGGAGCGATCATAAAAGCTGTTGGGTGGTGTTTGATATTAAGTAAATTGCTTAAATATTGGTAGCAGTTAAAACTTGTTAAGAGAAGACCACCTCCCTGATTCACGTGATGCACGTCAGTCCTCTGGAAAACATAACACGGAGAATATGCAAATGTTACAAGAGCTAGCCGTCAATCAGCTTCCTGGGTTTCTCAGAATTCAAACAAAGGAAAAATAACTTGACTTGACAGCAGCAAGTGATACGTGGGATTCTTTCGAAGGGTTGGTGAATATTTGTTAGAAAAAGACATAAACACATCTTACAAGGTGTCACGCTTTTGGAGCGATCATAAGAAAGGTTGGTAAAAAGCTGTCGGATGGTGTTTGAAACAACTTAAGTTCAAACGTATTAAGTAAATTGCTTAAATATTGGTAGCCACTTACAACTTGTTAGGAGAAGAGGACTCTATTCACGTGATGTTCCAAGAGCAAGAGGTCAATCAACTTCCTGGGTTTCTCAGAATTCAGACAAAGGAAAAATAACTTGACTTGACAGCAGCAAGTGACGCGTGGGATTCTTTTGAAGGGTTGGTGAATATTTGGTAGAATTAGAATAATACATAAATAGCTCACTCGAGCTCAACAGTTCATCAACTTCTATTAATTCTAATGAACTGTCTGAGAACTGTAATACGATTTGAAACTTTTTCTTGTTTGGTTTATAATAACCTTTAAGCATAAATTTCATTTTAAATTGGTTTCGTTTTAAAATAAATATATTAAGCAAACACTATGAACGAAAATCCTGCAAAAATACGCTGGATCCGAAGTGAGACACCGATAAGAATGAAAAGTCCGAAAACTACAGCAAAGCTGATATACAGCGTAATATTCTAAGACAATTAATTAAAGCACTACGGTTAGATATATACCTGACACGAAAAACGCTCGGACTACAGATTGCAGCCATAGACAGCTGTTTCGTTTTTATTAATAGAACTCGCTGACCCGAACTGCGCTAACAATCATTTAGTTCAGTGAGCTGAGCTGTCATGGCGGCAAGCCGCGTGTCCAAATGAGCTCCGCCAAATAGGCCTCTCTTCTTGATGAGCTCTTAGGTACAAAAAACTTATGCCTAGTATATAAGCATAAGCAGTTCAAACAATGAATCACCAGAGTATAAGAAACCGCAACCGCCGAAAAACATGGCGGACGAATAAGACGACACGAACTTTAGTATACCATCTAATAAGAAGATATGAGAGGCCCTCCTCGACAATCAGACTAAACTGACGCGGAAGCGGTGTAACAGCGGATTGGTTCCGCCCAGGGATATGGTTCCGACCGGAACCATATCTCTAGGGTTTTGGTTCCTCTCTATGGAAATGGTTCCGGGGTCATAAAATTTCCAGGGTTTTGGCTCCTAAGTATCATTTTCAGGGTTTTGGTTCCTCCCGGAACTGTTTCCCTAGCATTTTAGTTCCTCAGGGGGAAAAAGTGAAAATGAACGGACAATGTTATATATATAGACATGTAGATAACAAAGAAAAAATAAAAGACTGTCCGTAACTATTTTTATCAGTGTTATCGCTTCCATCACTTCATGAAGTTGTCTTGTGCGCTGATGTCGTAAATTGTTGTTTATCTGCTCTATTTTGATGTCACGTTTTTATCTCAAACATTTCAGATAAAACAACCCTAAATACGTTTGTCGTTCTATTATTAAATTCTAGAAAACACGTCGTAAAGTTCGTTATATCGGGTTTGGATGATAATCTTTCTTCAACGTTACGTCATAAAGAGGATAATACAGTTGAGAAATAACAGTACGTGCCCTAGCATCCTCGATAGGACAGCATGCAGTGAGCTGTTGACAGAAAGCTGTATTTACAATGTGTCCATCTGTTTAACATTTGAGTTCCGTCTCGTGAATGACATTTATTCGTTATATCAAGGTAGATTTCCAGATTAGGCTTCTATACCGGGGTTTCGTTATAATCGGGTTCTGATCCATACAATTCACAACCAGGATGAAAATATATTTCGCTACAGCCGGAACTTCGCTATAACCGGGTTCGTTATACCGGTGTTCCACTGTGTATTTCATTATTTAACAACCAGCTTCGGCCAGCATGGCTTTTAATACCTTGGTGAGAAATTTAAACAAAATATTTGCGTGGATTATTATCATACGACTAAAGGATACGACAACCTAGAGGTTTTAACACACCATTATATAACTTAAATCAGTTAAGACACCTTAGTTTACGATTTTGTTAGAATGCTAAGTTCTTCCTTGCATACATCCCAGCCACTTTTTGGACAAATTTGATAGGAAATATAGGCTGTGCAAGTTCTAAATATAGGAAAATATAGGATTTTCCCCCAAAATATAGGCACTTTATAGGAGCTACAATAGCTTTCAAACAATAAATAGTAAACAATAAACACACAATTTTTTAAACATGTGAACTTTTAATGTGTTTGATCAAACCTGTTTTTATTTTTGATAGGAAAGAATTTTGCTTTTGTTGATTCACAACAAAAATGCTAAAAAGTGCAAAATATAAATGTATCACTCAGCATACATCCTATTTAAAGGAAATATAGGAGGATTTCTTGAAATATAGGCTCTTTATAGGATCCTATACAAATTATAGGATATATAGGAAATATAGGAGGTCTGGGATGCCTTTCCTTGGGATATTTAACAATTAGACCCGTAGCCCGAATGGGCTATGAGTCACCCTGGGAATGCAGCCCGAACTATATAGGTAACACTGCGCACATCATGAGCGTAGTTATCACAAAAAGGCTACTACTACCCACCATACTTGGCTGGCATGTACGCAGTTTTTGGTCTCCTGGCTTTTCTCGTTTTTTTTTCAGTCCTTAACCGGTTTTCTTATCAGAGGGGTGTTAGACGTGAGTCCTCCTTTTGTGTTAACGTTGCTCGTATATATATATTGATACCAGCCTATAAGAATTATTTTTGAAACTCACTAAAAAGGAAATTATTATCAATACTAGCAGGGACCCGCGGAACTTACATGAAATCAACAAATATGATATAGTAACATAGTCTAGCCGGCTGACCGACTCCTGACACAATGTAATGCCGCCAGATTGTGTATTTTTATGCACTTGTCAATGTTTAGCCCCAAGGGCATACCCAGGGGGATTTGACATTTCACCTCATTTTCATGTCAAATTCCCTGCCCAGGGGAGAAGCGTTGGTGTCAAATGCCCTTCCT
Source organism: Actinernus sp. WN-2022 (assembly GCA_030867875.1). Lineage (NCBI taxonomy): Eukaryota > Metazoa > Cnidaria > Anthozoa > Actiniaria > Actinernidae > Actinernus > Actinernus sp. WN-2022. The sequence goes on from JAOWCC010001634.1 coordinate 88,980,249, forward strand.
CCCAGGGAAAAGATGCAGTGGCAACACTGTCAATACGAACTCAAGTCGTCAAACTGCTCCTCCCTCTAGATCCCAAATTATGTCAAATTCCCCACCCATGGAAGAGGGGGTGGAATCAAATCCCCTGGGTATGCCCGTCCCCCCTCCCCCCTGGGGCTAAACATTGACAAGTGCATTAGGGTGTTGTTGTATTTTGATATAAAAAAGGCAATAATATCTTACGGATCTCAGTTAATTTCTCAAAACGATGAACACAATTTTTAATAGACCTATTGTCGAAGTAGTGGTATACCTGACGGTCACAGGCAGCCCGAGTCATAAATTCGTGTGACGAAAACAAATGTGGTCGCCGAAAGAGCATTGATCGAAGCAGGAAAACAGAATAAAAACAATAATCAAAAGCCAAGTTATTTGAATCTCTGGTTGTAGTGAGTTTATGGTCTGAAGAGCCTACGGTAGTTGGGCGAGGAAACAGGTGTTTTTTTGTATCTAAGAAAACAGGAAACTACAGTCCAGAGAACAGACATGGACAAAATATCTTGCTCTTAGACACACCATAGAGTTGTAAGATAAAAAAATGAACAGCCTTTTCAACGGACAGCATTTATAACTGTGTTTGAATTCCTGGTCTTACCTCGTTCGGTCGTTTGACTTCGGCCGCTTCGCCTAGCGATAGGTTTTCCCTAAAACATTCCCGTAAAATCGATGGCTTGCTAGCCCAGGTTTTTCCTAAAATAGATTCCCCTAACTGCTCGATGGCTTGCTCGCCCAGGTTTTCCCTAAAACAGATTCCTGACCCTGTAAACTCGATGGCTTTCCTCAAAATGCAACCAAGTCCAAGACTTCGTCGTCTTCGTTGGGATACATGTGGCTGTCACCTTTTGGCGCCATTTTCGGACGCGCGCGCGCGTCCTCCATATTAGGATATCGATCGAGGGAGCCTGGGAAAGAGCGTTACACACACACACTTAGCGTATTATTATATAAGATACTCGGCCAAATAGAAAACCGGCCTCTTGAAAACATGCGCTCTGCGGACCGCAAATGGCTTATAATGCATTATCAGCCCGCTGAGTTTTCTGTCTACGAGTTTTCTTATGGCAGATAACGGCCGACAACAGAAGCCAACGTCGTTGTCGATATCAGCAGAACCTCAATTAAGTTGATTGGCTATCTTATCATCCATACAATAGATGCATTTCATCCCGTACATTCTGTTACTTGGTTCACTGACTAATCTTCAGCCAAATTATCCACTGCTCTTATTTTGACGAGATAATGGTTTGATGTAGCAAACATATCACAATTCGTATTTGTTCTTTGGTGCTAAACAATAGCGTGTTAGGGTATCAAAAGCCTCGTTTTGTCACAGGCAGCTCAATCTAAGGGTTTGTGCATAAAAATAGAAGATATGTATGGGGTTTTATAAATCCTTTCAAATTGCCGTACAATGGAGGACAATGTACAAATAAACGTACCTTTTCGCTTCCATATTGTTTCCTTTGTGTTGTTTCTTGTCTTGAAACCATTTTAGGCTGTTTTGGAGAGTTTTTCATCCACCTCGGCTCCACCTCGAGGATTATAAAACCCCATACATATCTTCTATTTTTATGCACAAACCCATAGATTGGGCTGCCTGTGGTTTTGTTTGCTATCCGTGCTGTTGTGTATTGTTTATGATGTGGAGTGATTCAAAACGAGATAACTTGTTCAGCACACGTCTGAATTGATCTGAAGCTCTCGTCAGCATTTGGCCGGCTCTGATTTAGCCGAATGAGCGGATGAGCTATTTCATAAATGTTCAGTCTCTCTACTCAATTAGAATATCGATTGAAGCTATTGCGCTGGTAAAGAAACTGGACTCATAGCGCTTTGAAGTGATGAAAAAAGTATGCTTGGCGCGCTGCTTTGTCATTTAAGCATACCTCAGATACAATTACAGAGCGAGAGTTGCCATATAAAAAAACACTGGTTATCAATTTCACACCGAAAACATTATTTCCGGTCCAGTGGTTCGAGACGTGCTATGAAATTCTCGTTTCATTCAAAATCTAGTTGAAATAGATTTATTTACGCAGTAATACTACGAAAAATAACCGTTTCACAGTAGTATTAACAAGCACCAATCAGCTATCAACTTATATTGCATCGTTATCCGATTTGTCAAATATTCTAGGGATTTTGGTTCCTAGCCGGAACCAGGACCCTAGGGATTTGGTTCCGGTCGGAACCAAATCGGGTAGGAACCAAACCCCTGTTACAGCGGCAGTGTTAAAACTCGTCAATGTCCTAGAAGTCGAAATTCAACAAAAGGACATTGTCATCGCTCACCGACTCAACATCATAACGCGAGGGGAATATGACGAAAGATTACAAAGACCCATTATAGTACATTTCACGTCGTACAAAGCCAAGGAGAAGTTTTTTAAAGGGAAGATACCTGAAAGATACTGATCTCTCTGGTGCTTAATTGGCCCAAACACGCCTGCCGTATTTATTAATGAGAACTTGACTAACTGCTTGGAAAAGCGCGCAGTCTTATTACTGAGAAAGGTTGGCAGAATGTGTGGACTTATGATGGAAAGATCTTCGTTAGGAAGAGTCAGAATTCACGTCCTGTTATGGTACGAGTCGCTGAAGATTTAGAACGTATCTAACTAGTCTAACGGGTTAAAAGTGACTCAAAGTTTTAGCAAGCTCTTCTCACTGCAGATTAACTTTTCTATTCACTGCAAGGTATAGCCTTTATGTATTTGTTTTATGTTACCTTTCTCATGCTCTAGTGTGTCTCAGTCGTATTATTTATATAATAGCAATCTCACTCAAACTTTTCAATTGCTGACTGAATAATTATATATTGGACATAAATAATGTACCAACTTAAATAACTTTCGCAGTTAGAAAGTATTCAAGAAGAAAGACCGATGGGCCCTTAGAAAATCAAATCTTTTCATCTAAGACCCTTGGCAGCTTCTCTTTCTAAAGAGCCCATTTGGGCTTTCACTCGGGCCACATGAGATTGAAGATGAAATACACTTTCATTTGAAATCCTCTTAGTAATAACCAAAGGAAAGAATTATTAGCTGAATTTAGCAGTCTTTAGGAGTGGCCGGTAACGCGGTGACTTTTATTCTCTCAGTCCCCTAGTATATATGTAATTTAATATTTTGTTTTTTTCTCGTATGTTGACCTTTTAATTTAAACACTACTTATTCATGTAACACACGTTTACAATTTAGTCTGCTGTTCTGTTATATACTGCAGGTTCCGAGTACTAATAGATGATTGTCTTAAATGTATGTTTATATTTGTCGCAAATTATAAGTTGTATCCTGTCCATCCTTAGCCTGTTCACAGGCCCTGGATACTAAAAAAAAAAAAAAAAAGACGAGAACTGGGGTAGACAACGTGAAGGGAGGGGGAATGGGGAGAGAAAGGGGAAAGAGGGCCTGTGGAAATTCTATTTAGAACCTTGTTCCGGTATACCAGCTCCTGGTATACCCTCTGATTGGTAAATTTTGACAGTTCGCGTCAACACCTATCTGTCATGTCTAAAATCAGATGAGCCCAGCCTTCTTAGGTATACTTCAGAATTTGTTGAGGGATTTCTCAAACTGAAATCACTTCGACGGGAGCAGGAAGAGTGTCTTGAAAACCTGGCGAGTGGCAAATATGTGTTTGTGTAACAGAGACAAGAAGAATACGAAAAGAACTGTTATATATTTTTAACTGCTGCTGCACGAGCGGCTGCACGAGCGGTTTGTTGTATTTTTAGTCAGTTGGATTTTGGGAGTAAACAACTCAGTTCAGTCTCAGTCTTGTGGAAAGTTAGTTTAATTTAACCGACCACTGCTACAATTGTTGTAGTTTCTCCGTTGGTTGCCATTATGAATGGCCAGGTCAAGGATCTCAAGGCAGCAAACTGTTGCAATAGAATTTGATGAAGTCCACTCATTTACAAGATGGTAAGTCCATTTTTAAAATCGTGTATAAAGATTTTACTGGCGAAACTGACTTCACGCCTGTTATGATATGAGTCAACTAGTATTTCTAGACCTAAAACATTAGTAAACCAAACTACAACAAGTTCTTGTAAAAGCTCCTCGTGTTCCTCGGGGTGTCCCCTTCATAACCACAGGGCCCACCACAGGGTTCCCAAGTCACACTTAGTAAATATTATAACATCTCTCTCCTAACAGTTTTCAATTAGTCTTTGAGGCCTCTTGACATCCCTCCCAGAACGACGTGTTGAGATAGGCTGTTGTTCAGGTGTTACTGTAGGTTGTTTGAGTTTCCCAACAGACTCCTGTTCTGGTTTCAGAGTTGCTGCCACTTGTGGAACCATCCTTTCCTCTTTTGGAACAGCAATAATCTGCCTTCTGTTTCTCCGGTAGACTCGCCCTTGTTCATCTCCTACTAAATATGATCGGGGCAGTACTTCAGCCTTGCGCCACTCTTGGTCCCGGTTCAGGCGTATTCGCACCTTCTCTCCAGCTTTCAGTGGAGGTAAGTCTCTGCCACCTTTATCATAGTTCTCCTTTGACGTTCTCTGGCGAAGTTGGAGTGCTTTAATAACTCGGTCAGGTTCAACAGTCTGAGGAAGTAGCAGGCGTCGGTGAGTTGGAATCATAGTCCGGGTACGTCTACCCATTAGCAGTTGCACAGGTGATACACCAATGTCTTCAAATGGTGTATTCCGGTATTTGAGTAAACCCTCAAATGGATCTTTATTTTCTGCAGCAGATTTTTTCAAGATTCGTTTGGCAGTCTGTACTGCCTTCTCTGCAGCTCCATTGGATTGAGGATACTCTGGTGAACTGGTTACATGTTGAAATCCCCATTCACTAGCAAACTGCTTGAACTGGTGAGTACTATCAAACAGATTCCTGGTGTTACTATATTGTGAACCATTGTCACTCACAACCTTGTCTGGTATACCAAATCTTGCGAAGATTTTCTTGAGGTTGTTGATGAGACAGGTGGAAGTACTCTGTCGAAGGAGCTCTATCTCAAAGTACTTGGAGTAGAAGTCAGTGACCAGTACGTATGTATGACCAGCAAATTCAAATAAGTCGGTACCAACGACCTGCCATGGTAAACCAGGGATATCATGTGGACTTAATGTCTCCTTCTGTTGCCGGTTGCGAAAGGAATTACATATGGTGCACGAACTAACTTTTTCCTTGATTTGGGTTGTCATAGAGGGCCAGAAAACATAATCTCGTGCCAAGCACAGACTCTAGCTTTCTCCCATGTGTGCCCCATGTATCTCATCTAGCACCTCAGCCCTCAAAGCTCTTGGGACCACAATTCTGTCCGATTTGAACAGCAAGCCATCTTCTACACTCAATTCTTCTCTGAAATGCCAGTACGCCCTAGCCAGCTCATCAACTTGATCCCTACAAGCTGGCCATCCACTAACAACATACTCCATTACTATTTTAGAGGTTTCATCATCATGTGATGCCAATCTGAATTTCTGCAACGCATCATTCTCTAGCCCAAGTTCCTCGATAAGATTGACTCCAATTTCATCCTTGAACACAGGTTCAGTGTCACTAAGCGGTGCACGACTTAGACAGTCTGAAATGACCTGTAGTTTTCCTGGAACATATGTCACATCCAAATCGTACTTGGTAAGCTGCAGCAGCATTCTCTGTAGCCTAGGAGGTGCACTGTTGAGAGGTTTTTTAAATATTGCCTCCAGTGGCTTGTGGTCTGTCTCCACAAGGACTCGCCTACCATAAACATAGTTGTGGAACTTTTGTTCTCCCCATAGGATAGCTAGCAATTCCCTCTCAATGTTGGCATATCGCTGTTCACAGCTAGTTAATCTCTTTGACTCATATGCAACAGGTCTGCCTCCCTGCAATATCACTGCACCAAGCCCAGTACCGCTTGCATCCACATTCAGCACTGTCTTCTGGTTGTTATCAAAGAATGCCAGGACTGGCGCCTCAGTGATGGCTAATTTCAGCTTATCAAATGCCTCTTGCTGAGGTGTGTCCCAGACAAATGCTGCATCCTTCTGGGTCAATTGTGAAATGGGTCCTTGTACATCAGCTTTATGCTCAATGAACTTGTCTAAGTAGTTCACAGTTCCTAGCAAACGGAGCACACCCTCCTTGTCAGTTGGGGCTGGCATGTTCCTGATTGCCCTGATTTTCTCTGGATCAGGTTTGATCCCTTCAGATGTGAATTGATGGCCGACATACTTCACTTCTGCTACTCTGAGTTTAAGTTTGTCAGGGTTAAGCTTCAGTCCCACTTCACGGCTTCTCTCTAGCACCATTTTCAGCTTGCGATCCATATCCTCTTGGTCTACACCGTGTACCAATAGGTCATCAACAATTATCTCCACAGGAATCCCTTCAAACAGTCTGTCCATTTCTCGTTGGTAAATTTCGGGAGCTGGAGCAATACCAAAAGGTAATCTTGTGAAACGGTATCTACCCCAGGGTGTATTGAAAGTGAGTAGCTTGGAACTCTCTTCGTCTACAGGCAACTGCCAGAAACCACTACATGCATCTAAGGTGGTAAAAATCTTTGCACCGAAAAGGCGATTTGTTACCTCTTCTACCGTAGCCATAGGGTGGTGTACACGCTTAAGTGCAGTATTCAAATCCCTTGGGTCAATACATATTCGTACTTCTCTCTCAGATGGTGGCTTCCCTTTTCTCTTCTCATCTGGCTTTCTCTTATCAACGACTAACATAGAGGACACCCATGGGGTATGCCCCTCTTCTCTCACAATTATACCATCTTCCTCCATCTCCTTATGCAATTTTTCTTGGAGGATGGATTACTGGAGTCACAGAAGAATCAACCTCTAGGTGTACTTCTGTTGGTAGCTTCCCAGGTTTATGACTGAAACATTCTTTATAATCCTTCAACACAGGATCAGTCTCTATGGCACTCACCTCACCCCCTGGTGTAGGTGTTCCAAAAATATCAGTCATGGTGATCTCTGCTTGAGACTCCACAGTTTGTAGTTGTTGGAGATTCATGAACTTCAAAACTTCTAAATCCAAGCAGGCATCACAACTTATTAGAGGCATGAAATCTCCCTCAACTACAAGGTAGAGTAAGTCCATCTTACGATTCTTGTATTCGGTCAACAAGCGCACACATCCCTTTGGGTGTATGGGTTTAGAGGCAAGCCAACCTTTCAATGGCTGCTTGATCTTTTGCAAAGGTTTCTTAGTTATCTTCTTATAGAGGTGATAGGGAATAACAGTAGCTTCTGCACCTGTATCTGCCTTTACTCTAAGCTCTGTACCTGCAACCTTTATAGTGATTAGGCTCTTGTTTGTCTTGGCTGTGCTAGAGACTGAGTCCAGTTCCACAGATCCGAAATATGTGTGCTCTACATAACTTTCATCCTCACTACTACCCTCATGCTCTTCTTTTCTCACAGTGTCTAGTTTGGAACCCCTCTTAGTTGTATCTTGACACATTTTTGCAAAATGTCCCTCTTTCTTGCATTTATTACAACGTTTCTTAAATGCTGGACACTTAATTGGGTGAGAGAATGAGTGCTTAAATCCACAAAACTTACAGGACCGAGCTGACGAAGCACTCTCGCTTTCTCTGTGCTTTTTTACAGCCTGTATCCTGTGTGTGCTTTGTGCATTTGAACCTGTTGCCATACTGAATTTATACTTCTGTGCTTCAGTAGCCTCATATGTCCTACAGTAATCATGAGCACATTGCAAAGTGAGATCTGGCTTTTTCAGCAGTTCCCCTCGTAGATCATCAGACAGTACTCCTCCAACTATGCGGTCTCTAACCAAGGAGTCTCTAAGCCCTTCAAATTCACACGTGAGTGACAGTCTTTTAAGCTCGCTTACAAAGTTATCAATCCTCTCCCCTTCCTTTTGGTTTCGCTGAAAGAACACCAATCGCTCATAAATAACGTTTCTGGCTCCCTGGCACAGATCTTCAAACTTTTTGCAGACAACTTTGTAGGAAGTATTGCTTTCTCCCTCGGCAAAGTTAAAATGACTGTACTCTTCAATAGCTTCCGAGCCTGCAAAATTGAGTAGTAAATTTACCTTAAACTTGTCTGGTTTCTTATCCTTTTCGGCTGCTATAAGGTATATTTCAAATCTCATCAGAAATTTCCTCCAATTTTCCGCTGCTTGTGCGTCCACGGCCAACACTAGTGGACCAGGTTTATAATTCGTGTCTCTGTCAGCCATTTTGTCGACTCGTCGCTGTGGCTCCTTTCAGGCCGGTATTCTTGTTCTTTACACTCTTCCGACTTTGCTACGCCACATATATCGTCACGAGGTCCGTGTCCGTTCTGACACCATGTTATGATATGAGTCAACTAGTATTTCTAGACCTAAAACATTAGTAAACCAAACTACAACAAGTTCTTGTAAAAGCTCCTCGTGTTCCTCGGGGTGTCCCCTTCATAACCACAGGGCCCACCACAGGGTTCCCAAGTCACACTTAGTAAATATTATAACAACGCCCAAATGGCAAATGTGTGAAATTTCAACCGAACTCGTATCGAAAAATTATATCGATCTACTCTACCTGGAACGGAATTCACAGTAAACTTGATTTTATTTCTTTTGAAAATTAACGTTTATAGCTCTAGCTTTCTTTAGCTATGCTATCAAGAGCCTGTGAACAGGCAAGGTCCGCTTTGACATGCCGCGGTAAACTGGAATTTGATAGACAGCTTGAAACCGCAATTCAGTGACAGCTTGACAAGTGGGCGGAAGAGGTTTCGGAATAGAATGTCCACAGGCTCTCTTTCCCTCCCCCTCTCCCCAGTCCCCTTCTTCTTTCCGTCGGCCATTTTGTTTTCGCCACGTTTTATTTTTATCATTTTCCCCAGTATCTAGAGCCTGTGAACAGGCTAGTCCATCCTGTGATGGAGCTATCACTATATTTCTCTACTGTTCTTTCTACCCTGTGGCTCTTTATCTAGTTCGCTGATCGCCGCCTCGCGGCTCTTTCTCCGCGGCGTCTGTTCTCTCTATAAAACCTCTGGAAGTCATGCTAATTGTATTCGTGGTCAAGTTGTGTGCCTCTTTCAGTCTTTGTAACTTTAGCTGCTGTTCTTGACGAGTCCATTACGCTGTCCATGTTGGTATTCTGTTGGATTAAAGATTATTAACTGAAATGCCTGTTGGTTATCTCCAATTAAAAGCTTTACCCTTATTCCCAAACTTCAGTCTGGTCATTATATTACAGAACTATAAAGGGAACTGTTGGAAGTCTTTAATTTCTCGAACCAAAACCTCGGCCGTGAGAGGATTCTTGTTTAAGTTTACCTTGAGAGTTGAATATTGCTTGGCTCATCATAAATCTGACAGTGCTGAGTGTGTATAATTTCTGGCTTCGTGTTGGCGAGTGACAGTGTTGCTCTCACAGTTCAGGAGTTCAGATGTCTTCAGTCTTCGACAGAGGAGAGTAACCCATAACTGTTCAACCACACTATATGTATTTGCTAGTAAATCGCAATATTTCGCTATAAATCAGCTATTCAGTATATCTGTATAGTATAAGGTACACAGGTCTCGATACGAGATCGGTAAACCAGCCAAAAACACGGTCAAAACTATTTTAGCGTTGGCCTACCGATCACGGTGTTTGCGCTGGTATGTATAATGACCGAGAGTAAATGAAATGTGGCATAAAACCTACGAAACGTACCTCAAACTAGAATATCTTTGAGCATGTACAGCCTGTACAGACTATTCACATTATAATCATACACAATAATCCACAATAAAAGACCAAAGTAGATCTTTAATTTAAGCTTAGGTTTACCTTGAGTTGAATATTGGTTGGCTCATTACAATTTTGTGCGGAGTGTGTATATTTCTGGCTTCGTGTTGGCGAGTGACAGTGTTAACGTTGCTCTCACAGTTCAGGAGTACAGATGTCGTCAGACTTCGATAGAGTAGAGTAACCAATAACTGCTCAACCACAGTATGTATATTTGCTAGTAAATTTTCTCACAAAAATGCATATTTCACATAAAATTTAGAGTTTCATGTTTGCACTAACCTCACTTTCCGTCTCCCAACACCTAAACTTCCCCAGAACCAAGCCATCCTGTCCACAAGCACTTCATAGCAAGCTAAATTCATCCATAATGTCCGCAAAGCATGCCGGGAAATCCTACCAAACAGCAACATGGTCCTTTCCCCATCTTCATTCTTCGAAATATATACTAAGTCTAAAGCAATTTCGACCTAATAGCTTCATATTGGAATGGCAAGTAAATACTGTCCAATATTCCAAAAAAGCTATGATAGGTGGCTCCAGATCCCCATAAAACCCACGCTAAAGTGACAGAAGAAGTCCTAACCCATTCACGAGTGGGAAATGAAGCTCGTTCTCTATCACAATTACACTGGCACAGACTCGGTTCTTTGAAAAAGTGCTGATTGAAGCTCTCATCAGACTTAATGATGTCCTCCAGCACTCTATAAATGGTGAAAAAGACTTTAAAAAGCCTTACATTCTGTATTCCCCCAAACAAACTTCCCTCCAGCTCCCTAGAGATCTGACGTCAACATATCCAAAATGGCTGACAAAAAACTTTGAAACCCCAGTATTATAGGTCAGTTGAAAATTCCATGCTAACAGTGACTACAGTTTTCTTAGGGGGGGCAGGGTTTGTTGCAGTCCAGAAGGAGCCAAAAATCAGTTAAAAGCCCTTGGGGCTTAAAGAGTTAAGAATGTTTAACTTCAGAATGAGGCTAACCCTGCGTACATGCGTCTGTAGTGATCGCATTCAGCTGTAAGTTTCGAATACGAAACTGGACTATTGCGCCTTGGAGTCTAAGTAAGAGGTCAGTCTAAAGAAATAAAAAACAGTCATTAACAACGTCATTCACGAATTTATGTAATCTTTTGATTTAAAGATGCGTGGTGTACAAAAAATCGCCACGAGATTTAATACACGTGGCATGATCCAGCTTTTTAAATTCAGTGTCGTCGTGACTATTGGCTATGCTCTAAATCAATCTAAAGAAAATAGGAAGAAAGGACCAGGTTTCTCGAAGCTAACCTTTCAACCTTTTATCAAATAGATGGAGGAGTATATTTTGCGAAGTAAGGAAACATACCGAGAGATAGAAAACTTGTCATTGAAATGGGACCTCATAAAAGCAGACATAAGTAGTATAGGGCGCATGGAATTATCCTGTTAGCTAAACATTATCCGATTTCTGAGATTTTTTGAACTTTTAATAAAGAATCCTCGAATTTTATAAAAAGTACAATTAGAAAGTGATTAACAAGGAATTGCTGAAGATATAAGCGATTTTCCAAAACGTTGTTTGTTAGGAAAGAGCGTATATTTCAAAACCCAAAAGATGGATTTGTTCCATTTTACTTTCAACGAGTGCCGACAACCTCCAACGTCTGTGACAGGCAAGTTTCAGGTTAATCGGCACCATACAAGTTTCTCAGCAAACGGCTGATCAATTTTAACCTTAAACTATTATGCTTAGGCATCTGGTTCAACTGCCGGAGAAATATTACAGTAATAATTAAGTCGTACATACCATATGGAAGTTCAATACCACTTGAAACTTCTGTGCCAAAGGCAAGAAGATCAGAAAACTGCAACCAACGTTATGCGGCGAACGAAGTAAGATAGGTTATTGCTGAATATCTGCGAAAATCGAGAAATTTGTATTCTTTCGGCGTCAAAAAAATTCACTCGTTTGTTTTTCTTAAGTTCCTAATATGACTTACAGTAGCATATTTTAAAGTACCTTACCGAGTTTCAGCGCGCTTTGACCATACGCTTTTGAGAAATAAAGGCTGTAAACTTCAGCTTGTGCGAGACTTCTAAAATCTAAATGCTTGGAAAACCCCTAATGTTCGCTAATTTATTCAATGGGTTTGTTTTGAATTTCCGCACGGGTTCTGCCACTTGGGAATCGCGAGGCAAGGAATAATTAAAATTATAGTTGAAATTAAAATGAGGATTACATTGCAATTCATGGGACTGTGTGCAGTAACCCATGAAACAGGTGTTACGTGTTATGTCCACCTGGTAGTAAGTAGCGACGAGGGGAGAACATTTGAAGAACGTTTCCACAGTAGGATACTCCTTGGCACCAAAACATTACTCAGCCTGGAACTATTATTACAAATACCTTACTTACACTTGCAAAATTAATCCTCATTTTAATTTCAATATTAATTTTAATTATTCCTTGCCTCGCGATTCCCAAGTGGCAGAACCCGTGCGGAAATTCAAAACAAACACATTGAATAATTTAGCGATCATGAGGGTTTTCCAAGCATTTAGATTTTAGAAGTCTCGCACAAGCTGAAGTTTACAGCCTTTATTTCTCAAAAGCGTATGCATGGTCAAAGCGCGCTGAAACTCGGTAAGGTACTTTAAAATATGCTACTGTAAGTCATATTAGGAACTTAAGAAAAACAAACGAGTGAATTTTTTTGACGCCGAAAGAATACAAATTTCTCGATTTTTGCAAATATTCAGCAATAACCTATCTTACTTCGTTCGCCGCATAACGTTGGTTGCAGTTTTCTGATCTTCTTGCCTTTGGCACAGAAGTTTCAAGTGGTACCATATGGTATGTACGACTTAATTATTACTGTAATATTTCTCCGGCAGTTGAACCAGATGCATGAGCATAACATTTTAAGGTTAAAATTGATCAGCCGTTTGCTGAGAAACTTGTATGGTGCCGATTAACCTGAAACTTGCCTGTCACAGACCTTGGAGGTTGTGCACTCGTTGAAAGTAAAATAGAACAAATCCATCTTTTGGGTTTTGAAATATACGCTCTTTCCTAAAAAACAACGTTTTGGAAAATCGCTGATATCTTCGGCAATTCTTTGTTAATCACTTTTAATTGTACTTTTTATAAAATTCGATGTTTCTTTATTAAAAGTTCAAAAAATCTCAGAAATCGGATAATGTTTAGCTGTTCAAAAACGCGATTTAAAAATATCCCCGTTGCCAAAATAAATAGCCGCGGGCCACCTTAAGGCGTTTCATTAATTCAGATGACGTCACGGATGGATTGTCTTTCTGCATGACCAAAGTGGTGCGGTATCTCATTAAAGGGGATGGTGATTAAAATAATTGCGGATGAATACATTAAATGCGGAGAATAGCATTAACTATTGTTTTCAATTGCGCCTCCTCCTCATTTCCTCCTCCTTCTCCTCATTTCCTCCTCTTCCTCTGCCTTCCTCCTCCTCATTCCTCGCTACCCATGGCTACCCTTAGCCTAGCCCATGGCTACCTTATATTACACAAAATATCTGTGTGACGTACTTGTGCGATTGTTTGGTGTCCAGTACGAGTATCATGCCGCCTGGTCAACATCCCCTTTTCCCATGCCCTTTGCCCCAGTCTGAACGGTCTCATCCGCACTTGATCTCCTTCCTCAAGAGGGGGAAGGTCTCGAGCTCCCTTGTTGTAGTATTTAGCTTGTTTCTCTTCTTTTGCTCGGGTCTCGTTCTGCACTGATTCTGTGTGCAGTCTGTGGTTTAAGAAGGGCTTTGGTTATGGGACGCTGTGTCTTGCAGCGTCGCCCTAGTAACCGTTGGGCGGGGCTAGTGCCCATTGCCTCTGTTCGCGTGTTCCGCAAAACCAGTACTGCCAAATAGATGTCTCCGTTTGTCTCCTTAGCCCTGCGTAGTAGTCGCTTCACTTCCTTCACTGCACCTCAGCTTTGCCGTTGGTTTGTTGATGGCTAGGGCTTCCCGTACGGTGCTCGAAGCCCCATTCCTCAGCGAAGTTTAAAAACTTCTCGCAGGCGAACTGTGGCCCATTGTTGCTGATTACTACATCCCGAACACCTTGCCTGGCGAAGTCGCACTTCAGCTTCTTGATGACAGAACTCGCCCTGGTGTCTTGCATGAGGTCTATTTCCAACAAATTCGAGAAATAGTCAACCACAATTAAATAATCTCTCCCCTCGATGGTGTATAGGTCCGCTCCGATCTTTTCCCACGGTCTCTCTGTAATCTCATGGCTCATCAGAGTCTCCTTCTGTTGTCTTGTCTCGTACTTACTGTAAGCTTCGCATTGCGATACGTACTCCTTGACCTCCGAGGTCATTCCAGGCCAATATATGCACTCCCTAGCCCTCCTCAGGCAGCCGTTCATGCCTATATGTGAGCTGTGGAGAAGCTCCTTCATCTTCCGACGCATCTGCTTTGGGATGAGGAGCTGCTCGCCTTTGAAGACTAGTCCGTCGTAGACCGTTAGTTCGTCCCTGAAACTAAAGTAAGGTATTAGTACAGCTGGAAGATCCTTCTTGTTTTCCGGCCATCCTGTCTAGATGACTCCCTAATGCTGCTGTATGACGTCATCATTCTGCGTGCTCCGCTTGATCTCTTCTAATCTCTCGTCAGTCATCGGCAGCAGCTTGACGGCGTTCACACGCTCAAACTCGCCTTGAGTGTTCTCACTGGAGGTTAGGAAAACCCTACTCAGCGTGTCCGCAAGGTGCATTTCTTGTCCTGTCTTGTAGATAATGTTCACGTCATACTTCTGCACCTTCATCAACATCCCCTGAAGCCTCTTCGGTGAGCTGCGGAGGAGTTTTCGTACGATTGCTGCCAAAGGTTTGTGGTCGCTCTGTATCGTCACTTGACGCCCATATACATATTGGTCAAATTTCTGCAGAACATAGACAACTGCCAACATCTCCTTTTCAATCTGAGCATATCGTCTTTCAGCTCAGTTAGAGCGCGGCTTGTGTATGCTATGGGCTGTCCCTTTTGCACGAGGGCAGTACCAAGTCCCTTCTCGCTTGCGTCGCATTGTACCGTAAGTTCTTCCTCCGGATTGTAATACTTAAGCAGCGGTGCTGTCGTCACGAGCTCCTTCACTCTTTCGAACGCATCATCGTGTTTGTGTCGCCACTGCCATTCCACATCCTTTCGCGTAAGCTGCTGTATCGGCTTCATCACTTCTGCTAGTCGGGGCAGAAACTTCGCCAGGTAGTTGACGAATCCGCAGTATTGCCGTACTCCTTTTACATTGGCGGGTTTAGGCATATTCTGAACTGCTTCTACCTTCTCCGGGTCTGGCTTAAGACCATCTTCTGTTATCAAATGCCCCAGGTAAGGGATCGTCTTACACTCCAACTTAAGCTTTTTCTTGTTTAGCTTTACCTCCTTTCTCTGCACCGCTAAAGAAACAGCCGGAGGTTCTAATTGTGGTCTGTCTTCGCCTCCTCGTCGGTGTCTCTCACGACGTATATCACCATATCGTTATGCACCGTCAGCAGGCCATCAAGTTGGTCGACGGCCTGGTCGAGCTTCTTTTGAACATTTCACTCGCCACGTTGACGCCGAAGGGGAGTCTCCTCCACCTATATCTGCCGTATGGAGTGTCAAACGTAGTGTCAAACCTAGTAGAATTGCATTAACTATTGTTTTCAATTGCGCTTCCTCCTCCTCCTCATTTCCTCCTCCTCATTTCCTCCTCCTCATTTCCTCCTCCTCCTCATTTCCTTTAGCCAGGGGGAGAAAAGGGGGAGGAAATGAGGAAGAGGTAATGAGGAGGTAATGAGGAGGAGGAAATGAGGAGGAGGAGGAAATGAGGAGGAGGAGGAAATGAGGAAAGGAGGAGGGGGAGGAAAGGAGGAGGAAAGGAGGAGGAAAGGAGGAGGAAAGGAGGAGGAGGAAATGAGGATAGAGGTGGTAATGAGGAGGGAGAAATGAGGAGGAGGAAAGGAGGAGGAGGAGGAAAGGAGGAGGGGGAGGAAAGGAGGAGGGGGATGAGAAGGATGGGGGGATGAGGAGGAGGGAGAAATGGGGAGGAAATGAGAAGGACGAGGAGATAATGAGGACGAGGAGATAATGAGGAGGAGGAGGAGAGGAGGAGAGGAGGAAAGGAGGAAGAAAGGAGGAGAGGGAGGGGGAGGAAAGGAGGGGGAAATGAGAAGGAGGAGATAATGAGGAGGAGAAGGAAATGAGGAGGAGGAAATGAGGAGGAAATGAGGAGGAAACGAGGAGGAGGAGGAGGAGGAAATGAGGAGGGGGAGGAAATGAGGAGGACGAAAGGAGGAGAAAGCGGAAAAGGAGGATGCCGAGGAAATGAGGAGGGGGAGGAAATGAGGAGGGGGAGGAAATGAGGAGGAGGAAAGGAGGAGGTGGCGAAAAAGGAGGAGAATGCGGAGGAAATGAGGAGGAGGAAATGAGGAGGCGCAACTGAAAACAATAGTTAATGCAATTTTCCGCATTTAATGTATTCCTCCGCAATTAATTTAATCACCACCTCTTTAACGAGATACCGCACCACTTTGGTCATGCGGAAAGACACCAGGCAATGAGTTACCGCACCACTTCGTTCATGCGGAAAGACAATAGATGCGTGACGTCATCTGAATTAATGAGAACGCCTTGGGAATTAGCATAACGCCTTAAAAATTAACATAACGCCTTTAAAAACAGGATCATTCCATGCGCCCTATACTACTACATAGGCCGACCCGCACGAAGATATTCAAAACAAAAAGCAAAAAAGAAGAAAGCTACGGAAAAGGATCTTTCTTCTAATAAAGTTTGAGAAATAAGATCGAAACCGGCTCTCTAAGAATCCTTCTAAAGGAAAGACTGAAAATTATTACGCCTTAAAACATCAATTGGAAGAGATTTCCAATTTTAGAACTAGAGGATCAATGATTAGAAACCTGAACACGAAGAAAGAAGCTCCAACTATTTCTTCAATTCAGCAAAAACGAAATAACAGGATATATTTAATTTCAAAGCTTAAACTAGATAGTGGGGCCGAAATAATAGACCGGTCTGATATTTTGAACGAATTTCTATGAAACTCTATATACATAGCCTTCCACTGAGCCAGAAAATAACTGTTTTAAGGAATTCTTCAGTAGTCCATCTATACCAAAATTAAACGACCAACAATCGGAAACATGCGAAGGTCGATTATCCGAAGACGAATGATGCACTGAATTATTTTAAGAAGAATAAAACACTCGGAATCGATGGTCTTCAGGCTGAGTTTATTTGCTATTTTGGAAATTGTTAAGCGAACCTTTGGTTGATAGTTTTAACTACAGCTTAATGAGGGATGAAATGTCTATATATATATGTCTCAGAGACAAGGGGTAATATCACTAATTCCCAAAAAGAAGAAAAAGTTACAGTTTTTACAAAACTGGCGGCCAATCTCTCTTCTTAGATTACAAAATTGCCACCAAAGCTATTGCAAAGACAATAGAAAAAGTTCTTCCTAACATATTCATAGTGACCAAACGGGCTTCGTCAATGGGAGATTTATAGTACAAAACGTTCGGCTGATTTCAGACCTATACTAAAGAAACGGATATAGAAGGGATAGCTTAATGTTCTTAGACTTTAAGAAAGCCTTCCATTCTATTGAATGGAATTATATTTACAAATCACTTGAAACTTTCAATTTTGGCCCACAACTTAAATATGTAAAAGTCTTTTATACTCGACCATAGAGTTGCGTTTTAAACACCGCCTCACTGGTTAGCTCAGTTGGTAGAGCACGGTCTAGAGTGCGGGAGATCGGGAGTTCGAACCCGGCCGCGTCCTTGGGCAGAGACGTTTATAAGCCGTTGGCCTTGTCTCCTTCTACTTCTAATCAGTATTTGAAGGGGACGTGAAAGAACCTGTTGTACTACTCGAAAAAGAGAAGGGAATTGTCACCTGGTACAGTAGCCTGGCCATTGCACTAACCACACACTCAACATTGTAAACTGCGTGGCTGCCATTGGCGCCAAAATAGCAGTCCGAAAAATTCACTGACGGGATATGTCAGTAAAATGTAAAGCGCCATGAGACTGTGGTGACTGTCTGGTACTTTGTTTGAAATTCTAGCGTGTGCAATACGGGATAATGCAGAGGTCAAGTGCATCTCTGTGGAGAAAAGTATAGCATCGTATTGTCACAATATGCTGATGATACAACTGTGTTTCTGAATGATGTTAACTCCGGTAATGCATTGTTCACACTTCTTCAGCGTTTCGAAAGGTGCTCTGGCCTAGCAATTAACAAAGAAAAAACGGAGGATCTATGGCTGGGATCCTGGCGAAATAGATTAGATAAACCCTTCTCAATTCGCTGGTGACGTGATCCGATCTATTGTGTAGACGTTAATTTTTCGTATGATGACAAGGCGTGTGAAAAGAAGAATGTTTGGGACAAATTGGACACCTTACACAAAACGTTAAATATCCAGAGAACTGACAGCCTGGGGAGAATTGTTATTGTGAAACCACTCGGTCTTGTTAAGATTATATATAATTGTTCAGTATTAGTTGTTCCTCTAAAATTTGTTTTGGAAGTAAATAAGGAAATTCGTAATTTTGTGTGGAATAATAAGACTCCGAAATTAAAAACTTCTACTATGATCGGCGATTATAAGGCTGGAGGAATGCGATTGCCAGATTTCGCTTTTAAAATAATCGAAAAAGCGATCAAAATTGCTTGGATTAAACGATTAGTAACAAAAACATGCGCCCCAGACAGAGCACCAGATAACTGGAAAAAGATCCCTCAACTGAAACTAAAAAGGTTTGGAGGCAATCTATTATTTAATTGTAATTTTGATACGCAATGCTTTCATCAAACCTGTCCTAGTACTAAGGAAGTTCACGTTCAAGTTCAATTTTCTTTACACTGTTTTATACTAGTTACATAAATATATACAAATAAGTTAAAATAAGGGCTTCATATTTACAGAGTAGATTCAAATTGAGATTAGAGATCAGTGTGCGGTGGCCAAAGTAGCTAAAGCTTTCGAGTTGGCCACCGCTGCATTTAAAATGTGAATAATTGAGCTTAGTGATTTGTGTAATTTGAATATTGTAGCAAAAAGAGCGTAAATTGAACTTGAAGAGGGCTGTAGTATCAAAGAAAAGGAAAAAGAGAGAAGAAGAAGAAACAACAGTAAAAGTGGGAAGGAGTAAATTAGATATATTGTAGCTATTGAGAAGACAGTACAGTACGGTCTATTTTATTATACTTGATAGGAAATGAGATGGGCCTTAAATTGGTTTGTTGTCCTTAATTGTTTCAAGTTAGTGGATACGGTTTCCCAAAGTACAGTAGCAGAGTATTTAAAGGTAAATGTTCCTGTGTTAGTCCTGACTTTTGGGTAGTTTAGCTGAGTACGTAGCATTATGATTGTGAATGTTAGCCACAGGTATTAAGAAATCATGGAATAAAGGTGGGACACTGGCTGGATTGTTATGGAGCTTGTGTGTTAATGTGCACATTTTTAACTTTATAATGTTTTCGAATTTTAGAACATCGAGAAGTTGGTAGTAGGGATTAGAAGACTCCCTGTTATGGGTAAAGAAAATACTACGAATGCATTTGTTTTGTTTGGTGCATAGTTTTGCTAGATTAGTTTGGTATGTATTTCCTCAACTCGTCGATCCATAGTTTAGGTAGATAAGGGTATAGTAGAGCTGCTTTAGCATGTGCAGATTGAGGTATCTTCGTAGTTTATAGAAAATTCCTAAGTGTTTCGCAATTTTACTATTGATGTAGGTGATTTGATTTTTCCAGTTTAAGTGCTCATCTAGATAGATGCCGAGATATTTGATATTATTTTTCCGTTCAATATTTTGGATGTTTGCTTGAATGGCTGATTTCCTGGGTGAAGTAATCAACATATAGTTTGTTTTGTTCTTATTAACCGAGAGTTTGTTGGCATTGCAATAGTTGAATACATTTTGTAATTCTGCATTCATGACTGTTTCGAGCTCCTTGGGGTCTTTCAGTACTAGAAAAAAATATGTTGGCATCATCAGCGAACATTCTAAAAGATAGTTTTGCTGATGAATTAGGCATATCATTGATATATAGGAGAAATAACAGTGGGCCTAGGGCTGATCGCTGTGGAATGCCACATAGAATGTTTAAAGGGCTTGATTCAGTGTTTCCAATTTTTACATACCGAGTTCTATCTGTGAGGTAACTTCTAAACCAGTCTAGTCTATGCCACGTATACCATATTTGTATAATTTCTTTAATAATATATGATGATTGACTGTGTCAAATGCTTTTGAAAACTCTAAAAAGAGCCCACAGGTAATGAAATTGTTATCTATCGAAGTTTTGAGGTTGTCGCCTGGAAGAGATCCTTGAACAAATAATCGCTTTATAATGAAAGGAAAGAAAAAATTGTAATTTTCGAATTGGAATAATGCTGGAATTTGTAAGATAGGCGGCTTGATCGACGAGAATGGTAATTTTCTGTAATTTGTTTCTCTGCAGAAACGTTTTAACACTACATTTAATTTTCTGGAATATTTTAGCGTATTGAAAGCCATCCCTCATAAATGGAAAGTATTACTTCGGGAAAATGCCAGTAATAAGGAAACTCCTATTAGATTAAATGGTAACTATTCTTATATGAAAATACCCAAGAATTTGATAAACTAACATGTTCTCGGATAACCAAACTATTAGTAGAGGTGCATTATGAGCCCCCTACCGCCGAAAAAGGTTATTAAATAATGGGATTCTTGCCGAAAAAACTACCGTATCATTATAGTCTTGCCATTGTCTGCCGAGAAACAAAGCTTAGAGTCTTCCAGTAATGTGGAGAATTGCTGTCGAGATAATGCAGGCATTTCAAGTGAAAACATGAATGCGAAGCTGAAATGCCTGGTGTTTTTTTTTATACAAATCTCTTTTACATACATGTAGCTGCATATAACTGCTTCTGCAGTTCACTTTGTACAATCTCACTTGGTAAGGAGGTTTTCTGTACATGTGCATAAACTGAAACAGGTACACACAGTCAATTACAGAGCAGTGATTCCAAGTAGCTTGGCTTCTATACATTTGTCCTGGCAATTAAACTGGTATAATATTACATGGCAGGAGCACTTTCCTGTACCTGTAGCACGCATTATAAATTTGGAGA
The DNA here is from genome assembly GCA_030867875.1 of Actinernus sp. WN-2022. NCBI lineage: Eukaryota > Metazoa > Cnidaria > Anthozoa > Actiniaria > Actinernidae > Actinernus > Actinernus sp. WN-2022. The sequence goes on from JAOWCC010001634.1 coordinate 89,001,154, forward strand.
TCCCAGTTTGTCGGATAGTGCCTACAGTTTTAGAGTGACAGGAATCAGTCGAGCATATCATAAACTCCAAGAGCCCAAGCATGTCTATCCTGCGTTACCTACATCTAATATGCAACATGACTTTCTTGTTCGCTGTAAACATGTTAGTGTAAACTCATATTGGCATACATGTAGATGACACAATTTTTCATTTTAGGACAATCGTTTTCATGCATGCAGTGCCAGTGGTGTGCGAAACCCCTGGCAATTGAAGTACAGCCATGGTGGACTTGTGCCTAATGAGGTGCAAACTATTGGCAGCTTTGGGAACCTCGTACTGGGCAACTATTATGAGGACGATCGTTCCAGGCACCTAAATAAGCACCAGATGCATACAGAACCCCTGGCAATCGCAGTGCAGCCATACTTAACACCAGGCACCTATACTTACAAATGAGGTAGACAATATTACCTACATCTAGCGGAACATAATTTGCATACTATTAGCAGCTTTACAGACTCCATACAGGGCAGGTAAATATTATACAGGACATTTGAAATTACATTGTAAATGTACGACCTTCGCCAATTAAGTACGGACGGCCCGACAAAATAAGGCTATTCAGAACACTGAACGAACTCCTCCGACACATCGCGGGCATCTTTTATGACTTCGCTTGTCCCCCTCCCCCTTCACAATGATAGAAAGGCAACATTTCAGTCTTCTCGAAAACCAACATTGAAATGGGGGAGGGGGTTGTGTTAAAAATAACCGGAAATTGCTGAAAAGGTCCGACTTAAATGGCAAGGGTTGTCAGAGCGAACGGCACCCACGTCCAGGGCATTTAATTAGCTTCAGTAGATTGTGCCAGCTTTTTTGAGCCGCGTTTGTTTCTAAATGAACACCAAATGAAATTCTTAATATGACCATTCATACAGTGACGTCATGCCTATGTGATGTCATAAAAGTAGGGGGAGGGGTGGTGTGCATATGAAAAAAAATAGAATTACAGCTTTAAAAAAAACAATTTTTTTAAATTAAATACATTTTTACTAAATTTATTAATACCGACACACATTTACAATTTCAAAGTCACAATAGCTTGTGAATATTCATTTATTGAAGCCGCGCATGGGCCAAAATTTGAAACGGCTAACGAACTTTCGATCACGACTCACATCAGCTGTGTTAATAATGGCGGAAGCTCGAGGGCCGAATTCAGCGAACAATATATCTAGTGACCTATGGTAATTTGGAGTCCCATCTCTCAAATGTAAGCAGTTTAATGTTTTATTTAACTTCACTCGTGCGAAAGCCTTCCAACAGGCTCAGGATATTTTAACTGGCGCTCTTGTCGGAGCCGAAGGATCGCGTTTTTCACCCAGATGGCCAGTGATTTTAGATACGACACGACGACCTGAAGGGGCTGCATGATCAAAGCTAATATTTCTCGTTTAAGCTTCTCTTCCGCCACGGCTTTGTTATTTGAATCTCTGTGGATTGGTATACTCAAATATACTGTACAATACCATACAACTGAATAAGAAGTCTTTAACAAAGCCAAACTCAACTTCAACTCAAGAGCAAAGCTGAGAGGGAAAGTGAAACTGAACAGTGTCTTGTTTGACTTTAAGGTACGTTTCGTAGGTTTTATGCCACATTTCATTGCATTTCATTTTACTCTCGGTCATAATACATACCAGCGCAAACAGCGTGACCGGTAGACCAACACTAAAATAATTTTGACCGCGTTTTTGGCTGGTTTACCGATCTCGTACGATCTCTCTGTGTACCGCGTTCCCGTTATACTGGTACTGACTGAATAGCTGATTTATAGCGAAATCATGGTAGCGATTTACTAGCAAATATATATACTGTGGTTGAGCAGTTATGGGTTACTATCCTCTATCGAAGTCTGAAGACATCTGAACTCCTGAACTGTGAGCTAGAGCAACACTGTCGCTAGCCAGCACAGAATAATTTATGATGAGCCAAGCAATATTCAACTCTCAAGGTAAACAAACAAGAAACCTGTCACGGCCGAGGTTTTTGTTCGAGAAATAAACGGCTTCCAACAATTCCCTTTATAGTTCTTTAATATAATGAGCAGACTGAATGAGTGTAAAGCTTTTAATTAGAGATCCAACAGGCATTTCATTTAATAATCTTCAATCGAACAAATACCAATATGGTCTCGTAATAGCTCATCATGTTTAGCAAGAACAACAGATAAATTTACACAGAGGCACACAAATTGACATAGCTCCATCACAGGATGGACAGGATACAACTTATAATATGGTACAAATATAAACATACATTTGCGACAATCATCTATTAGTACTCGGAACCTGCAGTATAACAGAACAGCAGACTAAATTGTAAACGTGTGTTACATGAATAAGTAGTGTTTAAATTAAAAGGTCAACTACGAGAAAAACAAAAATATTAAATTTCATTATCCTAGGGGAGCAGAGAATGAAAGTCACCGCGCTACCGGCCACTCCTAAAGACTGCTAAATTCAGTTAATAATTCTTCCCTTTGGTTATTACTAAGAGGATTTCAAATGAAAGTGTATTTCATCTTCAGTCTCATGTGGCCCGAGTGTAAGCCCAGATGGGCACTTGTTTAAATATAAGTTTGATCATAGGCAAACCACAATAATGAATGAAAACTAGAATAAAACGTGTTTACATATTGTTTGTGAAGTGAAAACAAGAATAAAACGTGTTTTACGTACTCTTTGTGATTTTTGTCATTTTTATCCTCCCTCCCCCTTCATTTAAGACTGCTCGACTCACATTCAAAATCTGATACATGGGAGTGAAAGGTCGGCACCCCACGCCATTCTTGTGACACAACGGAAGAGGATATCGGAAACTAAATAAAACTCAACACAATTTCTACATCACACAAATATAAACCAATGACAAAACTACCTTCGTAGCGAAAAATATGAGTCGAATATCACGAGACAAATTCCGCGTGAAAATTTCAGTACAATGTATGGAAAACTGAAAACACGATTGCACGCTTCCCAGCACAGCTACATCCCTCAAATTTCGATATGTTACTCTTTTACCTGGTATCTTAAGTTTGTATCTGAAGAATATTTCAGAAATTCGATTTTACGGATTTTATTTGCGATCGGATTCCCATCGATTCCCATACAAACACTGTATTTCGCGCCATGTTTGCATCCCTTTCAAAATGTCGGAATTTACCGCGAACTGGTCTATTCAAACTGCCAGTCTTTTGCCTGGATCTCCATAATAAAGGATCAAGTTCGTACATCAACTTGTATTTAGGTACACTTAATTTCAATGTAATCTTTACCAAGAAAGCGAAAGCTTGTGCATTAACTGGAGACAAAATTGTGAATGTTTGTGAAAGATTTAGAAAACCGACGGCCTGTTGAAATCACTTGATAATGGCGGATGGCGATAAGTGAAAAATAATGGTCCATGCCTTTGTGACGTCACACCTGGATTACTGTAACTCGCTTCTATTCGGACTGCCCCAGTACCAGCATGATCGTCTACAGAAGGTTCTCAATGCTGCTGCAATAGTGACATGCTTAATACCGATATTTGCCCATAACACTCCCGTCTTGATTCACCTCCACTGGTTGCCTGTTAAGTATCGGTTGAGTTCAAGATCGCCCTTCTTGCATACAAGGGTCTGAACGGTATGGCGCCGAACTACATCTCGGAACTACTATTAAGTAAGCCTGTCAGCTCATATAATTTAAGATCAGGTGCCGATAGGCACCTACTCTTGGCTCCTCGAACAAAATGCAAGACCTTTGGTGACAGGGCGTTTGCCCATGCAGGCCCTGTAGTATGGAACTCTCTACCCCTGACTATTAGACTCTGCAGTAACATTGACTCTTTTAAGATCCAATTGAATACCTATATTTTTAAGAAAGCATTTGATCGTCATTTTTGTACTTTTTAATATGTTTAACTTTTTATATATCTTTTTCTTTCAATACGGATTTACATTATGGATTTGTATGTCAGTCGTAGTACTTCTGTTTGGTCGCCTTAATTGGTTGTACTACATATGCTGTGACTGGCATACAAATCTATTATCAGTCATTATTATATTTAATTGGTAGCACTATAATAGCATATATATAATATCTGTTTGGTCGCCTTAATTGGTTGTACTACATATGCTGCGACTGGCATATAAATCTATTATCAGTCATTATTATATTTAATTCGTAGCACTATAATAGCATATATATAATATCTGTTTGGTCGCCTTAATTGGTTGTACTACATATGCTGCGACTGGCATATAAATCTATTATCAGTCATTATTATATTTAATTCGTAGCACTATAATAGCATATATATAATATCTGTTTGGTCGCCTTAATTGGTTGTACTACATATGCTGCGACTGGCATATAAATCCTATTATCACTCATTATTATATTCAATTCGTAGCACTATAATAGCATATATTTTATCCGTTTTAAACTTTTACCTTTTTAGCCTGCTTGTGTGTACATACAAATATTTACTCTCCTTCAACTTAATGTAAAGCGCTTTTGAAAATAGAACAACATAAAAAGTTAATAATTGTGTTAGGTGCATGGTAACTGTCCCTTTGTCTTGTGTTTAGGAAAGATTGGTTTTTGCCAGTGTCAATAACACGACACAGATAAATATGCGATTTCCACATCAGAGTCATTTATCGTTCGTTTGAAATTTCGGATTACTTACTCAGTTATTCACTTACTGCATGCTAGATTTTCGTTCCCGAATTTATAAACATTACATGTGCATATAATATATTAAAAGGCCCCTGTCAGATCAGAGAACTGAGAAATTGGGTCATTTCTACTATACTTTCGAGAGGTTAATAACAATAAATAACAACACAACGACAGTCAATTGGTATAAAAGTTATCATGTTCAGATTAGCGGCTACTTGCATTTACGAGCTGTTGTCTTTATAGTTACCCTGGTTCCGGAGGGGCTCAGGTACGAATATACTGTAATGTGCCGCGATCGAAATAATTTTGATTCCCCGAAGGAGTTTTGTTTTGCTCGACGAGCCTTGATTTCACCTGCTTCACTCGCCCCGACGATTTCGAGCCTCTTCCAGGGTACTTTATAGTCAGTGTTGATCGCAGATCAGACTGTCACGAGCATGTCGCATAATATGTGATAAATTCCCGTCCAAAGCCCGTGGAACACCTCTCAGCTTTACAAAAGACAACAATCTTGGTATTGCACTTGAAGAAACCTTTGGTTTACACAAAAAAACAGCTGATATTAAGCCCACTCGCCGCCATCTTGAAAAACCTGCAAATTTTTCCACTGTTCACGTGACCAGCACAGTTCAATCTGATTGCTGGCGAATAAAACTTGAAAGAAGGCGTAATCTGATTGGCCGACGGCGCCAAATCTCGACACAAAAAAAAAAGATAAAACATAAAGGAAAAACACTTGCGATTTAAGACTCGTGCCGTATTCACTCACACTTAGATCGGCATGTTTCCTACTCATCAACACTTGCTGTTACAACTATTAGCATTTCTATTGTTGGCGCACTTTTCTTTGATCACAATTGATCCGAGCACATGTTTCCTCAGCGGTAATCATGCATTGGCGCAATTTCCTTTGATCCCAATTGATCCGAGTACATGTTTCCTCAGCGGTAATCATGCACTCGACACTATATAAACCGTTTCCCCACCCACAATTCCCTCTTTTGCTCTGACGAAGGGCTAACGTTCGAAACGTCAGCTGCTACTCGCTTTCCACGGCGGTTAGCATACCTCAATCGACTTTAGTTGATTACATACCAGTGTTTATCTTCCCCGCCGACGCAGACCAACAGTAGTTTTTTACAGGAACTAGTTGCCCATCGTAAGCATTGGCATGACCTTTCTTACAGAATGCGAGCTCCTTACATTTACTGGGGTTACATGACATTGAATTTATTGTCGACAGGAGCCCATTACCAGGAGCGTTCCTATGTCATGGGCTGGAGCCCCAGCACAGGAGTAGATGTGGCTATATTTAGAATTTGAATTTCCGCGTTGAAAGTGAGAAGAATGATAATGCATAATAATGAGAAGTGACGTTTAGCTATCTGATTGGCTAAGACAACATGGCCTGTTTATTTCGCGCGAAATGCAATTCTAAATATAGCCACATGTCGAATCGTCCGCGTACTTGTAAAGGACCGTAACAGAACGCAGTTTCATTTCAAGATCATTCAGAAAGATGTTAAACAAAATGTTAAATAAACAAACAAACATACTGACTAACAGCTACAAACCGACATAGCATTAATTCGACGACACTTAGGGCATACCGGCTAGCTTGTACGTATGAATATTGTTAGGATCAAAAATAGTGTTGTTTTAAAAGAAGAAAGATTTAAGATCTTTTTTGAAAACTCCGAGAGAAGTGATAGATTTATCATCAACTGGTAAAGCGTTCCATGAATGCACAATTCTGATAAAAAATGAATCTCTGAAAAGAGAAGTTTTTGATTTCTGTACGGCATGGGTTGAAGGCTGATTCAGAACGTCGAGTACGACTAGTACAAAAAGAAAAGTAACTGTGTTAGCCAGATTTACATTTAAAGGAAAAAAAAAAGATCAAGGTATTCTAACCAGTAATTAATTGGTAACAGGTTCCATCTCAGCAAACGTGGTCAGAGTTTTTACATATAAACCTAGTAGCTCTTCGCTCAGATTTTTTCTATTACGATTACATCATAAATCAAAGACTGCGGTGCCCAGATAAGATAATATTTATTTATCCATGCACGAGACATTACCGCGCCTAAAAAGGCTCGTTACAAAAATGTACGTGTATCTACAATAAAAACTACAATAAATCTACAAAGCGTCATTAATTAATTAAGGGAACTATAGAAGAATGGTTCTAGAGCAATTTCAACAGTATCATTATAGAAACTACGATAAACGCCTTACATGCATGTAACTCAAATCTACAAGTACAATTAAAAATCTATGATAATAATCCTAAGATAATATATATATGTCATGAGTCATGAGCTAGAGCACAAGCTAGAGCACTGGATACAACGGCACTCGTCTTGGCCTAGCTAGTTTAAGTTTCTTAAGCTTTGCATCAAAGTTTTTAAGAGCCTCCTGACATGAATAGGTAGTTTGTTCCAAAGTGAGAACAAAAGCACAGTTTTGAGCACACCAGAGAAATATATAACCGTTTCAAGGCGTCTTGCTTTAACGGTTTCCCGCACAGTTTCGCTTGATAAATCCTAACATTTTATTGGCTTTGGCAGTAATTTACCATGTGGTCATTCCATGTTAAATCTTTGGAAATTACGATGCCGAGATCTCGTTCTTTGGTGACAATTTTAGCCGACTCCCTAGCTTGCAAACCATAATCTCCTTCAGCGGTAGTAAGTTTTCGGCATTTCGAGGGTTGAAAGTGAAGCTCGTTGACCAATGACCAATCACAGAGGAAGTTCAAATCTTCTTGTATTGAGTATTACAGTCCTTCATGGTGTGGATAGTCTGATAACATTAAGAGGCATCTGCAAACATTGCAAGTTTGGAGGATCTTATCACTTATCACATAGTTTGGTCATTGGTTTATCTTTGTGTGGTGTTGAAATTGTTTAAATTTTATTTAGTTTCCGATATTGACGATTTCCTCTTCCGTTTTGTCACAAGAATTGCGAGGAGTTGCCGACCTTTCACTCCCATGTAAATTTGAATGTGAATCGAGCAGTCTTAAAAGTAGGGGAGGGAGGGTACAAAAATGACAAATTCACAAGAGTACGTAAAACACATTTTATTCTTCTTTTCACTTCACAAACAGTATGTAAACACGTTTTACTTTAGTTTTCCTTCATTATTGTGGTTTGGCTATGGTACAGCTCAATAATGAATCACATTATTATCATTGCAGATAAACTCGGCGTAAATTCGGTACCGGACCCCTCCTGGAAGAAATTAAAAACTATGACAGTATTTTCAACTACACCTATATCACGAGCGTTTCATAAATCACATGCCTGACGAGGTAATTCCACGTTAAATTGCACGAGAAAACCGATATCGCCCGAGTCGCTTTTTCCTTGAATCGCATAGTCCGATGAATTACTTGAAGATTTAGTACTTTTGTTGATATTTTGCTAAGTTATAAATAGCGCGTCTCAGCCAATCAGCGACTGACTTCGCAAATGCACCGTGCGATTCAGCTTTGGCTATGCGATTCATAGAGGATATTACATGGCCGCGCGGAGATAGAGACTTTATCTTCGAGTGTTGAGGAAGTATCTTACGAGTGAGCGCAGCAAACGAGTGAGCTATTTCGTCAATACGAGAAGATAAAACTTGTATCTGCAGGCGGCCATGTAATGTTCTGTTTAGTATATAATTATCGATGAAATACCAATAGAAATCTTCGAAAGCCAGTCATATTTTCAAAATGATGTTTTCACGAAGCGGTCGTGAAACTGGAAACTATTACAAATCCCCTTATTCAAATCTGCGAGTGCTCAGACAAGTTTTTATTACAGAACAGTAAAAAATATGGAACTCACTCGATAATGAACTGTGAAATTAAGTAAAGACGTTTTAAGTTTCAAGCGAAAGCTGAAGAGCAAATTATATCAAACTCAAAATAGGTCAAATTAATAGATGAAATTCAAAGTAACATGTACACTGTAGTTGTATTCTATTTGTATTTTGTCTTTGAAAAGCCTTTTTAAGGAAAGATGAATAAAGTATGAAGTATTTATATCTTCACATGTAAATATATCACTTTTTAGAAAGAAAATATACACTGGTATTTCATCGATAATTATATATTAAAGCAATCTTCGATTCGACTTCAGCCGCCCACATCTGACTGGGAAAACGCCAATTACAGTCGGTCAGCAAAGACAAAGAGATGGGGTTTGAAGAGCTGGTAAGAGAATTTTCCGAGAGTGTGTCGTATGGGAGGAGATATTTACCATTCTTAACTCTCTCCCGTACTTGCATAATTTTTGTGAACACTGCATAACAAGCTGATGGAGAATGTGTCAAGAAAACCACCAACCCTTCACCTGACATGTCCTGAGTGCCGTTCAGTAGTAGAGTTCACCGAATGGAGATCCGTCACATATTCACTCCTTCTACCTGGATGGTTTGCTGGAGCTGTTTACAGCCTTAAAAATAAATTCTAGTCAGGAAAGCCCAAGAACAGTGGGCGGTAATTGTGATTTAGACTTAGCTCGACGCGAAGTGCACGGGAGCGTTGGAACAGCAATTCGTAAGTTGAGAGAACACGAAGTGGAAGTGATAGCAAAGATAGACGAGGCACAAAACAAACAAGAAACCTCACAAAGAGTCCTGCAGAAAGATTTGGAACTGAAGATTAGCCAACTGACAAGTTATTTGGAACACGTATAGTTAACAGAAACCTGAAAACAGAGCAGTCAGCGTGGACAAGAACTGCTGGTCACACATGAGAATCAAAAGCCACAACATCGAGAAAGTCCATTAGTGTATTACGAGACAAGTGATAAACATCATGAAGCTCTAAATGTTGGGAATGTGGTGATTTGAAGCTGTGCATGTAACTAATCGTTTTATCTTGTTCTTGCTTAATTGTTCTTGCTTAATTTCTTCATTACTTTACAACTCTCCACCGTAAAACACGTTTTTATCTTTAATTGTTATATCGAAAATTAACAGAGATCAACATTTTAATACCCTTCTTAGTATTTTCTATTTATTATTTGCATATATTAAAACTAATATTATTAAGAAACATGAAAACATTTCTGGATTGATTAGCTAAGAGCAGTGGAGCTCCTGTTGTGGCAAAATTGACATAAGACTGTAGTTTTTATTACTAATTTTCAAAACATGTCTACGGGGGAGCATACCCCTTGATCCCCTCTAGTTTTCCTAACCACAAACCATGTCGTCTTTAATTATCTCTGACTAAACCTTTCACCAAATTCGAGTTCTGTTCAGTAAATGGATGACTTCTAGTTCAGTTGTCTTCATCAGTTGAACTGTACAATTCACCAGCAACTAAATCATCCACACTTTGATGAATTATCATCCGTGGTATCATCAGACAACACATTGCTACTCAGTTTCTCTTCTTCAAAGTGTCAGATGTTCAGAAATGCAATTCGTCATACCAGCATTTTTGTGGTGATACCAGCAGAAGACATTTATTCATTAAATCTTTGTTTTTTAAAACAATATATTTCTCGAGACAGGGGTGGGTCAGATATTTAAACAAAAACCACTTTGCGAGGGTGGGCTGAAAACCGGGGCCTGATCTCCAGGTCTGTGTTTACCTGAGAGTTTTGCTGTGATTGAAGTCACCAGTCCAGCAGAGATTTCAGTGATTAGGCTACGAGTTGGATTATCTAGCAGTCTGATTAGTGAACGTGCAAAATGGCACGGGTAAAAGTAAACGCTTGCACAGAACCATGGGTATTACAAGGAAAGCAGTGTTCAATATTTGCTGCACTGCTCTTAGCCAATCAATCCAGAAATATGTTCATGTTTCTTATCACAGTTTTAATATATGCAAAATAATAAAAAGAAAATACTAAGGATATTCAAATATTGATCCCTGTTAATTTTCTTTAGATAAAACGATTAAGGGTTATAAAGTAATGAAGACAACTGATGTAATTTCAAATCTTCGGATATTTTAGTACAATTAAGCAAGAACAAGATAAAACGATTAGTTACCTGCACAGCTTGAAATCACTAACTTCCCAACATTTAGAGCTTCATGAAGTTTGTCACTCGTCTCGTAATACACTAATGGACTTTCTCGATGTTGTGGCTTTTGATTCTCATGTGTGACCAGCAGTTCTTGTCCATGCTGAGTGCTCTGTTTTCAGGTTTCTGTTAACTATACCCTCTACGTGTTCCACATAACTTGTCAGCTGGCCAATCTTAAGCTCCAGATCTTTCTGCAAGACTATACGAGGTTTCTTGTTTGTTCATCACTTCTGCCTCGTGTTCTCTTGAATTGCTGCTTCAACGCTCCCGTGCACTTCGCGTCGAGCTAAGTCTAATTCTTTTTGCGTATCAGTTAACTCGTTTTGTGGACTGGTCAGTACAGAATGACAAGATCAAGATGTAACTGCCTTCTTTATGCGTTCGGCTTGTTCCGTTAGAGCAGCTTTAGCTTCTTCTGCTGCTTCCGCCATACTCCTCAAATCGTGCGTCTCGTGATTTATGTCACACGTACACTTTTGGCAAACGCACTTACGGCATGTTTCTGTCTTACAAACGTTTTCCAGTCGGTTATGTTTATGGTTGTCTACGGCGAACAATATCGTACATCATGGCCGCCGCGCATGCGTAGAATGCATTACACGTCGATTCCAAAATTAGTGATAACAGTGAAGACAAGGCTTACCTTTTCGCAATTTTTCAATTTGCTGCTTTAATATTTATATTTCTTGAGGTCCACAAGTTTTAAATTCAGTTAACATGCCTGCTCCTGCCCTCGACTATGATTACTAACAAGTTGTGGATGATTAGACCGGTTCCCGATGCTCTGCTAAAAAACGACCCAAATCAGCTAGAGCCGCCATACATCTTCTGTTAAATACTGTAAAGGCCAGTGAGAAAGCTCAATCACAAAGACTTCCGAGTAGTTCATGTTTGAGGTCCACAAGTTTGAATCTGTTCTGCAGATACCAAAGTAGATTCTAACGCCAGAAAAACGAGTTGAAATACTTGCTTTGGTGGTTCCAAACGTCCTGTAAATAACTGCATTTTAACGCAAAAACTCTCCTTCCCAAACGTACAAAGGTCCACAAGTTTGAATCTGTTCTGCAGATACCAAAGTAGATTCTAACGCCAGAAAAACGAGTTGAAATACTTGCTTTGGTGGTTCAAAACGTCCTGTAAATAACTGCATTTTAACGCAAAAACTCTCCTTCCCAAACGTACAAAGTTTAAAGGGACAGACCCGACTCGTTCAGCTGTTACATTTCTCTTCGCGCAGGACGTTGAAAACAGCAGCTCGTCCGCCATTTTGACTGTCGATGTCCATGTAACCTCTCCTCATTCTATAAACACTCATCAAGGCTTTCTTTTTAAAAATAGATTTTCACGTACGCGCCCGCAATGACAACCGCTGACTGTACGAAATTGTTCGCCATGACCTTGCAAAACATGGGTCGTTGAAGGAAATCTTGAACATCTTTCGAGTTGAATTCACGTAGCGGGATTATTCGATGATTTCGTGTCTTTTTTACTTTTCTGTGTAGCTCTACGCATTGTGCACATTGAAGGTCGCTGTACTGCAAATTATCAGAACCGAATGCACAAACAACAACAGCTTCCTCGCAATTGCCAAACACAGTTCATGTTCCAAATAACTTGTCAGCTGGCTAATCTTCAGTTCCAAATCTTTCTTCAGGACTCTTTGCGAGGTTTCTTGTTTGTTCTGTACTTCGTCTATCTTTGCCATCACGTCCGCCTCGTGTTCTCTTAACTTACAAATTGCTGTTTCAACGCTCTCGTACACTTCGCGTCGAGCTAAGTCTAATTTACAATTGCCGCACACTGTTCTTGGACTTTCCTGACACTGGAATACATTTTGAAGGCTGTAAACAGATCCAGCAAACCAGCCAGATAGAAGGAGCGAATATGTCACGGATCTCCATTCGGTAACTCTACTGTATTACCGAACGGCACTCCGGACATGTCAGGCGAAGGGTTGGTGGTTTACTTGACACATTATCCACGAGTTTGTCATGCAGTGTTCACAACATTCATGCTTAAATATTGGTAGCAGTTAAAATTTGTTAAGAGAAGAGGCCTCTATTCACGTGATGTACGTCAGCCCCCCGGAAAACATAACACGAAGAATATGCAAATGTTACAAGAGCAAGAGGTCAATCAACTTCCTGGGTTTCTCAGAATTCAGACAAAGGAAAAATAACTTGACAAGTTCAAGTTCGTTTTATTTTGCACTATTTCTTTTAAAGATAACTACACAAGAAAATAATTGTAGAAAGAAAAAGAGAGGTACGGTAATAATAAAAGCAGCAAGCGATACGTGGGATTCTTTTGAAGGGTTGGTGAATATTTGTCAGAATTAGAATAAGACATAAATAGCTCACTCGAGCTTAACATGACAGTTCATCTACTTCTATTAAATGGGAGTCACATCTTACAGGCTGTCACGCTTTTGGAGCGATCATAAAAGCTGTCGGGTGGTGTTTGAAACGACTTAAGTTCTTACGTATTAAGTAAATTGCTTAAATATTGGTAGCAGTTAAAACTTGTTAAGAGAAGACCACCTCCCTGATTCATGTGATGTACGTCAGTCCTCTGGAAAACATAACACGGAGAATATGCAAATGTTACATAGAGCTAGAGGTCAATCAGCTTCCTGGGTTTCTCAGAATTCAGACAAAGGAAAAATAACTTGACAGCAGCAAGCGATACGTGGGATTCTTTTGAAGGGTTGGTGAATATTTGTCAGAATTAGAATAAGACATAAATAGCTCACTCGAGCTTATGCATGAGTCAACTTAAACCCCCACCCCCCCCCCAACCCGGGACAAGGTGGGAGAAACGTGGGGATTAGTAGGGGATTGGATGAAAATACCTGCCCCACACCCTGGGGCATTGGGGAGGTTTTGAACAGAATGTCTAGGAGTCTCTTATACTCATCCAACAAAGTGTTATCAGGGTGGGGGCATTTTGTTAACTTTGTAGTGAAAATGTTGCCCCAGGGGGTGGGGTATTTGTCCTTTTTTGTGAAGGTGAGAAAACAAATCCCCACCTTGTCCCGGGTTGGGGGGGGTGGGGGTTTAAGTTGACTCATGCATTAACATGACAGTTCATCTACTTCTATTAAATGGGAGTCACATCTTACAGGCTGTCACGCTTTTGGAGCGATCATAAAAGCTGTCGGGTGGTGTTTGAAACGACTTAAGTTGTAACGTATTAAGTAAATTGCTTAAATATTGGTAGCAGTTAAAACTTGTTAAGAGAAGACCACCTCCCTGATTCACGTGATGTACGTCAGTCCTCTGGAAAACATAACACGGAGAATATGCAAATGTTACAAGAGCTAGAGGTCAATCAGCTTCCTGGGTTTCTCAGAATTCAGACAAAGGAAAAATAACTTGACTTGACAGCAGCAAGTGATACGTGGGATTCTTTCGAAGGGTTGGTGAATAGAATAAGACATAAACACATCTTACAAGGTGTCACGCTTTTGGAGCGATCATAAGAAAGGTTGGTAAAAAGCTGTCGGATGGTGTTTGAAACAACTTAAGTTCTAACGTATTAAGTAAATTGCTTAAATATTGGTAGCACTTACAACTTGTTAGGAGAAGAGGACTCTATTCACGTGATGTTCCAAGAGCAAGAGGTCAATCAACTTCCTGGGTTTCTCAGAATTCAGACAAAGGAAAAATAACTTGACAGCAGCAAGTGACGCGTGGGATTCTTTTGAAGAGTTGGTGAATATTTGGTAGAATTAGAATAATACATAAATAGCTCACTCGAGCTCAACAGTTCATCTACTTCTAGCAATTCTAATGAACTGTCTTTGAACTGTAATACGATTTGAAACTTTTTCTTGTTTGGTTTATAATAACCTTTAAGCATAATTTTCATTTTAAATTGGTTTCGTTTTAAAATAAATATATTAAGCAAACACTATGAACGAAAATCCTGCAAAAATACGCTGGATCCGAAGTGACACACCGATAAGAATGAAAAGTCCGAAAACTACAGCAAAGCTGATATACAGCGTAATATTCTAAGACAATTAATTAAAGCACTACGGTTAGATATATACCTGACACGAAAAACGCTCGGACTACAGATTGCAGCCAGAGACAGCTGTTTCGTTTTTATTAGAACTCGTCAGTATGGCATAGCAAACAATACGGACTTCGGTGAGCTGAGCTGTCATGGCGGCAAGCCGCGTGTCCAAATAAGCTCCGCCAAATAGGCCTCTCTTCTTGATGAGCTCTTAGGTACAAAAACCTTATGCTTAGTATACAAGCATAAGCAATTCAAGCAATGAATCACCAGAGTATAAGAAACCGCAACCGCCGAAAAACATGGCGGACGAATAAGACGACACGAACTTTAGTATACCATCTAATAAGAAGACATGAGAGGTCCTCCTCGACATTCAGACTAAACTGACGCGGAGGCTGTTGAAGTATGATCTCATTCTAACAAGTTATGGGATACCTGTTGTAGTTATGTTAATTAGAAATAAAAGTCCCGGATGTTGTTCATCCTGCGAAGTGACAAACATGGCGTGTTTTGTTGTTTTGCGATCACTACTATAATCCAATTAATCCTTGTCTCCATCATGAGTTTAACAGGTTATGGGCCCAGTTCGAGATATGGTCGACTACTATTCGATGGGGATGAAAGAAGATACGAACAGTCGGAAGTTAAATTTCTCGGTTATATGCGACTACAAAAATTGAAGGATACGATCGATGCGGCTGACGATGCGGAGATTGCCGCAGCCAAGAACGAAGAAGCGTTTGCCGAGTTAATACAATTTCTCGATGATAGAAGTCTTTCTCACGTAATGAGGGACGCGCAAGATGACGCGAGGAAAATTTTGAGGGCGCATTATGCTGGTGCAGGCAAACCCAGAGTGATTTCGCTATACACAGAGCTGACGTCGCTTATGAAATCGGCAAACGAGACAGTGACGGACTACATGTATGTTATACGAGCAGAGACTGCAGCGACAGCTCTTAAGAATGCTGGTGAAACCGTGACAGATAGTCTTCTCATAGCGATGGTGTTAAAAGGTCTACCGGAAGATTACAAGCCGTTTGTTGTCGTTATCACCCAGAACGAGAAACAACAAACATTCAGTGAATTCAAGGTCGCCTTACGGAGTTTTGAAGATACTGAGCGAACCATAATGGTGATGGGAAACGACTCAGTCATGAAGACCGAACAGAGACAGGAATCAAAGAGGAATATCATCTGTTTTCAATGTGGCTTGGCAGGGCATATTGCTCGTTTCTGTAACAGTAACAGCAGCAATAATGGAAGGGGACGCTGGTGCAACACGTGTCACAACTCGTCACACAGTGACAGTACATGTCGGTTCAAAGGAAGAAGGACTGACAATGCCAAGCAGGCTTCTGAGACGGCAGAGCGACACTGGCGTACTCTATTTGAGATGGGAAGGTGCTTACTCCTACAAGCCAATATGGGCTCATATAATCCAATTAATCCTTGTCTCCATCATGAGTTTAACAGAGGCGGCGTAACAGCGGATTGGTTCCGCCCGGAACCATATCCCTAGGGTTTTGGTTCCTCTCTAGGGAAATGGTTCCGGGGTCATAAAATTTCCAGGGTTTTGGCTCCTAGGTATCATTTTCAGGGTTTTGGTTCCTCCCGGAACTGTTTCCCTAGCGTTTTAGTTCCTCAGGGGAAAAAAGTGAAAATGAACGGACAATGTTATATATATAGACATGTAGATAACAAAGAAAAAATAAAAGACTGTCCGTAACTATTTTTATCAGTGTTATCGCTTCCATCACTTCATGAAGTTGTCTTGTGCGCTGATGTCGTAAATTGTTGTTTATCTGCTCTATTTTGATGTCACGTTTTTATCTCAAACATTTCAGATAAAACAATCCCTAAATACGTTTGTCGTTCTATTATTAAATTCTAGAAAACACGTCGTAAAGTTCGTAATATCGGGGTTTGGATGATAATCTTTCTTCAACGTTACGTCATAAAGAGGATAATACAGTTGAGAAATAACAGTACGTGCCCTAGCATCCTCGATAGGACAGCATGCAGTGAGCTGTTGACAGAAAGCTGTATTTACAATGTGTCCATCTGTTTAACATTTGAGTTCCGTCTCGTGAATGACATTTATTCGTTATATCAAGGTAGATTTCCAGATTAGGCTTCAATACCGGGGTTTCGTTATAATCGGGTTCTGATCCATATGCATCAATCACGGGAACTCAGGGGCATTTGTCACGATTTGTGAGCTCCATGTTGCCCGAGGGTGTGGGGGAAGTACAGCCATGCACATGATGGACTTGTGCCTAATGAGGTAGAAAACTGTAAATAGCGGTACATGTAGTTTGCTTCAAATTGTGTGGCCACTTCAGACAGAGCCTGTCTGTCTCATTTCGGATTTAACTTTCAATTTATATTCATATACCATTCTAAATGGGAGCAATGTGCATTGAAGAGCCAGACAAGGATTCAGATTTATTTTATTTTACACTTTTTACAGAAGAGGTAGACATTTAAAAATATGATTATTATATGAAATACGTAATTAGGAGGTTAACATAAGTGTTGTTACAAGAATTGTGTGTAGTGGTCATAGTAGCACAGGCCCTTTCGAGTTGACCACTACCAATTGAAAATAAATACAAGGACGGGTACACCCTTATTAATTATTACTAAATACAAATAATATTATGTCTATAGAGTAAATAATAAGTAGAATTATAAAGAAAATAAGTTAGTAATAAGAATATGAAATAACAAAAACATAGAAAATTCTATAATGACCAGTAATTAGATGAAAAGTAACTGACATGCAACACTCGAGTCAAAATACGGTAGCAAAACGTTTGTGATAGAGCGTACTAATTACAATATATCAGTTTGGATGGTTAGTTAATATGTAACAAAACTAAGGAAATTAATAAATGATAATTGAAGTGAAATGCTGCAACAATATATCATGCAGGTCTGATTATTAATTAAGTACATTTGAGATAGGCAGGCGATGTTTCCCATATTTTTAGATTCTATAAATTTAAATGTTGCTAATCCATAGTTAGTTTTGGCGACTGGTCTGTATAGGTTTTGGTTTGAGCATATATTGTATTAAAGGAATGGATTGCAGAGGCAGGTACATGTATCACAAAATCAAGGGATGTTGGGAAATTTGTTTTATCGATTTTTAATTTTGTGAATAAAAGACGAGACTTTAAGTTTAAAAATATTACTTAGTATTAATATTTGAAGAATTTGGTAGTAGCGGTTAGCGGTTTTTCGTTTGTTAGCAAAAAAGATACTACGAATAAAATTATTTTGCTTCATGGTTATTTTTGATAATTTAGTCTTAGCGGTACCCCAACTTAACAAATCGTAACTTAGGTATGGATATATCATAGTGTAATAAAGTTGTTTAAGGACGGTGCCTACTATTGTCAGCGCGCACGCCGTTCTGCGCATCTTGCGTCCCGCGGGACAGGCCATTTGCAGAACTATTTTGATAAGGTGTGTTAATTGTGTAATTTGACAGACGGAAAAATGAAGGATTTTAAAAATACGGTCGAAAGATATGCTTGAGAAATGAACGATTTGGGAAATCTTTAAATTCCACTACGCGGCCACGAAAGACAATTTTCAGCTTAAATGGTATTTCAGCCGACCATTTCAATGATTTATCGTGGCCGTCGGTACCCTGGTTGCAAGCTGCTAATCTCACTTTCATGTTGAGTATGCTAATGAGGGATTAAAATACCTCATCAAACCGGTTTCCTTGTTTTGATTACGAACTTTCACGTGGAGCACTGAAGTGAGAAGGTGAAATGTCAAAACAGATGGATCCCAGAGAGAATATGTTAAATGCTCTAACTCCGGTGAAAAGGCTAACTTGTTCTCCCAACGTTTCGTTAAAGAACATTTGTCAAACCTGCTCAATCAACATTCCAATTTCTGGTAGGGGAAGACACAACATATTCGAAGGCTCGAAGTCAGTTAAGGAAAAGCTTGGCGAGAGACTTTCCGGTGTTTTGAATATTTCCGTAGTCCAAGAAGATGCGCTCTCGAAAATCATCTGTTCAAAGTGTAAGAGAGAACTGGAGAAGCTGGAGAGGTCAATGGGTGATCTTCAGAGGTTTAAAGATCTGGCAATGAGCTCTGCCAACCGACAAAGAAGTTTGTTCAAGATTGGCGAATGGGAAGCACAGCCAGAACATCTCTTCGCTTTATGAAGCTTATGATAGCTTCTTCTTGCACTCCTGCACTCACGCATAAAGTTTGCTTCTTTGACTTCGCTCACCATTTTGATTTTGTCTGTCTCTTATTAGTAGAGAAAACCGGTTTTCAAACTAGAGAACCAGTTTGCTAAATCCAACCAATCGCGACCCTGTTAGCGTCATTGACCAATCAAATTAAGAGTACAGATTCTGTACTATTGAAAATGAGATTCATGCCTCGCGAGAAAAGAGGCTCGTTCAAAATACTTTCTTCCCCAGGCCCCTCTTAACTCTCTTTCGAGCCTCTGGAACCCAGGGTAGGCCGTGGGGAGATCGTCGAAGAATAGTAGATTTAGGGGATTTACCCGACCAATTGAATGAAAGTGGTTTGGACTGCCATGAATCGCTGATGTCTTTTCCTTTCCTCCAGCGCCTTGTGCTTTAGGCCTGTCAATGCTTTCGATTTTCGTCAGTTTCTCCAAACATGGACTCGGCGAGTATAAACAATGTGTGAATACGGTCAAATAAGCTTTGTGAAAACGGGTAAACCTCTTGGAAATCCAAAGAAAAATGAAGAAGGAAGGACTGTATGGGGTTTGAGCACAAAGGAAGCAGTAACAGGTTTGATTTTAAAGTCGAAAGACGGGACTGACCCTTTTCCCCACCGTAATCTTGAAAATCTCCCAGAATGCAATAAAAGAAACCAATTTTCAGACTTACTGGGGAGACCTTGGTAAAAAATGTCAATTTTTGAAAATAAAATTATCGATAAAGAGGCCTACTGTCCACATAACTTTTTAAAACGCGTGGATACCCCCATTTTTTTCTTTTTATAATCTATAATATAGAAGCTAAACAACGTTTACATATATTTTTTGTATTTATAAAATTGAAACTGGATGTCCATTTCAACAAAAAAATATGTCTGCTCATGGTCACTAATGAGGCTTACAAAGCAAAATTGTACAAAAAAATATAATCATTGTAAGATAAATGGTTTGATTGGCATCCTTTGTGAAGAACGCTATGTATAACGTTTTTTGCCCTAATATTTTGCCAGATAACCCAAAATATTAATCGAATTAAAAAATAGTTTCTCGGACAAAGAAAAATGCTGAGTCAGCACTTTTTTTCGATTTTCATCCTTACTTATCTCTCTTAAACGTATGGGTTACCCCCCCAAAAAAATTCTGATTTCAAAAGCTCCTTAGGGGGTTCAAAAAAATCCATATAGATTTTTAGAAAACAAATTGGTTTGTAATTAGTAGGCACCGTCCTTAAGCGTATTTAGACTAACATAATATCTTAGCTTACGTATAATTCCTATATTCTTTGCTATTTTAGATGTTCATCTATAGAGATGCCTAGATACTTTATATACGTTTTTTGCTCAATATTACAGGTTTTAATATTTATGGTAGGCTTGTTTCTGGAAGAAGTAATTAACATGTAATTTGTCTTTTTTTAAATTAATTGATATTTATTAGCAGCACAGTAGTTAAGTACTAGAATAAGTTCATCATTGATAACCGATTCCAATAGACCCTTTCAGCTTGTCTGTTTGCTGTCCCATTTATAAGACCACGTGATAGTTCTCCAGAGGATTCAGTACTTTGATTTCCAATTATAGAAATTGGAACATTTCCTCTTGGGATACAGAAAAACAAAAAAAACATATAATCAAGGCAAATGTCACATGGTCTGAAATGGGGCAACGAACTGGCACGCTGAAACGGTCTATTCAGCTAGATTGTCACAAGTATGAAATATATTGGTGCCACCAGCAAAGATTCTAAATTAGTTATTTTGGACGATTTTGGTAGATTATTTATATATTGGAAAAAGTAAAGGTCCTAGTGTAGAATTGAGGTACACCATATAATATTTTCCCTACTTGATTCACTAGTCCCAATTTTAACATATTATTTAGATAACGGGAGAACCATTTATTTGGGATTCCCCGAATTCCGTATTTGTTTAGTTTAGCAAGTAGTATATTATGGTTGAGTGTCAAAAGCTTTAGAAAAGTCAAGGAAAATCTATTGCTGTTTTCAAATTGTTAATAATTTCGAGAATTGCATACTCGGTCGAATATCCTAACAAGATTTTGTGTTTTTCCAGCATATTAATTGATTATAGACAAGTCGCTCTCGAATTTTACCAAAAGGAGAGATAGTAGCAATGGGCCTATAATTACCAGGGTCTGTTACAATACCATTTTTTTAAATAGGAGTTACTCTTGATATTTAAAAAAAAAAATCTGGTACATCTGTTGAGATGGATTCCATCAGTTATAAATATGTGTAAAGGAGACTGCAAGTTTATTAATTTTTATTTGGAATGTCAATTGATACTTAAGAGTAGACGAACTTGTAAGTTAGTAACAGGAGAAAGAAAAAACCTGGATGGAGATTTATCAATGTACTGGGTTGGATTATTGTTACCTATCTTGTTTACTAGGGTTGTCCAATGTTTATGTGTTTTTTTTTTAATTGTGCAATATCAGATTGTTTAGTACAAGTTCTATTTCCCATTACAAGCCTTGAAGGGATTTGACCCTTGGTATTCCTTTTAATTAAGTACCAATAAGTTTCCAAGTTAATTTTAAATTGTCCTCACATAAAGAAAAATGCATAGAATAATATTCTTTTTTACTTTTACTTTTTAGGTAAGTGAGCATGTTGGCATATTTCTTGTATTGATTAACTTTATATGGATTCTTACTAAGGAAGTGTGTATGGTACATGTACATGTTTTGCTTCTTTTTTATTGATTTTAATCTAGGGCTTTAGGAGTTGCTTATTTTTGGCTTGAGAAGCCAGGCTTTTTGGAGCATGCAGATTTACAATTTTAGTTAATACATCAATTGTCTCTGAAGCTTTTTCATTAATGTTCTTACTTGGAGAAAGGATCTCATCCCAGTTAATTGAATTTACGTCTTGCAAAAAGAATTGTTTACTGAATTCAGAATAGTCTCTAAAAATGTTTTCCTTACGTCTGTTAACTGAGGCATCAGTTATACAGAACACTGGTAAGTGATCAGATGTCTATAGTTACGACACCTGCAGTAATTTGATGAATTGTTTTTTTTGTATAGATATGGTCAATCAATGTTGAAGTATGGGCTGTTAGTCTTGTTGCTTTAATTTGTGATAACGGGAAGAAAAGTATTTGCATAGAGCATATCTAGATAGTCTGTTTGAGAATGTGTGGTATATTTTAAGAAGTCAATATTGTTTGTATCAAACAGGATTCAACTAACTGCATCTCAAATTTTATATCTAATCTGGGGATCACAAACATATAATCCGGCTCCACCAGCATTTGTTGGTGAATCGATATGAAAAAAATATAGGATGGTAATTCAATATTAGTTACAGAATGTTCACTTAATTTTGTCTCAGTCAGATAACATCAGGTTTAACATTTAAGGAGTATAAGAAATCATTAAAGAGATTTACGTTTATAGGTTGACTCCTAATGTTACAAGCGATTTAGTTCCAACCTTCAAGCCTGTGTCATTTTTTTCAAACAGTCATCCACAGGGCAAAGGTATGTGGTAATCGAAAAGGAATGTCTTGCTACCGCCTGACCGGTTAGCTCAGTTGGTGGAGCATGGTCTAGAGTGCGGGAGGTCGGGGGCTCGAACCCGGCCGCGTCCTTGGCAGGGACATTTATAAGCCGTTGGCCTTGTCTCCTTCTACTCCTAATCCATATTTGAAGGGGACGTGAAAGAACCTGCTATAACTACTCGAAAAAGAGCAGGGGATTGCCGCCCGGTACAGCAGCCTGGCCATTGCACTAATCACACACTCAACATTGTAAACTGCGTGGCAGCTATTAGCGCCGTAAAGCAGTCCAAAATAATTCACTGACATATGTCTGTAATATGTAAAGCGCCATGAGACTGTGGTGATATGGCGCTATATAAATATGGCCATTATTATTATTATTATTATTATTATTATTATTATCTGTTTGAGCTTTGATAAGTGGGACAGCTTGTTGTATGGAAAGTCGGATATTACAGTATTAACAGCTCACCAACCGCTTGAAAGCATATTCAAGAGGCCTCTTAACAAAACACCAAGGCGACTACAGGCCATGCGTATGAGACTCTAGCGCTGGTCCTTTGCAGCACGATACAGGAAGGGAACACAGCAAGTCATAGCTGACCACGACCACAACTTTCAACAGCCAATCTATCAGGTGAACAGATCTTCAGAGTAGAACTAGAAACAATGTCATTGGACAATGCAGGAATATCTGAAGCCACACTAAGGAATCTATATGTGCAAACAGCTTTGGACCCACTCCTACAAAAGTTGTCACTCCTTATCATAACTGGCTGGCCTCGTACAAGGATGAACTGTCCGTGGCCAATGGTTTTGTGCATAAAGGACAGCAGGCCATAATCCCAAGCGCAATGAGTCGACATGCAGTGCTTGACAGAATCATGCATTCGCAGAGCCAAGGAGAGCCTCTTCTGGCACGGCATGTCTATGGACATTAAAAACAAGTGTTGGTCATGTTCAGTTTGCGCTCATTATTCCAAACCAGGCATCGAGAGAAGCCATGAATAGCCACAACATTCCATCCTCATGTGGGAGGGAAAGTGGCATTTGGTCAGTACATGTCACTATAGTGATTGGGTAGAAATTGATGTGTTGCCCAACACACTTACTGCAACAGTAGTAGAAGCCACTAAATCACACTTTGCAAGGTTCGGCATACCCGATAGATTAGTTACTGACAATGGCCCGCAATATATCAAGTTCAAGTTCAAGTTCCAAGTTTATTTACACTGTTCAGTTACATATATTAAAAAGAAAATAGAAACGTATAGATAAGATAGAGCTAAGATACAATCATGAGAGGTAAAATAGGTTGAATTATTGTTTAAGTGTGTGCAGTGATTAAAGTAGCAAAACCTTTCGAGTTAATCACTGCCTATAGTAAAGTTGTACAAATATAGAAGAAAATTACTACTTAAATATAATCGTGTGATGTAATTATTGTAAATATTATGAAACAAGAACAAAAGATAGTGAAAAAGAGAAGGAAAAGAGTGAAAATCTGAGGGGAAAAATACAGATGTTTGTACAATATACATATATAAACATATATATTTATACACACACACTTACCTATCTCTATTTATATACTACATATATGTATGTTTATAATATTTATCATAACAACAACGGCAACAAAAAAATAATGGTCAGGTAGGCAAAAGTATATTGCTTATAATTTGTCAGTTTTGTCGATTTAATAAATATTTTTGTATTGATTCTTGAACTGAGTAAGGGAGAGGGCTTCTAGGTGGCTGGGAATGTTTTCCCATATTTTTGAAGCTGAATATTTAAAGGTGTTTTGACGCATATCTGGTATTGTATGAGTGGACCTCAGATACCGGTGTCAAGAAGCCTTGAAAAGCAGGAAGGATATTCAATTTGTTACTTAGTTTATGAATGAAACAAGATGTCTTTAAAAACTAGATGTTTTCAAGTCGTAGTATGTCTAGCAGTTTATAGTAAGACTGAGCAAAGAAAATGCTCCTAATACATTTATTTGGTTTTATTAAGATTTTGTTTAACTTTGTTTTGTAAGTATTACCCCAGGCTGATATTCCATAACTAAGATATGGATAAATTAGAGTATAGTAAAGCTGTTTAAGCATTCGTAGATTAATATAGTGTCTAAGTTTATTAATGATACCTATGTTTTTAGATATTTTGCTAGTCACATGTGTTATTTGGGGCTCCCAGTTGACATGTTCATCAATAAAAACACCTAAGTATTTGATGTAATTTTTGCGACTTATCTTATTGATGTTAAAATTGACCACCTCCGAATACAAGAACTTTGTTTCAGAATATGACTTTGAGCATATCGCATCCTCTCCGTATTGGAGCCAGGGCAACGGGAAAGCTGTGGTAAAGATAATCAAAAGGATCTATCAGAAGCATAGCGATATTCATGCAGACAAGAACATTCTCCAGCACGACGACTACTCTCAAGGTGCACAAGAGGATCCTACCCATGACACCAACTCTATTGCAGCCTGAATTGGCTCATCCATCAGGCAGAGCTAGGTGCACGCCGGGCAAGAGCCAAAGAACATTATGACATGGGACTATCTGGGATGCCACACCCTGTAATAGAGCCTGGTCAGTAGGTTTATGCAAAGCCTAATCCACAGCACAAACACTCTGCCTGGCGTTATGGAGTAGTTGAGAAGACGACCTTGCCAAGGTCTTACATGGTCTCTACCCCTTAAAGAAATCTACGCAGAAATCGAGCGCAGATCAGATTGGCTGCAGCGCCGCCTCTTCAGGCAAAGACTGAAGCAAGCCAGTTGTTGGGCATAAAGTTCAGAGATACCAGATGGTGGCTCTCCTGAGCCAAAGTCCATGTCAACCCAAATCCATGTCAACCTGAGTACACCCAGAACCACTCATGAGATGTCAGATTTACCACAAGAAGATACGCCTTTAAATAAGAAAACAGAACCCAAGCCAACCAAACCAGTAATGACATGGTCTGGGAGAATCGTGAGGCCACCAAATCACCTAAACTTGTAATAGAGACACATGGGTGTGGAGATACATGTACACGTATGTAGGAAGAGACAGAGACACCGTTGTTAAAATATATTTAATAACTAGTTATAGTTGCCCTTACTAGCTGTTGTTTGGGATTTAATTTTGTTGAAAAGGGGTATGTTACACGTTGTCCCAGCATGCTCTGTTAGTTATCATGTCCCAGCATGATTTGTTAGTAATGATGTACCAGCATGCATTGGGTGGTGGGGCCAGTAATAAAATATGGTGGCCATCTTGCAAAGGTTAAGTCGTGTTTTCGTTGTTTAACAGTAAAATCTCATTTTGGGTTGGCTCTCAGCAGACAGGAATTAAAAATATCAGCTCTAACAGGGAGACAAAGGGGGTATGTTTATTTGTTCAGTGAAACAACTTTGTCTCCCCAGTAGTGTAAGAAAATGTTTGGTCTCGTGCCCAGGACTCGCAGTAACTGCGCTGGTCGAATCCACGAAGCCGTAGTGTACTTGAAAACTTCGTCCAAAACAATCGCTTCTTGTGATATTCGACTAATATTTTGCGCTACAAAGGTAGTTTGGTCATTGGTTTACGTGTGGTGTTAAAATTGTGTTTGAGTTTTATTTAGTTTCCGATATTGACGATTTCCTCTTCCGTTTTGTCACAAGAATGGCGGAGTGGCCGACCTTTCACTCCCATGTACATGTATATCTGAATGTGAATGGAGAAGTCTTAAAAGTAGGAGGAGGGGAGGGAGGGTAAAAATGACAAATTCACAAACAGTACGTAAAACACGTCCTATTGTTTTCGCTTCAAAAACAACATGTAAACACGTTTTATTTTATTTTTCCTTATTATTGTGGTTTACCTATGGTACCGTATGGTACCGTGTTTACGCCGAGTCTATCCGCACCCTTCCTGGAAGAAATTAAAAACTATGACAGTGTTTTCAACCCACACCTATGCCACGAGCGTTTCATAAGATATAACAATCTTTGCCTCGACTTCTGCTGCCCACATCTGAGGAAAACGCTAATTACAGTCGGTCAGCAAAGGTTTCAAGAGTTCGTTAGAGAATTTTCCGAGAAGTTAGAGTATGCCATATGCGAGGAGATACTTACCATTCCTAACACTCTCCCATGTTTCCATAATTTTTGCAAACACTGCATAACAAGCTGGTGGAGAATGTGTCAAGAAAACCACCAACCCTTCACTTGACATGTCCTGAGTGCCGTTCAGTAGTAGAGTTTACCGAATGGAGATCCGTCACAAGAAAACCAACCCTTCACATGTCCGGTGTGCTGTTCAGTAGTAAACACTTAACGAATGGAAATCCATCACATCTTCGCAACTCCTTCTACCTGGCTGGCACAAACAGGAATACCTATTTAGAGTCGATCTTCCATATCGTAGATGTCAAAACAGAATGGCTCGTAATAAAACCAATGGCCCTTTACAAACACAGAACTGATACAAATTAAAGTGACAAATATTTTCCTAACTTACTAAGTAAGAGTATTGTATGTGTACTTCAGTTACTTATGCTATAGCCGCAATAAAATAGATTAATCAACAAAAAATATCACATTGAAAGCGACAGAAGGATCTCGATGTTTCATTGGATGAACTTTGTTTATCAACACTGCATAATACCACAGCGGATTTGACTCGATTCGACTCATTTAAGAATTGTGACAATGGTAGTTCATCCTTTGAGCGAACCGACTTCTTTACGCCTTCATAGTTGTACTAAATATAACTGACTTTGTTTTTCAATCGTTAATTTTTTTTTCTCACTGCAAAGTTCTCTTGTTGTGGAAACTGCTGCAAAATAGTCAGGACAAACTAAAACGAAACTAATTTAAAATGAAAATTATGCTTACAAGTTATTATAAACCAAACAAGAAAAAGTATAAATAAGTTTCAAATCGCATTACAGTTCTCAGACATTTCATTAGAATTAAGAGAGGTAGATGAACTGTTAAGCTCGAGTGAGATATTTATGTCTTATTCTAATTCTCACAAATATTCACCAACCCTTCAAAATAATCCCGTGTCACTTGCTGCTGTCAAGTTATTTTTCCTTTGTCTGAATTCTGAGAAACCCAGGAAGCTGATTGACCTCTTGCTCTTGTAATGTTTGAATATTCTCTGCGTTATGTTTTCCGGGGAACTGACGTACATCACGTGAATAGAGTCCTTTTCTCTTAGTTTTAACTGCTACCAATATTTAAGTAATTTACATTAGAACTTAAGTTGTTTCAAACACCATCCCGAGAGCTTTCTTGTTCCCAGACCTTTCTTAGATCGCTCCAAAAGCGTGACACCCAGAAAGATTTGATTCCCATTTGGGTCTAAGCGGACTCAGCTGTTTTAGTACAGTTGTCTTTAATATATTTTTCCTTCAAAAGAACTTGACTTTCAAAGTTAAAGACGAGGAAAAATGCGAGGAGATATTTACCAATCCTAAAACTCTCCCGTGCTTGCATAATTTTTGTGAACACTGCATAACAAGCTGATGGAGAATGTGTTAAGAAAACCTTCAAATATCCGGAGTGCCGTTCAGTAGTAGAGTTTACCGAATGGAGATCCGGCCGTCACATCTTCACTCCTCTTTCTACCTGGATGGTTTGCTGGAGCTGTTTACAGCTTCGAAAACGAATTCCAGTCAGGAAAGTCAAAGAACAGTGTGCGGCAATTGTGAGGAAGCTGTCGTCGTTTGTGCATTGCTAGGATTGCAGTAACCTATATGTGCACAATACGAAGTGCTACACAGAAAATCATCGAATAACCCGCTACGTGAACTCAACTCGGAAGATATTCAAGATTTCCTTGAACGACCCATGTTTTGTAAGGAAGACAACCATGAACAGAACCGACTGGAATAGGTTTGTAAGACGTAAACATGCCGTAAGTGGGTTTGCCAAAAGTGTGACACTAAAACACAAGACGCACGATTTGACGAGCATGACGGAGGCAGCTTGTACTCGACAATATGACTCATAGCGGAGTACCATGACTCGCCCCAGTCTGCCAGGTTTTTTTTATTTCAAGACAGTTCCCTTGGTAACGCGCAGAACATGATAAAGTATAAGGCCCGGTTCAAAGTTGCCGTATTTAATTGTTTGATTCGGGCCCAAATTAGCGCTCTTGTGACCGACTTGAATTTGAATAGAAGTCGATTTGAATGGAATCAATGGAATAAACAAAGTCGATCAAAGTAAATTGCCTATTTGCTTCTTGTGTTCATTAACTGAACTGGTATTTAACTATAAGTTTAAGGGCCGATCTGTACTAGCGACATTTTGTTGACTGGATTCTTTTATTAGTCCAAAATGTTTGACAATCATCCCAAAATGTTGAGTGTGGACAAGATTTCGCAACATGATTTTTTTCTTGACAAAACAACACATGCAGATCAAAATTTGTTGTGATTTTGTCATTCCAATTCTTAAGGTAAGCCACAGCTAAATTGCAGCAATTCCAAGTCCACTGATATTAGGTTGTGGCACGTACATGCATGCATGTGCCACACGTGCTTACGCTAGCCATGTGATTCGAGACCAGTCCACAGCAGAGTATGACGTTACATCCAAGATGGCGGTCTTAAGATGGCTGCCCATGTGAAGTCAGTTTATTGCCGTAGAGACCGGCTTGCGTGACGATGCAATCAGATTAATTAGACCGCTCCTGCAAGATATTGATGTTAGCGACGAAAAGCTATTACAAGACATGAGTAACGCTATGTCTGCAGAGAAAGACCGAAAAAGCAAGCTCTCGATCGAAAGCCGCTGGTGTCAATAAAACTTGGACCCCGGATCCAGAAGACTTTGGAGAACAAGATCGCCACGACATAGAGAAGAGTGAGCGCAAGCGAGCTGCGAAAGCCAAAGGTGAAGAAAGTATGTCAGCCATTTAGGGCCGAAGTAGCGGGGATCAAGGAGACTGTATACGCAAGGAACGAAGCAAAGCACGAAGACCGAACGTTCACTAACAGGGATGAAGAGTGCGGAGGGTCACGAGCGCAAAGACCGAGGGGTTGTGCCTCCTGTTCGTTAAGATGCAACCGGAGCGTGGTAGTACTGGAGAACAAGACAAAGAAAATCAGATGCTAGAGGCAATGGCTACTTTCTTTCCGACGTTATTTGCAAGCTTACGCAACCAAGGACAAATCAGCTTGGACGGTGGCGACTAAGCTCTACAATGACTTCGTGCTACTTCGTGCTACTGCATGAATTAGAGCGGCTATGCGGAATTGGACACTCTCGCACCACTCCGTAGTACCCACAAGGAAATGGCCAGGTGGAGCCATTTAACCGCATCCTCCTTGGGATGTTAAGAGCTTTGCCAGAGAAGCACAAGTCGAGATGGAAAGATCACTTAAACAAGGTCGTCCGATCCACGCGTACAACTGTACAAAGCATGAATCCACAGGCTACGCACCGTCTTATCTGTTATTTGGGCGTTCTCTACGGCTTCCAGTCGACATTTTATTCCAACATGTTCAACAGATCAGAAATGGGGTACAACTTGCCATACCCAGTATGCAAAGCAATGGAGAGCTGCCATGTCACAAGCACAGGCACTGGCTTCCTGTACAGCTAGCCAAGCTACCAACAGAGGGAAAACGCAGTATGACATGAAGATACGGGGTACAAGATCGGGTATTTGTGCGGAATCTGATAAGGGGAGGACCCGGTAAACTAAGAAGTTACTGGGAAGACAACATCCACATTGTAGTTAAACGAATGAGTGAGGACATGCCGGTCTACGAGGTTGAACCAGAGAGAGGTGGAGGAAGAGAAAGGATGCTGCATCGCAACCTACTATTGCATTGTGACTTCCTACCATTGGAGCGGCCTCCTTCACTAAAGGCAGATAAAAAGTCAAGACCGACAAGGAAGAGCATCAAGCAGCGCAGGCAGCTCAGGACGCCATTGAGTAGCAATGACGAAGCAGCAGCAAAGCTGTTACCACAAAGAAACGAGTCAGAACCACTGAGTGCTAGAGTTCCGGAGGCAGATACTGCTGCTCAAGAGGAAGACAGTCTATTGACCATGAACCAACCAGGGGAACCAGGACCTGAAGTCATGCAAAATGAACGGAGGGAAGACATAATTGTGCCAGGGCCCACCACAACAATAGACGACCAACTAACAGATTACAACTAGGACGACGACAGTGAGTCGGTGGCAGGACGACCAGCAAGAGTACGACCACCTCCAATAAGGATGACATATAGCATCCCTGACCAACCAAGTTATTGCTACTCCAACACAGTCTCCCCTGGTCCGGAAACGTACTACATGCTAGCAAGGCCGATGGTTCCAATGGCACCTTACTGGTCAATACCCTAATGGACCATGATACACAAGCGCAAGAGACCCGCAAGAGCACAGGATGATCAAGCCATATCTTAATTAGTTTTTATATTCTTTCAGTTTATTTCAATCCAAAGAACCATATCAGAAAGACCCAGCAATACAGAAAACCAATACCAAAAGGTAGCAGGACCACCTCAAGCTAGCAAACATGTACAAATATTCGAAAAAGTTACTAGTTCATAATGAAGCTATTTCAAGCTTGCTTATGGAAGTGTTTGGAACTGATCAGCCTACCATGAAAATTAGTAAGTAGTAAAGAACTTTAATTAGTAAAGAACATTCCAACTGGTATTATAATGAACATATGCAAGGCCTTAAAACTACCGCACCTGGAATATTGTTCACCGGTACTCGTCGTCTCACATCTGGCCTTTCCCAGAAATTGGAGGTCACTAACCAATATGCAATTAGATCCTTGCTTAACTTAGGTAAGTCAACTTCATATGGCGATTTACTTAATATAGTAGATATGAAAACATTAGAGCATTGGCGATATGTGCAATCTCTCATTTTGCTGCACAAGTGTATACATGATCTAGCACTATCATACTTAATCGGCCGGCGTACAATACACGTTACATGCATAATTCATTCACCTATATCACCACTAGAATTTGGAATAATTTGCCTAACAAACTTAGGCTCACACCTTCGGTCTATGTTAAATACTCAGGCTCTACTAATCACATAAATCAATTTGTGCCTGTCTGCTTTGTACTGATGAGTGATAAGTCATATTTATATTAATAAATAGTACTTTCTTTTTCTATTATTCTTGCCATATCCTCTCACGTTTACATTAGTGTATACAATGGGCATATTAGTTTATATTAGTTATCTTTAGTATTCAGTGTGGGTGTCGTATCTCTCTTATTATTTTACCTTTTATATATTTATTATGTAATCTTGCATGCACACATTTAAACGAGCCTCTGGCTCACTCTGAAACATGGATAAATAAATTGCTGCTGCTTGACATGCCAGTTTTATGGCAATATATTTTTTTAAGAAAATTTCGCCTTTGGTAACACAGTGGCGTAATGTATATGAATAAAATCTGGGCTGTATTTGAATTTAAAGACTAAAATACAATCACAGTTTCATGATATGTTATTGTCAAAGCTAAACAATATACAAATAAACCTTTATCTCCATGATCTGGCTCAAGTACCTGTAGACATAAAAATATTTCACATTTTGCATGAAGACGAGGTGATTGATGACCACAGCGGCCTTGATGAATTCACCCAATGACTCGATCTCAGGGATTAAATATCTGCTGTTCTACTCAAGCTACGCACCAAAATTCTCCCAATACGTCGAATCAAAGGTGCTTATTCAGGTCTACCTCATAATATAACTCCTCCATCAAACGGCCAAGATTATGCAAGAATGCTTCAAAACGAGTGCCAAGGTCAAGTCGATTTTAGAACTACGCATGATCAGATGATCTAACCTATGCTTGAGGGCTATAATATCGCTGGCTCAAATACTTTTTTTAGTTTGTTAACTGTTGTCAGTAGCGAACTGGTCGTGCTTTGAGGAGATTCCTCATTTAAAAAATGAATTAATAGCAGGCATGATTTTTTTTTTTTCATTCTTGCCAGACAGGCCTTTTTTTTTTTTTTTTTTTACACGCCTAACCTTGTTTTTATTTTTTACATACAAACATATACACCAAGTAATACTACAATTATACCTAATACTTACATATAATACAGACACTGAAAACAGATATACATACAGGGCATACGTTACTTACAGTGTTCTCTGGTACCATTCAAATTGTTTTTAACTGTCGTAACTAATTAACAGTGACTTTCAAATTAGAAAGGGAGCTAGTTTCCCCCACTTTTTTATATGAATGGCAATTTTTCCATTTTTCTCTGCTATGGATTTTTCAACGTCATGATAATATTTCATTTTTTTAATAAAGTCTTCCAGCTTTGGTGTTTTTCCCCCGAGGCCTAACTTTATATAGCATGAGCTTATAGATATAAAGAATAAAATTAACTAGAGTAATATCCTGCCCTTGATCCATACCTAATATTATAATGCCAGCATTAAGGGTGGTAGTATTATATTACTACTAAAAAGCCAACTTTCCAGAACAGAATAATAGTTCGATGAATAAGGGCAATAGACAAAAAAATGCATCATAGATTCTTCTTCTAAACCACAGAAGGAACAAGTAGGACTATCAACCAAATGAAATCTATGTAGGTCCTTGTTTAAATACAGACAATTATTGATTAGTTTGTATTGAAAACTTCTAAGGTACGATTTAATTGTCGTTTTATGAATACGTATGTATACTGATTTCCAATCAATTTCTTTTACCATAAGTCTATTTTCCAGCTTTGATTGAGAAGTTGGTGTTTTAGCTTTTTTAGATAAAAACATTACCTTATTATAGGAAATTAACAATGCACGTTGACAACGCGAAGAAAATTTACGTTACACTAAATTAACGCGAATTTTTCAAAAGTTAGGTTTACATGCATTAAATTAACGCGAATTTTTCGATAAGCATCTTGCTTTATTTACTGCGATTTTCATAATTCTGCAAACTCGCACTTTACATTTCTGAACGCCAAACTGCGTTTTGGCTTCCGTCAATAAAACCTTCCAAGACAAGTGCACGGATGTTTCTAAGTTTTTTTTAAAGCCGAAAATTTGGGTTTGAAGCCTAACTAGACCCTATCAATTCAAAAGATCTTTCAAAGCCTCACGGTGAAATCACCAAGAGCTGCTCACTCGTTTGATTGACGGAAACCAAACCGCAATAGTGACTCTGAAGAGCCAATAGAGGAGTCATGAACTAATAAGGTTTTGAAATGAAATAAAGGTGCTTTAAAATAACAATGTTGTAAAATAGCGTGCATTAAATTTACATCGACATTAATTAAGATACATTAAATTAACGCGAATTTTGTAAAATCGCGTTAATAAAGTGCATTGTTAATTTCCTATAATAAGGTATACAAAGTCTTGCTATTTAATTTGCGTAATTGATAAGATGTAGCATTTAAGCGTACTATTATGTCAGAACTGGCTTCATTATTGTCAATGGGATGAGAGGATCTCAGGATTGCCTTCCATTTCTGAGGTATAGCATGAATGATTCCAAGCCAACCTAGGAATTGATCAACCGTGAGACCAGAGGCTTGGGCTTTTTGCCAGCTAAATCAATTATCTTTATCCCACAGATCCCTAACTGTTGTCACTCCAATAATTTATTTAAATATTCAAGGTCCAATGGAATAAATTTGTTGTTCCAAAGTGTTTGTCTTAATATATTAACTGGATCATTTGCAATTGGGTCATTACTTATTTCAGCCCACCCTCTTAGGATGTTCTTGTAATACATGGGTATGTCAGCTGGAATTTTCGTCTCATCAAAATTCGCATTGATGCACTGAATTCCTCCCATTTTCTTTAAATATTTAAATGGGAAAAGATGCCAATTTTTTTCTATACCAGAGGATCTTTTTAATTAAATAACCAGGTATGCATAATGAGCTTTGATGCAAGTTTCCAAATCAGGTAATTTCAAAATGATCTAACAATCTGAATTTTCCTAAAGAGTGCGAGGTGACGCATTCTCCAAATTAAAAGAGTTGCTTTAAATTTCTCGAAAACTAGATCAAAACTTTTTTGTTTCCTTAGATCTTTGTCTAGGCATAAGAGTTAAAGCGATCTTAGTTTGGTGGATTAACGAGTTGAGTCCAAGAGTACGAAAGTTCCAATTCGCTGAGTCAGTGACTTCATGAAAACGCCCTGCATTTACTTCTGAAATTCTTTATTGTATATAGCGATTCTGTCCCCCCTAGCTAATCGCGCTTATACGGCACGAGGTTTGGCTTTAAGGCCCCCATTCCTGCATTTCCAGGACCACCCCTGTTATCTGTAGACAAATTGGTGGATGAATTATTCTGTAATCTTAAAAATCTAATAGTTACTTACATTATTAATTTTGTGCTCAAATTACGGTGGATCACATGTTCATACTGTAATGGTGTAGTAGCCCCACCCCCCACCCCCGCAGACTAATGACACCCAACTTGCACCAGTCACACAGCGTGAGTGTGTTTGATGATAATGGACAATTCGTTCACCAGTTCGGTTCACAAGGACAAGGTAATGGCCAGGTAATGGCCTTACAGTGTATGGACACAGTTATCTACTGGTCTGTGACTGTGTTAAACATAGTGTTCAGTTTGGTGACCAACACCAATATAAAGCTCCATACTATATAACCTACACTAACGGTAAATATTTTGTCTCATATGCTGATGAACATTGTATTCGAGTGTGTTTGATGATAATGGACAATTCGTTCACCAGTTCGGTTCACAAGGACAAGGTAACGGCCAGGTAATGGCCTTACAGTGTATGGACACAGTTATCTACTGGTCTGTGACTGTGTTAATCATCGTGTTCAGTTTGGTGACCAACACCAATATAAAGCTCCATACTATATAACCTACACTAATGGTAAATATTTTGTCTCATATGCTGATGAACATTGTATTCGAGTGTGTTTGATGATAATGGACAATTCGTTCACCAGTTCGGTTCACAAGGACAAGGTAATGGCCAGGTAATGGCCTTACAGTGTATGGACACAGTTATCTACTGGTCTGTGACTGTGTTAATCATCGTGTTCAGTTTGGTGACCAACACCAATATAAAGCTCCATACTATATAACCTACACTAACGGTAAATATTTTGTCTCATATGCTGATGAACATTGTATTCGAGTGTGTTTGATGATAATGGACAATTCGTTCACCAGTTCGGTTCACAAGGACAAGGTAATGGCCAGGTAATGGCCTTACAGTGTATGGACACAGTTATCTACTGGTCTGTGACTGTGTTAATCATCGTGTTCAGTTTGGTGACCAACACCAATATAAAGCTCCATACTATATAACCTACACTAACGGTAAATATTTTGTCTCATATGCTGATGAACATTGTATTCGAGTGTGTTTGATGATAATGGACAATTCGTTCACCAGTTCGGTTCACAAGGACAAGGTAATGGCCAGGTAATGGCCTTACAGTGTATGGACACAGTTATCTACTGGTCTGTGACTGTGTTAATCATCGTGTTCAGTTTGGTGACCAACACCAATATAAAGCTCCATACTATATAACCTACACTAATGGTAAATATTTTGTCTCATATGCTGATGAACATTGTATTCGAGTGTGTTTGATGATAATGGACAATTCGTTCACCAGTTCGGTTCACAAGGACCGAGTTGCTTTAAATTTCTCGAAAACTAGATCAAAACTTTTTTGTTTCCTTAGATCTTTGTCTAGGCATAAGAGTTAAAGCGATCTTAGTTTGGTGGATTAACGAGTTGAAATAAAGTCTTAACATCTATTTTGAGTCCAAGAGTACAAAAGTTCCAATTCGCTGAGTCAGTGACTTCATCGGAAAGCGCCCTGCATTTTCTTCTGAAATTCTTTATTGTATATAGCCATTTTGTCCCCCCTAGCTAATCGCGCTTATACGGCGCGAGGTTTGGCTTTAAGGCCCCTAATCTGTAGACAAATTGGTGGATGAATTATTCTGTAATCTTAAAAATCTAATAGTTACTTACATTATTAATTTTGTGCTTAAATTACGGTGGATCACATGTTCATACTGTAATGGTGTAGTAGCCCCAACCCCCCCCCCCCCCCCCCCCCACCCCCGCAGACTAATGACACCCAACTCGCACCAGTCACACAGCGTGATGTTGTTGTTAAAACTCTTGATTTGATCACTTTAAACATAAAAATCGTCCAAAAAGTAAGAGAGGTATCATTTTCAGTTTGATGAAATGATTTACATGGTGGTTCCATATGTCGTTTATAAAGGAAATCGTATTTGAGGAACCTTATCAAATGTGCCAGTTTCGTAGCGGCGTTTGTGTTCGGCAATTCTTTGTGGAGTATCTATTTCTAACCAGGGTAATATTGTGGCGTGTAGTGGTGGATATAACCGAGGGGTAAAGATGTTTAGTAGAGAAGGAGTGTCTAGAGAGTTTGGTGACCAACATGTGTAGTGGTGGATATAAGCGAGGGGTAAAGATGTTTAGTAGAGAAGGAGTGTCTAGAG
This sequence comes from Actinernus sp. WN-2022, assembly GCA_030867875.1. Classification (NCBI taxonomy): domain Eukaryota; kingdom Metazoa; phylum Cnidaria; class Anthozoa; order Actiniaria; family Actinernidae; genus Actinernus; species Actinernus sp. WN-2022. The sequence continues at coordinate 89,038,161 of JAOWCC010001634.1, forward strand.
AGTTTGGTGACCAACATGTGTAGTGGTGGAAATAAGCGAGGGGTAAAGATGTTCAGTAGAGAAGGAGTTTTTATTAGAGAGTTTGGCAACACCAATATAAAGCTCCATACTATATAACCTACACTAACGGTAAATATTATGTCTCATATGCTGATGAACATTGTATTCGAGTGTGTTTGATAATGGACAATTCGTTCACCAGTTCGGTTCACAAGGACAAGGTAATGGCCAGGTAATGGCCTTACAGTGTATGGACATAGTTATCTACTGGTCTCTGACTGTGTTAATCATCGTGTTCAGGTGCTACCACAGAGGTGAATGTGTGAGTGCCCAATAACCCTTACAGTTCTCCCCAATGGCCGTATACTGCGATGGTAATAGAACAACACAACAATCGTGTTCATAGTGTTAGTATAGAACTGAATTCACTGCACTCAACTCTTTATCTATCAACACACAATATCTACAACACATAAGTACAACATTTACAACTGTTTGTATTTGTAACGTGATCATGATTGTTAAAGATTGACATTGTAGAGATTGTATTACAGTCCATGCATTGGCGAGACGCGCTTGTACAAGCTACACACACGACTCATACTGTAGCCATTGATTTGAATAATAAACCTACAAGAAACCTTGCAGTATTTATCAGAACTATTCTTTTTTGCATTTTTACGAGTTAAAAACGTTTCTCCAATAAAACGTTATTTATTATTACTGTCTATATGATTATTAATTTGAATTATTTTCTTCCATCCTTTTTGTATATTTTCTATGTTATATTTGTGTAAAAGAAAACAGGTCTTATTATTGAGGCATTGTTTATTATAATTTTACTGATACAACCACGTTTTTTGGGCGTTTTAATGGGAGCTTACTATTTTTAAACTTGACTACTAATTATCGGTTTAATGTTTTTTTTCTTCCTGTAAACCATTACATGGTGGCAGCACGGTTGAACCTCCGAAGCACGGCCGCAAGCAGCGTCAGTGGGGCCGCCGAGCCTGTGGTTAAATCTCAACCTACAGCTTCCGAGTAATCTCGACCTGAGCGACGGCCAATGAGCAGAGAATTGGTGGCATTTAAGCAGCAATGGAAGCACTACTCCATCCGGACACAACTGGAGAAAGGGCCCGAAAAATAAAGGTAGCGCTTTTTCTGTACTCCGTGAGAACTGAGGCAGTCAAGACATTCAACATGTTTGACCTTTCAGAGGAACTCAAAGGCAATCTAATCGTTCGACAACTTTGCAACCGATGAGAACGCCGCGACATATGAACGATAAAAATTTAACAGCCGAGAACAGAGGGAATGCGAATCAACCTCCGCATATGTGAGGGAAATTCGTACGTTAGCTCAGACCTGCAATTTGTGTACGTGCCTTCAGGACTCACTTATTAGGGACCGCATTGTTCTCCTCATTAGAGACAGAGACCATGAAGCTCACTCTTAGTAAATGCATGAACACTTGCCTGGCCAGCGAAGTAACAAATTCTCAGTTGAACGCACTGGGAAAACACGTAGGAGAGCTTCAAAGCGACGCGACAAACCCAAACAATCAAGTATGGCGGCGAGTATTCGGTCCCACGTGCTCGTGCTCGTTGAGCCCATTTATCCCGTGCAGTCCTGTTTTAATGTGATTGTTAGTGCCGTAAAGTTTAGTTAAGTTGGTCAGTGATCTAATGGATCAGTCAGTGGAGAGTTCAGTGGCGGAGATGAGTAGTGCGAGAGGAGTGAAAGTTCACCAGGTTCATGAGCATGAGATTATTTCACTTTCCGAAAAGGGGGCGGTGTTCTTGTTTCAAGTTACAAGTAAAGTGCGCTTCCAACAATGGCTAGCGGCGTTAAAGGTACGTTACTGGGTTGACTTCGGAAATCAGGACGGGTACAAAGTTGAATGGCTGAGAAAGACTGGCCCTGGAGGTGAGATCGTCGAGCTTATTATTCAACTATACCGAAGCGATGATGTGAAGGAAGAACAGCTTCTATTTACGATTACAGTCTACTTTACCAAGCAGAAGTTTATGATTCAAGGAAAGTTCCGGGGTATGTGGAAGACGAATGAATTTGAAGGTTTAAGAGCTTTAGTTGATGATTTATGTTCTAATGATGAGCTGGGTCCTAGAGCAATAAGTGAGCTTTATGCTGGCCGTTTTCAAAACACAAGCGCCGGAAGCTCTACGCTGGATCTTGATGGAGTATCCTTGGAAGTGACGTGTGATTCGGACTGTGAAGATACAGAAGATAGCTTGGGTCTCTGAGGCACCGTTGGCTGAGATTCAGATGGTTGTCGGTTCGCGTTCCCCGCTTCGCAAAAGACACATTATAAACAGAAAGAAAGTGTCTTATTCACCTCGAAATAAGCAGAAAACAACTGAAGAGAAAGAAGTTGGGTGTAATATGATAGATTCGAAACTACTACAGGAGTTTATTGTGTCGACGAATGCTCGTTTTGATAGGCTAGAAGAGTTGGCTGAAAAAAATGGATATTTAGTTTGCTGCCTCGGACGTCGAGTTAAACGTATTGAGCGATAACTTGTCTTCCGTTAGTCAGAAGGTTGAGGAATCGGTTAAGTCGCAGTTGAAACATGAGTTGGGGGTGCTGAGGCGATGCCAGGAAGATTCCATGAAATGGAAAATCGTATTCACAAAGCGGAGAATGAAGTGAAACGTATGCAAGGTCGGTGTGGATCGTTGGTAGAAGAGAAGGTTCAGTTGAGCAATCGCGTAAAGGCATTAGAGGAAGCAAATAGTAGTCAAATTGTAGTCAATAGTGGGAAATATAAAGCGAGTCGCGAGCACAAGAATCCCAATAGCAAAACGTCGGTTTGGGACAGGATTAAAGTTCCCTGGTCAACATTTGGAGTGCCTCCGTGGACAGTTGAACTGCAATGCTTGTCATGAAATAATCGCCCAGAAAAAGAGCACAGTCGAAAGACACGTGAAGTCGAAGAAGCATTTGAATGGAATTGAAAGTATCACTGCAGACAGGAAAGAGAGTCAAACTATTATCCAGTGTTTGCAGAGGCAAGACAAGCAAGAAAATGCAAGTAGCACAACATTGCCGGCAAACCCGAGACTCTTCCGTTTTGAGGTAGTGTAAACTCTTCTTTTGGCAGGGATACCTATTTCAAAAGTTGACATTCTGCGCCCCCTCTTTGAAAAGTATGGAGAAAGGTTAACTTCAAGTAGTCACATGAATGACCTTATCCCAGCTGTATTGGATAAAGAGAAATTGAGGCAAAGGCTTGTGTTCAACCTGGATTGAACTTCTTTTGAGAGAAGTTTAATATACAGTTTGTCACAAATGTCCGTGCTTTCAAGGCGGCACGTCTCTGTTGTCCGGTCAAGGGTTGTTTTGGCAAAATATTTTTGGTGCGACATTTCAAATGTTACCTTCAGTGTGATTCGTAGGAGATATACCAATACTTTTGTATGTTGTTGAATGTCTTGTATATAGAGTGGTGTGTACAAATACTGCAGTTTATATATTGTGTCAGTTGATGGGGTATGTGAACTAATGTGGTTTTTTTGTGAGTATATTTTGTAAACAGAAACAGCAATTTCATAATAAACAAATCCAAAAGTAAAATATATTATCCAGCAGGTGATAAATTTATTATCATGCTATTTGCTCATTTTTTGGTTATTTTTTTTATTAATTTAAAGTTTTTTTCAATTAAATCACTCTATTTGGTTAAACACTTGTATTATATTATTTGAGGAATATTATTGGTTTTGTCTGCTTTGATTCAGTTATACAAGAACATGTATGTTATTATAATTTAATTATCTAAATGATTGTTATAATTAAAATGTAGTATTATGATATGTAAGTGAACAAATGTACATTATTTTGTATAAAAATAGGAATTAATTTACAAAGTAAATGTTGTTGTACATGTACTTCACTGTATTAATTTCAGTTGTGTTTACAATAAACAGAAAATGGATTATAGCAGTTGTGGCTAAGATTTTAACACAGGGGTTTGGTGATCTGTTACTGTTAAACAGCTAAGGTTGCACATATGTTACCACCAAACTGGAGGACAGTAGGTTGGGGAAGGGGTGGAAAGTGAATATTTTCAGAACCCCTCATTTAATTTGAGGGTCCTTAAAAAATGACAATTAATAAAAGATTAAATGATTTTGGATTCCTTTAAAAAATATGGAATGGGATTTTGCAGGTAATTGTGAAACTCGTCTAAATTGACTAAGTTACTTACTTCAAGGCTACCTGAAAAATGAGTAACCCATGATATTTTTACACACTTTATTTCCTCACGTATAAGCCACAGGTTTTTTAACCTTTCAGATTTTGAAAATAACCTCAAAGTTAGGGGTACAGCTTATGTGAGTTTTTATTGAAACGTTTTTTTTTGCAATTACATGTGTATGACTGTAAACAAAGCCATATGAACAATTATGGTAATGCCACATCAATAAAGCACAAGTATCAGTATCCTTCATTTTGCAAAATAAAGGTAAGTTCACTGTCCATTTGCTTGCCATCTTCTCTGCCCAGGGGAAATCCTCTATATCTAACTCATGGGGATACACTTTGCTCCTTTTAGGGGAAAATGAAAAAAAATGTCTCTGTACCTTTTAGGTCCTGTTACCTTTTAGAGTGTAATATCATTTATTATATTTTAATTCTATTGATTTACCAGTCTTTTACAAGTTGTTGTGCTGTCATCATTGAAAAATAACATGCTATGTTTTTGTCACTTTTTATGGATAAAAATTGAGATGGCTTTTTAAACTGTACGGCTACTTTGCAAAATCCCTGCCAAGCACCCCCTGTGTAAAAAAAAACAGGGGCTACCTGTGTGAAAAATCCAACATGGCCACTGACGGTCTGCGAAAGTTTTGAACAATTTCGAAGGGTTTCATGAAGCAGAGTTTCAAAGTGCAAAACTTTGCATTTCGGTGACACAGTCTCCTCCTAAGCAATCTAGAATACTTTAATTTGTGGTGAAAATTAGACTTGACATCGTTATACCCAATCCGACCTGGTCTGACTCGACAGTCCAGTCCTACACAATATATACCTGCCTCTTGTAATTGCTGGTTGCATAAGTTTTCATCATAATGCCTGCCATATGTTATCCAGATATATTATTTATCTTTGAAAATATGACTAATAGTACTATTAATATTCAAGTTTAAAAGTGTTTTTCTTCTTCAAATCTTTGACTATACATATACCTATAATTATCGATCTTAATTTTAATATTTTTTAAATTATTTCTGCACAGCCTATCATAATTAATACTAAGAATTTGGTACCTGAGCCCTGATAATCACAAATCAAATACATTGTAACTCTAATTAATTATTGGACTAAGATTACAAATGAAAGTCTTTAACCTTTTTTTCCGACTTGTTTGTATATCCTTGTTTGGGTTTCCTTGCCAACGTCAATCACTCATGATCAGACCCATACAGCTGAGACTCTTCACTCCCCTTGTAATAATCCAACATAAACTTCTTGTGGAGCTCCAGAGGAAAAGATGTCTCTTTGATTGCAGGATCTTCCTTCATTGCCAGCATCCAGTTGTAGAGGTTCGGAAATGTGTCCTTGTTGACGTCAAATGTATCCTTTATCACCGGAAGCCTCTCAAACCATGGCCAAATAAGGTAATCCAACATACCTGGTTTTTCTCCTATGGAACCAATAGAATGGGTAGAGGGTATAATTAGTGTAGAAAGCAATTTGGCAACTGCTTTCGGTTTGAGTTTGCTTAGCATTTTTATTGGCCAAGTTCTAAACTACTGGTAAAATGGTCCATCATTCACCAATCAATTTTCGTTTTAGTGAGAGTTATAGTTATCCATGACTTGTTCAAGTAAAACCAATCACAATTTAAATTACTTCAGTTTATTATTGCCTCATTGTGTTTTTGCTTGCTCCTGTGATTGATTCTGTAATTACTTATTTTTATCTTTCTTATTAGAATGCCACTACAATGAAAATTTACGATTTTGATTTGTCACTTTTTCAGTGTCAATAGGTCAATCAGTGTTAGAAACATTCAAAATAGTAAAAAAAAAATCCAAATGGGCAAGTTAAACCACAAAATTTTAGGAGAGTTTACCGGTTAAATCCTGACCACCATTACTGGAAGCTGTTCTCATTATTCAGCAGAAGCGATGTCATACACTTAACATGATAACCACATCTTGCAAAATAGTGTAAAATAAAAAGTAGCCAATCCTGCAAAGATAAATATAACTTTTTTTCTTGTGTACGTGAAGATGGTTTTAGTCGAAATATGTATTATTAAGCCTGTAAATCTTGAAGGCATCTAACCCAGGGTTGTTCAGTGTGATCTACCTGCAGTTACATGTACATACATGTACATGTATTATAAGTAGTCTATTAGTTATTAATAATATGTATTATTACAAATGTATATGTGTCATGCATTATCTATTATGTATTATGTTATTAGAGGGTAGGTAATTTTAGATGCAAAAGGTGATTTTAATTTTAATTCAGCATATAGAGCAGATTTCATATTCATGAGTGGGCCGGAAAGTTATGGTAATAACTTTCAGCATGGTTACTGAGAGTATGACATGCTGTGACAACGAAGTGGTTTCCCTATTGTTTTTGTCTTTCTGATCCTATCAAATTACAGAGTTATGGTATAGTAAGTTACAAGACAGTTATGGTAAGGCTATAGACATGCTGTACGTGTAGGTTTGTCCATTCATACATGTACGAAATCTGCTCTATGTCAAGTAAGTACATATACATGTATGTGGTTTGCAAATATGATACTGGGGAAATATCTACGTGTACAGTGCCGCTCACGGGTACGGGTAAGAGTGCACAACACGCGGGTCCTGTGCAGGTTCGTGTGGGTGTGGGTCTTATTGAGCTGACGCTAATCACAATTATGATAATCAAACCCGCACGGGAAAACCCGCAAGTTTTTAGGCCTTTAAAATGGTTTTCCTTTAAAAGGAAAAAAGGAGTAAGTGTTTTGCATTGTTTTCGAAAATAATACTCAGCTTAGTCTTGGAAGTTAAGTTTTTTAAAAACAGTTAAGGAAACAGGTTCGGGAAAGTCGTTGGAAACCCATACTAACTTTTGTCCATTTCTTCCTCTTCGCAGTGCTTCACTGAGTGAACGAAAAACGTACTGATTTGAAATAAAGTTGGCAAGGGAAACCCGCGGGTACTTTCAAGCTCGGCTCATTTTCGAAATGCTTGAGTGCTCAAGGAAATCCGCACGCATATTGCTCTGCGGGAACCCACAACAAAAACCTGCATGAGACCCACAGGTTGTGCACTCTTACCTGTGAGCACCACTGTAGTTTTAATTACCTCCAAAGAACTTTGTTTTCCTGTCAGCAAGTTCCTTTTCGTAAACTCCCATACTTTTTGAGAGATTCTGTTTTGTGTCATCATCTCCTTGACCTCTTGCAATTTTGTAATACAAGGGTGGCAACTACAGAGATTTAAAATATAAGAATAATTCAATATATGGTTATCATTATTAATAACTATTAATAATTATAATAACTTTAAATTAAAACATCTTTCCATATTATTAATAATGATTCCTCTTTCTAGTATTGTACTTATAACTATATATTTTAACAGTTTTGTAGAAACTTTTTTCATAAGAACCTTGTACTGGCATTGATAAACTGTACTTGCATCTATTAGAATGGAAAGTAAGACTACGACCTACATGTACATGTAAGCAACTTCAGATTAAAGTTCTTATTTGTACTTATTAGCTGATAATATTATATACATGTGTAGACTGAAGATCAAGTACATGGCTGCATGGAGTTTATATTTAGTTAGTTTAATTGTGTGCTGAATGTTGTAATACCATGATTGCCTTGGTTTTCATTGTTCTCCCAAGGAAATTGTATCCATTTAGAGATATGCATTGTCTTCAAATTTCTAAATTTCCCTGGAAGAACAATGCATATTTCTAATTTTCCCCTTGCATCATAAGGAGGCGAAATTAGAAGACAATGCAGGCTACACATGAGAGGTTCAAAGGCATCAACCCTTGTTCCCTTCTACAGCTCTGGGCTAGACTAAGTACCAGATTGTGCTTGCTTGGATAGCCCTGCCCTTCAGTAACTATGGGTCATACAAAGCCTACTGTTAGTCTCTAAGGCATCCTTCCTCCATGTGGGACTCTCAAAACCTTCAACGTAATCCATGTGGGATCACCAATTTTAATCTGCACAAGGCGGTCACCCATCCAAGTGCTGTACCCGATCAGACTTAACTTTGATGATTAGGCTTTTGGTACTCTTTGTTCAAAACACACAACATAACTTCGAGATGTCGCTCACTTCATATTTTTACGGTATATATATATAAATACGTATGTTTCTGGGTATTTTTAGGATCAACCCTTTCCTCCCTTACTTTGGCAACATCTTGTTTTGAACAGAACATAAATTGTCCTGCCATTTTGAAATAGCACTATTTCAAATAAAACCAAACTGACTCTAAATTGAATATTGATCAACTGCAATAACATGCATGCTCAACCAAGTTGAGTAATAAAATATTGTGAGATTTATTATTCCTTGACCGGCTCACAAACTACATGTAAGTTCAAACTTCCTTTCCTCAGCGATTATAGTATTACAAACTGGCCTCGGGACTTCCACAAATCCTCCCTTGGCTCATGGGGCAATTTAATGAACTAATACACCTCATGCTGTGGTATTAGTATAGGTAACCAAATGGAGACTAGTGAATTTAAGGATAAATTTCACACGTTTGTCAAAATGGAAGTTATTTCCCTCCCCGAAGTACAGTACCGCCTTGAACTATAGGTACATTTATCACGAGCAAATCACAATGAGATCGCGATCAATGACCGCGGTCTGCTCGCACCTTGCTCACGATCAACTGTGTTCGAGATGGAAATGATCGCAGTTACGTTCATCGGACATTAGATTTTACGTATACATTTACCAGAGCACTTGCGAAACGTTTTACAATTTCTTCCCTTGACAAAAAAACGCATTAAGGTAAAAACGAAAAGCTCAATATTACAATTTATACGAAGAAGTACTTGAGAGTAAACTGTTGCTGGTTTAAGAACAGATCATAAAAGTTGACGACCATTCCTACATGTACAGTATTGTGCAAAAGTCTTGCAAACGTATTTCGACGAATTTCGCTCTTTGTTCTTACGAATGCCGGCGAAATTTCGTGTAAATTTTCGTTCGAAATTTCGACGAAGAATCGAGCAGATACGCGAAAATTCGAATCCAAAACGAAATATCGCCAACCTGCGAGCGACATTTCGACGATATTTCGTTTATTGTTAAACGAAAATTCGGACCAGGTTATCGAAATATAGTGATCCGAAATTTCGAAGCATACGAAATTTCGAAGAAATTTCGGCAAGCGAACGTGTACAATCTACAATTCTTGCGTGAATATATTTCGTATTTTTACCCTTTCTTTCACCAGGATTAACGCGTGACAAATTCGAATTCATGACAAACAAACACGGTTTTTAAGATGGTTTTGGTAAATACCCTGGGTGGCAGAGGTTTTCTAAGTTTTACGCCGCGGCATATTCTAAGCCGCCATCAAAAAGTCAAGATTCTGTGAACGGTCAGCCAGACACGTCTCATTGCTGACAAAAATACCGCGGTGGTGCAACTTAATTTCCCGGTATTAAAACGGGCACTTTCCATTTACGTGAACTGATGCATAAAGGGCTTTTAATTCAAAAAGATTGCACTTTCCCAGTAGAAGTTTTCTGGTAAGAGTATAGAAGTTTTTTCACGTCTTTCATGACAAACGTTGCTTCGTTAGTACCGCGTAATTTGAGACTGACACGTTCACGCCTGACTGATTGCACGTGGAAATTCAGACTCCAAGAAGTTGAGATAATTAGGACGGCAAACAGTTGCAATGATTTCAGCCAAAACCTTTAACAAGAGAAGGATCTGCCGTAAATGTGAAACTGCGCTGAAGCAAAACTTTATTTGGTGTTATGCTTTGCGCTAAGCGAGTGAGTCGAGCTTTAAAGTGGGAATGTTGTGTAAAAAAAAACAGACAAACATGCCGACAACATGTCTGCTCCGCTTCGGAGAATATTCAAAAAGCCATTTTCTTGGAAACGTTATGCAATGGTTTTTACAAAGATGACTGGAAGGCTGACGGTCTGAATATTATTGTGGACATACAGAAGGTACAGTTTACAGTTGAACACGTTCGAAGTTGGAGCGTGCGATTTAAGTAACATTCCTTTCGTTCATTACCCATCCGGCCTTCGATTCAAACCGGGAATCAAAGCATCGGATTTCTATTCTTAGCCATTATAATGACAGAACTGAAGTAAACTCTGCAGTTGTTGTCCTGTACCGTTCAAAAGAGAGTCGTAATGTTCAGTTAGTCAAAGTCCGAATAAATTAAGTTTACAACTCAGGTTTGTCGAATTGACCGAGTGTGCCGGAAAAAGTACATGTACTTGATCTTTTACGGGCATCGAAATTTCGAAGGACCGAAATTTCGAAAGACCGAAATTTCGAAGAAGCGAAGTTTTGCGCGAATATTCGCAGAGTATCAAACGAAATTTCGCGCGATCTTTCGCAGAGTGCAGCGAATTTTCGTGCTAACCTGTCGCAGAGCACTGCGAAATTTCGCACAGATTAAACAAAACGCTTTACGAATTTTCGTCGAAATATCGCCGAAATTTCGGCTCATGAAAATTTTCGTTCATTTTCGCCGTAAAGCCCCGAAAAGCCCAGAAATTCGCCGAAAGGTTGTTGCAAGACTTTTGCACAATACTGTATGTTTATTTGAAAACAAACTTGTTTGTTTCACATCTGACATCAGACCAATCGCTGCAGACCGGTCTCACGGCAATTATAAACTGCAATGCCAATCGCAAACTGACAAAGTGATGAAGTAAACAAGCTGAAATTGAAACTCCAGAAGATTCAGTGCGATCTCACGGCAAAATAACCAATAACGATTATTCAAAAATGTCACACTTCTGCATGTTCGAGGAATTTGAGACTCGGACCTCATCGCCTTTCAATTCAAAATGACGGATCCCACATTAAATAAAAAGAATTCCAGAATATTCTATTTGATAGACGTTTATCACTTTCCAGTATTAAAAGTTGAGAAACTTTCCCGCATTATTTAACTCTGCAATAAAATCACATGTCCCACAAAGTTCGCAGCACTCTTAGACTGTTGTGTCAAAAACCAGACAATCAGTTTCCACGGCTGAAAGCACATGTAAACACCGAAAGGCTGGCTTCTTGAATCTGTTGAATTAAAAACATACAACGTACGCAACGACTTATGAAGAATCGTGAAGGGATTGACGGATATATTAAATTAAGAAAAGTACAGAAGTCTGTAAAGTTTATCAGATGAATAAAAACGCCGAACTAACGATCGGACGGTATTTTAAGTAACGCAATCCCAGGCAGCCTTTCCGATATTTATATTTCTAACAAGACTTGAAACAACCATGTATGTGGCTGATCAAATAATCTGCAGATCGAATTGGAATTTAGCGTGTTGGTTTTTGTGGAGGGAGGAAAACCAGAGGACCTCGGAAGGGCGAGATTACAACAAACTCAACTCACATGTGGCGCCGCATGCGATAGAACATTTTGGCTAACCATCAGAGAGTTTGTCAAGACCATCCGTTTGAATGTTTTGATGAACCATTAGATAGTCAAGACCACCAACATTTGTTGTGGATTTGAAGACTGTAGCTTCATTTAATTGCTACATGTACGTAATGGCGTAATCGAGACACCCTGCCGCTTCAGCCGCTTGGCCGGATTTTTGCCGTTCATCGTATGATAACCTCTCTATCTCGAATTAATACTTGTTCCCCTGCATTGGGTTTAGGATCCTGGATTTACACTCTTTCACTAATAAAAAGTTTAGCCTGTGTTCAAGTGGAACGTACACGTAAATTTGTTTGTGGAAATGTTCATAAGCAGGCATTTTGTTTCCTGGCTGTAGACTGCGACTGATGATCGCAATCATCATAGTGATCGCAGTCAGATCGCGAGCAAGGTGCGAGCAGATCGCGAGCAAGGTGCAAGCAGATCGCGAGCAAGGTGCAAGCAGATCGTGGTCAGTACACGCAATTTGATCGTGACTCAATCGCGATCAAATGTACCTATAGTTCCAGGCGGTACTGTAGCTCAGGAAATGACTTCAATTTTTACAAAAGTGTGAAATTTATCCCTAATTTCACGAGTCTCTATTTGATTACCCATTAATACTATAGAGAGCAATTTGCGATCCAGAAGAAAACATTGTATTTTCTAATTTCCTAACTCCAGTTTCAGCTGTTCACAATTATAACACCAGATATGCTGCTAAAAGCAATTTTTACATACCAAAAGTCAGAACAAATTATGGTAAATTCACCTTTAAATACTCTGCTTCGAAAATATGGGAAACTGTCCCTCTTAGACTTAAAAACCTACCCAGCAAATTATTTAAACAAAAATACAAAGCATACCTTCTAAGTTGTCAGTCTGCCTGATATTAAATATTCATATGAAAGTCTACCAATGCTCTTTAATAGTCAATATTTATTATGTCTCTCCACTTGTGTCAATACTATAGTAATCTGATATTACTTTTCTTAATATTTTCAGCTATATCTTTCAGTATTATAATCACCTTTAATGTCTGTTCAATGTATATATAAATATTTATTTCTGTTAATTTACTAGTATTATTTTAGTGATTAATTGTTATCTCATTATTATCTAGCTATCGCACAAATATGTTTATGCTTTCTTTTCTTTCCTTTTTCTCCTTTTCTGCTATATTGTATATACTGAGCTCAGATATTCATAATTTATAGTTACACATAGACAGTAGTCAACTCGAAAGCCTCGGCTACTTTGACTACTGCACACATATTCCTATCATAGCTCTCTTTTAATTCTATATTATTATATTACTTATCTTAAAATACTTTAGATTTTGCTTACCTGATTATGTAAACAGTGTGGAAATAAAATTGAATTGAATTGAAAATTGAATTATTTTAAGCTTGTGTAGGCACCATTATTTTGAAATTTCAAATTACGCATGAAATTTCAAGTTAAAATTTGGGATTAATTTGTCCTCTATGGTATTACTTATAATAATACACCACAACTGTACATGTACCTCCAAGCTGCCATGTAAGGTTACAGTGTATGTCTATTATTCACTAAGCTATAAAGTGACAGAGTATTAACTTACATAAACATGCGACATACAAGTGAGGACATCAGAGATCTGTAATAAGTTTATTTTGGTACAGTGTATGTATTGCACATGATTGTGAAATATCACTTTTGTATCTCGATTCACTGATCATTTCGTTTACTTTCGAGATGCCAATATCATGGGCATCTCAAAATCAGGCCTCTGATTGGCTCTTGCATGAGCCCAGTCAAGTTCAAAAGATCACATTAATAATTTGTTCAACATCATTAAATTCTGTTGAGCACATGGTGGCAAGATATCTACCATTTCATCTTCAAATCGTTGTAAATAATTTATTACGAGGTAAGAATCCTTCAATGCTGAAGGTAAGGTTGGCATTGTAGTTGTCAGAAATTTAACACTCTTATTCGCTGAAAGTACAATTTTCACAGCAGTAAAATTGCAAAATTGGTTCAAATCAAGCCTCAAAGTCAAAGCAATCTTAAAAAAGGAAAAAAACAATTTTAAAATTCTAAAGATAACCTTTAAAATTACATGTACATGTATGTAGATAACCCTTAAAATTCAAAAAAAAATTAAACTCATCACATTTATTTGACAAGAATTGAATATATACATGTATTAAGCAATGAAGAGATTTGAAAACATGGTGCTAACTTGGTTCAGCACTCGAAGGTCAGCTGGCAGTGTGAGCAGCTGTGGTCATATTGCTGTTAAAAGCTGTTATGCTAGAGCCATTGCCTTTTGAGTTGAGATGGAGTTATGGCTGTAAGACTGTATAGAACTTGGGTTTGCATGGCTGGTCAGCTCTGAAATAGCCAGAGGATTGAAGTGGCCATGAAGGGTTTGAATTGCAGTTATGTAGCCCAAAGTAGTCATAAATGGCCCTCCTTTTCGACCTATGCAATCTCTGCCATGTTCTTTATAATGTTCCCTTGTCCATCTTTCTTTAATGCTAGTTAATTCTTGTATCACACTTTTCCCTTAGGGTTATCAATTGGCTGTAGATAGAATTCCCTCTGGTCAGTGATCAAGGTATATGCAGAGTGCAAGATACGGATATCTCTCATCACCATATCCCTTGAAGATCTTGTGGTTGTACTTTCTTTGGCCTTTGGATTGTCTGTTTCTCCGGTTCTTGTCTTTGTGGATAGTTTTATGTATTCAAAGTAGTTGTTGCAGTCTTGAACTTTACAGTTTTAAGTTGCTCCTGTCTCCCTCTCATCCCAGCACTTGGATATTAATTAGTCCACCACACAACATTTAACAGCTGGTAAGGAGTTTTAAGACCAATTGCACCACTTGTCCAAAGCTTTTCTATTTGGTTTTCGTCCAATGGGTCTGCTCGGAAAGGCTGATTTCCTTTGCCTGCAGCAGTTTTTTCTTTGCAGCAAGCTTTTTGCTCAAATTGGTATCTTCTCCTACACTGTATGTCAAATGACTCGCCCTCTCTTTGCTCAAGAAAATATCGCTGGAGGCCACTCTGATATGTTGTCATGGTGGGCAGCTTGTATTCTTCTCCAAGACTCTCCTTCCTTGTATCTCATATCATGTAGATGGCTCCTTCTGATTGTTCGAATCCATATTTTTTTTGGCATAAATTTGAAAGAGATGTAGAGAAATTGCCTGAAATTTCAAAAACAAAACGCTGCAAAAGTTCTCTCTACTCGAGCCATGAAACTGTTGCCATGGATATACTAGACACCGTTTGAGAATTTAAATTATGATCAGCATGAGTTTGGTGCTTCATTCTCTTCTTTCTTTTAACAATGCAACGCCTGGTCATCACTTAATTTATCTAAAAGAGTAGATGTTTTACTGAACGGTTTAACAATTTTGAATTTCAAAGCTAATGCTGTTCTCTTTATTGCCGTAAGGACTTTCATATGCCAATCTGGACGTTTTAAATTTATTTATATTTCCTTACTCGTTGTGTTTGTTCTGTGCTTCTTCGTGGTCAACATTGTATAAATTAATTCACGTGAGCCCCCACGATGAGCTTAGAGCTCTTTGGGCAAACGTAAAGCCCAAATATTGTTTAAATAAAAATTTAAAAAAAAAAAAAAATCCAGACTTATTGAATTATTGAATCGTGATACAACACTAATTGCGATTTTGAGATGCCAATACCGAATTATATTGCCGTCGTTGGAAGAAAACAATTTTATATTCTTTATATTGGCATCTCAAAATCACAATTAGCTTATAATGTTGTGCATAAAAACCAGTAATTTATGTCTTGGCAAATAATAAATTTCTTAATTATTTCTGATTAAATATGACTTTTATTTGAGCTCTGATGTTTATAAATACAGTCAATCAAGTTTTACTACATTTACCTTGGAGAAGTTATTGATCAAAAGCCTCTGCTTGTTTCTTTCAAATGGGTCCTTTGGGTAAAGAGGATTCTGGGGATATGAATCCTCAAGGAATTCTGATACGAAATTAAAAAGACAATTTGTTTCAAACATTTATCGTGAACAAAATAATGCATTCATCTGGCTGTACATAATCATACAAAGAATCATCCCTCAATTGACCTATATCATTATGACGTCAAATCAAAACAATCTATTGTTTAAACGCTAAGGATCACGGTCGTGGGAGGGGGACAAAACAGCAACAACACAAAGGAAATCGCTATCAAATGCATCTTGTAGAATGTAGAATAGCGGTAACAGCCACCAAATAAGGTAAATATTGTGGGATAAACATTGATACAGCTGATATCTGGAAACCAGACAATTCGAAGTTAAATTTTCCTCAGCAGAACAGATTTAGTTCAAAACTCCTTAGCGCCTTCTATTGAAACCCCTGATAGAATACATGTAATAATTATCACAATTATCATGTAAATACCAGTAATTATCATAATAAATCTTTATCATCACTGACTTACCACAACAAATAATGGATTCAGGCAGAACTCTTCCATCTGGCATCTCTATAGCTGGCACGGTGCCACTGGGGTTAATGTGAGCTAAGAACCACTCAGGCTTGTTCTTGAGGTTGATATTTACACAGTCATAATCTATTCCCTTTGCGGCAAGGACAAGTCTAGGCCTCTTAAATTGAGAATTAGAAAGAGTATAGGATACATGTACAACATAATTAATTTGTGGTGTCCATTTACTTGATCAATTGGCTACACACTGCACTCTGTAGATATTCAAGAATCATTCTGTGAAGGTTATAAACTCTTCAAGTACGCATACATTGTACATGTATTTAGTAATTCACATTTTAACGGTCATGGGAAACAAGTAAAGCATTATTTTTTAAATGTGACATTCTCTTTCAGCACTATTGACTAAACTGTTTTCACATTAATTTAGTCAATAGTGCAGATTGTAGAGCTGATATACATGTACCCTGCTGTCACGTGACCAACCTTCACAAGCTGATGAAAGATAGTGGATGCTAGCTGAAAGCTTCTCTAAAATAAACTAAATATCAAACTTTGTTGTGTGAAATGCAGCTGAAAGCAGCACAGTGCTTTCCTTTATTCTTTGTACAGTAGAAGCAGCAGGACTGCTTTGGCTACTGTTAGGCTTGTCCATTTGGCTCCGGTAGAATCCATTGTTCTGCAGCAATGAGCCTCCCCCACATATTACGATTTTGCTTGAATATGACTTAAGTGCTTTAGGCGGTGTCTACAGTCCAAACTACGTCTCGAATATAAAGTATTTTTTTATACCATTGGCTCTTTTTTCTGTGAAAACTCAGAAGCCACCATCCAGCCAATTGGATATAGAGAAAACAAAAGATTTTTGAGAACTTTCCCCACACACAATATTCTTCAAAATTAA
Source organism: Actinernus sp. WN-2022 (assembly GCA_030867875.1). Classification (NCBI taxonomy): domain Eukaryota; kingdom Metazoa; phylum Cnidaria; class Anthozoa; order Actiniaria; family Actinernidae; genus Actinernus; species Actinernus sp. WN-2022. The sequence continues at coordinate 89,055,188 of JAOWCC010001634.1, forward strand.
ACCATAGTTAGTTTGATCAAACTAAATTCAAACCACACAAAAATATTGAATGAAAATGCATTATTAGGATGGGTTTCTATTGAATTTATAAGTATCAACCAATAAAATTACTATAAATAAAAATAGAAAATTAACACCTTTTAACATTCCTTGCCTGGAGCACTACAGTTCTTATCTGGACTATTACTTAAACAATATATTGTTTTGCTTTGACATCAAACTTCTGGTTTATTCAATGGCCCTGTATTGGGAAGGCCCCATAACGGCTCCCTCTACGTCAACAAAAACTAACCATTTGGCAAACGATTACGGAAAACATCGATTTTGTACAAACTCGTCAGAGTATCGGAGATATTGCTGTAAATCAGCAATTGCCGTTTTACTTACAAAAACTATATTTCGTTTTTCCAAAAATGATATTGCTGATTGCCGGCAAAACGATATTGATGATTGCTACTGTTCGTTAACAGCAATTGCCGAGCCGGTTCAGCAATTGCCTTTCCATGCGTGACAAAGCTTGCGTCTTGACTGTACAAACACCGATAAAGTGCCCATAATTCAAACCTCTATCTCGTGAGCAAAACATTGTATTGAACTGAAATTTCGTCTGAGAACTTAAATCACAGACATCTACATGAATGTTAAAGAAACAATTGTATAGGATATAGAGTTTAGAATTTAAGTTTTTGAAGACACCGTGATGACGTCACGTGCACGCCAAGTAATAAGAAGGAAAAAATCTAAATGGATGCTCAATCCACCATTACTGAAAAAGAATGAAACTGGTGGCTGTACATTTGACCACCTAACACAGTCAAAATAACACAGAACTCCTCTGTTCACGTAAATGGCAGTCTATTGGCAACAGCACTTGTACTGGTTTGTCTAGTTACAAGACGCCATCTTTTTTTACATTTTCCGTCCATAGACCGTAGTCATTGACCGTAAGTCGACTATTATTTTTAAAAGCTACAAGCTTACCTGTGCGTAAGGACAAAATCGCATGCTGTAAACGCGAATCTTATCCTTAGGAGGTTCAGGCCTCACAGAACCCTTTGACAACTGAGACATCTTACTCTTTATAGCCGATGCCGATGGCGATGCACGCGGAGCTGGTCAACCAAATGGAACGTCTCCCATGATGCTTTGCGATTCCCATGATGCCTTGCGTCAGGACATAAACATTGCGTCACTGTGTTTACAACGTGTAGGAAAAAGACGAAGAAGAAAGAAAATGTCAAGCAACATGTAATTATCCCTGTTAGCTTCGACAATACCTCGCCGATTTGATTGTAAGAAGCGGGGATAAGCGAAGAAGATGTTCGCCATCTCGAAACGCCTGGAGCAGGCACAACAAGCCGCTAATCCTAAAGAATATCACGAGATAGAGCACGTAAAAGCTGGCCGAAGCGCCGAAAGTTCGTTCGTGTCAAGCTTGCGGCATAGAAGCGGCTTGGATGGTGCTTCAATATTTTGTGGCCTTCGTGTACCCGATGAATATCAGTCAAGAAAGAGGGAGATCGATGTGGTTTTGCTTACCGGTGGAGGGATTACATGTGTTGAAGTTAAAAATTGGGGTGGAAGTGTCAAAACAAGCGACGATGATCAGTCGTGGATCCAAACAAAGAACAAAAAGTTCTCCGAAAATTCCTATATTTCGAACTTTGTCGAGCACGAAAACAGTGTTTCTACGATTAAGAAGAAAGAAAGGCTACTGAGGGATCACCTTTCGAGGAATGGTGTTTTCATCCGCGAGTATTTATTCAAAAGTTATGTGGTATTTGTCAATCAAAACTGTAAATTTGATTCGAAAATCGCCAACGACCGTTCTGTTGTCGTGGACTACGAAAAATTCATCGAGGGCTTCAGGAAAGGGTACTTTGAATATTTTCAAGATGCTTTAACGCCTTCGCTTATCTCGGGTCAAATGTCGTACACGCAAATGAGCTCTGCCCGTTCTGTTTTAAGTTCTATCGGCACATGGGATATTATTGAACTGAATGGGAGTAGGAGACTTTACGGCGACTACAAAAATTGCCCCGGAATCTCAGTTGAGCGTACTAAAACTGAAGCTTTAGAAATCTCCCACCAAAGAAATTATACTATGGGAATGGCGTTTGCTACTCTCGGCTACACTCCAACTGTTACTGTGTCGCTTTTAGAGAGAGGGGGGTCGGGCTGGTTGTGGAACTCGTACGGAGCAATTGTTAAGATCCCGTATGATACTGAGGTCGTATTTCGAATCTGCGGGGATGAAGTCGATTCCAAGATTCCTGTTAATGATATCATCCGGGTGGTAATTAGTATTTAGGTTTATAATTGTTTGAACTGGTACCAGTTGTGATAATACATACATTATTCACAATTTTTATAATCAAGTCCAGTTCACATACTGTATGTTGAGGGCATAATTACAATAATTAAATTGTTTAATGGCATATGAAACTAACCAGCTACGCTAGACTCTGTTATAAATTTTACGAAGCCAACATTTGAAGTTATTTTCATATAAAAAGTTCTTTATTTGAAGTAATTAAGTCCAACTTGACAGGACAGCAAGTCGTAACATGTTAATTAAAATCAATATTATTAATTTCTCTTTGAATTCCAACCTGCCATCCCCCCCCCCCCCCCCCCACCCAGCATATGTGGGGCACATAATTTTACAATAATTTACATTTGACTTTATAACTAGTTTTACAAATTCTATCAGAGATAACTATATCTTAAATTATCGGACGTCTCCTCTCTTTTTTTAAAACAATCGTAAACATATTTAGCTGATGCCTTTTGCAGTATTTTTTTGTGGGTTTATCAGTGCGAGAAACAATTGTTTCTCTGTCATTGTCTCAGGTTTTTTTTGGCAAGTGTAAATGTTGAAAATAAATTTTCTCTTAGCTTATTATAAATTGGGCATATTACCAAGAAATGCATTTCGTCTTCGATATCTTTTTGACAGTTTAAACAGATTCATTCTTCCGTTTTTTTGTATAAAATATATGCCCCACAAATTCCGGGGGGAGGGGGGGGTGGTGGGAAGGTTTGGAATTGATAGACATAACCAGGAGTATATTACACAGGAGTGTTCCTGTGCCCTTATGTTGGCCCCTAACAGTCTATTTATAGTTGCAAAGTTCTGGTATGCAATTACGTTGTCTTTTGTTCTCTTGCACTTTAGTATTTTTAAGCAGTTTGAATCATGTTAATTACAATTTTTCAGTGCATCCTGATTGGTTAAAAGTGACAGCCTTTATCTCTTCTTGTGGGAAACTCTGTGCTAAAAATAACTCTACCATCTACAGTGTTGTGTGACACTATAATATGGGAAGAGGAACACTCCTCTGTAATATACTCCTGACATAACTAAATAAAAATATAAATGGTAATAAGCCTGCTCTACATTGTATGAGCCTGTTCACACTTAAGACAGACACTTCTTTGGGAATTAACCTCTATGCACTAGATATTACAATGTACATGTATGTAAACCACAAACATTAATCAAACTGAGATTTTAATTTACTTGCAGAGTTTGAGATCAAACTGGACTTAATTAATATTTTGTGGACATGTCTGTAGTGCTCAAAAATACTGTTCACTTGTAAGTGACCATTGTTACATGTTTTTTTTGCTTGGGACACTGTGAGTGTAAGTAAATAAAAATTAACCTAGTGCAAAAAGGCCCTACATGTACTGTACATGTATGTCTGTGCCTGAAATTCTCACCAAATCTTCATAATAAGAATCATCTTCTTACCCCTTACTTTGAAAAAAAAAGGGTATTTATTTTAAAAGTACCTAGCCATGTATAACTAGTATTCTCAGTCACATAATTTTGTAAAAGTGTTATATTTATAATAGTTTCTTAAAATTAAGGTTAATGTTCAAATATTTGGTAAATAACTAATATACATAAGTATTTCAATATCTCAAAGACTTCAAAAAATCACTGTCTGTTTGTACATTATATTGATGGTACAATATGTAGCTAGAGAGCTTAAGCAACCACAATGGCAACATCTAGTATGACAGCATTAAAAAATAGCCTTAATTAATTACAAAATACTATAACTTAAAGGGGCTGGGTCACCTGGTGCCCGTGCGCAGTAAGTATGCTCTTGAGATAATTAGCATATCATAAATATTCAAAATTCTTCTGCGATCGCAATGGTTTCTTTCGCAAGCAACAGTAGCATTGTGTCTTGATTGGTCAGTTCAATGAGAGCTCATTTCTGATTGGTTGAGGGTAAGATTGAAACCATTTCAACGTTAGCGGGTAGATTTTGTGTAAGAAAGTAAAATTCAGTTACGGAAGTTCACCTCGATTTATCCGAAAATACAGCAATGAAAGTCCGGCTAAATGTGTACAAAAACTCTTCACCTCGTCAAATGTAATACTAGGGATTGTTTACTTGTCATCGCTTAGGACAATCTGGCGCCATTTCTTGTGAAAATCGTCAACATTTTGTGAAACATGGTTTTGGTCCCGTGTTGACTTGAATGCTGAACGGACGGTTTTCAAATTTAGTCGTCGTTCCTTGCCTTGCTGAACGTTAAACTCCCATCGTTTGGAGTTCTAAAGACTTGTAAAGCGAGTTGGAATTCGCTTCCTTTCATGATAATTGTTGTGAAGCCTTGGTTCGTTCGTGAAGTGTTTATAAATGCTTCGCTGGAATAAAGTCAGTGAGATAGCTTGGCTCGATCTTCGCCGTTTCCTAAATAATTATTTTTGAAGAGCCGACAAAGTAGCAGGTTCAGCTAAATTTCAGGTATGTTTTATTAGAGGGTCTGAATGGGGTTAACTGACTACTGACAAACGGCCTTAAAAATAACTGACAAATGACGATATTTTTACTGACAACTGACAACCGAAAAATAACTGAGAACTGACAAATTTGGATTTTGTGGGTCAAACTTTGTAAATTTTCTTTAGTAATGATTAACTAGAGCTAACTGACAACTGACAAATGGCCAAAATTTTAACTGACAACTGACATGAAGACCCCCCCCCCCCCCCCCATTCAGACCCTCTTATTACCTTGTTTTGATTCTGGAAAACGTTTTCAGGTGAGTTCGGGTTGTCCTTTGTCTTGGCTTTGGTGTGTTTTGGCTGGTGAGTTTGTCTTGGCTTTGGTGTGTTTTGGCTTGTGCTCAGACAAGTCGCAAAATAAACTCTTTCTTTTCTTTCATTTTGTCCGTTTTATAAAACATTGCTTTTTAGCAAAAGGTTTTCGGTAATGTTATTTATCTTCTGGCGTTACTTTTTGTTATACCTTGAGTCAAACACTAAACGTTTCGTGTGGCAACAATCTCAATCAACTACTCTTGAAGTACTACCAAAAGTTCCTTGGCCTTTAGCTCCTGCCAGGTTTTGAATATTTGTTTGCTTAAGTATATAGCAGCATGTTGGCTTTTCCAGTGTCGGTCATTTTTTTTTTTCGTCAATTGCCTCAAGGCAGGCGTTTTCTTTCTTCCTGCCCCGACTCATTTATATCCCCTCCAGCATTCATCAGAATTTCAAACAAAAAATGTAAAAATGAAATACTCTACATTTAGAATGAATGCTAAACAAAACGTTCCTGCAAAACAAATGTTTTAGAGGTTCGAAATAAGAGCGATGGAAATAGATTCCTGAAAGGTTCCTTCGGAGGGAGGTTTGATTTCGTACTCCCGGAGTCGGAAATCAAATTTTGCCTTTGGCCGTGCGATAGACTGGTAACGAATGAGCGCTGACCCAGCCCCTTTAATGTGAAAATGCATGCAGTCACCTATATTGTGGCTGTTCTCTGCAAAAACAATTACATGAAAATCCAAAATTTCACATTAACAAGAGAATGCAAATGTCAGAATTCAAGGTAAATCACTGTTATTCGTTCAGTGTGAATGAAATTCTATGCTTATAAATTACTTTTGAAGATCGATACATGACTGTATGAATAAAGGAACTAGCAAACACCAAATAAGTTTTGGGAGAAAACACTTCTATGTCCGCCTCCCGGTTAGCTCAGTTGTTAAGCTCTGGTCTGTTGAGCGGGAGGTCGTGAGTTCAAACCCCGGCCGGACCAACACTCAGGGACTTAAAATAACTCAGTAGAAGGTGCTGCCTTTACATAATCGAACAGTAAACGGTTGGACCTCATCTTCTCGGATAAGGACGTAAAACGGTCGGACTAAAGTAAAGAGAGGGCCACGTGTTAGATAACTGTTAGCCGGTTAACGTGTTTAAACCCTCTATAAATAAAGGTGACTTTACTTTACTTTGTCAGGCTCAGTGGGGGAGGGTGGGGACTGGGGAGAGCCTGATACCCAGGTTACCGTCGTTGCTTAAGCTCTCTACTTGTAGTTACACAATTGCCTCTCAAAAAAGATTCAAATTAATATTGCTGCCTCATCCGATCCCCAGGCATCTGAAAAGCGCACAGTCAATTGCCTAAAGCGCACGCAGAGATCTGGGGATGAGACAGCAAATTATGACAATGACATAGCAACCATGTTGGTTGATCTAACAAGGAAACAGGACATACATTTGTCAATGTCAACCAAGATGGTGGCAGTTATTGACTTCACATGAAAATGAAGAATAACTGAAAGTAAATGTAAGTTTTCCTAGCTATTTTATGCTTTAATATGTAAGTACTAAGATCTTTATAACGACAAACACAGCTTTGCAGCAAATCTGTTAAAATTCCAAGTTTCTGTGAACTTAATATACCGGTAAACACAACAGAGAAAAAAAACAGACTTAAAATGATTAATTAAGGCTAAATAATACAGCTTTATATTGGCAAGATATGTCTGATATTGCCAATTTTTAATAATAATTAGCTTATGTCAGTAATGCATGGCATACTTACTGTATAGCATACACATGAACAATGTTAGTCAAATCTATGACTTGCATACAGTACCGTTTGAAAATATTACAACAGGGGAAGTGAAAGTTCACCTGAACAAGTTAAATTTCCCCTAGAAGACAATAGAAATGTCACTTGTTCAGGTGAACTTTCACTTCCCCTGTTGTAATATTTTTGAACAGTACTGTACATCAGGTAACGTGTGACAGTCATGACCAATTTTTGGAGCACATTATAAAACTTCATGCAATGGCTCTTTAACAATATTAATGGCATTTGTGGTGTAACCATCTTGATTTTAAAATAATTCATAATTATGTACTACCTGTATGTGTTGGCAGTTAAAATACTGACAAGTTTATTCTTTTTTTAAGTTTGTATTGAAGAGCTGGTTTTTGCAATAAGAATTTAACATTGTTCATACATGTAGTTTGTTTTCAGTAAACTTCCACTACAATGAATATTTACCATTTCAATTTGCCACTTTTTCAGTGTCAATAGGTCAATGAATAACCCTTTGTATAAAGCTGAACAAATGGAACATCCTCCAGTAATTATGGCAGATGTTTAGATTCAATAGACCTTTTCTGCTTGGATCAATGTTGTCCCCTTTCAGACCACATGACCATCCCCTTGTGTATTGTGTCATTTATTACTGGTTATTTCATGAGGATCGAGATACATTGTACATTTATATGGAAATACTTCGGACAAAGAATATTATTCCCAAATGATTAAATAAATGGGACAGCATTGAGCCAGGTTAGGGCTAGATTCCATCCGCCAGAAGGATGCAATCCTAAAATGCACTGCACTAAAATACTTCAATGGGAGCAGGAACTGGTGTCTAATGAAGTAACACCTGCTAATCAAACAGCATGCAGTATAAAAGTTCTAAAAAAGCGGTTGTTGACAGCAAATCCCTCGTGGCGTAAGGGATAGTGACGGTTAGGGTTTCGGTTAATAGATGGGTTAGGGTTTCGGTTCTAGTCTTCATGGAGCCAATATTTTTTTATATAGTCTTGTTCGCCTAAATTTCTAAGTGCCGCTTTAGACTGTTTGTACCCTAGAAATATAACATCGAGAAAATTGCAATTCGACCATTGAGCCAAGCGGAAAACGTCTATACTCAGATTTTATAAAAAAGAGTTCCTGTTGTCGTATCGAAAAACAGTTTGAACTGATAATAATATAGCAACTCTACTTTATGAATAATCATGCAAAAACATTGATATGTCAAAATTTGATTGTAGTGGCACATTAATTAACTTATGTATTTGCTGGTTTTATTTCAGTCTATCTTTATCAGGTCATTTGGCACTTATAATGCCTGGAGGTTGAAGTAAAGTTAAGGGAATTGTTTACAAATGTTTGGTCCTTTTACAAGCCAGCATTAATTTGAATAGGGAAAGGGGAGGCAGCACACACACTTCTGGAAATCTATAGGCCAATCAAGCATTCAGCAAACCATTTCAAATGTCTGTGACATCAAGTACAGAATACATGTAAGTACACCTGAATATCCAAGGAGGAACAATCAACATAGCTAACATTAATATACCAGTACTCAAAGTGTCATTGTTATGTAATTGATCCAGACAGGGTTTGTACTGCATTGAGATGATGGAATTCCTGGGTACAAAAAGAACATTTTCAAGACCCTGAACTCTCTGAATTCATGAAAAAAGTAACACCTAGCTCCTATTACATTCACCTAGTAATATAATTTATTGTCTATAAAAGTCTACAAAAATCCAGGAGTTTTTCAGGACTGAGGAGTAGATGGAGAAAATATAATTTTACGGGTCCTGGAAGAAACTTTTAAAGTTCCAGTAGTTTTCCAGGAGTAGTACAAACCCTGCTAAGACAGTGATTAGTATTATATAAATAACAGGACCTGTATTCTCTCATTGAACATTGTAATACAAGTAATTGGAAAAAATTGCCTTCTTGATGACCTATTATAGATTTCCAGGTTTATCTTAACAATATTTTTGTTCTTTGTACAGGTTTAATATGTTTAAGTGTCTCATGATCACATACTAAATTCTCCTTCAAATTCTTTGTTTTCTAAGGGAGAATTTCTAACATGATCAGGAGTCCTTTGTTGCACACAGCCCTTCACTTGTTGTCTTATGGATATTTTTAAAATTACGTAAATTCACAGCAAATAAACAATAAAAAAACTGCACCTAATGTTAGTATGTAATTATATCTTCCGGAATGCTGTTTGTTTTAATAAAAGAAACTAAAAAAACATTAATTGTGGGGCTAGTAAATTATGAATGTCTGGCTTAAAGTGCATATGAAGCAAAAATTAAGTTGATCTAATGTTAAAATGCTTTCGAAATGAGGAATAATGACATTTTCTGTTTGTCAACATCTCATCTCGTTTCCGAGATATTCAGGTTTTTGTAATATGCAAATGAGATGACCTATGCTATCATATTATTTGCACAGCCTGGAGACATCACAAAATGAAGAATATCTCTGCAAATATTGAATAAAAATAACTGAAACTTTGCACATGTATGACACCATGGAAAGTGCACATCATTGTGCATTAATTATGGTGTTGCCATGGAAACTCTCATGGCCACACGCACCTTTCACCATGAACATAAAAATCCAATTTGTTTCCTTGTTACAAAAAATTAGTTGCTTAAACTACTCACATACAATGCCTACATTGTTCCAAATCTTATTTTTGACCCACACCAAAAAAATTGTGTTTGACAAAGGAGAAATTAGGGAAGTTTGTGTTATTTGTAGTGGCAGCCTGGGGCTAGTGTTTCCATGGCAACATCATAATTTGCACAATGATGTGTATTTTCCATAGTACCACATATGTGTTAAGTTTCAATAGTTTTTATGCAATATTTGTAGATATATTCTTCATTTTGTGATTTGTCTCCAAGGCTGTGCAAACAATATGACGTCATAGGTCATCCGTTTGCATATTACACAAACCTGAATATCTCTGAAACAAGATGAGATGTTGACAAATGGAAAATGTCATTATTCCTCATTTCGAAGGCATGATAACATTAGCTCAACTTAATTTTCGCTTCATATGCACTTTAAGTAGAATTATGTAGGTCAGTTTGAAAACTTGCCCAAAGAAGCCTACTTTCATTGGCTCTTTCTCCATTATTAGTGAAATGAGGTACATGTGTTCTGACAAGCTTCAATTTTCTTTTTCTTCTAACCCTGAGTTAGAGAAAAAATAATGTTCCAGGAGTAGTACGAACCCTGTTTATTTGTGTCAAAGAATCACTCACTCCTTGTACCTTGCTTGTTCATCTTGTGACTCAAACAGCTCATGTTTAATATAAGCCTGTATGCTGCATTTCTATAATGGAACAATCTTAAGTACTGTCATGTATATCAGTTCATAAGCAATAACTATTATAAAATAATTAATTATTTATAACAGAGCAGATTTCATATGAGTGGGAAAACTATGGGAATAACTACGGCACTGTTACTGTATGGCATGCTGTGACATTGAAATGGTTTCCCTGTTGTATTAGCCCTGCTACTCCAATCAAATTCAGGGTTCTCACACATTTGCAGGAAAAAAAATCCCTGACATTTCAATGACCAAGAGGCATTTTCCACTCACCTCCAGCACACGCTCGCATTTTTTCCAAACATTCAATCACTATTTTGGGACAGCAACATTGAACAAAACAGCCCTAACAATTCCCTGACTTTGAAAAAAAACGTTTTTCCCTGACCGTGGGAACCCTGAAATTACAGTCTTGAGTTACAGTACAGTACAGTACAGTAATTTAAGGTTACAGACATGTCGTAGCTTGTCCCACTCACTCATATGAAATCTGCTCTAATACGGGACTGGTCACTATTTACATGGAGAGAAGGACTGGAGGAGAATTTCTTTTGTCAGCAAATATTTCAGACCCCATGCTTTAATAGAAATAATTTGAAAGGCTTTTGAAGCTTTTAAAAATTTCAAGATCCCTCTTTTCTTTAAATTATTTTTTTTTTGAAACCTCCCTCACAATACCACCAAAAAAAAACAGAGTCCCACAATTATTCCTCCAGCACCCTGACCCCCCCCCCCCCCCCCCCCCCCCCAACCCCCCTCTACACATAAATTCAATGACCAGTCCCTAAGTTGACTAAATTAAGTGTCTTAAACGGCGAGCCTAGCATTGACCTTCCTCCATACCCATAATAACACTGCACGAGCAAGAGATGCAGTTCCATGGTCTGCCTCATAGACGCTGGTCCTAAAAGTATTCCATGCATAAACAGGGCCGAGAAACAACATCCAATAGAAAACAATATCAGCAATGAATGTAGGGATGAAGTGCCAAATTACAAGATGAAGGAGGCCATTGCTCAACACTGTACTGACATTCTGCCACATCAAACTTGGGAGTTCTCTGAAAGTACAAAGTAACAAGGCGATTGTTAAAGTTCCACAATGATCAAATTTTCACAATCAATGTTTTTGCATATCATAATTAAAAGTAGAATTGCTATAATAAATTATTATCATTATTACCAGTGAGTCCAAACCATGTTTCAATAAGACGACGGAAAGTCTTATTTTTTATCTCCAAGTATTGAATCTAAACATCCACCATTGCTGGAAACTGTTGCGGAAGTGATGTCACATACATGTACATATGTGCAACATGACAACCAGCATGGCTACTTTGTAAATATGCACACTACACATATTTCACATGAACCTTGCAAGGATAAAATATAACTTGCTTCTTGTGAAAGAGAAGAGGGAAAAAGGAAGTTTTTAGCAGGCATATGCCTCCAAGGTACACGTTGTGTTGCAATTGTGCAGGCAAGCATTGCATGTATGACATCCTAGAATTTTGTGGTTAATTAACTTGCCCAATTGGGATTTTTTTTTAAATAATTTGAGGATTTCTAAAACTCATTGACCTACATGTATTGACACTAAAACAGTGGCAGACCGAAATGGTACTTCTTCATCATACATGTACATGTACACGTACACTGTAGTGGCACTTTAAAGTGCCTCTAACCCTTCCTGACATTTTTCTACTTATGAACCTGTAAAAGGTTTTGAGTACTTCTGCGAAGACATTTTTGGCTTACAAATAATACTCTTTGTTCTACGCTTGTTTGAAATGGTGAAAAACTGACCTTTCCTGACCCATGACCGTGTTAAGTAAAAGCCTGGGTCGATTCCTGGGGTGACGTCAACTCATTAATGCATTATCCTCCATGGTGCCTTTCTATCACAGCAACATCAATTTATAGAAAATATACATAGTTTGTGAGTTAATTGTTTGTAAAGAAAAATGTCATTTTAGACAAAATCCTAAGTATTTATTCAAAGTATTGCAAAATCAAATTAATTAGATGACGTCACCCCGGGAATCAACCCATGCTTTTACTTACGTGGTCAGGGTCAGGAAAGGTCAGTTTTTCACCATTTCAAACAAGCGTAGAACCTAGAGTATTATCTGTAAACCAAAAAATTCTTGGCAGAAGTGACTCTAAACCTTTCACAGGTTCATAAGTAGAAAAATGTCAAGAAGGGTTAGAGGAACTTTAACAGTCTTTGATAACATGAATATTTTTACAACATGCAATAATTATTAGAAATAATTTATTATCACAATTCAATGCTAAATTAAAATAAATGTTCAAATCTTTCCTGCATGCATAATTTCAGGGGTCTGAAGTAAAGAAGGCCAAATAATACCAGACTGAGCCTATAGATTTCCCCTGTCGACCCTTTAGTACAACTTTTTCCACCAAAATTTCAACTACATGTACATGACTGTACATGTACAAGCTACACATTAGAGAATCACTATTATTTTTATTAATAAATTAATAAATAATGCTCTGTCTTGGAATTTGTGAAAATGTTTACAATGCCTAAGCCAGTGAAAAAAGTTAGAACAAAAATAAAAACTTTAAGTTAGTAACTCAACGACTATTTCTAAAAAGTGTAGCTGGAACCACATACATGTAATTTATATTTCGCCTAAAACGTTTCGGCATACGTACATACATGTACATGTATTAAACTTAGAAAACATTTAGATTTTGCCACCTACTTCTGCAATTTAAACCCTCTAGAGGCTCAGGTGCTTTTGGCACCCTCGTTTAATCAGCTGCCTTCTTTTTCTTTCGTACTGCCTCCTACTTCAAAATTTATTGAAACCACATACTGCCGTGATTATAAACTATTAATTTTGAACAAAACGTATGACAATTAAGGCAATTAACACACTGTTTTTCAATGTTTAGTGAGATTTCTACATAATCAATATATTATAACTTTGAGACTTACTTCCACCCTCCTAATAGCAGCCATTTGGATTTGATGAGTTCATTGCACGTCATTGGCACACAGAACAGCAGAGTGATGACTACCGTCCACGAATTCACATGCAACCACTTAAAGGCAAACTTGCTGAGGAGGTAGTATGGTGTCAGAAGTACACGAACAACAAACCTGAAGTACTCTGAAGTGGAAGGATGCCATGGCTAAAAACATTAACATTTAGTGGTCAGAACTGGCCTCTAGCTAAGGAAAATATGGACAACTGCAGCCATGCTACACTATCGACAACCATAATTAGTAGAAACCAACTAGCGTTAATCTATCATCAATCCTGCAATCTGATTGGCTAAGCTATTCACTATATCTATTCTGTGATAGATAGTGAGTAGCGGATTGATAATTAGTGAGTAGCGGAAAAAAAACAGTTTTCAAAAGCAAAACGTCTGCGAAGTTGTCAAAATGTTAAAAAAAACTTGCTTCAGTTTAAGATTGAACTACAAATTGGTTTCTACTAAAACAATTAGACTACTCGCTCTCAGTTTCTATGGCTGATAGTTGACTCGGAGCTATGCTCCTCGTCAATTTTCAGCCGATAGAAACTTCGAGCTCAGAGTCTAATAATTATTGTTAATTAGAGAAGATTTTGTGTGAGTGGGCAGGATACAGCAATGACTTATGACATGTTTGCTTATGGTATGCAGGGGGGTGGGGTGCTCTGCTGGGACCTAAGAAACCCGACATGATTCCTTCTCAGACCTATAAAAATTCAAACATTCCTACCCCATCTAAAGGGTTCAAATTAATTTCAATGTACCCCATTTCATAACGGAAACTTCAATTTTTTCTAAAAGTACTACGCAAAAATAAAGAGAAAAATACCAAAACATTGCATTCGAAAATTGAACAGAAAACCCCCTCAGACCTAGAATGTCAAAAACCCAACCCTATCCAGCGACACATAACTGTATAGCTTTTATATCACAGAAAAAAGAGAGAAGAGTTCAACTTTTCATGGAAAAGTTGTTTTTGGTAGTCTGCAATGCAGGCATTCTATTTGAGTAACTGCACTATAAGAATAAGATGTGGACAAAAAATATAGGGGGTGGGGAGGAGAAGGGAAGGGAATGCCTACATGTACCAGCAAGAACTGTGATTTTGAAAAATGCCTTCTTTAGTTATGCATGCCTGATCTCTCAAAAGTTACTACTTTAGACGAGTACAATTTTCAGCACATAATTTTTTATGCCGCGTCATTTGCTAGTTATAAAGAGATCGAGAGCTCTGCATGGCGTCGCACTAGTTTGCTGAAATATTGAACAAAGATAATTATATCCAGTCTCAGTTTGGAATAAATCTGGCCATTAGGTATCTAGAAATGATGTTGGCGCAAAGCTGGTCAGAGTAGGAAGGGCCGCCTGTATGGCGGAACGTGCTCTTAACCTATAGATGGGAACGCCCCTTTCCTCTGATTGGTAACATAATTACACTATCTATATATCCCTACCCTATCCTGCATACTATCATGTGACACTTCCTTGACATAAAATCACATTACTCTTTTATCGTAATGTTTATTTATTGTAGGCCTCAGAAAATGTACATTTCCTCCAAATTAACAGGGTTCTTATACCTTAAGCTCTAACTTATAAACGTAATGTCTATGATATCAAGTGATTTAAATTAGTGTTCTTGTATCAAGTCTTCTATAATAATTGGGCCACTTAGCAAGATTTCAATTTGGTAAACAATATCTGATCTGATCAGTAACCGCATCTGTTCACTGGTTCGTTCACAGCATTTCACGAGATGGGAATATAACTTGAAATAATCTGAAAACAGCACTTTACTTTAATTCAAAATAAAATAATTCACAAATAGAACCAGGCACCATTGTTAGTAGTTCTTACATATTCAACAGGAAGGTCGTAATTATAATACAAGTGCTTTAAAGAATTATATTTATACACTTGAATATGACCAGTCTACATGTAGCTAGATAATTGTAAACCTGAACTTTTACAATATATAATTTCCTGTGCGTGTAACAGTAGGCCTACGAAAATGTCAGTCAAGTATCAAAAACATAACTTCCATAATGTCAAGCGATTTGGACTGTTGTTCTTGTTATATAATCTAGCCTTCAATTCCAATGAAGTTGCCTCTGTCACTTGGGTCTTGTACTAATAGACTTTTAAAGAGGAAATGACACTTTGTCAACGGCTAAAGTGAACAATCTGCACCGAAAAAAAGTGGTCGGTAAGTGGTCGGCCGACCACTTACCGACCACTTACCAACCACTTACCAACCACTTACCGACAACACTTGAGAACTGCAGTTTCGATGGTTTCCTCTGCCATTTATGCATTGGAACATACGCTTACAATGTTGTAGACAGTTGGATATTGATGAAAATAGTGTACTTGTCTCTTCTTCTTTGATCTTCTTCTTTGCAGCATTCACTCCGTGAATTAGCGAACCTGCGCCATCTTGGATTCCCATCTTGCCATTTAACAACACAGGCAGCCCGCAGCAAATAAACATACTGCTATCGATATCTGGATTAGAGATATCGATAGCAGCTGGTGCTAACAGTAATCGACTTTATTCATTATATATAGACTATAATTATTGTAAACTACAAGTTTGGCTTGTCGAGAAGAGGCCATTTATTATTAGCGTAAGCATGCCGCGAAGAAAAGCGTGCCAACAAGATATATGCCATTTATTTTGTTTGTCGGCCCGTCCCTCAGTAGCGCCAGCTAATTAGTAGTGCCAGCGTGCCGACAAGAGGCCGTTTATTATTAGCGTAAACATGCCGCGAAGAAATATATATTATTAAAACGTGCCGCGAAGTAATATTTTTTTTTATTAAAGCCAATTAAGGTCAGCTTGGTTTATTTAATATGGGTTTCTGCATGATCATAAGGTCATTGCCTTTCAGAGATGGTGTGGCTCCTAAAGGAGCCGTTGTTTGTGGTTGATCAGACTAATCTGATCGGTAGAATGCCTCATCAAAGGCCATTGGCAGCAGCCTCCCATCAGCTCTCATCGCAGCCATCTCTTCTCGGAAATTCCAAAGTTTTCTCCGGCATGTCTGACGCTTCTCGAAGAACAACGGAGAAGCACTGCGAGTCTACTAGCGCAGCTTTAGTTCCGTTAGGACTGGTAACAAGTGATGCCATGCGGTCAAAACAAAATGGCGTCGGGTTTACGCTCGTGAAGAACTATCGATGTTATTGCTGGCCCTCATTGTTGCAAGAACACTAAAGTGTTGTGAAGCTATCTTTAGAAGCTTTGAAGTGTTCTTATATGGTATTTTATTTCAACTGGACCTAGTGAAGAGATGACAAACACGTAATTTTCGAGTTCGCAAGTTACCGACCACTTACCAACCACTTACCGACCACTTACCGACCACTTACCGACCACTTACCGACCACTTACCGACCACTTACCGACACAGTTTTACCGACCACTTACCGACCACTTACCGACCACTTACCGACCACCTACCGACCACTTACCGACCACTTACCAACCACTTACCGACCACTTACCAACCACTTACCAACCACTTACCGACCACTTTTTTTCGGTGCAGATTGTTCACTTTAGCCTTTGTCAACAGTTTAATACGAGGAGTGGAAAAACAAACTTTTTCAAAAACCAGGGAGTGGAGACTTACTTGCCATTGATAATAATAGGCCATATTCATATAGTGCCATATACCACAGTCTCATGGCACTTTACATTTTACTGACATAATATTCCATCAGTGAATTTTTCGGACTGCTATTACGGCACCAATGGCTGCTACGCAGTTTACAATGTTGAGTGTGTGGTTAGTGCAATGGTTAGTGCCATTCTTCCAAACCAAAACAAGTTGTTGCAAACCTTCTTTCTGTTCCTTCAATTAGAGTGAAGGAAAATTACCCTGCCATAAGAAATATTCAAAGTTTTCTTCGCTGAAGTCTTCCTCAATATGCAATATGGATGAATGGACAATTGAAGGGATGTGTGCAAAAAGGGCATAAGTGATTCTTGATCACGTTCTAAATTCTCCCTTAGAAGACAACAAAATTGAAGGAGAATTTAGAA
This sequence comes from Actinernus sp. WN-2022, assembly GCA_030867875.1. Taxonomy (NCBI): domain Eukaryota; kingdom Metazoa; phylum Cnidaria; class Anthozoa; order Actiniaria; family Actinernidae; genus Actinernus; species Actinernus sp. WN-2022. The sequence continues at coordinate 89,072,453 of JAOWCC010001634.1, forward strand.
TGTGATCAAGAGTCACTTACACCCTTTTTGCACACAGCCCTTCAATTGCTGCCAATCAATATTGTCAGTACCGCACCAATCAGAAATGTCCGTTCACTGGTGAATGGGTTTTTCAAAATAACAAGGCTTGCCGGCAGGCCGGGTGTTACCTTCATTCCCCTCCCCATCCCCCCTCCTCTTGTTCCCTTCTCCTCCCCTCCCCCTACTTCCTTTTTTGTCCTTGCTCCATTCTTCCCTCATTAAAATATATTGCAGTTTCCCAAATAGAACACCTGCATCGAAGGCTATGGTTTTCACAAATTCCCATCAATGTTTTTTTTATTTTTTTTCCTGTGATATGGGAGTATGGAATTCCCAGAACAGTGCAAACCCTGTTAAAAGCATATAATTATACATGTAATATTAATCCACATCAACTTTCAAATTCTAATAATAATTTTGGTATCATGGTATTTCTCAGTCTCCCAACTTTTTGCATAATATTATGTACATGTAACATACAGTCATGTGTAACTTAATTTACAACCCCTAAAATGTTTTCTATTTTCTTAAATATTCTATTTACACAATACTCCAGTTTCGTATTTGAAAATTACCGCTGAAATACCAGCGAGAAGGTGGGCTTTCACAACTCTCCGTATTGTTGTAGTTTCGCATTTTGCACCTTCTCGCTAGTATTTAAGAATGTTTAACTTCAGAATGAGGCTAAGCCTGAGTACATGCATCTGTAGTCATTGCATTCAGCAGTAATTTTCGAATACGAAACGGGACTATTTCAGTCTAAAACTAAGCATGCACAAAGCTGGGTATAATTATTCTTACTTCATTTGGATCCAGAGTAAAATCCTCCTCCTCATGTTCAGATGTGTGATATAATAATGGCATGAACATTTCATCGTGAAGGGCAAAGTATGCATAGAGTGTTGTAGCTCTTGGGAATTCACGTAAACCCCAAAGAAGAAACATACATCTGGCCGGGTGTGCCGCCTGTCAACATGAGAGGATCCATCAGTTGAACCTTTGTACAGTCAAATTTTAACTGGTCACCTTTGAGAACAAAGTGACCACTAGATAAAGGTGACCACCTACATGTAAGTATATATGGGGCTGCTTAATACAGCTTTGATATCACTGTAAATTAAAGCTCTATTTAATTTGAATTTACTCAACGGCTAAAGTGAACAAGTTGCACCGTAAATACGTTGTCGGTAAGTGGTTGGTAAGTGGTTGGTAAGTGGTTGGTAAGTGGTCGGTAAGTGGTTGGTAAGTGGTCGGTAAGCTGTCGGTAAGTGGTTGGTAAAATTGTGTCGGTAAGTGGTTGGTAAGCTGTCGGTAAGCTGTCGGTAAGCTGTCGGTAAGCTGTTTGTAAGCTGTTGGTAAGCTGTCGGTAAGCTGTCGGTAAGCTGTCGGTAAGCTGTTGGTAAGCTGTTGGTAAGCTGTCGGTAAGTTGTTGGTAAGCTGTCGGTAAGTGGTTGACTCATTTGAACCAAAATATGCTTTATACCTTCTTGAGTTTCCAACGTTCTGGCAACGATAAACTGCTTCGATAACAGATAACAAATTAAAATATCCACGGCACTCACTGTTGGGCCTCTCCTATTGTGTCAAAAACCAGACAATCAGACTGAAAGCGCATGAATCGTTATCTCATACTGGCTCAAGAATATTTTCAACCAAAATACCCTTAATAGTTTCCAAAGTTTCCAACGTTGTGACAACGATAAACCCCTTCCATACAGTGCGATCTCACGGCAAATTAACAGATAACTACAGTATTGTGCTAAAGTCATGCAAACATATTACGACGAATTTCGCTCTTAATGTTCCTACGAATGCCAACGCGAATTCGAATTCCTGACAAACAGTTTTACAAACGTACAGTAAGATGGTTTTGGTAAATACTCTGCATGCCAGAGGCGTCAAAAAGTCAGGATTCTAAAATAATAGATTTGCCGCAGTTTGCCGCAGTTAAAGAACATGTGATATATCACGTGGGAATCCAAGATGGCACGGGTTCACTAATTTACGGTTGAATCGAGAATATGCTGCAAAGAAGAAAAGACAGATATAATGAGTACACTATTTTCATCAATATCCAACTATCTACAACGTACAATGTAGTAAGAATATGCTATTGACAAATTTTGTTCTAACATTGGAAAGCTACATACGCACACTTTGAGTTTGAGACGAAAATTCCCTATTTGTACTATCAGCTGGATTTTACTTTGACATGAAAATTCCCTGTGGAAACCATTCGTCGAGTACTGTTGGTAAGCTGTTGGTAAGCTGTCGGTAAGCTGTTGGTAAGCTGTTGGTAAGCTGTCGGTAAGCTGTCGGTAAGCTGTCGGTAAGCTGTGGGTAAGCTGTTGGTAAGCTGTCGGTAAGCTGTTGGTAAGCTGTCGGCCGACCACTTACTGACAACAAATTTACGGTGCAACTTGTTCACTTTAGCCTTACTCAACATTGCAGCTGTCATATTTTTATATTTACCACATTTAAAGTACAATTTCACTTCACTATGGATCTTTGTTCAAAATTGTATTGGCTTCCACAGACAAATTATTACTAGCTTTAGTTAATTAATTTCACTAATCCTATGGACAACAATTACATGCATGTAAGGTAAAAAGGATCAATCACGGTTTCTGGGAAACCCCCACCCCTCCCCCACACTTCACCATAACCTTTAAAGGTTAATCATTAATAAAACGATGGATATCCAAGGGAGAGGCGGGTGGGTAGTTTCCCAGAAACCTGGATTGAGCCAGTAAACAATACCAATCTGAAAGTCCATATGTTTTTTGAGAAAAACAAGGGCCAAAGCAGGGGTTGTGGCATATTCATGGGTACAAGCATTAATGTGATCTGAAGAGAGATCTAACTGGGCAAATTCTGTCACATTTCTCCTACAATAAATTATGTTCAGTATATAATAGTACAGTGTGTAGTTCTCTCATGTATAAAAATTAGCACATGCTATTAAAGGGTTCATGTTCAAAAGTTTAAAAAGCTACCACAGTCAGGATTTGGGCTCTCAAATTCTCAAAACAAAGCTCGATCTGTTTCAAATTCTGAAAAGAGATCTATTCGGCCAAATTCTTTCAGGTTTCTCCTACAAGATGTTCAGTATTATAGTTGTCTCCTGTAAGAAAAAAATAGCACATTCCGTGAAAGATTTCTTGTTCAAAACATCAAAAAGCTACGACGTGAAATCTTGCTGGATGGTATGTGTACTGTCCGCTGTCAGCGAGTTTAGTACAGTCATGCGGAGTGTGTATATTTATAGCTGGATTAGACTAGTTTAATTGTTCTGTAGCCAATAATCACTTTTGTGTTGATTGCTCAGAAGACTATGGTGTCTGACCTCCTGGGATTATTGTGGAATGAGAGATTGTTTTCTCAGATATTTCCTACACATTTGCGACCAGAGTGTAGTTCTGCTGCATGGCAGAAGTGCGTAAAGTGACAAGCAGCTCTGCACTACTTCAATTTTTCTGCTTTCCTGCAGTCAATTTATTTATAGTCATTTTAATATAATATTATATAAGCTCCAAACGTATGATGATTGCTCATAAAGCTACTGTGTGTGAGTTCCTGGGAGAGTTTGTAGAGTTTTGACATCATTGTGTAGCCCAAACTGTCCTTTATGTTATAATATATGTAAATTGAACAGTGTAAATAAACTTGAACTTGTCACGAAAGTGTGTAGACTGAAAAGCGCTCTTACAAGTTCGATGTACGTACAGCCTCTAATGCACTCAATAAGAACTTCTATAGCCTCAAACATACAACGACTGCTCACAAGGCTATCATGTGTGAGTTCCCGGAGTTATTTAGTAGGCTTAATTCAGGGACCTCTTTATGGGATATTTCGTTGACAGCGCAGTGAAACTCCAAGCGTTTTTGCATACATTAAATTGTTCAAAATCCGCACATGGGCAGCTCATGACCGTGCCCCTTTAAAAACATACCCCTCCCCAAATACACTGTAACAAACTGTATCCCATACATTTCTTATCATCACAATAAATGTACCCTCCCCCCTAATAAGCAGCTATAATTAACAAACAGTCCCTTATACGAGGAATGTGCAAAATTTCACAGCATTCAAGCAGCACAGTTAATAGGGGAATACAATCAGACAGTGGATTAAAATACACACAAGAAATGACAAGGAATGTTGTAACCATAATTATTCGAAGTTGCGATCATAGCAGTTGCTGAGGCATGACTTGGAATGACAATAATCTCTTCTGAAGACATTTTTGCTTCAAGTACAAGCATTTACATGTATGAACCTTCTGACTTTTTCTCCAAACAAAGGCACCAAATTTTGGGGTACGGCCTACAAGCAGGTATTTACGGTACATTGTCCATGTACCAGTATTACCTTGTACTCCCACAAATCAGTAGGTGGCTTCACACCAAGATTCCTCACAGCATCCAGTTCCCTTATTAATGCACGTCTGTGTATTGCCACCTTTATATCAAGAATAGGTTCCTCTAAGTCCTTCTCTGCTAGTGTTATTAGTATTTTGCCATTTATTCCAGCCATCAGGAACTTATTTTCATAAGTTTCTTTGGCCCATGGTCCCAAGCTGGCCACCCATTTGGAGACATCTTCAGGTGTCCACAGCGTGACAGGTTTACTGACTAGAGGCTCATTGGTAGAGGTTAAAATACCAAACAGGTCATAGAAAAACTGTAAGAAAGAAAGAAAATGACATATTAGGCCAAGTTTATCGTCCCCATACGAAACCGGCAGCGCTGTTTAGCGCAGCGCTTTCAAATGTCTGCACTGCGGAAATGCAGCCAAACTGCATCCTCTCTGCCGCTGTTTAGCAGTGAAAGACAAGTTGCAGCGGGCTGTAATATCGCTGTGCAGCTGTAGAAGCGGTGTGCCATCACGTGCAGCTGTAGAAGCGGCGTGCATCACGTTGCAGCCATTCTGCAGCTCTGTTTAAACACTGTCATTTGACTGTCATTATAGCTTCATGGCGTTGCACGAAAATAGACTTATGAAATGCGGTAATCCGAGTCTAAGGTCTATACTATAAAGTGGTGTGAATCGATTTACAGCCATTCTGCAGCTCCTTCCAAGTCTGTGAACTGACTGTTTATTAGCTTCATGGCGCTGCACGAAATGAATAATGAGTAAAAATAACATTTCATACCAAGGGCTATGACGTACGTACATGTGACGTACGTACATGTACGTACCGGAGTCGGCCATATCGAACGTTAACTGGTTAGTTAATGGTTCGTTGCTTTACCGATTTACCACATCACGATGTTAGATTATGTTCTATTAAGCTACTTCTTCATGCAGTACCTTGACAGCTGCGAACACATTATTATTCCATGTTTTCTTACCGCTTTGAAATCACTTGATCATCTCGTAGTTATATATAATACGGTACTTAAGTTGTCATAGATGATCTACAAGCAATCATTTTGATCTGATGGCCTGGGCTATTTGATCTTTGACTGCAGTACACTGCAATGCGCTGCCGACAAAATCCTAAACAATCTCCAGGCGACTTTACAACTGTTACAAATTTAACTCTTCAATTAGAATAAAAGCTCCGCACATTCATGTTGTTCTGTACTGTTCTCGTACCACCAAAATTACTTAACGTGATGGATTACTTGATCGAAGGTTGTAAGTGACATCGTGCCATGCCATGACAGGTTCAGCAGTAATGGAACGACTCAATATAATTAAAACATTTGACAATAAAGTGGTAACCAGTGTACATGTACATGCACACCAGTATTTATTAATGATTCGTTTAATTACATGTTATTGAATTTGATTTGTAAATAACTCATGGTTGTGACCCCCTACCATAAATAATAACCACTCCCTTACCTGCCTTTCGTCTGATCTTTGCCTTTGTGTCACTTGATCGATATCGATCAGCTTTCCGTGATCCATTGCAGTCACAAAGGTTTTTCATTTGATCCATGAAATGTTGTTGACTAGACTATCATATATGGCTAAAGTGAACAACGTTGCACCGTAAATACGTTGTCGGTAAGTGGTCGGTAAGTGGTCGGTAAGTGGTTGGTATGTGGTTGGTAAGCTGTTGGTAAGCTGTCGGTAAGCTGTCGGTAAGCTGTCGGTAAGCTATTGGTAAGCTGTCGGTAAGCTGTCGGTAAGTGGTTGACTCATTTGAACCAAAATACGCTTAATAGCTTCCAAAGTTTCCAACGTTGTGGCAATGATAAACCCCTTCGAATTTTGCTCTTTGTTGCGTTCAAAATTTCGACTAAAAATCGATCAGATAAGTGAAAATTCGAATGCCAAGGCGAAACATTTCGAATATATTTTGTTTATTGTCAAACAAAAAGGTTATCGAAATATCGTACGTGTTCATTGCACAATTTCGTATTTTAACCTTTCTTTCACCAGGATTAAAGCGTGACAAATTCGAATTCATGACAAACAATTTTACAAACGTTTTGGTATAAAATACCCTGCATGCCAGTCAGGCGTCAAAAAGTCAGGATTCTAAAATAATAGATTTGCCGCAGTGTGCCGCAGTTTGCCGCAGTTTGTTTAAAGAACACGTGATATCACGTGGGAATCCAAGATGGCGCAGGTTCACTAATTTACGAATATGCTGCAAAGAAGAAAAGGGAAACCAGCCGACTCTTATCGCTCCCCACTCGTGAAAGAGACGTCTGGGAAGTGAGGCAGAAAATGCCATACTGATGACGTATTATGTTTTGACAGTCGTAGGACAAATTCTCTTGACCGGGCCGAGTCGCTGAAAGAACGAAGCAAGCAAGCTACCAACACACGCTAAGTACATTGTATATAGGCTTGAATTTCATGGTTCATGACGGTGATCAACTGCCAAGCAAACGAGCAGCCACGGTAGTTTATATATTCCTTGAAAAGAACTCTGTCGTTCGCATTCGGCTTCTGAGAATTGCAACTAATTTATGCATCGTGAAATGGCTATCTGCTACGTCATCAGTATGGCATTTTCTGCCTCACATCCCAGACGTCTCTTTCGCGAGTGGGGAGCGATAAGAGTCGGCTGGTTTCCAAGGCTAAAGAAAAGACGGATATATTGAGTTCACTATTTTTATCAATATCCAACTACATGTATCTACAACGTAGTAAGAATACGATATTGACAAATTCCATTCTAACATTGGAAAGCTACGTGATACCAAGAGCGTAGCGTGTATGTACGCACATACGCACACTTTGAGTTTGAGACGAAAATTCCCTGTTTGTACTATCAGCTGGATTTTACTTTGAGACGAAAATTCCCTGTGGAAACCATTCCTCAACTACTGTCGGTAAGCTGTCGGTAAGCTGTTGGTAAGCTGTTGGTAAGCTGTTGGTAAGCTGTTGGTAAGCTGTTGGTAAGCTGTTGGTAGGCCGACCACTTACCGACAACAAATTTACGGTGCAACTTGTTCACTTTAGCCCACTTAGATAAACGCTGTTGCACACACTTAGATAAACGCTGTTGCACACACTTAGATAAACGCTGTTGCACACACTTAGATAAACGCCGTTGCACACACTTAGATAAACGCCGTTGCACACACTTAGATAAACACGAGAGAGAGATATGTAATAAGAGCTGCGATTTCAAATCTGTAATGCGAGAACTATTTTATGTTTGGCCTGATGAATAATATAGAATGATAAAATAAGGCTGCCCGCCTGAATCCTTTTATAGTGATGGGACTAAAATAACGTTTCATAATGAACAGCCCTAAAGAGAAGTCATGCATGGCACCAATAACACCAGGAGAGACAAAGGAATCAAGTCTTCTCTTTTCTCTGTCTTCATCGGTCATATAACGCCCTTTTACCGGGATGTATATCTTTGGCGAGTCTAGATATCGTCTGGGGGAGCATGCACCACCGAATTTTATTTTTAAATAAAGCAAGGTGAATGAGCGGCAACTGCTTTTGCTATAGGAAATGTGTGATCAAAGCCTTGCAGGCTAAAATGATAGAATTTCACGGTTAAACTTGCTATAATGCTTCATTACCGCCAAAAGATAAAGGAAAACAAAACCTATTATGTTTCCTGTGTTTCTTTGTGTCTACCAAAGCAACAACTGTCAAGAAAGTTTGATAGGAATATAAAGGTATCTATATATGATAATGTATAAGTCTTTTGCAGAGTTTTTTTTGTTTCAGTGTATGTATGTATATATACATGTACCAGTGGCTAAAAAAATCCCAGGGTAATCGAATGGTATCATAAACCGGTACACAGGCAGCCAAAGCTCAAGTTACGAGCTCAAGTTACGAAAATATAAGCCAGGGTTTGTATGGGAGCGTAGCGAAGTCCGTTTACAAGCCGGAAATACTGTAATATATTTGAATAAAATGACTTACCTTGTCACTGTGCTGTCTTCTGTCGTGTTTCTCTCCTTGTTGGGTGGTTTTAAGCTGATTTCAGCTACGCTCCCATACAAACCCTTATATTTTCGTAACTTGAGCTCGTAACTTGAGCTTGGGCTGCCTGTGACCGGTAATGCTGAAGGATACATGCACGAGCCACTTCCGGGGTTTGAAATTCTTGGAAGAATATTCATTGATCTGGTACGGTTACATAAATGATTATGCTGGGCCTTTTCACCGCTAACATCTGACGTTAAATTAGAGAGTTTGACAGGACTGGACGTCTGACGTTAGCAGGGTTAACTGTTACATGTATATGCAACCGACTCCTGGTCACAACTAAAACGGCAAATGAATACCTAGCTCTCAATAGTAACGTCATCAGTATAATAATTAACTCATCAAGCACAAATAATTATTTATAGAAGTTCTTATTACATGTGTGCAGCCGTGTTTATCTAAGTGTGTGCAACGTCTAAACCCTAACCTAAACCCTAACCCTAACCCTAACCTTATTGATAATAAGGCAGCTAACTAAGTGGCACCGTGGTCCGCAGTGCCGCAGTGCCGCAGTGCCGCAGTGAAGCGATTGAATTTATAATAAGGCATATAACTAAGTGGCACCGTGGTCCGCAGTGCCGCAGTGAAGTGATTGAATTTATAATAAGGCATATAATTAAGTGGCACCGTGGTCCGCAGTCCCGCAGTGAAGTTGATAAATATGCTAATCAGTCGACTGCGTGAGATTGAATTTATAATAAGGCATATAACTAAGTGGCACCGTGGTCCGCAGTGCCGCAGTGAAGCGATTGAATTTATAATAAGGCAGCTAACTAAGTGGCACCGTGGTCCGCAGTCCCGCAGTGAAGTTGATAAATATGCTAATCAGTCGACTGCGTCACTGCGGACCACGGTGCCAGTCTTTTATGGTAGCTAAAAAAGTGACAGGGTATTCTAAAGCGTGTGCAACTGCGTTGATCTAAGCGTGTGCAACCGCGTTTATCTAAGTGTGTGCAACCGCGTTTATCTAAGTGTATGCAACAGCGTTTATCTAAGACTTAGTGGGTGCAACAGCGTTTATCTAAGTGGGTAGAATTTTTTTTGACCGAGTGAAGATTGGGAATGAGTTACATGTGAATAACTGAGGCCTACGTGTTTCAATACAATACAATATACAATACAATAAACTTTATTTTCTTCGAATTTAAGGTAGCAAATTACAAGATGCTAATATCTCCGAAATCCAATAAAATAACTAAAATAAATATAAAATAAAATAGAGATACATTTACTCCTGTATATATACATTTGGATATATTAACTACAAAATATAAATTTAAGTTGTAAATTCAATGAAATGATTACTAAAGAAATAAGATATACAATGTGTGGAATCATAGTAATAATAAATGAAGCTATAGTATGCTGAATAAAGGTCTAGTATATAACGCTATATACATGATGTAGTGATAAATATAAAATTAAAGGTAATATATAATTAATCTGATCTACAGAAGGAACAACAGTCATTGGTAAAGTTAGTTTTAGAAATAGCTGTTTTAAAGGTTTTTATACTTGGAGAGGATCTGATAGAGTCACTTAAGGAGTTCCAAAGTTTGCTGCCATTATAATGAAAGGAATGTAGTCCATGTTTGGTAGTTTGTACTCTTGGTATATCAACAGAAAGATGACCACGGAGATTACAGGTTAATGAACGTTTAGTTATGAGGTCTGTGATATAGCTGGGAGCAATTCCATGTATGGATTTATATACTAAAGTTAAAGTGTCATGAATTCTTCTGTTATGGAGGGTAGGGTGATTTAGCTGTTGGAGTAAGTGATCATATGTGCTAGTAAAGTCATTGAAAACAAAGCGTAAACTCCTTTCATTAAGCTTTTCTAGTTTAGTAGAATTCCGCTTACCACAATGATTCCAGACCACAGAACAGTAGTAAACATCTCTTAATACAATAACTAAATATCTATAATTATTTCTATTTCCAGTGTATGCGAAACGATTTGCAGTGGTGTGACATGGGAAGGAAAAGCCGGATTTTGCCAAAACCATTCGAAACAAGCGTGGCCCAGGTCAGCAGGTCAGCGAGGAGATAACTACAAAGAACATGCAGTCTTCAGCTATAAAGTGCCACAAAAATACTTGACTAGTATCTATCTACACTAAAATGTAAAAGTTCCTATTAGTAAGGAGATACAGCTACAGGTCAGTAAGCTCGATTTGTATCGAAGTGTTGACTGTGTAATTTATCTATAGTCGTCGTAAATATCTGAGATCTCTATTGTACTAGGAGACCAAGGAACTTTTTTTATGTACGAACAACAAGCTAAGTCATATCGTAGGGACGATACGTTTTCAACACGCCGGAATATAATTAAGCCCGTGATTGCAAGAGTGGCTACAATCGCAAAACAACATTGTAGATGGCTTGCTAAAAATAAACATTGTTGTTATAATTTTTGTACTGCAATGAATATGTATTTCCATAATTTTTGCAGCCTATCCGTAGATCGATCTGTAGCGCTCATGCACATAATTATGTCTCAAATTACTGCAGACAGCTGCAGAATGCTGTTCGCGCTGCTAAACCACTGCTATGTATATACGCATTTTTGTAATTTTTGCAGCGTTATGCAGCGTTTTAGTTCACTTTTCGTGTTTATAGTACCGCTACAGAACTCATGCTGTCATTGCGATGTCAAATAGCTGCTCGGCGCTGTTTTCAGCAGCCAAAATTCGCAGCCAGCCAGTTTGCAGTGCGTTCACAGCACTGCCTGAAGTGTTTCTGCAGTGCTGCTTGTTTCGTACGGGTCCCCACATGCTTCCTTATTTTAGGCTGCCTCCTGCATGCAGTCGAATAAATAAACATTGAGGATTGCTTGGGGTTCACTGGGCAAATAAAATTATTAAGTGAAAACATGGCTTTTGTCTGTGTTTTGATAATGCATGAGTTCGTGGAAAATTGAAGGGCTGTGTGCAAAAAGGGCGTAAGTGACTCTTGATCACATTCTAAATGCTCCTTCAATTTCTTTGTTTTCTAAGGGAGAATTTAGAACGTAATCAAGAATCACTTATGCCCTTTTTGCACACAGCCCTTCAATTATAAATCATGGTATACATCTTTTTTTTTTTGCAAATCCAGACAATAAACAGTCATGTTTTTTTCTTACTTGGCCTTATAATATAATGTTACAGGTCAAATTTAGTTTCAGGTCAAAGTTATTTTAACTTAGGTCATTTTTTTCAACCAAGGTCATTTTTTCCCCAACCTAGGTCAAATTGAATCAACTTACTAGGTCAAATCAAACTCAACCATTCAAAATTCCTAAACAAGTATGATTTTTCATAGTTCCTTGTGTTTAGGTTGAGGATGGCATTGCAGTAATTTAAGAAGATATCAAGTTCTACTGTCAGAAATATTTTGTAATAAAAATACATGTACATTGTACATGTAACTTTAATAGTACCTTGTCTGTGTTGTTCATTTCTTTAGTGGTTTGCTTTGGCTTACCCGGGAACTTATGTTTACTGATGGTTAGGCTATTTTTTAAATGTAGGGTTAGGATTTGGATTAGTTCTCATGCAGGACCATTGAAGAAGATTACAGTCTCTGTTATTTAGTGACTAGCTCTAAATACCCATTGTTGGTGGTTAGGGTGTTTTTAAATGTAGGGTTAGGATTTGGATTAGTTCTCATGCAGGACCATTGAAGAAGATTACAGTCTCTGTTATTTTAGTGACTAGCTCTAAACACCCTAGAGCACCCGTTCTGGACAGTTAGGGTGTTTTTAAATGTAGGTGTAGGGTTTGTATCAGTTCACAGGACAATTACCCTACATTGTATATCGTTATGACGTCACAGCTCGTTTATGAGGGGGACAGAATCGACTTGAACAATAGAGTTTTGAACTAAATCTGCTCTGCTGAGGAAAATGTAACTTCGAATTGTCTGGTTTCCAGATATCAGCTGTATCAATGTTTATCCCACAATATTTACCATATTTGGTGGCTGTTACCGCTATTCTACGTTCTACAAAATGCATTTGATGGCGATTTCCTTTGTGTTGTTGCTGTTTTGTCCCCTTCCCACGACCGTGATCCTTAGCGTTTAAACAATAGATTGTTTTGATTTGACGTCATAATGATATACATGGAGGTCAATTGAAGCATAGTGCTTGTGTAGGGTCATCTGCAGTTGCCCCATATTTTTGTTACTTTGACTTTATTGTACTTATGAAAAATAAGTCTTGTGCTGGGAAACAATCGTGTAGTAGGTGTACAGTTCACTCGTGTTTTTGTTCATGAAATTGTTGACAATGTTTTTTATATTGCAGAAATCTGTAAGACCACTTAATTCCACTGAACATTATCAATGTTATTTAGGGACATTATGGTGCTTACCAGTGAGCTGTTTCTTTACTATAATAGTATTTTGCTTGTAATCATTTTTTGATGGTCATGAGAACAGCACAATGCAACAAAACTGACACCGTGACAGTTGATAACGTACCTGAATGCCTGAGACAGATTTCATTCACGACCATTTTTGGAACTTCTTGTCCTTCATGTGGTAGATCCCTTTTCTCCAGCCACTCTCACTTGAAAACTGTGGTAAATTCTCTATTATAGTGCAGGTGTATGTAGAGTCGTTCTTAATGAATGATTTTGGTGTTGAAAATGGTTAAGGTTTTTTAAATTTACCTTTTTGGTGGGTTATTGTTTATAGTTGAGAAAATTAGTTAAATATATTAATGACCCAAATGGGCAGTATTCTATAGTTGCTCCCAGTTTGAAATAATTCCTTTTCTGCATAACTTCTTTGTCAGGTTTAAGAGAAGCTGGTTTACTTCCATAATGTTCTTGTCAAACACTGACTCGAATCGTCGAGACGAGAGTTCTGCAGTCTATAAACAGTGTCGGAGATTATCTTCTTTCATCGCTTTTTACAGATATCACTTCACTCTTCCATAGAAACTTTCTTCTAATATATAAACTAAGTGAGAGGTGAAATCCTATTCTCTGGCTTTCTTTTAGTTCGCTTTTAAAGTCGGTTTAGTTCACAATATCCCGCTTCTAATCATGCATCTCAGCGATGTTTTCCAAGTCCGACTTTGTTAGTAGTGCACATGCGTTGAATAAAATTAAGAGGCAGAGAGGGAACTAGTAACTAATTTCCATAAGGAGAGCTATATTATTCAAAAAACCGTGACTGGATTTCCAACGCAAGTCTCTGTGACGCAGTTGGTAAAGCTCTGGTCTTCCAAGACATTCTTCCAAGCAAAGGATTGCAGGTTCAAGTCCCACTACCAGCGAACGAAAAAGTGAAACAAAAGTAAGTAGTAATTGAGGTGTCATTAATTAGTGATTTACTAAGTTGGTTATGGGGGTTAGAGAAGTGAAAAGCGGTTAGGGAGGGGGAATGGTGAGTACCGTAGAGGGAGGGCAGAGTGGTCAAAATATTTTGCAGGGGGAGGGGTGGGTGGAATTTTTTTTCTTTTTCAATCCCAACAAAAAAACTAAATCCCTTTTTTTTTTATAAATTTATCCCAAAAAAATAAAATTTAATCCCTTTTTAGAATGATTGACAGGTACCTTAAAAATGACCTAGGTTGGAAAAAAATTTACCTAGGTTAAAAAAAAATGACCTAGGTTGAAAATAAATGACCTACATGTACATGTAGGTTGAAAAAATGATCTGATGTTAATTTTGACCTGTAACATATACATGTAGTTAACTAGTTATGATTTGAAAAGAGGATCAAGTCAATGTCTTTAAAGTGCCTAGATGAACAATACATTTTTATTTTAGATATCAATTCTACATCAAGTGAATAGTAGAATGGTAAAATATATTTTGCTATGAATGCTGTGCCGCTGAGTTAAGGAGGTTTTAATATCCAAAATGCTAATTACATGACGTCAAGGGAGGTATTTGCAATCACTTCTTAGTGGTTGTGAATGGGCGTTTCTATTGAATGGGATATAGGAAAACAAATTTCTAACATCATTTTATTTCAACCATGGGTATATATAACACTGATAATTTGACAAATTTGTTTAATCGTAACAAAACATTTTGTATACTGTAATAATTGATGCCTCCCCTGACGTCATGTAATTAGCATTTTGGATATTAAAACCTCCTTAACTCAGCGGCATAGCATTCAAATCAAGACATACTGTACCATTCTACTATTCACTTGATGTAGAATTGATATCTAAAATAAAAAAATAATGTTCAAAGGTACTTTAAATCAAAATAAACCTATCACACTGGGCTGTCAAAGTTTTTATGTTGATGGGTAACTGTGAAAAATAGCCAGCCTTTTTCTGCCATAAGCTACACCTCTGGCTTAAGTTAAATTACTTTAATTAAATAAATATAGCCAGCGATCATCATTCTAATGACAGCCCTGTATCATCCAGCTTTACTTTAAATCAAAACAAGAAGCAGGTCATGATTGTACTTAATATGAAATCTCTTTTCAGAATCTTGGATTGAAAATAAAAATGGTATAAAAATTTGAAAGCAGTATGAAAATGTATGGTATGAGAAATGTCATATAAAAAAAAATTGAAACCACAACAAAATAATATTTCTTTCCATTAAACAGTATTATTTTTGAAAATAATTTTGACTGGCTTTTAATTATTTTTTTGTGAGTCAGTATGTATGTCCAGATAATGAGCTACATTGTATATTTAGAACAGATCTTGAGGGAGTTCTTGTGCCCTCGCTTTGAGAATTCAATCAAACCATAGTCTGACAGTAAAATGCAGTGTAAGTAAAATCACCAAATTTAATAAATAAAACATCCAAGTCTGCGATTATCTCACATTTTGCTTGCACTCAGAAAAGTATAACTTCCCTTCTGCAGTAGTATCAAGAAACACGAGATTCCAAAACTCAATGCAAGTTTAATTGGAAATAGCAAGAGCTGTCAGAAACTACTTTTACTGTACATGTGCATGTAGTGGCCGCGGTTATGATTGACAGCAGCCGTGGTATGGCTGCAGTTAACTACGACTTTACCGCAGCCTTACGCAGTCATTCTGAAGTCAAACTGTGGTTTCACTGCAATCACTGGATGCGGTCAACCGTGGTAAATGCTTCAATAATTTCAGGCGGTACTGTAGCTGGTACATTACATAGCCTTTATACCTATCCACTTACACTTCATATCCCTATCACAGATGAGACAATTTAACTCCAACTACTTTTTAAAGTCTTACCATAAGTATCCCAACTATTCCAGCCACAAGAGCCACACTCTTGGTCACAACCAGCCATCGGCTCCTGTTATGCTCCCCACCATCTCCCCTCTGTCGCTGGCCAAGCCTCTTTCGTCCAAAAGTCTCAAACTTATCCACAATCTCAGCATAGCCTTTTAAACTCTCAGTAGTAAATTGCCTTTGGGATACCTCTAAAGGAAAGAGCTTCTTGATAGTTTTCCTAACAGGAAAGAATAACAAGTTGAATGGAGGTTGAATCTTTTTCTGCCAGCAAAAGATTTCATGCTACATGTACATGCAGTCCCACTCAAAAACTTTGCAACCATCAAAGCCACCAGAGCCACTAACATTTTAGTACAATGTAGCTGAGCATTAGTGGTTTGGTGGCACTACATGTACATGTAACAGTAAATGCTAGGTGGCTAGCCATCAATGGCTGAAGAAGTTTGGTGGCTAGTTGTTGGTGGCTCAAGACATTTGGTGGCCAGCCATCTGTGCATGATTGGATAATTTTTCACTGAACTGTGAGTCAAT
Source organism: Actinernus sp. WN-2022 (assembly GCA_030867875.1). Lineage (NCBI taxonomy): Eukaryota > Metazoa > Cnidaria > Anthozoa > Actiniaria > Actinernidae > Actinernus > Actinernus sp. WN-2022. The sequence goes on from JAOWCC010001634.1 coordinate 89,088,622, forward strand.
ATAAACAAACTGAAGTAGAAAATTGCAGTTGCATCGTGTCTGAAAGAATAGAAGACCAATGTATTTTTGGGGAACTTCAAACTTTACAGATTGTTTCGAGAATAACTATAAAGTAAGAAAATTGGACTTCAAAACAGTTCAGTCAAACTCGGCCAGCTAACTGTAGACATGTACACTAAACTTCATTCCTGTTTCATTCTTCAACGTGCTGCTGTGTTTATAAACAATGCTGTTGGTGTATTTATGAATTGGCTTCTAGATAATTAACTTAGTTATTATAAGAAAATTACTTCAAAATAGTTCTCAAACTCGGCCGGTACTCTAGTAGCCCGATTTTCAGATGGCACGAGGTCGTGAGGTCATAGTACTCTAGCTGTGCTAAACTATATTCCTGTTTCATTCTTCAATGTGTTGCTTTAAACCGCTTTGCTGTGCAGACATTGTCTGTTTTTTTTTTACACAACAACGTTAACACTGGAGTGCCACGCCATTGGCACAGTGCTGAGTGTATCCCTGTATAGAATGTATTCCCCCGTGCTGAGTGTATCCCTGTATAGAATGTATTCCACAGTGCTGAGTGTACATTGTATCCCTGTATAGAATGTATTCCCCAGTGCCGAGTGTATCCCGTGTAGAATGTATCCCCCAGTGCTGAGTGTATCCCGTGTAGAATGTATCCCCCAGTGCTGAGTGTATCCAGTGTAGAATATATCCCACAGTGCTGAGTGTATCGATCCCTGTATAGAATGTATCCCGTGTAGAATGTATCCCCCAGTGCTGAGTGTATCCAGTGTAGAATGTATCCCCCAGTGCTGAGTGTATCCCTATGTAGAATGTATCCTCCAGTGCTGAGTGTATCCCGTGTAGAATGTATTCCCCCAGTGCTGAGTGTATCCTGTGTAGAATGTATCACCCAGTGCTGAGTGTATCCCATGTAGAATGTATCCCCCAGTGCTGAGTGTATCCCCGTGTAGAATGTATCCCCAATCACTGGGCACTAGTGTAGCAAACTTATTCAACGATCACTTTGCTAATATTACATCTACTGTTAAACTCAGCAGCCCTCCTGGTAGTCCCACCTTAACAAGTTTGTCATCTCCAAGCTACCATCTGGTGTTTCATTCAACATTCCACCTGTTTCTGAGGAATTCGTCTCCTCAAGTCTTCAATGCTTGTCCACTGGCAAGGCCACCGTTTTGGACGGTCTTTAACCAGCTATTTTCTGAAAATTGCCGCTTCCTCAATTTTCCCTTCACTGACAGCAATTTTTTATCTGAGTATTTCATCTGGTATTTTCCCAAACCTCGCCAATGTATAAAGACGACTCGCTCTTTGACAGCTCCAATTTTCGTCCAATCTCCATCCTTGCCGTGGTCTCTTACATGTAAGTCCTAGAGCGCCATGTACACTTATCTTTTTACGACTTTCTTGCTCAGCACAAACTCCTAACAGACTCACCGTTTGGCTTTAGAAGGTTCCGTTCATGTGAGCTGGCCATCACTGATCTCTCGGACAAGATACTGAGCAATATATATCCATTCGATAACAAACTCCTAAATGGACTTCTCATCATCAATCTGAAAAAGGCATTATTTTGACCTGATCGATCACAATACACTACTCTACAAGCTCTGTGTCTATGGCTGTTCCCCCTCGACTATCGTGTAGTTCTGTTCCTATCTGTCAGGGTGTACCCAGAGAACCCTATTCCGGGGCACTCTGTCAGATGCACTTCCAGTGTCTGTAGGTGCATCCTCGGGCCGCTTTTCTTTCTTATATTTATTTCTAACACCTACATGTACCAGACAATGTTTGCCGATGATACTACTATACTCACTTCTGGCCACTCTATCTCCACTCTCAGTTCTCAGTTCAATGAAGTCGCTTTAGCTGTGTCTTCATGGACAAGGCAAAACAAAATGGCACTCAACATATCTAAGACCAAGTCTCTACTTGTAACTTCCTCTAAGAAATTCTGTATGCTACCTTGCTCTACATTAAATGTGGTAGTTGATGGTAACAGTATCGAGCAGGTCAACCATGCCAAGATATTAGGCATCACTTTAGACAGTTTCATGTTATGGGAACACCACATCGACAACATCTGTGCCATCATCAGTAGTAGACCTACTCTTCTCTGTCACATTAAGCCTTTCCTCACCTACATGTACATGTATGAATGTGCATTGCGCTTCTTCTTATTCTGCTATAACTGTCGCTTCTTGCTTCACTGCTGCTGCATTTCTGGCACTGTGTCCAGTGCATAGCCCCTTCCATTGCGCATAGTCTTCTAGTAAGTATATTTGTTTTTGATTTTATTTCTTCTTTCAAGGTTCTCGTCGTGTTCCTTGTCATCTGCAACCAACAACTCGCACGTCGTCATGGAGGTTGTGTGCACCTGGGCAATCTTTGATGATTTGCCACACTATCTGCTGGAATTTCTCAGTCGCCATATTCACACCAAACAGCAAGCGTTTGTATCTGTACAGACCATTTGGTCCAGCAAATGTTGTAATGTCCCTAGAGTCGGAGTGGAGCTAGACTTGGTGAAATGCCATGTTTAGATCTAATTTGGAGAACACCTTAGCATTCGAGACCTCCTGTAAGGAACTGGATGCTTCTCCCTCACTATCGTGCAATTTGCTTGCCTCATATCTAGGCAAATTCTGACATCACCATCTTGTTTCTCAACGACCACTAGGGGGTTGACCCAGCTGGTAGGCCCATTCACTTTTTCAATAACGTCAAGCGCTTCAAGTTGCTCCAGCTTCTCTACGACCTTATGCCTCCTACTGAAGGGAATTATGCGCAGGGGTTGGGCTATGGGGTGCACACTCTTATCAATGTGGAGTTTTAACTGATAACCCTTAAGTTTACCCAGGCCCTCAAACACCTTGGGGTACTTGGCTTTAAGAGCTGCTTTCCTATTTACTTGCTCTACACCTCCTATTGAGGTGATGAAGATTTGATACAGTGTGATCTCACGGCAATTAACATTCATTTGACAACAAATTGGAAAACAGCCAAAACTTCTCACTTCGGCAGAGATCACAGCAATCTTGTACCCAGATCCCATTTGTTTCTTGCTGCGCATGCTCGACGAAAAAATAGGGCTCTGGAATAATCCGATTTTCGTATATTCTGATTGGCTGTTCTGAACAATGCAATTTCACCGGAACTCAAACATAAAGCATTTCTGGAGGGTTGATTTATTTGGACAAAGGCATTGGAAATTAGGGCCGGGTTATCTTAACGCTAAAAACCATTGGATTTTACCTAAATGGATGGCGCAAAAAAAAATCAGGGATTCTTAGATATTTGCTTGTATCTGTTGTACATGTAGGTCAAATTGACCTTGAGTCAATTCAACCTAGGTCAAATTGACGCTTCAGGTCAAATTGACCCCACGTCAATTTAACCTAGGTCAAATTGACCTTGAGTCAATTCAATCTAGGTCAAATTGACCTTGAGTCAATTCAACCTAGGTCAAATTGAACCTGGTGTTTGTGTTTAAGGTAATCACTGTTTTCTTCAGGTAATTTTTTCAAGATTCTAAAAAGGGAACTTACATTGAATGTTCATTGATATTAGGGTTTTTAAATGTAAGGGTTTGGGTCAGTTCACAAGGAACACTTAAGAAGTATTATATTTCTGTGTTGTTTAGTGATTTAGCCCTAAAGAACCCTACATTAGTGAGCACCTGTTGTTGATGGTTAGGGTGTTTTTAAATGTAGGGTTATAAGGATTTGTATTAGTTCTCAGCATAATAGAAGAAGGATTACAGTCTGTATTATTTAGTAACTAATAGTTCTAAACACCCTAAATAAATTAGTGACTATATAATTATTTATAGCTCTAAACACCGAAAATTAGTGAGCACCCATTGTGGACGGTTAGGGTGTTTTTAAATGTAGGGTTAGGTTTTGCATTAGTTCTCAGGACAATTGAAGAAGGATTACAGTCTGTTATTTGGTGATTAGCTCTAAACACCGAAAATTAGTGAGCACCCATTGTGGACGGTTAGGGTGTTTTTAAATGTAGGGTTAGGTTTTGCATTAGTTCTCAGGACAATTGAAGAAGGATTACAGTCTGTTATTTGGTGATTAGCTCTAAACACCCAAAATTAGTGAGCAAGCATTGTGGACGGTTAGGGTGTTTTTAAATGTAGGGTTAGGTTTCGCATTGGTTCACATGCATGCAGGACCATTGAAGAAGCATATTTTGTTTAGCGACTTACCAGTAGCTCTAAACACCCAGAATTAGTGAGCAATTGGGTTTACTGAGGTTACTGTTAGGGTTTGGATTAGTTCACAGGTCCATTAAATCAATTTATAATTAAGTGTTAGGAATGAGTTTGCTTGGAGTGGGGTGTTAACTGGCTTTAGTAAATCTGCTTGTTATTACTGGCCCTGTCAGCATGGAAACGGCAAAGTGAAATATAACTGTTGATAATGTTTTGAGTTATTTATGTATAAGTTCTCAAACATTAATTTATCTATTCCTGCATCTTTTCACACCTCTGTGGGCGATTCTTTGATGAGAGACCAAGACAATATAATACAGCATTTCTTTGAGTCACTTTCCAATTGTGTTTTATTCCATTTGAAAAGCTGAGTCTAACGAGTATGAGCTGGTAATACTCCAAGATCCTCTGCACTCGTTACTTTACTGAGATACTGTTTAGCTCTTGAATCGTATCGGGTGAGGTATTAAAGTAAATGGATGGGTGACCTGAATGTAAGTGGTCAGGGGGTTAAGAAAGCGATAGAAGTAGGGGGTGGTAGTAGGAAGAGAAGTGGGGATGTAGGAAGAGGAAGGGAGGGGTGGGTTGCTAAAAAGTATTTTGTAGGGGAGGGGTGGGTGAATTTTTCTTTCTTTTTAGTACTCCCCCCTAAAAAACTAAACCCCTTTTTTTATGAATCCCAAAAAATAATAAATCCCTTTTTAGAATCATTGATAGCCAAACCTGAGTCAATTTGACCTAGGTTTAATTGACTCAAGGTCAATTTGACCTACAACATATCCACTCGGGAGTTCATATCACTTCATCGCACACACACATCGCACACACACATCGCACACAGTACATGAATTCTCAGAATTCGAAAATCGAACTCAACTGGATACAGCCGAGGGATTTACCGTAACAGATAGGTAATACTATACATTCCCATATTAACAACAATGTTCGTAAGTGCTCTATAGGCAGAAGTAGCATTTTCCGATTTCGTAAACTTGTGAACAGGCGCTGATCGCTTAAATATAAGCGTTTGTATGGGAATGTAACGAACTCCAGCTTTCAAGGAGCTAAAATACGAGAGAATCGTAAGTAAAAATGCCTTGACTTCCTTCTACCGTGTATTCAGTTGCCGTTTGTGTGGTCATCTGGCCATGGCTCAGGTAAAGCGATTTTAGCGAGTTTTCGATCCCCATGAATCCTCTTGTGCACTCAGGAATCTGTGATGTCTGATATCGATCGCACGATAAAGAAACACGAGCCAAATGCATGAAAATAAAGCCTTAAATCCAACCTAAAAACGGCAGAAGATGAAAGAGACTCCCTAAGGCTTGCCCCTGACACTAGCAAGCAAAAGATCACTATCAAGATACCGGGTGAACGTCCAAATCCAAACCAAAACCCGAGAATAGAGAATCGAACCCAAAGAAACGACTTCTCAGGGTGACGTAATGATAAGCATGCGCAGAGTCAACGGAAGTCCGTGATTCACAGACTTCCGGAATCGGATTATTCCAGAGCCCTATTTTTTCGTCAAGCATACGCAGTAAGAAACAAATGGGATCTGGGTATGAGATTGAGATCACAGGTACATGTACCCCAGGCTCATTATGCGTAAAACGGTTATTTCCCGGATATTTAAAATTACAGTAAATGTATGGAGTTTTAGTTCGAATCCCTCTAAAATAAAATTCAATAAATCGTCAAAATATTCTTACCTGTCTCTTGTGTGTTCCTTTCAGTTTCTTTGAAGTTTCAAGCCATTCCGTTCAATATTGAGGGAGTTACAGGAATTTTCCTTCCCTTAGTATAATTATTGGGAAGGTAGCAAACTGTACAATTACCGTACGCCGATCAGCTGCAGAAAATTGCCTCAAATTCCCACAAAAATCCTGTACATTGCCAAAATTACTTCAAATAACGGTTGCCCAAACACAGGTCCTTCACTGCACTCAGCTTCCCTTTCATTGGTTTACTTTAATGGGAGAAAAATGCCATGTAGTTTGCAGTTTTCGGGTTTCACGGATGTTCAATTCGATCTTGTGTAGAGATTGACTCAAAGCATTTCCCGCATCAGGTGAAACTGTTCAGACACGAAACGAAAATGAAATAAAAACTTAGAAAACATTTTATTCTGAAGGTAGAAGATATCTGGTGCGATCCAGGCGATGTTAAAGCAAAACAAACACTGACGACCTACAATGATTATTCAAATCAGTTTGTGGAAAATGTCATGCTTCCGGCCGTGTTGTAGAATTCTTGAGACCTTTGAAAACGGATCCACATTAATAAAATAACTCCAGAATATTTTATTGGACATCTTTTTCATTTTCCATAACTAGGTTGAGTCCATGTAGTTGTGTGGTGAATTAAACTACAGGCACTCCAGTGTTGTTGTGTCAAAAACCAGACAATGTCTGTGCAGCAAAGCGGTTTAAAGCAACACGTGAAGAATGAAACAGGAATAAAGTTTAGTGAAGTTAGCTGTTCGAGTTTTACTGAACGGTTTTGAAGTGATTTTCTTTAGTTATTCCAGGGAAAATCTGTGAAGTTCCCAAAAAATTTCTTCAATTCTGTCAGACACGATGCGACTACAATTATTATTAATATGCTAATTTTTGACTTCAGTTTGTTTACATTCACTCACACCACAGTACAGTGCAAACTTTTTCAATCGTGCACTGACTAACGGCTAGCCGCCAAATGTCTTGAGCCGCTGACGGCTAGCCACCAAACATCTAGCGCCGTCAACGGCTAGCCACCAAACGTCTAGTGGCGTCGACGGCTAGCCACCAGCTTTTACCATTGGTGCCACCAAATCACTAATGCCCAGCCACTAAAAAATTAGCGCTGCTGGTGGCTGCAAAGTTTTTGAGAGGGACTGTACATGTACATTTGTATAATAATAAATTATATTACATGTACATTATAAACAGAGTACCCCCTGAGTAGTATTCTATCTTGGGGCTGTGTTTTCCTTTATAGGCCCTTGGCTATGGTCTCAGGCACCCAACTTCCACTGGGCGATAATGTTAATCCCTATTACAATGTACATGAATTTCACCATTTTTGTATAGAGTCTATTCGTATGCTGGAGATACTAATTTGTAAATTGATCCAATTGCCTCTTACGTACCTTAAGAGAATATTAACATTAGGAAATCCATGCCAGGACTGTCTGCATTCCGGACATGTTGTCTTCCTGGATGAATACCACCACTGGGCCAGGCAAAACCTACAGAAGCTGTGACCACAGTTCAAGGTGGTGGGGTTTACCATCAACTCATAGCAACAGCTACACTGAAAGTCTTGTTCAGAGGGACCATTTGTCTCGCTATCGCTGTCCTCCATGTTAAAACTAGAGAAGTACAAAGATTATGGGATATGAAACATTACATGTTGTGCATCACTCTACAGCATCAGTGTTGCTATGGCAACATCAATTCATGCTAAAGTTAAAAGCATGTAAGATTATTGTTCTTAAGTCAACTGAAACTTCCATACAACCCTGGTCCCAAAATATGGGGTATAACAGGGGCATGGAATCACTTTTGAACAATGACTTGCCCCGCAGGGTGGTAGACGTAGACTAATTTCCTCATCTCAGGATATGAGGGGAACTGGGTACAAGTTGCTATATGAAGTTGGCTGCTAAGGAACAAGAAGCTTTATTTTACTCGTGGTGACAGCATACACTTTTTAAAATAAAACACGTGAAAAATAACTAAGTAGAACAAAAGGTGTTTAATAAATCAATTGATTTCATGTTGGGGGGGGCGGGTTTCAGTCATTTGCTCAGGGTCTGTGTTAAATCCCCCACCATGTCCCGGAACTGGTGGGTGGGGGTTTCAATTGACTAGTGCATTACTTTATAATAATACACAAATGCCAGATAATGGGTATTAATTCAGACTGTCAAGCAAATTCTGACGATATGCCTTCTGAGTGGTATATTTTAGTTCTGTCCAAAATTGAGATGTGATTTTAAATTTAAAACATCTAAGTCTACTCACTTTATAAAGCAGCGGTAATAATCAAACATATTAACAATGAAACAGTCAACAATAATGGTTAAGCATCACTAAATTTTCCAGGATTTCCTGCACCAGGAATACTGTTCTAGCTCTATTTTGAAGGGTTAAGTTTTGGTGATTTATTTATTTATTCATAAATGGTATATGGTATGGCTGCTATGTCAGACAAAGAGTTAAAATACAATCATAATATCAAATATTCCAATAATATTTCATAACGTCAAAAGTTAAAGTTCTAAACAACAAGTGAGGCCAAGGAGATCAATCGACGTGAGCTGTTGATCATCACATCAAACTCTAACTCTAAGTCTAACTTGATTCGCGCCAGAAGAAATATTGCTTTAAACTTACCTTTACGTTGATAAAAACTTGCATCAGTAAAATACGTTTGTACTGTGTGCTAAAAACTGTAATAAAGTCGGGATTACATGGTTAAAATTGGAAGTAAAAACGGAGAAAATGCTAGACCAACTCAGCTCAGTCGGCCATGTTTGTGTAAATTAGAACCCAGTCTCCGATTGCAAGTCACGCGGTCATCCAGGTTGTACTTGCGCGATTCAGAGCCAAGGACATTTGCTATAAATAAACTTTTAAGGTAGCTAAAAAAAGAAAAGTATCGTGACAGATCTGGCATTCATGCATTCATATACGTCCATGTATTTTGCGACTATAGTTGAAAGAGATCTTGAAACTTCCCTTGGGGGATTGATATTAATTATAATGGTTAAGAAAATATATTTTTCTGACATACGGCTGACTGTCTCGGTTAGCAAGAGTTTTTATATAATTTGAATAAGAAATCATTCCTGATTGCTGCAAACGTTTTACATCTTATTAGGAAGTGTATTTCGTCTTCCATTTCTTTGATCTTCTGGTTTTAACAAGGATTTAACATGACGTCTACCTTCCTCAATCTATATCGGTCCATGAGCCAGTAGGGATGGGCGGTATCATCAGGGGGGAATAAACTTCCTGGTGTTTTTCAGGAAGGTTATGTGGCCAATAGTCAGAAAATGTCTGATAGCAATCGATCGATGGTAGCTTGTGGACAGGAGCGACCTTTAAGGAATGGCACGGCATGGAAACGAGGCTGGAGCGAATTGATGAGAAAGAACACGAAAATTGAGACGAGAACTCCCAGAAAAGCTCCCCATTGTCTTATATCTTATTCTAGAGACGACTAGTATCATGCTAATGTACATGCTTGGAAAGTCACGTGATCTATCACGTGATCACAAAAATATTTAAAAAGGGATTTTTGGCGGGGAAAAAATTGAACATCAATCAACCTATAGATAGTTACCAGATTAAATATCCACTACTGTAAAACACTTCGCATTTTACACTTTGGTTGACAAGAAAACTACAAAGTGGCCTAATATTCCTCATCACTGTCCAGATCGTCCTCATCCTCCACGCTGCTGTCCTCCTCCTCTAGATCTGCAGCCGATGGCTGGTTTTCACAGTTCGGGAGCCTGTACATATCTGTGCACCTCAGCCCATTAGCCACACAAACGCATTTAGAAGATGAACACTTTCTTGCACAGTTGCAAGACAAAAGGTTCAGGATGGCTTCTGGAGCTGGCTTGCCGTCCATCCAGTCAACTACTAGCTGATCTGTGCCTTCTTCTCTCTCAACTTTCCAACCTCTGCCAACAGGGCTTGGCACCTGTGGGTCCTGACGTAGACATCGCCTCCATATAGCAGCCTGATAGTTGGCTCTCTGACAATGCTTAACTAAGCAATCCCTACACGGCGGGAGTTGGTGGCTTTCAATTTCTCCCTTCTTGGCACAGAATAGCTGATACCTTAGATCATTGACTGCCGTGGTAGTTGATTTGAGAACATAGAGCGAGGTGGCATGTCAAGGCTTCTAGCTTCTTCATCAAGTCCGGCCGGTGAGAGGTCTCACTCATGTCCCAATGTGGTGAAAGTATCACGGCTCTCTATGTCGCTTATTAGAAGCTTAAGCGCTTTTCTTCTTCCAGCGAAGGCGCTAACTGAATCGCATCCAGTATGCGTGCATCCTTACCACAGCCTTGCAGACATCCTGGCCAACAGCATTAGCAACCTTATTGACATCCACGAGCTTTGTGCGGCATCGTTTCTGGTTCCGCATTTGATGAACAGCGATGTGTCAATTTCGTCTGCAAATCCAATAATGAGACATAATGAAGACATCCGTGTCTTCTGCGCAGATCATGACTGAGCCATATCCCTCGTCTGCGGCGTGGGATGCGTGTAGAAGTATGCGACCATCCGCCTCTTCTTGCTTGCACTTCAAGACAGGTACCTCTTCACTGCCTTGTGAGGTAATTCGGAAACAGAAATCTTCAATAGTGGCAAAAAGCTCTTTGTCGTCTAGCTTCTCCCTGCATCTTTCCGTCCTCCACTCACTGACAATGAAACTGAACAGATGAGACTTGTTTTATTGCTTACTCTTGTCAGAAAATTTCGCCATTGTCTGACAATCTGAGTGCTTGTGATGCTGCGTAGCTGATGGCCAGTTTCTTCGCCTCGCAGAGATCTCTCAAAGTTCTTTATTGACATTTCTCGGTTTGTGTCAAATACTACATCTATTCTCTTGCATTGTGCACCCTCCCTTACCACCATATTCAAGACTGTACGTGTCAGCAACATCTCCAAAAGATAGATGGTCAGCGTTCACTTTCTGCACCAATCTCATTCCATCAATTACTGCAGCGGAGTTAGCGGAGTTACCGGGGATTCGTTCAGCTGGCTGTACATTCTTCTGGAGCAAAGTCGCCAAAGCAGCCTTGTTAGTCTTGCGAAGGAAACCATCTGGGGTTGATAATGACCATGGTAATGGTCCTAGCGGATGTGCTAGAATATCCTCCATATCAAGATTCCGTCCTTGCGCCATCACTATAATTCGGCCAAACAGAGACCGATCAGCTTTTAGAATAATTGATCTGCCACGTCGACGTTACTTGCTTCTTCTTATTCATGTAAACAGCTAAAGGTCTTCAACTTATTAGTTTTCAAGGTCTCGTGAAATTTCTTGACTTGAGGCACTTTTTCTATGCGCTCCTCTTCGAAAGTTGCGTAGCATTTCTCGCCAATTTCATACGCTTTCATCAGATCTGTTGCAACGTCCTTTGGAGGCGCCTTTGCTGTAGCAATGCTGACGAGATCCTGGTTCTCAGTGAAGGGATTGTTCCAGCCTTGGATCAGCTCAACCACTGCAAAAAACGACTTGCTCATCTTTCTTGATGCCAGATCGCTGGAGTTCTGTGTGTTGGGATTTTACTTCTCCTTGTACCATATCTCTAAGTTGCCCCAGAAATGTACTCCTGTACTCCGCTGTGATGTAGTACCGCTGTACGGTTGCAGGCTTGAGGCTAAAACGTGCAGTTCCTCCAGGGGTCTGGGTGTCCTTATTCACCGTGACTTCAGTAGTCTGATCCGCAGGTATCCTTCCAAATGGATTGTTCCTGGACAGCTGCACGGAAATTGCCCTTTCATGAACGCCTCATGTACATCTGGATTTGTCTCGGCAAGATTAGTCATCTGCGCATAGTATGACGTAAGGTACCTTGCGTAGTTGACCTTGTCATAAGCAAAACACCACGGAATCATCATTCGAATGGCATGGAGATGCAGATACCAGTTGCCTTCTCGAGATGCACGCAAAAGGCCAAGTACTATGCCTTTCACAACATCTACATATGTCATCCAGAATGCTGATAATTCTCCATTACAGTGGCGTAGCTTCTCCAGGAACTCTCTCCACATGGTCATTTCCTCTGTCAGTAGGGGACTTTGCAGAAGATCGTCAAACGCTTCCTGCCAGTCCTGCTTCAGATCACTTGCCATAGCACTGATCTTTTCCAGTAAAAGCTTGACGGCGAAGAGGAGCTCGGGATCACTGTTCTCCAGCCACTTCATAAATTCTCCCCACACCAGTCGCATCAGAGCTTCGTACACATACTTGTGTGCCCTTACAGCTCAATTATACTGCTTACCATCGACGACCCCATTAATGGACCCCTCCGCCACTATCTGTGATTATATGAGGATGTCCGATCCTTCACCACCATCACCAAACCGCTTACCAATGGTTGACAACATGTTACAGATTGTATGAAATATGCTATATGTAAATTAAACAAACCTGAGCCACAGGAAGCCCGAGCTGTATTATGAGCGCGCGTTAAATCAACAAATGGATTAACATCAGTGTTAAATACACAAAATGAGAGGATGGTTAGCCTGTGATATCAGTAGGGAAATTTAAGTCATATTTTCGGCAACGTCATTATGGCGTCATACTTTGTTATACATGTCCTTAGAAAAACAATTTGAGTGATTTTCGAGTTTTATTGATGAAATACACTAGTCTGGCACTCAAAAGTCTTTTTCTTCTTCTTGAATTTTAGCAATAGGCAGCCTTATTTAGTTATGTCTCCTCTATAACTTTGGCTGTAGTCCAAATTTGCGCCAAACGAATGTGTGTTATGAAGGCCCTTTGCCGGATGGTGTAGTCTATTAAAGGGGGAATTTCACCAAAAAAGGAGGAATCACTTATGGCGTCACAACAACGTCATCAAGCTAACATGCCATGCCGGAACCTGTTGAGTGTCTTGATGATCTCAGTGTTTCCAGTGAAAGTTTTTACTGCGTAAGGAAGCAGTACATGATTGGCTGACTTATGTTGGCCACATGTAACAGCGTATATCAAGTCTTGGCCAAAAGATTCTACAAGGGTAATAACTCTCTCCGATGGCTTCTCATTTTCAGGATTTCCAGTCATAACTCCAACAAGAAACCGATGTAGTTGCATTGGCATGTGCACGTTACTGCTGATGTCAGCGGGATGGCATGGCCAAGTGGTTGCTTTCATCTCTGTCTTTATTGCTTCTCTAATTTGAGAAGAAGCCTGATTTATTATCTTATTAGCATCAGTCAGATTGGTTTTCCAGACGTTCAGCTCTCTTGACAGATTCTGATTCTCAAGGGCTACATCTTGGACTCAGTGATATGCTGTCTGGACCTAAGAGAAGCTTTTCAGAATGATTGGAAAATATATGATGTTTTTCTTGGCAGAGGTTTTTAAGGCTTGCCCTTGTCTAGACATAGATGTGTCCAATCTCTACGTCAGAGAGGTGACCGGTACAATGATCTTATTTGGAATAATTACATCCCTAATATGATCAAAAACCTCTTCGTAGGCTGCTTTCTCATACAAAACTTCATTCTCATCACTCTCTTCTCCGTCATCCTCACCACCAGCAGGGGTGGATCCAGGGTTTGGACTGAGTAGTTTACTCTGACAGGAATCGGTTAGGAATCGGCAGAAATGACTCATTTTTGTTTGACTTTTCTTTAATAATTAGAGGTTTGAAAAAAGTTGAGTAGTTTACGGAAATCACATAAACTACCCTGGATCCACCCCTGACCAGGGTCCTTTTTACTTCTAGTATAGCTCCTATAGCACGACGCATGATAATGTGCTTCCGCCGCAACAATATCCCGGCTGGTAATGGCTAGAATCTGGGCATCCTGTTTTGATGTCGCACATTGGCGTAGGGTTTGATCAGCCCTAAGTTGAACGGCTTTTCCCTTGATTTTGGATTCTTCTGGAACTTATCTTTGCCACAAACAATACACACAGGCTCGTTTATTCTTGCGTTAATGGATGACGGTCTCCTACAAAGTCTTTTTTCACGTCTCTCATCATCACCGTGCTCGTCAGCATTCTCTTGCACTCTTTCTTTGATTTTTTCTATTTTTCTTTTCAATGTGAATAGCATTCTACATTTTCGGTGGTAGAAGATGTTTGGGATTTAATTTTCTTGCAATGTTTCTTCAATATCTAAAATTGGTCTATGATTGCGAATTCTCACCGCTTGGAGTAAAGTCTGCCATGAGTTGATGTCCTTCAGCGAAACTAACGTTTCATTGTCATCACAAGATGAAGAGTGAATGATGCAGTGCTCTCAATTGTACTCGTCCATTGTATCAACAAATGAATGATCAACATACATAATGTCATGAAAGCATTATATGTAAAAACAGCGTTGATCTCTTGCTCAATGAACACATAACAACTTTCTATTTTAGATCATTTAACTTATCTAACTACTGTAATACAGCGGGAACAAAAGCAATGTTATCAATCAGCTGGTACATTTTATTTGAACGAATAATTGTAGACAGTTAGGCTAATAAAGTGGCTAATTCACTTCGGACAGCTTGGATTATGCTGAAGATTTTGTTGCCCTGGCTATAGACATATCGAACTTCTTTACAGCAAATTTAAATTAACCATCATCCCCCAAAATGTACATCTTACCTCTAGGTAATCGCCACAGACATGATAAGACACTTCATGAGTACCAAATAAATAGAATTCCAGGTTTTTATGACAGCTTTTTCCAAGATACAGTGTATGAAAGGCTCTTTCACTCGAAGACTTCCACTTCAACAACAAACATGGCTGCTCAAATTTTGGCAGGAAAAATTGGGCAGGAAATACACACGCGTGCTCCCACTGCACCAAGAAACACAGGGATCCCACATTTGATTGGGATCATGTGTTAAGATTACACTGAACAGCAGAAAACAAAAAGAATATATATATATAGCTTGCCTCCTATCTTACAAACGTTATACAATCCTATATATATATAATATGATGCAGACTTCAATTCTTTTATTAATATGTGTTGCATTGTAAACTTAAAGACACACAAATACAAACACACTAAAACACATCTAATGAAGTGTCCGAGTCATGTGATTTGTCACGTGACCAATAAATACTCGAGAAATATATTTAAATTGTTATCAGTTGACCTGGAAACCATGTTCTGTATCTATAGCATGAATATTGTTACTCACTGAAATACAGCATTTAATATCAGAGGTCTACAGGGGGTCAATTAAACGTCCGCATTTCTCAGAAGCTACCACCGATCGGTTGCTATCAGGCATTTTCCAACTCTACAATGATATGGCTTCTCAAAAAACACTAAGAAGTTTATTAATAATAATAACACTTATATAGCGCTTATCCAAACTATTCTAAGCGCTTTACAATAATTAAAATAGTAACAATCTGAAGTTTAAAAAAATTATAAAAACCTTAACTAATCTAATCAAAGCACATAAAATGAAAATGAAATAGAAAATAGAAAACTCTTTGCTATACTAATGACTGATAAAAATGTCTAACTTATCTAAAAAATAGACATAACATGTAATATAAAAACATTATGATAAAAATATTCAAGTTACAGGCCCTGCATGAATTAATTTAAGTTATAAGAAAGTTTAAATAGATAAGTTTTTAACTGAGATTTGAATTTCGAGAGACACGAACACTTTCTTATGTTTATGGGCAGTTTGTTCCATAACTGAGGAGCTGTAACAGAAAAGGCACGACTTCCGTATGTTTTTAGATTGTATTTTACTTCTTGTAAGTAAAAAGCATTGGATGATCTTAGGTTTCTGGTAGGCTTGTAGTGATTTATCGATAATCATTTCCATTATATAATTAGGTGCAAGTCCATTTAGTGCCTTGAAGGTTAAAAGTAGAATCTTGAAGATAATCCGTTGTTCTATTGGTAGCCAGTGCAGTTGAATAAGGACAGGGGTGACATGATCATATTTACGTGTACAGGATATAAGACGTGCAGCCGCATTAAGTACATATTGTAATTTCTGTGTTTGATTCTTTGGTACGTAGTCCGTACAACAGTGAATTACAATAATCTAACTTGGATGTCACGAATGCATGCACAAACTTCTCAGTGGTCATGAGTGATAAGTATTTCTTAATACGAGCGATGTTCCTTAGATGGTAGAAAGCGGATTTACATATGTTCTTAATATGTAAGGACATGGATATCGTTTTATCCTGAAAAAGAACTCCAATATTTCTGGCTGAATCCGAAGGACGTATAACATCAGATCCAATAGTGAGTGAAGAAAATGATGGCTCTGAATGACATTTGGAGCTTAATATAAGAAGTTCAGTTTTATCTGTTCAGAGTCAACCACTGGAGTATATCCGTTAAGCATTTTTCCACACGCAACTGATGACGTCTAATTCTTTACTGTTTTTGTACGCGAAAGACGCATAAATTTGTGTGTCATCCGCATACATATGGAACCGCATATTGTGTACACGTAAGATATCACCAATAGGTGAGGTATATAGTAAGTAAAGCAAGTCCCCCAGGATGATACCAAAAGGCAAATTTTCGGGGTCTGGCTCATGGACTAGTAGGCATGATTGCTTATTCTTAATTTCGTGAATGTAATTCTGTGTTTAATGTTTTTAACAGTATTCCAATAATCTTCGAATTCATACTTTGTTTTGAATGTACGGTAGACCCGTAGTTTGTTACCCTGGTTTGGATTTTGCCTTTGGTCATTACGGATATATATATATCGATATATCCGTAATGACCAAAGGCAAAATCCAAACCAGGGTAACAAACTACGGGTCTACCGTATCGCTGAGCCGCCCATATTGTAGTTCTATGTCTTTTAATCGCTGTTTTGGGCATATCAGGGAATTTTCTTGTAGTTTTTGGGCATATCAGGGAAGATACGTCTATTTTATCGAAGAGGGGGGGGGGGGAGGGGCGAGAGGCGAGTGTCATGAATGATATATTGAACCAAGCCTTTCCTTTTTTCTAACAGTGGGAGGTTGAAAGGTTTTTCACTCCCATTTATTGAATGTGTTCTAAAGTTCTGCTATCAATATAAACTGTTTTGTTTGTTTGTTTACATTTGCTCATTCAAGATTTGTGGAAAGGCGGATGAGAAAAATGTCTACACTCATTTAGTATTACTGTTCAATAGCCGTACGTATACTGGGCTAGACATCACTAATTCCGATTCCGAAGTCACTGATAAATCCAAAAACTCACAGCATTTCGTACTACCCACATGAACTGCCAAATCTGAAGATACACCCCAACTGCGATATGCTGACCAATGGCAGGAGCCCATATCCATATTAGGAAAATTCCATATTCCATATTTGGAAGAGCTGCCATGACATTCAAAATGGCGGTTTCTAGGTCCCATACCTCTAAATCGACACTCGTTGTTTGATATGCATTATGTCAATGGCCATTTTCACCGATGTTCCTTCTTTTAACCCGACTAGTAAGGCTATCACGAAAAACCCTCCAAAAATCGTTTTTGCGTCAGAAAAAAGGAGAGGGTGATACATTTTCTTGTAGCTTTAAGTGAGGGGTCATGAAAATAGTTTGTATAGGGAAGGGGAGGGCCACCGAAAAATTTAAGATATTTAGTACAAATCTAGACTGCTATAAAGTCCCTTCTACTCCCATTTTTTTAGAATGGCTAGACATGGTTCCAGATGGCTTACGATTGGCTAAACATGGTTCCAGATGGCTCACGATTGGCTAAACATAGTTCCAGATGGCTTACGATTGGCTAAACGTGGTTCCAGATGGCTTACGATTGGCTAAACGTGGTTCCAGATGGCTTACGATTGGCTAAACGTGGTTCCAGATGGCTTACGATTGGCTAAACATGGTTCCAGATGGCTTACGATTGGCTAAACATGGTTCCAGATGGCTAACGATTGGCTAGACATGATACGCATATCCATGTTTAGCCATTCTAAAAAATGCGGAATAGAAGGGTCTTGCTAGCAGTCTAGTACAAATCCCCCAGTCCCCCCCCCCCCCCCCCGATAAAAAACATACCTTTCGTTATTCATAGTGACTAGTTCCTGTAAGAACTAGCTAGTGTTCATCTGCGTCGGCGGGGAAGATATTGAAACATTTGTGTGGCCTATTAATTAATATTACTTTGATTGCTTTTATTCCGTGATGCAACATTACAAAATAAGTTCTAAGAGACCTCTGTTTGCCGGACTCTGATCATAAACAATGAAAATATAAATTTATTTAAACTAAAACAGGAAAAAAACATTAGAAGTATGTCTTCTTTCTTTTCTTAATTGGATTGGATTGGATTGTTTCGTCTCATTGGTTTACATGACTAGTATTTCGGGCGCGGTACCCCTTATTACTTTTGCCGTATGGAAACTGAATGGATGAAATGGCACGAAATTCTAGGGGAGCCGAGATATTGTGATTAAGGCCAGCGCACACTTGTTATACCCAGCTAGCAGGTTTCTCATCTTTTCACGGCATTTTCTCGCCGTTCTTGTCCCGGATGCAGCCGGACCACCACAACGAAAGCCGAACTAGGAAAACCCCGGAGATAATTTCTAACGGGACCTGAAACAACCATTGGGGCTGATCAAAGTCGAGGACCCGGCTAATCCACAGTTCGAATATACTAGTATAAAGCAAGGTGAGTTAAAGCAAGGGCACCCAACGAAGTTTTCGGTTAAAAAGCTGTTCGGGAGAGTAAGTTAGCCTAAAACTTTCGGATTTGAAAAAAAATGTCCCTAGAAAATTGTTTTCTGAAATACTGGCTAGAAAATTTGTTTTCAATCCCTAGAAAATTATAGAAGAAAAGGGAGACTAAAAGGTTTCCCCTAAAATATTCGTACGTCCCAATTCGTCTGATCAATAGAGTCAGAACAACACATTTTCATTCCCTAAGAATTGCCTAAAGGAAAAAAGAATCCCTAAAAAAATCGTACCTCCTTAAAACTTTGCAACATGAAGTTACTTGGGCTAGAAAATTCTTGTTTCTGTTCTAGACTACTAACAAATTCGTAGGCCGGGAATATTTTGCCATAGTATTTTCGGTTGACGCGATTTCCACCTAGAAAATCCGAACAGCAAATAGCTTTCTATAATACGTCAAAAGACATAGTAGGCGCCTTAAAATGGCTAGATGAGCTGCAGACAACTGGTTTCAAACGAATTTCAAAAAGTACTCGTTGGGTGCCCTTGTTAAAGGAGTACTGTCAATCGAAGTTTCTTTAAAGGAGAACTGAACCCTAAATCAATCCGACCACTACTTGAGTACACTTGTATTCAAGAGAAATAAGTTATATTTTATTTCTTTTTGGTGCACGTCTAAAAATAGGAAATACGTTTTGAAGGTCAAACAAATGCCGATTTTCCGCTGATAAAGCTAGTTTGTGTGGCGGCTCAATTCAGTGTTTTTTTCCCCGCATCGTACGTCATGCATACCAAGGAAAAACAACCACACATTCAGCACACAGAAAGAACAATAGTGCGCAATTATTATGAGTCGGTTAGTCCATCTATTCAAGCCGAGAACATCATGACAAAACTAATTTATTCCCCGTATCGTACGTTACAGATTACAACCGCCGCTAAGTACAGACGGCTCAATTCCTGGGAGGAAGATTCAGATTTTCTTTCCTTCGACGCAAAACACAGTAAAATAATTTTTGGTACGACTCTTTTCATGTTTAGGTCTACTAATTGAGCTAAAGTTGATTTTAGGCTTCAGTTCTCCTTTAAAACAAACTACAACACCATCAGATAGAAGAGAATTGCCACTCATTCGATAGAGGATGGCAAAGATTAAAGTGGATTACAAAATCTTATTCTAGAAACTTGATTTCGGTTACAGTGAACCAATTCAAAGTTGCTCTAAATTTCTCTTAAACTGAAGCAGTATTTTTCATCCACTCGAATCTTTGCCATCTTCATCAAAACGCTGGGTCTCAAAAATTCCCCAGTATACCTGGAAAGCATACTCTTTAAATCTGATTAGCTATTTTTGTCTTTCGTCTTGAGAAAGTTTATCGGCATTTGGGGGTTGGCAGTATGTACCCCTTTAATTGCTGATTTCAGACATAAGTTCTGGGAAACTACCCACCCACCCCTCCCTTGGATATGCATCGTTCTATTAATGATTAACCATTAAAGGTTAGGGTGAAGTGTGGGGGAGGGGTGGGGGTTTCCCAGAAACCCGTTCAATCACACCAGTGACAATACGTGGATCTTCTCTAATTCTCAGTCGATAAATAAAAAATAAATAGAAGCTATATTTCTAACAACTGTTCATTTCTCTAGAAAACTGGTGTTGGTCAATAGAATCCATGCTTTTAACAAAGGATATAAAATACCCAACATATTTATCTTGGTATTCAAAAATAAACTTTTCTATAAGTTTCAAATACTATTTTCTCATGTCTCGATACTGTTGATAAAGCATGAATGACTTGCTTGCAGTACATAATCAGTATTATCGCATGGGATCCAAGGACCCACAAAAACAAAACAACATCTCAAGAGACACAATGGGTCATTAATTATAGTATTTTCAAAAGCAACCAGAGATCTGTCTTCGATGTCAACGGATTTTAACACCATTTTTTCTGATTTGACAGGGGGTGATTTGAGGCCTTAGGGTCCTCAGGTATATTTTAAAGTAATAATTCAGGTAAGAACTGTAGCAAAAGACAACAGGCTGTGGCGCAATGAGCATATCCCTACATACGATTTTGCTTGAATATGCCTGAAGTGCTGTACGAGATGCCTACAATCCAAACTACACCCAGAAAATAAAGTTTTTGTTATGCTATGGGTTATTTTTACTATGACAACTCAAAGAAGCCACCATCCAACCAATCGGAAAGGACAAAAGATCTTTCAATCTCAAATTTGATAACTTCCCCCACATGCGATATTCTTCGAAATTAAACCATAGTTAGTTTTATCAAAAATAAATTCAAACTTCGAAAATTATCGTATGAAAATGCATTAGTTCGATGGCTTTCTGTTGAATTCATAAGTATCAACCAATGAAATTACGAGAAAGAAGAATAGAAATTAGCACCTTTTACAACCTTTGCCGTTCATGCGATCGTTCTTTGCCGGAAAATACTTAATGCGCTATTTCGAAAACAAATGTGATAATCCCACCAGTCTGGTGAAAACACTGCACAATAGATTAGGCGGCGTTGAACTAAGCAAACCATCAGACCGACATGTGCGTCTCCAGATAGCGTTTTGGCTCGTCGATAATGCGTATTATTAGCTGCGGTAACACTACCCAGATAGTCATTTACCCAGTAAAACTGGCCCCAATAAAATCCATCTGGGGTTTGAATTTACCTGGGTACAGCGGTTACACGAAGACCGTTGAACATCACGCCCCAGTAACTTTGTGGCGCGAAGGCCTATTGTACCGGCGGGAGCTGGCAGATCCTCGAAATTTCATTGGCTGAACTGTCTGGGGTCGGCAGCGACCCCTAAGACTTATCTGGGGTGCTATCAAGGGAAAGTTCCATTGTTCTTTCTTTCGTAACTATGGAAATATAGCTAGGTACGTTTTCTCCTGGGGAAATCGGTTAGACACGAAAACACGAATTTACCCGGGTAAATTTCCAATATATCTAGTAAAACTGGGCTAGTGTAACCGCAGCTAATACATATTGTGGCTTGGTACACGCCTTTTAGTTCTAGGCTGGTACTATGTTAGAGTTAGAGTTTTATTTACAAAATATGGCACAAATCTCCCAAAAATGAGCTCAGCAATAAAAGTTCAAAAAAGAATGAACGGCAAAAAGAATAAAAACGAATGAACCAATCGCATTTAGCTAGGCTGATTGTTAGCATTTGATCCAGCAACATTTTACATCGTCAGCATATTAATTTTAGTACCACAACATTTTATCAGCTTTATTAGTCAGTACTATTAATTCAATTTACACTGTACCATTAAGAACTACAGTAACTGTGAAAGAGATAAGGAAACATGGTAACCATACCCATTTAAGACGCCGCAAATAACCATGAATCAATTGGTTCGAAATGTTTGATTTAGGTGTGGCAGATGAATTAGGTTCCGCAGATGCTTTCACACTGATTCAAACACCGCCCTTTTTGTGCGCCGAACTTAAGTGCATAAATTATGCTATCTTAAAATTTTATTTCTGCGCGAAAATTAAAATCTAAACTTGATTCAAACGCCGCCCTTTTTGTGCACCGAACTAAGTATTATGCTATCTTAAAATTTTATTTCTGTGCGAAAATTTAAATCTAAACCGTAATTGCCTGGTTACTACAATTGGATCAACGAATGAAGTTCGCCGGCTGAATCAATCAGTTGCTCCAACGTCGCATGAAACGTTCTCTGCCTGACGGGCCTAAAGCCTGGATCACACTAGCGATGCAAGCCTAAAGCCTGGCTCAGACTAGCGATGCCAGCCTAAAGCCTGGCTCAGATTAGCGATGCAAGCCTAAAGCCTGGCTCAGACTAGCGATGCAAGCCTAAAGCCTGGATCACACTAGCGATGCCAGCCTAAAGCCTGGCTCAGACTAGCGATGCAAGCCTAAAGCCTGGATCACACTAGCGATGCCAGCCTAAAGCCTGGCTCAGACTAGCGATGCAAGCCTAAAGCCTGGCTCAGACTAGCGATGCAAGCCTAAAGCCTGGCTCAGACTAGCGATGCAAGCCTAAAGCCTGGTTCACACTAGCGATACAAGCCTAAAGCCTGGTTCACACTAGCGATGCAAGCCTAAAGCCTGGTTCACACTAGCGATGCAAGCCTAAAGCCTGGTTCACACTAGCGATGCAAGCCTAAAGCCTGGCTCAGACTAGCGATGCAAGCCTAAAGCCTGGCTCACACTAGCGATGCAAGCCTAAAGCCTGGTTCACACTAGCGATACAAGCCTAAAGCCTGGTTCACACTAGCGATGCAAGCCTAAAGCCTGGTTCACACTAGCGATGCAAGCCTAAAGCCTGGTTCACACTAGCGATGCAAGCCTAAAGCCTGGTTCACACTAGCGATGCAAGCCTAAAGCCTGGTTCACACTAGCGATGCAAGCCTAAAGCCTGGTTCACACTAGCGATGCAAGCCTAAAGCCTGGTTCACACTAGCGATGCAAGCCTAAAGCCTGGTTCACACTAGCGATGCAAGCCTAAAGCCTGGTTCACACTAGCGATGCAAGCCTAAAGCCTGGTTCACACTAGCGATGCAAGCCTAAAGCCTGGTTCACACTAGCGATGCAAGCCTAAAGCCTGGTTCACACTAGCGATGCAAGCCTAAAGCCTGGTTCACACTAGCGATGCAAGCCTAAAGCCTGGTTCACACTAGCGATGCAAGCCTAAAGCCTGGTTCACACTAGCGATGCAAGCCTAAAGCCTGGTTCACACTAGCGATGCAAGCCTGAAGCCTGGCTCACACTAGCGATGCAAGCCTAAAGCCTGGTTCACACTAGCGATGCAAGCCTAAAGCCTGGTTCACACTAGCGATGCAAGCCTAAAGCCTGGTTCACACTAGCGATGCAAGCCTAAAGCCTGGTTCACACTAGCGATGCAAGCCTAAAGCCTGGCTCACACTAGCGATGCAAGCCTAAAGCCTGGTTCACACTAGCGATGCAAGCCTAAAGCCTGGTTCACACTAGCGATGCAAGCCTAAAGCCTGGTTCACACTAGCGATGCAAGCCAAAAGCCTGGTTCACACTAGCGATGCAAGCCTGAAGCCTGGCTCACACTAGCGATGCAAGCCTAAAGCCTGGTTCACACTAGCGATGCAAGCCTAAAGCCTGGTTCACACTAGCGATGCAAGCATAAGCGCAAGCAACATACGCAGTAATCACATCTGCGGGAAGAACAAGTACTGCTAATGATCAATGCATTCACTGCATCTGCATATGTCACTTGCACTTACGCTTGCGACGCGAGGCGCGTTTCAGACGGCGAACTTTTCATGCGCCGAATTCAGACAGGTCTGACACGCCTACGAAACGCTTACGCATGCGTGAATTTCACCGAGAAATCACGTTCGCGCACATCATTTTAGTTGAATTTTCACTTGAATGTTTGACTTCAAAGCATTGTTACAGAAAAGCACAGGCTTAGATTTTTAAGACCTTTCATGGACCAGTCCCGAATTTAATAGGCTTGATGACTAAACGAATAAATCTCTTAACTCTTTCGATTTTCTCCTTAACTCCGGGTCTTTTCTGCGATGTGTCGAGTTGCTGAAGAACAGAAACCACTTAGAACTGCTCCCGCGATTTCTACCGCTGACTGGACATGTCATATTTTGCGGACCTGTCAATGAACCATAACAATAGATTTCGCGCACGAAAAGTTTCCCGTTGAACCGGGTCTCACAACACTGCAGTTTGATTGTATACATGTGGGCCAAAAAACTTGAAGTCATTTCAGTCAGAATGCCATATCCTACAGTACCGAAATAGGGGTATGCGCTTTTTCACACTTATATGAAATCTGGTGTAATGACTAGTGACAACTGAGGTAACACATTGCCACGTGCTCCATAATGGGCATCTGCCGAGTTGCACTTCGGGGTTATCACAAGACCATGCAGTGGTCGTAGAATTCTTGTCATCTCCCTCAGTATCCGATGCTCGAAAGTCCTGTTGAGATCAGTAATAAACAATTATACAATAAACAGGGCGAAACACGCGCTCTGATTGGTCGATAACCATGATCTATTAGAGTTTTACAACAACTGTTTTACATCATCTTTTCTCGTGTTCTGATCGACTTATTGCCATTAGAAATAAGGACATACCACGGATTGCGTCATTGCTCGCGTCACGAATTACGTGATAGCATGCGCTAGAATCACTTTTCTCTCACAATTTCTCAACTGAGGCTCTTCCGCCGCTTGACGATTTCTCGTTTGTTGTTGTAAAAAAAAAGTTACGATAGTGTACCGTGGTATGTCCTCTTATTTACCACACTTTTCTTCATCACGTGGTAACCAAACGCAAATTACCCACAGCCAGCCAATCACAGCAGCGATTAATCACAAGTAACTCATAAATGGCTTCCCTGTGAGCCAATGACAAACCAAACCAAAACCAATTTGCGTTTGGTTTTTATTTTGGAATCTGATTGGCTGGTTTACTTTCTCAGCCAATAGCAGAGCTTAGTAAACGCAAAACCAAAACACTTCCGACACTCAATTGAAATCCGCTCTAAGAGGACATACCAAGGGAAACTATCGTACATTTGTTATCGAAACAGTTGCACATATGGCGTCACAAGGTTACGCGCGCTCTATTTTGTTGGAAAAGTTCGCTAATTATTATATAAAATAAATAGATGTCTTGTCCTCTTATAGATGCACATATGACGTCACGTGACGAGAACATCAGTTACGTGCGTCTTTGTTCTCGTTCTCACGTCATCTGTGCATGTGTCTATAGAGGACAGACCCATGGTAAAATGACATCGACATCGGTAATAGTCACACAGCGGTCAAACGTCTGCGCGTGCGTATTACGGTCAGTCTGGTTGGCGGCCGCGCGAATTTCCCGCGCAAAATTTACCTTAAAACATTACAGTGAACTTCTACCCCCAAAAGTTAAGAAAAATACGTCAAAGTTAAGCTTTTTTATTTTCACAGTCGACGGGAAATGGAACAAACTTCAAACTGTGAGTTTACCATTTTTTCCCGTAATTTACGTAATTTCGTGATTTACGTAATTTACCAAAAAAAGTTCTCAAGGTTTGAAAACGGGTGTGTGAACAGTGACGCCGCCGGCTCGCTTTGAATTTGTTTTGGAATATGTTGTTGTTGCAAGATTTTTGACGCATGCGCAGACGTTTGACCGCTGTGTGGGTAATAGTATGCCTTAGGAGATTCTCATTAAAGAGGTTTTCGATCGAGTGTCGTAAAACATCACAGAACCATCACGGGGGCAAGTAAGCACACAATGAGCCAATCACGAACTGAAGTAATTCACGATTGTTTTACTTGAACGAAACACGAGGAAAAGTTAACGCAATCGTGGATGGTGTGATGATTGATGGCGTGATGGACCAAAACACGTTTGGTTTTAGTTGAGCACTTGGTTGGCTGATAATCACAAAACATTTTCCACAGCCAATAGGAAAACTGAGCAAACGCAAAACCAAAGAAATCACGGATTGCTTTCGACACTGAATCGAAATCTGCTCTATAGGCCCTTTGCAGGATACAGTCACGTGCTGGTATAATACTTCATTAACGAATGGATTGAGCTCGTGATCCCCATGGGAAAGGTGTTGCCATGGATGCTGCATGGCAAGCTATCTTTAAAAACGCTGTTTTAGAAAGATCGACAATCGATTGGAGGTGGAAAATAAAAATTACAAACAGGTTTTGCTAATAACACTACCGATCTCGTACAAGCGCTTTCAAATAAATGAAGTCACATTATTTTGCCATGCAATATGATTGCATTCCTGCAAAGGGCCCATTCGGTGAATGCTTTGGTTTTGCGTTTCCATTGGCTGTGAAAATATGCTTTGTAATGATCAGCCAATCAAGTTCTAAACTAAAACCAAACATTTTGTAATCCATTTTCATTTCAGTGAGCGTTAGAGCAGTTTTCAGTTGAGTGTAGTAAAACCAAACGCAAACTACCCACAGCCAGCCAATCATAGGAGCGAGTAATCACAAGTAACTCATAGATGGCTTCCCTGTGAGCCAATGACAACCCAAAGCAAAACCGAAACCAGTTTGCGTTTGGTTTTACTTTGGATTCTGATTGGTTGGTTTACTTTCTCAGCCAATAGGAGAGCTTAGTTAACGCAAAACCAAAACACTTCCGACACTCAATTGAAATCCGCTCTATCCATGACTACGTTTACTCTTCCTCGTGATTGGTTCAAGTAAATCCATCACGAATTTATTTCAGTTCGTGATTGGTTCACTGCATTTTCACTTGCTCCAATGTTTGGCTCAACACTAGAGTACTTCACCTATCTGCTTGTCATCATTGTAGGCCCAGCTGATGCAGTAGTGTGCCAACAGCTGATGCAACAGGTTCACCTCATCCAGGAACTCTAGCTTTTCAACTCTGCAATACAACAACATTAAAATAAATATTTTAGGGGCAGTATCAATCGAATTGAACCTTCAAGTTTGTTAAAATAAAACTACAAAAATAACACCTGGTATGCTTTTCAAAAATGTTCGATAAAGTACAGTAAAGTAACTTTATTTAACGTTGGTAACTCGTGACAGTCTGGTGAGACTGATAAACTTGAGGCCGACGTGTGACCTACGATTTTACGTCCTTCTCCGAGAAGACGTGAAGGTCTACTGTACCACTTGCAGTTCGAGAACGAGATTGTTTCACAAAGACAGCACCTTCGATTCAGTTATTTTAAGGCCCGAAGTGTTGGTCCGGCCGGAGTTTGAACCCGCGATCTCTCGCACGACAGACCGGCGCTTAACCTCTGAGCTAACCGGGAGGCGGTAAAGGGTATAGATAGAGGATGGTAAAGAGTAACATGGATTAGAAACTGACGGGATGCGCATGCGCTGGGCTCATCAAAACAACCGTCCAGTGGTAACTTTAATCAACCTTGTGCCCATGGTCTTCTCGGTCAGATCCAAGATGGCGGCTACTGCGAGAATACCTTGCGAGGTCATCACTCGGTAGACATCTGTAAACCTCCGTCATTTCACGAGCCTCGGCTCCATGCCAGTTGTGAGACAGATAACGCTGTTTCTGAAATTAAAAGATTAATTTTAAAAATTACGAAACGTTATTAACTATGTTCCCTTACTGATTACCAAACATAACGACACTCGTGGGGGACCTGGGCACTTGTACCCCGAAAACTTTCTTCCAATTTAGATGTTCTAGACCTGTTAAACACTATTCTATCGTTCAAGCGTTTACAATCTGATCTGTCCGTCATTTGAAGTTCAATAATTATCTTCTTTGGAGGCTCATATGCTTAGCAAACGGACCATTCAAGTAACTATAACTTCATAAGTAATTCAAACGTAAATCAGTCCTGCTGATCCAATCAAATTACAGAAATACGGTACAGCACGTTTACAGCACAGTTACGGACATGCCGTAGTTTGTCTCACTCATACGAAATCCGCTCTACGTTACGGTTACTGTCTTACCGTATTTCTCTTCCACTCATACAGAATCTGCTCTAGATGGTAGTTTAAAGGTCAGTACCTGTGATTCCAGATCTGGACAAGCTAGTGCTCCAAGAAGCAAACAATTTCTGCTCTGAAACATAAACCAGATGACCAACCAGCATAAGAAGAAATCGAAACAAGATAAAAAGCACGTTATACACCATTTTAGTAAGTCTGACTGTAAGTGTAACCAATGACGTCATCCGCGTACTTCTCGTGTATCTACCAAGGGTCTGAATGATGGGGGAGGGGGGGGGGGGGGTCTACATGTCAGTTGTCAGTTAAAATTTTGGCCATTTGTCAGTTAGCCCTAGTTACTAGAGAAAATTACTAAAGAAAATTTACAATGTTTGACCCACACACGCCTAATTTGTTAGTTGTCAGTTATTTTTCGGTTTTCAATTGTCAGTAAAAAAATCGTATTTGTCAGTTATTTTTAAGGCCGTTTGTCAGTAGTCAGTTAACCCCATTCAGACCTACAAGCGCCTCTGTTGCATCTTGGAAAGTCTGAATTATATTTACATCTTTTATTCAAGAAATCATGAGTTAAACATTTGCGATTTGTTCGCTTTTCCGCTATTGACGTCACTGTAATTCAGTTCCAACCATTTATTAAAAGAGTTTATCAATGAAAACATGTAACAAAATGTTTAATTTAAAAGAGCGGATTTAACAACTATTATGATAAATTATGGTAATTTGAAATGTTGATGAATAAATTACAGAAACTGAACAATTCACTGTTGTCGTTTTGCTTCTCTAGAAAATATTTGAATTTTTGAAGAAATCAGATTATTGTCTCCCTGTGGCAGGTGAAAAACTCCTCTTCTCCCCCGGAGTCACAGGTAACCCAATTCAAGACTTTTTAAATCTGATTTCTTCGAAAATTAGAGATGCCTGCGGAGGAGGCTAAGAATGTTACCAACCTTTAGGTTTTGAATCATGACTTGACCAAATCTGTCTTGCATGTTCACCTGAAACAAATTACCAAACTTCACTAGACTATAAACACGTGAGAACAAAGACATTTTAGGGATGGATCAAGAAAAACGGATCACGGTTCCCTGGAAACCCCCACCCCTCCCCCGCACTTCACCCTAACCTTTAATGGTTAAATATTAATAGAACTATGCATCTCCAAGGGAGGGGTGGGTGGGTAGTTTCCCAGAAACCGGGATTGAGCCAGAAAAACGTGTGCCGGGGCGTCCCAGGCTGCTTAAATATATATGTGGTGCATTTCATGCAGAAGAAACACGTACAGCCCTCCAAGTCACATATTATAGAGGATTACTACTACTGCTATGCAACAAACATCATCTCCCGGTTAGCTCAGTGGTTCAGCTCCGGTCTGTCGAGCGGGAGGTCGCGGGTTCAAACCCCGGCCGGACCAACACTCAGGGTCTTAAAATAACTGAGTAGTAGGTGTTGCCTTTGTGATCGAACTGCGGCAAATGGTTAGACCTTCACGTCTTCTCGGATAAGGACGATAAATCGTAGGCCTTCGGAGACCTCCACAGCGGGGCTTTTAGTCTGTTTAGGTTCTCCGTCCACCTTCGAGTGGTAATTAAGACACAATATATCATAACATTAAATAATCTTCATTGATTGGCTTATCATCGCGTTGTAAAAGAGCTTCTGCTCTTCGAGTGAAAGATGGTATTTGATTCTTTGAGCCAATTTCTTTCTTCAACGGTTTTCCTCCCACCACAAAAACCAACACGCTAAATTCCAATTAGATCTGTGGATTAGCCGCGAGTCCTGACTTTAACAACAACATTCTTTATTTAATACCACTAATTTTACAGCTTGTGAGACAGGAATAAATATTCAATTTAACAATTTTTGGGGTAAATAAAATAACTATGAAAGCTAAAATCTATGCAGGGTAGCATCAAACAGTATCATGATAAATATGTTTAATGTATGCTGCCGTAACAAGAATATAATGGAGGAAGAAAAAGAAAATGGAAGTGGGACACAAAAACAAACAACAAAATATATGACGTAACTACAACAACAGACTATGCCAGCAAGTTGAGGTGTTTCGTTAATCTATGAAAAAAGAAATCAAACTATGGATCAATATAACAAGAGAAGACTTTGCTCGATGTTAATTTTGTGTTTTCGTCAATTTCGTTCCAAATTTGAGCTCCAAGAAAGTGACGATAAACTTTCCATAATTCTTCCTAACACTAGGACTGTAAAAAGATGACTTCGTTGCCAGTCTGGTGCAGTAATTATGTACAGAAGAGAAGTATAAAGACATTATTGAAGGTACCTGGGAGCAAATTACTGTATATATAAATAGCGAATTTTGCATAAATATGACATCTTGTAGTTTTAAAATATCCACTCTTAAAAAGTGGAGGTGTGTTCACGTTTAAAAAATGTAATGATTCTCATAGCTTTCTTCTGAAGGATTATTATAGGTTTCATAGTGGTCTCATATGTATTTCCCCAAACAATCAAGCCATAAGTCATAATCATTTTAAGAATAAATAACTGAATAATATAGTTTTACTAGTATAGAACAGTCAACAAAATATCTTAATTTAGATAGAATGCCAATACCTCTGGATATTTTTTAAATGTAATTCTTTAATGTGAGCTTTCCAGTTTAGATTAGATTCAATTACTAAACCAAGATATTTAACTTCATTTTTGTGCTCAATTGGCATATTGTTAATTTTAATATCCATTGGAACTACATTCTTTTGTGGCGGATGGAATACTACAAAATTAGTTTTGCTTATATTTAGGGATAGCCAAGAATGACACAGAGCCAAGACTTTAATCAGCCCTATGGTTGTTTCTGGTCCTGTTAAGATTCAGTGTTATTTTCAGTACCAATTAAGAATCGTCTTGTCCTCAAGTGTCCACTTGGAGACGTACTTGGCCAACGTCCTCTTGTAGTTGTTGCTAGGGACCTTACGCAACCAGGACGGCGACGGCAGTGACGACGGGAGGTAGATAAATGCTTTCTCTCGAACTGTGGTGTTTACTTGTTCCTTTATTCGCTTTTAATTACGTTTCACATCCAGGTCTTCGAAAAATATGATAAGCAAAAGTTTTGCTCACGCCGAACGAAAAACAGAGTGATTTACTTTCTTACGTTTGTGTTCTCTTGTAAACGTAAACTTTGGGGTTTTCACGTTGTGTTTTCACGTGCAGTTATTGTATTTTGTAATTAAGGCTCAGTTGTTTTATGCCGTCGTCCTAGACGTTGCCGTCCTAGACCGGGTTGTTCAAAGCCCGATTAGTGTTAATCCTGGATTAACTCTGCACAGAACCTATTGGTTGTCATGGAAATTAACCCTGGATTAGCACTAATCGGGCTCTGAGCAACCGGGCCCTGGTTGCGTAAGGTCCCTGCCGACTCACAGATTGTGACGATTCCCAGGCAGCTGATACACTCAATGTCCACAAAATGACTACGACCCTCCAGGCAGCTTTGGGGAGATCGTTGATGAACACGATAAACAACAATGGACCAAGGACTGATCCTTGTGGAACTCAATGTGTGATCAGTTTAGGTGTCAACTTTTGACCATCAATGTCTGAAAATTGACTACAACACTCTTGGTGTAGCTAGCGACGAAAGCAAGTTATTTTGATTTATGCCCACAAGCTTCCAGTTTTAAGAGGAGGTAATGATCTATACGGTCAAAAGACTTCCTACAGTCAATGAACACTAGTCCACTTATGTCTAAAAGCAAGAGTAATTGGGCGATGAGTAATTGGGCGATGAGTCGGATAAGGGCTGTTTAAGTGGAATACGAGTTACGGAAACTGGACTGAAGGTACATGCATGCACGTACATGCAATGGACGGACTCTTGGGGTCATGCTTTACGCAAAAAAAAAAACACCTACTGCACATTTTACGCAGAATAAATCTTTGATACGCAGTTTGCTGATAAGAGTGTTTCTCGTACGCAGTTGAGTGGGTTTTGAGTTACAAATTGCATATGCTCCAACACCCAGTTTTGAGGCTCCTTTGCGTAGACTGTATGCCGAACTGCGTGAAAACTAGCGCAACCTCTGGTTTCACAATCGACCGTACCGAAAAAGATCTTAATCGGTATGGTGGATTCTCTCTTCCTCACAAGATGAAGGGAGAGCGAAAGAACTCTGCTGGTGTAGGACACTTTCTTTGTCACTCATGCATTAGAGTAACCCTGTTATAATCCTCCACGTGACTCCACGTGACTTTGAAACCCAACGTCAATTAACTAAGGGGCTGGTCGTATATTATCTGAGGGGGGGCCGGCTAAATTGCAGGGGGGTCATTTTTAAGGCACTTATTTTGGGAGGTTCTTTTGGAAAATATTTAAGTTATACTGGAGGGTCATTTTTCATTTATTTCCTTTGCCTTCTACCAAAAACCCCTAATTTCATCGACCTGTCATGAGGGGGGATGGTCACTTTCATACGTTGCACATCGGCGTAGGGGGTCAAATTAACAAGTGTTGGTTTCCATAGGGGGTCAGACCCAAAACTGAAAATGTAACCCTTTCATATTCCTTCTATAAAAAATGGTACCCCCTTCACGTAACTTTTCACTTGAGTAACCCCTTAAAATACTTGGATGAATTAGCCGTTAGGTGCGTCTGTTCGAGATATTTTGAAAGGCACTTTTAAATACCTAAATGACAGTTTTCCCTACCCTTTTCTATACTTCAACTCGTGAAATCCCTACCCTTTTATAAACCTCCAGCCTTAAAAGGACTACCCCTTTCGGGCGGAGCCTCCCCGTATAGTCCATTATAGGACTATAACATTCATAACATTCTTTCTGTCTGAAAATCTTGATCATAGAGAATTACTAATTTCATTATATATTTTTTCCCTTATATCCATCTTCTCTTCTAAATCTTGTATTTGCATCTCCCCATCTCCCTCCCCAAGATACCTGTGTGTAGTTTCATCGTCATTTAGTGCTTCGTGTTATTGATGTCAAGTGTGATAATACAATTGTGTCGTATGTTATATATATATTTCTTCATGTTTCCTTTTTTTTTTTTTCTTTTTTTTTTTTTCGTTATCTAGTTCGACCCATATTATGCTGTCTATAAAAATATATTCGGGATACCAGACTCGATTAGTTTTCTTCTAAGCTACTTCTGGTATCCCAATACTCTAACTATGGCAATCACATTTATTAATTACACTCCATGTAAATACAGAGTATGAATAAAGACTTGTTGTTGTTGTTGTATCATTGCAATAATTTCTCAGTTTTCTCTCTCTTTCTCACCTGTTCATAGTTGATAAACAATGCAGTGGTGAAGTTCTTTCCTACCCAGTCAATAATGGCAGCTGAATGCTCTGGTTCCATGTACACAAACACACATTCTGTCATAAACAGAGTTGGCAAACTGGGAAATGATAAATAAAATTGTAAACTTCATTAATAATTCAAAAGGGTACTTGGATACCGATGTAAACCCACATGGAACTGATTAGATATTCAGTCCATACTTAGACAAACACTAGCGTTTGTTTGATACAGAACTGATCAATCAAACACTAATCGAACGTTCGATTATCAAACTTTTGCCAATCGAACACAATCGAACGTTCGATTATCAAACTTCTGTTCGATTATCGAACTTTTGATTGTCACGTCATATAACAGTGGGAGGTGTTTGTCAGTTTTAGTTCAGGATTGTGTTACAATATATAAAACCGATGTACCAGCGATTGCCCCCCCCCCCCCCCCCCCCCCCCACCCCCCCACCTCCGATCCTCGACCCCTCCGCAATTTCGTACCCCCATCCCCTTTAGGAATACATATATTTTCCTTAGTATTATTCCTGTAATGTATTGGACGTGGAGAATAGTAATGCAAAAAGGTATCAGTAATGTGTAAGGCATGCAATTCAATTTTATTTTAAAATTCACGCTTCACTTTTCTAATCCCTATGACGAAGGGCTAGCGCTCGAAACGTCAGCTGTTACTCACTTTCCACGGCGATTAGCATACCTCAATCGACTTTAGTTGATTATACCAGTACTTTGAAAAGACTTTGCTTAATAAAGGAAGTGTTACCGACTCACATGCTTTGTTCTATTTTCAATCGAGCTATTGCTTGTCAATTCGGTAATTGCTGGTTTTCACTCAATCCCCAGAGATTCAAATGACAAAGGGCATGGCGGCCATGTTGGTGTGTTTGTGCCCCAACAAAAGAAGCTAACGAGGAATCTATTGTTTAAGAGCACCAACATGACGTCAAGTGAAAGCCAGTAATTAGATCAGTTCTAACTAGGAAAACCTTTCTGGATAAACAGCTTATTAACTAATGAGAAAATAAAACGGTGATAAGTTTTGAAATTTTCTAGCAGTGTAATTAACTCCCGGGGGGAGGGGAGGTACTTACATGAAAAATGGTATGTATGTGAGGCCAAGAGGCTCAAACCATGACCCTGTTTGACCCAAAATTTGAGCTCCCAAACCCTGATTGCCCCCTTTTTGGGGGAAAAACCCTGCTAAAATAACTCAGCCCTAACTGCCTAAAAAATACTGAACCCCGACCTGACTGCACCCAAATTAAACTCAAATCCTAACCCTGATCTGACCAAATCAGGTCAAAACCCTGACCATACCTGCCCAAACTGAGCTCAAAACCCTGACCCACCCCTGCGGCACATACATAATACATCACAAACAAAAGTACCCCCCCCCCCCAGGAATTAACTCAAATTCGGAGAGAGTCAATTTGAAATGACCGAATGTTACCGACTCGCATATTTTTGTAGTAGTAGTAATAGTAGCTAAAGAGGTCTTAAAAAAAGGACTTTAGATTATTTTTTATTATTCAGCCTGCAGGCAATTTTGTGGGTTTTCGTGAAGGGAAAGATGTTCACCAGACAACATTTGGAAAGAGGATGGCAGTGAGAAATGAGCAATAACCGCAATTTAAATGTGTTTGCAAGCCAGTAAAGCTTTTCCCATGGGATCACGAGTGCAATAATTATTAATTGGTTATTGAAGTGACATATCAGCATGCGATGTACTGTTCCTGCAAAAGACCTATTCCCTAAAAAGTATATATCTTGAAACTCCTCAATCTTAATTTATATTATTTCACAGACCATAAAACCATCATGACCTTCTGTCTAATCCAATCTGTGTGAACTTTGCATCAAGACTGTGTGTGTCCCTCAGATCCACTGCCAGAAGATGGTAGCATCTTGAGTGTACCTCACTGGTATCTTTCACAAAAACAAACAGTGTCAGAGTGTTCATTCATTGAGTCAAACATAACCCATAACCCATGGCTCATCCTAGGACAATACACATACCGTATTTCTTCGAATAAGCACCCTGGCGCATTTTTAATATTTTGGGTAAAAGGGGGGCCTTATTCAAAGGACGGTGCTTAATCGAGGGGGTGCTTATTGCATGAAAATAAAAATTACTGGATCTGACTTAACCCTTTCACTACTAGAGCGGCCAAAAGCGGCCAATATGAAGCATGTACCTGGGAAAAAATATTGCATCAAACCTAGACACGCTGGAAATACGATGTTGCGATATTATTTCAAGGGATGAATGACTTCAAAGCCACAGCTATAACTGGGATCGCTTGACTCTCCCACTTTGGAGAAAACCTCATTTGTTTTGGTGATCGTTTTTCGTTTCTCCGATTTTCACCAATTTTGAGGAGCTGAAAATTGCCCTCCAAAATCCTTCCCATTCGCCCTTGAAATCAAAAGCAAACACAAAATCAGCACTCAGTCGTTACAGTACCTTCTTTAACCTTTTGAACCACCAGGTTTGTTTGCACAAAACACACATTGCGACTGTGAAGCGTGCTATTCTTAATGCTGCACTTCTCTCCACCATGTTTTCCTGCTCCCACCTCCAATTGCATGCTGGGTAATCAACAAAAATTCACAAGGAGACCCCCCCTCTGGGACTCCTGTAGGTTTTTTTGTATAAGTCTTTTACCCCTACAGCCAAGAGCGGTGATTTGGACTCAAGCCGTTGCTTTAAAGTGACAAAAACACATCCTAATAGGTTGAGCAGGGGTAAAAGAATGCCAACTGCAGGATTTCAAGGTTTTCAGTGAAGAATTTTTTCCTGTGTCTGAAATCACAAACACAACGGAAAAACCCTGTGAAATCCCCTCACAAGGCCTACTAAAAGCAAACCAAGTACTTTTCAGCCATCCTCAGACTTAATGTCTTCAAGCTCTCTGACAGTGGCATTTTTCTCCAAAATTAGAGCACATTTCATTGGAAACCCTACAGAAGAAACCATACTCACCGCCGCCGAGTCTGTAGAATTCTGCCGAATGGCATCATGGGGAAAGTTTGAGCCCTTGGTTTAAAAAGTCAGCAGTATTTAACTAGCCCGGGCTAGCCAAACTGGAACTGAGGGGGGAGGGTTGAGTTAGCACTCTGCATTTCACCAATTGAGCCCAAATGCGTCCAGGAGTGAAAGGGTTAATAAAGGAAAATAAACTATTTTCCTATTTTGATATCTTGTAGTTTAAGTTTGACAGTAGATTGCTTGTAAAAGTGACGACACAAAGATAATTTAATTGCCTTGTGATCTCTTTACTATTTTTAATGTTTTCAACCCTTCCAATCTTGTAATTGACAGACTGAAAAAGTGAGGGGGCGCTTATTTCCTATTTTGCCCGAAAGGATGGGCGCTTATTCGAAAGAGGGCACTTATTAGAGAGTGGGCGCTTATTTGAAGAAATACAGTATCTACGATGTAATTAAAGGGGCCACAAATGGTGAACTTTCATTTGACGAAAAAATAAATAACTACTCAGATTAGTGGAGTATGTTTTCCAGATATACTGTAGAAAATTTGAGACAATTTCGATGAATGGCACTGATTTGAGTGGATGAAAAATACTGGTTTTCAGAGAAATTTAGAGCAACTTGAAATTGGTTCACTGTAAACCAAAATCAATAAAATATTTATAAAATAAGCTTTTGTAATCCACTTTAATCTTAGCCATCCTCTATCGAATTATGTTGAAAAGCATATCAGGGCATTCACATCTGATGGCATTTCTCTTCTATCTCAGGCTGTTATTCAATTAATTTGTAGTTTTGTCGTAAAGAGACTTGAAGGTTCAATTTGATTGGCAGTGCCCCTTTAATTAAGGTACAATCAAAGTCATGATTCACCACAACTCCTAGATAAGCCACACCTTTTTACCCAAAAATGTTGTTAAAATTCAGGGGTGCAGCTTACCAACAAGTACATTAAAACATTTTACTATTCTGGGCATGGTACTAACTGTACTCCAAACAGGCGGGCTTAGACTACCTTCTCACACAGTCTCAGCACCCTTACTTTCAGGCATGCATACCCAGAACATTGCCATTTGCACGACAAAAGTAAGGGCTGCCATGCTTACCAACAAGTACATTAAAAAAAATACTATTCTGGGTATGGTACTAACTGCACTCCAAACAGGCAGGCCATTATAGACTACCTTTTCACAGGGTCTCAGCCCCTTACATTTCAGGCATGCATACCCAGAACATTGACATTTGCACGACAAAAGTAAGGGCTGTCGTGCTGAACAATTTTGGCATACATACAATGTTTTACTTTGTATTCTGCAAGAAAAAAAGGACTTCACAATTTTAGCATGTTTAGGAATTGCATTGTATTTCTATTTAATCAAATTCTTCCACCAAAATTTGAACAAATCTGCCTGACAGCAATTTTTAGACTTTTGCTTCGATTTTCTTGGGCAAAATAAGTTGTACTGCCAAAATAACTAAAAACATGACTCAATACATCTAGATATTTGATAAGTCAGAATTTGTGTCCATGCTTTAAAAAAAATTGGGATTTACAATCTTGCGCTTTCAGCTCGAGTTTGTAAATCCCATAAAGCATGGCCACTCATTCTGTATCAGAACTTACAATGTACTGACAGACTGAATTACCTATTTTTAAGTCATCTTCAGCAGTAAAAATTGCCTGCATTTGTTTTCTTGTCCTGAGTTAATGAAGTACAGTATAAAAGAAACCATCAAAAACAATCATTAGCTATCCTACATGTACATGTACATTGTATATTAGACCACATGCAAAACCCTCATTTCACTAAAATTAATGGATGTGGAGTTGAAAACATGAAAGCAAGGGCAATCGGTTCACAGCTGATTGCACCACAGGCTAATTCCATCCTCACATTTTATAAATGCATCACTGATTCACAGTCTGTATTAAGTAATGGTCCAGATAAGAACTGCAGTGTCTACGGCAAGGAATGTTAAAAGGTGTTAATTCTATTATTCTTTCTCATTATTCTTTCATTGGTTGATACTGATAAATTCAATAGAAACCCATCGAAATAATGCATTTTCATTCAATATTTTTTGTGGTTTGAATTTATTTTTGATCAAACTAACTATGGTTTAATTTCGAAGAATATGGTGTGTGGGAAAAGTTCTCAAATTTGCGATTGAAAAATCCTTTGTTGTTTCTATATCCGATTGGCTGGATGGTGGCTTCTCTGCGTTTTCACAAAAAAAAAGGAGCCAATAGCATAAAAAAATACTTTATTTTCGAGATGTAGTTTGGACTGTAGACACCTCCTAAAACACTTAAGGCATATTCAAGCAAAATCGTATGTGGGGGAGGCTCATTGCCACAGAACAATGGATTCTACTACTGCTGAAACTGTTCAGTTCGCGGCTGACCTTGTACATGTTGAGTCCCAGGAGGATAAAAATAAACAGTTCTTATCTGGACCATTACTTAATGTGTCTTTCAGGCAATCCATTGCAGTACCGTTTATAAGTAATGTAACATCCACTTGCGAGTCAAAATTAATTTCTACTCATTCTGACTCGCTACTCGGGAGTATTCTATTGCAGAATATTCATGACTTGACAGGTGGATGATTCCATTGTTTTAGTTTTGACTTTATGAAACGAATATGATTATGAACATTTCAGTCAACTAGGCTAGCAAACGAAAGCTGAATTTAGAGTATCCAATAACCCCTAAACTTACATGTACACATGCTGTGGTTTTACTACAGTAACTTTTAAAGTAGGAGGCACTAAAGAAAAAAGTAGGTGGCTGATAGAAGGAATGAGGGTCACAAATGCACCCTGGGCCTGTATTAAAAATGGGGTTTAAATTGCCAATGAAAGTATGCAGTGAAATCTTCAAAGTAGACAGATAAAATCACTGGTCACCTGTGCTGAAACCACTGACCATGTATTATGAATTTTACCAAAGGTAAAAAATCTGGCTACTCAGCTACATGTAGTTTTAAGCTCTTTAGTTATTATTTATTTAGTTATTGGTCTATACCTAATATTTTTAGTCATATTAGTACATTGTAACTGTTATTATTTTATTTATTATTATTGTTTATTTTTATTTAAATAAAATTTTATTATTTATATTATTTATTATTATTTATTGTCATACATTTTACTCACATCTCGATTCTGATTGGCTTATCTTGGGCTCTGCCTTCATGTTTGCAAATTTGATAAACCACTGATGCTTGTTTTTGAAACATTACGTATAAAACAATCCCTGGGAAACACATGCACTCACAAATTAAGCTTCCTTGAAATTTTCAATTCTCAAATGTTGCCCACCCACCCTGTGACCTTTTGTTGTAAAATTTTATGCAACCTTCAATCCTTTATTAGTGTTTTTTGTGGAGAATTGAAAGTGAGAAATCTGTTAGAACTCAGTAAATTTACCTAATACTGCAATAATCATTAGTTTTCTTTGTTACAACCAGGCAATTTAATAGCAGCATTTTTCCACTGAACATTCACATTTCACCATTTTGCTCTGATTTCAACAGCAAGTTGATCGGCTGGCCTCACTTCCATGTTTTCAATTCCAGGACCATGCAATGAAGTAAGGGTTTTGAATTTCAGCCTGAATTTCAGCTGTCTCCTCTGGTTCGTTCCTCCCGAGAGAGACGTCTGAATCCAATAGCCAATAATGCCATCCAGTGACGTCTGGTAGTGATCTTTGATTGGTTCATATTTTACAATTTTGCATAATTATCATAAGTAACTCATCAGAGAAGACAGCAGGATTTTTTGTTTCTGTTTTGGACTTGCGATGGTTGATCGTTGATGAGTTTCAATGGAGTGCTTGCCTTTGGCAAAGACCTTAAATTCGTAAGGAAAACAACTGGAAATGGATTGATAGTGTCCTGCAAAATAACTGGCCGGCTGTTCTGTAAACATGTATGTTTTTTTCACGTCGCAGGTCACGGGGTTGATGATAATCGATTATTTGTTCACACTCAGTGGTAAAACTGTCTCTACCCTCTTCAAGGAACTGTACTTTCCCGTAAAAGTGTCTTTGAACTTCTTTGTAAATTCTCCAAATATCCTTAATGCTTTTCTACTTTTCTGCAGCCTGCATTATTTACAAATTTACAAAGGTAATCTCTCCCTGTCTTGAACCGAACAGCAGATTGAGAGACTTTACTAGTAAACGGAAGACGAAGGCCAATTTGTTGCTTCAAAAAGGTTTTCACAGCATACATCTACAACGTAAGAGGCACTTGAGAAGCAAATGGGATGTTAAGATAGGTAGGGTCTTAATTTTGACATAATCTCAAATAATTTCTCAAGGTGAGAGCTTTATTTTTGTGACCCAACAAACTCTTTACAGCCACCGTGGCAGTTTTATTTGCATAAATTAAAATTTTAATCCGCTTTGACGTCACTGGATGGCATTATCAGCTATTGGATTCAGACGTCTCTCTCGGGAGGAACGTTCCAGAGGAGATGGCTGAAATTTGTATTATACATGTAATAATAATTATGGTATGCTCAATTACGACAAAATGTAATAAGTAAATAACCATATTATTATAACTTTTATATTACAAAATCTACACTTAATTATTTTGTAATGCAAATAACATTATTAACTAAAATTACAAAATGATTAAAACAATCATGATTGAAACATGAGAGTATTTTATCAGTAATCTGTCCACAAATAAACATGATTGATAGTTAACCTTATACTGTAGCTTTTACGCCTTGTAACAGCATCAAAATCAACCTCCACATAAACCTTAGGAGCCATCCCTTCTTCCTGTGAAGTGAATACAAAATAATGCTTGAGACTGAGTATATACACAGGAATTTTTTTCAAAAAAACATTAATGGGAATTTGCCAAAACCCATCTGACATTAATGGCAAGAGTTCAACTTTCCTGGGAAAATTCTTGCCATTGATGTCAGATGG
Source organism: Actinernus sp. WN-2022 (assembly GCA_030867875.1). Taxonomy (NCBI): domain Eukaryota; kingdom Metazoa; phylum Cnidaria; class Anthozoa; order Actiniaria; family Actinernidae; genus Actinernus; species Actinernus sp. WN-2022. The sequence goes on from JAOWCC010001634.1 coordinate 89,129,945, forward strand.
GTTTTGGCAAATTCCCATTAATGTTTTTATTTTTTTATTTTTCCCTGTAATAATAGAGAACCTTCAAAGTTGTCACCAGGATTTGGTGATAAGGTCAGGCAAAGTCAGAAAATAAATGGGAAGAATGGTAGAGACTCAACCGAGGGTGAGCATGCTTAAATCTTATACATCATTGTATAATTTGTAACTCAGTCAATGAATGATCACATCCGGTGGCTAAATTAAATTGGGACTTCGTATATACATGTATGAGTAGTGGGGGAGGGGGTAGTTCCCTGGGGAAGGGGCCCCAATTAATGAATTAACCCCTATTTGACCCTCTGGTAACATTACTGTGCTATAAGACATCGCCATGTGGAGATACAGTCTTAATATCTTGGGAGTGGTGAACATTGTAATACAAGAGAGTCAGCACAATGAATGTTGAGTGTAGTTATTTGTATGACAATTCGCCATGAAAAGGCAAAACCATATTCTAAAGCTGCCATATAGCTGGGTCATTCCACAGTATTTTGAAACCACACAAAGTATTTAAATGTTCTGAAATTAGTTAAAATGTTAAAGAGTCTAAAGTTTACTTTGTGTGAGTTATTATGAAAATGTCCTGCAGCATTTATGCATCAATTATAAATTATTCTGCAAATATGGTAAAAAGCTGTTGCAGAGAAGACAAATGTTTTTGTAAACCAAAACAAATCTTTAAGTTTTAATTCCAAAATTGTTCATTGGACCTAAAGTTCTTATGATGTTCTATAAGAGAAATATGCTAAGAATTAGTATAATTTGGAAATAAGTACCTCAGTAGAATTTCGCATTCCAAGGTCAAAATGTCTTCTCCACAATGTTTTGATCCCCTAAGTTTTCATTGCAAGAAGGTAAAAAATAAGCCCTATAATGTTCAAACTTTCCAAAGTTCTAATTTACAGCTTGTGTAATATTTTACCATACAAAAGATATCAAGATGCCCACAGGTTTGTATGGAATTCACATTTTTGTTTTTGTTGTGGAGAAGACATCTATAATAGAAATACTCAAAAAGTATTCTTCTATATCCATCTAGATATAGCTTTTTCTACTTGTTTTCCGAATAAGTAAAGAATAGGCTTTCTAAAATAAAAATTTAGAGAATTGTATGTCACCTCTATAGCATCTGGAGGCCTGGAACTAGTAGTCAGTAGACTGTTGCATTATGGGTATTTTATCTAGTCAGCCATCTTTGATGAGCTTGTCAACCGTGATCAGACTTAACTTATTGAGATAGCCATGCCAAGCAGCACTGAGAGGAGTAGAAAATATATCTTTTAGCCAGCTTCTTAAAGTGGCTTAACATCAAATACCTGAGTTTTAATGTTATTTCACATTAGAAACTTTTTGTCAGACTTCTCCGCAACGTCTTCTCCGCAACAGGCCCAAAACAAATCATTACCAGATATCAGTAAATTCGAAGAAGGAAAATTAAAAGTTTTTTTGCACTGAATGATATAGTATTAAATGCTCTTTCACCTGAATCAAAGAGGCATTTGAGATGCCACATAAATTCAGAGGAATTTGAACTTGATTTTATAGGGAAAAAATGCAGGTGTTTTCTGAGTCTTCTCTGCAACAGCCAAAGTGTCTACAGGTCCATAAATGTCAAGAGTGAATACTCTCAGTGTTTTATGTAAACCTATTGGGTATCTACCTAACACAAGTGGAAAGGTTATGCTAAATATTCCTTTTATTTATTTTTCTATATTCGATTTTTTTGTCTCTGATTTGTCTTCTCCACAATGACGGATTACTGTGGAATGACCCTATAAGATTCTATTTATTATTCACAAAGCTATTACATTGTAATTACTTGAGGCTAAATGCAATTGAGGCTAAATGCAAAGCAGCGACTACTGGGGGTCTTGTGATGTGCTAGCATGGCCCTGCATGCATGCATGGGGTTGGTTTCATCCAGGACGTACTGTGCTTTTGGGTTATTGCTCGTGGCTCTGCTTGACAGTTGCAAGTCGCTGTGATTGCTCACGGTTTTCCCTTCCTCCCTCCCTTGTCCATTTTTGTGTGACCCAGTGTGCTGGGATGTTCGGTTGCCAGGGTTACCTGGCAGCCAAGCTCTCAAGCATGTGTCTGCAGCCTTGGGCACTGAACTTCCAACTTAGAGTCTTAATACATGTATGTGGTCATTGTTCTGTTTTTGATTTTTTTTATAGCTGGTTATTTAACAACTTTTATGTACATTGTATGACATAAAAGTGTTGACATCACATAAAACATTATTTGTATGGCTTGGTGAACAATAATATACAATGTTCAGTATATACTGAACATTGTAACAAGTCAGGAAAACACAAAATTGGTTGACTGCATGAGTCTTGAAAAGGTATTATGTTACTTTATTAAATGAAATATTGACAACATACAGTACTTAAAATTAGATCTTTAAAACACTCTGTCATCTCTAGGAATATTATGTGATGGTCAGTTTGCCTATTATTCGGTAATTAAACACTGACCTTCAGCTGCCAAAACTGAGTATCAAATCCAGCTCCAAAACTAACAACTTGACAGTTACATTCTGTTAGTGCCAGGAACTGGTCCAAGAGAAGACGTAACCCTTTCGTTCTTGCATAATACCCTGAAATGGTACATGTACTGTACAATGAGATTTTGCAACCAAACAAAGTTAAAGTCATACACCACCACCACCACCAATGTGCTTAGTAAATTTAGAAGTTAACTTTTCTTGGACATTTATGAATTCAAGGACCAGAAGTCAAATTCAAGGCCTTAAATTTCAAGACTGTACAAATGTATGAACCAAGAATAACTTTAGTTAGTAGTACATGTACTGACATTAACACAGTATGACGTAATGTAGAGTACTAATTCTGACATGCACTTTAATTGTGTTATTAAACTGCTGGGAACTAATGCAAACCAGACAACGATCGCTGCATCATTAAATACCAGTTTTAACAATTGGGGGGGGGGGGGGGGAGGGAGGGAGGGGGTACTCCCATAACTGGGTAGGGCAATTCCACGTTGCAGACATTACATTCAGAGACCAAAAATCAGATTACAAATGCTTCCCAAATTTTTAAATAGCTGTGCTGCTTAAATTTATACATAACACACCTTAGGTGGGCCGGGTCTCTATTTTCAATTTAAAAAATAATAATTTCTTATCATTACTCTTTTTAAATAATAATTATCTAAATGTCTGTTGTGGACATTACAGCAAAAAACAATCACTTATTTGAGTCAACTTTTTAAATTCTTAATTCCTGTGAGTTGTGAGGAGTTCATTCCAAGAAAACAAATGGACTTTCTGAACTTTCTAATAACCAGAGTTCCCAACTATAATGATAAAGTTCAACAAAGCTCACTGTAGTAGTTTTTATTTGCTTTAAATATGCGTTGTGGACATTACACAAAAATCGTTGCGGACATTACATTTTGGGAATGTGCTTAGAATCAGATTGTTTTGCAGTCTGGAGTTAAGGGGAAACATTTATACATAGCACACCTTGGGTCGGCCTCTATTTTCAATAAAAAATAATAATTTCCTCTCATTACCCTTTTTTAATTAATATCTAAGTGTCTGTTCCAGACTTTACAGCAAAGAACAACCACAGGTTTGAGTCAACTTTTCAAATTCTTAACTCCTGTGAGTTGTGAGGAGTTCCAAGAAAACAAATGGACTTTCTGAACTTGCTAATAACTAGATCGAGTTCCCAACTATAATGATAAAGTTCAACAAAGCTCACTGTTAGTAGTAGTTTCTATTTGCTTTAAATATGCGTTGCGGACGTTACATTTTGGGAATGTGCAAAAACAACTACTACAGGTGTGGCCAACATTCACAATATCTCGCTTGTATCTGATAGACCAAGATGTCTGCTCTTAACTAAAATAAAGTTTGCTAAAAAATAATATATTTGAAAATTTTCATTTTCATCATGTCTCGTGTGGAATTGCCCGGTATCAAAATCACTCTGTTTTGGTCTGGAACAGGGAAGATGTTGTATACCAGCTGAAGATGGTTTGTTTGGATCATCAATATCCGGGATCGATGCATGGTCCAAAGGATTAAGCAGCTTCTTTTGATAGTGAATGTAGTCATGATCACATACAGTAGACATATAGTCACATATAGTCTCTTGTTTCTAGTCAGACTGGAACAGGATATCTTTTTGTCATTTTGCCTGGAACAGCATATATTTTCGTTGTTTCTAGTCTGGAACAGGGTACCTTTTTGCCATTTTGTCTGGAACAGGGTTGCAAAAATACAATTTCTTGGTCTGGACAGGGTAAGGATTTCAAGTAAGGATTTCAAGTGGGATTTCAAGTGCTCAGCGGCACACCCAGAGGGGGGCATACTCCCATAAATAGGCTATATGGGTAGGTGTCGCTTGACAGGGTATGGTTTTTGACAATTCTTAGCATGGAACAGGGTATATAAATCATTGTTTTGGTCTGGAACAGGGTCGTAATTTTTTGGAAGGGCCTCTGCAGGATGGTTTGAGTTATTCACGGTCCCTTGTCGCTGCAAACGCAGAGTCTGTTTATAAAATCTGTTTATGATTCGAGTGGCCAGTGGAGTGCAACATCTCGCACGTATCATATCAGATGCTAGCCTGGTCTGGAACAGGATATCTTTTTGCCATTTTGCCTGGAACAGGATACCTTTTTGCCATTTTGTCTGGAACAGGCTCGCAAAAATACAATTTCTTGGCCTGGAACAGGGTAAGGGTTTCAAGGGCTCAGCGGCACACCTCACCCTAATTTTTTTAGGGAGTAACCCCTCCCCCAGGGCGGCACATCCCCATCCTAATTTTTAGGGAGTACACCCCCCCCCCCCCCCCAATTAATACAAAACCTGTACTTAATTACCTCTGTTAATTTCAGGAGTTTTCCTTTCACCTAACTTGGCAAAATACTGAATGTATTTATCTTTCCAATAACCCAGTTGAACAGCAAACCTGTATGTAAATATATACAGGCATATTTGTTAGATCATCATCAGATGAGGTTAGATGATAATTAAGGCCTGTCATGCAAACAAAATAAATGTTGTATTTCCGGTAATGAGCTGAAAAAAGTCCAGGTATAGGTTAAAGTCGGAAAGTAATTTTATTTTGTGATTTTGTTTTGCTTTCTTTTTTTGTGAGTTAATTAACCCTGTGTTTACATTGTTGTCATGTTCATGCATGCAGGGATTGGAGAGCTGGTGTGGGGCAGTGGTTAAGTGTTTTGCCACTCACTCATCAGTGGTCCAGGTTTGATCCCCAGATGTGTGTCATGCACATGTGAGTTGAGTTTGTTGGTATCTCGCCTTCTCTGGGCCCTCCGGTTTTCCTCTCTCCACAAAAAACAACACGCTAAATGTGATTTAGCTGGGTCCTGACTTTGATCAGCCCCTAGCTATGGTTGTTTCAGGTCCCATTAGAAATTCAGAGTTCTTTTTAAGTGGTAATCTGACTGCACACAACGTCACAAGTCTGAACGTTTAAGCTTCCAACCAGCTCTGCCTCTACTCTAGTCTAGTCTAGTTCCATCATTGGACCTGTACCTTCACCCTTTCCAACCACTAACTGTGAAATATTTTCCTGATTGCTTCATTATTTTGCATTTTACATAGTTATATTGTGAAGATAAAACCAGAAGAATTACATACGGCACTGCCTCAGCCTCACTTAGCTTAAACTTAAAGTTATATAAAGTCGTAAAATATGCTCGACTTAAATTGGAAGAGTTTAATTTACTCACCTTTTGCACGTAGAAGCATCGTCATTTGTTGCTATGACAGCTTCGTCTTGAGCTTGGTTCATTGTTTGCTGTGATATATCGTTCTTGGTTGCTACTTCAGTACTTGTGATCCGTTCTAGCAAACAACTGCAAAACAAGCACAAGCATCCACCATCTTGAATAAGGCTAGGCTACCTTGCTATAAAATTCGAGTGGTCCTGGAAGCAAGGCCAGGTTTCTAGTGCCCTGTCGCATAGCAACGCAAGAATATAGATACCAGCTGGGCCGGGTTGTTCAAAGCCCGATTAGTGTTAATCCTGGATTAACTCTGCACAAAACCTATTGGTTGTAATGGAAATTAACCCTGGACTAGCACTAATCGGGCTTTGAACAACCCGGCCCAGAAGTCCAGGAGCAAATCAACTATCAATTCGGGTTGATTTTCATAAAGTTCATGGAAATTCTGGTTAATAAAGACACCTTCACTACATTTTATTTTGCAAACTGGGTCGGGCTCTGAAGACGATACCTATATACCTCCCCTTTATTACGCAAGCAGTGCCTCCCCCCCCCCCCCCCCCCCCCCGGTTTGAAGCTCAGTACATCTACATTTAGTTAAGTTGGTAAAGTCTGTATGGACATCACACAAACTATTAAAATAAGATAAATAAATAAATAAATAAAAATGAAAATATAGAAATATAAAAATACAATAAATTAATTCGAACTATTAGTCAGATAACTGGATAAATGAGATCTAAAAATGTCAATAGAGTCTGCGTTAACTATTTCAACTGGAAGGGAATTCCATTGTCTAATAGTCCGTGGGAAAAAAGAACAGTGAGAGATATCCTTAGTAGTTCTGTAGGGATAACACTTATAGCTATGGCTACTGCGGGTTCTAGTCTCGGTAAGCTGATAAGCCGCGACTCATTTTGTACATCAGAGTCAGCCGCGTAATTTTCCTTCTTAACTCCAAGGTATCCCACCCCAAATGTCCAAGCATTTCAGAGACACTAGCTTTCGGCTGATAGTTGTTACAACAGAAGCGCGCAGCTTTCCTTTAGACTCGCTCAAGGGTAGCTGCCTCTTTCTTATAGTATGGGTCATAAGCAGTCTCTTTCACACTCCTGGGACAGTTCCAGAGATTCCGTCTAATCAACCCTAGGACCTTACTGGCCTACCCTGATATGGTAGTTATGTGTTGAGACCATTTTAGGTCATCCCTAAGTATAACACCCAAGTATGACAGGGAGTTGACTTGTCCTAGTTCAGTCCCACAAAAAGTATACTTCCTAAGAGGAGGAGCCTTCTTATTTGAGATGCAGATTGTCTTGCATTTAGAGGGGTTAACACCATTTGCCATTTATCTTGCCAAAGTTCCAGCTTATGCAAATCATCCTGAAGTCGGTCACAGTCCTCGTCGCTTGTAATCATGGCATATAACAGCGCATCGTCAGCGAATAGTCTGACAGATGAAGGTAAATTATCAGGCAAGTCGTTGACGTATAGTAAAAATAATAAAGGTCCCAGTACGGTCCTGTGAGGGACCCCAGATATCACAGGGGAGGGACTAGAGCATTTGCCATCGCAGACAACAGACTGTGAGCGTTCGGTTAGAAATGACTCAAACCAGAGGAGCAGAGTTCCATGTATCCCATAGTACTGGAGTTTTTTTAGGAGACGTTGATCGGGAACTTTATCAAAGGCTTTTGTGAAATCGAGCACCGCTGCATACACCGACTTGTTCCCTTGGACAGCCATTGCCATATCATGAATCGTAAGAATAAGCTGCGTCACAGTAGATCGTTTGGCCCTGAAGCCATGCTGGACATCAGTAACGATGTTGTTGCGTTCCAATTGTTTCATCACATGGCTGTGGATGATATGCTCAAGCACCTTGGACGCAATGCATGTTAGTGATATCGGCCTGTAATTTGATGGACTTGATTTCTCACCATTCTTAAAGACGCCACAGACATTTGCATGTTTCCATTTAGTAGGCACAAGGCCAGTATCAATCGATGTTTGCTAAATATCAGCCAGAATGGGACCAACATCAGGAGCATATTCCTTCAAAAACCATGGCGGGATGCCCGGGCCACAGGCCTTGTGAGCTTTTAAAGAGCTTTATTGTTTAATAACCCCTTGGACTGTAACGATGAGAGTGCCTATGCTTGGCTTTGGGTCCTCACCAACATCAGGAATGGCACTAAGATCTTCATCAGTGAAAACACTAGAAAACTGTTTGTTGAGGAGTTCAGATTTTATACAGGTCGCCAAGCGGTGCTACAAACTACAAAGCTAAGTACGGTGGCAAATGTCGGGCTTTTGATGACTAAAATTGAAGATATTGGAATCGTAATGAAACGAAATGTATAGACTGATCATCTGTGCCTCTGCTAATGGATCTTGGGGTGATTTGAGAAAGTTAAAAGTGATTTTCAAGTCTTCAAGTGTTGACTAGCGACGAGTATAAAAGTTTGAATTATGACAATGAACGAAAACGGAACCGAAAATTCACATTCATCTGGCCAGGAACAACTGACATTATACAAGGACAAAATTACATCAAAGTAAGCCAAGTTTACTTTTAATTTAATTGTTTTGTTTTTAACCCATTGAAATTGGCCTTGGAAACTCGGTCGCATGTGACCCGTTGCCGTGAGGCAGTTGATTCAAATCTTCTAATCTTGTTCACTGGTTGCCTGAAGAAAAAACCCTTGCTTGAACTAATTTTAAGAACTGGAATTTCAATTCCAGCTGCGATAGTTGCGTTCAGTTTTCTAGTTTTCGATTCTAAAGTTTATTCTTGGAGATGTATAACAGTTAGTGTCTTTAATAAAACAGCAAAGTCACAACTGTTTGATTGTGCTTGATGAACTGCGTGAAATCAAACTTCGCTTCTTGCTAGTGTTCAGTGTACCAGAAATTGACTTTTTTCACAGTTTATAGCTATTTTATTTCAGCTCCAGTCGATTATTAAGCCTTGCTTGGAGATTTGCCGCGCTGTTCTTTTATCTGCCAAGCGCAAATTACTTACAGGATTTTCAAATGTTCACGGCTTGAGCTCCAACTCAAAGTAAACAAACTCGGTGCACTTTACTCTTGAGAGAACATGTGATTGTCTTTTTCAGTACATTTCTTACGTCATATTATAAACAAAAATAGCATGATTTGTACGTGATATTTATCACTTGCTGTATTTATGCCAAATATCACTACAAAAATCTGTATTTATGAACCAAAAGGCAAAACTTAGCTTCGTTCGGTATACATCACACACTGCTGTAAACACGAAGTCTGAACCGGATGAAACGGGAAAATAAAAGGTTAAAAAGGAACAACATGTTCTGGTTTATAATGTTCAGGAAAGACCATTAGTTCTTGCCTGTTATAAATGAGAAATAGCTGATCATCAGAAGTTTCTACACTATAGCAAGTAGCATTCGCTCGCCTTGTCCGCCAAAATTTTGTCGCATATATAATTAGCTGTACAATATTACAAAGAAAGGAAATCGCTGTATTAGCCAATCAGGTGCTGCTGATAAAATTTCGAAGAATATGATTGGATGCGAGATGGCGGGAAAAGCTTTCTATAAATAGACTACTCTGTAAACTGATGGGCCAAATAGTCTAGCGGTTAAGGGAAACCAATGTGCGTTTTTTGATAAAAGCATGAAACTTTGTACGATTGTATGTCTATAGGTACTTAACAAATCTGGATATAGAGCAGGAGCCCATTACCATATAGAGGCATCTCCGAAAATCCCTGTGAGCGGAATAATGAAACTTGGGAAAAAATGCCCAAAAAATGCTGAGTCAGCATTTCATTAAATTAATTGTTTGCATTTCCCATTTCTCAGGAGGCATGAAAAAAACTCCAAATTGATGTACAATATGCACATTTCTATGTAAATAATAATTATTTAGCCTATAAGAATGTTTGCTTGAAATTGTTGTTTATTTTCCCTAGTTTGTACACATTTTAGCATCTATCATTCTGTTTTTTTTGGGTAGTTTTTCTAGTAATATTTTACCATACCCTTTAGCCGTAGCAGTTTCCGCCGCAGGCACAAAGAGCTGTACACGCCAAGTTAGCCCGACTGCATTTGCACAGGCCTCTGCAGGCTTTCTTGCACGCGCAGTGGATTAGTTCATAGCAGGTTTGCTGTGCTTGTGGAAGCATTGTCCATACGGGCTTCCAAGGGTCACCCCTCTCCCAGCCCCATTCAGTTGGGCTTGGTATTTCTTGAAGCCTCAAGTGTGCCTCAAGTGTGCCTCAAGTGTGCCTCAAGTGTGCGTGGCCACCTTGGTATGTAGCACGAAGGATGTGCTGTTTAAGAGCAGCAGACGTTGGAGGGATGCGATCTAGACTGCGAGATCGCTTGCAGAACAGTTCCTGTCTTGCTTCGTCAACTGAACTGAGCTCACTTCCTCGGTCATACAATAGGACAACAAAACGCTCGATGGACTGCAGGCAGTTGTCAGAGAGGGCACTGGGGGCAGCAGCTATCTCCAAAAACGACCTGGTTACGTCTGGAAATACATTCCATGTGTCCCATGCGCTTTTCTTGCTTTTACCTCCAAAGTATGACACAGTGTCGCAGCCTGTTATTGCGTGGAAAACGGGCAAGGCTAAGCTTTTTTGAGGACCAAGCGATGGAGCAATATCATGAATCGCCAGGTACTTAAAGTGACGGCCACTTCCAAACGCAAGCCAAAGTTCGTGCTGAGGGATCCTATGCATTACAGACACGGCCAGGACAACCACATCCGTGTCATTAATCGCTTGTGCTGCTGAGCGGCATGAAGAACATGAACGAAAAGCCGGGTATCTGCTTCTTCGTGGTTGCAGGGTTGAAGGCCATCAAGGGACGACTCAATAGCGTTACTTAAAACTTCATTACCGTATGTGCTGAACACCTCTTTGTTTGGCGTACCAAGGCGACTCAATTCTTCTGCGAGGAGCCCAAAGAGTTCTTTCTTGTTTTCATCCACACGAAGGAAACTTTTCCAATTTGGCGGGATTTTAACTGACAGTGCTACGCGGCGACGGAACCCCGATCCTCTCCTTTCTCTTGTACTGCTCTTCAGACTGTCATTCTTGTAAGTGTCCCATACGATATCAACACGTTGAGCTGACTGCAGCTGGGAGATAATATATGGTATGAAAACAGTTGCAATATAATCTCTGAATGTAGATGCTGTTTTGGGGGGCAGCATTTGAACAACTACCGCTCCGTCGAACACTTTTGCATCCACTCAGTTGAGGGCCTTCAGGAGGGACTTCTGTTGTACCTTTGAGGCACGGTACCAGGTCTGCTTTGTTACTCTGCCTTAGCTGTCCTTGTTGTGATAGCGACGGCGGGTAGGGCTGGTTTTCATGCTTGAAAAACTCTTGCATGTTACCTTCTCGAGACTGGCACGCTATGTACAGTCTGGAAAATAGAGAACAATCTTCTTTCAAAGCTGTAACTTGTGCCTTGTCCTTGGAGGGGACTTTTGCTGGAGGTCGGCTAAACAGTGGTAGTTTGTTCCTCTTGATAGGGTCAGTTATTGGCTTCTTCCGGTCTATAAATATATCTTTCACAAAGTCCTTGTATTGAGCTTGTCCCATCTTCTGGACATTTTTTACTGCATCAACTACTTCTTTCGGCATGATGTCTTTTGTGTCGAGCACCAGAAGGTCGCCACTGTCCTCTTTAAAGGGATTTCCAAGCTCCTCTATTGCAGTCACAAGAGCAGTTACTTGCTTTAAGAAGGTTTTTTGGACAAAGGGTACTTGGTCGTGATGCTTCTTGGTCTCCTTTTTCGCTACTGAAGACTGTTCTTCGTACTCCTTGACCATCCTAGCGAGCTCTGGCCCGCCAATCATCCAACGCCTTAATGCGTCTGGATTGTCTGTCAGCCCAACTGCCCCACCATCGCCCTTTATGGATGCGTTTTCTTGTTCATGAGCGTGGTCCAGAGCAATGGCGGAGAATGCACGCCTAGATTTGTGAACTACGAAGGCACCAGTTAGAAACTGCTGATACACACTTGGTTGAACTACTGACAGCGCAGACATGTCTCGGACGTGGACAGATAACCAGCGCGCATAGTTCACGTGGTCGAGCGCAAACATCCAAGGCACAAGGCGCGCAACTGATTGGACGTACTCAGTGAAGTCTCCTTCTCGTATCGCTCTTACTATCTCAAGAACAAGTAGCTCTAGCTTCAACACTTGCAACCAGAAGCAAAACTGAGGTTGAGTGGAAGACATCTTTTCACACCATGGCACGAAGTCTAACGGGGGCTCCGAATCGGGTAGAGACGCCTTGTAATCGTCATATGCCGTTTGTTGCAGCACGTACATGGCCGCAGCAGTAACTTCATGCGCATGTCTGGTTCTTGCTACATGGCTAACTTTTAGGAACGATTCAGCGGTGCCAGTGCTAGCTATATCTGCATTAACTAAGGCAGTCACCCAACCACTCCCATTCATCCACTCTCCTAGAGCTTTCAGTGCACACATCTCGATGTGTAACCCTCCAAACATTACGACGTAACGCTTCTCTCCGTGGGTTTCGGGCATGCTCCACTGTATCTGCTTCGCAATGGCAAAAAGAGGCTGATCCATAGCTAGGACTGGTGTCTGATCAGGATTTAGGTATTGCACAATCTTATTAACAACATTCATACCATGTAGTATCATTGCAACAGAATGTGCATTCTCAAGAAATAGTGGTAACAGAGCGACAATATCGACCTGGTGATCAGGTGGCGGTTTCAGTGAAGCATAGAATGCAGCCCAAGACAAAAAGTCCTCATTGTTCAGTTCCGCTTTCCCATAAAGTGATTTGACGTCGTTTAACCAATCAGATTCTTTCAAAATCACAGATTCAGCGGAGTTATCTTCGTTCGGTGGCATTACAGCTAGGTCCTGATATCTTGGGTACAACCAGGTCTTTTGTTGTAAGGACTGCCGGCTCTACGTTTCTGTATGCATCAGGAAGCTCTTTAACAGTCTTTTGTCGTGGTGCGCTTTCATCGATGACATTGATACCACGGTCAGTTCCAAGGTTTTCAGCAGTTACATGCTGCACTATAGTGATATTGCCGTCCCATGGAAGGAGTCCTTTGCAGTTGTGGCACTGGGGTTGTGATCGATGTTGTCGAGAGCAGCGGTTGTAAAAACCTGGCTCCGTAGCCTTGGCGGGCAAACTAAACCGTCCTGTTCAAAGCGACAACATACACTATTGGCTGCATCAGTTGAGATCGACATGACACGATCATACGAGATTGACAGTCCCATCTGAAAGAGTGTATCAATTAGGTTTCTACTCCTGTTCTCTGCGTGGATCTTCAACCCTATGTATAGTTGGACAGGTGTCTCTCGCTCTCTATTATGACGTACTACAGGTTGAGACTCATCTTCCCTAGAGTCACGTTTCCTTTTCTTGACAGAGTTAAAGCTTATAAGTTGCGAAACTACTATAGACCTGCAACACTACCAGGCGATAGATCATCAACCTTGTCTGTCTTAATAGCGCATGGTCCGTCAAGAATCATTGACACAAGGGCTTTGAGAGAAGTGGGGACGCTCTCTTCTTGACAACTTTCTTTGAAAGATCCATTAAATGGACTATTTTTTAGAGCAAAGATATCTCTTCTTACTATTCGTGCCGCTCTGGCGAGGTGTAACGCTTCAGAATCATTATCATGCTCGCAAGCCTTTAATATAGCGGCGTCACCCATGTCTTTGTTGAAAGCAAAGACTACATTATTCTTCTGTTTGTGAGCAATCAAATCCGGTAATTCTGCTTCAAGTTTCTCTTTCAGCCGTGTTGCATGAACCCTGGATGATTGTTCAGCTCCTAAATCTGCTAAAATTGAAGAATACATTCGACACAAATGTGCCAAAGGAAACACCGGTGAAGTTTGTTCATTGCCTCTAAATTCCTCTATGTACGACACCAGCTGTGCAAAAGCGATTGCATGCAGTTTACTGTTTATCTGGTTTTCGGTTCCTTCACTATAATTTCTCCTGGCACGATTATAAAAGGACACAATACAATTAGTGTGATAGGTGGCATCGATTGCCTGCAGCAAGTTTGGAAAGCAGCCTAGTGTCCTTTAGTTGTGTAGTATATTTCCTCACTCTTGAGTCAATACCCTCCTGTCTTGCCGCCAAAAAAGCACACGTCCTCGCCTTTCTTTCCATCACTAATTGCTTCTGTCGAGCGCCTTCGTTTCACTGGAGTAGCTGGAGCACTTTTATCTTCCTCCTTCGTTTTCCTTTTAGCTGCCCTTTTAATTTCTGTGCTATTTATCAGTTATTCCGGCATGATTTGTGCCAACCAGCGTTATTGTTATTTAAATTTGACTCGATACCCTGCCCATTGTCGAGCTCTTCGATGTTAAAGTTAAAAGGTTTTAAACCCAATTCATTCATTTGTGAGAGATTATTAACTAACGATTTGTAACCAGCTCCAGCATCGTTTCTTTTTTATATAGCTGGACAGACAAGGTCTTCAGTAGTTTTCTTTCTGCATAGTATGCACAACTCCCAGTCAATCGCATTCACTGCACTTCCACTCTGTTCACTGGATGTGGATGCTTCACACGTGATATCACAGGCAGCCCAAGCTCTAATATCTAGCTAATACTTACAGCGTTTGTATGGGAATTTTAACGAGCTAGAAATACGAAAGAATTAATGAATAAAATGCCTTACCTTGCTTCCATAGTGTATTACTTGCTGTCTGTGTGGTAACAGGGTTGATATGAAGCGATTTTTGTAAGTATTAGCTAGATATTAGAGCTTGGGCTGCCTGTGGTGATATCAACTACTTTATGCCGGACCTTTGCCATTTGGATATTTGGTCTAAAACGCAAATCACATGCAGCTCACTGAACCACTTTTTATATAGGTAGTTCTCTTCAAAGTATTGTGCTGGTCTTACCTTTAAACTTATGCAGGTTTACTAATAACAGCTCTAGAACATATGTAGTTTACTTCATAAGCTCCAGGGTATGGGCGCGGCCATGACAGTTTGTGTATTAGAACCCAGGCCTTCTCCATGACAGTTTGTTTATTAGAACCCAGGCCTTCTCCAGTAACTTGATACATTTTTATCAACACAAAGGTTAACACAAAGGAATTTATAGTGTGCCATTCTTATCGCCATAGAAATAACATGTTTTCTCTGGTTGACCTCACGAGTATGATTTAGATATTTATTTTGTAAAGTAAACTGAAAAATAAATTATACTTCTTATGTTGTCTGCCGGAGTCTACAATTTCAGGGGTTATTATCTAGTAAGTGAAATACTTATTATTATTTAGAACTACAGACAGTGTTACATTATAAATTATTTGTAAACATAATAGGTCGGAAGAAGATCATTCGGTAACATTTAGTTGCATACGGCAAATTATTTCGCACCACAACCGTAATACTGAAAGGGCATTTTTCCCCAAATTTCATTATTCCGCTCACAGGGATTTTCGGAGATGCCTCTATATCCAGATGTGTTAAGTACCTATAGACATACAATCGTGCATACCCAAAATAACAAACTAAGAAAATCCAATACATAATTTAGCGATTCTGGAAGAAGTTAACAGCATATACAGCATGTTTTAAATGTTCATGGATTGACCTTTTTATTGCTTAAATTTCGTAGGAGTGGGACAAACCGAAGCACCGACTACAGCACGGTTACCGTACGACATGTCGTGACATCGAAATGGTTTCCCTATTGTTTATGTCCTGCTGATCCAATCAAATCACATAAATACGGTACAGCACGGGTAGAGCAGATTTCGTATGAGTGTGACAAACTACGGCATGTCCGTAATCGTGCTGTAGCGGTACTGTAGATGTGCTGTGCCGTAGTTCTGTGATTTGATTGCTCAAGCATGTTAAGGACTGGTTCATTTAACGGAAAATAGATGTACGTTAAAAAATGTTTTCTGACAGAAATAAAAGTTTAAACAAAATCTAATTACACCATAATACTAATATCAACTTCCTTAAATCTGTTAAGTGGATGGTGATCGATGACGTCATAATTATATAAAATCGTTTAAGTGAAATGCGGCTGCGATGATAACATATGAATATAAAGTAACCCTGCTAGACATTACTCCTCCCGCAGTGTTTCAGATCACGCTTAGAAAACATGTCTATCATGTAAAGATAAAGATATTAAGGGTACAAAAAAGTCACGTGACCTATTTTGCATATGTTCGCCTTAATTACTCGTTAACGAAACATTGTAGTCATCTTTTCTAAGCTGATTTAGGTAAAAGGCTTCAACCTTAACTAAACATATCCACTCATCATCCTAGCTGTTTTAAACTCGGAGCCGCGTTTTTGATTTACTGATTTCGTGTTCTAAGTCACGTGACAGACCACGTGACACGTTTTACTACACACAAGCCACTTATGGTAGTCAAGATTATCATGAGAAACTTGGCGTACTTTCCATACTCGGCTGTGCTGAAATTAGGAAAACAGTTTTTACCTGAAATTTGACTCCTGAACCAGGCCTTAACATGCTTGAGTGGATCAGCAGGACAAAAACAATGTGAAACCATTTCAACGTCACGGCATGGCGTACGATAACCGTGCCATTGTCAGTGCTGTAGTTTGTCCCACTCATACGAAATCTGCTCTAGCATGATCATGAGCCGTACGTTCCTGCGCACGCTTTCCTTTCAAAACCATTTACAAAAAAGTTGATGGCGGCCGTGTCTAACATGAGTGGCCGGAAAAAGCTGCCCGGCCCTGCCCCATTTTCTGTTTGTTGTTTTGCCGTTATTAAAACACACTAAGTGGTCATATGATAAAAAAAAGTACCTACATTAAAGTGGCATGACAAAATGCCTGCTGCCGGAGCTTTTGAAGAACACTGCACAATATGTTTCCTGTAATAAAAACACCAGCACAACTTAATGTTTATTTAGTTTATTTTCAAAACAATACTTGCATTTTAAAAAGCATAAATAGACCAGTGACATGGCAGTTAGAGCGGATTTCAATTGAGTGTCGAAAATAATATGTGATTGCTTTGGTTTTGCGTTTGCTTAGCTTTCTCTATTGGCTGTGAGAAATGTTTAATTTTCTATTTATCAGCCAATCAAGTTCTAAACTAAAACCAAACGCAATCAGGTTTTGTTTTAGCGACAGTATCAACGATTGCGTTTACTTTGCCTCGTGACTGTTTCAAGTAAAATCAATCATGAACGATTGACCCATTGTGTTTTCACTTGCTCCTGTGATTGGCTATGTAATTCCTTTGGTTTTGGTTTTACTACATTCCACTAAAAACCGCTCTAAGCAATAACTAAGGTGAAGGCACGAAGAGCCAGCCACAAGACATAAATAAAACAGTCTACTGTTTTCTTCACTTCATTATTTTGAGTTTATTCCTTTATTTTATATAATGTTGTGAACCTTTATGAAGGACCTGTCATGGTGTCACACAATCTCGTACCCAGACCCCATTTGTTTCTTACTGAGAAACAAATGGATCTGAGTACGAGATTGGGTGTCACACCGCGGCAAAACGTCACGCGCATGCGCTTTGAGGACGAACCCAGCGCGCGCGTCCACCCCTGTTTCCCGCCGAAACTAAAAGAAAACAGAGGCCATCACCCATGTTTTTAGTTTTACGTACAGAATTCAGAATTTTTATTCATTTGACTCATCAACACTTAGTATATTTACAGGTACTAATCAATGAATGGAAAGAAAAAAATAAAGAAAATTACAGTATAAACATATATATATTTATAATATAGATACGATAGTACGCGCGCTCTGATTGGCTAAGAAGCCATGTTTTATCAGAGTATATAACATGGTTAGCCGTGTTATATAGTTTTCAACTGGCGGTTTCCTTTCATAGCGCGCGTAAATCTATCTAATAAAACAGATAAAGAAGCCTTAAATCCATGTTTTATACTATCATAAAACACTCTGGTCATTTGAGAACACTCTAGAAATGTTGAAAGCACGCGCCTTCGGCTTGTGCTTTAACATTTCTCTCATGTTCTCAAATGCCCATCGTGTAGTATAAAACATGGCTAAGGCTTCTTTATTTGTTAAATATATAACGAAAATAACAATTATAGATGTGATATAATGAAAAAGTAGTAGTAAAGTTGTAATAAAAAAGTAGTTGTTAACTTAAATCAAAATAATAATGAAACAATTAGTTACCAAAATAATAATATAGAGGTCATTAGTAGTATTTAATAATAACAGGAGAGATGAGTACAGGACATCCTAATAGCACAAGGCTAATCTAGAGGATGCTCCGTATTTACTAGGTTGGTACAGTCTATAACTTAATCATAACAGTAGGTCAGCCATAATATTAAAACATGTAGTGCCAATATACGAAGGCAAAAAAGTTTGAATTTATTAAATAATACTAGGTTCAAAGCAGAGAATTACGCGTATTTACATGAAATGTTTCGCGAAAAACAAGAAAACTACTTACAGCTAAGCCTAAGACTTCAACAGGTTTAAGTTTTCTTAATTTGTATTCATTGTGAATTTACTAAGTTATAAAAGTATTTACTAAAAAAGTTTAAGACCTCGGAAAATTGTACTTGAAACCAGAGCCTTCATTCTGTCGGCCAGCGAAGCATAACATTTTGTCGCGGTGCAGTGTAGCACACGTATGGAATCAATGTTCGATTGGTGGCTGTTACATGTATAAATTTGCTACAAACAGTTAGTCTCAATGCTCGATTGAAAGGATCTGCAACATTTTCCTTGCAGATTGGATCTACACAAAGTTTGTTACGGATAGTCACTTCTGCATAATATTTTCTTTGATTTCAACCATCCCGTATGTGTGCTTGGGTCATTTATATGAATATCACTGAAAATAATTGTGTTCTAGCTGACTATGAGCTGACCTGGAACAGAAATACAGCCCCCTCGCCATGACACCAACACGGTATCTCCCTTAGATTGACTATTATCATCAATTGTCAAAATCGCTAGAATTGATTATAATCCTCAATTTAACCTCGAGGTTAAAACCAGTCAAGTATAAAGATAAACAATTGTCGAATTCCGAACGGCGGTAGACGCGCTTAGTGTAGTGGTCATGACGTCTGTACTACCAAGCACTACACGCAAACGGCTACGAGTTCGAGCCCGAGTAGGAGCGCTCAATTTTTTTCTTCTTCTCGTTTACCTTCCTTTCTTGTTTACCTGCGAACCCTAGCTCTAGGTGAGTGAGAACCCGTCGTTTACCCGTGAACTCGTCCGATGGTTAGGGTTTGGTTTGTAGTTCGGGTTAGGGTTTGTCTTAGAATGAGGACTATGATCAATTCTAGCGATTTTGACAATTGATGATAATAGTCAATCTAAGAGAGATGACGCGTAGATGACACAGCTCATTTACCGCTCAATGAATCTGTAGCTGTAACGGGTTTTTACAAAATTTAAGATATAACTACACATGTAGCTTGGAGGGCAAACATAATCATGCAATAATCATTATAATGACTACCGTGGCAAATTATGGCAAATTAAGGAGACAAGGTACAATCTCGTGAATGCTGCGGTCCATTGCCCAACTTAAAATTATAGTACGACTACTGAAACCACGGCTACTTAGGCCCAGTTCAAACGCCGTACTTTTCATGAGCCGTTCTTGGAACGGCTCAGGCGTTATAATGATATTCAAATGTTACCATGGGTTGTTCAGCTGTGAAGTACGGCTGTTGAACGGCTTTTGATTTATACGCCATACTTTCCATGTGCCGTAACCACGAATGCAATTGTTATTTAAATAAATTCAAATTAAAGTAAAGCGTGCATGTCGTTTCCAGACTCACATTTTGCAAACAAGATGGCGGAGTGGTGCGCGAGCATTAGTAATGTTCAGAAAGAAATTTAGAACCACGAAATACTTTTGCATCGGATGAGTCATGCCCTTATTCATAAACATTTTTCTGCGAAGCACGATGAAATGCAAAAGTGTTTGCATTCTTCGCCTTCTCGCTGCACTTGCAGACAGCAATCTACGAATTGCGAACATTCGCGCTCTGACTTCGCTATCCGCCATCTTTGCAATGTAGGAAAAATATCCTGGTCTGCATCGCTTGGTCATCAGTTTAATAAATTAGGAACGGCTGATCAATAATTGCGTCTGAATCAACAGGCGGACCTTTGCTAATTTGGGTCGACCTAAATATGAATTAAGAACGGCGCATGAAAAGTACGGCATTTGAACTGGGCCTTAGACAACGACAACCAATCACATTGCAGAATGAAAACAAAGCATTCCACCTTACGGTTATTTGAACCAATCAGTGTTGAGTACAAGACAATAGCATGTGGACTTTCTTGAGCTTCGACCTTCGACCAGTAAAATGCGAATTTGGTTGACTATAGTTCTGAAGTCAAAGTCTTTTGAATGAAGAAAATCGCATGGATATACTGGGATTTATACAATGTACTTTTGAATACTATATTTTCGTTTTTCAGTAGTTGCACTTTAAAGTGCACATAAGCCCTGGCCAGTTAGGCTTTTTTTTTAAGCTTAGACCTTAAAATGTAGAGAAAAAATACATAATTTTTTAGCGACTAAAGTTCCAAATGTAGAATAATTTCCGCGCACCTTCGGGGACTGGGAAGAGAATAAAACGTGACGTCATCAACAGAACTAGTCTCTTCGCGGGTTTATTGCAAAATAATTGAATAGATAACCGAGAAAGATGATAATATCGCGCTAAACGTTTCGGAGAGCTTTATTCGGCAAGGCCTTTCATGCAATGGCGCATCGAGCGTGTTCTGTTGATGACGTCAAACTAGACCCAGTGCCAATTTTGAAAAGCGCTCTCGCGCGCTTGATTTTCGTCCACAGGCAACCAAAGACACGTTTTTGGGCAACTTCGAACGGCTAATACACCATGACAAATAAATCAAATCAACTTCTTATTCCGGAATCCTGTGTCTATGGCCTCTAGTCTCTTCGTAAGAAACATAATTAGCCAGGGCTTATATGCACTTTAATCAGAAACTTGTGTAAAACAAAGTATAAACTTTATCCAAGGATAACATGTAATTCATGTTTATTAAAAGATGTTTCCATCCTTTCTTGATGTCGTTAATGTCAAACCAACATGAGATCCCTAAAAATCTTAATAAAGTTTGTCCCACTCATCTTTATGGAGCAGATTTTGTATGAGTGGGACAAAATACAATGTATGACATGTCCGTAGCCTCGAAAAATACTAGTTGCCTTTAAGATCATTTATCTTTCAATTCTGTATAATACATGACTGTATCTGCCATTTTGAAACACAAAAGTTATAATGAGAAAGATTTCATAACCGTAATGCAAGTTATTGTACTGTAACTCTGTAATTTGATTGGATCAGAAAGATAGAAACAATAGGGGAACCATTATTTTGAATGTCACGTCATGTAGTACAGTAAACATGGCATACGTGTTTGCCGTAATTTGCCCACTCATATGAAAAATGCTCTAAAGCAGAACACATAAACATTAAAATAGTATTGACGTTATATTTGGCAGTCATGCAGGTCAATTGAAAGGTTGTGTAACAAGGGCATGTGTCTCCTGATCACAATCTAAATTCTCCTTCAAATACTTTGTTTTCTAAGTGAGAATTTAGAACGTGATCAGGAGTCACTTATCTCTTGTTGCACACAGCCCTTCAATTGGACTGGTTGCTGCGACTTATTTGATTGGATAACCAAATGCAACTTTGCCAAACCACTAACATCATTAATTTTAGTCTCAGAAATATTAAAATTCAATTTGATATTTTAATTCTATAAAACTGTCAGTAGTAAAAGTACTGTTCAACTTTTAAAACACCTTTATCAATCAGAACCCTGCGATACAGAGGTCCACAGAAAATCAGAAGTGATGAGAGAAGAAGTGTAGAGAGAAGAAGTGTAGAGAGAAGATAAGAAAAGGGTTTCTGCTCAAATCCTTTTAGAATCTCACTGCCATGTGCGGAGTTTCAAAACAATATAACACGTCAAACCAGTTTTTCTGGGCAACGATATATTAAGCCAATGAAACTTTATTGTTATACCACCCTTGAAGTCAAACTCCTTTTTGCATTGGATGAGAACGTATATGACAGACCTCAAAACATCATAACAAAACATGGACTTGCATGCACATCTTGAGATCACATAACAATTGTTGTGTGTTGCATTGAGCTGAATGTTGAATGAAATTCAGAACCATACCTATGCAGTTTTTTTTAACTTGGCCCGAGGTATAACAAAACACTTTAGGACTGTCACCCTCGGAAACAGTGAGTTTTGTTTCCCCTTGACCCTCAATGTTATCTGAGGCAAGGCTTAATGCTACATCCAGCACTCACAGTCTAGCCTTCTACATCTACATGTTATTAAGTCGGTAATAAACCATATGGTTATCACACCAACTGTACAGTATATATATATAAAAAAATATAGAATAAGTGATAAAATAATAACTAAATGTATGAAAAACAACTGAGAAAACAAGTCGAGTGAATGCAAATAAAAGCACGAACAGCACCAACTAAACAGTACCAATAGCACGTATTAAGCAAGGATTTTGCACTATTCAGCTAGTTAGCCGTCCCACGCCTTCACCGCTTGCACTCTATAATAAATCTAGTAATGATTAATTAAGTAAGTAATTAAGAAGCTCGGACTTAAAAGCAATTAATGAGTTAATCTCAAGAATATCAGCAGGTAAGTTATTCCAAAGTCTAATAGTCCTTGGGAAAAAAGAATAAAAATAAGTATCCTTAGTCGCAATCTTGTCTATATCTGCAATCATGGCTTCCCCGAGTTCTGAGTTCAGTATGTGGGCGGAGATAAGTGTTTACATCAATGTCAATTAGCCCACGACTCAACTTGTACAGGAGGGTTAACCGAGTCACTGTTCTCCTTAACTCCAGGCATGACCAACCTAAATCGTTGAGCATATCTGTGACACTAGCTGTAGGATGGTAATTTTGGGCCTTGGTATATAATGGCCATGAGTAGATCAACTAATAAGGAATGAGGTTCAAATTTTGAAACTAAAAAAACTCTACATACATGTATTTGCATGGAGGTGGGATTCTCAATGGATTTAAGGCCATTATTCTTTTCTTCGCCTCTTCTCCTCTTTTCTCTCCATCTCCCCTTGCACTTGCTTTATCTTTACACTCGTTCTCAATAACACGTGCAGGTTCGAAATTGAATTTCCAACGGAAAACGTCAATTTGGTGGATGTCACTCAACTATATTTCTATGGCAACACTGGTCTGCATGCTAAATAAAACGCCATGTGGAGGAAACATAAATAGTGTAGGAGGTCAACGAAATCGTAAGTAATTTGAGGCGACATAGGTAGAGATATGGCGGATACTAAGCCGTAAAACGATTGTTATTTGCTTGAATTCCTCACCGAAATGTCAGTCGAGAGTGGAGAGCAGGATAGGGAAAGTGCGAGTTGAAAAGTGCGAGTTGCGAGTTAAAAAGTGCGAGTTGCGAGTTGAAAAGTTACAAAAAAAATGGCGGGAAACTATATGATCTGTCGCAGAGTGGATCTGTCGTGTGTGGATTTCCAGACTCTGGAAATTTTGAAGGCTGAGCCAAAGGAGCCAAGTCCAAGAGAATTTGACTTAAGTCATGATTTCATTTGTTTCTGATAGAAGTTAAACGATAAAAAGCAAGCATTTTTTTACGAGCTTTCGATTCGGAATCAGTATTCCGAGAAAATTGAACAGAGCCGAGAAGTTTAGAAATGAGCGAACTCGAGAACAGAAGAGAGTCTGAACTGTACCCAGACTAGCGTATGGACACCGAGAAAACTGAACTGAGTGCATGAATAGAAGAAATAGAAATAGAAACCGAACCTGTTGATGTTGAAACTGTTCGACGCCCATACACAAATTCGAGTATTAATTAATATATAGAACCGAAAACGAACCGTGAGAACCGCCAGAAATGGATATGGCTTACGGACATGAATCGAATATACAGAACTGAATAAACTACTTTTCGGATTGCAAAAACAATTTTTCGAACTGGAAATGACATGAACAAACTAGGAGGTCAAAGAAGAAAAGCGACAGAACAAGAAAATCGAGCAAAACTGAACTCTGAGAGGAAATTATAAAACTGACCGGACCCCTGTGGAAACATCAACAAAGGGGCGACTTTCATTGGAAAGGCGATTTCGATTCTCGCTGGAAAATGGATGGAAACAACGGGAAAGAACTTAAATGATCAAGAAGAAAATAATTTAGCTGGCAAAAAAAGGAACTGCACATTTATCGAAAAACAAAACAAAAAAGGTACAAAATATGACTGCTTGAGATATTAGAATAGCGCTAGCTAAGGCCGTCCGCAGTGAAGAACGAAATTGTCTTGAGATGTGAATTTGAACTGTCGTGATAGCATAGCAATTTCGTTAATAATGTTTAAACTGATATAAAGTAGGATTTATTCGCGGCATTTTAGTTCTCGTATCGGTCTAGTATCCGGAGGGGCCGTGAGAGTTGTATGACTATTAAATAAACCAAAGGAGTCGCCATAGAAATAATACGAACGTCTCTGGAAGAATCGGAGATAGAAGAAAGTGAATAGTTAAACTTATAAGTAATTGTGATTGCAATCGAAATATTGTAAATTAGAAATAGAAAGGACTTAGCTCTGAATAACTGTGAGAGGCATAAATAAACCGGTGTCGTAGGGATTTCGCCCCCCCCCCTTTAGGGATCGCAGTGAAAACAGACTAAGCTGGGGATTTCGCCCCCCCCCCCCCCCCCCCCCCCTCCCCCAATTCTCTCGTACTAAAAGCAAGCTCGTTCGATGTTGCTTTAGCTAGAAACAGCTTTCGTGATCCAGTTGATGTCATGCATACTCGTATTCGTTCGCTGTATTCACTCGTTGGATAGCGAGTCTTAACTTGCAATTGCAGTAATTCTCAATGGCGACGCTTTTGTGCTCTCTCTCAATCACTCTAGCCTTGCGGGACTTTAATGGTTGGTTTTTAATACAGGCACAAGCACGACTTGTAAAATAGTGTAACAGATGAACAGCAACATTTTCGGCCTTCCTCTACAGATTTGTTCTAATAAGACGAATACCATTGCCTCTCTTTAGTATAGAAAGCGAAAAGAAGACTCCAAAGTCAAAGACATGTCAACAGCGCTACCTTTGGTTTTAATGAAGCGGCGTGATTATTACGTTTTTCAAGCGCTGTAATATAGTCAACAATCGTATTTTAGTCTGGTTCCCAATGGTTCGCAGTGAAGAGGACCGCGATCGATCAATCGTAAGTTCGTTTTATAGACGGTTTTATTGATCAAGTAATCAAGTGTTGCAAGAGTCTTAATTAACAGTGAACATTTATTAAAGTTCATGTTCACTCAGCAAATCGTTAGGGGGGGGGGGGGGGGGGGCTAAATCCCTGAGGGGGGACCAGTGAGGGGGGTGAGATCACTAGGGATCTCGCCCGCCGGAGGGGTGAGATTACGAAGGGGCGAAATCCCTGGGACACGCTGGTAGAAAAAAAAAATGTTTTCTAGGGGTCCAGAAGCGGGGGTCCACGTTCCGTCGAACCCCGAGTTCCTTTGATTTTTGACTCAAAAAGCATTCTCCATTGCAGCGGATCATACATGTAATCAGGAACTCTAATCTCATTTTTCTTACTTTTCCTTGCAACTCGCATTTTTCAACTCGCAACTCGCACTTTTCAACTCGCAACTCGCACTTTTCAACTCGCATCATCCCCATGCTCAGTGGAGAGCATTGCCGATAATCCGTTTAAAAAAAAATTGCCTGTCGAATCTGGAGCTCGTCGAGGTAGAGCTCGACGAGGTAGAGCTCGAGGGTATTGCTCGATAAAACCTCTTATAAGGAGCATATCTGCAACTGGATGAATAAAAATAACTAATTATTTTTCCAAGACCTTTGAAGCCATATAAACAATCAGATTTCTTATACACAAACCGCTCGCTCACACATAAAGTTTATGCGATTTCCCTATTTTGATCTTATACACAAACCACTCGCTCATGATCACACATAAAGTTTATGCGATTTCCCTATTTTGATCTTATACACAAACCACTCGCTCACACATAAAGTTTATGCGATTTCCCTATTTTGATCTTATACACAAACCGCTCGCTCACACATAAAGTTTATGTGATTTCCCTATTTTGATCTTATACACAAACCGCTCGCTCACGCATAAAGTTTATGTGATTTCCCTATTTTGATCTTATACACAAACCGCTCGCTCACACATAAAGTTCATGTGATTTCCCTATTTTGCAAACCCTTGGCTCCAAGCATGATTACTCTCCATCTAAGCGACTTTGGGAAAGACTTTGCCATGTTTATAAAATGCTAGTTTCCAGAATTTACTCACACAACGGTTCACTTCAAACTCCATGGAAACCGTTTGATTGACATCCACCAGAAACCACTTCGAAGTCAGGAGTTTCGTTTCGAACCTGCACGTGTTATCGAGAACGAGTGTAATGTTATTTCTTTGGGCTTCTGGAAACCAGAGTATTTACTAAGCTTTTTTCACTTCCTGTTTCTCACTGTGTTTCTTTGGAATAATAATTGGAATGACAATGAATAATATAATGACTATGTGACCAACAAAATACATACTTCTCCACGCAGCAATACACGGAGCAAACTGTAACAACATGAATCCACACCCTAAATACTCCATAGCACGGTAAAGAAAAAACCAGCTAAGCCAATCATATACATAGCAAAGCCTTGGAGAGAGATGTGGCTTGATTGCCTTTTCCATCCGTACTTCGGATATAACAACAAGTGGAACACTCAGGAATGTTAGGTAGTACCCTGGAGCAACACCATGCCAGAAAGCACTCACTAATAAAGTGATGAACAGCCTGGTAAGATAAAGAAAGACAGAGAGTGTTAGTCGGTAGGATCTTAGCCTGTGTTATAACGGCCACTGCATGCTCACCCTCAAAAATCAGAAGCGTCTGTGAGTTACGTTCGTTAAAGTGCTTCTAACCCTTCCAGCAATTTTTATACCTATGAACATTTGAAAGGTTTTGAGCACTTCTGCGAATAAAGTTTTGGTTTACAGAGAATACTCTGTGCTCTACGCTTGTTTGAAATGTTAAAATTCCCGGGTTGACGTCATCTCATTAATGCATTATCCTACATGGCGCCTTTCTATCACAACAACATAGATATATAAAGAATATACACAGTGTGTGAGTTGTTAGTAAAGAAAAAAGTCATTTTAGACAAAATGCTAAGTATTTATTCAAATTATTGGAAAGTCGAATTAATTACATGACGTCTACCCGGGAATCGACCCAGGCTTTTACTTACGTGGTCATGGGTCAGGAAAGGTCATTTTTCAGCATTTCAAACAAGCGTAGAGCATAGAGTATTCTCTGTAAACCCAAACTTTCTTCGCAGAACTGCTCAAAACCTTTCTTGCAAGAATTGTAAGAAGGGTTAGAAGCACTTTAATTGTGTTCTGAGTAATTCACACACATGCATTACCATGTTCAATCACTTGTATCACATTAAGGTGTTCATGTAGCGATATTGATGAAATCATCAGCATATCGCTTTAAAATAAACTCTTTACACAGTTTATTTTCCTAAAAGCTACATGTATATCCCCTGTATTGCTTGATATTCTAGTTTTAAAATATCTCTGTTTTAGGGAACAATTCGCAGCTACATTGTCAGGCAATGTGACGAGACACAAAATAAATTGAGTCACTGTGCGAGTTTAAATATAAACTCCGGGTAGGATTTCAACTCAAAATCATCCCTTCTTGGAAAAAAACTTCTCGAGTAAAGTCCTTCTGAAATAGTTCTGGAAAATTGAAGGAAAACACTTGTCTTTGACTTCAAAAACTTGAATAACATAACTGTTTACAAGAGTTGTTAATTTAGGTATACAGAGTTTGTGTATATTGCTTCTGAATGCTCCTCTCTTAATATTCCAATGCAATTGAAGGGCCTAAGTAACTCCGATCCTGATCATGTTCTAAATTCTCTATTAGAAAAAAAGAACTGGAAGGAGAATAATATTTATAATATGGTCAGGAGTCACTTACACCCTATATATAGCTGCACACAGCAGACTTTCAATTGTAGCCAATTTAATCATCACAAGGCCAGGAAGTCTTATATAGTCATCAGTTTCCCTAAAGTTTTAAGTTCTCCATGTCCTGATACAAAATTTTGGCCCCTATTTTTTTTAACAGGAAACCGGAACACACCAGAACTCAATCTATTTTAACTCATGTCAGAAAAATCTGCAATTGGCGAGTAAACAGCAACATATTTATTTAACCACTCAAAGACCGAGAAGTGCGATATGTAATGAATTATGATATACCAACCAATCATAATTATTTGTTTCCCAAATTTCACGGGGAAATCAAAGTGACCTGGAACACGATTAACTAACGTAAATCACAGATGCTCTCACTCCCGACTTTTTTGGGTTAGCAGCAGGTAACAGCTAGCACCTGGCTAGTACAATCTCAAAACACAAACACAGTTACACTTGTAAAAAGTTATTGGACTAACTTTAAAACTTTTATTATCATTTTTGTTAAGTGCGACCCTCAAAGTTACAAGTCTTGTCTGTAAAATTTGATTAAGCCAACAGCCAATCAAACTCGTACTGTCCAGAATTAATTAAGTCTGGACGGCATGCGTTTGAAAGCTTTATTTGAGACAGTGACTTTGAAGACTCAGCATTTGATTGACAGTCAGTTAAACTGAATTTTACGGACAGGACTTGAAACTTCCAGGGTCGCACTTCGACGAAAATGGTAATAAGTAAAATGCGACATACCTAACATTCCTGTTAGCAAATGGCAATTTTCTGTGTACATAAACAGCTATCCACCACTGAACAGTCATGTTCCAGTCTTTCATTATACTTCTCATTGAGGGGGCAAACTCAACCTCGAATAGTTTAATGTTGTGGATGGTTTCAAAACTGCAGGGAGAAATAGAGCAATCAGTAGGGAGCACTCAAGCGGAGAATCACAGAGATGTTCACACAACAAAGGTAGAGTTACAAGTAAAGGTGTCATGTAAGTGGCCTGGCCCTGTTATACTGGAATTCAATTTGCGGCAGTTGCCAATTTGGCAACTACAAGTAGTTTTCACTTCAGTAAATAAAAACATAAATAAATGTTTAACAGTCCCATGTGTTATGTTTCATTGAGATTTTCCAATTTTTCAGCAAAATTATAAACCATTGACCTTCATTTTGTCCTTTTTATTTCACTTTAACCAATGCCATTTTAGAGCGTCTCTTTTTGAAATAACTATCACAGGCACAGTTTTTTGTTGTAAGGTCGCTGGATAATATTCCAGTAGGAACTAAAAATTGCGACCAATTTTTTGTCAACTGCAACTGATATGAGCGAGGTTGTTTGCAGCTTCATAAAGACCTTATATTGCAATCGACTGTTATTAAAGCTTTGCTCGACTCTTGAAGTGAAATTCATAATGTGAAATTCTGAGATTGAAAGCGTAAAAAACATTTGCGATATACCTACATGTAATTTAGTATTGCTTTTAGTATTCCTAGAAGGTACATGCATGTATAATTATATGCAACAATAGCTACAGCAGAGCCCTCGCAAAGCAAATATTTAATAATAGGTCTTTAATGTGGAAGTATCTCAGTTCGCAGTCAACTTGACAGCAGCTATAAATGTACA
The DNA here is from genome assembly GCA_030867875.1 of Actinernus sp. WN-2022. Classification (NCBI taxonomy): domain Eukaryota; kingdom Metazoa; phylum Cnidaria; class Anthozoa; order Actiniaria; family Actinernidae; genus Actinernus; species Actinernus sp. WN-2022. The sequence continues at coordinate 89,159,430 of JAOWCC010001634.1, forward strand.
AGTCATGTACATGTGTGGTTTATATGGCCCTTACTAAACAACCTAGCTACTGTGAGGCCAATTATTAACATCAAGAAAAACAAATTTTGTAACAAACCTGTGAGTGTCACTATTCTTATCAACTTGATCCTCAGACGTCTTAACAAGATTCCCATTGTCAGATGACGCTGGTTTAGAAGGACCTAGTGCAGGCTTGGGTTGGGTCTCAAAAGGATATGCCCCTAGTCCTAACATAATACAGCTGCTCTCAGCAAGTATCCACCCAATATAGAACCGCCACCGAAAACCATTAAATGTTGGCACCAGATATGCCAGCTGATATGCCAGGCCCCAAGGGTGATTCACATAAGCATCTGTACCAATGTGCTTAATTGGGAAAAAGGTATTCATACCGAGGTACAGGATTCCATAGAAGGGTGCATATCTTAACTTCCATAGCGCTGGACGAAATGTGGAGATATCCTCTGGACTTTCCTGTTCTAGGAAATCTTTATATGTCTTGTAGCGATAGTATGGTCCTGTCATTAGTCCACAATAACAATAGGAGTAGCTTAGAAACTCATAGAATGAAGGAGTGGCAGTTGCAGCATCTTTGTTTCTTGTTATCTCTTCATCAAATATCTCAAATGGAAGAGTACAGAGCTGAAAAGTAAGATAGAGTATTGTTATTATCAACAATTGGAACATCCTAAGAAAATTGGTTAAAAATATTTAAATTAGTGTGTTCTATTGAATTGCACAATACATGTATATATTATGTTGTTGGTCAAATTTACCACAAGTCAATTTAACCTACAAGTAGGTGAAATTGACCCAGGTTTGGCTATCAATGATTCTAAAAAGGGATGTTATTTTTGGGGATTCATAAAAAGGGGTTTAGTTTTATCAGGGGGGAGTACTAAAAAAATCCATGCACCCCACCCATATAAAACTTTTTTGCACAACCCTTGATCCCCTTGGGAGCAAATGATGACCTTTTAGTGTTGAATAAAACTCCTATAAAAATTGTTTATAATCATTTCATTTCTAAAATATCAGTACCTGAGTCCCACAGCTACATGTAAATGCAAATATGATAGTTCTTATGCTTTAGAAGGGACTAAATTAGATTGGAAAAAGATCTATACAATGCCCTTCATATGTGCATTAGACATGAAAACATGTGAATTTCTTTTCAAAATACTTAATCAAATAATTATTATATGATTATATACAAATAGTTTGCTCCACAAAATTGGAAAGGTATAGTCAACCCTTTATTCTTTCTGTCAAGAGGAGGATGAATCTTTAGAGCACTAAAGTCTTTCTCTTCCACTGTCCCTTGGTTAACTCTTTTTGGCTCCAATTACAACTTTTTGTAAGAAATCACAATTTGTTCCTAAATTGTATAAATGAAATTGATATTATTCTTGGAATCATAGATCCAGTTGATGATTTTATGTTGATCAATCATATTATTTTGGTTGCCAAGCAATATATTTTCAAGTGTAAATTACAAGATGTGGTCCCAACGAATACTGTACTTTTAAAACAAATTAAAATAATTTACGATACAGAGGTATTAAGTAATGGTCCAGATAAGAACTGTAGTGTCTATGGCAAGGAATGTTAAAAGGTGTTAATTTTCTATCATTCTTTCTCGTAATTTCATTGGTTGATACTTAATATAAACTCAATAGAAATCCATTGAAATAATGCATTTTCATTCAATATTTTTTTGTGGTTCAAATTTATTTTTGATCAAACTAACTATGGTTTAATTTCGAAGAATATCGTGTGTGGGGAAAGTTCTCAAATTTGCGAATAAAAAATACCGGTACTTTGTTTGCTCTATATCCAATTGGCTGGATTGTGGCTTCTCTGCATTTTGACAGAAAAGAGAGCCATGGCCAATGGCATAACAAATACTTTATTTTCACTGACTGTAGATACCTCCTAAAGCACTTAAGGCATATTCAAGCAAAATCGTATGTGGGGGAGGCTCATTGCTGCAGAACAATGAATTCTACTACAGTTCTTATCTGGACCATTACTTAATTGCTAGAGAAAAAACCAAACTCTCATGAATTTCATTATGAAAAATGGAACAAACTTCTTTAATTTTTTGCTTGAAGTCATGTTTATAATATCACCTTGAACATTTTTATATTCTTGCTCTTGATATACATGTAGCCCCTTTCTTACAGACATTTGTTACAACATATTCCGAAATTAGGGCTAATCACTTAAAACAACACAGAAATATAATACTTCTTAAATGTTCCTGTGAACTAGCTGATCCAAACCCTTCCATTAAAAATAACCCTAACATCAAAGTTCTAACATTCAATGTACATGTAACTTCCCTTTTTAGAATCTTGAAAAAATTACCTGAAGAAAACATTACTTTAAACAAAAACACCAGGTTGAATGAAATTGACCTACATTTGTACATTGTACATGTAGGTTGAATCAATTTGACCTAGGTTGAATTGACGCAAGGTCAATTTGATCTACATGTAGGTTAAATTAAATTGGGGTCAATTTGACCTACAATACATTGTACATAGCACACTTACAAAATATTGGTTGATCAACTCATCAAACAAAATCAAATTAGGCTTTGAAATAGCTAGAGACTTGGGAGAAGTAAAATATCAATAAATTATTAAAATGATTGCCTTTTTACTATAATTTCAATATTGCTTGGACTGATGTCTTTATGAGTTTGAGGTTATCCCCTCCACTATACATGTACATGTAAATACAGTTACATAATGATAACAACAACCAGGGCAACTAATACTCTACAGCTTACCCTTAGAGTCACGATAAGTTGTACTGCATTGCCATGCACTGGGGGCTTTGAAAATCCAAAGTATGTACAAGTTCTGAAGAAGAAAAGATAACCAAACACAAACAGGAATGCAACCCACTGACAACGCCTGGGAAAAGAAAAGAAAGTAACAGTGTTATATGGTACATGTCATTTTAGACTTAAATTTCTAAAAGTCCTTCTTAGCCCACGCACGAAGGACTTTTCCCACTTGCAGCGCGCCAAACTTACCGGTTGATTTTTCAACCGGAGCCATGGCTTATGACGTACTAAGATTTGCCCAATCACAAAGCGTCAATTCCTCAGGCATGGTATGTTGATGTGTCAAGTCAGTCGACTGTGGATGTGGTATTTACAAATATTTGAGTGTGGTGGTCCCTTCATGTAGGCAACACATGAATTGCTATCAAAATACAAGAGAATTAACACAATATAAAACAATGGAACAAAATACACAATACAATAGAACACAATACAATTTGGTAGTAATTCATGTCTGCCTACATGAAGGGAGAACCTTGAGTGTACTCATAAAGAGTTTGTCATTGTCAAAGGCGCGAAATATAAGGTCCGCCCCTGAAACGTGTTTTCGTGCCAAAACATAATCCCCCGATTCAATTTCCTGCAAGTGCAACAAGTCGAACTCGCCTCTCGCTTCGTTTCTCATGCTCACTTTTTGACCCAGTAATCGCTTACCCAGTGACTAAGACAGTTCGACTTGGAGCAAGTCTAATGTCATTTATGTAATACATAAGACTTTGTCATTAGATAGGAGTCCATCCATTTCACAAGAACATGTGTTAATTCATGTAACAGAATGAGAGAACTAAACTAGAATGTGGAATGATAAACTAGTACCAGGCCTCTCTCTCTGAGGTCAGGTAAATAACCTGTGATGCTCTAGTCATAGTTATTAGCCAGGATGTGCAAGTGGTGTTCTTTTTTAAAGCACTTTGCCTCTCTCCTAGAGCTGTGACCTGAGTTTGATTCCCATATGTGGCACCACATGTACATGTAAGGGCTGCTAAAATTATACATAGGCTACCCAGTAATATCTCAGATCAAGATACCCTATTGGCCACTGGATGGGAGCCTCTTAATAATTTTTATAAAAATAAATTGCTCACCCTAATGTATAAAGTACATAATAATCTAACTCCAGATATGTCCTTTATGAAAGAAGCTTCTTTAATCTCACATAAGAATTCAAATTTTATATACTATATTGACCAATTTATTATTTATTACTTTTGTACATAGTTTTCTCTTATCATTATTGTATATAGGACAGATATAGGTTTTTCATTTTTAATGTTAATATATTAGGTATTAGTGTAATAGAAGTAGGTCCACATCAGCTTTGGCTGCCTATAATTTAACCTACTGTATACCAAATAAAGTATGTATGTATGTATGTAGTAGAGTTTGTTGATATCTCTGGTTCTCCAGTTTTCCTCCCACTACAAACACCAACATGCTAAGTTAAAATTCAACCTGTGGCTTAGCCAGGTCCTGGCTTTGATCAGCCCCTATGGTTGTTTCAGGTCACATTAATTCTTTAAATAATTCTTAAATAATTCTTAAATAATACCAGTAGTCCTACATTTTGGAGTAATGACCTAAAATTCTTTTACTTAGAACTGAACTTCCACAATTATATACATTAGCACGTGCAAGCAAGAAACAAACTGCAGGCACTATGGCATCCATACCTACTTCATAGATTCCAGAGTTGTGTCAAATGATTGGCCTAAGATTCACTCCAACGTCGGGATATTACCAGTAATTAAAATGTAACTAAATTAGTCAACTGATGTCACCTAAATTAGTGTAACCACAAGACCATTGGTCAGATTGAAATCAGAGGGGCTCTATCAATTCGAAACCTGCCCATCCCCCCCCCCCCCAAAAAAAATGTCCCAAGACATATGTAAATGCTTTGGAAATAGTGCAAATCTATTATAAACACTGATGTAAAATTCACAATCTTGGGACTCTTTTTGACAAATTCCCCAGCCCCCTAACTTTTCAGATAAATTACGGTTTCTAGGAAACGCTGTTTCACAATTTAATGGTTAATCATTACATACATGTGTATACCAAGGGCGGGGTGGGTGGATAGTTTTCCAAAAACAATGATTGATCCAACTTTTCTTTGCTAGCAAATGCCCCACCCCCGGGACAGATCTAGACTGAGTTGTCAAATGCCCCACATATGCTCAGGGGATTTTAAGGTTTGGAATTCAGACAAACTTTAGTAAAAAAAAAAAACTAAATTAAAGTGGAATTAAATTTAACAAATTGCATACATTTTTCAATTGTACTATACTAGTTCACTCAATAATCAATTAAAATGTTCAAAACAATAATAGGGACCTTAAGCAACCACGACGGCAACGTCTAGGACGACGGCATAAAACAATAGCATTAAATGATTAATTACAAAATACAATTTATAACTGCATGCGAAAATGCACGCAGTCGGTTACATTTTCACAGTTCTCTGCAAAACCCCAAATTGTACGTTTTAAAGACAACGCGAACGTAGAAGTAAATAAAATCATTTATCGTTTGGCGTGAACGGAACTCTATAGTCATGATATTTTTCGAAAATCTGGTTGTGAAAAGTCAAGGCGAACAAAGGAGATAAAAAACACCAAATTTCGGGAGGATTTTTCCACGTCCCGTCGTCACTGCCGTCGCCGTCCTGAATGAGCATGCAGCAGTACTTATTAACAAGTGCTGAGCTAGACTATTACTTGTACGTTAATCACCGGTGCTCAGGCTCAGTAAGCAAACCCTTGATGACCCCATCAATTGAACAATGAACGTGCCATATTTAATACTGAACTTAATTTATACAACATAATATAGTTAACATAGACATTAGTTCATTAGTTTTCTGAATTCTGGCATTTGGATTTGGGTGTGCGCAGACTGAACTTGAAGAAAGTTTAAATAAATGATCAAAAACCTAAGAAAACAAGGCTTACCGCGGTCCCAGAGCAACGACAATCAGATATGTTCCAACAACAGGGATCATAGAATGCCATATTCCCCAAAAACCGAGAAGACAAACCGAAAGCACAAGTCCTGCCAACGTACACAGAAACTGTTTCCTTGCCGGCGAACCGGATAATTTAACAACATGCCCGTAAGGAATTGAAAATAAAAGTATGCAAAGGTATAGTATATCTTCCCAAGACATCTTGGTGGTCGGCGATGCGGTTTTTGGATGGTTTTAGCTTGCTTTTGCTTTCCCTGTCGACCTCCGGACCCAAATCTTTGGGTCGTTCACGGCGACGCGTGACCTGCGTACGTGACGTTAAGTAACCAGAGAGAAAAAATAAGCCAATCAGAACGCAGAACACAAAGAACTTTCCCTCCAAAGAATTTGGAAAATTAATTAATTACTAAAAACAGGCTAGTGTTCACATCTGGTCTGCTATCGGATATGGATATTTTGGTACGGTTCGTAGAATAGTAGCAAAATGCTGTTCACACGGTTATTATTCTTTGAGCCATCCTATTGGCTGTCACACAATACTATAAACTAATTGAGATTTTGAGACGCGATACCGAATTATATTGCCGGCCAGTTGGGAGAAAATATATTCCGTATTGGGCGGAGTCGCGCAGCGACGAAGCCCAATACGAAGAATATATTTTCTTCCAACGCCGGCAACATAATTCGGTATCGCGTCTCAAAATCTCAATTAGTTTTGTATCGCGATTCAGTTAAGTCGGGAATTGTTAAAAGAAAGAAGAGAATGAAGCACCAAACTTATTCTGATCGTAATTTCAATTCTCAAAAGGCGCCTAGTATATCTATGGCAACGGTTTCACGGCTTGAGTGGCGAAAACTTTCGCGACGTGTTTTGAAATCTCTTCAAAAATTATGAAAATTGTACTTTTAGCGAATAAGAGTGTTAGATTTCTGACGGAAACTACAATGCCAACCTTACCTTTAGGATTGAATGATGCTTATCTTGTAATTTACAGTGTTTTGAAGGTGAAATTGTAGAAATCTTGCTGTTGAACAAACGACTTTTGACCTTGACCTGGAACCCATGTAACTGCAAGGGCTCGCGCAAGAGCCAATCAGAGGCTGGTATTCTGAGACGCAATACCACGTTAGGGGCCGACCATTTGACTTTTGAGGGGGGGGGGGGGGGGGGGGGGGATGGGTGTTCTTGTCTGTGCTCGATTTTTTTTTCTTTGGCAGTGTTGTTGCACGATTTTTTTTTGCGAAAAAAGCGGAGCCAGAACAAAGCTTTTACGCTTGCAGGATATTTTTTTTCGAAAACACCCACCCCCCCCCCCCCCTCAAATGTTAAATGGTCGGCCCCTTATATTGGCGTCTCAAAAGTAAACAAAGTGATCAGTGAATCGTGATACATTGTTGTATTTTAAGCGTTGATTGGGTAACGCAAGCTTTATAAAGGTTACGCAAGGGTTTTCGATAATCTAGGCAACGCTGCTGCAAAGTCAACCTAGCGATCAATTTTAATTCATCATTATGTATTAATTAATGACAAGGTCCCAGTTACATAGTTTCTAGTAGTTAGTGGTTCAGTTAAGTTAATCAGTAGAAGTTCTTCTCCTCCAGAACTGCCTGCGTTGCATAGGGGAGGTCCAGGTTTCCTCTGAAATCAGGGGTTTTTCCTGGCTGGCACCAGGCTAATTGCTTTATAGCACATTTGTCCATCTGTGACAGTTAAATAAAGTTGTGTGGCCAAGCAGCATGTGCAGCAGCCAGCCAAGCCTAATAAATTGTGTTGTAGTCAATTTATCGTTGTGGAATGATCATAGTGTGAACAGAGCTTTCCTTAAACAGCAGACAGTGCAGCAGATATAATCTGACATGTTTGTAGGTAATTAACTCTAGGCCAAGTCTCCAGATCGTCTTTCCACACTGCCCTCGGAATCTCGTATGGATCCTGTCCATCTACGTACTTCAGCTTCGTTAGATATCTTTCTCGAGAATCTTAAGGTTGTAGGCCAGGTTGTAAACCCTTAACATAGCCGGGTAAAAAAACGTATGGATGACATTTCTAAGAAATAAACGGTGATTTTTTTCGCTGCATTAGCTCGGTGTATTCACTGTGTTTGACCATGGTTTGACTGTTGTTTTGATTGTGGTTGACCTCCAGTTCGGCCTTGACAACGGTAACCAATGACGCTGTAACCGGTCTGTTAAGGTGGCTCGCCTGGATTTTTCAGGGACGCACCATAACCACTTTGAACGGCTGATACTCCACTGTCAGAGCTCGGTCGGGCTAGCCACTTCACCGATTTACTAGAAATAGAATAAACTTTCCAAAAATGTAGGTTTGTTTGACATCGGGCTTACCATAGCAACACAGTGTTGACGTCATGTATTTTAAATATCATCAATTTTAATTCTCGAAATCTAGACCTAAACTTTTAAAAGGACCTAGTGTCCCTTGTAGTCTAAATGTAGGCCTTCAAGACTGCAAAGTTTAAAACAATTGTACGAGAGCGTTTTGGAAAAAATGGGTTGAATATTTTCATTTAAAAAATCGCCTTACTTCCTGTTTAGTCGTCGAGAACTGTGTTTTCCGGACCGATTCAAGCGACTACTTCCCATGAAAATTTCATTCCGTTTGCTTTATTCGATTTCGGTTAATGGAATCCGAAGTAATGTCATAAATATGCTCATGTTACTCAAAATAGTAACGTATTTGTCAAGGAAGCTGTAATTCGAAAACTAGTCGATAAATATATTTTTTAATCGTTTCACCTTAAATTCAACATGTACTACCCTGTCCCTGTAAATTTCAAGAGCATTGAATCATTTTAAGGGCGCGGAATAAAAACAAAAACATAGGGAACTTTTACATTCATCCACGCAAGCTTCGTTGCTGTATCATTTTTTGATAGCTTGTGTCTTTCCAAAATTTCTCTTTTGTCTAGATTCTACATAGTTGTGTGGTTTCGAACTGACAAGTTTACCATGCACGCTCGCTACGCTTCGCTACTGCCGGAACGCTCGTGCAAAGTCTGTTCTTAGTACAATGACATGCAAAATAGTTAAACCATGAAGCTAGGCAGTGCGGGATGATAAATAAATGTTTTAGTAACCAGATCGGGAAAAAGTGCCCGTGACGTCTAGACCACACCTTTAGACAGAATAATACCCGAAAACACATTTTATAAATATTAATTAAAAAGGAGATTTTGTATTAGTGATATTATAAAACGTTTTGTAAATAAATATTATAAGTTATATTATACACAGTAACAGCGTTACAACTGGCAGCGTGACTATAATAATTGCATGTCATTGTACTAAGAACAGAATTTGCACGAGCGTCCCGGCACGCAGTACTTAGCGAAGCGTAGCAAGCGTGTATGGTAAACTTGTTAGTTCAAAAGACACAAGTACATGTACTGTAGAATCTAGACAAAAGAGAAATTTCGGAAAGACACAAGCTATCAACAAAATAATACAGCAATGAAGCTTGCTGCGTGGATGAATGTAAAAGTTCCTTATGTTATTGTTTTTATTCCGCGTCCTTAAAATGATTCAATGCTCTTGAAATTTACAGGGACAGGGTAATACATGTTGAATGTCTGGTGAAAAGATTTAAAAAATATTTATCGACTAGTTTTCGAATTACAGCTTCCTTAGCAAATACATTACTATTTTGAGCAAAATCAGCATATTTATGACATTACTTATGATTCCATAAACCGAAATCGAATAAAGCAAATATAATGAAATTTTCATGGGAAGTAGTCCTATGCCACAGGTATGAAATATGCTAAACCATCGCTTGAATCGGTCCGGAAAATACAGTTCTCGACGACTAAACAAGAAGTAAGGCGAATTGGTTATTTTTTAAGAAAAATATTCAACCCATATTTTTCGAAAACTCGCTCATACAATTTTTTAAACTTTGCAGTCTTGAAGGCCTACACTTAGACTACACGGGACACTATAGGTCCTTTTAAAAGTTTAGGTCTAGATTTCGAGAAAAATTGATGATATGTAAAATACATGACATCAACACTGTGTTACTATGGTAACACCGATGTCAAACAAACCTACATTTTTGGAAAGTTTATTTTATTTCTAGTAAATGGGTGAAGCTAAGTAGCTAGCCCGACCGAGCTCTGACAGTGGAGTATCAGCCGTTCAAAGTGGGGATGGTGCGTCCCTGGAAAATCCAGGCGAGTCGACTACCTTAAAGGTTGCCAAATAAAATCAATTAAACTATAATTAAAGTGAAAAAGACAACGAAAGAGATCAGTAGAGCACATTGCTATTGTTTCTCATATTATTATTGATTATTGATTTTAATTACTGACATTAATTGTTTTCACTTTTAGCAGTTTTACATTGATTTTTATCGTTTAGATGAATTATTAATCTTTACCAGGAGCTCCTGTTTCTACAGAACTCAATCACAAGCTACACCGATGTGTGATTATCGTGATATTGTGATAATCGCTTTTTTCTGCGACTATAAATGGCTAATTGCGTAACATATTATCGGACCAACGAAATATCAACATCATGTTATTACTTGTGTAGGATTCCTGAAGGATTCCCAGTACGGTGACGTCATAAGGCCAGCTACCAACCATGTCACCTAACCTTAATAAGAACCCCATCCTTAAAGTGCCTATACAGATTCAGATTCATTTATTTATCCATTGCACAAGATTATAAAGCACAGAATAATACGACCAAACATAGCACCGCAATGGCGAACTCGACGATGTGAAGTGTATTTTAGTGTGTTCTCAAGGGTAAACATGTGAAAGTGTTGAAAGTTCAAATTATTTTTGCTGTTGGGGTAGCCTGTGTAGCCTGTAAAATCATGTGACCGATGACGTCGGGACCCAATAACATGTATGTCAAAGTTTGAGCCACCTGCCATTAGAAATGAGGGAGTTAAGGGCATGTACTAAACATCACGTGCCCACTGACGTCATCTTTACGTCATCACGACTAAGTATTTAATGGGACCCAATACCATGTCTGTCAAAGTTTGCGCTGCCTGGCATTAAAATTGAGGAAGATACGGGCATGTACTTAAAATCACGTGACCGATGACGTCATCATTACGACATCACCATATATACCACTAAGTGATTGATGGGGACCTAATACCATGTCTTTCAAAGTTTAAGCCACCTGCCTTTAATATTGGGCGAGTTTGGCAAGAAAACGTACAAGGGGTTACGCCACTATCGGCGGGTCTCAAATGCGCATGCCTACTGGTTTATCGCTCGAGCACACACATCTCCCACATGGTAAAATATTTGGTCGCTAAAGTAAATGACACGCTCACTTTATGTATAGTTAGTAGCAAGAGGCTAGGGGACCCGACGATGAGGCCTTGATAACGTCAATTCCAACAACAATTAATGTTCGACATCGATCTTCAATTATTAATTAAATGACAAATCGAGATCGATTACTGTTACTTATCACTTTGCATTCCAAGCATTCCATTCTGCTAACATCTTAGTGAGTGAGCGAGTGAGTGACACAATTTCCTCAACAATCCAGGTAACTCGTTCGTGGGCTTGTGCATATCCACGAGTTAAATAACAATAATAATTTTATTTCAGTGTCAGAATCGATAACCGTTTCCCACTAAATGAGGACACTATAAATAAATAAATAAATACAGAAATCAATCAACTATAAAATTCACTACCTAACCCCCTCCCATGAATTATTTATCTAAGATGATAGCTATTTACAATGTTGATTAAAATACTAAATATTAAAAGGCTAAAAACATAAATATTTACATTACACATTACATCTAACTGAAATTCAGGAAACACATAAAATACAGTTCTGAAATCATTGCTAACCAATTGCTCAAGATCCAGTTTTCTGATGGCCCTCTTGAAAGCTTCTAGAGATGGTAAATTACGCTCATTTGATTTCAGCTTAGACCAGAGTAATGGCCCGAAATACCTAAGGGAATGTTTGCCATAACTTACTGTATTGAATCTAGGAATCTTAAATTCTTTGACTCTTAATTTGTATGTTGTATTATTCAATTAAAATATATCACAGATATACTTAGGGCAAAGGCTATTCTTAACTCTATACATAATATTAGATATACTGAACTACTGGTTAAGGCCAAGCTACCAACACTGTACAACTGTAGGTTACAGGACATAACCATACTTATGTTCAAAGTTAAGCACGGCTTGTGCCCAAAATATGTATCAGATCTTTTGGATCGTCATGACAACGGCCATAACTTAAGAAACTCAGATTTCTCGATTCCTCGATTTAATACTGTACGGGAAACATTCAATTAAGTACTTTGTCCCCCGGCTTATTTGTGGACCAAATTAAATAAGCAAGTTAGATCTCAAACGAGTTTGAAGAGTTTTAGAAAATTAATTAGGAGCAAAGACTTATCAACATTAGTTCAAGGGCACCCAACGAGTACTTTTTGAAATTCATTTGAAACCAGGTGTCTGCAGCTTATCTAGCCATTTTAAGGCGCCTACTATGTCTTTTGACGTATTCTAGAAAGCTATTAGCTGTTCGGATTTTCTAGGTGGAAATCGCGTCAACCGAAAATACTATGGCAAAATATTCCCGGCCTACGAATTTGTTAGTAGTCTAGAACAGAAACAAGAATTTTCTAGCCCAAGTAACTTCATGTTGCAAAGTTTTGTGGAGGTACGAATTTTTTAGGGATTCTTTTTTCCTTTAGGCAATTCTTAGGGAATGAAAATGTGTTGTTCTGACTCTATTGATCAGACGAATTGGGACGTACGAATATTTTAGGGGAAACCTTTTAGTCTCCCCTTTCTTCTATAATTTTCTAGGGTTTTAAAACAAATTTTCTAGCCAGTATTTCAGAAAACAATTTTCTAGGGACAATGTTTTCAAATCCGAAAGTTTTAGGCTAACTTACTCTCCCGAACAGCTTTTTAACCGAAAACTTCGTTGACAATGACTGTAGAGCCGACTACGCTTTATGTAGACATTAATTAATTAGAACATCGAGGGCTAAACACTTACACACAGTCCTGAAGAGCTTATTACGCCAAATTTAGAATTTATTCACTTTTTAACGATTACTATTTTATTATAATTGTATATGTATACTGTTACTCCCGGGGGGGTCGTCCGCGCCGTGTGCTCGCATGTCCGTTGTTCCTCTGCTGTTCCGTCCTTTGCCTGTGGGCAGTGGGGAGCAGCGGATATGTTGGCGTGTTGTGTGGGCGACCTTTTCTGGAGTGACTGTAATATACATTGTAGATTATAGTTGGCATAACACTATTCTTAAATAATTCTTAATGTACATATCACATACATTTTCATTTTTTTACGAGTGTACTCAGTATGCATATCTTTGTATTTATTCATTTAGTACGGTGTCCCCCATTAGCAGTAATGCTAAATTTACATATGACACGTTAATAAAGTTATTATTATATCCTGCAATCTCCTGTTCTTTAGAGTGGGCAATTTAGCCCATATCAACAGTTTATTATATGATGAACTCCAATCGCAGTATTCTGAACGGCGTTAAAGATTTTGATTTTGATATAAATTGTCGTTTTTTTTGCAAAGTTCAAAGCTTTATTTTATCTACAAATCGTTTCTCTGTAACTTATGTTTAATTACTTTATTTTATTATCAATTGTGGTGTTTTTTTTGTGTGTGTGTCTGTTCGCGTCAAAAAGAATGTACAATATCTAGTGTGAACCCCCTAGATAAGTCATTTAATTGTACTTTTGGGGTAAACACTTCATTATATGTTTAAATAATAAAATAAAAAATAAAAAATAATTAAAAAAATCGCAGTACACAGTCCGCAGGCCTCTTTCCTGAATCCTCTCAAATTTTCTGGCACACTCGCCTTACAGAAATGCCACACAGTATTACAATATGTCAAATGTGGGAGAATTGCTGCTTTATATAACTGCAACTTTGCACTCGGTTGGAATCAAGTTGCGCAGCCTCATAATAACTCCTACTCGCTGACTACCTTTTTTTACAAACATTTCTTATATGATCAGTAAAAGTCAGCTTACTGTCAATGTATACTCCTAACAGTGTAATATTATGATAAGGCTCAACCTCAGTGCCTTTGACATTAATCCCAATCTCTTGCTTATTCTTACCAGTTAAAAACGATATTAATAATATCTAATATCGATTCTACTCAAAGTGAATAGTTGAATGGTACAATATTTCTGGGTTTGAATGTCGTGTCGATTTAATCTACAAAATTAAATGCTAATTACATGACATCAGGGTAGGCATTATTTATTATAAAAAAAATGTTTGTTCACATATTAACGATATGTTTTAAATATGTGTTCTACTTTAAGTACAGTTTAAATAAATGATTTTACAAATTTGTTGTCTTATATCATCAAATACGTTCATACCCTGATGTAATTAGCATTTTGTACCATTCAACTATATGTAGAATCGATATTATTAATATCGTTTTTGGTCGTATAGATCGTTTGCACTCAATCCCCAGAGATTCAAATGACAAAGGGCATGGCGGCCATGTTGGTGTACAGAACAAAAGAAGCTAACGAGGAATCTATTGTTAACTGTACACCAGCATGGCGGCTATGACGTCACGTGCAAAGGGTCCATAGGCACTTTAACCAAACCCTAACCAACCCTAACCAACCCTAACTCTAACCGTAGGATTAGGAGGGTAAGGATTAGTAGTGATGCCGGCCTACACATACAATTACTACCGATAGATTAATGATAGAATGGATTCTGTGATCCACTTTAATTTTGATCAAAACATTTGGAAAAGTAAATATGGAACTCACAAGGCATTTTCCTACTGTCTCAGGCTGTAATTATTTTCACTGCTATAATTAGCCTGAAATACAGCCTCCTCAGCTCTCGGGAAGTGGACCCTGGAACGAGCTAAGGGGGCGGCTATGCTATGATCAACTAAAAACTGCACAGGAAAACATTGGCTATAACGAATTACCGGCGCCCGTGTTTCTATGTAACTCCTCGACCTAATGGGTCATGAGAATATGTACTAATTATCATAATAATAATTGATGTACTTAAACCGCGCAAATATTTTTTTTACACTAGAGATGCAACAGATGTAAACTTGTTACAGCTATTTCAAAAAGGTTGTCCTGGACAAGCGACATTCGCAGATCGAAATGGATTGTGGTTATAACTGTCCAGCTGTGTTATAAATACATGTACAATTCCTCATGAATTATTTATGAGTTTTAGAAACACATGTACAGTGTAGACGAAACGAAACGAAACTTTCAGCTACATTGACCACAATCCATTTCGGCATGGGAATGTCGCTTGTTGTTTGTCTGGGAAACATTTTTTGAAACAGCTGTATATCTATAACGCGCAGTTGAAGTAACAAATTAAAAACCAATACCGCCAGTGCGACCTCGTGAAGGCACTCGAAATCTAAAGTTAGACGCCCTATCCATTAGGCCACGTGGTCGATTAGGTTATTAGTTGTTCCAGGAACAAGGGTGTTATACGTTAGCCGATGTTTACCTTTGCGAGCTCCTTGTCTATCTGTCAAATCATCTTTACTCTGTGCGAAGTTACTTTGATGGAATTTCCAGGTTACGTATTCAGCAGGCACTCAAGCATGTTAAGGCCTGGTTCATTTAACGGAAAATAGATGTACGTTAAAAAAACATTTCTGACAGAAATAACAGTTTAAACAAAATTTAATTACACCATAAAACTAATATAAACTTCCTTAAATTTGTTATGTGGATAGTTGTCGTGTCACGTGATCGATGACGTCATAATTACATAAACTCGTTTAAGTGATATGCGGCTGCGATGATAACATATGAACATAAAGTAACCCTGCTAAAACATTACTCCTCCCGCAGTGTTGCAGATCACGCTTAGAAAACATGACTATCGTGTAAAGATAAGGAGATATTAAGGGTACAAAAAGTCACGTGACCTATTTTGCATATGTTCGCCTTAATAACTCGTTAACGAAACATTGTAGTCATCTTTTCTAAGCTGATTTAGGTGAAAGGCTTCAACCTTAACTAAACGTATCCACTCATAGTCCTAGCTGTTTTAAACTCGGAGCCGCGTTTTTGATTTACTGATTTCGTGTTCTAAGTCACGTGACAGACCACGTGACACGTTTTACTACACACAAACCACTTAAGGTAGTCAAGACTGGCGATACCTATTATCGTGAGAAACTTGGCGTGCCTATCATACTCGGCTGTGCTGAAATAAGGAAAACAGTTTTTACACGAAATTTGACCCCTGAACCAGGCCTTAACATGCTTGAGCAGGACGTTTGACGTATCAAACTTGCTGCATCCATGTGTTTATTTTTTAGATTTTGGGAAAGTTTAGTTGTCTTTGATAACTGCGCATGAATTTACTTGTGCCGCACATTCACAACGACACAATTTGAACTGATCAGAGTGCGAATTATTGAAACGTTTTTCACAACAACCGCCAATTTTCTCAACAAGAATTTCACAAGCATTTAATCATTGTCAGAAGAAGTCAGTTAATCTTTGATTCAGACTACCTTGTTTGGTCCCATCTAGATCTGTTAAAGTTATACGGCCTGTCTCTCCAGCGAACCTCTCAGCGATCGAATTGATTTACTTTGTGGCTCGCTAGTTATCCACTTTTAATTAGTTTTGAACATATTATGAAGCCATTTCTACGATCAATAAGAGTACAGAAAAATGTACCCCAAACCGCTACATATCTTACTGAAAATGAAAAATATAACCAAACACGACCGCGAAGGGACTCGAACCCTCAATCTTCTGATCCGAAGTCAGACGCCTTATCCATTAGGCCACGCGGTCGAGGAGTTGATGTTCCTACAAAGAACAAGGCTTTTATTCGTTAGGTTTTTGCTCTGACGAAGGACTAGCGCTCGAAACGTCAGCTGCTACTCTATTCCCTTGGCGGTTAGCATGCCTTAATCGACTTTAGTTGATTATACCAGTGTTTATCTTCCCCGCCGAAGCGGACCAATACTAGTTTTTTACAGGAGTAGTTACCCATTTTATTCGTTAGACACAGTTTTCCCGTTAAAAACTTATTTTATCATATCTCATTCCTGAGATCTTCTTTGTACCGGATTAGCAAGTGACCCAGCAGTAAGCAAATTCTGCTCGTTTGGCATATCATAATACATTAAACGCAGAAGCCTCACGACCATGTTCATGTTGGTGATGTAAATTTTGATCAGGATTTGCCCAACCTTGCCCCAGATAATGATGTAATATGTATTGTCAGTTGATTATCATTTCAGCACAGTGCCTTTGCTAACACAAGAAACCCGAGCTCGCTACGATTATGACGTAATCTATATTAATCGAGCGCTTAGCTTGCTTGAAAGGCTTCCTGGTAATCGACTGACCAATCGGAACACTCAGCATACTCGGAATATTTCCGGAAACCCTCGAAGAGTTTCCGATGTTAAACGTAGTTATACACCAAAGAGCAATAAATACGCTGCGACAATGAAGAAAAAGGGTTTAGGAAAACAAAAACAAAAGGCAAATGCAACCGCGAAGGGACTCGAATCCTCAGTCTTCTGATCCGAAGTCAGATGCCTTATCCACGCGGTCGATGTTGTAGTAACAAGGGCCGGTGTTATACATTCGCCAACGTTTTCCTTGCGAGCTCATTGTCTACAAAGCTACTTTGATGGAATTTCCAGGGGCCAATACAACTTTACACGCGTCTTGTAAAATACACGTCTTTTATTTATTTATTTATTTCAAGATTTGCCATAAGTGGCAGGTGAGAAATACAATAGGACACGAGGTCCTCTATAAGGCATTAGACACCTATCAACCCATCCCCTAGTATAAAAGCTGAAGACCCAACCCAAATTACCCATAGTAAGAAAAACAAAAATATCAGTATGAATAACAAATGGCAAATAAAGAAGAAAGCAAAACAAAATAGTCCACTTTTGATGAATTGGGACTCCGGCCTAGCATAAATTCCAATGCAAGGTTCGGAAAAGGACTGCTTGTACTCCAAGCCTCACACAGGCATTCTTACCCCGCCTAACCCGAGAACCATCACATGGAGAATGGGCTATTGGCTAACAGATACAGATACGCATAGCATTTACACGGCGACACTTATAGGAGAAACTAACTTATACGATCGGATGTTATCTCCATCAAAAACGTGCATAAGTCTATTGTAGAAGAAGAGCTTTAGCTTCTTTTTAAAGGACGGAAGCGACTGATCCGCCTTAAGAGCATCAGGAATAGCATTCCATAAGTTTCAGGAGACCTTCACCTCTCAAAACCTTGCATTTTATTGGACCCCATTTGGACTGTACTGACAAAGAATTCCATTGTTTTATGGTTAGGGTTTGTATTGTTTCAGGGTAGGCTATTGTTTGGATAGCCAGTACTATTCCAGGTTCCGAGGAGGTGAAGGCCGCACCCCATAAGTTTGCAATTCTGACAAAGAAGCTGTCTCTGAAGAGACAAGTTCTTGATGGCTGCACATTTAAATACAAGGCTGAATTAGCACGGCGTGTGCGACTATTACAATACAATACATTGTTGTGTATGTTAAGCCGGATGGAACCTGATCTATACTTGTTGAAAAATACTAAATCTAGTTACTCCAACCAGTAGTTTAGTGGTAATAGGTGAAGCTGAAGTAATCGGTCTTGACAGCTAATAGAAGGATCCTTACAGATAAACCTAGTTGCGCGCCTTCGTAGTGTGTGTTTTCAATTAGAATAAGATTCCCAATAACAGACTGGGGAGCCCATACCTGAGAGGCAACACAAAAGTGCTATCTAACTAGCACTGAGTACAAATTAAAGCGTTAACGTTTTCCGGTTTGAGATGCTCGAGCAGTTTCCCTTAATGAAATCCATCATTTTGTTAGCCTTAGCTACAATTTTTGTTAATATGTGTTCATTCCAGGTCAGGTCTTTAGAGATCAAAACTCCGATATATTTTTCTAATGTCACGACCGCTAAGTCTGTTCCGTTTAAATTGTAGACGCGATCAGGGCGTCGGGAGACAGTCTAAGCTTTTTTATTGAATTGGCAAGGTTACATATCCAACAGGCAGGACGCGTCACGTATCAAAACTTGGTGAATGGAAAATACTGAATTAATATGCTCATATGACCGTCAACCCTCTGTTCATCTGTTCTCCCAGCTTCGGTGGATTCCGATCACCGACCTGATTAAATGTAGGAAACTTCTACTTCTCTTCAGCACATTTCTTAATCCTGATGCACCTACATGTTTTAAGAACATGGTCCATTTCCTCTCTACTACTCGTAGAGCTTCTGGCCGCTGCACCAGAGCCAGCATGCATAACCTCGCCGTACGTTACCCTGGCAAGCGCACTCTGCCTTATAGCGCTGCTATTCTTTTCAATTCCTTGGATCCTGGCTTGCAACATCAACTACTACGCTCTCTTCTAATACTTTGCCTACCAGGCTGGCTTCTATTAAGCATAAGCTTCGTAACGTTTTTCTTCCGCACATCTCCTCTGTTAACCATCTAGAGGAGCTCCTCTGCTATAACTGTCGCTCCTTGCTTCACTGCTGCTGCATTTCTGGCGCCGCGTCCAGGGCATAGCCCCTTCCATGGCGCATAGTCTTCTAGTAAGTATATTTGTTTTTTATTTTATTTCATATTAATTCTCTTTATATTGATTCCAATTACTCATTATATCTTCTAATGTTGTAGCTCGTGCGTTAATTTTTTCTCATACTTCCTTACCTTTCCATTACGTTTTATTTGTAACATAGAGGGCCGCATGTTAGATAACTATGTAAGGTTAATGTGTCTTCCCTCTGTAAATAAAGAATATTGTATTGTATAGACTAGCTCGCTTACATAACAAGGAAAAGGTGCTAAAGCCACTTATGGCCGTGCACGTTCACTTTGACGTCATACATGACGTCACAACTGATTAGCTGTTTTCTACTGATTGACGGCCTGATTGAAGAAATTCTCTCGAGCTTTATTAGTGAACTACAATCTTAGCTGTATTTTGTATAAGGGTACAAAACAGTTAGCTGAAGCTATTCTATATGTTTATGTTATAGATTTTGGGAAAGTTTAGTTGTCTTTGATAAGCCTTTGTATCAAGAGTACAAAACAGTTAGCCTTTCGGTTTAGTTTTGGAATAAGCTCAGCTTTCTAACGAGAATATGGAGATAAGAGAGTCCTAATTTGTGCTAAACATAGTAAGTACAGAAGGAACTCTCAAAGGAAACGTTGTCTGACTTATAATACGCTTGTTTCTGAAACACACACTAGTCAAATCGACCGCGTGGCCTAATGGATAAGGCGTCTGACTTCGGATCAGAAGATTGAGGGTTCGAGTCCCTTCGCGGTCGCGTTACTCTTTTGTCACCTCATGAAAGTCTTTCAACCATATCAAGTGATACATTTACTTTTCTTATAGTAAAGGTATCACTAGATACGGTTCAAAGACTTAAAAATGAATGATAATTTATATAATATATCACGTTATCGTCATCAAAAACAGTTTTCCTGAGCTATATAACACATGACGTCACTATCTAGGGCGCAACTTGGCTATGTTATTCCACCCGATGAGCTGAATATATTATTTTAAAGATTCTATTTTCGAGCTCATGATCATAGCCATTTCGTGACTGAGCTATGACAGACGCCGGCTAATTTCCAGCGAACGTGACGTCATTTTCTCAACACAACAACATGCAGGGCTACGTTTCACACAAAGGTTTGCACGAACTTATACGTAAAGTGCATGTTTGTAAAATTGTTTTCAAAAAAGGAATGGAAAGAACAAAGTTTGAATGAAAATATGCATTTACAAGAGCGGGGGCAGACTTCACTATTTGCAACCTGAAATGTTATTGGTTACCCAAGCAATAGCCTACCCCTAAAACAATACAAACCCTAACCCTAAAACAACGGGAGTCTTTATCAGTGAAGTCCAATAGGATACATCCTACAGAACAGTGAAGTCTAACCGCAAGAGCGAAACGTTGAGAAAATGACGTCATGACAGCAAACCGCTGGTCGAAAATCGCGAAGTATTTGGAACACACTTTAGTAATAGCGGATGTGATTTCGGCGGTAACTCTCTGCAAAAATCCTGGGTTAATTTGGTTCTTTGGTAATATTTTTCACTGATTTGGATATTTTCGAAACTGTGTGTCGTTTTGGAAGACAAAAAAGTAGAAAACTGAAGTGGTCGAATTTCGTCGATCGTAGTAAGAGAAGATATCAATAAGTACGGTTACGTGAATCAAGTATAGGACTAGTGTCGGAGAGTAAAAGTAATAACAGGAATTATATAGATATCATCAAGGAAAGAAATCATAATCTATTTTTAAGTTGCTTTAATATTTATAGGACTTCGAGATAGGTATCATCATTTTTCAGAATGTTCAGAAGTGGCTCTTTGATTTTTACTTTAAATCGAGATTTCACTAGTGGTCTAAGAGATCAAGCTAGACCATTCCAGTGACTAGAGCCACGCATCAGCTAGGATGTCACACGATTTTTATGACGAGATCCACACTGAACACTAAACACCATGTTGGTTTAAAGAAAAGTGTTGCGCCTTAGAAACTAAGGCCCGGTTCAAACGTCGAACTTTTCATGCGCCGAACCTAATTAGATCAAAAGAAGCCGCCTAATTATCTTTTGTTTCAATTGCGTTCGGCGCATGAAAAGTTCGACGTTTGAACCGGGCCTAAGCCGCTATAATCTGAATCCAGTTGAATATCTATGAACTGTTAAACAGACTAATAGGCCTTTTGCAGGGAACAGTCACGTGCTGATGTAATACAGTCACGTGCTGATATAATACAGTCACGTGCTGATATAATACAGTCACGTGCTGATATAATACTTCGTTAACGAATGAATTGAGCTCGTGATCCCCATAGGAAAGGCGTTGCGTTGCGACGGAAAATAGCATTTACAATATTGTTTTGCCCTCCTTTACAACCACGTGATTGCATTCCTGCAAAAGGCCCATTTCGTGAAAGAAAGACAAGTTAAACAAATTGACCGATTTAGCTCGTACATTTGTTGTCCCAATTCAGGTTACCTGACTTTTCCCTTGAGTAATGCTGTATCCCAACAGAAAATGTATCAATTTCTCTAATTGGAAAACAAAGCACTGAATCTTCTGCACTGAATCTTCTGCACACATCGAATGTACAAGCTAAATCTGTCTATTAACACTAATTTTGGTTGCATAATAAAGTGTTGCGCCTTTGAAACTTAATTCACTTCAAGCTTAGTAACGATAGACTTCTATAGACAGAATGATTTCGCGTGATTTATACCATTCATTCATTTATAAATAAACTTAGATATTACTTGACACCAGAATATGGTTTTAGAACGTAACAATGCATGAAGTACTGAATAAAATCCAACGCGACCGCGAAGGGACTCGAACCATCAATCTTCTGATCCGAAATCAGACGCCTTATCCATTACACCACGCGGTCGATTCGGCTGTTGGCTGTTCCGAGCAACAAGGGTATTATACGCGTTAGCCAATTTTTTCCTTTGAGAGCTCCCTGTCGTCTCTCAAAGCATTCTTACTATTTTTATTTAAAATTTATGGAAGGCAACAGTCTTTGACAACATAGTTTATAAGTATTATATTCCCAACATAAGCACTGAATAGAGTCGACTAATTTCTCATAATTCAAGGAGCTAATATAATAACAAAAGTAGTACTTCGATCCAATGAATCCTAGCCTCTTCAGATACAAATTTTTACCATAGTGAAGTTAGCAGGCTACTCAGCAGGCAACTCGCAAAATAACGTTTCAGTCCATAACTCCGAAACTAAGCATCCAATAAACACGAAACGTGTACACAAACACAAGTGGCACACAACAAACAATATCACGTGACCAAAACAAATGACGTCATAGGTCACGTGATACATGAGAAAATAAGCTATATTACAAGGAATATAAACAATACAGACTCAATTAATGGTAGACGCATTAATGACTCGACACCAAACTCATATGCTAATCAGATATGATGACGTCATAGATCACGTGACACTAAAGAATATTCGTAATAATAGTACGAAGTATCATTAATACAGACCTGAATTTATCAAATATTGATAAATCATCAAACACCTATATCATACGCTAATCAAATGTGATGACGTCATATACCACGTGACTACGTGAACTAACCACACCCATAATATCAGAAATCGCTGCTTTGTAGATGGACTAGCCACTCTCATAATATGGGACATCGCGCTTTGTAGATGGACTAGCCACATCCATAATATGGGAAATCGCGCTTTGTAGATGGACTAGGCGTACTCATAATATGGGAAATCGCACTTCGTAGATGGACTAATCATACTCATAATATGGGAAATCGCGCTTTGTAGATCGACTGGGCACAGCCATAATATGGGAAATCGCGCTTTGTAGATGGACTAGGCATACTCATAATATGGGAAATCGCCCTTCGTAGATGGACTAATCATACTCATAATATGGGAAATCGCACTTTGTAGATGGATTAGCCACAGCCATAATATGGGAAATTGCGCTTTGTAGATGGACTAGGCGTACTCATATTATGGGAAATCCGGCTTCTAGATAGACTAGCCGTACTCATATTATGGGAAATCGCTCTTTGTAGATGGACTACCCACATCAATAATATGAGAAATCGCGCTTTGTAGATGGACTAGGCGTACTCATAATATGGGAAATCGCGCTTTGTAGATGGACTAGGCATACTCATGATATGGGAAATCGCGCTTTGTAGATGGACTAGGCACAGCCATAATATGGGAAATCGCGCTTTGTAGATGGACTAGCCAACGTCATAATATGGGAAATCACGCTTTGTAGATGGGCTAGCCACAGCCATAATATGGGAAATCGCGCTTTGTAGATGGACTAGCCACATCAATAATATGAGAAATCACGCTTTGTAGATGGACTAGGCGTACTCATAATATGGGAAATCGCACTTTGTAGATGGACTAGGCATACTCATAATATGGGAAATCGCGCTTTGTAGATGGACTAGGCACAGCCATAATATGGGAAATCGCGCTTTGTAGATGGACTAGCCACCGCCATAATATGGGAAATTACGCTTTGTAGATGGACTAGGCACAGCCATAATATGGGAAATCGCGCTTTGTAGATGGACTAGGCATACTCATAATATGGGAAATCGCGCTTTGTAGTTGGACTAGGCACAGCCATAATATGGGAAATCGCGCTTTGTAGATGGACTAGCCACCGCCATAATATGGGAAATTACGCTTTGTAGATGGACTAGGCACAGCCATAATATGGGAAATCGCGCTTTGTAGATGGACTAGCCGTACTCATATTATGGGAAATCGCGCTTTGTAGATGGACTAGCCACATCCATAATATGGGAAATCGCGCTTTGTAGATGGACTACCCACATCAATAATATGAGAAATCGCGCTTTGTAGATGGACTAGGCGTACTCATAATATGGGAAATCGCACTTCGTAGATGGACTAATCATACTCATAATATGGGAAATCGCGCTTTGTAGATGGACTAGGCACAGCCATAATATGGGAAATCGCGCTTTGTAGATGGACTAGGCATACTCATAATATGGGAAATCGCCCTTCGTAGATGGACTAATCATACTCATAATATGGGAAATCGCGCTTTGTAGATGGACTAGGCACAGCCATAATATGGGAAATCGCGCATTGTAGATGGACTAGGCATACTCATAATATGGGAAATCGCTCTTTGTAGATGGACTATCCACATCCATAATATGGGAAATCGCGCTTTGTAGATGGACTAGCCGTACTTATATTATGGGAAATCGCGCTTTGTAGATGGACTAGCCACATCCATAATATGGGAAATCGCGCTTTGTAGATGGACTACCCACATCAATAATATGAGAAATCGCGCTTTGTAGATGGACTAATCATACTCATAATATGGGAAATCGCGCTTTGTAGATGGACTAGGCACAGCCATAATATGGGAAATCGCGCTTTGTAGATGGACTAGGCATACTCATAATATGGGAAATCGCCCTTCGTAGATGGACTAATCATACTCATGATATGGGAAATCGCGCTTTGTAGATGGACTAGGCACAGCCATAATATGGGAAATCGCGCATTGTAGATGGACTAGGCATACTCATAATATGGGAAATCGCTCTTTGTAGATGGACTATCCACATCCATAATATGGGAAATCGCGCTTTGTAGATGGACTAGCCGTACTTATATTATGGGAAAACGCGCTTTGTAGATGGACTAGCCACATCCATAATATGGGAAATCGCGCTTTGTAGATGGACTACCCACATCAATAATATGAGAAATCGCGCTTTGTAGATGGACTAGCCACATCCCTAATATGGGAAATCGCGCTTTGTAGATGGACTACCCACATCAATAATATGAGAAATCGCGCTTTGTAGATGGACTAGGCGTACTCATAATATGGGAAATCGCACTTTGTAGATGGACTAATCATACTCATAATATGGGAAATCGCGCTTTATAGATGGACTAGCCACAGCCATAATATGGGAAATCGCGCTTTGTAGATGGACTAGCCACAGCCATAATATGGGAAATCGCGCTTTGTAGATGGACTAGCCGTACTTATATTATGGGAAATCGCGCTTTGTAGACGGATTACCCACAGCCATAATATGGCAAATCGCGCTTTGTAGATGGGCTAGCCACAGCTATAATATGGCAAATCGCGCTTTGTAGATGGACTAGCCACAGCCATAATATAGGAAATAGCGCTTTGTAGATGGACTAGGCACAGCCATAATATGGGAAATCGCGCTTTGTAGATGGGCTAGCCACAGCTATAATATGGGAAATCGCGCTTTGTAGATGGACTAAGCACAGCCATAATATGGGAAATCGCGCTTTGTAGATGGACTAGCCACAGTCATAATATGGGAAATCGCGCTTTGTAGATGGGCTACCCACAGCCATAATATGGGAAATCGCGCTTTGTAGATGGACTAGCCACAGCCATAATATGGGAAATCGCGCTTTGTAGATGGACTAGGCATACTCATAATATGGAAAATCGCGCTTTGTAGATGGACTAGCCACAGCCATAATATGGGAAATCGCGCTTTGTAGATGGACTAGCCACAGCCATAATATGGGAAATCGCGCTTTGTAGATGGACTAGGCACAGCCATAATATGGGAAATCGCGCTTTGTAGATGGGCTAGCCACAGCTATAATATGGGAAATCGCGCTTTGTAGATGGGCTAGCCACAGCCATAATATGGGAAATCGCGCATTGTAGATGGACTAGGCACAGCCATAATATGGGAAATCGCGCTTTGTAGATGGGCTAGCCACACCCATAATATGGGAAATCGCGCTTTGTAGATGGACTAGCCACAGCCATAATATGGGAAATCGCGCTTTGTAGATGGACTAGCCACAGCCATAATATGGGAAATCGCGCTTTGTAGATGGATTACCCACAGCCATAATATGGGAAATCGCGCTTTGTAGATGGACTAGCCACAGCCATAATATGGGAAATCGCGCTTTGTAGATGGACTAGCCACAGCCATAATATAGGAAATAGCGCTTTGTAGATGGACTAGGCACAGCTATAATATGGGAAATCGCGCTTTGTAGATGGGCTAGCCACAGCTATAATATCGGAAATCGCGCTTTGTAGATGGACTAGGCACAGCCATAATATGGGAAATCGCGCTTTGTAGATGGGCTAGCCACAGCTATAATATGGGAAATCGCGCTTTGTAGATGGGCTAGCCACAGCCATAATATGGGAAATCGCGCATTGTAGATGGACTAGGCACAGCCATAATATGGGAAATCGCGCTTTGTAGATGGACTAGCCACAGTCATAATATTGGAAATCGCGCTTTGTAGATGGACTAGGCACAGCCATAATATGGGAAATCGCGCTTTGTAGATGGACTAGCCACAGCCATAATATGGGAAATCGCGCTTTGTAGATGGACTAGGCATACTCATAATATGGGAAATCGCGCTTTATAGATGGACTAGCCACAGCCATAATATGGGAAATCGCGCATTGTAGATGGACTAGGCACAGCCATAATATGGGAAATCGCGCTTTGTAGATGGGCTAGCCACACCCATAATATGGGAAATCGCGCTTTGTAGATGGACTAGCCACAGCCATAATATGGGAAATCGCGCTTTGTAGATGGACTAGCCACAGCCATAATATGGGAAATCGCGCTTTGTAGATGGATTACCCACAGCCATAATATGGGAAATCGCGCTTTGTAGATGGACTAGCCACAGCCATAATATGGGAAATCGCGCTTTGTAGATGGACTAGCCACAGCCATAATATGGGAAATCGCGCTTTGTAGATGGATTACCCACAGCCATAATATGGGAAATCGCGCTTTGTAGATGGACTAGCCACAGCCATAATATGGGAAATCGAGCTTTGTAGATGAACTAGGCACAGCCATAATATGGGAAATCGCGCTTTGTAGATGGGCTAGCCACAGCTATAATATGGGAAATCGCGCTTTGTAGATGGATTACCCACAGCCATAATATGGGAAATCGCGCTTTGTAGATGGACTAGCCACAGCCATAATATGGGAAATCGCGCTTTGTAGATGAACTAGCCACAACCATAATATGGGAAATCGCACTTTGTAGATGGACTAGCCACATCCATAATATGGGAAATCGCGCTTTGTAGATGGACTAGCCACAGTCATAATATGGGAAAGCGCGCTTTTTCTGCCATCGCATGCTAACTTGTAATCAAGGTCCATGTTTGTTATGCTGTAATGCAATCTGGTGTTATATTAGAAGTGTGGCGTGCGAGATGCATGGGCAAGTGTTTTAATTTGTTGTCTGAGAGGTGCCTGATATCTACTTTGAGCAGGCTGCTATCTTTCATGCTGCAAGTGGAAAGATCTTAAGGCCTTTTAGTGTAGTGCTGAACAAAGTCTCCAAAATAAACACTGGCATCCCTGTTTTTTAAAAGACATGCTACATCATCTTTTTAACTTAACGCAGGGTGTGTAAATCAGCAGTAAAACAATACTCATGTGCGGTCGACATGACGAATTTTTAAAAGTAGTCGACTTTGTAAACATGCCCAAAAATGGAAAAAACAATAAGCTTATCAGCTCTTTCAGGGCTCATCGATTGACGAATAATTCATTGATATTTACGATCTAGAATAGGCGTGCGAACGGTTCAGGTGAACCGTTGGATGATAAAGCTTGGACAATTAACCCTTTTGTTGTGAAGTACGAATATCAGAAAGTGGGAATTAAAGTTGTAGACAACTATATTTAGCTTAAACATAAACAGTTCTAAGACAAGTGTTTGTTTGGATTTTGTCACATTGTTGATACTCTTATACTGATAACCGCTCCACAGTTATCAAAATGTTATCAGTAAACAAACCAAAACATATTTATAATTATTAGGTACTCGAGATTGTATTCAAATCATGAATTCATAGCAACAATGTGAACCAAGCTAATTTGCATAAAATAGAATATATATTTTGTAGCGTTGAGCTCTTGTTTCAACTAAAATAACTTAGTAATGATTGATTTTAGATTTTGTAGTCACTCTAAAGAGTGTAGCTTGGTCATATATATCTGATCCAAACAGACACTAGCTATGACGCAGATTACAATTTAAAGCGCAAATGCTCCCACGCTCAGCAAGAGGTAAGACAGCAATCTCGTATTAATGAGAATATATTTGATCTAAAAGAGTTTCAAGATTTCCTATATCGCAGAATTTCAAGATTTCCTACCAAAATTATCTGGGCTCAAGTGAGTTAAAAACACTTATAAATTTAAAATATAGCTAACCAACCAATCATAGAACATCATACTAAATTCCAGTATGATATTCTCACGAGATTGTCTAACTATAAATGTAAGTACGATTTAGCCTGTAAATTAGAATAGAAAGAGAATAGAAGAAGGAGAGAAGAAGTAGAAGAAGAACTGAGTAGAAGACGAAATAAAGAACTTACACTGAGAGGAGAGTCTTGGTACCTCCCCGCTATTATAACGCACAACACTTTGAACGAACAAACGTGCATGGACGGGAGGGGTATTATGCACTGATTTTTACATGGCTCAAAATGCTACTGTTATGCGGCATGTATACTTATCCCAAATCATACTCTTTGTTCTTATTCGTTGTACTAAGAAAGCGCTCAGATTATTTCGGCTTATTACTAAAGGCCCGTTTACACTACGCAACATTTTGGTTCGGCTAGGGTAAAATTGGCTCCGGTGATATTTTTTAATATTTATGTTTACATTAGAATTCACTAACATACAGCGTACAACTTTCTTCCTTTTCTGTACGCAACTAACACTGGTTGTCCGTGCGCGTGTGTCACTCTTAGAATTATTTCTTACTGAGCGACTACACGTTTTGCCTCAACTTCCGCTTGCAGTATCAGTGATATAACTCTATGGGTTCGCTTAGGGATAAACGGATAAAGTATCTACAAAACAAAAACGTTTATCAATACACAAACTCAGCCATGTTAGTTGACTTTACCAACTAACACCAGTTTACCGTCACCAATTTTGTTAAGAACCACCCCACATCTTCCTCGATCATTATTGAAATACTAAACCGCGGAAAGGTAAACTCTATTAATATCGTATAACGTACAACTCAGTTCGAATTATTTTTCGGTCGGACGAGGTTTTAATATCCCTTGCAAGTGAATGTATAGGTATCGATATCCGAGTTCATTGACCAGGAAGACCTGGTAAGAATTGCGTTAGTTAACTGGAGTCATATCTACCATAGGAAATCACAGTGGTCGGTTTGCTGTTTTAAAAGATATCGCTGGTTGATCGAAGCAGCAGGAAATCGTTTCTTCAGTGTCAATACCGCAACTTCGCACAATGCGATTGGCGAGTTGAGGCCTCGCCCAACTATGATTTCACACCAAGTGTATAGGATGCGATTCCTTGGTTGCTTTTCCCTTTGCGCTTAACTATCAAACTCTTCGTGTTTAATACTTACTGCACCGTTGAGTTTTATTCGTTCGGGAAAAGGTCGCGAATTTTAGCATTTAGAATGAAGGCTAAATCTTGGAACAGATCGTTCAAGGTAATTCTCGTAATCATCCTTAATCTTGTCATAATATAGCCCAAATAAGAAACCAGACCTTGTATATAATATGTTTTAACCGTAAACTGATGTTTAATTTTTAACTTTGGTTGGCGTTACTGAGTGAAATCTCGACTAACTACACTAGTTCTTTCACTGTCAACAGGCCAAACGCCGATTGTCATTTCACCAAATTGATTACACACGTCTGGGTGTGATCCTAGCATGGTTTGACAATAAGAATGAACCAGCTTCAACAAAAATGGAAGGATTTATTTGGAGGGCGGTTGTGCATTATTTCCGACCCTGTGCGCCAACTTGTCGCCAGGTCAAGGCAGTTTATAATGAGATAATGCCTGGACGAAAGACATCGCTGGCACACGGTCGCACGCTCTTTATTTACAAAGCACGATTTCCGATATTATGAGTATGCCTAGTCCATCTACAAAGCGCGATTTCACATATTATGAGTACGCTTAGTCCATCTACAAAGCGCGATTTCCCATATTATGAGTATGCCTAGTCCATCTACAAAGCGCGATTTCCCATATTATGGATGTGGATAGTCCATCTACAAAGCGCGATTTCCCATATTATAGCTGTGGCTAGCCCATCTACAAAGCGCGATTTCCCATATTATGGCTGTGGGTAGTCCATCTACAAAGCGCGATTTCCCATATTATGGCTGTGGGTAGTCCATCTACAAAGCGCGATTTCCAATAATATGAGTACGGCTAGTCCATCTTCAAAGCGCGATTTCCCATATTATGGATCTGGATAGTCCATCTACAAAGCGCGATTTCCCATATTATGGATGTCTATAGTCCATCTACAAAGCGCGATTTCCCATATTATGAGTATGCCTAGTCCATCTACAAAGCGCGATTTCCCATATTATGAGTACGCCTAGTCCATCTACAAAGCGCGATTTCCCATATTATGGCTGTGCCTAGTCCATCTACAAAGCGCGATTTCCCATATTATGGCTGTGGCTAATCCATCTACAAAGCGCGATTTCCCATAATATAAGTATGCCTAGTCCATCTACAAAGCGCGATTTCACATATTATGAGTACGCCTAGTCCATCTACAAAGCGCGATTTCTCATATTATTGATGTGGGTAGTCCATCTACAAAGCGCGATTTCCCATATTATGGCTGTGGGTAGTCCATCTACAAAGCGCGATTTCCAATAATATGAGTACGGCTAGTCCATCTACAAAGCGCGATTTCCCATATTATGGATCTGGATAGTCCATCTACAAAGCGCGATTTCCCATATTATGGATGTCTATAGTCCATCTACAAAGCGCGATTTCCCATATTATGAGTATGCCTAGTCCATCTACAAAGCGCGATTTCCCATATTATGAGTACGCCTAGTCCATCTACAAAGCGCGATTTCCCATATTATGGCTGTGCCTAGTCCATCTACAAAGCGCGATTTCCCATATTATGGCTGTGGCTAATCCATCTACAAAGCGCGATTTCCCATAATATAAGTATGCCTAGTCCATCTACAAAGCGCGATTTCACATATTATGAGTACGCCTAGTCCATCTACAAAGCGCGATTTCTCATATTATTGATGTGGGTAGTCCATCTACAAAGCGCGATTTCCGATATTATGGCTGTGGGTAGTCCATCTACAAAGCGCGATTTCCCATAATATGAGTACGGCTAGTCCATCTACAAAGCGCGATTTCCCATATTATGGATCTGGATAGTCCATCTACAAAGCGCGATTTCCCATATTATGAGTATGCCTAGTCCATCTACAAAGCGCGATTTCACATATTATGTGTATGCCTAGTCCATCTACAAAGCAGCGATTTCTGATATTATGGGTGTGGTTAGTTCACGTAGTCACGTGGTATATGACGTCATCACATTTGATTAGCGTATGATATAGGTGTTTGATGATTTATCAATATTTGATAATTTCAGGTCTGTATTAATGATACTTCGTACTATTATTACGAATATTCTTTACTGTCACGTGATCTATGACGTCATCACATCTGATTAGCAAATGAGTTTGTTGTCGAGTCATTAATGCGTCTACCATTAATTGAGTCTGTATTTGTTATATTCCTTGTAATATAGCTTATTTTCTCATGTGTCACGTGACCTATGACGTCATTTGTTTTGGTCACGTGATGTTATTTGTTGTGTGCCACTTGTGTTTGTGTACGAGTTTCGTGTTGATTGGATGCTTAGTTTCGGAGTTATGGACTGAAACGTTATTTTGTGAGTTGCCTGCTGAGTAGCCTGCTAACTTCACTATGGTCAAATTTTTGATTGTCTTTATTCTTGTCAAACGACACTAACCGAGTACAGTAACACTGTAGCGGCACATATGAACATTATTGTGTTACTTGGCGATTAGTCTTGCTTCCTTGTATGTGCTAAAGCTATTCATCACCATCATAGCATATCTATTCAGCATTTTCCATCCAGCAAGGTTTTTTGATATGTCACATCGGACAGAATCGATCCCACGCGTGCGCACTAGGCATCAAATTACGACCGTAAATAGACATTGTATTGCTCAGAATTTTACAGTACTTTGTATGGAAGTTTGTGTTTGGAGTCCAATTGTGAAACAGAATTACAATAAACCTTCAAATATATCGTTTGCATCGTATTTTCTAGCATGTTATTGACTGTAAAATTGCATGTAATTGAGTTGAAGCGAATACTTCTGGGTTCCTGACCTTATTCGGATTAATGCACTAACCGTGTGTTTTGGCCTCCATGTTCACTGTAATTTCCTTCATTTTAGCCACACTGATGTTGGAGAATAAGCATAAGCGTTTCTTAATTTGTATCGATGGAATCGAGTAGCTTAAATGTCATTTTATCACACAATTATATGCAAATGTCACTTAGTATTTACTGACAGCTTCCCAGTGATCATGAGGTTAAATTTGAGTGATTTTCAAGTATCTGTACACTACCACAGCTCGAAAGAACATCAAAACGAAACCCGTACGGCCGTCGACTTCTCAGTTCTCTGAACTTTCATCCGCCATCAGTTGCTCTTGATTAGCCTGTAAGCCGTTCATTCGTAACTCAGTGTGAATGGCTCCCTGTGGTTGAATCTGACTTTTAAATTTTGTCTTAGCGGTGGCGGGAATATAAAAAAAACGAAAACAAAATCTCGAGTCTGTTCCCGGTAAATAACAGCTCTCGGTCCTCAATAAAATTGTCATTCTTTAGCTAGCTCATTCCATGATGTCAGAACTTCTGCAATACTTGCCTGAATATGTAGTGAATGGATGGCAAGAATTAAAGCGCTAGAGAGCCTGAGAAATAGAGATTTATGATTGACAGGCGCTATTGCATAATTTTACGCCCCGCCCACAATGGAATAAATTTCTGACAATGCCCAGTATCAAACAAGGAGTGTCAACATAGAGGTCTGGGACCTAGAAACCGCCATTTTGAATTTCCTTGCCACTCTTCCAAATATGGAATATGGAATTTTCCTAATATGGAAGAGGCCGCGGGAAGTTCAAAACGACACTTTTGCTTGCTATTTTATTGATATGAAGCGAGCAGGACTTCCTTGTTGTATCTTTGGCTAACTTCGTACCTCCATGCAGCAAATTAGCGACTTTATTGTATTCGTAAAGGTATCAAAGCGACGCCAGTTTTCCCCAGTTTTCCCAGCTGATCACATATATAGAAAATCGATATCTACAGTCGATGGCGGAAAATAACGTTAATTTCCTTATTATACAAAAGAACCGACAACATAGACTTGCTCCAAGTCGAACTCGCTGAGTCACTGGGTAAGCGATTACTGGGTCAAAATTCGAGCGCGAGAATCGAAGGGAGAGGCGAGTTCGTTCGGCGGGCTAAGAAGGACTTTGAGAAAGTCTACCGACAACAGTGCGGTACGACAGAAGCTAAGAAATTTCTGACCGACTCCAACTTTGCGATCTCTGGGACAACTGGCCTCGTTCTGGTATCATTGTTACCAGACTTATTCTCGCGCAGAGGTGAGATCGATATATATGCATGAATAACGGTCTTATGAGGAAACGTTGACTGACGTATAAGACGCTTGTTGCTGAAGCCGCCACCAACCGAATCGACCGCGCGTACAAAACAGTTAGCTGAAGCTGTTCTATATGTTTATTTTATATATTTTGGGAAAGTTTAGACGTCTTTGATAAGCCTTTGTATCAAGATGAAGAATACAAAACAGTTAGCTGAGCGGCAAACACTAAAAGTGTGAAACAATTTACTAACGGCTAAATAGCCTAATTT
Organism: Actinernus sp. WN-2022; assembly: GCA_030867875.1. Classification (NCBI taxonomy): domain Eukaryota; kingdom Metazoa; phylum Cnidaria; class Anthozoa; order Actiniaria; family Actinernidae; genus Actinernus; species Actinernus sp. WN-2022. The sequence goes on from JAOWCC010001634.1 coordinate 89,193,703, forward strand.
GTGCTAAACAGAGTATGGAGAGAAACAGCTCTCAAAGGACTTTTAACGTATAAGGCGCTTGTTTCTGAAACACACACCAGCCAAATAGACCGCGTGACCAAATGGATAAGGCGTCTGACTTCGGATCAGAAGATTGAGGGTTCGAGTCCCTTCGCGGTCGTATTTCCCATTTCATTAATTTCTTTAGATCTAGGTTTGGGTTATAAAGGATATTATTTAACATATCGCATACATTTTGTGTCTGTACTCTTATTAATGATAGAAATGACGTCATAACGAGCGAATCACAAAGTTAAAGTGCCCCTCAACCCTTTTGCAATTTTTATATATATGAAACTTTGAAAGGTTTTGAATACTTCTGCGAAGAAATGTTTGGGTTACAGAGGATACTCTATGTTCTAGGCTTGTTTGAAATGGTGAAAATGTGACCTCTCCTGACCCATTACCGTGTAAGAAAAAGCCAGGGTCGATTCCCTATCTTACGTCACCTCATTAATGCATTATTGTCCATGACGCCTTTCTATCACAACAGCATCGATATATAGAGAATATACACAGTCTGTGAGATTTTAGTAAAGAAAACAGCTATTTTAGACAAAATGCTAAATATTTATTCAAGTTATTGCAAAGTCGAATGAATTGGATGACGTAAGATAGGGAATTTCTTACACGGTCATGGGTCAGGAGAGGTCACATTTTCACCATTTCAAACAAGCCTAGAACATAGTGTATTCTCTGTAAGCCAAAAATTTCTTCGCAGAAGTACTCAAAACCTTTCAAAGTTTCATATATATAAAAATTGCAAAAGGGTTGAGGGGCACTTTAACCAATACGCTGAAAATATTTGCTAAACGACATGTCAAATTCAACAGAGACGGACCTTCCTAAAGCAGAACTACAAGCTCAGGCGGAAAATACAAAGAGAGCCACTTCTTGGGGGTGTTAAAAAAAAATCAAGAAATGGTGCGAGAAACGAAAGCTTGAATTCTGTTCCGGTTGAGTTTATAAACTGGGAAAGTTCTAAAAAAATTCTATGCCGAAGTTAAAATTCACAAAACTAGCGCCTCAACTGTTTGCCGTTCTTGTCAACAGACTTGCTGGAGACAGGACACTAGAATTAAGTATGTTGACGATGCTTCCGTATTTGAACTTATTCCCAGAAACTCACCTAGCTAGAAATGCAAAGAAATTATAATCGTTTTTTTTTGCAATACAGATCTACTATTTTAAGCCCACTACAGATTGGTGGCACCCTAATCGAAAGGGTTCCAGCTATAAGCTTCTTGGCGTACACGTAGCGAGTGATTTCCCATGGAACGTTCACTGTGATACTATATATAAGAAGGCTATTAAGCGGCTGTATGCACTGCGTGTTTTGAAATAAAGTGGTCTTAGTACCACTGATCTGGTGCTTGTTTATTGCAGTCTTGTCCGGTCTGTACTTAAGTATGCCCACAGGCAACCCAAGCTAATGATTTTTACAAGGAATGTATGGGAATGTTTAGAAAAAATCTAAAACTGTACTAAAATGATCAATAAAGTCATAAAACCTTACCTGTGTGTTGTGAAGTTGTTCCTCTTCATCACTGATGTGTTTATTTCTGGTTTGAGGCACTTCTGCGATTTTTTTCCCCTCCCCTATATAGATAGTGAGAAGGCAGGAAACACGAGACGCCATTAGTCCACGTGGCGACTCTTCGAAGCCTCGTAATTCTTCGAAAATCCAAACTTTCAGCATTTTACCTCCAGAAACCCTTTCTTACATTCCTCTAGCACTCATTCAATCGACCCGTCGCTTATTTCCTCGCTTTGTAAGTACTCAAATTCGACAGTTTCTGCAGCCAACCTAGCCTGTAACGATCCGGGGTTCGATCACTTTAGCCTTTTTTCATGGGCTGCCTGTGCTAGTTGAACCACAGGCAGCCTGTGGTTGAACGTGGCTTTTCTTCGGAAGCAGTGACGAACGAGTGCCGAAGGAATTCAACACCTCGTGTTTTTTCGAAGTGATTCGGAGAAGAAAGTCATTGTGCTCAATCGACCAATCGCTGAACGGTGAAATCGCTGGGGAGACCCACGAACAGTTTCAGCAAACAATAGGTGAAGTAAATGTCAAATAGAAATTTAGTCGATTTCTTGATTTAGTTTTCTTCAAAAGCTGTTTCAAATGTAAAGTAACCAAAAACGGAACTGACCAAGGTAAGTTGTACAAGAATTTGTTATAGACGATTCCGTTGAACTGACTGCAATATGAGAGTGAAAAAATACGTCCGTGTAGCGGCTAGAATATGGTGTGACAAATAGGTCAGTGAGAACTCGTATTGACCCTTATCTTTCTTGGAGCCTAACAGATGAGCAAAGAGCAGTTAGAACTGCCGAAGCAGGACATATTAGGGACTTTAAGCAACCAGCCGACGGCAATGACGACGGGACGTGGAAAAATGCCTTTCTCCCGAAATTTGGTGTCTACTATTTCCCTCTTCACCTTGAATTGTTTTTCGAAAAATATGACCGAGTATAGAGTTCCGTTCACGCCGAACGAAAAACGGATTGATTTACTTTCTTATACGTTCGCGTTCTCTTTAAAACGTACAATTTGGGGTTTTCACGTTGTGTTTTTGCAGAGAACGGTGAAATGTAGGCGACTGCGTGCATTTTCACGTGCAGCTATTGTATTTTGTAATTAAGGCTATTGTTTTATGCCGTCGTCGAAGACATTGCCGACGTGTTTTGCTTAAAAGTCCCTATTAATATCATGTCGAGTAAACGAAACCGTAACGCGTCTGAAAAGCCTTGGACGAAATGTTGTAATGGTGTGTTCTAGTGGCATTTCCGCTACTGTATTTGACGATTCAAAGAAAACTGTCCATTCCCATTACGCTCTTCTAATGGCTGATATGCCTTCTGTTCTGCACATTTCACCGTTCAGCGATTGGTCGATTGAGCACAATGGCTTTCTTCTCCGAATCTCTTCGAAAATACACGAGGTGCTTCCGAAGAAAAGCCACGTTCAACCACAGGCTGCCTGTGGTTCAACTAGCACAGGCAGCCCATGAAAAAAGGCTAAAGTGATCGAACCCCGGATCGTTACAGGCTAGGTTGGCTGCAGAAACTGTCGAATTTGAGTACTTACAAAGCGAGGAAATAAGCGACGGGTCGATTGAATGAGTGCTAGAGGAATGTAAGAAAGGGTTTCTGGAGGTAAAATGCTGAAAGTTTGGATTTTCGAAGAATTACGAGGCTTCGAAGAGTCGCCACGTGGACTAATGGCGTCTCGTGTTTCCTGCCTTCTCACTATCTATATAGGGGAGGGGAAAAAAATCGCAGAAGTGCCTCAAACCAGAAATAAACACATCAGTGATGAAGAGGAACAACTTCACAACACACAGGTAAGGTTTTATGACTTTATTGATCATTTTAGTACAGTTTTAGATTTTTTCTAAACATTCCCATACATTCCTTGTAAAAATCATTAGCTTGGGTTGCCTGTGGTATGCCTCGCCAGTATGGGCAGCACTACCAGAATATCTTAGTAATCTTGTGTAGAGTCGGCACAAGAAAGCCTTATATATAATTTGTCCCAGCCTCGCCTATCTGGACGGACTTGTCCACACTGGTTTAGAGCCACTAAGTGCTCGTAGACAAAATGCCTGCCAAAAGGTTATTGCCAGAGCTAGGCTTGGAGGACCAAGTGCTATGTGGGTTGCTCCCTCTGCCCGTGATTACTGTTCACGGTTACAATTTACGGTTTGGTTCCGTGTCCGTTCATAGGCAATTGGGTCGCACTGGTTTTTAACTGTTAAGTATCAATAAGTATGTTTTATATATCAAGTAAGCCCTATAATACTTATGTTAATGTTGTGCCATATGCTGACGTTCCTATCATTCAGTGTAAGACTGCGAAAGGGTTAAAATAAACTGACATTATTAAATATTATTTTCAGAGATTTTTCAGCTATTTTTAATTAATCCAGTCACGGAAGTGGATTTAGTGGATTTGTAGTTTGTTGCATGAAACCACAGTTAAATATATTTGAAGTAATCTTGGTGTTCATTGGACACTTGTATACTATTGAAATTCGCACATTAAAAAATGTTATTAAAGTGTATTGAATTAGAATGTTTTTTGGTCTAGTCAGTATTGATAATAATGACAATAAAATGAATTTTGTCGAGACATGTTGTTTATTTGTGCCCTTGTAGTGCCATGTCGCTACGCTCGGGCGCAAATGACACTACGCGGGCCACAAATAAACAATATGCCCTCCAAAAGTCATGTTATTGCTATATTCAACCAATTAGCTGTCGTTCTCGTACCTTATAAAAACATGGAGAGGACGCAAAAATAAATAATACCAATTATTGAAGATAAACACAAAAGTGAACAAACGAGTTAAGTGTAATAGTGTGTAATACGCTATTATCTTTTTCACTCTAAAACTCGTTTTATTAATCAGTTTTATATCACTGATATAAAGACACTGACGTTTTATCAATCAGTGCTTGCTCCCAAACTGACAGTAACAAGGGCAGCTCAAACGCAAATTCTCCCGAGATCACTGTTATGCCAATGCGACCGGACCATCAATGTGGGACACAATTATTTTGCTCCGTACTCTAGCTGCGCATGTCAGTGATGCATGACATAGCTATAAAAACAAGAAATTTCATCAATTTCTCAAAACAATTTCTTTTAGAACTAACATTTTAGAAGCATGTTATATAACACGGCCACCAGTTTATAACTATCACTCCCCACGTATAGAAAAGCTTCAGCTAACTGTTTTGTACTCTTATACAAAATACAGCCAAGACAGGTAATGGGCTCCTGGCCAAGACTGTAGTTCACTCGTAAAGTTCATGAGACTTACTTCAATTGGTGGAATACAGCTAATCAGTTGTGACGTCATGCATGACCTAAATGGTAGCGTTCACTGCTACAAGTGGTTTAAACACCTTTTCGCTGTTCTATCAACGAGTCAGTATTTAATTGTTTGTTTGTGCAGGACACGCAACTATATTCATCACGAGTCATCATGAGCATATTAATTCAGTATTTTCCATGCAGCAAGTTTGATACTTCACACGTCCTGCCTGCTGGATATGTAAGCTGGAAATTCTATCAAAGTATACGTAGCTTAGTACAGAGTAAAGGTGCTTTGATAGATAGACAAGGAGCTCTCAAAGGAAAACGTTGGCTAACGTATAATACGTTTGTTACTCAAACAACCAACAACCGAATCGACCACGCGGCGTAATAGATTAGGGCTCCTGATTAGGGGTCTTACTTCGGATCAGAAGATTGAGGGTCGTTCGGGTCCCTTCGCGGTCGCATTGTGCGTTAATAAGGGAATAACATGGCTTCTGGATGGTATATATATATTTGTTCAGCCAACGCAGTACCATTGAGGGTTCGAGTCCTTTCGCGGTCGCGTTGTGTTAATATACCATTTTCGATATATACTTCACAAAAGATTCAATGCGAGGCTCAGGGACAAAATTGCGAATTATATCGTAATAACAAAATAATACATTTAATGTTTCTTTTGTTATTACGATTCACTGCGCAATTTTGTCCCTGAGCCTCGCATTGAATCGTTTGTGAAGTATATATCGAAAGTGGTCTATTGGTTTTTATTACTTCAGAAAAGGTGTCACTTGACACGATTGAAAGACTTTCCTGAATTAATAAAAAGCAATTATTGCATGATCGGCTCGGTTTTCTTTGTTATTCATAGGGCTTTATCTTCGATAAAAACCAGTTGAACAACAGAGAGTTGCTCATTATAAATGCAAGGGCTTTATCTGTATATTGACCAGGGTCAATATACAGATAAAGCCCTTGCATTTATAATTACCAATGCAAGGTTGTGCTCTCAAGCTGACAGTCAGTTCAATGACCCGATATTAGAGCTCAAGTACATCATTTTCACTCACTCCCTCTTTAAGAACGCGAGCCGTCTTATCATTATGGGACGGTGATTTTCTTTCACCATACTCCAACTGCGTATGTTAGTGACGTAACCTTGACGCCGAAATAATTATTCTATTGTATGATTCAGTGCTTTGTTTAATTTACAAAACTGCCAAGGGTATTGTTTACTTTTTCTGAAGGTCAAAGAATTGCTTTCTCATAGGAATAGCTTTGGCTAGAAAACCTCGCCGATCATGAAATAAGTCAGATAAATACCTCGAACCTCGGCATTAAGGCATATACATCCCTCGAGCCGTAGCTAAATAAAGCAGCACACATTTTGATAGTTTTAGATTCTAGAATTTTTAGATTTTAGATTTTTGAAATTTCTTATTTATTTTTCTTTTCTTGATAGATCCATGACAGGTTTTGTATATTTTACGAGTAAATAGTATGTATGTATATATATATATATATCTTTATATTATTATATATATTATGTAAGCGCATTGAGATTTTTAAATGCACCAGATAAGAAAGGATATGCGTCAAGTGATACTTTTCATGAAATCACAAAAATTAATTATCAGTATCAAAATACGCGGCGAGATATGAAACCGCTTTCACGAAAACGCGCGTGTGTGGGGCTGCAAACAACTTCTGGCGGGCTGCAAATGCATTTGCACTCATTGGGTCTTACTTCATCATCCTATTCATTTAATTTAGACCAATCAGATTTTGGCGATGACGCGGGAAGCCATTCAGGTGCAAATCCCGCCAACGCGTCGCCAGCGAGAACGGCCGGATCCTGCGGTGTTTTGCCCGTGCTTCTAAGTACGTTTTGGCTGGGTGACTTTAGTAATACGGGAACAGCACCCCTAATTTCATTATTGAGCATGTCACGGAACCTCACCCAAAGCAGTATGCAAAAAAGAAAAGATATCGGTGAAAAAACCGTCCAAAAGTCCGTTAATAGGGACATTGAGCAACCACGACGGAAACGTCTAGGACGACGGCATAAAACAATAGCCTACATTTTCACCGTTCTCTGCAAAAACACAACATGAAAATCCCAAACTGTACGTTTTGAAGAGAACGCGAATGTAAGAAAATAACTAAATCTGCTTTTCGTTCGGCGCGTGAACGAAAGTCTATACTCATCACATTTTTTGAAAATCTGGTTTTGAAAAACAATTCAAGACGAACAAGGGAAAAAGTAGACACCAAATTTCGGGAGAAAACACTTTTCTACGTCCCGTCGTCATTGCCGTCGTCGTCCTGATTGCTTAAAGTCCCTATTAATGCGCAATGCGACCACGAAGGGACTCGAACCCTCAATCTTCTGATCCGAAGTCAGATGCCTTATTCAGTTGTTGATTGATGGAGGGTCAAAAACGTTTGGCCATCGAAAAAAGGCTGGAGAGGCATAATATTTCATGCTTTCTGATTTCATTCTCCGCCTCCTTGCTAATTTATGACCAGTCCCTTAGCTGTTTTTGTATAAGCGTACAAAACGTAGCTGATGCTTCTCTATAAAACTCTATATGATACCAAAACTAAATATAACAATATGAAACAAAAGCAAACAGAACCGTATCAAAGCATCTGGGCCAGGGATAACGCTATATCTGTAATTGTAATTTGTACAGTTTAACCGACTCGGGTTAGCGATTTAACCCCGGGGTAGTACTAGTACTAGTACTACTACCCTGTACTCTGTGCTAAGCTATTGTGATGGAGGTATTCTACACCGATTTAACGACTCCTCTTAAAGTTTAAGTTTAAGAGAGATTCATTTCTTTGTACAATACAGACTGAACTGAGCGTTGGATACAGAGATAAGAGGTCGCTAATGAATAAAACCCTTGTCCCTACATCTACTCCCATCTCCTCGACCGCGTGGCCTAATGGATAAGGCGTCTGACTTCGGATCAGAAGATTGAGGGTTCGAGTCCCTTCGCGGTCGTGTTTGCTTTTATTTTTCATTTAGTAATATCTGTTTTAAGAGGCTCGTAACAGATTCTATTTTAAATAATTACTTAATAGACTGATATACTGATGTACTTAAACTTATGCCCACTTCCATTTTTGTGTATGTATAATGCTTTTTTTGGTATGTTTATTATTGATAAGCTTAATTTGTGTGTATTAGTATTGTTCTTTTTCGTATTTTATCTCTGTCCAATTTATGAGCAACTACTGTATCAATTATTCCTGTATGGCCCAGCTACTTAGCTCGATTAGCTCTTGCTATATCTAAGTAGCTGTGCTCTTCTTCGTTCAAACCACATACTAGTAATTTTGTTATATTAAGAGAGTAGAGAGTACAAATAAAGTTGTTGTTGTTGTTGTTGTCAAGGCAGATTGCTTTAGCAAATTTGGACCAATGTATTAATGACATTCAGACCTTTCTTGTAATCCTATACTAAGCTTACTTGTAATCCTATACTAGGACAGAGGTAGTAAATTTCTCTTCTCGGTTTTCTCGCTGCATGCTGTATCTTAGCTTTTGAAGCCCGAAATCTAAGTGTTATTTTTGATCGCCACCTTACTATGTCTAGCCATGTTAATAGTGTCTATCGGTTAGCATCTTTAGCCCTGCGTAATATCGGTAAAGTTAGGAAATGCCTTGACCAGTCTAGTGCTGAACGCCTCGTACATGCGTTTCAGTATTACGTCCAGTTGGACTATTGTAATAGTTTGCTGCACGGATTACCTGCTATAGAAATTCAGAAGTTACAGCTTATTCAAAATTCGGCGGCAGGGCTAGAAATGCACTCAATAGGCCATTTTGACGATGTTGCGCACGCAGCTAGAACAATGGCTATCTGTCAGTTAAATAACAAAAGGCTGGTGAACCAGAACGAGTCTTAGCAGCTCGTGTCTATTGTTCTACTGATGCGTTCGCAACATCGCCAAAATGGCCTATCAGAAGTCTCGCGAAGTTGCGTGCCGAACAATTGTTATTTATAGCTGTGCTGGGAAGCGTGCAATGGTGTTTTCAGTTTTCCACACATTGTCTAAATTTTTCCGCGAATTTTTGACTCGTTGTTACAGAAAAATGTAAGGAAAACTGAAACACGGTTGCATGCTTCCCAGCACAGCAACATTCCTCAAGTTTTGATCAGTTTATATTTTACCTGATATCTTAAGTTTGCAGACAGTAAATATTTCAGAAATTCGATTTTACAAAAATTATTTGGCATCGGATTCCCATACAAACTCTGTATTTCGCGCCATGTTTGCACCCCTTTCAAAATGTCGGAATTAACCGCGAACTGGTCTATTCTCTTGTACCTTCGCAGTACCTAAAGTGGAACTGAACCATAAAATCAACCCAACATCTACAAAGATGTCTTCGAAAGAAATAAGTTCTGCTATTTAATTTTTTGCATTATGATCGAAGAGAAATTCGATTCTCCGCTGATAAATCTAGATTGTGTGACGGCTCAATTCAGTGAAGATAAACTTGAGAAATGGCAAAGAACCGTGGACAAAAATCCTGCTGGTTGCTACGTTGAAAAAGCAATCACACCTCCAGCACAAAGAAAACACAAAGATCTACAATTGGAAGCCGTTAGTCCAGCTTTTCAATCTCATGCAGGGACAGCATGGCCAAACTAATTTATTCCCCGTACTTGACGTCACAAATTACAAGACTTGAGCCGTCTGTTCATAGCGGAGGTTATGAGGGAGGTTTTCAGATTTGCATCACAGAGAAATAAAATAGCATAACCTATTTATTTCGAATACATCTTTGTATAGGCGTTGGATTGATTTTAGGTTCAGTTCCCCTTTACCTCTACACAGCAGTCAAATGTCTGCGCATGCGTCAACTAATAGTTTCAAAATGGCTGAACAATTGTGCACTATTTTCTGGAATGGAAACCATAAACCAAGGTAATTCAATCTTCCGCACCTTTATATTAGAATATTTTGTTGTTGAGTGTACTGGTATCATGTTCAATACACCATTCAGAACTATTTTGTTCAATTCTAAACAAATTCGGCAACTAGTATTTAACGTAAGGTAAATGGACTAAACTTTAAGCTGTGACATTTAAAAGCTTGACGTTAACGTATTTTTCTTGATTTATGAGATTGAAGTTCACAAGTGAAGTGACACCAGGTTGTTACAATATTTTACGTTAATTTTGCGCGGGAAATTGGCGCGGCCGCCCACCGACACACACAAAGTGGGGGAAAATTGCCTCAAAAACGGCCAGTTTGTTCACTCTTTAACTTCAATTAACTAAATAATATCAATGTCATATTTGGACATCGAATAAAACTTGGCAAGTGGAACATGTTGAAGTTGTTGTTGCCATGGTTACAAGTGACGTGACTATGGGGAACCAATAAAATTTTCAAAATACTTCTTCATTAGGCACGTTTTCTTTATATCGTTATTAGAAGTTGTAGGTGGGAAGGAGGAAGACCTGTTCTTTTTAGATTCTCAAATGTCAAATGTTATGACGTCATAATGTTTGACGTCATGAAAATCAATATTTTGAAATTAATACTACTACTGAACCAGAGGCGAAAACATTTTGCTTCTTACAGAATATAACAGAGCGGTGCACGTTTTATGTCATTATCGGCTTGAAAGGGAAAGGAGTTATTGATTACATTCCTCTCATTCTTTCCAATTACTTAGGTACATAATGGCGACAATTTTGACCGACTTTAAAATTATGTATCTCGGCTGGAATTTAATATTTTCAATACAGTTTTCGTTTTTTGAACTCGTGATATTACATACTATAGTTTTTAACAACTTTCAAGGCAATGCCATTTATTTGAAGTATTTTGGCATTTTTATGTCATCGACTGTGACGTCATAATGGCATACATCTATACAAACAAAGAATCAATTTTATCTATAATTACCAAACTCATTAATAATTCATGAAGCAAAAACAAAGGAAATCACCGAACGATAAGTGATCTTTAAATCTGATACAGATTTCGTCCTGATTTACGTAAACTTTGGTTTCGAATTTCTCGGCCAAAATAAGTCGTATCGCTAAAATAACTGGAAACATGACACGTCTACATCTACACGTTTGATAAGTGCAATAAAAAATTCGCGTCCGATCTTTATGGAATTTACAAACTCTCGCTTTCAGCTCTGCTCATTCTTTATCTAATCACACACCATTAAATCATTAACATAATAAAGGATAAGTTGTTTCCGGTTCCGGTTCATCTGAATAAAACAATATCTTGTGCTGCTGGATTTGCAAAATATAAATATTGTGGAATTTTATTTCGAGTGCAAAACAGACAGAACATTATATCTACTGCTAAGGATTAACGCGCTTGTTTTTTCCAAACTCTCTTAGAAGGGAACTCTAGGGGATGGGGTTATGGATCGTTCTCTGGAACCAACGCAATTGCTGGTTTTCACTTGACGTCATAGCCGCCATGTTGGTGCCCTTAAACAATAGATTCCTCGTTAGCTTCTTTTGTTGGGGCACCAACATGCCGCTTTGCCCTTTGTTATTTGAATATCTGGGGATTGAGTGAAAACCAGCAATACACTCTTTTGCTAAAAATTATATTTAAGGCATTTTATCCACGAGTTCTCCATAGACCTTATTCATAAATATAAATACGTATTTCTGTTTCAATAGTTTATCCACATGTACAGTAAACATTATCATTACCACGCGAAAGAGCATGTTAAAATTAGTCATCTTGTGAAATTTGAAGGTTGTAGCTTAAAAATCAATGAAGTTACAGACATTTGAAATTAGAAAGATTTGTATGAGAAAAACAACGGAGGCCTTCCATCCTCGCTTTCATGTTTTTTCAGCATTTGAAATCGCTATAACTCAACAGCAATTCTCCACATTGCTCTAAAACTGAACACAATAAACCAGTTCGCGGTTAATTCCGACATTTTGAAAGAGGTGCAAACATGGCGCGAAATACAGTGTTTGTATGGGAGTCCGAAGTCAAATAAAATCCGTAAAATCGAATTAATGAAATATTCTTCAGATACAAACTTAAGATACCAGGTAAAAGATTAACTGATCGAAATTTGAGTAGCCTGTTCCAGGCTCTCAGATAGTGGAAAAGGGAGCGAAAGAAAAACCCAGGCGAAAAAAAGAAGAGGGGGTCCCTCTCAAATAGAGAGGTTTTCAATTGGGTGTCGTAAAACCAAAACCAAAGTAATCACAGAACCAATCACAGGAGTAAGTGAAAACACAATGAGCCAATCACGAACTGAAGTAATTCACGATTGAATTATTGGCGTGATGATTGATGGCGTGATGGACCAAAACACGTTTGGTTTTAGTTGAGCACTTGATTGGCTGGTAATCACAAAACATTTTCCACAGCCAATAGGAAAACTGAGCAAACGCAAAACCAAAGCAGCCAATCACGGATTGCTTTCGACACTCAATCGAAATCAGTTCTATCAGTTTGAAATCGAGATTCGTTTGCTAGATACAGAATAAGGGCAGTTGATCGGTGTGACGCAGACCGGCTAAATGTTTCCAAGCTGCAACTTTGCCATGACGGATTCTAAGTCTTCGGGACGTTTCCTATCGGGTGCACAAAACCACCGACATGCCGTCTGTTATGTGATATTACTTCAAAACATATCCGATAGTAAAACACAGGTAAACGACGAGAGCTCATCTAGGACTAGAATTCCCAAGTAAACATCTGACTCACATGCAAATAACTAGTTTCAACCGAGCGGCCTCTATTGAACTGCCCGTCATCACACGAGGCTGGTGACAGTAGAATGGCCAACCAGAAGACGTGTAAGAATGAGCATTAGTAAAAGCCAATCAGAATCGATAATAAATAATCCTGCAACTACGCAGCGGGTCGGAGCCACACAGCGGTCAAACGTCTGCGTGTGCGTATTACGGTCAGTCTGGTGGGCGGCCACGCGAATTTCCCGCGCAAAATTTACCTTAAAACATATTACAGCAACCCGGCGTTTAAAAAAAACTCTGCTTGTGAACTTCTACCCCAAAAAGTTAAGAAAAATACGTAAAAGTTAAGCTTTTTATTTTCACAGTCGACGGGAAATTGAACAAACTTCAAACTGTGAGTTTACCAAATTGTTTCGTAATTTACCAAAAAGGTTCTCAAGGTTTGAAAACTGTTGTGTGAACAGTGATGGCCGCCGGCTCGCTTTGAATTTGTTTTGGAATATGTTGTTGTTGCAAGACTTTTGACGCATGCGTAGACGTTTGACCGCTGTGTGGGTCGGAGCAAGCTTTACGCAGGCCGCAGGCTCGTGATGGTGATGATGCTCATGATGATAATGATAATAAAGCCTTTATATTTATGAGGTTGCACGAAATAGTATAAGTACTTACAAACTTGTGGCCCTCTTAGGTACTAAAACGTAAAGTGCCTATAACCCTTCTAGCTCCTTGCAAGTTTTATAGATATGAACATTCGAAACGTTTTGAATACTTGGGTGAAGAAAGTTTTGGCTTACAGAAAATACTCAATGTTCTACGCTTGTTTAAGTAAGTAAAAGCCTGGGTCGATCACTGGGTAGACGTCATCTCATTAATACATTATTCTCCATGGCGCCTTCCTATCACAACAACATAGAAAGTATACACAGTTTGTGAGTTTTTAGTAAAGAAAAAAGCGATTTTAGTCAACATTTGAAGTATTTCTTCAAATTATTGCAAAGTCGAATTAATTATATGACGTCTACACAGGAATGACCCAGGCTTTCACTTACGCGGTCATGGATAAGGAACGGATCAAATTTACACGATTTCAAACAAGCATATAACATAAAGTATTCACTGTAAACCAAAACTTTTTTCGCACAAGTATTCAAAACCTTTCGGAGATTCGTAGCTATGAAAATTGCAAGAAGGGTTATAGGCACTTAATTTAAACGGTAAAATGTATATTACAATATTAAAATGGGAAAAACAGTCTTAAAGTAGTCTAGAAATAAAACATTTATACCGTCAAAATAACCAATGCTAGTCATTTTGTTTTGTGTGCGAGTATATAGTCCTGTATGTATGGCCTGCAATCTGATTGGCTCCGAGAGCGGACGGTATTTTCTCTATCTCTGACCACGGTCAACGTATCCTAGTGCCTCATCCCAGTGGAAATTACACTTTTTACAAAGTTTTTGCCGAGATTCTGACGTAGCAGCCACATTTCTGTCACACATCCGGTCCGTACGCACATTCAAGACCTCGCACATACCGGCCAGCAGGAAATAACATACTATGCAAACTAAGTTCTTACAACTACAGACCAAAATAATACTGATAACAGTTGAAATATTCACCTCAGTTCGTACTGTAATTAACTCTTGATTTTTAGACACTCGATATTAGTCACCATTTGCCGATGGCAAAGTTCTTATACACTGATTTTTACGTCATCACCGATAAGGAAGAAAGCGGCCCAGTCCCTTGGTTTGCTGTATTTCACTCTCATTTCCTTCATGGCTTGCTGCAGGCTTGTACTAGCACTCTTTCCACTCTTCAAATGCGAGTAAAAGCTCAACATGAAGTCCATCGTAGCACTGTCCTCAATAGCCCACAATGATGCTACAACAGCGCGGGCTCCTGCGGCAAGAAACGCTCGGCTCATCCCAACTACTCCTTCTGCCTTGATCTCACCACGACCGCTGTGACAGCAGCTCAGGACAACCAGCTGTGCTCGAATACCAATTGCTTGTACCTCCCTCATTGTCAAGATGTAGTCCTCTTCTTTCGGAATACTTCTTGTTGATGTTGAAGCACATGGGGCCAGTGCAATCTCTCCTTCTGTATTTCCGTGTGCTGCAATGTGTACCAGAGCCACGCCCTCCTGTAGTCTTTTCTTGATCGCCTCTTTTGTTGCTTGGGGTCCTAACAATGGTGTCACGCCCAGTAGCTCGCTAATCCTCTCGGCCTCTTCTTGTGCGCATGGCAGGGGTATGAACGTTACTGTGTAACCTCTGAACATTACTTCTCCAACCTCAGGATTTCCAACAACCAGTGCGCCTCTCCTGATGTGATAATCTGCTTGGCATTCTTGCAAAGCCCTTAATGCTGTTAGTGAGGGAACGATCCTAATGCGCTTAGTTTCCGAGAAAAATAATCCTGTCTTGGGATCTTGTAGGGCTGCAAATGGCACCGTGTAGAGAGATCCATCTGGAATTATGACAACCTCGTCCTTCGTAATGCTGTGTTGTACAGGAGTCACTAATCGATCAAATAATTTCTTGAGTGGATATGCATGCTGCTCCTTTCTGAATATACATCTTATGCGAGGTTCAGAGTTATATTTGTTACTCTGTTCTCCTTTCATGGTCTCGCTTCTTTCACCTGAGGACAACGACGTTTGCTCTCCAATATCCTTCCCATCATTATTAGCATGCGAACTTTCAGGTACCTCCAGTGATCTGTCCTCGCATTTCACTCCTCTGACAATCAATTTACCATAGGCTGCAGCAACGAGTTTGTCGATGGTAAATTCAGATCCTGTGATCATCGCCTTAAAAATCAATGGGGTTTGATGTGTTAAAGTCCAAACATTGACATCTATGCCCATAAGTGTAAAAAAGAGGATCGTGCAGAAATAACCATTCGACAATATCATCTCAACATCGGAATACTTCAGTGAATCACCCTTTGAGGCATCTGCTGGAGTAATATTATATTTTGACGTCAAGATATCGCCCAAAGCACGGGCTCGTCCACGCTCACACACAAGAAGAGCTTCTTCTATTTGGTGGGTCTCAATAAGTACATATGTCAAACCTTTGAATGCAGCAATAAAGGTGTCAAAAATTGAGATCTTAAATTCGTCTCGCTCCTGTAAGTTATCAAATAACCACTCCCAACATCGCAAATTCGCTTTCAAAAAATTCTCTGATGTAAGTATGGTATCGTGGTAGCTTTCTTTTTCATTTGTCTTCTTGTAGTATCGACTTAACAAAAAATAACAGATTCCCAAGTTTCCATATGCTCGCCCCTCGTTGGACTTGTCAAATATCGCTTTGGCGATGTTGAGATGCTTTTCATGACACTGAATGGCCTCGTGGTATTTGCCTAATGACTGATAGGCGCTTCCCAAGTTTCCATATGCTATCCCCTCGCCGGACCTATCAGATGTCTCTTTGGCGATGTTGAGATGCTTTTCATGACACTGAATTGCCTCGTGGTATTTGCCTAATGACCTACAGGCGATTCCCAAGCTTCCATATGCTTGCCCCTCACCGGACCTGTTAGATATCTCTTTGGCGATGTTGAGATGCTTTTCCTGACACTGAATGGCCTCGTGGTATTTGCCTAATGACTGATAGGCGGTTCCCAAGTTTCCATATGCTTGTCCCTCGCCGGACCTGTCAGATATCTCTTTGGTGATGTTGAGATGCTTTTCCTGATATTGAATGGCCTCGTGGTATTTGCCTAATGACTGATAGGCGATTCCCAAGTTTCCATATGCTTGGCCCTCGCCGGACCTGTCACATATCTCTTTGGCGATGTTTAGCTCCTTTTCCTGATACTGAATGGCCTCGTGGTATTTGCCTAATGACTGATAGGCAATTCCCAAGTTTCCATATGCTCGCCCCTCGCCGGACCTGTCAGATATCTCTTTGGTGATGTTGAGATGCTTTTCATGACACTGAATTGCCTCGTGGTATTTGCCTAATGAATGATAAGCGTTTCCCAAGTTTCCATATGCTCGCCCCTCGCCGGACCTGTCACATATCTCTTTGGCGATGTTGAGATGCTTTTCTTGGTACTGAATGGCCTCGTGGTATTTGCCTAATGACTGATAGGCGATTCCCAAGTTTCCATATGCTCGCCCCTCGCCGGACCTGTCAGATATCTCTTTGGTGATGTTTAGGACCTTTTCATAATACTGAATGGCCTTGTGGTATTTGCTTAATAACAGATGGGCGTTTCCCAAGTTTCCATATGCTCGCCCCTCGCCGGACCTGTCAGATATCTCTTTGGCGATGCTTAGATACTTTTCATGGTACTGAATGGCCTCGTGGTATTTGCCTATCGACCGATAGGCGATTCCCAAATTTCCATATGCATATTCCTCGCCGGTCCTATCAGCTATCTTTTTAGCGATGTTTAGTTTTTTCTCATGGTACTGAATGGCCTCAGATATTGAATCATACTTGTTTACCAGGGGTACATAGGCCATTTCTTTTCCTTTATTCTTTTCTGTGTTGGCGCTTCCTAAGATACCGATTGAGTTTGCCATCTTAATGTTGTGTTCTTCTGGTAAGGGTATAGGAATTAAAATATATATTAATATGTTTCTTGTGTCTTTTTGCAGTGACAATGTACTGGTAATATCGTTAATTCGGATGCTGTTGATTTGATTTTTTACTTAAATATTTGTCAGCTTCTATGATTAAGATTTTAAATTAAAAAAATTCTTTGATTTTTAAAAATATCAAATAGTTCTGATCTTGTAAAGAACACTCTCTTCGATCATTAATATTAACGTCTCCTTTTCATTAAGCTGAGATAAAATGTTTTACAAATTGGTTTCTTGTGTCAGTAGTATGGAGTGAGGCGAATTAGCCGGTTTTTTAAGGTGTTATCCTAATTTTTAAGGTGTTATGCTAATTTTTGCGGCGCGCTCATTAATTCAATGACGTCACAGTCCTATTGTCTTAGACTCATGAATAAAGTGCGGTGGTTTCTCATTATCTATTGTCTTAGACTCATGAATAAAGTGCGGCGCGCTCATTATCTATTGTCTTGGAATCATGAATAAAGTGGTGAGCTCATGAATAAAATACGGCGCGCTCATGAATATCTATTGTTCCTTTGGATGAGGTCATCGATCTATTCGGGCATGTTTGGGCAAAGCCTATTGTTTGGAACAGCTATAAAACCAGGAGCAATCGGCCCTGAATACATTCGAAGTTGAATGAAAAAAGTAATAAATATCTCGCAATATCTAAACCCCTTTGTAGCGTAAATAGTAAGAACAAACTACTCGTGATAGGCTCTAAACTGTCTTTATTATTTTCCTTTATAGTTAATAACTCATAAGATAATTGTATACAAAATCCACTGTGACTCATAAGAGAAATTGTGCTATTGTCCTTAGGGATTAACGATAACTGAAGAGCCTATTGTTTGGAGGAAAACTCTTGTGATGCAAATTCTTCTCTAAAACTGAACTATAATTACAATACGAATATAAACAAACCACCAGATAATTAAACAAAGTTTATTCAATCTCAAAAACACCAATAGCTGAAGTATAGTTTTTAGACTAGACCAGACTACCTAGGTCATTAATGTTCCTCTCATCGGTAAAAACACAACTGTCTGTAGCATTTGTCAACAAGAAAAAAATCAATGAAACATAAATCAGTGTAATCTTGTAACACGGTACATTATATCAACCCAAGAACTGAGAAATAAGAAAGTTATCAACTCCGCGAGGATAAGGAAAACGAACTGTTTTTAAAATTGGTGTTTTTGAGATTGAATAAACTTTGTTTAATTATCTGGTAGTTTGTTTATATTCATATGGTAATTATAGTTCAGTTTTAGAGAAGAATTTGCATCACAAGAGTTTTCCTCCAAACAATAGGCTCTTCAGTTATCGTTAATCCCTAAGGACAATAGCACAATTTCTCTTATGAGTCACAGTGGATTTTGTATACAATTATCTTATGAGTTATTAACTATAAAGGAAAATAATAAAGACAGTTTAGAGCCTATCACGAGTAGTTTGCTCTTGCTATTTACGCTACAAAGGGGTTTAGATATTGCGAGATATTTATTACTTTTTTCATTCAACTTCGAATGTATTCAGGGCCGATTGCTCCTGGTTTTATAGCTGTTCCAAACAATAGGCTTTGCCCAAACATGCCCGAATAGATCGATGACCTCATCCAAAGGAACAATAGATATTCATGAGCGCGCCGTATTTTATTCATGAGCTCACCACTTTATTCATGAGCTCACCACTTTATTCATGAGTCCAAGACAATAGATAATGAGCGCGACGCACTTTATTCATGAGTCTAAGACAATAGATGATGAGAAACCACCGCACTTTATTCATGAGTCTAAGACAATAGGACTGTGACATCATTGAATTAATGAGCGCGCCGCAAAAATTAGCATAACACCTTAAAAATTAGCATAACACCTTACAAAACCGGCTAATTCGCCTCACTCCATACTACTTGTGTCCAAAATATAGATTGAATAAGACGGCAGTGATTCTTCAATAATAGAGTTCGATAATTGGACTGATATTTCGAAATTTTGAGTAATTTTTGCGTTATTCGTTACAAGCTCCGAAGTTTATTCTAGTCGAACGCGGTTTGCGGCCTTAATTTATGATGCGAACAATTTTGAATGGAAACAATGCCGTGCATACTTTAGTTTGAGTATTACTGATAGTTCAGTTGAGAATTTTCGAGGTGAATCAAAGTGAGGTAGGAATTTCTGCTGAGGTATTTTTCTCAAACTAAAAATTAAACGATTGTTAAATGTGATCAGTTTACAAAAGCGTCCTCAGAAAACAATCACTTCAGCTTGATATCAAACTTACAGTTGATTACTGTATGAATTGGGGCAGTAATCACATCGGCAGCCATCTCAGTTGGATTTCTACGGAAAGCGTTTTTAGTAGATTTTCAGAAAATAAAAACTTGAGATATTTTTTTACTTGCTTGTAAAATATCAGAGCAACTAAAACCAAATTCACCGGCAATTTTTATATTCTGCAAGCAATCCGCTTTCTCCTAGAATAGTATCACCACATATCATAAATTTTCTACCTAAATAATTTTTCTATTCATCTGTGGAATCGATTCTATTTTTACTTCATAAATGCTATGCGTTTCATGTAATTTCGTTTTTTGTTTTCGCTTGAAATTTAACGTGGAATCCCCTCTTCAGGCAAAGAATGTCCGAGGGTCGGGGATATATATATATGCTTCTCCATAACCTATATTGGGTATGTATCACTGGATAGAGCCGGTATGGTTTTCGAGCTGTTTTAGTCTGAAAAAGGCAAGAAAGTCCTTCTTCTGGTCTAAAATAGTATCGTTTGGTTATTCATCTTAAGAGTAAAGTTATATACAAAGAGAATAAACCAAAGGGAAAAATAGGTTCCAGAATGTGTGGGTCAAGTCTGAACAGAAGTATGGAAATCACAAAGTCTGGTCTGAAATAAGGTCAAGGTTTTGAAATCCCGGTGGCACGTCCCTATTTAAATGTCCTACCTAAAAATAACGTTGGCCAAAGTTTTCAAGGTAGGCTAGGCCCTAGGGTATTTGTTAAAGCGTACAGATGTGAAAATCACATTTTTTAAGTAGGAGTGTGATCCACTTTTCATGACTAAAACTGTAAAAAAATTGCACAGCTAAACATGGTCATAATCCATGCAATATTGTTTTTACATTTTAGTAATCAAACATCTAATTAACATCCTATCCTATGCAATTAATCATGATGCTATTTGAAATGGGCGTATAACCAATTCGCTTTCATATTGGGTCTAACATGGGTCTCTCTTCTACCTCTTATATTTTTATCATTGTATCTCGCTCCTATATAACTAGTAGATGTGCAACAACTGTACCCTTATACCAAGGCATGTACAATGTATACCGTATATACTTTAACTTTGGAGTAATCTGGAGAAGCTCGCACTCTTATAAAGTATCAAAACCTTTGCGTCCTATATCGCTTTGGAACTCGCATTCCCTGGTAGTGTTTCGGAGCTGTGATAGCTGATCCCCGGGGGATTACTTACATGAAAAATGGGTATGTATGTGAGGCCAAGAGGCTCAAACCCTGACCCTGTTTGACTCAATGATCCGAGCTCAAAAACCCTGATTGCCCCCTTTTTTGGGGGAAAAACCCTCACGCCTAAAAAATACTGAACCCGACCCTGACTGCACCCAAATTAAACTCAAATCCTGACCCTGATCTGCCCAAATCAGGTAAAAAAACCTGACCTTACCTGCCCAAACTGAGCTCAAAATCCTGACCCACCCCCGCGGCACATACATAATACGTCACAAACAGGAGCTGATCATGACTTCCTTCCTTTTTCTTTCATTTATCATAGAATTATAAATACTGACAAATCGTAGTATTTGCTCGTGAGGAAGATTTACTGTTATTGCTGAAAAGCCTGGCTTCATTTCCCTTAACTATAACAGTTTTCCATGAAAAACATCTGCTGGCAGAGAAAGAGCTAGAAAGCCGCAACATTGAACCCCACAACACGTTCATTTTTAAAACACGATTTTCAAAAGTTTGAAAATTGGCAAAGACATTGTCTTTACTGATATATTTTGCCGGTGATCAGGCAAAGAATACCTTAGTTATAGGGTATGTTGCCATTCCATGAACATTTTGGTCATAAACATTGGCGAATTGATAATTCATAAACACACACACCAAGACAGACTTTAGAATCAACTAGTACTTTATTGACTACATCATCGTGGAAGGTCAATATGTAATGGTTCACATAAAAGTCCTTACTGCACGTTTATTTTCCTAGTGAAACTTCACTCCAACGTTACACTGTTCTGCCAGGAATATGGAAGGCAGTTTTTAAAACACTGAGATCAACTGAAAAAGTACTCAGGAAATTCCGGAGTACTTTCTAGGCAAGATTTGTTACCACCCTGAGATCAACTGAAAAAGTACTCAGGAAATTCCGGAGTACTTTCTAGGCAAGATTTGTTACCGGTCTCAGATCAACGGAAAAAGTACTCAGGAAATTCCGGAGTACTTTCTAGGCAAGATTTGTTACCACCCTGAGATCAACTGAAAAAGTACTCAGGAAATTCCGGAGTACTTTCTAGGCAAGATTTGTTTCCACGCTGAGATCAACTGAAACAGTACTCAGGAAATTCCGGAGTACTTTCTAGGCAAGATTTGTTTCCACGCTGAGATCAACTGAAAAAGTACTCAGGAAATTCCGGAGTACTTTCTAGGCAAGATTTGTTTCCACCCTGAGATCAACTGAAAAAGTACTCAGGAAATTCCGGAGTACTTTCTAGGCAAGATTTGTTACCACCATGAGATCAACTGAAAAAGTACTCAGGAAATTCCGGAGTACTTTCTAGGCAAGATTTGTTACCGGTCTCAGATCAACTGAAAAAGTACTCAGGAAATTCCGGAGTACTTTCTAGGCAAGATTTGTTTCCACGCTGAGATCAACTGAAAAAGTACTCAGGAAATTCCGTAGTACTTTCTAGGCAAGATTTGTTTCCACCCTGAGATCAACTGAAAAAGTACTCAGGAAATTCCGGAGTACTTTCTAGGCAAGATTTGTTACCACCATGACATCAACTGAAAAAGTACTCAGGAAATTCAGGAGTACTTTCTAGGCAAGATTTGTTACCGGTCTCAGATCAACTGAAAAAGTACTCAGGAAATTCAGGAGTACTTTCTAGGCAAGATTTGTTACCGGTCTCAGATCAACTGAAAAAGTACTCAGGAAATTCCGGAGTACTTTCTAGGCAAGATTTGTTACCGGTCTCAGATCAACTGAAAAAGTACTCAGGAAATTCCGGAGTACTTTATAGGCAAGATTTGTTACCACTCTGAGATCAATTGAAAAACTACTCTAAGCATGATTTAATTCCATTCTGAGATCAACTGAAAATAAAATTACAAGGACCTCTCTAGAAACGTTTCTTACACTCTGGAACTCATTCAGTATTCCGCACATATATGTGGTTAAGGATTAAATTGATAAACAATGTCCATGACCTCAAAATGCAGAGCCGCGACCACTGACAAAAGTACTGCTCTAAGCTGTAAGCAAAGTTTATGGCTCTTGCAGCCAAAAGTTTGATGTTTGACACAAATAATCCAAACTTGTTTATTTTCCAATCATTAGCTTAAAATAATATGGGCCAAAATCCTAATGTCTATGAATCCTCCATGATGTAATGTCTTATCCACTACTTTTCCAGACTTACATGAAAGCAATTTTCAAATTTAATGACTTTCCATGACTGTGTGAATCTTGTCATTGTGTTATTGAATCCATCAACATGTGGTTCCATTTACTTACAAAGGCCGCGTTCACTAATATTAACATTTCCATAACAAGCCATGAACAAGCTAATGTAGTAGGTAAATAAAAATTAAATTTGCCCACACAATGCGGGCCATCACTGAAGTGTACCTCCAAAATACCAATTAGACTGGCTAAGAAATAAACTTATTATATTTTGCTCGTAATTACAAAACTCTCCATAATGTTTTTTGGAGCCACACAATACTGTACGACTAGATGTATAACATCGATCATGTTAGCAGCAGCCAAGTTTTACTGATCTTAGCAAAGCAGAACGCCAGCAAACTATAAGTAATATTTTGGAAGTTTGGAAACAACCGATAATACATTGTATATGAGCATTCTTCTTAAACTAATGCTTGGCCGCCTTGTAAAGCAAGACCAACAGTCTCTTATATTCAATAATTGTTGGTTAATTGACTCCTTAAAGGAAGCTGAACCCTAAAAGCAGAGATGTATTGTGCATCTATGAAGAGAAAATTAGTTTTCAAGTTCGATTGTCCGCAGATATATATTTTATTTTCTTCTTAAATTAACTAATGGTATTCACTTTTTCAAAACCTAATGGAGGCTGCACTTTAGCATACCCGTCCACTCCACGTTGTCATAGAATCACTGCCACCGCGGTCGTAGTCACGCTTGCAGTTATTTTCACGCGGTATTTTTCGTATTCGTCGACTTCAGACCGATGACGACCACGGTGGCAGTGATATGTCTTCAAAAGTGGCCGGGTATTCTATTAAGTTGCTAAATCTATTCAATTTAGAAACTCGAGTACTTGATAACGGAAGGTTACTCGCCTCAAACATTTCAGCCGTGATCCCATAGCATTGTTGCTGCCGCCCGCCCGGCCTTAAATTTTGAAGTATAACATTTTCGAACTTGGTGATTATTATCTAACTAATTCACTGGCGTTTCGGGTGCCAAGTGAACCTAGACTTCACACATTCTTTGATTTGTAGACTGCTAGCAGCTTTTCCTGTGTTTACGTTTTTCCTGGCAGTGCAACCAAATGACTTCTGAGAATCGATTTACAGAAGTGACCACGTGAAATCTGGCAGTCTGAGTACATGATCAGCGAGAAATGTATAACTCAAAGTGCAATTACTGGTATACTTTTCTACCTTTGGAAAGCTTGTCCTCTGCCTTGTTGGATGTACTTTTACACAGTCTTGTGATGCATCAAACAGTTATGAGACTGCTCTGATTGTTCGGCTCCACTCAGTCATTTTGAGTGGAATGTCCATTCATTAATGATCGACTCCTTCAATCTTCATGTGAAGTAGTGTCGTCTGTTTCAGTACGTTTGGAATCTCCGATATAAACATCTGTGGTCCTATAATGTTCTCGTTTTTCGTGTTGTTGGATCAATGATCAAAGGAAATTGTGTATTCTTGTTCTCTGCATTTCCATGGTGTTTCTGGAGATCATAAGTAGCCAGCTAACTGTCCGTGGATAGAAATTGAATATCCCCACAACTTGACGTGTCAAGATAAGTGTCAACTTTAACCAATCGGATCACGGACTGATCTTATGACTCTGAAAATTTGAATACCAGTAGCACAAACCGTATTTATAATTAATTAACCGTCATTTTGGCATGGCGTACGAGGATATAAAAGTATATGGCGCTCTTGTTCCTCATAGGAATGCCTTGGGATTACACGCATGTCGAAGGTAAGAATTCGTAGCTTTTGTTTCGACATTGAAAAACAATATTTGTGCAAATTACTAATAAGAAAGCGCGTGTATAGTGTGATTTATAGATCAAGATTACTTTCACTTTCCGCGACGATCGAGTGGTCAAGCTCTCAAAACCAAACTAAGCCGGCAAAATCAAAGCAAAGTCAACTCACAAGATATTTGGAGCACCGATTCCCTACGATTAGTACTAAGTACGTGCAGCTATTATAGTATGGTTCTGAAAATAGCAGTCAATCAAGGTTTATTGAACTGAAGAAATTTATTCAATTTAATCTCAGTGCCGAATATTTGCCTGCTAACCTCTTGTGTTTACCGACTTTGGCTAAACTACAACTTTAACGCTCAGGCTTCAAAGTAGTGCAGTGATGTGTTAAAGAAAGCTTTAGCATTTAATTATATATCGGCATATCATTAACCATGTAAGCGTAGGTTCCAAATTGCGTAAATCCGCCATTGACAAATCCAGGAACTGTCAACAAGCATGCCACAAAGAAATGTCATTCAAATTCGGACTTTTCTTTTTTTTGTTATTGAACAGCAGGCGAATAACATTTTTATGTTGTGCTGTTGTTAGTTTCGAATGCAGACTCGCCCACAAACTTGCTCCATTTATTCCGATGTCCCGGGAAAGTTGCACTACCGGTGCAAATTTCCTAGACATTTTGCCTAGGAAATTTCACCCCCTTAGCAATAAAAATTGCACTCCCCGTGTCTTGCGTTTTCTTACTTTAAGGTGGTTTGAATTGAGCGCCGACGGTTTACGTATAAACATACTCACGGTTTCTTAGTCCCTTGAGTAATTTTTTAAATTGTTTTCCTTTGTAAGCAGTTGACGCTCTAAACGCTAGAGCGTGAACAGCGGGCC
The DNA here is from genome assembly GCA_030867875.1 of Actinernus sp. WN-2022. Classification (NCBI taxonomy): domain Eukaryota; kingdom Metazoa; phylum Cnidaria; class Anthozoa; order Actiniaria; family Actinernidae; genus Actinernus; species Actinernus sp. WN-2022. The sequence continues at coordinate 89,219,229 of JAOWCC010001634.1, forward strand.
ACTGAATAGCCCAATTAATTGAAAGACTGCCGCAAATTACCGACCCGATGAATTTGAAAGGCGGAAATCTTGAAAACAATGTTTATAATCTGTTTTAGATGACAAACTCATTAAATCAAAACTCTATTTTAAAATCGAATGTTGCGATACAAATCATTAGTTAAATCCAAATTCCGTACTACAATTTCGTAGTTAAGTTTCAAATATTACTACTTGTTATATGATATATAACAAAAGTCGAACTCTAGATGCGGCGATATTTATCTTCCCCGCCAACGCCGATCAATACTAGTTATTTTTTTTTAAGAACTAAAGTTAGATTAATGTGTGTAAATTGAACGATGTGTACGATACTGGTATAAGATTCGGTGTCTGGCTAATTCATGTTTCTTTTATAGCGGCATACTGATTCAACTCGAGAAAATTTATCTCGAGTTCTGTGAGTTGTCAATTGTCATGGCATTTCCTATTTAATCAAAACAGCATCTCATTTATGTTGCGATATTGGTATCAGTTTCGCTTGCCTCAAACAGCCCGATAATATTTTTAATGGTCGCACGAGCGCTTTTATTACATGTGTTGTTCTTTCATAAGTAACGAATTTTGACCTCTTATGAAATAGCCTTATAGCCTTACATTGCTTCAACACTAAACGAGAGCTCTGTCTCTTTTAATCTCATAATCCCACTCTATCACTATTGATGCCTCACATTAATGTACAAACGAATATTTTCTTTTCAGAGAATTGTTGCTGTAGAGCAGAGATGAAAGAGAATAAAAACTAGATAGCTTATATCAGGAAGGCAGGAAGAAGAACATTTCAAATACCATTTGATAAAGCACGATAAGTATTGTACATATAGAGCAGCTTTGATAGCTGTTTTTATTGTAAAAGAATCCAATTGTTGGAAATTAAAGCAGGGTCTAGTTAATATGTTATGGGTATTTTTTTAGTTTTACCTCAGTCAGGTTGCTTGAAAAAGAATCTGTACAGTAGTTTTAATTAGACACTTTAAAAGAGTACCTCAAATGATAAGTCAAAATGGTCCAGTTTACATGTTCCAAATATTTCGAAATAGGTATCCTGTATCACTTAAGAATTCGGAGACTGAAACTTTGAAGAAGCACTTGCAGCTTCTACTTAAAAAGTAGATTAGGGTTTTCTTTGGTCTGTACTCTGATAAATATATACAGTGAAGCTGTAGAGCCCTGTAAAACCCTGTTCTACTTGCTAATACATGTAGATTATTTCAAGGTGAAGCAACACAATGTCATAATTAGATACTTTTAGCATACATACATTTTTGATGAAGCTAAAGTTGATTTGGTTTTTCTTAGTCGTTTTTAAATGTATGAATGAAAACGAACAATGTTATCCATATTTATTAATAGCATGCATGCTTTAAAGTTCAGCTTTCTACACATGTTCAGATTTTATCCTCTTGCTCTCCTGTTGTGCATAGTTGAGTACTGTCGTCAGGTAAAGACGTTTTGTTATTGCTGCGATTATTAATACCAGTCGGTAACAATTAATGATATGAATTAGCATTTATATTGTGGTAATACATCTTGCCTAGAAAGTACTCCGGAATTTCCTGACTACTTTTCCAGTTGATCTCAGAATGGTAGCAAATATTGCCTAGAAAGTACTCCGGAATTTCCTGAGTACGTTTTCAGTTGATCTCAGAGTGGTAACAAATCTTGCCTAGAAAGTACTCCGGAATTTCCTGAGTACTTTTTTCAGTTGATCTCAGAATGGTATTAAATCTTGCCTAGAAAGTACTCCGGAATTTCCTGAGTACTTTTTCATTTTATCTCAGCGTGGAAACAAATCTTGCCTAAAAAGTACTCCGGAATTTCCTGAGTACTTTTTCATTTGATCTCAGCGTGGAAACAAATCTTGCCTAGAAAGTACTCCGGAATTTCCTGAGTACTTTTTGAGTTAATCTCAGAGTAGAAACAAAATCTTGCCTATAATGTACTCCGGAATTTCCTGAGTACTTTTTCATTTGATCTCAGCGTTGAAAAAAATCTTGCCTAGAAAGTATTCCGGAATTTCCTGAGTACTTTTTCAGTTGATCTCAGATTGGTAACAAATCTTGCCTGGAAAGTACTCCGGAATTTCCTGAGTACGTTTTTCACTTGATCTCAGAATGGTATCAAATCTTGCCTAGAAAATACTCCGGAATTTCCTGAGTACTTTTTCATTTGATCTCAGCGTGGAAACAAATCTTGCCTAGAAAGTACTCCGGAATTTCCTGAGTACTTTTTCGTTTGATCTCAGCGTGGAAACAAATCTTGCCTAGAAAGTACTCCGGAATTTCCTGAGTATTTTTTTAGTTAATCTCAGAGTAGAAACAAACTCTTGCCTAGAAAGTACTCCGGAATTTCCTGAGTACGTTTTCAGTTGATCTGTGCGTCCTACAAATCTTGACAGCAATGTACCAAGAACATTCTTAAGCACTATTTCAGAAAATGTATTTTGAAATTTCAGTAATGTTTTGTTATTATCTGGGTTTCTTTTACTTCCAAGGTCAAATTCATCTGAAACAACAATATTGTTTTGACTCGATCCAGAAAGTAAGGCAATTTTTTCTGTCAAACATGAATATTTTGACCTATTTTTCTAACTTTTGAAAATCGTGTTTTAAAAATGAACGTGTTCCACCTGTCCCAAGTCTCTATTTTGATTTAGCATATGCGGCTTGTAGAAGTTTCTATAAGTATTTAGTACATGCCGGTATATATGGGTTCTATATTCTTGTTAAACCCTGCTAGAATATAGATATTGGCCTATAATTACTGAAGAGTTCTGGGCAGTCAGCCTTGAAAATTGGTATAACTTGAGCAATCTTGAGTTTTTAAGCGAACACTCGACATGATATTATCAAGTTGATAATTAATGTGCAATAACGGATCCGTCATAACGGATCATAACATAACCGTTATGGGCCAATGGCTCTTATGATATTTCGGAGCTCGGCATAGCTGATAATGAATTATTTCTTTGGCTTCCATTTGTAGAGTCACTGGCAAAACAAAGAGGGTGCTGTAACGGGAGGTTTCACTACAAATTCTGTAAAGCCTGTACGTTATTGCTGTGGTAGTGCTGTATGAAATTAAGGAACGCCGTTACAGAAGATGGATTTATTTTCTGAGAAAGTTTTCCAACGTTTGTTTTGATCCCGCGGCGAATTAAATGATAAAAACAAAAACGATTGTTAAATGTGATGTTTTAAGAAGGTGTTCAATTCATCCAACCGAAAAATGACTTGGGGTGGTCACATCAGCAGCCAACTTGGATTTCTTCGCCAATTCGGCACAAATCGTCAAAAAGTGAAATCGAAAAGTGCGGCTTTCTTAGTAGATTTTCAGCAAGTAAAAACTTGAGATATGCGTTTTTCTTACTTATAAAATGTCAGAGCAACTCAACCCAAATTCACCGTCAATTTTTATATTCTGCAAGCAACCCGCTTGTCCCAAGTTAGTAGCGCCACATATCTTTCAACTCTTCATCTTTCAATTCTTTCAAATCGATTATATATTTATTTCATTGATAAATGTTATGCGTCCATGCGATATCGTTTTTCTTTTCGCTTGAAATGTGACATGGAATTCCTTCGTCAGACAAAACATGTAAATTACACATTTTGGTCTGAAATAAGGTCAGAGTATTTGAAATCATGACCGGCGGCAAACCCCTATCCAAATGTCCGGCCTATTACCCTCCCCTCGCCCTAGTTTTTAGTGCAAAATTGAATTATTTTTCTATTTTGGTTTCAGTTCGAGTTATTGCCGTTTTTATATCCAGGCATGACTGAAGTTATCATATATATTTTTCACCTGTTTATGTAACTTTCGTTGTTTCATTAATAAAGACGCGATGACCGATGCTAAAATAACGTTGGCCAGTTTTCAAGATAATGTAGGGTAGGCCCTTAAATGAATTATAGTTTTGAAATTAAAATGCTTTGATATTTTCCTGTCCTGGGGTATTTGAGATAATTAAGCCTACAGATGTGCGAAGGTGATTAACTTTGAAAATCACACCAAGTCATACCTTGTACTGATCCTGAGAACTTTTTCAAAGTATCAGGCTTTATCTTTGCAAGCTGAAAATCAAGAAGAGAATGATCAAAACCCTTCAGAGTATTTTCTTGGCATTATTATATAAACTGTATAACAATAGGGTGTTTCACCAGTTCCTGTTATTGAACATGACAAACAATAATGCTACTATTTCAAATGGGCGTATAACTAATTCGCTTTCATATTGGCTCTAGCATGGGTCTCTATTCTGCCGTTACTATTTTTAACATTGTATCGCTCATAGTAGATATAAACAGTTCAAGTCCTATGGAAAGTCATGTATATACCTTACTTTGGAGTTATCTGGAGAAACTCGCACTCTTTTAAAGTATCAAAACCTTTGCGTCCTGTATCGCTTTGAAACTCGCATTCCCTGATGGTGTTAGGAGCTGTGATAGCTGATCATGACTTCCTTTCTTTTTCTTTCATTTATCACATAATTATAAATACTGGCAAATCATAGCGTTTGTTCATGAGGAAGCTTTACTGTTATTGCTGAAAAGCTTGGCTTTATTTTCCCTTAACTAGTACAGGTTTCCCTGAAAGACTTCAGTCTTCTGGCAGAGAAAGCAACATCGACCCCTAGCAGTATCCCATCCGCCCCAAGTCTACAATGTTAAATACCTTAACAGTTACAAGCGATATTTAATATATATAATATATATATATATATATATACAGCAAAGTGCAAAAACGTTGACCTCCCGCATCTCAACTATATAACTATATCGGGTGTATTATGGGTAGGAGTAAAATTCATTAAAATGCAACTACAGCCGATATCCGCGCGCGTGTCCAAATCATCATAGCGAAGACTTACTGGTAGTTGATTGAAAGTTCAAGAATTCATCTAGGATACAACACTTTTACTCGGGACAGGCAGGAAAACTTAAAGTAACCTGAGAATTTAAATGCAATTTATAAATTTACTGTTAGATCGAATATTTGTAAAACAGGACATATATCCCTGGTCGGCGGAAAGAGAACGGGAAATTATTATCATGCCGACGTTTCTTGACGTTTTAGGTTTGAAGCGTGAATTCAGAGCTATTTATGAAGCTGTTAGGAGATCTTCTGATGACCTAAAATATCGAGATAACCCATGCATGAAGAGGAGACATGATTACGCCTGATCTGTGGGTTCAGGTCCAATATCAATTCGTTTGAAACTTTGACATTCTACATTTGTTGTCAGTGATTCTAAACCAAAACTGAGAGCGATGAAAAAATTCAGGTAGATATCAGCGCAGTTATTCCGTTCTCTGTCTTCTACTTCTGTGAAGAAAGACTGAACTGATCAGTGTTATTAGACTGATATAACGTTTCAAAGAGCAGAATGAAAGGATTCATATGTACTGACCGCGGGAGCTCATGACCGGATGCACAGACTGCACAAGAGCCTGGCTTATAGCTGGAAAAAGTATCGACAAAGCAAAATAAACACTTTATAGTGTAACGTAAGGAAACCTCTTACAGTTTGAACATTGAATCGTTTTCTTTAACTGCTGTGTGTAATGTTTATTTTTAGCTGATCCCGATGAGACGAAATTCACAATCTGAGAAAAAACTGCTGTTGTTTGGAGCTGCAATATAATTATAAAATGAAACTTCGAAAATTAAATATTCAAAAGTTTGTCGCGGCTCGTTTTCTACGAAATTAGGAAACTAGGATTGATATTTCACAATAAAGTGCATGATGTTTGTTAAATGGGACCATAGCTGCCAACGTTTTTGGTTTAATGGCGAAGCTATAATAAACAATTTCGTCACAATTATGAGATTTAAATAGCATACAAAATGCATTTTAAGAATGAAAGAAACTGTGCAACAATAATAAGAACATTCAGCGATGCGAATCCCTCCGAACCTTGAATAAAACTGGATAAGAGAATTTCAAGAGGAATAACTAAGAGTTTATTAGATTTTTTTAGAATCGTTTAATACCATAAAATATGGCAATGATATGGGATACGTTAATTTCTATCCGTTTCTTAATCAAAATAATTAAATGTTTTATGAATTTGTTGTCAATAAATTTATGAAATTGTGTAAACCTTAAGCTATTTTAATCTCTTCGATTTTCCGCGAAAGAGTTTCAAAAATAGCGTTGAATTCTTGCTTCGCAGATGAAATTCCGCATGATAGTCCCGTCCGCGTTACGTTCTGCTAACGTAAACATCAATTTATAATATAAAATCAGGAAAAGTATTTGTCCAAACAGTAAATAGAGAGTGCATTTACTTTACTTTAAACTTTCCTGCCTGTTCCGAGTAAAAGTGTTGTATTCTAGATAAATTCTTGAACTTTAAATCAACTACACAAGTCTTCGCTATGATGATTTGCAAACGCGCGCGGATATTTGGCTGTAGTTGCATTTTAATGATCTTACTCCTACCCATAATGCACCCGATATAGTTATATACTTCGCTGCTGTATATACAGCCGTTTGCAAAAATTCTGACCCCCTTACCATATATAAATATATATCAAACATATATCTAACATTATGGGATGTCATTGCTGATATTTTTTTCAAGTTGCCTATCATCAAGGGCTTCAGAAAAACATATAGGAAGAGGTATCCCATAATGTTTGATACATTTTTTATATATATTTATATATGGTGAGGGGGGTCAGAATTTTTGCAAACGGCTGTATATATATAAGCCTAAAAGCGGAGCTCCCAATTATTTGAACTGAGGTAACGACCAGTGAGAAACGACAAATTACATAAAGAAAACAAAGATAAAAATAACAAGTAGAATGAAGGAAAATCAGAAAAAAGAAGATAACGGAATATGAAAACAAAAAAGAAGATGTTGAGTTGAACATGTATATGTAACCAAGGAGGATTGGAAGGGCTTCCCATAATCCTTTGCGCAGGGACTGTATTATCGTTTTTAATTATCACGTGACCAGATCATTCTGCGTTGAATTTCGTGGAGGAGCACAACAATATTTACAAAGTATCTCAAAACCAAAGTTTTCCTGGGAATTTATAACGTAAGTTCATGCTATAGCTTTGCCTTCCCTGTATTTCTGGAAAATATGTTAGGATGAAAGGCTAAGAAAAATGGGAAAATATGCTGTTGACGCAATCTGATCACGCTATTTTCGAACAATTTGTAGTAATCTGGAGAAGCTCGTGTTCTTTCTTTCCGTACTGTATCGCATTCCCTGTTGGTGTTTTGGAGCTGTGATAGCTGATCATGACTTCCTTCCTTTTCTTTCATTTATCATAGAATTAGTGTATGACTTGGGGTAGTCATATCAGCAGCCATGCATCTTGGATTTCTTAGCAAATTCGACAGAAATCGTCAAAAAGTGAAATCGAAAAGTGCGGCTTTTTATGAAGTAGAATTTCAGCCAGTAAAAACTTGAGACGTGTCAGAGCGACTAAACCCAAATTCACCGGCAATTTTTATATTCTGCAAGCATCCTACTTTGTCCCAGTATAGTAGCGCCACATATCTTTCAATTCTTCCTTGATCACGAGGCCTCCTACTCAATGTTTGTCTTCATCTTTCAAATCGATTATATGTTCTATGTAACTTTCGGTGTTTCATTAATAAAGACACGATGACCGATGTTAAAATAACGTTGGCAGTTTTCAAGATAATGTAGGGTAGGCCCTTAAATGGATTTTAGTTTTGAAATTAACGCTTTGATATATTTCACCTGTCGTAGGGTCAGTTTGAGATAATTAAGCCTACAGATGTGCGAAGAAGGTGGTAAACTTTGAAAATCACACCAACTCATACCTTGTACTCATCCTGAGAACTTTTTCCAAGTATCAGGCTTTATCTTTGGAAGCTGAAAATCAAGAAGAGAATGATCAAAACCTTTCAGAGTATTTTCTTGGAATTATTATATAAACTGTATAACAATAGGGTGTTTTACCAGTTCCTGTTATTGAACATGACAACAATAATGCTACTATTTCAAATGGGCGTATAAGTAATTCGCTTTCATATTGGCTCTAGCATGGGTGTCTATTCTGCCGTTACTATTTTTAACATTGTATCGCTCATAGTAGATATAAACAGTTCAAGTCCTATGGAAAGTCATGTATATACCTTACTTTGGAGTTATCTGGAGAAACTCGCACTCTTTTAAAGTATCAAAACCTTTGCGTCCTGTATCGCTTTGAAACTCGCATTCCCTGATGGTGTTAGGAGCTGTGATAGCTGATCATGACTTCCTTTCTTTTTCTTTCATTTATCACAGAATTATAAATACTGGCAAATCATGCATAGCGTTTGTTCATGAGGAAGCTTTACTGTTATTGCTGAAAAGCCTGGCTTTATTTTCCCTTAACTAATACAGGTTTCCCTGAAAGACTTCAGTCTGCTGGCAGAGAAAGCAACATTGACGTCGACCCCTAGCAGCATCCCACTCGCCCCAAGTCTACAATGTTAAATACCTTAACAGTTACAAGTGATATTTAATATATATAATATATATATATATATAGACAAGCCTAAAAGCGGAGCTCCCAATTATTTGAACTGAGGTAACGACCAGAAAGAAACGATAAATTATATAAAGAAAACAAAGATAAATATAACTAGTAGAATGAAGTAAAATCAGTGGAAAAGGGTTAGAAGAAAAAAGAAGATAACGGAATATGAAAACAAAAAAGAAGATGTTGAGTTGAACATGTATATGTAACCAAGGAGGATTGGAAGGGCTTCCCATAATCCTTTGCGCATGGACTATATTATCGTGTTTAATTGTCACGTGACAAGATGCGTTTTTCGAACAATTTGTAGTAATCTGGAGAAGCTCGTGTTCGTTCTTTCCGTACTGTACCGCATTCCCTGTTGGTGTTTGGGAGCTGTGATAGGTGATCATGACTTCCTTCCTTTTTCTTTCATTTATCATAGAATTATAAATACTGGCAAATCGTAGCGTTTGCTCGCGAGGAAGCTTTACTGTTATTGCTGAAAAGGCCGGCCTCATTTTCCCTTAACTATTTCAGTTTTCCATGAAAGACTTCTGCTGGCAGAGAAAGAGCTAGAAAGCAACATTGACCCCCAGCCCCAAGTCTCTATTTTGAATTAGCAAATGCGTCTTGTAGAAGTTTCTAAAATAAGCTTCAGTATTCGTCTCTACACTTTTTTTCAACTACTGTTCTTTATATATAAGTCCTTAACAGCAAAAACTGTTCACATTTCAAAAATAGTTTTGTTGTCAGCCGGCTATTGACCAAGTTTCGTCTCATCCGCTCGTGTCTGTCACCATGTATACGGCGCTTGCGAAATTTATAATGAAAATATAATATTATTTACAATAAATAATAGCAAACAAAATAATGAAAAAGAGGAAAGAAGAAATATATTTATATTTAAATGAATAAATATTTATTACATGTATATATGGGTTCTATATTCTTGTTAACTCCTGCTAGAACATAGATATTGGCCTATAATTACTGAAGAGTTCTGGGCCGTCAGCCTTGAAAATTGGTATAACTTGAGCAATCTTGAGTTTTTAAGGGAAAACTCGTCATGATATTATTAAGTTGATAATATGCAATAACGGATCCGACATGCATAACGGATCTTATTATATGGACGATAGTGATTTACTGAGAAATAAACAACTCATAGAACTCATACAAAACTACATCCGGGTACTGAGTACCGTATTTTCCATATCCTCACTAGTGAAAATATCGATGATGCCACATTTGCGGCCTTTTGAACTACTTAATGTAAGCATTTCAGAGATGCTTACCCCTCGGCGTCAAGCTCTATTCACTATATACAGTCAGCTCAAATGGCCGAATAATTGCTCTGCTGACAAATAACACCACAAAAGTAGTGATCGAAAGAATGAATGACTTAGCTTTTGTGTATAATATGTCTTAATGCCCAAGGCACAATGTATTGTGTAACAAAACTGTGCGATCAATTATCAAATCAAAAGGCAATTTTCTGTGACATTTGTAATACATGGGTTCACTTAAAATGCACTTCACTAAACGTTCCAGAATTTAACAGCCTAGGCAATAGCCAGGACGACTGGTATTTGCCTTTCTTCAATATTCCCTTTCAATAACTTTGAAGACGACATTGAATTTTTACTGGCCCTTCAGGAATTTAAATCTGACTCGCGTTACTCGGCAACTCTGAAGCATTTTAAAATAAAGACCTTCTATTTAACCCGTTTACCTTTAGTTAAATACATCTAACACAAATGACTAACACAAATGACCTTGATCCTGACCAACATTTCTTTAAGTCAACTAAATAGGAATATTGACTGTGATTCCGATTACTTACTTGAAGAAAATTTTGTCTCAAAGTTTGTTGATAAAGTTGACTCCTTCTACTCATTCATTTTAATGCTCGCAGTCTCCGTCATAACTTTGACCAACTTACAAATTATCTACAAAGTCTCAAGCTGCCAATAAAGTTGACTCCTTCTCACTCATTCATTTTAATGCTCGCAGTCTCCCTCATAACTTTGACCAACTTACAAATTATCTACAAAGTCTCAAGCTGCCAATAAAGTTGACTCTTTCTCACTCATTCATTTTAATGCTCGCAGTCTCCCTCATAACTTTGACCAACTTACAAATTATCTACAAAGTCTCAAGCTGCTAATAAAGTTGACTCCTTCTCACTCATTCATTTTAATGCTCGCAGTCTCCCTCATAACTTTGACCAACTTACAAATTATCTACAAAGTCTCAAGCTGCCAATAAAGTTGACTCCTTCTCACTCATTCATTTTAATGCTCGCAGTCTCCCTCATAACTTTGACCAACTTACAAATTATCTACAAAGTCTCAAGCTGCCAATAAAGTTGACTCTTTCTCACTCATTCATTTTAATGCTCGCAGTCTCCCTCATAACTTTGACCAACTTACAAATTATCTACAAAGTCTCAAGCTGCTAATAAAGTTGACTCCTTCTCACTCATTCATTTTAATGCTCGCAGTCTCCCTCATAACTTTGACCAACTTACAAATTATCTACAAAGTCTCAAGCTGCTAATAAAGTTGACTCCTTCTCACTCATTCATTTTAATGCTCGCAGTCTCCCTCATAACTTTGACCAACTTACAAATTATCTACAAAGTCTCAAGCTGCCATTCTCAATTATTGGAGTTACAGAAACCTGGCTCCAGCCAATAAACAAAATTTCATTGTATGGCCATTAAAGCCTGGTTTCCATATAGTCGTCCAAGTTGTCCCGGTCGTCCGAGTCGTCTCAAAATATGTTCAGGCGACCGGGACGACTATATGGAAACACTACCGAGGCGATCGCAAACGACTCAGACGACCCGAGTCGTCCCGATAGAATTGAGTTCTATCCGGACGACTGGGACGACCGACAACGAACTGAAGCGATCCTCAGACGACCGGGACGACCCAAACATACCCCAGAATACACTTGGATATCCCAGAGTTCATAGCAAATTGTATGCTTTTAAATTGGCGGCGTCTGAGCAGTAACAATAGGCCTAGCTACAAATATCCGGATATTTTTTGAGATATTTAGAAGCTCCTAGGATACTTAGAAAATTACGAGATATTTAGAAAAAAATGATTAAATTTGGGATTTTTGCTATGGTTTTATAAGTTCACGCCTGTTTTTTTCTTTGAAACTTGAGTTGGAATCTACTCTGTCAGCAGTGGTCCTGTTCAGCGGTTTTCCTCATGGATATTATATACCACGAGTCTTAGTAAGTAGTACTACTAAGTACTTCCAACCCTGAACAAAATGGCAGGTGCTGAAAGTTCGGAGGCTTCGGTTCCTGCTGAACCTGAAGCGGTTCCTACAGCTGAACCGAGTAGAGAAAGCACAGTAGCATCGCTTTTAGACCGACTAAGATCGCCAGCCCCTAGTGATCTATCCAGGAAAACAAACTAGCTGTCAACACACCAGGCAATCGACGAAGAGTTAGCTCCAAGAAATCGAATGAGTCTGTAAACGTGACTGCAAGTCAACGGGTTCAAGATCTCAAAGATGAGGGCTTTGTAGTTAGCCAGAATCGTTCACTGTTTTGCCAAGTTTGCCGAGAACTTTCTCTAAAGAAACAAAATATAATGGTGCATGTTTCAACTGTAGCGTACCGAGACTCTTTGAAGTTACAACAATACCCCAACCTTCTAGTTCAGAACTGACTTTATTCTCCAGTTTCTCCTTTTTATATCATACATACAGTCTGTCATTCTAGAAGCACATTGCTCACATTACATATACAAGATTTTTCCGGAAATCTGTGGTATGAAATAATGTAAGACCGGCGCCCACAGGACTCCGGCGAACTAACCGAATCACGTCCCATTCTAAAGCTATCTGATTATACACATGTTACTTTTATGATATGGTTAGAGATCGTCACACCATTCCCCCCCTTTTTGTTCTCGTCCCGAGAACAGGGTTTACTAATAGATGTTAGTCATTGTATATAATGCTATGAATTAAAACCGTAACGCTTCGGGGGTCGTATCTGCTGTCTGAGTCCGGCAGGTCTTGTTCTAGGGAGTCCCAGGTCTCTGGGTTCATTATCAACAAAATGAAACTCGCCTGTCTCCCTAGCTGGGCAAACAACCTGACCCTGCCTGAATGGAATGTAACTAAGCTTAAGATGGTCGTGGTGAACGACCATCTCCTTACCATCCCTCGACCTTATCTTATAGTCAACCCCAAGTTGTTTAGCTATTTCATAAGGCCCATGCCACTTGCTGCCGAATTTCCATCCCTTGGGCCTTTTAAGCATTACTGCCTGACCTTCATGAAACGGCTGCCAAGCATTTGTTCTACATTGGTTTTGACTGAGCTGGTATTCTCTTGCCTTAGAGAGGTTATTCCTCGCGATATGTCTAATATCCCTAAAAACCGACCTGATCGAGCTGCTGGATTAGACAGTGGTACGCCCAATTCTAATTCGAGTGGAAGTCTAGGAGTGCAACCGAACACTACCTCATACGGTGAAAGTCCTAACGATTCGTGCCGACTAGTGTTGTAGGCATATACAACGCTATCTATCCATAAATCCCAATCGTCCCTACGACGGGAGACAAAAGACGCCAGCATTTGTTGTAGCGTTCTGTTCCGGCGCTCGGTTTGGCCGTCACATCTCGGATTGTACGCAGTAGTCCTAGTCTTAGTGATACCCATTACGTCACACACTTCGTGCATTAAGTTGCTCTCAAAATTTCGCCCTTGATCGGAATGTAGCACACCCGGTGGTCCGAATCGCGAAAACACGTTACGTATTAAAATTGGGGCGACGGTACTTGCTTTTTGATCTTTCGTTGGAATAGCTTCGCACCACTTTGTAAAGTGATCGACCATGACGAGGATATGTTTATTGCCGCTGGCGGTTTCTGGTAATGGCCCCATGTAATCCATGGCCCAAAACGTAAAAGGCTCTCCAACTTCTATACTACCTAACGGTGCTTTGTTACTGGTAACCGGGCTCGTTTTTTGCGCGCATTCGGGGCATCGCTTAACGTACTGATCGACCGCCAGTCGAATTCCCGGCCAGTAAAAGCGTCGACGAATTCTTTCCTCGGTCCGAGTTACTCCGAGGTGACCGAAAAAAGGATTATCATGCATTCCTCTTAAAACCTCGTCTCTAAGACACTCTGGCACAACGATGACGTAATTCGGGTGTGGTAGTCGACTGCCAAGGGATCTGACTAGCAAATTGTCCCGAATAAAAAGGCGATCGTAATGTCTATGAAGAGATTTCAAGCATTGGTCTTCATTTGCCCATTCTGCCAAGCTTGGTTTCGCAGCGCCGCGCATTTTAAGATTGATAATCTTAACGAGGTTTGGATCGTTCCGCTGGGCTTCCTTTAGGTTAAATGTTGGGTTGACCGAAATAGCACACGCGTCTTCCTTATCATGTAGCGAAGGGGGCATTTCCGTTTTGCCCTCCAAAATTGTATTTGTGTCGACAGTCTTATGTCGGAGATTATCATTATCTGCCTGTTCCGTTGGCACGCGATAAGTACTTTCTAATTTGATAATCGCCTTACGGCCGCTTGACAAGTTAACATGTACATACATACATACATACATAATCTTTATTTCAACATTGTGTCTCATCATACATATAATGCTCTTCCCGAGAGCCGTGCATACATGAACTAATAATAAAATGACAGAAATGGATCCCTAGTTAAAAATGTGTTGTAAAAAGTGTAAATCCCTAAAATATATTATCCTAATATAAATTGTATAATTCTTATTCAAAAATTATTTGTTAACCTAAATTATAGCGTATATTTAAATAATGCCACGCTTGTCTGTCTTCTTGTATCATTGGATAAACTATTCCAGAGAACAGCCCCCCTATAATGAAAGCTGCGTTTTCCAGCTTCAGTGTGCGGTCTTGGTACAGATAACAACGAAGAAAGGCTGATTATACGGTAATGGGTAATTTATATAACCAATATTTCGGCTGGCACGGCCAACCTTCTTCAGGGTTTACAAGTGAACTGGCAAGAAAACGTTAAAAATTCAAAAGTATGGAATCTGACACTGTGGTGTGAAATTACAAACATGGTGATTACACGAGTCATGAGCGTGATGATAGACGGAGGAAAAATACAGGAGCTAAGGAATATGATATACAGTAGATATTTACAGTTCTTCCTTTCTATTAATACCTTTAGGTTCTAGTGTTTGACCTTTATCAATAAGATGTGCTTCGCGAGCTTTGCGTACACTATCTCGATTAGAATGAATTAGTTCTAAAGGAATTAATTGCATGTCATTAGGACAGTGATTATTGGTGAGGAAATGTTCTGAGACAGCAGTGGTTTTAGACTGGTTAGAAGGTTTATCAACGGGGCGGCGGTGTTCGTTAAAGCGATCTTTAAGGCGACGTTTCGTTTCTCCGATGTATTGAGCGTTACAGCGTTTGCATTGTACCATGTAAATGAGATTTTTAGAGTTACAGTTAATGTGGTGTTTGATGCTTCTGGTTTCGCCAGTAGAGTGAAATGTGTAATTAGTTTGGCCGTTGTTTATGTATTTACAGGTTACGCAATTGTTGCCACAGCGAAATGAGCCACAGGGGTTATTAGGTATGTTAGTGCGGAGTTTAGACCTAACTAAGATGTCGTGTAAGTTATTACTGCGACGGTAAGCTACAAAAGGTGCAGTCGTGAACACGTTAGCACATCGATGAGATGAAGAAAGTATGTTAAAGTGTTTGTGGATGACTGAAGATATGGGTGTTAGAGCAGGGTTATATGTTATGACCAGAGGGACTCTGTGGGGTTGGTTGTTAGTTTGCTTGGGTGTAAGTGCTTCTGTCCTAGAGATGTTGCGAACGCGATCTGTTTCCTTGTCTAGAAAAGAACGATTATAGCCACGTTTGTTGAGGTAGGATTTGAGTTCGTTAGTGCGAGAATTAAAGGTTTCGTCTGAAGAGCAGATGCGGCGTAATCTGAGAGCAAGACTGAAAGGAATAGCGCGTTTGGTGTGTTTAGGGTGACAAGATGAATGTAAGAGGTACTGGTGTTTGTCAGTGGGCTTAGTATAAAGGTCTGTGTCGATGTTACCATTATTGATAGAAATATTGACGTCTAAAAAGGGTACTGAAGTGACGGAGTGAAATGAAGTAAATTTGATGGTAGGATGAATTTGATTAAGATAAGAGGTGAATGTAAGGAGTTCGTTTTCTGTGTACAGATACATTATAGCTTGAGTTCCTTAAGTTATAGGAATGTACAAGAGTTGTGCTTTTAAAGATTTCCTTCAAATAATTTGGAGTGCTCCCATTCATAGTTTTGTACATTAATATAGCCAGTTGCTTTGATCTTCTTGTCTCAAGATTATCCCATTCAAGTTCGTTCAACATGTATTTCGGAAATCACGGTTTTAGGTTTGGGAACATCGGGAGAAACTTTCGCAGGTTTCCCTGGTTCATGGATCGCTGCACTGGTACTACAAATACCTTCATTCTTAGGGCTGGATGGCATTAGTCTAGATAATGCATCGACGTTAGCATGTAATCGATCCGCGCGATGTTTTATGGAAAACTGAAATTCCTGTAAATCCATGATCCAGCGCGCTATTCGACCCTTAGGCTCCATACTATGGATCCATCGCAGTGCGCTGTGGTCGGTGATGATTGTAAATTTGCGACCAAGCAGATAAACTCTGAAATGTTGAGTTCCAAAAACTATCGCGTACGCCTCTTTTTCAGTTGCGGAGAACTGTCGCTGCCGTGGAGTTAAGGCTTTGGATGCATAGGCAAGTACTTTTTCTAACCCGTCGTCATCAATCTGTGACAAAATGGCCCCTGCGCCAAAGTCCGACGCGTCTGTCTGCAGGATGAATTCGCGATCGAATTTAGGGTATGCTAGTATCGGGGCGGAGCAAAGCAATTCTTTTAACTGCCTGAAAGCCGTTTCACATTCTCCTGTCCAGTTAAACTGTGTGTTCTTTTGGGTGAGGGTTACGAGCGGAGCCGAAACTGTGGCAAAACCTGGGATAAACCTTCTATAATATCCAGCCAAACCCAAAAAAATCCTAACATCTTTAACTGATTTCGGCGACCCTATGTCCTTGACAGCTGATACTTTTGCCGGATCTGGTTCGAGACCTGATTGGGAGATGACGTGGCCTAAATAGGCGACTATACGGGCCGCAAACGTGCACTTGGAGAGTTTTACGCGGAGGTTGTGCTCTCGATGTCTACGTAGTACGGTCTCTAATCGATCACAGTGTTCTTCGAGATCACGGCCGAATACTATAACATCATCGAGGTAACACAAACATGTGACATATGTTAAGCCTGATAACGCAATCTCCATAGTTCTCTGAAATGTGGCAGGAGCAGTGGAGAGGCCAAAAGGCATTCTGTTAAATTCATAAAGTCCGTTTTGAGTCGCAGACGCTGTTTTATGACGATCCTCCTCTTCAACTGACAGCTGCCAGTAACCGTTTCGTAAATCAATTGTCGTGAAATATTTAGAATTTCCAAATGAATCAAGAATATCGTCTATTCGAGGCAAGGGGTGTGCGTGACCGACAGTAACTGAATTTAGTTTTCGGTAATCAATACAGAAACGAAGCTCGTCCGATTTTTTCTTTACCAGAATAATTGGGCTCGACCACGGACTTGTGCTAGGGCGAATTATTCCTTGCGCTAACATTTCTGTGATTTGCCGTTGCGATTCCTCTCTATGTGCGTAAGGTAACCGACGTGGTTGCTGTTTAATAGGAGCGCTAGTTCCAGTATCGATCTTGTGTGAGAGTAGTGATGTGTGACCTAAGTTCTCATCAAAAACGTCAGCAAACTTATTTAACAGTTGTATTACGCGTGCTTTATCGCCTTGATCAAGTGAGGCGTCCACGACCGCTTCGACCTTGTCGGTAAAAGTTTCAACGTTTTCGTTTCTTATCGCTCCGCAGAGATCCGGTGTGGATTTCTCGGAATTCTTACTGCATGACTCGACCAGAGGGCAAAATTCTGCTATTTTTTCTCCCGGTGCTAGTTCTATTTGCTTGTGAGACATGTTAATAACCCTTAAAGGCACCAATCTGTTTTGGTCGGGTGCAACTACAGCGTGTGCTACATGAAAACCCTGCCGGCTATAATCGTTTTCTGAAGTGTCAGTAGTACTTAACGGTGTTATCATACCTACTTGGCTATTCACACTTCTTGACACCTTGCCTTCTAAGATTATTTCTGCCCTAGCGGGAACCATAACGGCACTGGTTAACGTTACTGCTAAAATACCTTTGTTTTCAGACTGAACCAAAATTCTATCCTCTTCATTGTGAGAGCGTAATTCCGCTTCAGATGCCTGAACAACCCCAGCAAGACTTGCCTTCACAGACACTGGGTCTGAGCAGATAGGGATACTCCCATGGGGACCAATTAATCGGTATCCATCCTGTGTAGCCTTTAACGCGAACTGATTATTACTGATAAAGTCCCATCCAAAAATACAGTCATAGTTAATGTTACTACTGACTAGAAACTGGCCTTCGTAAGAGTGCCTACGATGAATGAAATTGACTTTGGCGGAAATCATTCCTGAAATATCTAAACTACCGCCAGTTATAGAGACGCACTTATGCACTTTAGACTTGTCAATTAATGAGTGATCAAAATCGATTATACTATGAATATGATTACTAAGAAATGATTTCATGGAACCTGTGTCGAGTAGAGCACGGACACGTACGCCCGCGATGAAACAATCGACAAAAGGGTAGTTAACATTACAACTAGTACTATTAATGTTGTTACTTACAGCGGGACGGTCACATACTCCACCATTATTCGTACCGTCCCCTAGAAGTTTAAATTATTAGCACAATTTCTGGCAAAGTGTCCTGTCCCTCCACATAAGTAGCATGTTATCTCTTGTCTCCTCTGGTTATAGGGTTCCTTGGGTGGCCGCCCCGGCAATCCTTTGCAAAGTGGCCATGTTTACCACACTTGTAGCATTCGCCTTTCCTGTCCTGTCGTGGTTCTGGATGACTTTGTTCGGCACGGTCTAGTCTTGTTTCTAAAGTCTTTTGGTGTTCTGAGATAGCAGCGACCCTAGCTATCAACTGCGAGAGCTGCGAGTCAGCCGTCTTAGGAGGCTCGCTGGTTTCAGGGCGGGCAGCCGTAATAGCAGCGTTTGTTTGCAGTTCCACACTGGGATGGACATATCCCTCCACAGCGCGATAACGTTGCGCAAAGTTGAGCATTTAGTCGATATCCGGAGTTGGATCGTGCTCCAATAGTTTCAGTTTGACGACATGAGGAAGCCCGCGCATACACTGTCGCGCTATAAGAGCTGTTTGTGCTTCTTTAGTTAATGAAGGATCGGCCTTCGTTAATACGCCCTTCAAATTCCGCGTAAAAATGTTCCCGATTAACGGCCGGACACATCGTAGTTTTAAGTTCCTTCACGGCGCCTGAAAATGTCTTCCTTTTTTCCTCGGGGATAGCGTAAAAATGGCTGGCCGCTTGACCGCGAAGAAAGGCAGGTAGTTTAAGAATTTTATCGTCTTTTTCTGTCGTTACTTTCCAGCCGTTGGCGGCACTACATGCGTCAAATTCTCTCAACCATAAAGCCAGATCCCCACCGTCAAACTTACTTGGTAGGATGCTCGTCGACATTCTGTTTTCTTTTATCCCACCGCTGCCACGCACCAGATTTGTAACGTGCCGAGTTAACGCTTCTGTGCTGGCCTTCTACGGCCGGCCAGCACCGCGAACCAAGAACGACGCACACACCGAGTCACGAAGCAGAACTTGTTTTATTGAGATGTTCGGTCTCCTTTATACAAGAAGAATTACATGACTACGCGATCCACACCGGAGTTCGAGGTATTTAACTATAAGGTCATCTAGGTGTGTACATGAGTCATAACCGTGATAAGATTACAAGGCTGTTCGTAGGTCACGTATATTAATGATCGTCACACTATTCCCTCTGTATGCAGTTTTCGTCCCGAAAACAGATCTAAGTTTACACAACTAAAAGTAGAACAGAAAACACTACATAAAACGTTACATAAATTTACGGCCACTACTAATATTACTACTGGATTGCGCTCCCTATAAACATCGCTTGCGTGTCAGCCGGTCTTCCTCTTATAATTTGGCACAAAAGTGAATATCTTCAATCAAATATAATAACTAAATTTTCGTACTGCGTAACCAGAGCGCCAAGAAATTCATTGGTCTACTGCCCTTACGTTCCGACTTACTGTACATTACTGAAATGTTAATCTTCTTAAATTAAACCAAATTCCTCTTAATCTTAATGCAAACTCTCTGATTGACCTAACACATGGTTACAACAACACTTATTCTTAACAGAAACTCGTACAGTTAGCGGGTCTGCCGTGGAATACGGACTTACCTATTTACTACCAACGTAACTGCGTTTTCTCTCTCTAATTCATCTCTTGAACTATTACTCATCTCTTTAACTCTGAAAATACTAAAATACCTCTATATAAACTCTTACAGCTATCTTGCGCTGGTCTGCCGTAAGGACTATACGGACTTACTTTACCAACATAACTGCCTTTGACTCATCAGTCATCTCACTACTGAACTTCCTTGCTTACTGACTAATAGATTATACATTTCGATTTTAAAATCATGCGTGCCTTACAATTCCTCTACCTTCATTCGCATATCCTGTTCTAAGGTTACTCCTTAACACAAAAAATAGTTTAGACTCTAAAACTTAAAAATACGATCCACTTGAAAACCGACATAAAACAAAACTTACATTACTCAATATCAAGTTCGTAAACTGTAAAGTTCTTATGGTATACCAGGAGTCTTGACTGTCGTCTGCATGCTCACAGGCTGCTCCAGCCACTCGGCTCTTACATTCGGTTCATCGCTTGCGTGCATGACTTGTCCGACCATTTTTTTTTCCGATCCCTTCGGTTCATCGCTTGCGTGCATGACTTGTCCTATCATTTTTTTTCGATTCCCTCAGCACATATATAAGGGTACGAGGTTCTCCTCTCTCACATTCTTTCCATTTTCTTACTAGTCCAGTGGTCTTTATAAAGTCGCCGGTCGACCACGTCGACGACCTGAAGTCTGCGTCGCCACTCGGCTACTGCCCCACTGTCCTGAAGAATACCATGCTGCCCTCAAGTGCTATAGCTGCATTACACGGTTCTTTACTTCTTGCTCGACTTGATTGTTAGATTCGCTCTTTGACATCACACTCTGTTCTTCTTGTACGTGGACGATCGATCCCGCCGCTTGCCACCAGATTTGTAGCGTACCGAGACTCTTTGAAGTTACAACAATACTCCAACCTTCTAGTTCAGAAATGACTTTATTCTCCAGTTTCTCCTTTTTATATCATACATACAGTCTGTCATTCTAGAAGCACATTGCTCACATTACATATACAAGATTGTTCCGGAAATCTGTGGTATGAAATAATGTAAGACCGGCGCCCACAGGACTCCGGCGAACTAACCGAATCACGTCCCATTCTAAAGCTATCTGATTATACACATGTTACTTTTATGATATGGTTAGAGATCGTCACACAAGTAAGAAGCACATCTCTAATAAGAAGAAAATGGAGGCAACTAAAAAGAAAGAAAAGCACATCGCTGAAGCTCTGGCCAGCTACAACGAGGTGAATCATCCAAAAGGCGAGACACTTCCGACTGATAGAAGAGTATATTCCGTGTCAAAGTGGTGCGAGCATTCCTATAAAGAGTAGAAACTGCTTTGAAAAGAGTAGAATTCTTCCGATAACTTTTCGAAGAAGCTGGTTTTACCCTGACCACCCAATCCAATATGCGCCAACTCATTCCTTTTATCCTTGAGGAAGAATAATAAAACCATCTCAAAGGAGTTGATGGGCAAAGAAGTATCCCTTGAATTCGATGGAACCACTCGTGATGGTGATGCACTTGCTGTTTTAGCCCGGTACGTAGAAGACTGGGAGGTTAAAACCAGGCTGGTAAGGTTCCAACTTGTCACTCAAGAGCTCAGTGAACGGAGATGAACTAGCCCGCATAATAGTGGAGATACTTCATCGAAAGCTCAATGTTCCGCAGGAATATCTTCTAGCTGCAATGAGGGACAGGGCGCCAGTGAACACAAAGGCCCTAAGAACTGTGGCTATATTGTACCCTGACATGCTGGGTGTTGGGTGTATATCTCACTTCCTTGACAGGGTAGGCACAAAATGCAAGACGCCAATCCTGAAGCAGTTTATGACATCCTGGAATTGCATTTTCACAACCAGCATAAGAGGAAGGGTAGTGTGGAAGGAGATTGCTGGGCTGGCCCGGGCGGGCCATGCCAAGGTATAATGCCACCCGATGGTGGAGCTACTGGGAATGCGCTCTTGAAAGTCGTTTTCCAAGAATGGGCCAACATCCCCACCTTTCTTCAGAGCGACGAAGGGTTCGCCAAGGCATCGAGGCAGCGGCTTTCCGATTTGAAGACGCAAAGTCCTGTAAAACTAAAGGTGGAGCTAGGAGCGCTCATGGAGCTCGAGCAGTTTGTAAAGGCAACGTATACACTAGAAGGAGACGACCTCCTGATCTTCATAGCGTTCCAGAAGCTTGAAGAACTCAGAGCATTCTTCCACGTGCAGAATTTTCCATCCCTTTTGCGCACGGTGCAGGAACTGTTCCCTCTAAATGTCCCGGAACAACAGCGTTGGTACCAGTATGGGCTAAACGAGTGTTTGGCGCCTGCCTTGCAGTACTATTTGCAGTCTTTAGTGAATGATGCCATTGTCTCGCGGAGTATGCTAGTGTTCCGTGCTGCTCAGCTATTCAATCCACATTATGTGAAGACCACACTGCCAAACGCTAATCATGCGGACAGGATCAGAGATGTGCCCTTCCTGAACGACGCCATGGTCATCCAGTCACTGAAAGATGAGCTTCCTGCGTACATCGTGAAAGCAAATGAGCTGAGGAACGACTTCAATCCAGAAGTCGACACGCTGCAGTGGTGGAAAGATGTTTCCCCGGAGCTTCCCTCTTGGTCAGTAGCCGTAACGAAACTTGTGCTGGTACACCTTCGTCAGCAGCTGCCGAAAGAGTGTTCTCATTACTCGTTACGATGTTCGGAGATCAACAACATGACGCACTGGTGGACTACGTAGAGGCAGCCCTAATGCTTCGAGTAAACAATCGTTAACTTATTATATCGGGGGAGTCGAAACAAAGGGCATAAAGCCCGGAGGGGGGGGGGGGGGGGGGGTACTTCCATGAAAAATGGGTATGTATGTGAGGCCAAGAGGCTCAAACCCTGACCCTGTTTGACCCAATCCGAGCTCCAAAACCCTGATTGCCCCCTTTTTGGGAAAAAAAAACCCTGAATGCCCCTTCTTTAAATTGTTTTCAAAACAAGGTCGGATATATATCCCGGCCGGTATACCGCGTACCGGGATTGCATGCAAAATACGGAACATTTCAAGTCGGGACGTGGCATTGGGTAAACAAATCAGCAGATGAAGTACATAGATAAGTACTGAAGTACGGGAACCTCAGTGCTTGCATGTGGGCAGGCGATCAAAATGCGGCAACAGAATGTCTTTTTTTGATATAGTAGCTAAAAAAAACTAACTGCCTAAAAAAATACTGAACCCCGACCCTGACTGCACCAAAATTATACTCAAATCCTGACCCTGATCTGCCCAAATCAGGCCAAAACCCTGACCCTACCTGCCCAAACGGAGCTCAAAACCCTGACCCACCCGGGCGGCACATACACAATACGTCACGAACAGGAGTACCCCCTCCCCCCCCCCCCGGGGCATAAAGTACCTGAGCTAGCCAGAGCAGAGACGCTTTTTGGCTTGAATTGAACAGAGTTTATATTGTTGTTTATGTTTAAAAGAGTATAGCATAGAGTCATAGAGATGAATGTCATACCATTGATTGTTAAGCAGGGCAGAAAATGCTGCTGTAAAGTCAGTAGCGATGTACTGAACGCGTTCACACGTACTAGTAGTCACTTTGTATAGACTGTGACGCATTCCCGTCTTGCCAATAAATGATGTTTTTGATTTTATGAAGTCGTTATTGTGATATTTATAGAAAAATGATAAGAAAATATTTGGGATATTTAGATTTTTTTCAAAATATTTAGGGAAAAGCGAGATATTTAGAAAAAAAATTGCGGAATTTCCGGAAATATATTTAGGTGATTTTACCAGAGTCATTGCCAGAAATCTATTCCATCGTGGGCAATTATGCAATAGATCGATTTCACTTAGGTCACGTGAATCCTAAAAATCTTTATTGCTGATTCAAATAAAATCAAGGTGCGTTTTTCTGAAAGAGAACTAAAAATTACGTGTTTTTGACAAGTTTTATCAATCTAGGATATTTCTCGCCCAAAATATAAGCGATCAAATGTGCGCCATGTTTACAGTAAAATGTATGGCGCCGCCATCTTGGTGTACCTCCAAGGTACACCAAGATGGCGGCCAGATTACCAAGTTTCATTAAAGTTCACAATTACCAAGAATTATGACCTAAAATGTATCTATTTGTATAGATATTCACTTATTTGACATGTTGGTTTGTATTTAGAAGGTTTTTGGCTGAAAGTTGCACTAATTTGACTCCTCAAAATACGTGACTGGTGTTGCGTGACTCAAAATCGCTTCATCGATATCTCCGGAACAAAGTGAAAGAAACCGATGAAATTTGGTGTGAAGCCGTGCTTAGGTAAGCTCTAAACTGTATCAAAAGCACAACTTGGTAGAGTTCATAGTGTCGAAGTTAGCAATTTGATGACGTCACATGAAATCGATCTATACAACCTAAATTTGCGTCAGGTCTTGTACAGCTAAGGCATGTTTTACGACAGAATAACCAGTCTTTCTGGATTGAGAGCTCGAGACATTATACATGTCTGCTAATATGGGGAAAACTGACACAAAAAATGAACTTTGACGGCAGAAACCCTCATTGAGCCAAGCGGAATATTTACATGATCCGCTAAGATTTTTACAAATCTTAGTTAAGCAGATTTTTTCAGTGTATGCCAACTGAAATGCTGTGCTCGTTACGGCTCAGTGGGGCAACTACACGAACAAGAAGCATGAACTGCCAGCAAAGAGAGAGGAAAAAGTACTTGAAATGCACAAAGCTAGCTGAAGTAGGGAATATATATAATATCTGAGACTTTAAATTACGTTACTGTGAAGATGATCAAAATTCAAGTTTTGTAGCTTGAGACTGTCTTCTGCCGTGACTCGTGAGAGAAATTGGAAAAGATCTAGCTGTTTCATTCAGACACTGGCAAATTTGTTGAAAGCTACGGGCTTACTTTATGAGATTATTATTCATTGTGGAATGAAAGGAAACAGGTTAGCTGAAAGTTAAGTTCAAGGTAGGCTTCGACTTTCATTCCGATTCAGTGCATGATTGTGCACGAAGGTGGGATGCTGTCGACAACACTACCAAAAGATCCAAACGAAAGATTCAGTTACGTAAGTACTGTAAGTAAACTCTTTTTGATTTGAATAAATTTCCTCTCAGTTTGTCTGTTAATGTACTTTTTCTTCTAATTATCGCTTTATTTAACATCTCTGTGATTTAGAGTATGCGTACCTCAGAATAAATTATTTGAAAGGTCAACTGAACTCTTGTGTCGATAAGCGCAAATGTTTTTGTGAAACAGTCTGTGAATTTGAGAAGCGGACTTAGAAGAGCTTTCTCATTAGGAATTCCCATTTTTTTCTTGCTATGAAATTTATGTTTCATTTCACATTTATTCATACAGTTTTAGCCGGACATTTCCCCGAGTTTCACGGTGTTTGCGTCGGTATGTATTATGACCGAGAGTAAAATGAAATGTGATGAAATGCGGCATAAAACCTACGAAAGGTACCTCAAAGTTCAGGAGTTCAGAATAGCATCAGCAGAATCTGGTGACTGGACTGGAGAGAAATCTATTAGCGCCAACAATTAATGCATAATTTAACGCATGCGCAGAAATTTTGTTGCACCGAACAAAAAAAACGGCCTGCAGATTTAGACTCGTGCCTGCCACAGGCAGCCCGAGTAAAAAAACTAACCGTCTCCAAGAGTGGATTGACGAGAGCTCAATTACGTAGGGCATGAGTTCACAAGTAAACAACTGCCTTACATGTACGTGTACACGACTATGACTCGGTCAATTGAATCTGACTCGGATCTGACTCGGACTTGACTCGGTCTACGGATTTACTCATATAAGATGATATTCGCCCTTTCCTTCACTCAAAGACTCAAATGTTGGGCAACTATTTTGTTATCATGTGAGACGAACACCGCTACCTTCCAGGGGGCAAATCAATCCCACGTCAAAGTTCCCTTCTAGCTAGCAGCAGATAAACAACGAAGGTGTCCCCAGTAATTTAGCTATTCATAACCTCGAGCTCGAACATAATTGGACCTCCAAATGCCATATCGTATGCTCTTGTCACTTTATAATCTGCTTCACAAGCAATCTTCTCCAGAAAATCCACCCATTCACTCTTGCTTCTGACAGCTCCACCAATGGAACAATGGCAGTGAATAGTACCAAACCCTGGCTGCAAACCATTCCCGCCAATGAGATTCTTGGTGTTACCAGCCTCGGAGATATATGGTACTATAACTAGAAAACGGCCGCCTTTTGCTGGAAAGAGAGAGTGACAGTTCTTCAATAGAGTAGCACACTGTTCTAAACTAAACATCTCCAATATATTCTTGCACATGATTGTATCCACTTCAGGCTGTTCAGGGAACGGTTCAAAGCAATTATGAGATACGAGCTTAATGCGATCTTCTGCATGGGATTCCAAATTCGGGAATCTCTCGTCGGGCTTTTTCTATTACCGCGGGCAGCTCTACTAGAATACCCTGAATGTGCTCACATCCTGGCTGCTTGAGTACAGAAGCTAGGAATGATCCAGTAGAGCCCCCGATATCCATCAATCGTGTACACGATGTCCAAGGAAACACGTCATAAATACTCCTGGACTCGAAGGACTTGTGGTGAATCTGTAAGTTGGTTAACTGTGTCATCGCATGGTTGTAGATCTCTAAATATTCCTCTCTTCTCTCATTGCTTCCAATCGCATGTTTACTACATCCAGGACGCATCTTTATAGGATCGTAAGGGTGGGTTTGTAGCCCATTCATGTAGTAAAGATGGTTCATGCCATCCTCTAACTGAAACTGGAGGCAGGTTGAGCTGCCTTGACAGTTTGTGGTAGCGCCAACAACGCCGCCCAATACTCGTCGCTACAATAGTATCTAAGCAAACACAAAACCCAGGCTCGTTCCTCGATCTTTTCTCAGCAGCTCCATCGCATGATTCTTGCTAAAATGCTTGTTCGGTAGCTCATTGCTTATTCCCCACTGCGCCAGAACTCGCATTATAGGGTAGAGCTTTTCAGTAGAACTACAACCAGCTTGTTTTGCCACGTCCTCGATGCTAATCGTGTCTTTCGCATTGCAGAGTATTTCAGGGATATTGAGTCCCACCAGGACACCAAGACATCGTATCTTTCTGCCACATACCATGAAACATGGCCGACAGGATAACTTGTTCGTCTGTTCTGTCTGAATGGCTGACGTTTTCCATTTTGAATCCTCAACTAATTCTATGCATGTCTGCTGAAACATTAGTCTGATTTTCAGACGGTCGAGGTCGTCCGCTCACTTCCTCCCACCTCCTTGGCAGAAACCGTGTTCCTGACGTCATTTCATTTCGACCAATCAGAGCGAAGGTTTCATTTTTAGAGAACTGAGGTATGCGTGGAATGTCCAGTAGAGCCTGCATGAAGGACAAGCCAAATGGCGGACGATACAAACGGACTTGATATGGCTTTGGAGAAAGCGTGCGAAACTTTCGACATTTCTGAATTATTTCCTGAACAGCGAAAGGCAATATTACCCCTCGTTTCCCGGAAGGACCTTGGCCATCACAGCTGCATCTATAGGCGACGACCAGGTAGAGAATCGAGAGAGGAGAAATTATGTAGTCTTCTAGTACACCCGGCCGTACCAATCGATAATTTCGATAATCGATAAAAATCAATAATAATTAATAATAATCGATATCAATCAATTGATTAATATCGGAAATCGATGAAAAAATGTGCGAGTGTCGATTATTATCGATTATTATTGATTTCTATCGATAATGATCGATTATCATCGATGTTTATAAATTATTGTTTGGGCTTTAAATTAACTATTAAAAGAGAAGGCTCTATATCACTCAACAGATTTTATTAAAGACTTGTAAATACATCTCTTACGGCACTATTCATAATCTTAGAGCTAACGTTAACTATTAAGGCTGGTTTCCATATGATCGCACATGGAAACACATCTCGGGGATCCGGCGATCGCACACGATTGCTGCTGGAACATAGACTTAATCCGCTGGCGATCATGAGCGATCGTACAGTTGACTGATTTCAGCGATGGTAAACTTTGCTTCAAATGGAACAGATTTCACAGGAGTGTCGAAAGTCATTTGGTTTGCGTTAGCCAATTGGATTTCAAAGTAAAACCAATCATAGTTTAGTCTCATCCATTGTGAACTTTAAGTGCCCTTCCTTTGGATCCATGCTCCTCGACTTCAAATAAGCACTCGTCATATCCTTTCACGATACACTTTACTACATCATCAATGGCATCACCATCAGACATGGTGATTTGGTGGAAGCCGGTATGTGAAAACGCTCTGTTCCAGTGATTGTGTTTCATCAATATATTTAGATCACGTATTTATACACTCCCTGTCGTGAATTGAAAGAGTCGATTATAATCAATATCAATCGATAATAATCGATATAATTAAGGACGCTTTGGTTGTGAGTATCGATTTTCATCGATTTTCGATATCAATCGATACTAATGAAATGATTATTATCGATTAATATTGATGAATTCGATTAGTTTCCGATGATCGATTTTTATTGATTCGTAGTGTCGGGTAGTACAGCTCGCCAGAATCACGCACTTTCCTGCACTGCAGAATTCTTACGTTTTACAGCTTCAAACTTATGTCGATTTCTCAGAACTAACCCTAACCATATCCTGTTTGAGCTGCTATGGTTTTTTGGCAGCAGAAACTTTTTAAATAGGATTTTTCGTCCAGTATTTCAAGCGCATGGTCACAACACTGATCTAACTACCGGATTTGTTGTACTTTACAATTTGTCAAAATCAAGACTTCCAAATTCTGATAACATAAATATTTAGGCAAATGTCATCCAACTTTTACCATGACATATTTACTATATGTGTTCACTCCTATAAAAATTTTAAGGCGAAAAAGCTAAGATATTTCAGCTTTTAGGACAGCAAAATTGTCAAAATAAAGTGTGTTTAAAATTTTGCAAACATAAATAATTGCCCAAATGTCGTGAAACTATTACCATGACATACTCAGTATGTGTGTTCACTGATGTAAAAAGATCATTACATTTCATGAAATATTTGGTCTTCTAAATGCTAACATTCTAGGAGACATTACATTTTAATACCGCATACAAGTGGTCGAGGAAGATTAATGATCAGTTCCAAAGCCCGTAGCTAGTAGATTCATAAACATCGCGATATCGATAGCGCTTCCTATCAGATTTTCCCGGAACACGTCTGAGGACAACATGTTTCTCCACGTTCTGTTTCTATAAGTTTCAAGCTGTAGAACATATTCTGCAGTGCATGAAAGAGCCGTGATTCTGACGATCTGTTGAAGTTGTAGAAGACTACATAAAATAAATAATTTCTCCTCTCTCGATTCTCGACCTGGTCGTCGCCTTATAGATGCAGCTGTGGTAGCAAAGGTCCTTCCGGGAAACGAAGTATGATAATGCCTTTCTCTGTTCGGGAAATAATTCAGAAATGTCGAAAGTTTCGCACGCTTTCTCCAAAGCCATATCAAGTCCGTTTGTATTGTCCGCCATTTGGCTTCACTTTCATGCAGGCTGCACTAGACATTCCATGTATACCTCAGTTCTCTAAAAATGAAACCTTCGCTCTGATTGGTCGAAATGAAACAATGACCAGAACATGATTTCTGTCAAAGTCCATCAGACGGGGAGGTGGGAGGAAGTGAGCGGACGACCTCGACCGTCTGAAAATCAGGCTACTGAAACATACTCACTAGTAGTCTGGCAGCAAGTGTAATCCCGTGGGATTTAAATGAAGAAAGCAGGCCACTAGTCTAGTTGCATACAGGGGACCCTAAGGAACAAGAAAAATGTTGTCGGCAATTTTCTTAACTGTTAGAAGGGTCTATACAGAGGGTTTAAAAAGTGATGTATATAACTCAGCATGATGCACAGATGGCATGGAATGCAGGAAGTGCGGCTGTTTTAGCTTCACCGAGGGCTTGGACAATCGGACCCAACTTGATTGGCCCCAACTTGATTGCGTATTTCCGTTGCGCCAGCTGCTGTAGCATCAAGGGCGTAGAGCAAGATCTTGGTGTCTGCCTCTTCCTGGCTGCTCTGAAGATGTGTCACATCTTTGTTGGTTGCTTGACATTCACTTCCCCATGCTACCACTAATCTCCTGCCCTGTTGTCTTATTGCATTGATGGCCTTCTCTGCTAGATACACCGCCAGAGCCATCTTGGTTCTAGTGTCTGATAACAGCCTCTTCATTGGCACTTTGGCGATGTGTGTAGAGTCAGTGATATGTTCTGCCCTATGGCAGAACATAGGATCATGACCACCTTGCTATTTTACCCTAGTCGCTGATTTCAAAGACATCGGCACGTCATATCGGTCGAAAATCAACATTACTGCAGCTCGTTACTTTGTCTGTACTTCTCGTAAGTGCTCAGCCAGTTGGCAGCAGTTCTTGATCCAGTCAGGCTTATCTTGGGACTGTAGCTCAGCCATGCCGTCTACGATGTCTACTGTCATCTGTGCGTTGCCCATTCGAGGGCTTTTCTCTTCGTTTACATTTTGACGAGGTATTCCGCCTTGGACCTTCTCAAGAATAGCTAGTAGTGCACTTTTGCAAGAACAGTGAAGCATCGATCCGTCTGCGGTAAAAAGCGATCGCGGGACTAAGGAGAACTCGTACTGTCCAACCGTCTCCTTGATGTTAATCTCTGGACGGCTTTTATACACCATCATCATTCACGCAAACAGCGACCTGTGCTCTCTGAGTTCAACTTTCTTGTCCTTCGTCATCACTTTCACTACTTTTGCATTGCTCTTCCATGTCAAAAGCTACCTTTTCTTTATCGGTGACCAGAGATTTGTCCTTCCTGACTGGGTGCGCTCTTTGACAAACGTTGTATAGTGTCTGTCCGATGGTTCTCTGATTACACAGGTCCTCTTTTACCTTTTAGGGCATGACGACTTACGTGACAAGGTCGAATAGCTCTCCAATTCATCCAAGAATGGATTGGTAAAGCGTTGAATCGTCGCCAGTAGTGACTCTACACTCCTTTCTTCGCGAGTGATAACTGCTGTTACCAGATTGTGATGCCGTGTCTGAGCCTTTGAGGAGACACCCGCCATATCCTTGGCTTGTTCAGCAAGTTTGGAGAGTTCTGGGGCGATTAGGAAGAACTTGGTTCGAGCATTTGGATTGAGAGTGATCCCTACTAATCCTCCAGTGACTTTCATCGAGCGGTTGATATTCTCAAGGCCATTATCTGCACCTACTGCGCAAAACGGAACATTAGCGTTCTTATTTACCACCCAGTTCCCCTGCACAACTTCAGCATAGCTTTCAGGGTCAGATGTCGCAAGTGACTGCATCTATGCGAGATAGAGTGGGATCATCCGAGCATACTTCACACGATCGTGGGCGAAGAAATATTTAGTAAATATATCTAGTGCCTTAAGGTGCAGCTCCCAGTCTCCGGTTCTCACTGCTCGTATTAACTCCAACATCTCCATAACCATGCGCATATACTGCCTCGTCACCTTGAACATCGGGCCGGTGTTTCTCGTGAACAGCATCAAATTCGGTCAGCTTATCTATGATACGCTGTGACTCGATCACTCTCTTCAATTCAGCATTCGCTTCATTCACTTCTTCCTTTGTTCCCTTGGTGCACGCTTCTGCAACCTGCTTCGACAAATCTTCAATAGTCTTAGTGTCTTCCTGAGAACTTCCGAAGAAGGCGTCTTGGTATAGCATAAATAGCGCTTGCAATGTTATTACATGTGCAGTCTCTCCTCTCTTGATGTGGTTCCCATGTAGAATCTGCTTGCCTGTGACTGGACCATAGAGATCGGATTCGGTCCAGCACATGTCAAGCCCGCTGCTCTCGACGAATGCTCCGATGGTGCGCAATTGAGCCATAACTATGTGGAGTTCACCTGGACGGAGGATCAGGTGTTCTAGATCACGTCGAGCCATCTGGATCGAGCTTCTTGGCTGGCTGATAAAGCTCCATGTCAAGGGAAATTATTGTCTTCCTGTCCGGTCCTACCACCTTTGTGTTGATTCCTTGCGCCTGCATAAGGATGGTCAGCAACATCTGCCACTCATGTCCTGGTGCGCCTATCAAAGGCGGTGCTGCGACACGTGTAACAGGCATCTTATCACTGATATAATAATAAACGAAACATATTTTAGTATCAGGAGACACTTCTCATCTAATGGTCGTTTACAGTAGTGTCCTGTAAATCACTTTTACATCAACAACCAGGGCCAAACATAAAATAAGATAAATAGTACTCAACTTACTTAATGAGTGAGTTGTATCCTGACCATACGGGCACATGCGCGGGTCTGACAGGCTCTTCTTCTGCGAGCTCCACTGTATCCTGGCAACGGCCGACGGGAGATCTCGTGAAACTGCGTGCTAGGAGCCATGCATAATCTTGTAATCTCACCTAATGGGTAACTCGTCTTCTGAAAAAGCCCAAACGCGCGATACACTGGACTGTTATGTTATGTATAATTACAGTAAAGTGAAGTAGAATGAAATGTTTCATAGCAAGTTTATAAAGTAAGTTAATTTTCAGTTCAGATAGGGGATGTATCATTTATATGCCCTCATATTTTTATGTTTATGATAAATGATAGTGTTGCATATCTTACCCACATGTCTCAAACGTCATGCTTAAAGTAGTTTAAAAATATAGTACGCACAATAATAGCGATGTTTGATGTTTGGAAAGATGCGTATATGGATACAGCCTCGCTTTCATGCTATAAATCACGTGACACTTGTTAACTGAATTAACCCTTTTCGTTGCATTTAAAACACATTTCTATGCATATCTGACAAGTTTTGTGATGATTTGTTGGTTAACATAACAGTTATAGGCAATTTCATATCCCAGCCTCGCTTTCATGCTATTCTCGGTTTTCACCCACGTGACAAAGGCCTTGACAACGGTTGCTATCCGCCATGTTGGAGCCCCTCAAACGTAAACAACAGAGTCACGATATAGACGCTAGAGGGAAACAAACGACATGGTTCTCTGTATTATAGTTGGCTGTGGAAGTAAAAGTGGGAAGCAAGGCGTAAAATTATTCCGTATACCTTCTGTTATACATAATCAAGGTGAAGAGTTCGAAAAACTTACCGAAGAGAGAAGAGAAGCTTGGATTTCGGCGGTTAGTCGAGGTGATACAACGACTAAAGACATCCTGAAGAGCGAGAGAGTTTGTAACAAGCATTTTGTTTCGGGACAGCCTGCTCCGAACTGGGACAGATATAACGTGGACTGGAAACCTACCCTTAATATTGGGAAAAAACAATACAGAGAGGAAAACCTTGAGGCTGCTGCAAAGAGAGCTGAAAGAGTAAAGGCTCGAAGAAGACAATCGCTCGGGCAGCAAGAACGTGAGGCGGCAACAAAGAGGCTAAAATTGAATGAAAGCGGCAAGCGTGTTGCTGAAATCGATTTTATTGAATCAGGTGCTTCAGTGACTGAGCAAAATGTCGAGGAAAATCTTGGCGAATATGAAGAGAGTATGGATAAAGTCGATGAGAATCCTGCGACTTCGGTAAATGCTGATCGAAACGCAAACGGATGAGTCAACGGAAATGGCTTCAACAGACGCTGATTCACAAACTGAAGAGTTTGAATACATGTTCAGGAGAAGTGGATATCAAGCACCAGATCAAGAGTTCTTTAAATCTGATGACAAAGTTCGCTTTTACACGGGACTGCCTTCGCACGAAGTTCTCATGGTTGTTTTTGAGCATGTGACCCCTCATGTTTCTCGCAACACGCAGTCACTTGACCGCTTTCAAGAATTTGTTATAGTTTTGATGAAACTGAGACTAAACGTACCATTGCAGGACCTTGCTTATCGTTTCATGGTCTCGGTATCAACAATTTCAAGGATTTTTTCCTACTGGATAGTTGTGATGGACACCAGGTTAAAATTTATGGTATCCTGGCCTGAGAGAGAACAGCTATGGAGAACAATGCCTATGTGTTTTCAGTATGCATTTGGCAAAAAGGTCACAGTTGTGATTGACTGTTTTGAGGTTTTTGTAGAAAGACCATCAAATCTTTTAGCCAGAGCTCAGACATTTCCATCATATAAGCATCACAACACAATAAAAGTCCTTATTGGCATTACGCCCCAAGGGACTATTTCTTTTGTGTCTGAGGCTTGGGGAGGAAGGACTTCTGACAAGTTCCTAACAGAAAATTGTGGATTTTTAGACCAGTTGCTACCAGGAGACTTGGTTATGGCTGATAGGGGCTTTACGGTAACTGAAAGTGTGGGGCTGAAGCAGGCTAAGCTAGTAATGCCTGCATTCACTAGAGGGAAAACTCAACTGGATCCAGTTGACGTGGAACAGACACGAGGCATTGCAAATGTTCGTATCCATGTAGAAAGAGTGATAGGTCTACTGCGAAGGAAATACACTATTTTACAAAGTAACCTTCCTACCGACTTCCTCGCATGCAACCTTCAAGGACCACCTGACTCTCAAACCCCAATTATTGACCGTATGGTAAGAGTTTGCTCTGCCCTTGTTAATTTTTGTCCTCCAATAATCCCTTTCGACTAGTTTGCATCATGAACACTGGGCTTACGGTACTTTACGAAACGGTGCGAAACGGTATTTTGCGAAACGGTATTTTGCGAAACGGTATTTTGCGAAACGCTATTTTGCGAAACGGTATTTTGCGAAACGGTAATTTGCGAAACGGTATTTTGCGAAACGGTATATGCAAAAATGAGAACAGTTAGTAAACGATTTCTTGTCGAAAAATCTAGAATACTAACTGATACTCATTTCTGTAATCGCAAAATGTCAAAGTTTCTAAGTTTAGCGTATTCACGCAAAAAGCCGTAGCTGTTTGTAGCGCGTTAGTAAACTGTTCTGTCTATCGGCTCTCGCAGAGTGGATAGAACTTATACTGTATGACAAATGTTGACAAACTTATCCTTTCTTAGTTGCCCGTGATATTGGCGCTTGAGGAATCACATTTTAAGAGCAATCGTTCAGTTTTCAGAGCATGGTTGAAACTGTCTTTGTTCATCCTGGTTTCCGTGCCGTGAATATTTGACTTTTCGGCGCCTCCTTTCTCCTAAACTATTTGTTCAAATATCATAATTTTTTTTCTTTCGTATGTTCAGGATGTGTGTTTTGTCGTTTGCAAAAATGAGAACATTTGTTCAAGGATTTATTTTCAACAAGAGCCCATCTGGGCTTTCACTCGGGCCACATGAGATTGAAGATGAAATACACTTTCATTTGAAACCCTCTTAGTAATAACCAAAGGGAATAATTATTAGCAGTCTTTAGGAGTGGCCGGTAGCGCGGTGACTTTCATTCTCTGCTCCCCTAGTATATATACATGTATGTAATTTAATATTTTTGTTTTCTCGTATTTAAATTAAAGTAGTTGATATTTTACTGTAAACACTACTTATTCATGCAACGGCACGTTTACAATTTAGTCTGCAGGTCCGGTAAAACTGCAGGTTCCAGTCGTAAACAGTCCGAATTTGACCAAAGTGAAACGATCGAGCTGCTCGCGTCCGTAGATATATATTTTTCTTCGTTTGCATTTTTGACATGATATAATTCTTCAAATGGCACCATTGTTTTATTTCTTATGTTTAATAATACAGTTCTCAGCTGTAAAAACAATAGAACATTCTATGGAAGATTTCTTGTCCTAAAGTTTGGAAACGTAACACATGCATTTGACGCTAGAAAGTTCAGTACTCGTGGAAGTACGCAAGGTTAATTTACTAGTGGCAGTTTACTAGTTTGCACTATCGGCTGTTATGGAATGGAAACATACTTTCACAGCTTAATATGTATGTCGATTGGTCAGAAGGATATCTTGTTTAAATGCTACGGTCCTTTCGGCATCAGGAAATTTTTAAACGGGAGTTTTCGTACAGTATTTCAAGCTATATATGCTGTAGCGCGAGTTCAGTTAAGCCACAAATGTCCGTGAAACTAATACCGTGTTCATTATTATCGGTTTTCTCTATGGGTTCTCATGTATTCAATAATTACTTCTGGAGCTTCATATGCATGGCAATTGGTCACAATGATTTCCTCTTTCAGTTTTTCCCTTTAGTTTGGACATTAGGGATATATCCTTGGAGATTTCGTACAGTTTAGCGACCACGAAAGTGCGTAAACAAACTGTCACAAGCGGTTTCATAGCAGCTCGATGTTTGACTCCCATATAGTCGATGATAACTTATATAGCTTCATATGTACGTCGATTGCTCACAAGGATTTCCTCTTTCAGTTTTTCCCGTTAGTTTGGACATTAGGGATTTATTCTTGGAGATTTCGTACAGTTTAGCGACCGGTGTGTTGAAAGTAGAAAAGTTCGCTTGAAATTTAATACATGGGAACAAAGAAAAAACGAGATCTAACCTTTGATTATAATTCGATACCCGTTGATATCCAAACGTGTTTGGATATTGTATTTCGCTTACGTTTCTAAATGTACATTGGATCTGTCCAAACAGCGCTGATCGAATGTATTACGGCTCCTGGTTGTTCATGTATTTTTATTGTCAACAAGAGCGCCAGTTGAAATATCCTGAGCCTGTTGGAAGGCTTTCGCCCTCGCGGGTCGACCATTTTGATTTACTGTATTCACTTATGTAAATACATTTAACCTGGCGATTGTTGCGTGACCAGCACAGTGCAATCTGATTGGTTTGAATTTGACCTTTAACGCATGCGCAGAAGCCGTCTGACACTGATTAAAAATAATAATAATAACGACTTGCATTTTAAGACTCGGCGCTGCCACAGGCAGCCCGAGTAAAAAGGTTTGAAAACCAAATATGATAACTTCAGAACTGATTTTCATATTTGACGTAAACGATGTGGCAAGACATGCATTAATACCGATGCAACTTCAACTTCGTTGATCTTTCTTTTGGTGTATACTCTGGTCCCAGACGTTTTCTAGAGTGAAACCTCTGGAACCAGGGTATTTGGTGTATAGAAACCCTAGTTGTATTATCTGTATGCTGATATCGAACTGGGTTTGCATGGCGGCCATTTTGAATCACTTGGTCATGTTAAAAGCATTGTATCTTCGGTTCCATTGCTCGGATTAACTTCATGATCACACGATAATGTAAATAATGTCAAGCGATTATAATATTAAAGTTTCAGTCTCATCGGATCATTCTTTCTATTTAAAGTTTGGGTATGTACGACGACGTGGTTTTCGAGTTTCACGTAAATTAGGTATCAAAATATAAACGGTACTTTGCGAAACGGTATTTTGCGAAACGGTATTTTGCGAAACGGTATTTTGCGAAACGGTATTTTGCGAAACGATATTTTGCGAAACGGTAATTTGCGAAACGGTATTTTGCGAAACGGTCCCCCCAGAACTGAAGTCTGTTATGATTTATGTGTTTTCCAATTTGTTAAAACTTTAACAGAAATCTTTCAGCAATGACCTCCATCTTTGGTACACATAAAGTATGCATCCCAATGATATTGTAGCGTAAAATTTATAATGATGGAAATACCAAAAGCAAAGTTAGCCGGTTGAGAAGTTCACTTTTGAGAAAATTTCAACCCCAAAATTTACTGAAATAAAAAAGTGTTAGTGTGTTTACAATTTTAGAACAACTAATAGTTACTCGATTGACTTCATATTGGTGCTAAATGGAACCCAAGTCTTGCTGATGGTTTCTGTGGATCGAAACAAGACAAATAGTTAAGATCTAGAAAATTTGTTTTTAGATTTTCAAAGGGACAGCATGTTTTGACAAAAGTTTTCAATAGAAGTCAGTCGTGTCATTCTGAATGTCAGCTAAGCTGAACAGAAATCTTTCAGCTATGACCTCCATCTTTGGTACACATGAACTATACATCCCAATGATATTGCAGCATAAAATTCATAATGATTGAGATACCAGAAGCAAAGTTAGCCGGTTGAGAAATTCACTTTTGAGAAAATTTCATTGAAAAAATGAGAACATTTGATCAAAGATTTTAATTCTAAAAATTGGGAAAACCCAACATGATAACTTGAAAACTTATATTCATGCTTGACGTAAACGATGTTGAAAAATCATGCTGTACATCAAAATCTAAAAGCTAATTTTCTGGATCTTAACTTAATTGTCTTGTTTCGATCCACAGAAACCATCAGCAAGACCTCATGGGGTCCATGCATTTAGCACCAATATGAATATGGTTGTTCTAAAATTGTAAACACACTGACATTTTTTTATTTCAGTGAATTTTGGGTTGGAAATTTTCTCAAAAGTGAATTTCTCAAACGGCTAACTTTGCTTCTGGTATCTCAATCATTATGGATTTTATGCTACAATATCATTGGGATGTATAGTTTATGTGTACCAAAGATGGAGGTGATTACTGAAAGATTTCTGTTAAAATTTAAAAAAATTGGAAGACAGCTGCACATAAATGAAATCTGTATATTATAGTATATTTTACTTATGTTCCATCGAACATTACCGAACAGCAGCAAACACGTAGTTTCTTACGAAGAATGAGAGGGCTTTTTCAAAGAAATGAGTTCATTTGGAAGAGTTAGGATAATGATTTCTCAAGTCTGTAAACTTCTGGGGTAAGAAAAACTATCTACCTTTCACCTGACGGAGGAAATTACGCCTATCGGATGGGTTTTCGTGGGAAAAATCGGCCTCAAGTACCTCGTGGTTTGAATTGGAGTGTGCAGCCTTTCCTTT
This sequence comes from Actinernus sp. WN-2022, assembly GCA_030867875.1. Taxonomy (NCBI): domain Eukaryota; kingdom Metazoa; phylum Cnidaria; class Anthozoa; order Actiniaria; family Actinernidae; genus Actinernus; species Actinernus sp. WN-2022. Next base: position 89,257,915 of record JAOWCC010001634.1, read on the forward strand.
ATTTAAGACAGAGAAGAGAGAAAAACCCAAAGTGAGAGAAATGCCCCATAACCGCCATTTCTAGACCCCAGAGAAACAACAGGACAACAACAAACTCTTAAGGTAAGTTTATTTTCTTTATCTGAGAATTTTGTGAAATAATAGTCACACAGTGCAAATACAGAGCTTGGGCTGCCTGTGGTCTTGCCACATCGTTTACGTCAAACATGAAATCAGTTCTGAAGTTATCATATTTATGGTTTTCAAACCTTTTTGAAAAGAAATCCTTGAACAAATGTTCTCATTTTTGCAAACGACAAAACACACATCCTGAACATACGAAAGAAAACAATTGATGATATTTGAACAAATAGTTTAGGAGAAAGGAGGCGCCGAAAAGTCAAATATTCACGGCACGGAAACCAGGATGAACAAAGACAGTTTCAACCATGCTCTGAAAACTGAACGATTTCTCTTAGAATATAACTCATGAAGTAGAAATATCACGAGCAACTGAGAGAGGATAGCCGTGTGAACAGTTGTCATACAGGATAAGTTCTAAAAGTGATTATCCATTCCGCGAGACCCGATTGACCAGTGTAACAAACCGCTTAACACTGCACGCAGTTAACGCCATTACAGATAAAAATTTACGCACTATGCTCTGAAAACTGTACGAATTCTCTTAAAATGTGATTCCTCAAGCGCCAATATCACGGGCAACTAAGAAAGGATAAGCTTGTCAACATTTGTCATACAGTATAAGTTCTATCCACTCTGCGAGAGCCGATAGACAGAACAGTTTAATAACGCGCTACAAACAGCTACGGCTTTTTGCGTGAATACGCTAAACTTAGAAACTTTGACATTTTGCGATTACAGAAATGAGTATCAGTTAGTATTCTAGATTTTTCGACAAGAAATCGTTTACTAACTGTTCTCATATTTGCAAATTACCGTTTCGCAAATTACCGTTTCGCAAAATACCGTTTCGCAAATTACCGTTTCGCAAAATACCGTTTCGCAAATTACCGTTTCGCAAAATACCGTTTCGCACCGTTTCGTTTCGCAAAGTACCGTAAGCCTGAACACTGCACAGTCTATGATTTATTTTTAGGCCACATTTTTCACTACTCAATATCTATTTAACAGATAGAAAGTTTATATTTAAACAATTGTGGTATTCTAAGGGTGTTAGTATTGCAATGCTGCAATCTGATTGGTCGAGTTACTCACTATCTATCAGCTCATAGATAGCTCATTAACTATCTGATCATCAAAATCTCGAGCTCATAGTCTAATTGATAAATAGAAAGCAAATAGCTCAGCCAATCAAATTGCAGAGTTGCCCATAGAACACTAGTGTTTATACTTAGCTAGAATAGTGAACTCGTAAAATCTGATTAAAGACACTGTACAAAGAAGTTTTAGTGAGTTGTTTTATTGCAGAGCATACATCATGATATTGGTTGACTTATTTACATAGTCTGTGGTCCCGTCCTTATGTATAAGAAACATATACTTATGTCTAAAAAGTAAGACTGTATTCTAATCAAATACACACCCTGCTTTAGGTGCTCTGATTTATTTCAGTTTTTTTTATGCCCAATTAATACAGTGCAACAAACCTAAACTGCTTTCAAACACCAAATAAGAACCTGTTTCAATGTTTAGGCTTAACAGGTTCTTATACAATGGGGGTTTAAATGCCAGTACAGGTTTTTAATACACTAGGTTCTTACACACAGGGTTTTACTGTATTTAATTTTTTTTTTTTTAGGTTGTATAACTGAAACATACAATGTATCTTATAATGACAAAAACAATAATATTACTAAAAATGTGGAAACATAGTAATTTTCCCATCTTTAAGACATGCTGCCAAATGTGGTCGCATTCTAGAGACATCAAACATGACATGAGTGGGGTCTACTCCAAAGGCAAGGCATGTTGCAATAGCAATAGCAAACACACCACAGTCACTGCCATTGGTTTGCTGCTGAACTGGAACATACATGTAGGTTAGGTCCACAAGTTTACCAGCTAGCATATCTTTGGTTTGTTCCTCAACCTCTTGGCATATTACATCATTGTAAAGGCTGTCAAATAGATGCACAACACCTGGTAGACATCCAATAGAACTAATACATACCCAATGATCATTCCCTGTGTGCAGAATTTGTACAAACTCCCCACTAACTATATCAAAATTGCGAACAGGACCTAGGATAGTTCGTTGGAATCCCGCAATTAATGGGTTATGTTGCTGTAAAAGTACTTGAGCTTGTTGAATAATATTACAATCAAGCCATCCAGTTGTACTGTTAATTGTAGCATAATCACTGCTTGTGAGGTGAGCAAGTACACTTGTTTTGTTGGTTACACCGTCAGTTTCTTTAACAATTCTAATTCCGTCTTCGTCCTCACTGCACGAAGAGCTAGAAATAGAAGTGCATGTGGCAGACTGCACGTTCGGCCTCTTACAGGCAGGACATTGCCAAGTGGTCTTTGAATTGTTCGGCATTCTCTTAAGTCCAAGACAAATCAGGTGAAAAAACTTCCCATTTGTACAATTGTGGTTATGACACTCGACCAGCTTGTCATTTATTGTAGCTTTGACCCCGCAAACACAGATACTGTCACACAGCAAAGCTGCCTGGTTAACAACAGATTGTTGTGCTTTCCGTTTAGCCTGCGACATGCCCTTTCCTCGTTTAAACTGGGGTAGCCTGCTACAATGCGGGCAGTACCATGTTCTTGGCATGGTTACCAAGTCAATGGCCAAACAGGAGGGGTGGAAGTCCTTGTAAGGGCAATCAGTGTTGCTACAAGATATGGTTGTCTTGTCTCGTTCAGCCCGGCAGAAGCAGATTCCACCATCCTTTGGCATTGTTACAGGGAGTGTGCATCTCCTTGTGTACCATCTTCCAAGGATCTCAGGGAGAATGCAAATTCTCCAAAAAGCTTCGAGCTTAGGTAGCACGTACCCTGTTCAAGTGCTGAACGTCAGGCAGAATACGCTCTGTTACCAAGTGGGCATTAATGCCCTCAGTGTCAATCCCACACACAACAAAGTCACAGTATATATGCTCTTTCTGGCAATGTAAACAGCTGCTGTTGTACCTGATAGTAGTAGTTGTGATTTCTTTTAAGGAGAAATTTGCCATCCTTTTTCTCCAAGCATGATTTCTTATCCATCGCATATTTGTTGAAATCACAACCCTGGATGCTAAAAGGGCATTTGACCTCCCACACCCCATGCCACAGCAATCACATGACATTAAAAAGTCTGGTGTTGCATGTAGAAATGGATATTGTTTGTTAACAAAAAGTCCACATCTCTTTAGCTCAAAGTTTTTATGGATAGATTTCATTTTCACCTCATATGCTTTAATAGCATAATCTTCATATTTACAGCCATATGTTTGATAGCCTTAGTGTTAGGCTTGTATAAATTTGGGTAGCAAACAGATTTAATGCATGACTGTGGAGGCTGTGCTAGGTTACTGTGGAAGGCTGTCCCACTATTAAACAGAGGCACCAATCCTACCAGCTCTGTGTCTAAAAAAAACTGATCCCTTTGCTTGCAGTCTAGTGTCCTTTTCGACTTGTGTTATTTGCTCATTTGAGATATCCATCTTTACATTAATGCACTTTTTCAGTAGTTCTGGATATTCAAGATCAAGATTTTCTGTTTCCAAAAGGTCTGTAACAACGGGTACAGTCCGACTCTCAGCCACAAACTGTTCGGCATAAGGTGGGATTAGGCTTAAAGCCACAGCTTTTGTGTTACATTTATTTAGTTTTTCAAACAAATGTGCTATTTCCCCTTTGGAGGAGGGTGCAACTTTGGGGGAATTTTCTCTCTGTGCATAACTTTTCCGTTCACTGTTATTTTCTTCCAGGGAATCGATTTTCATATCGAGGATTTCCTTTAGTTTCTTGGCAGACGAAAAATCGATATCCTTTATCCTGGCGTAAGGCACTTCATTCACGTAGGTCGGCAGTAGCCACGAGCATTTCACTTGGGTACAGGCCAACTTTCCGTTAATGCGTATCCAAGCTTCAATGTAAAATAGAACACTGGCGACATGTGAGCATGATTCTGCGAGACCGGCTTTGCATCCCAAGCGGTGAGCCGATAAAATAGTTCCATCGCTTTCGGCAATGATCCATATGTTTACAAGCGGGTCATTCACGGCACCAACAAAACCTGGATCGGATCGGATCGAATCGGATCGAATCGGATCGAATCGGATCGAATCGGATCGAATCGGATCGAATCGGATCGAATCGGATCGAATCGGATCGAATCGGATCGAATCGGATCGAATCGGATCGAATCGGATCGAATCGGATCGAATCGGATCGAATCGGATCACGGATCGGATCACCCCAGCAAACAAATTACAGGGCCGTTTTTGCTCGAGGGTTTACCTATCCTTCAAGTCAAGATTTAAAGTCAGGATTTCGAGTCAGGCTTTAGGGTTTAAGTGTACTCGGAGAGGTTTATGTCCCATCACCCAGATCATCGACCGACAAAAGAATCGAAAAGAAGTGGTTCGATCGTGAAATACATAAACGAAACCCATAAATCAAAGTGTATCAGGGACATGGCGAAATGGATCAGTCTACCAGCAGACTTTCGCATACATTTCAAGCTTCGACGGTAATTTGACTGGAATTTTTACAATGTAAGAGTTACAGTTTAACTTTCTAAATGTTTATTTTTTCTCCACATTTATATAGGGGAATACCCTGGTTCCAGAGGGGCTCAGGTACGAATATACTGTAATGTGCCGCGATCGAAAGAGTTTTGATTCCCCGAAGGAGTTTTGTTTTGCGTGACGACCGTTGATTTAAGCTGGTCTCGCTTCGCTCGCCCCGACGATTTCGAGCCTCTGGTATCCAGGGTAATAGGGGAATCGATCCAGGAGTGTTAACAGCGCGACTGGTCTAGACAGTTTGCAAAAGCGCGGAGGTTGTATTCAAACGAGTACTCGAGTTTAGACCAGTTCAGGGAAGACAATATTGTGTATTATCCATGATTTTCTCTTTTTTGTGTGGAAGAATTAAACTGTTTGGAGCCCTTTCATAGCCTTCGAAAAATGTTTAGGTCGCATTTTTGTGTCAATGAAATCGACACGCCGGACTAAGCTTCATAGAATTGAACTACTGACTCACACCACGAAAGGTTTCACTTGAAATTCGAGGGAAATGCCGGAGGAAATGACTGTCAAAGGGCAAAATATAAAGATAAACATATGTATTTTATACTTAGCTGTCAAAGCAAAAAAATAAAACGTCATATATAAACGAAACGGGTCGTAATTGTTGTGGCGGGAAAAATATAAGTGATCCGATCCGATCCGGTCTGCGATCCGATCCGATCCGAACCGGTCCGGGTAAATTTTTTTTTTGGCCCCAGTTCAGATCAGTGAGCAACTTTACCATGAGGCCTTGCGCGCCCAATCCAAGATGGCGGACAAAGGTGGCGGACATGGGGAAAGGAAATTGTTCTCGGGGTGGTGCTAGTAAAATTTTGCCAACTATGAAGACGTAATTCAAGAAACCACGTGATATTGCCATAATAACGGGAGGAGTGGGTCAGTATGAAATAATACGCAGTGGGTAGCTAGCGTGACCATAATAGTTCACGGAAGATTTATTACGAATTTCGGCACCGGCTTTTGCAGTCGGATCGTGGGCAGATTTTCAGTATTCTTACTAAACTGGATTTGTAAATGGAGCCGAATAAGAAGGGGTTTGAAAAATCTCGGAAACTCTTGTTTCCTGAATAGTGCAATTTTGTTCGGGTTGCGATACCTAGTTTAATTTGACACATTTCTTTGCGTTCAGTTCCGGACATCAACCGAAAAGCTGCAAGTTGAAAGGTGAGAATTTTAAGTTTCCTTATTAAAAATTTTAAGACCTTGTAATCTTTAATTACTTATGATTCTTTCCCGATTGTGCAAAGCAATTATTCTCTTCCTGAGAGAGAACAAGGGGATCAATCTTAATAAATACCCTAAGTGCTATAACGGTAAAACAAAGTGAATGTTAAAAAACTAATTTCCTTACGCAAGGAACAAAGGAACAAAGTATATTTTATAAGCCTTTTTTTTTACTTTTCCAATTACTTTTATATGCAGAGTTATAAAAAAATATATTCATGTATGTATGTATATATATGTTACATTTGTACCAGGAAGAGAAAGAGCATTAGGGTACTAATTGTAATTTTGGGTGACTTTAACAATTGCACTTATTAAATCATAAACCCTACCCCACATGTATACTGATTTGTTTCAGTTCAACCCTTTGACTAATAGTTGAAGTCTCATATTTCTTTACAGTAACAATATATACAATAAATACAATATAATGTACTTCTTTAATTTATAGTTAAACAACACATTGCTTGAATCCATTATTTGTGCCAATATATAATATTATATACTAGAACACACTTAACATGCATTTTAAATTTAAAAGTTGTGTTAAATAATAATGATCAATTCATTGGTAATCAAAACCTTTAAACACAGCCATGCATATGTACTTGTAAATGTGAGTGTTTTATCAGCAAATAAAAATGTACATGCATGCTTTTATATAACAAGTGTGCTAGTATAGATATAATTTTATATAACTGGCAACATACAATTGTGGTCGTAATACAGCTTCAACACTTGAAAAATACTGTGTTTGGTTTTCTGACAAAACAATTGTGACAAAATTGCAACCCACCCAATGACAGGGTTCTTTTTATTCCTTTAGGCTGCATTCATTATGTATACCACATGGAGAGTGGGGAAGAGAGGTGATTTTTAAGGGATCCCAATTTTTTTTAACAGAAGGAAGGGGGATCTTAAAATTCATAAATGAAAGGACTTCAGGGGGGGATATGTTATTTAAAAAAACAATGCATGTTTGTCAAATAATTAGACCTACACTTAAAATGGTAGGTGAATAGAATGGCTAAATGCACTAAATAGAGCTAGGAAATGCAGGAGAATGCACTTCTGATAATCTGAAATGTAAAAACTTTCCCGCCTTCCCTAAAAACATTTTTTCTTAGGGTTGCATGCAGCTAGGTTGCCTGATGTAAGGAATTAATGAATGTTTTATATCAAAGAACAATATATTCTAGTGTAGTTTTGGAATACCAGCAACAAATACTTTTTTACAATAATTTACACCAAAGTACCGGTAGTAATAACAGTAATTTTATGGTTTATTCTTAGCTTTTCTACATTAGTATCAAACTGAGTTTCACGACCCAACATCACAGTTCTGTAAAATTATGCTTGTAATAATGCTGGTTTGCATATGGAAATGGCCAGCGGGGGGGTTGTATTTTTTTTAAAGGATAGAGGGGGGTTATTATGAATAAATCACCTGCACCCCTGTGGTATACTTAATGAGCACAGCCTTATAGTCCAACTAATTTACATGCTGTACATTTACTTCAAATATCACAACTGAAAAGTTCAAAAGCTCCACAGGGTGCTTATTTATAAAAAGATCATGAAGTCATGCATCCTCTTGTTGACCAGGCACAAATAATCAGTTCAGTGATGGATAATAAATAAGTACATTTTGTTGTATTTTTTGCAAATGTTGTTACTGTAAAGAAATACTAGACTTCAACTAAGGAAAGAGTTGGAACTGAAACAAATTAGTATACCTAGGAAGGGGTAGTCTTTAACACATAACCTGCATAACCCTACCCTCCCTCTCTCCCCCACCCCGTCTCCACCCAACCCATATAAAATATTCCTAAAGCATACTCAAAATATATTCAAAAGTCTAAAATTTACAAGTACTCCACCTCAAATATTTTGATTGAAAATGACTACCAAAAAAAATAAAGATTGTTGGATAACCCATATTCCCTGAAAAAAAATTAAATTATAGATTAGTACCCTTGCCTTTCTCTACCTGGTACAACTGTAACAAATACATAAATATACATGAATGTTGTTTTACAACTGCACCATGTATTGGGAAAGTAAAAAAAGGCTTCATAAGTGATGTAGGGAGGGGGGTCTGGGAGTGCTATACAAATGACTTTTTATTATAATATATTTTACAAATTGAAAACAATATATTTTCTTATGAAATTACGACACAATTTTTATAAATTTTGGGGGCTCTACCATTGTTCCAAAGTCGGAATCTGCCATTGGAGTGCGTCTTCCCTTTATAAATTAAAATTGGTCACTCACTCTCTGTTGACCCCGAAAATAATTTTAGCGCCCAAAAACGTCGCGTCAAGTGCGTGAATTAAGACGTGAAAGGCGAACACGAAACTGAAAGCAAATTAACTTGCGTTGATCTTTGTGCTTTGCGTTTTTATTAAACATTCACTTTATTTTACATTAGCACTTGCGGGTATTTATTACCTTTCATATTTGAAAAGATCCCCTTAATTGTCATCTCTCTTAAGAGAATATATACTGGAATATATATTTATAAATCGCTTCGCACATTACCAACAAAACCTAATATCCTAATGTTTTTGTATGGGGAAAATAATCAAGGTCTTATGATTTTTGATTAGGAAACTTAAAATTCTTACCTTTCCACTTGCAGCTTTTCGATTGATGTCCGGAAACTACGCAAAAAATGTCTCAAAGACAAAGGTATAAACCTGATAAACGATCGAGTACTGAAACAAGTTTCCGAGATTTTTCGAACAGAAAAATCCAGGTTAGTAAGAATACTAAAAATCCCACGATCCGTGCAAAAGCCGGTTCCGAATTCGTAATACTGAACCGTAAGTTGCCGCCAGCCACTTTCTTACTGACCCACTCCTCCCTTCATTATGGCAATACACGTGGTTCCTTGAATTACGTCATCACAGTTGTCAAAATTTTACTAGCACCACCCCCAGAACAATTTCCTTTCCCCAAGTCCGCCATCTTTGTCCGCCATCTTGGATTGGGCGCGCAAGGCCTCATGGTAAAGTTGCTCACTGATCTGAGTGGGGCCCAAAAAAAAAATTTGCCCGGTCCGGTCCGATCCGATCCGATCCATGAGGCCTTGCGCGCCCAATCCAAGATGGCGGACAAAGATGGCGGACTTGGGGAAAGGAAATTGTTCTCGGGGTGGTGTTAGTAAAATTTTGACAACTGTGTTGACGTAATTCAAGAGACCACGTGATGTTGCCATAATAAAGGGAGGAGTGGGTCAGTAAGAAATAATACGCAGTGGGTGGCTGGCGGCAACTTTGTAGTTCATGTTTCATTTTCGCGGAAGATTACGAATTCGGCACCGGCTTTTGCGCGGATCGTGGGATTTTCAGTATTCTTTAATACTATTAAACCTGGATTTTTCTAACCGTTGGAGCCGAATAAGGGTTTGAAAAATCTCGACAACTCTGGTTTCCTGAACGGTGCAATTCAATTGTTCAGACATTTTTGCGTATTTTCCGGACATGTCATCAATCGAAAAGTTGAGAAGCTTTGTTTTTGTAATTTTGTTGGTTGTGCGAAGCGATTATATATATCTCGGTATATACAGAGAGATGACAAGGGGATCTTCTCAAATATGAAAGGTAATAAATACCCCTAAGTGCTAATGTAAAATAAACAAATTTCCTCATGCAAGGCACAACGATCAACGCGCATTACTCTTTCGTGTTCGCCTTTCACGACTTTATGATTTACGCGAACTTGGCGAGACATTTTCGCACGCTAAAAAATATTTTCGGAACCGCAAGTAGCTCAATTTATAAAGGGAAGACACACCCGACTTCGGAAGAATGATAGAATCCCCAACAGGAACAAAGTATATTTTATTTAAAAAAAATGTTTTGCACTCGCAGAACCCCCCCCCCCCCCCCCCCCCCCACACCCCCCCCCCCCCCCCCCCCTCCCAATTAGTTTCACCCATCCGTATTTACTTTGCCAATACATTGTGCAGAGTTATAAAACAACATTCAAATATATGTATGTATTTGTTACATTTGTACCAGGTCAGAGAAAGGTACTAATTTATAATTTAAATTTCTTCAGGGAAATTATGGGTTATCCAACCATTTTTTCTTTTTTTGGGTGGTCATTTTCAATCAAAATATTGGAGGTGGGGTACTTGTGAATTTTACAGAATTATGAATATATTTTGTGTATGGTTTTGGTATTCTTTATGAGGGTGGGGGAGGGAAAATAGGGTTATGCAGGTTATATGTTTATAAAGACTACCCTTTCCTAGGTTATACTGATTTGTTTCATTTCCACCCCTTTCCTTAGAGTTGAAGTCTAGTATTTCTTTACAGTAACAATATTTGCAATAAATACAACAAAATGTACTTCTTTATTATCCAATACATGCAGGCTTGAACCCATTATTTGTGCCTGGCCAACAAGAGAATGTACATGATTTCATGCCTTCCTTTATAAATATTAGCTATCCCATGGAGCTTTTGAACTTTTCAGTTGTGATATTGGAAGTAAATTAAAGGCTGCATTGATTAAGACTATACCACATACAGGGGGGCAGATTATTTATTCAGATTACGTCATATTTTTATGACTCCCCCAGAATAAACTGCTTATTTAAATAATTTTAGCAACCCCCCTCCATCCTTTCAAAAATTTAATACACCGCCGCCCCTAGCCCTCCCCCTAGACCATTTCCATATGCAAACTAGCATTATTTAACAAGCATAATTTTACAGAACGTTTAATACTACAATATGTCGAAAGCTAAGAATAAACCATAAAATTAACTGTTATTAATTACCACTACTTTGGTGTCTGTAAAAAGTATTTGTTGCTGCATGGTATTCCAAAACTACACAAGAATATATTGTCCTTTAATTGATATAAAACATTATCATTAATTCCTTACATCAGGCATTCCTAGCTGCATGCAACCTTAAGAAAAAGTGTTCTGGGGGGGGGGGGGGGGGGGGGGAACTGGGAAGGTTTTTAGATTTTAGATTATTGCAAGTGCATTCTCCTGCATTTCTTAAGCTAGCTCTATTTAGTGCATTAATTAGCCATTCTGTGCACCTACCATTTTAAGTGTATATACGTAGGTCTTTGTTTGACAAACATTAAAAAAAAATTAACATTAATCCACCCAACCTTTCATAAATAAATTTTAAGATTCCCCCCTTCTAAAGCCTAGCTGTTAAAACAAATTGGGATCCCTTAAAAATCACCTGCCACCTGCCCCCCTCCCCCTGTCAGGTATACATATTATGAATACAGCCTAATTAAGGAATAAAAAGAACCCTGTAATTCTTGGGTTCCAATTTGTTCCAATTGTTTTATCAGAAAACCTTAAACACAGTATTTTTCAAGTGTTTAGAAGCAGTATGAATTAAGGCTATACCAATTATTTGTAATTGTTGCCATTTACATAAAATTATATATAATACTAGCACACTAGTTGTTATATAAAAGCTAGCTCAGAATTATGCTTGTACATGCATTTTTATTCGCTTATGAAACACTCACATTTACAATAATTTTTGGCTGTGTTTAAAGGTTTTTTTCTACAATAAACAGCTAGTGCACAACCTTCTGATTAATTAGTCAATTAAGCTTTAATAAATAATAGTGTTATCTACGGTGGCTGGTTAGGGCCATATGATATTTAACTTTTTTTAATAACCTGAAAAAGTTACTTTTCTTTGGCGGTAATGTTTTTTTTTCTTCAATCAAATGAAAAGTACATATTTTAAAATACATGAATTAGTTTTTTTCTCATAACTCGAGATCTCGACTTACAACTGTATATCTCGACTTATAACTCGAGATCTCGACTTATAACTGTATATCTCGACTTATAACTCGAGATCTCGACTTATAACTGTATATCTCAACTTATAACTGTATATCTCGACTTATAACTCAAGATCTCGACTTATAACTGTATATCTCGACTTATAACTCGAGATCTCGACTTATAACTGTATATCTCGACTTATAACTGTATATCTCGACTTATAACTCGAGATCTCGACTTATAACTGTATATCTCGACTTATAACTGTATATCTCGACTTATAACTGTATATCTCGACTTATAACTCGAGATCTCGACTTATAACTGTATATCTCGACTTATAACTCGAGATCTCGACTTATAACTGTATATCTCGACTTATAACTCGAGATCTCGACTTATAACTGTATATCTCGACTTATAACTGTATATCTCGACTTATAACTGTATATCTCGACTTATAACTCGAGATCTCGACTTATAACGGTATATCTCGACTTATAACTCGAGATCTCGACTTATAACTGTATATCTCGACTTATAACTCGAGATCTCGACTTATAACTGTATATCTCGACTTATAACTGTATATCTCGACTTATAACTCGAGATCTCGACTTATAACTCGAGATCTCGACTTATAACTGTATATCTCGACTTATAACTGTATATCTCGACTTATAACTGTATATCTCGACTTATAACTAAAACTAGAGATCTCCACTTTCGGGGTCAGCGGTAAGCTGCATCGGAGCAGTAGGTACTTCATATATGATATATATTGTGTACTGAATATATATCTAAATTCCACTGTATTCTCCTGTATTCTCCTCGTATATGATATATATAGCCTCCTCCGCAGGCAACTCCTAAATAATAAGAAACAAGAAATTTGAATCACCGGGATTCCTGTGTGGAAGGATCATCTGAGCGGGCTTCCTGTGGAAGGTTCAGGGGAGGGGGAGGGGGGTGGGGCAGAGAAAAAATAAGAAGTCCGCAGTTTTACGGGAGTTGCCTGCGGAGGAGGCTATGATATATATTGTGTACCGAATATATATATTCTCCTTCATTCTACTGCGTTCCCCTGTATTCTACTGTGTTCCTCTGTGTTCTACAGCATTCCCCTGTATTGTACTGCGTTCCTCTGCGTTCTACTGTGTTCCCCTGTGTTCTCCTGTATTCCCCTGTGTTCCCCTGTATTCTACTGCGTTCCCCAAGCGTGTCACAATATCAGCTCATGCTAGAAATCTGGGCTTTTTATTTGATAACTCTATGTCATTAAAACGTGCCTTTTTCCATATTAGAAATATTGCTCGAATTAAGAAGTACTTATTAGAAGTACTTACCTATTGTTGGTGGTGGAAAGTATGATCATATTTGACCTGTTCTTCAGCATCTCCACTGGCTACCCGTAGAAAAACGAATAACTTATAAGATATTACTTTTTACATTTAAAGCTCTAAATAATCTGGTTCCTACCTACATTCGTAATATGGTAGAGTACTATACTCCTCCTCGTAATCTTAGGTCTGCCAATAAGTTCCTTCTGAAGGTTCCTACAGTCAATTTAAAGAGCTATGGAGAAAGAGTTTTTTCCGTTATTGCGCCAAAACTGTGGAATTTGTTGCCACTTAATATTAAGTTATGCCCCTCGGTGGGAGTCTTCGAAGCTAAGTTAAAAGCATATTTATTTAAGGAAAGTTTTTATTAGTTTAGTTATTGCTTAGATCGTCAGATTTATAGTTTTTGTAAATTAACTTGCCTGTTTTCCAGCCTTTGGACGTTTAGGATTAAGGCGCTATATAAATGTAGAATTATATTATACTTTATAATATAGATACGATAGTACGCGCGCTCTGATTGGCTAAGAAGCCATGTTTTATCAGAGTATATAACATGGTTAGCCGTGTTATATAGTTTTCAACTGGCGGTTTCCTTTCATCGCGCTCGTAAATCTATATTATAAAACAGATAAAGAAGCCTTAAATCCATGTTTTACACTATCATAAAACACTCTGGTCATTTGAGAACACTCTAGAAATGTTGAAAGCACGCGCCTTCGGCTTGTGCTTTAACATTTCTCTCATGTTCTCAAATGCCCCATCGTGTTTTATGATAGTATAAAACATGGCTATATAAGGCTTCTTTATTTGTTAAATATATGTTCTAGAAAACCTTCTTATTTCTTGATAACTATTTAGTTTTTTACCTTTGATTTCATTCCGTGGAGAAAACTGGCAAATTATTTTCTCCGCAGAAGCCTGCCACGCCGCGAAGCCACAAGCCCTAAAATAGCGTTGTTTTTCTCAGCTTTTTTCTGTCAAAATCAACTAAAACTTTTCTTTTTCCAAGAGAAACGAACATAACTAGCCTGAAATACAGCCGCCAATGCAAGAAATTCTAAATGCCATAAACCACTCGCGTTCATTATCTAACCTATACCTAGAACATAACAAGCCTGAGAATTTTAAAGATTTAAAAATAAAATAAAAATAAGACTTAGACAAAATTTGCAAATGAAAAAAAGAACAATTATCCTGATAGGGGGTTCAGGACACTCCACTAGACCATGGAGTCCTACGAACAATAGATGGTTTGCACTCAATCCCCAGAGATTCAAATAACAAAGGGCATGGCGGCCATGTTGGTGTACAGAACAAAAGAATATTGTTAACTGTACACCAACATGGAGGCTATGACGTCACGTGCAAAGGGTCCGTTTGGGTGACAATTTTTCTATTCCAAGGTAAGCTTGAAAATTTCCGTCCCACAGCAACCTCGTAAACAAGTAACGAAATACTTTCCAGCCCCCTACAGTTTAAATTAAATAACAAAAAAAACTGCCATGTAGGTGGGGAGTTGAACCCAGTGTACCTTCGGTGTACGGTGCACGAGACAAAAAAATGCGACACGGAAACAACGATGGTATCTCGGTACGAGTTTTAGTGTATTATGTATATTAAAATCACACGAATGTGACGAATACTCGTTTAGCATTTTAGTTCGGAAAGAAGAGGGTGAATTTATTACACATACCCTAAGGTGCACAGTGAAAAGCATGGTTTATAAGGTAGTGCCTTTTGAACAGGTTAAGTGTGTACATGTTCGCTAATATCCTCTCCGGTAAACTACAAAAGTTCGAAAATAGGACGGCTATAGGCTGATCCTAAGTACTGAATATAAAACGAGCTCCAAATTAGTACTTGATATTTCAGATTGGGAACGACTTGACGGAAAAGTAAAGCCAAGCGCAAAGCAGTTCTAATGTACAAAATCATGGACTTCTGACAAAATTCAAACTGAAACGGTTGCAGTGCACCAATTAGCTTACTGAACTATTTTATACAGTTGGAGACTCGGTCCACTACAATTTTTAAAAGAGAATCTGCCTCGAAATTGTGCTTGCCCCAATCAAAAACCGAATTTATGAAGACAAGCTTTTGTTATTTTATGGGGCTAAGCTTTGGGACAAGCTTCCAACCAAAGTGCGCGAAATGAAGTCTCTAGTTGCCTTTAAAAAGAAGTCGTAAATACCCCTCTCATTACCGAACTTCATTAAATAGATTTATTTATACTAGAACTAATAGTTTCAAATTGAAAGTGACATGCTGTCGAGCGAATATAGTAGCAATTGATTAGAATCTAAGACATGTATTAAGGCCATCATATACCCATCTAATCAGCATCTAATATTAGAAGAGCACCATTTGAATGAATGAAAGTATTCATCAAAGCTGAACGCAGAGTAACAAAGTTCGCGGTAAATTCCGACATTTTGAAAGGGGTGCAAACATGGCGCGAAATAGTGTTTGTATGGGAATCCGATGCCAAATAAAATACGTAAAATCGAATTTCTGGAATATTCTTCAGATACAAACTTAAGATGTCAGGTAATAGATTAACATATCGAAATTTGAGGGATGTAGCTGTGCTGGGAAGCGTGCAATCGTGTTTTCAGTTTTCCATACGTCTGTAAAATATATGCATTATCACTTCGTATACGTCCATTTGAACTTTTGATATATGAATATTAACAGGGCTTGCGTTTCGAAAATCTTTGAAAATCTCCCCTTACAGGCGGGGGAGTCAAGTCTCCCCTCTTAAAAATTTCCCGTTTTTAGGAATAGGGGAGACACGTTCCCCCAAATCTTTAAGTGAAACGCGAGCCCTGAATATATAAATTTGTGCACTATGTAAGTTAATTGTTATTACACCCTATATATTGATTAGAACATGGGCGGATTTAGGAGGGGTGGATTGGGTGGCTAGCCGACCAAATTGCAGCATTTTCCAGAGGCAATGCATGTTCCCGAACAAAAAATCTAAGACAGCCAGCCCCTTCAAAAATCCTGGATCCGCCTCTGTAGAACCATCAAAAACTTTAGTTCTCTCAACAGCTGAGGGTCAAGGGGGTAATCCATCACAAATCACTGGTCACATTTTCTTAAAATCACGGATCACAGTTTTCATTTTATCCTGTTTTCATGGATCGCAAGCCCCGTTAAGGCTAATTCACGAATCATGGCAAAAAAATTGGGCAGTTTTAACGAATCATGACCAAATTTTGGCTGATTCTCGGATCACGTATTACCCCTTCACCACCCTGCTGTCTCAATTTCATTGGCTGTAATAAGTAAATGATTGCCCAGCCATGTGAATATCGGTCCTCTGGCATTGATTTTTTTGCCTTAAATCCTTGTTAATGCTCTAGTTCTTATTAAGATCGTTATTAAAGTTCTGCTTTTTGTGCACTCGTGGGGAACACGTACAGTAGAATACAGCTAGGGAACACAGTCAGAATACGGGGGAACACAGTTGAATACAGCTAGGGAACACACTAGTACAACATAGGGGGAACACACTACTAGAATACAGGGGAACACAGTAAAATACAGGAGAACACATTAGGATACAGGGGAACACAGTAGAATGCAGTGGAACACAGTAAAATACAGGGTACACAGTAGATACCAGGGGAACACAGTACAATACGGGGCATTACACAATTTACAATACAGGAGAATACAGTAAAATACAGGGGAACACAGTAAAATACAAGGGAACACAGTAGAATACTGCCAGGTAAACATGTACATTAGAATACAAGGGAACACAGTACAATTCAGGGGAATGCAGTAGAATACAGGAGAACACAGTAGAATACAGGCCGGGTTGCGCAGTTGAATACAAGAGAACACAGGGGAATACAGGGGAACACAGTAGAATATATACAGGGGAACACAGTAGAATATATACAGGGGAACGCAGTAGAATGAAGGAGAATATATATATTCGGTACACAATATATATCATATACGAGGAGAATACAGGAGAATACAGTAGAATACAGTAGAATTTAGATATATATTCAGTACACAATATATATCATATATGAAGTACCTACCGCTCCGATGTGCACAGCTTACCGCTGACCCCGAAAGTGGAGATCTCTAGTTTTAGTTATAAGTCGAGATCTCGAGTTATAAGTCGAGATATACAGTTATAAGTCGAGATCTCGAGTTATAAGTCGAGATATACAGTTATAAGTCGAGATCTCGAGTTATAAGTCGAGATCTCGAGTTATAAGTCGAGATCTCGAGTTATAAGTCGAGATATACAGATATAAGTCGAGATCTCGAGTTATAAGTCGAGATCTCGAGTTATAAGTCGAGATATACAGTTATAAGTCGAGATCTCGAGTTATAAGTCGAGATATACAGTTATAAGTCGAGATCTCGAGTTATAAGTCGAGATCTCGAGTTATAAGTCGAGATCTCGAGTTATAAGTCGAGATATACAGTTATAAGTCGAGATATACAGTTATAAGTCGAGATCTCGAGTTATAAGTCGAGATCTCGAGTTATAAGTCGAGATCTCGAGTTATAAGTCGAGATATACAGTTATAAGTCGAGATCTCGAGTTATAAGTCGAGATATACAGTTATAAGTCGAGATCTCGAGTTATAAGTCGAGATATACAGTTATAAGTCGAGATCTCGAGTTATAAGTCGAGATATACAGTTATAAGTCGAGATATACAGTTATAAGTCGAGATATACAGTTATAAGTCGAGATCTCGAGTTATGAGAAAAAAACTAATTCATGTATTTTAAAAATATGTACTTTTCATTTGATCAAAGAAAAAAAACATTACCGCCAAAGAAAAGTAACTTTTTCAGGTTATTAAAAAAAGTTAAATATCATATGGCCCTAACCAGCCACCGTAGTTATCAGAGTATATAATTGATCATTATTATTTAATACAACTTTTAAATTTAAAATGCATGTAACTGTGTGCTCAGTATATTATAATATGATATATAAATGGGCAACATACATGCATGACTGGTCTACTACTGACACTTGAAAAATACTGTGTTTTAGTAGTTAATATGTTTTCTGACAATTACAATATTACAGTATTACAGCTAGGGTTTTTTATTTCTTTAATCCACCTAATTTACCTTTTACATGTACTCCAAATTCCAATATCACAACTAGAAAAGTTCAAAAGCTCCAAGGGGTAGCTTATTTATGAAGGATTATAAGTCATGAGGTCATGACTACATTCTCTTGTTGGCTGGCACAAAATAATGGGTTCAAGCCTGTGTTGGTTAATAATTAAAGTAAGTACATTTTATTATATTTATTGTAATTATATTGTTACTCAGTAAAGAAATATGAGACTTCAACTAAGGAAAGGGGTTGAACTGAAACAAATCAGCATACCTAGGAAGGGATAGGGTAGGGTTATGATTAAGTGCAATTGTTAAAGTTCACCCAAAATTACAATCAAAATACCCTTACTCTTTCTCTACCAGGTACAAATGTAACAATGTATACATAGTACATATATATGATTTTTTTTTATATAACTCTGCATAAAGTATTGGAAAAGTATTTTTTTTTATAAGAACTAAGGGGGTGGGGGGGGGGGGGGGGTGCTATACTTTTTAAAATTATATTAATTATATTTAATATACAAATTAAAAATAATATTTTCTTATGAAATTACGACAAAATGTTTATAAAATATACTGTGTTCCTTTTTCCTTACGTACGGAAATTCGTTATTTTAACATTCACTTTGTTTTACCACAACGCCAGTTCGTCATAGTTACTCGTTATGTCTATCCACTTCCTGTTATTTTAAGAGGAAGCCTAAATTCACATAAGCCCTTAATGGTTTCTTTTTAGGCTTCCTCGCCATTAACCTTTATATATATTTACTTTGTATTATCTACTTTGTAACTTCTATTAGTGGCGAATAAAATACAATACAATACAATACTTATAATTAGGGTATTTATTACCTTTCATATTTGAGAAGATCCTATTGATCCCTCTGAAGAGAATAATCGCTTTGCACAATCGGGAAAAGAATCATAAGTAATTAAAGATTACAATTAAAGTTCTTACAATTTTTAATAAGGAAACTTAAAATTCTCACCTTTCATCAACTTGCAGCTTTTCGAATATATGTCCGGAAACTACGCAAAAATGTCTCAAAGGTATAAACGCTTACGAGCAAGTACTGAATTGCACTTACTTTCATGATCACCGTTCAGGAAACAAGAGTTGTCGAGATTTTTCAAACCCTTATTCGGCTCCGGCGGTTAGAAAAATCCAGGTTTAATAGTATTAAAGAATACTGAAAATCCCACGATCCCGCGCAAAAGCCTGTGCCGAATTCGTAATTCCGCGAAAATGAAACATGAACTACAAGATGCCGCCAGCCACCCACTGCGTATATTTCTTACTGACCCACTCCTCCCTTTATTATGGCAACATCACGTGGTTTCTTGAATTACGTCAACCCAGTTGTCAAAATTTTACTAGCACCACCCCGAAAACAATTTCCTTTCCCCAAGTCCGCCATCTTTGTCCGCCATCTTGGATTGGGCGCGCAAGGCCTCATGGTAAAGTTGCTCATGGATCTGAACTGGGGCCCAAAAAAAAAATTTGCCCGGTCCGGTCCGATCCGATCCGATCCAGGTTTTGTTGGTGCCGGGTCATTCATCCTCTGGGAATGGCGCACTTTAGCAACAACAACATACTTTCCTGAAATCAGCTTTCCTTGAACAGAAGTTACGAACCCTGATTAGGGCTGTACAAAAGATGCTCCGGATTCTTGAAAAAATTGCTCCCATTTGATTAAATGCCTCCAAGCTTTTATATGCTTTAAATTGCTGTTTGGTGTAATAGCTGGTCTCTAAAACCAGGTAGCTCAGCAAATCTGTAGCCTCAATTGGTGGCCAACACTCCGGGTCAAACTGATCTCTCGGGATACTAGCGGGGTCGATACAAATCAGCGATATTTTTTGTAAATATCTCATCTTTATGTGGCTTTCGAGGCTTTTCGCGTATTCAGAAAGCACTGGAATATCTTTAGCTAGATATTCCAAGTCATCCTTGGTTCCTTTCTTTGAAAGATCCATAAATAAGGCGAAAAGTCCGAGGGAGAACGTGAGAGTCGTATAGAAATGGCTTAGAGTTTACATAAATTTCACACGTCGAGGGGCTCCAACATGGCGGACGCCCAAATATAGAAAACCCTCTGACGTCATCTGAAATCTTATGATAAAACACATATAGACCAATGAAAAGAAGGTGGAGAGTGACATATAATATGAAACAAAAATAATAAAAAGTAATAAAAAAGTGACGTGATGATGATTGTGAAATACAAGTTAAGTTTCATCACGTTTATTCATACCTAGAGGTTCAAGAGTTTGACCTCTATCGATAAGATACGCTTCTCGCGCTTTGCGTATACTGTCTCGCTGAGAAAACACAAGTTCTAGTGGAATTAGCTGCATATCACAAGGGCACCCAACGAAGTTTTCGGTTAAAAAGCTGTTCGGGAGAGTAAGTTACTGCTAAAACTTTCGGATTTGAAAAAATTGTCCCTAGAAATTTGTTTTCTGAAATACTGGCTAGAAAATTTGTTTTCAATCCCTAGAAAATTATAGAAGAAAAGGGAGACTAAAAGGTTTCCTCTAAAATATTCGTACGTCCCAATTCGTCTGATCAATAGAGTCAGAACAGGAAAAAAGAATCCCTAAAAAATTTGTACCTCCACAAAACGTTGCAACATGAAGTTACTTGGGCTAGAACATTCTTGTTATGTTCTAGACTACTAACAAATTCGTAGGCCGGGAATATTTTGCCATAGTATTTTCGGTTGACGCGATATTTCCACCTAGAAAATCCGAATACCTAATAGCTTTCTAATATACGTCAAAAGACATAGTAGGCACCTTAAAATGGCTAGATAAGCTGCAGACAACTGGTTTCAAACGAGTTTCAAAAAGTACTCGTTGGGTGCCCTTGATATCAGTAGGTGAATGATTGTTAGTTAGAAAATGTTCTGAGAAAATTGCCGACAACATTTTTCTTGTTCCTTAGGGTCCCCTGTATGCAACGAGACTAGTGGCTTGCTTTCTTCATTAAAATCCCACGGGACTTTTCTTCATTACATATGCTGCAACGGCTGTTTATGCAAATTAGCTGAGGTACGTTCGTTGTCTCGTCACACATTCGTAATGTTTGATAAGACGCTCAGCTGGACTTCACACAATGCAGCCCCAGGCCTTTCCCGTCCACGCACCCATACTGACGAGTTCTTATAAGAACGAGGCTGCAATCTAGTCCGAACGCCTAGCTAACCAAGGGACGTAGGAGCGAAATTTGTAGTGGGGGGGTTAAGAGCTGACTGATTCGCTGTAACATGGCACAGACATAGTTAAGGAACACAAGAAGACACTGTATCAGTTAATTTTTGTTTTTGTCGAGTTTTATTCAAGATTTACGTTGTACATGGAAAACTAAAAAATCCCATACAAATGCTCAATGCATAAACGTATTCCAAACTCCACCGTTTGCAGCCTTTCGACGCTGTAAAAACTTACACGACGTTTTAGTCAAATCCAAACTCCGCACTGATAAACTTGATCCTCTTAACGACCCCCATGGCTCATTTCGCTGTGGTAATAATTGTCTAACTTGTAACTACATTAATCACGGCCAAACTAATTATACATTTCATTCAACTGGCGAGATCAGGCCCATCAAACATTACATTGACTGTAATTCTAAAAATCTCATATACATGGTTCATTGTAAACGCTGTAATGCTTTCCCTGCTAGCAGAGGTCTCTCGCCTTCCATTTTACCAAGACAGAGAGAGACCTCTGCTAGCTGTTGACAAACCTACTAACAAATCTAAAGCTACTGCTGTCTCTGATCATTTTCTTACTAACAACCATTTCCCTAATGCACTAGTCAATTGAAACTCCGGCCCCCCGACCCCCGGGGCATAGCGGGGGACGTAACATTTATACAGTGTTACATTTTGACCTTTTCCCCGCCCATCGGGGACAGTTGGCTGTTACAATACCCGCCCCTATGGCCCCGGCACGTGCTTCAGAATTTTCAATTGGGAGGAGGCATTGATAAATTGAATATACATAAGCTTCAATTTGTTGTTCCATTACTTGAAAAAAATACATTTTCTGAAGCACATCACTAGCGGATCCAGGGGAGGGGTTTCGGGGGTTGCAACACCCACTATGCTTCCTGTAAATCACTGTAAATTCAATTTTAAAATCTCTAGATTAAAAAAAAAATATTTTTGCAAACCCCCTTTCCGGCACAAAATACTGGATCCGCCCTTGTACATTTTCTATTACTATACATGCTTTCCGCACTTTTACAGTCTCCACCGTTGTCTTGTTTATCAGAAACCGTTGTCTGTCAACAAAAAAAAAACAATGCGACAAAGGAATATAAAGGAAATGTCATGCAGCTGCGTTTTTTTTTTTTTTATCTGATATTTTGCCGTGACGCAAACTTTAACAAAACCGGCTTTGTTGTTGCAAATAACAAAGAGTGTGTAATAATAAACACTTCCTGATCTACTACTCAATATAAACACTGCCTCTGATGGAAACACCCATGACTTGTTTAAATTAACTACGATTTTTGCGTGTCCCTCGCTTCCGCCATGTTTGATACACGTTGTTGATGCTCGGGCCCAGTCCCGCTCTGTCGTGGCTGGCGTTACAACCACCGCTAAAATCCCCGCAAATTTTGCAAATCGTTACTTTCCCCGTTCCACCGGAGAAATGCAGCGTTAAATGTGCGTTATTCCACGGCCATGTCCCCGTTAATGCCCCGCTATGTCCCGGGGGTCGGGGGGCCGGGGTTTCAATTGACTAGTGCATAATGACATGCAATTAATTCCCTTAGAACTCATCCACTCTAATAGAGATGGCGTACGCAAGGCTCGCGAGGCATTTCTTTTTGATAAAGGACAAACATATTAGAACCTAAAGGCATGAACAGAAAGGAAGAAATGTAATTTTATACTACTCAGTCTCTATTATGGAATTGTATTTATCTTAGTTCTCTATCACGCCCACTCATCACTTGTAATTTTATCTCCTAGTCTCGCATTCATGTTTTCAAAATTTAAAATTTGTAACTAACGGTTTCTTGCCATATACTTGTGTACCCTGAGGAAGGTTGACCGTGCCATCCGAAATATCGGTAGTAATTATATATATTCCCAGTACCGTACAATCAGCCTTTCATCTTGTCTTGATATATGTTAATATTATACAGATCCCAAGCTTGGGCTACCTGTGTTCCGGTTATTGTGTTTCATCGAATTATTTAGATCACGTATTTATACACTCCCCGTCGTGAATTGAAAGAGTCAATGATAATCAATATCAATCCATAATAATATAATTAAGGACGCTTTGGTTGTGAGTATCGATTTTCATCGATTTCCGATATCAATCAATACTAATCAAATGATTATTATCGATTAATATCGATGAATTCGATTGGTTTCCGATGATCGATTTTTATCGATTGGTAGGGCCGGGACTTATTACGTGAATGATGTATGCCCCCTGATTTCACAATAATTGGAGCCTCTGGCATCCAGGGTAGCGACACCAGGGTGCGTGGAAGGGAAAGGCCTTGGGCTGCATTTTCCTCGAGTCCAGCGTCTTGTCAAACTTTAGGAATGCGTGACGAGACAAACGAACGTACCTCAGCTAATTTGCATAAACAGCCGTTGCACGACATCTACAGGCGTTCCAATGAGGCTAGCCATGCATGGATTCAAAATGGAAAACGTCAGCCATTCAGACAGAACAGACGAACAAGTTATCCTGTCCATGTTTCATGGTATGTGGCAGAACAGATGTCTTGGTGTCCTGGTGGGACTCAATATCCCTGAAATACTCTGCAATGCGAAAGACACGATTAGCATCGAGGACGTGGCAAAACAGGCTGGTTGTAGTTCTACTGAACAGCTCTACCCTATAATGCGAGTTCTGGCGCAGTGGGGAATAGGCAATGAGCTACCGAACAAGCATTTTAGCAAGAATCATGCGATGGAGCTGCTGAGAAAAGACCGAGGACCGAGCCTGGGTTTTATGTTTGCTTACTTTTGTAGCGACGAGTATTGGGCAGCGTTGTTGGCGCTACCACACACTGTCAAGACAGGTCAACCTGCCTTTCAGTTAGAGCATGGCATGACTCATCTTCACTACATGAATGGACTACACACCCACCCTTACGATCCTATAAAGATGCGTCCTGGATGTAGTGAACATGCGATTGGAAGCAATGAGAGAAGAGAGGAATATTTAGAGATCTACAACCATGCGATGACACAGTTAACCAATTTACAGCTTCACCACAAGTCCTTTGAGTCCAAGAGTATTTATGACGTGTTTCCTTGGACATCGTGTACACGATTGATGGATATCGGTGGCTCTACGGGATCGTTCCTAGCTTCTGTACTCAAGCAGCCGGGATGTGAGCACATTCAGGGTATTCTAGTAGAGCTACCCGCGGTAATAGAAAAAGCCCGACGAGAGATTCCCGAATTTGGAATGCCAGAAGATCGCATTAAGCTCGTATCTCATAATTGCTTTGAACCGTTCCCTGAACAGCCTGAAGTGGATACAATCATGAGCAAAAATTTATTGGAGATGTTTAGTTTAGAACAGTGTGTTACTCTATTGAAGAACTGTCGCTCTCTCTTTCCAGCAAAAGGCGGCCGTTTTCTAGTTATAGTGCCATATATCCCCGAGGCTGGTGACACCAAACATCTCATTGGCGGGAATGGTTTGCAGCCAGGGTTTGCTGATATTCACCATTGTTCCAATGGTGGAGCTGACAGAAGCAAGAGTGAATGGGTGGATTTTGTGGAGAAGATTGCTTGTGAAGCAGAATATAAAGTTACAAGAGCATACGATATAGCGTTTGGAGGTCCAATTATGTTCGAGCTCGAGGTTATGCATAGCTAATGTGAATTACTGGCGGAGACACCGCCGTTTATCTGCTGCTAGCTAGAAGCTAAGGGAACTTTGATGTGGGGGTGATTTCCCTCCTGGAAGGTAGCGCGGTTTGTCTCACATGATAACAAAATAGTTGCCCAACATTTGAGTCTTTGAGTGGAGGAAAGGGCAAATAGCATCTTATATAATAATACTATGTGTAACACTCACACCACAGACCACGTAAAATTTCTAGCAGTCCGATCCGATCTACATCGAGAATATTTTTTCTCAAGTTGTCTTGTGATCCTTGAGTCATAAGCGCTTCACCCCTCTAACCTATAGAACGGTTAGAGGGGCGGGGGCGGATCCAGGATTTTGTGAAAGGGGGGTTGCAAAAGGTTTTTTTAATCTAGAGATTTTAAAATTGTATTTAAAGTGATTTACTGGAATCACAGCGAGGGTTGCAACCCCCGAACCCCTCCCCTGAATCCGCTAGTGAGGGGTGAAGCGCTTATGACCCAATACTTCATTAAAACACCATTCTAGCGACTTGTATACAAATAGGCAACAAACTGACAGCTTCAAGTAAGCCTAGTTCCTTTATTTACCTTGTATTATAATTACAGAAGATTCGTAACTAAATTTACGTTATATTTCTTATTCCGAGTTATCGGAAGAAGTCCCATATAAACCTTGTAATTCACTGCCGTTCGATATTTACTATTTTTAATACGTAGTCAGAACTTGGGCGGCCTGTGCTATAATTATAAATAATAATTATACAAATGATAAATTGTGTTTTTACTAGTTTACCTAATAGGTAGTGAATGCTGCCGCTCAGTTAAAGGGGAACTCAACCCTAAAATCAACCCAATGTCTATACAAACATGTATTCGAAATAAATAGGTTCTGCTATTTAATTTTTCTGTGTTGCGCGTCTAGCAAGAGAAAATCCGAAAACCTTCCTCACAGCCTCCGGTATGTACAGACGGCTCAAGTCTTGTAATTTGTGACGTAGTATACGGGGAATAAATTAGTTTTGCCATGCCGTCCCCTACATTGAATAGCAGGCCTAATGGCTTCTAATTGCGGACCATTGTGCTTTCTTTGTGCTAGAGGTGTGATCGTTCTTCCTTGGTATGTGTGACGTACGTTATGGGGAAATTTGCACTGAATTGAGCCGCCACACAATATAGATGTTTCAGCGGAAAATCGAACTTGGAGACTAATTTTCTCCTCATAGACGCGCAACACAGAAAAATAAAATATCAGAACTTATTTCTTTAGAATACATCTTTCTAAAGACGTTGGGTTGATTTTAGGGTTTAGTTCTCCTTTAAGGAAGTGGTATAAGAAAACTTATAGTAGCGTGAGCTCTTTCATTGGCAGGAAAAATATATTACTGGGCATACCGAGGTGTTCCGAATATATTTTGTAGTTTTGGGGCTATTGTATGACTGAAGCCTGTTGACCTGTGATGTGTTTTCTCAGTAGTTGTCCCGATTTATTTTCATTTTGTCCAGACATTCAACGATTTCCCAGTAAATTCCCTGAGCCTACCAATTCCGATTCCCAGCACATCAAAACTGCTGTTCTTCCCGGTGAAGTTCTGAAGTTTAACACGGGAAATCAACTGTAATTATATAAACTCTTCTGAGAGCGTTTATGAAACTAAACAGATTGATATATCACAGGTAACCCAACAGACTAATAAGCGGTAAATATACGTGGTCTTTATTTTTTTATTTCCTTATCATGTAGATCAATACAATAGTAAATACAAGTAGAGATTATTAGTCCTTACATAATAAGGAGGAGGACTAAGTAAACCCATAGAGGCTTTTCTAAATAGTCCCCCTATAAATGGATATCACATAGTTTGATTAGCCTACGTGGGTAACGGCTACACGTAGGCTAGGTTTGATATGAACGTCAACTTTTACGGTTTGAATAGTAATACAATGTGTAATTACATTTCATGTTAATGTATCAGATGTATATATATCCGTAGCAAGTGCAGTTGTATTAAAGATGATGATCAAATATATATGTACATACTAATTATTCATAATATTCATTACTAATCAAATTAACAATAATCATAGGAAGTTTGTGTATAGCATATTATCAGGGTATATTAACGTTGTAGGTACAGTTTCATTTTCCTTTTAAATTGCCTTTTTGTATACGATTCTTTAATTTCACTGGGGATAATATTCCATAAGTTACTTCCTTTCGTTCTTGTTGACAGTTTCCCATAGTTAGTTCTATTATAACATCTGGGAAGCCTGTGGACATACTGATGGCAGTTGCCTTCGGAGCACTGAACTTTGCCGACAGTGTGAACGTTTAATTAAAAATATGGCTGGACTCTGATGGAATAAAGTTCTCCAGCGTCTCTTGTCTGGGCGACTTTAGGACGCCGTGGGAAATCGTTTGCCTATGGAGCCCACTTCCGCGATATGCTTTACTTGTCACGCACAAATGTTTCAATACGAGACTCCGTGCTAAATTAAATTTATTATTTTCTGTGAAATAATTTAGCACGGAGCCTCGTATTGAAACCTTTGTGTGTGACAAGTAAAGCATATCGCGAAAGTTGGCTATTGTGCAAACACCACTGTGCTAGCTTTGGTGTAGGTCAATCTGAACTAAAACACTGTAATTAATAATTTGGACAAAATCTCGTGACGGTTCATTGCGTTAATTCGCTGTTTTGACCACAATCTCTTGCGAGGCCAACCACAATGCGCTCCTCCCCTCCCCACTGAATAACATTTTCTGCAGCCACTGATACGATACTGAAGGGAAAGATCTGCGCGTCATTGATACACTATAATTACTGTGTAGGTTATGCTTGGTTGTTTGTATTCTGCAACATTTGAGCAATCCTTTGACGGGTTTATGTTCTTCCCATTCCTTGCAGCCTGGCATCTGGACGGAGAGCGATTTACGCAAATTCGCGAGTGCTTTGCCGTACGCTGTACTTCAGGCTTAATTGTGATCGTCTTCGTTTGTATTTTTACTACGGTTCCTTCAGTGCTCATTAGTCTTGTGTTTTGACGTGAAGTTTACTAAAACAGCGAGTTTAACCCACAAAATGTTTTGTAACTAAGTTGACGACTCATCACGATTCACTGGAGTCGTGTAGGCGATCAGACTCGGTGTGATCATATATAGTTTGATAGTTGGGGGTGCATGGAGATAATGGCTATCAGTTTCCAAAGAGCAAAATCTATCCTGTTACCAAGATGGTGAGCAGCAAATCATTTTCTTCTATTGGCATTCGATAGATTCGACAAAGGCAAGCAGCCGGTTCAAAACACAATTAGCTTTTACAATTACACCGATTTACATTCTCAATTACAGTTGATTTTCAGTGTTTAAACTTCACTGGGAAGAACAGCATTTTTTTTGTGCTGGAATCTTAAGAAAATGTCGGGAATTGGTATATGTCCCGTATGTCGGGTCAAAATGAAAATAAATCAGGACAACTTTTCAGAAAACACAACAGAGCTCAAACAGGCTTCAAGTCGCATTATAGCCCCAAAACTACAAAATATATTCATCCAACACCTTGGCATTTTTATCACACAGTAATATATTTTCCTACCAAAGAGCTATTGGAGGTTTTCTTCTTAACTGAGCGGCAGCATTCACTACCTATATATTAGGTACACTAGTTTTAAATTTTAAATTGTGACCGGGCTTAACAGACCACAGCAGGATTTTCTGGCGCGGTTACTCAGTCCCCATACAAACCTTTGTAATTCGGACACGTTTCGTCAAAGCGCAAGTCTACAAGAACCGACAACAGAATCAAAGGTACGATAAGAACGAATATCATTTGTGCATTTAAACCCAGTAGGATGACTTTTGACGTATTGACTTTGTAGATGGCCGTATATTTCTCATTGTTAGATACATGTCATGTTATACGCTATATACTATACTGCAGACGAGTAAATTCTTGCACTTTTCCTTGCGGGCGAAACTTGTGGTGACGAAGACATACGCTTGAATCGCTGCGGCAAGTCGACTTCGATTTCTGGGGTACAATGTTTTTTTGCCAAGCCAGCATCTAGATACGATTTTAGATCTGCTGCTCTCCTAGTCTTTGTTGCGCACTGCACAAACATGGGAGGATGAAGCATCGTTTTCTCGAGCAGAATAACCCAGGCCCTGCAAAACTGATTTCTGCAAGTGGAAGCTTCAACACACCAGCTTTTCCAGGAATTGGAATAGATTTTCCGCGGAGACTCGGTTTTCCTAAAAATTACCGTAATAGTTTTTAAAAGTCAGAGCAACTGCAAACACGACAGACATCGATATATACGAAGATTTATGCGTCTTTTTCTTGGTACTTCTTTACCAGAGTAGTCGAAAGCATCGAGCTTTCCTAACTTTGACATTTTCGGACTCAGGTGGAGCAATGTTAGCCTCCTCTGCAGGCATCTCTAGTTTATAAGAAATAGTAAGAAGCGATCACCCTGGGCGCGCAAAGCATCCTCGCTCTAGAAATTACCAATAATCAGTAAATGGCAAACACGCTTGAAATACCGATTATTGGTAATTCTACGACAAATCCTAATCCGAACACAAACCTAACCATCGGACGAGTTCACGGGTAAACGACGGGATCTCACTCACCTAGAGCTAGGGTTCACAGGTAAACAAGAAGAGAAGGTAAACGAGAGGAATTGTTTTTGAGCGCTCCTACTCGGGCTCGAACTCGTAACCGGGTATATACTTCATGGTAGTGTTTCGTTCCATATAGTCTTCCTGCATAATCATTATATTTTCTCTACTGTTTTACAGTATTATGCAGGGAGACTATATGGAACGAAACACTACCATGAAGTGTATACCCGTAACCGTTTGCGTGTAGTGCTTGGTATTGCAGACGTCATGACCACTACAAAAAACGCGTCCAACCGCCGTTCGGAATTTGACAATTGTTTCTCTCTTTTAAGAATGTCATTGTTTAATTTGCGTTCTAGAATTAGCGATTATTAATAATTGAGAGCAAAAGCCAATTACTGATTATTGGTAATTCTAGAACGAGGATATGTTGGGGCGCGCGAGGGACCCTGGGGCGAAAAACAAACTGGAGTTTCGTTCCCAGTCTTCCCCATTCCCAAGTTCACAGGGTTCCCAACGTTACTATTTCTTACTAAGTAGAGATGCCTGATATGTTTACGGAAAAGGGGCGGAGCTGCCAATGACGACTTGATGACAAGGGGTGGAACAATGACAACTCGATAAAAGCATGGATCGTGAAAATAAAAGGGGGTGGTAATTATTTCCTCTGTGTGATGCAGTCCTTCCTTTCTTCTTAATTCTCTCTCTCGGGCCTTGGAGCCGGCCTTGGAGCCGCATAAATATTATATTTTGAGCCTCGTAAGTTATGCTGGTGAATGGCATTTGCCATGAAATTTTTTTCAGAAGTGTACTGGGGAATTTGCTTGTTCATGGTCTTGTGCACTGACAGTCTTGAAGTGATCTGATCGGCGTCTAACATCCAAGGTAGACCAGTTTAGTTCATGCGGCTTTTCTTTCTGGATAGTATGAAGTTAATGCTACTAAATGCCATTCCAGGTAGCTTTGACTTTACCCGTTATCATCAAAGAAAGCATGACAGTAGTTCTTTTTACCAGCTAGCATTTACCATATGATTGATGTGATTTTTTAGCTCTTTGTAGTCGGCCCATTTGGTCTGGTCATTGGTGACAACAGCAATTCTCTTGAGACGGTCTCTCTCCAACATGAACCGCTTTATATCGCTTTTCACACCGTACTTGTATGTCTCTCTTCCTCTCTTCGTCGGTTTATTTATTTAATTTCATCCCCTCCCCCTTCGGATGACAGTAGGGAGTTTAAGCATCGAGGACGGCAACGTCGACGACGGCGGAACGTGAAAAAGTGCTTTCTCGTCAAATCGCTCGTTTATTATTTCTTTCATTCGTCTTGCGTTGCTTTTCACATCCAGATTTTTGAAAAATTGGATGCACAAAAAGTTTCGTTCACGCCGAACGAAAATAAGAACGTTTTAACTTCTTACGTTGACGGTCTCTGCTCAACGTAAAATTGGGGTTTTCGCGTTGTGATTTTAATGAAGACGGAAAACATGTGTGTCACTGCATGCATTTTCACGTGCAGTTATTGTTCTTGGTAATTAAGTCTATTGTTTTGTGCCGTCGTCGTCGTCGTTGCCGTCGTCGTTGCTTAAACTCCCTAGTGCTCGGCACCCAGGAGAAACTTATTACTCGGGCTGCCTGTGGCAAGCCGGCGCTCTGTATATTATTTTTGTAGTGTTGTCGCCGGAAATGAGAAATTGAATAACACAAAACATTCATAACCACCACCACCAAAGTTGTCGGGTTGTCAACTTTGTATTTGTCGTTCCTGGCTTCACTCTTTTGAGGTGCTTTTGTTGGTTTCTTCGGCCCATGCTCTCAGTGCCATGACGTATTTATCTTAGTATTAACAGGAATCCGAGTCTATTTTCTCTCTTCCTGCAATTGCTCCAAAAACGGTTTTGAGTTATACAAATTTGCCATTGGTCCTCGCTTTCCACCTCCATCATAACTTCCACTGAAGCGAAAGTTGTAGATCCAAGGCAATGGCAACACATTTACGTCGAGAAATATTTCGCAGAGTATAATGATTCAGTTCAACCACCCGTTTGTCACATAACAATGGAGTTCCTTTGGAATGTACCTTAAAACAACAAGGAATTGTCTTTATTTTCCACAACTGAACTGAGTTGTCCGCTCTCA
Source organism: Actinernus sp. WN-2022 (assembly GCA_030867875.1). Lineage (NCBI taxonomy): Eukaryota > Metazoa > Cnidaria > Anthozoa > Actiniaria > Actinernidae > Actinernus > Actinernus sp. WN-2022. The sequence continues at coordinate 89,289,718 of JAOWCC010001634.1, forward strand.
CAACTCGAAGCGAATTTGTCTCAAGAGAGTTATAGGCAATCTTTTATCTGAACCAGTGCATTGTATGATTCGAAAAACGTTTCGTCCAATTGACGCGCGCTTTTGTTTAATTTAGAAACTACCAAGGGCCTTGTTTACTTTTTCAAAGATCAAAGAACTGTTTTCTCATAGGAATGCTTTTTGTGTGAAAACCTTGTCAATCATGAAATAAGTCAATTGAATACCTCGAACCTCGGCTTTTATCCATATACACCCTCGAGCATACGGCCCTCGAGCATACGGCCCTAGGGATGTAAATGGCTAAAAGCCTCGGTTCTCGGTATTTAACTCTTTACTTAACATTTTGTTGGAATGCCATATTGTCTGAGTAAAGGCTCAGCCTCTTGTTTCAATTATCCATTCTACATCAAGTGAATATAAGTAGAATCGCATAGCCAAAGCTGAATCGCACGGTGAATTTGCGAAATCAGACGCTGATTGGCTGAGACGAAGTGGTGATTCAGAGTGGAATCACCACTGTAGACTAAGCGCACTTTTTATAACTTAGCAAAATATCAACAAAAGTACTAAATCTTCAAGTAATTCATCGGACTGTGCGATTCAAGGAAAATCACATGCCTGACTCGTCAGGCATGTGATTTTCATATAGAATGATACAATATTTCTTTATTAGAATTCCAGACTAATGAGTTAAGAGGTTTTAATTTCCAAAGCACTAATTACATGACGTCAAAGGAGGCGTAATTTATTGTACAAAAAAGCATGTTACAGATAAACGATCTTAGTTTTAATTAACAGTGTTGTATTTGTAGTTTAAATAAATGATTAAAAAGTTTTCCTATAGCAGCAAATACTTCCATTAAAGAGCATAAAGAAATAATAACAAATGCATCCCTTGACGTCATGATTATCATTTTGGAAATTAACGGAAAACCTCGCAATCATTGGCACGGCATTCAAATCAAGAAATATTGTATCATTCTACTATTTGCTTGAAGAATTGTAGAATTGATATTTGAAATTAGTATAAACCAACTTGTGGCCGGACTAATACAAATCCTGCATTCTGATTGGCTACCCTACTATATTAGGTCTATTTGTGATAGCGCATTGTAGAAAAAACCGCACGCATTTTCACGAAATAATAACAGTTTTTCAACTTCTACTAGTTAGTTTATACTAAAACAATTAGACATCTCGCCCTCATTGGCTACGAGTAAAATAGCCCATTCAGCCGCGCCTTATGGGCTATTGACTCGTAGCCCATTCGGGCTGCAGATCTAATTCTCCGCAGGCCTCTATTTTGGACTTCCTGTGGCAAAAGAGAAGGGGATTGGAGAGAGAAAGGGGAGGCGGCTCCAATCTCCCTCTTTTCTTTTCTTCACCTGCCACAGGAAGCCCACAATCCGACAGAACGTTTAATAACGACTGTGTCCGGGTAAGCACCCGAAAGAACAAGTCATCAAATTCCCGTGATTTATTGATCGATCACGTCCTAGTAACGAGGGTAACAACACGTTCTTTGTACAGCATTGAATATAAAAACGTCTTCTTTCAGTATACTCTCGGACGAGGCCGAGAAAGAGAACGAAGGAAGCACTTTTTTCAATAAATAAACTATCTGTATCACTCGGATAATACAAGTATCGTACATCATCCTGATAGGGCACGTTATAAACAAAGACGTCTCCTCTTTTCGCCACGACTTGCTCAGTTTAGGCAGCTTTGATCTTGTTGGACTTGCTAAAGACTCCTCCTTTTTTCTGCTTCTTGTCTGGCTCTTCGAACGTTACTGTCAAGCTCCGAGGCTGAAGATAACAAGAACAGCAGTAGTAAACACAGGCAGGTTGGGAGAAAGGTAACGACTGTACAACGGTATTTTTCTACGCGGGCTCAAGTTAAGTCGGTTGCAATGGTAATATCCACAATGCTCTGTATTTTCTGCTACCAGCATTTATTATTTAACAAAGATAGGACGATATGTGATGTGGGTTTTGGTTTTAACGGGGCACTGTCAACAGATGATAAACCTTCTCGTGACGAAAGACAAAAATACTGACTACTCAGATTAGCTTTCCAGGTATACTGGAGAAAATTTGAGAATTGTCATTGAGCCGGTATAACCAAACTATAGTCTTAAACTGACTGAGAAGTAGCTGGGCAAAATATGATATGCCAAAAAGTGGGGGCTATAGCCGTCCCCGGCCTTCAAGTTTCTTTAAAACAAAAATAACAGCTTGGGATAGAAGAGAAGTACCATGTGAATGTCCTGATATGCTTTTCAAATTTTTTCAAAAGAGGATGGCAAAGATTAAAGTTTATTACAAAAGCTTAGAAACTTGATAGTGAACCGATTCAAGTTACTCGATGTTGAGAGTAATGTTTCAGAGTTTATCCGGGGCTTTAGCTTGGGCTGCCTGTGGATTTACGTTGAATATCTTGGAGATCGGACCTCGGCAGCACAAACATGTTCACAAAGTATCTCAAACCAAAGTTTTTTCCAGGGATTTTGACGTAAATTTACGCTAGCTTTGATCTCCCTGTATTTCTGGCGAATATTTTATAATGAAAGCCTTAGAAAAATGAGAAAATGCAGACCATTATCTGTGATTTGGGTGAAAAGTTTTCAATTTTAGTTAGCGCGCGCTGTTGACGCAATCTGAGCACGTCATTTCGAACGACGTCAGCGCGCTCAAAGTTTCGATGTTTTTTTTTTCATTTTACCGTTTTCTCTTTTCTTCTGAACGTTTTGCGCTGATTTTCCTTTATTCTACAAAAAAGGTTTTCTTTTGTGTATGTTTTCTTTATATAATTTATCGTTATTTTCGGGTTGTTACTTCAGTTCTGATAATTGGGAGCTCTGCTTTTAGGCTTTACCTAAATATATGTATTATACATTAGGTTGTACCAAAATCTATATAAAGTTCTCACCTTAAGAATACTGAAGGAACACATTAAATTATCTGCTACGGACATTATTCCACCAGCATTGTCAAACTCTCCGCAGTAGTTAGGTGCGCTGAATAGTGTTACTAGCTGTAATGTGAAGGGATATCAACTGGATTAGCCATGTGTGCTGATCACACTTCATCATTGTACTCGATGTTTGAACATGATTAAACTATTTTTAGGATACCGATGTGGAGTAAGAAGGCGGGAGGCTATGGAATATTTCAACGTTCAGTTCATTCCACAAATCACGAATATTACAACTTAAAGTGCCTATGAAATGAAATATTTTTTGTTCCAATTTGCCAAACTATTTTCAACCACGGTGAAAACATAATATCCCCCCTTGTCAGAACTTAATTTTATCCCCTTTTTCGCCCGGGAAGTTCTAACGAATGAGGTGACATTTATGGTTCAAATTTCGCGCAGTTCAGATGTTGCGACCGCATCAGTAGAACAATAGACGCGAGCTTTATATGAAGAAAAGTTGGCTCGGGGATCCGGGTCACCCTTCCCCCCGAGCTACCCTAGGCGAGCCAACTTTCCATACATTTCTTTAAAAAACGAAGTCAACCGTCTACACGAGAAACCGCAAACTTGGCTCGGGTTGCGCACGCAACATCGTCAAAATGGCCTATTTACTTTGTTTTCAAATTCTAAACAAAAGCGACGGCAAAGGTATTTACGTCACAATTGAGTCTCAGGCCCCATACAATTTGGTTGAAGCGCGTCACAGAAAACTGTTTAGCAGAAAACTGTTTCTTCCATAAACTTTGTGTGAAGTTATATAAATGTAAATAAACTATTTTACGACAACTGCTCATTTTCTCGTTTTCTGATTGGCTTAATGCCATTGAAAATAAGGACCACGGATTGCGTTATTGCTCGTGTCACGGATTGCGTGACAGCGCGCGCTAGAATTACTTTTCCCTCCTATTTCCCTCGTTTTCAAGGTGCTCCCGCTTCACATTTCTCTTTTGTTGTATTAAAACAAAATTTACGATAGTTTACCGTGGTTGTCCTCTTATTAACCGCGTTTTTCGTCATCTCATGGGCGAAATTTGTTTTGCATTCACTCGGCTAGCGCCACGTCAAATCCACAACAATTTTGACCATTAGATGACGCAAAACCAGGGTCCGAAATTGCGCCTTATTTGGCGCCAATGCGACTAAATTTTGAGTGTTGGCGACCAAAATTTCAGAGTTAGTCGCCAGCTGGCGACTTACTTAAAGTCTTCACAATGTTTTCACAATGTCCCGAAGTCACACGATGTTCTAAGTAAATTTAGCCAGTAAAACATGCCAGCAAATGTTCTTTGTCGCATGAAACTTGAAATGTGGCGACCACCATTGGTCTTTTGGCGACTAAAAAATGTTGGCTAGTCGCCAGTTGGCGCCTACGTGAAAAAGTTCATTTCGGACCCTGAAAACGTGGTAAATAAAGAGGACATACCATGGTAAACTATCGAAATTTGTTAACTCTAAAATCAGTCATATAAAACAATAACTTTTATTTCATAGGCACTTTAACAACCCCTTTCGTGCGATTGGGAAGCCAAATAATAATTAAAAAGAAACTGAAGAACATAATTAGAAATACCATCGTAAACATCAGCGGGGAAACCTCTGAATTTCTAACGTGACCTGAAACCACCATAGGGGCTGATCAAAGCCAGGAACGGCTAACCCACAGATAATTTAACGTGTTGGTTTTTATTGGAGGAAAACCGGAGGACCCAGAAAAAAACCCTCGGAGCGAGGGCGAGATACCAATTAAAACTCAACTCACATACGACGCCGAGTCCGGGGATCGAACCTGGGCCACAGATGTGAGGTAAAGCGCTTAACCACTGCGCATGCGCCACCCCGGCTCCACGAGAGGAAAGCGAGAGCAAATCAAAACAGTGATGGTACTGATGATGTTTCATACATCTCTTTACTCGTCACCATTGTCAGTTGTTATCAGTGTTCTGAAGGAGTTCTTTATCAGGCCCAGGTTGGACACTATTTCTCACAAGCCGAATCAATGTATATAGTTCACACTGCAAACACCACATGAAATAAAGATGACTTATATATCTCTTTTTACCTCCCTCCCCCACAGGCATAAATGGCGCCCAATTTGAATATAACCATTCTTTTATAGTTTCACATTCAACGAGGCCAACGTTCTTCAGGACAATACCTATTTATATTGGACGCCATTTATGTAATGGGTGTATTGACATGGAGACGTTTCTCGCACATTAGCCTACTAGCGGCTCACTTGGTGTTTTTTTCGCTCATTTGTTTTCGGATTGGGCTTCCTGTGGCGCGCGGACAATTTTCCGCGCGCCACAGGTAGCCCAGTTCGAAAACAAATGGACAGAAGGAGGGATTCAAAAATTCCTCTGAGCGAAAAAAACCACCAAGAACAGCCGCTTGCCGGCTACTCGCACGCCTGAATTTTGACTCACCTTTCTCTTTTCGAAAAATCTGTATCCATCTTCAACGACCTAAAATGATTGAAAAGAAGACGTCAAATTATCAACTCGGTACCGAGGGTTATTTATTTATTTATTTACTTCGGCCATAATAAAAGATACCAAAGAAAATAGAGTAAAATATGCAACACGAGGCCAGGAGAACCAACACAGCGTTAGCCAATAGGACGTTTGTAGGAATGCAATCACGAGGCCAGGAGAACCAACACAGCGTTAGCCAATAGGACGTTCGTAGGAATGCAATCACGAGGTCAGGAGAACCAACACAGCGTTAGCCAATAGGACGTTTGTAGGAATGCAATCACGAGGTCAGGAGAACCAACACAGCGTTAGCCAATAGGACGTTTGTAGGAATGCAATCACGAGGTCAGGAGAACCAACACAGCGTTAGCCAATAGGACGTTTAGAAGGCGGTAGTGTTATTAGCAAACCTGTTTGTAAATGATATTTTCCACCTCCAATCGATTGTCGATCTTTCTAAAACAGCGTTTTTAAAGATGACTTGCCACCCAGCATCCATGGCAACGCCTTTCCCATGGGGATCACGAGCTCAATTCATTCGTTAACGAAGTATTACATCAGCACGTGACTGTTTCCTGCAAAAGGCCTATTACGTTGGTTTCCTATGAAAAAAATGTCTAATTACATTTACTTAATTCAACCTAAAAGCATCATTTAAGAGGTGCGGTTACAGACATACAGACTTCCAAGAACTAGGTCTAGGGTTCTCGATGTCAAATACAGAAGTGATGGCAGACAGGTAATACGCTGAATTGGTTTGAACAGTCTTACAACCGGGTCACATCCACGGGGGTTACAAGACGTGTACAAGCGATAAACTGTCGTAACGACCATCAACAGAGTCGAATTTAAGATCTGGACCCAGTTGCTCAATACACGAATAGGTTTTAATATTGTCAAGTATCACCTGTTGAACAATATAGCAAGTTTACCTATCACATAAATGGCAAGGCTCTATCTCCGACACCATCTCATGACTACCTCGGAGTCACGCAGACCTATGATCTTCGCTGTTACACCCACTGCTCCAAAATCGCATCTAAATCTAACAAAACACTAGGTATTGTTCGCAGAACCCTGAAACCCTGTACCAAATCTGTATAGAAGCGAGCTTACGAAGCTTTAGTTAGACCCAAACTTGAATATGCTTCTGAGGCTTGGAATTAATTAGAGGGGGAGGAGACTCGTTTGCTGCATGAAAACTGGGGCCCCTCCCCCTATTTGCACCAGCCCTCCCCCTCTAAATAATGACCTGTCCAAGTAGCCCATTACCTGCCTGTCCCTAATAGCGGTTGTGACTGGACAGGATAAGGCAAAATAAGATCCGGAACCGTGTGACTGGGTAAGATTTTGGTAGAAGCCCAAAAGCAGGTTAGGGGCCAACTATTTAACTTCTTTGGGGGAGTGGGGGGGAGGTGTTTTCATAAAAGAAATCCTGCATGCTGCCTTTTTGCAAACAAAATATCTTACAAAGGAACACAAGGGAAAATAAATATCGTGGACGTAGCTTTGGCTAAGAAAAAAGGGTCGAATGAGAAAAAACAAAACAAATACATGATTACCTACTAGGAAAAAAATTCGTACCACTCGAGGGGTGAACAAAAAAATTACATGAACACACTAGATCACCCACCCCTCCCCTAAGAAGTTAAATGGTTAAATCCTACTGAATTCGCTCAACAATGGCAGTGACATCTGACTCTGTAAATGTTGTTCCTTACCTGGTGTGCACGGGCAACTAAACTAAAGTTAAACTTTTCCAGATGTGAGCGTACCACGTCCCCTCCAAATGTCCAGGATACACCGCGGTCGTTATCGCCCCAGCCAGTTATATCCTCATCGGGATCTGACCACAGGAGATCACAGATGAGACCCTTGTCTGGGACATCCATTGGCCTTGCAATAGAACGAATCTAGGACAGATCATAGCATCGTTACAATGTCTTTCGATATTTACCCGACCCAGACGTTCTTCACTTGGAGTAAAACAACAACAACAACAGTCTTTATGGAGGAATTACACATAACGAGAAAACAATACAGGACTACCAATATCACCACCATGTTTTCAATTGAGTGTCCAAAATAACGGTCGCGGCTAGATTCCATCCGCCAGAAGGTCGAATTGCAATGCACTGCACTATTTTCTCGATGTTATATTTCTAGGCCGGTACAAACTAAAGCGGCACTTAGAAATTTAGGCGAACAAGTACGCTTCCCTCAACTGTATAAAAAATATCGGCTCCACGAAGACTCTAACCGAAACCCTAACCCATCTATTAACCGAAACCCTAACCGTCACTATCCCTTACGCCACGGTACGAGGGATTCGCTGTCAACAACCGCTTTTTTAGAACTTTTATACTGCAGGCTGTTTGATTAGCAGGCGTTACTTCATTAGACACCAGTCCCTGCTCTCAATGAAGTATTTTAGTGCAGTGCATTTTGGGATTGCGTCCTTCTGGCGGATGGAATCCAGCCCTAACCGAAAATACCAAGTGATTGCTTTGGTTTTGCGTTTGGTTAGCTTTTCTATTGGCTGTGAAAAATGTTTTCTAATTATAAGCCAATCAAGCTCTAAACTAAAACCAAACGCAATCACACTTTGTTTTAGCGACAGTATCGACGATTGCGTTTACTTTGCCTCGTGATTGGTTCAAGTAAACCAATCGTGAATTACTTCAGTTCTTGATTGGCTCATTGTGTTTTTACTTGCTCCTGTGATTGGCTATGTAATTACTTTGGTTTTGGTTTTACTACACTCAACTAAAAACCGCTCTAAGTATTACAAACACTACGAATTCCTAAAAAAAATACAGTAGTTCGTGGAGACAATAATGTGAATCAGTTGAAATTACACATGGAATACATGTACTAAGTAGAATATTAAGGATACACAAGATCTAGGACTATTTAACAATTATTCACCGAAGTATATACCACACTGCAGGTGAATAGCCAGCACCAAATAGTTTTTTTTTCCCTGTCAAATGGACAAAAACCCGCGCGAGGTGATCGCTGCTTCGCCCGGAAGTGAATATGAAATCATATATATTCACTGTTTGAATAGCCAATCAGAACGCACGAAAAGTGATATTCGCTGGTATGGTATATACTAAATAATATTAGTATATACCACACCAGTGAATATCACTTTACGCGCGCTCTGATTGGCTAATGAAACAGTGAATATGATTTCATATTCACCTCCGAGCAAAGCAGCGATCATCTCGCGCGAGTTTTTGTCCATTTGACAGAAAATAAAATAACTATTTGGTGCTGGCTATTCACCTGGAGTGTGGTATATACTAAAACAATTATTCACCTCCACTTCGGTGAATAATTGTTAAATATACGAGGGGAGGGGAGAGTTGTAAAGGTAAATGACAGGTAGATTAACGTCGGTAACTCGTGACAGTCTGGTGAGTCTGATAAACACTTGAGGTCGACGTGCATGGGACCTACGATTTTACGTCCTTAACCGAGAAGACGTGAAGGTCTAACCATTTGCAGTTCGGGAACGAGATAGTTTTACAAAGTCAGCACCTTCTACTCAGTTATTTTAAGACCCTGAGTGTTGGTTCGGCCGGGATTTGAACCCGCGACCTCCCGCACGACAGACCGGCGCTTAACCACTGATCTATAACCGCGAGGCAGCCGAAGGCGGTCCTAGATTGAGTTCGGTTTTAAGATGATGTTGAACGCCACGATTTTTCGCGACGATTCTTAATGTCTGTACACGAGACAACTTTTAACGCAACACTGATGTGGCAACAGGTATGTTGGTAGACCCGTTTCCGTGGGCGTACGTAGCGAACAAGTTTCAGGGACGACGTTGCGCGAAAAGTCAACGACGAGGGTGTTACACGAAGTAGATTCACCATTTTGCAGCATGTTGCCGTAACGAAGATTGTGTTAAAAATCGTCCAGCGCGCTATGTTACACTATGTTGACTTTTTGCGTAACATTGTCGTTAAAAATGATCTTTAATGCACTCAGAAAATATAAGGAAAGAGATAAAAGCAAGAGTTATAGGTGTGATAATAGACAGTTGTGAACATGTAGTAAGAACGATATCTTTAACCGTAACCTAGTCATCTGCTTAACTCTAATTTAGGTAAACATGTATGATTGTCTGTGTTTTCACCAGAATTTTATGGGTTGGGGTCCAAGGACCCAAAAACGGACACAAATTATGGAACATTTCAGAGACACAATGGGTCATTATTATACAGAATTTTCATTTGCAATCGAAGAGATTTTTATTCGATTTCACAACTTCTTTTACCATTGTTTTCCTTTCAGAACTAATTTTAAAAGCTAGTTGCTCTGCTATGCGCCCTTACAGTCCTCAAGTATATTTTTTAGTATCGAATTGATTTCGGGGAAAAAAGATAATCCCGCAATGGAGCGGTCTGGTAAGAACACTGCTCTTTAATTATACAACTACTAACCCCTCAACAAACAGTACCTGATCTAAGTCTTCTAAGTCAGGTGACAGACCTCCATGCATGCAGAATATCGTTTCCTCTACTATAGCAGCTGTAAGTACAAAACAGAAACATTTAGTATATTTACATTATTCATAGTTCTACAGCTGTCAATTAAAAACAGTTCATACCAATCAGAATGCAGCAATGTTCCTCAAGGAAAACACGGCCACCATATTGTCCCATGAGCTCTTCCGAAGGTGATGAAAACACAAAGCGTAATTTCTTCGCAAAGATTTAAGTAATTGAGCAAAAAGTAGAAAATCGATAAATTATTCGGACTTGTTACGAAGACTATCACCGAACTCACCCTTTTTTGCCATATTGATTTTGAATGTTCTAGGGTTACAGTCTACGGCTTGTGGCACGTAGCAACAGTAACCAAGTGGAAGACGTAGCAACAGAAACTAAGGAGTAGACATAGCAACAGTAACTAAGGGGAAGACGTAGCAACAGTAACTAAGGGGAAGACGTAGCAACAGTAACTAAAGAGTAGACATAGCAACAGTAACTAAGGGGAAGACGTAGCAACAGTAACTAAGGGGAAGACGTAGCAACAGTAACTAAGGGGAGATATAGCAACAGTAACCAAGGGGGAGATATAGCAACAGTAACTAAGGGGGGAAACGTAGCAACAGTAACTAAGGGGGAGGAACTATCAATTGAAATCTCATGCCTGCGCGGGAAGAAGTCTGGTAACAATGGGACCATAGCGAGGCCGGTGGTCTAAAGATTGCAAAATTGGAGCCGGTCAGAAATGTTTCTGTCGTACCGCACTGTTGTGTTCTTTTGTCATAAGGAAATTAACGTTATTTTCCACCATCGATCGACGGTATAATTTTCTCTTTCTTGACAAGCTGCGACAATGGACCTCGCTTTGATGACTTTATGAAAGAGGTCAGTACAATGATCAGAAAAACATTTTTTTAGCACACATCTTTGTCTACGCTAATGATCAACAGGTTGTTCGTTAGGTTAATACATGCATGTAGATTACAATAATCAAACGGGTTATGTCACCAGGATTGTTCTGACTGTCCGTCAAATAATCATCCAAATATTTCCGGTTATACGAAAAATACTCCTTGAACACATAAGTTCTACAGAGCGATGTTAATTTTATGAACAGAGACCTACAATGGACTACAATTTAAGGTTAATATCAAAGACACCAGCTTAAAACTTGAAAATGATGGCTTTTTGTAAGTTTTTTTTATAATTATCGTAATCCATTTTCATCATGGTGCTCTGAACGAGCAACACCATTGGCGAATGAACAATAGGGTAGCCAAGCACAACAAAGGACATGGCTTACCAAATAAATTATAAAATGCCCCTTACGATCAGTTAGGACATTACCGATTTTCGTACTTGCCATCTGTAGTCGGATAACATTTCTGTAGAATCATTTCATTTATGGAGAAGCTTTTAATCAAACTAGACCATTATTTTTCAGTTTCTATTAGTTTGAATGTTATTTTGGGCTTACGCTAACATTATATTACAATCTGATTTAATAGGCGTGGAAAGAGAACAGCATATTAATAGAACAAGTGTAATGAAAACGAAAAGGAGAAAGGCACTGTTGTCGGTCATCATTTTTGCTCGAAACGTTTAGCATGTTTTATAATTTATAACTGGACAATTTACAGTTTTGCGCAGCAGTCAAAAATGAAGAGCCGTACAAAAATATTTTTACTCTTTGGGACTCATGCAGCAGAGGAAAGCAAGGTTGATCTAAGAGCAGCGTACTAGTCTGGTACTCTTGTTTATAATGTAATATGCAGGAGCGGATTTAGGGGGCCACGGCCCCCCTTTCGTTGGCTGGGATACATGCCCCCGCACCCCCCGAAGTTCGGCTTACGGCGCGGCCCCCTCTTTCTGCATTTCCTGGATCCGCCCCTGATATATATGCGCGACGATAACGGGTGCGGTTTTGGAACCAAAGCCGATTTTCGGGTTCGGGTTTTTCGTTAAAAAGTCGAATTCTGGGTTATAGACGACAATCTATAATTACCAGAATAATGAAACAGGGAGATAATCCGAGTTCGTTTTCACAGTAACTTTGAGAGCTATTTTATAAGTCGTAAAACCGGGTCCGGTTCTGGACCCTATTCAATCTTTTCACCTGGTGGCCAGCTTGGGATAGTGAGGGATAGTCAAAACGAGGCTAACCTGGCAAAAACAAAGGATTGCTCGCTTTGAATCCAAGATGGCCGCCAGGAATAGCCGCACATACCTATCCAATAGGCAATATTCGTATTCTCACGGACGAGCTGGAACGAACACTCAATGGAGGCTCGTGCGGGGGAATTCGCTAAAAACTATTTAGCATTAGAAAAGATTCCCCCGCATGAGCCTCCATTGAGTGCTCGTTCCAGCTCGTCCGTGAGAATACGAATATTGCCTATTATCATACAAACAAAACAAAAAAAAAAGGTAGGAACTAGTATTATACCCCAAAACAGGGGTTTCAACAGGAGCCCGCTACTATCAGAGCTTCAGTGGTTTGCTAACTTCTAGTAAACATGCAGGATATTTTAAATGCATGTGACGCGTACTTTCAAAATTAATGAAACCCCTGTTGAGGTGTTTGGCTGAACCTTTTTCCAATTAAGGCTCGCTATCACTGAAAGCAAGTAAGACATTAAAAGGTGTTTCTTGTTTTCAGGGATGAGCCTTAATTACGCGCGAAAAGAAAACAATTTCCAGAATATTCAATTGCATGTAATTCAATGTGCTCCATAAAGTAAAAGCAGGTTTCGAAATTAACACTCGCAAAATGCTAGCAGGTTTATTAATTTGTGAGCGAAAAACATTTCTACTAGTCTGAAAACCTCACACAAACGTGCCATATTAACGAGTACCCTGAGGACCAGAAGTCCTTCTCACTAAGTTTACTGACCTAAAAGCGCGCTCAGCGAGTGCCGAAGGCGCGAGAAAAACCTCTGGTTTTACTGTCCTGGATGGACTCTGGGATGGACTTCGATTCCAAGAGTAACATTTTGATTGACACAATCTAAGCCAATAAGAAAAGAGGTAATTACACTGTGATGTATGTTATGACAAGCGCCACATCCTGTGCACGTGAAGACCACGATGCAGATTATTTTTATCAGCCAATGAGTGAGGGTGTTAGAAAGAGCTAATCAGTCCCATTGACCAATCCACCGATATTAACGGTCTTATTATTCGTTCTTCAGAGAACTTGGCGCTCCGTTCCAGAGGTTCTTTATATCAGTAAATTTAGCGAGATGGACCTCTGGTACCCAGGCCCGCGCGAGCGCAGCGCCATACACGTAAGAGTGATTTAAGAAAAATGCTAATTTTCGTCCGTCCGAACGACCGCCATCCGCCACGTGCTGTCCGGCCGCCCACCTCTACCATTTGTAGCACTTTTTCTCCGAACAAAACCGCTTATTACTTTATTATCTCATTTACATGCACGTGATATTCCTTCAACAACTGTGTGAGTTTTTCAATTCAATTTTTCGTTTCGTTAGCTTACATTCCGCCATCCATTGTAACAGTCCATTATTTCAACGTCCGTTCAATGACATTATAAGAAGTCCTGAACTCCTTGCTTGCAAGCCGAAATATCGATAATTATATCTTCAAAAAACTCATCCGTAGCACTGGTCATCTCTAGAAACCATACATTATTATCCAGTGAAAGTCCTCAATCGATGGATCCGGGGGTACAACTTTTCCGCCGAGCAGTTTTATCTCTGTTATTTTTTAAATTACAACTCAACCAAATATTTTCCCATCAGATGCTACAAAGCAACGATTGCGGTATTATTACGGTATTATTACGGTATTATTACGGTTTTCGTTGAAGTGCGACCCTGAAAGTTTCAAGTCGCGTTTGGAAAATTGCATTTAGCCTAATGGCGGCAGAAGCTTTGTATGAGCCTAGACAGACTAGATTCCGCGTTTGATTGACGCTCGGCTAAATGCAACTTGAAACTTTCTGGGTCGCACTACAACGAAAACGGTAATAAAGTGAGCTATAAAAGTTGCGCTACTAAAATTTAGTAGCTGACGTACATTGTAAGTAAAATGCTGATGTGCTTGTTCAGTGTTTATGTACAGTAACATTACTCTAATTCGTTTTACTGGCAACTACTATGAATTAAGAGTAGCGCAATTGTTATAGTTCACTTTACCCAATCGCCTTGTTTCTGTGTAGCGCGGGAATTAATACATTTACGAAAGGTTACCGTGGTAGAGCGGATTTCGGGTATATACTTCATGGTAGTGTTTCGTTCCATATAGTCTCCCTGCATAATACTGTAAAACAGTAAAGAAAATGATTGTGCAGGGAGACTATATGGAACGAAACACTACCATGAAGTATATACCGGGTTTCGTATGAGTGGGCAAGTTACGGCAATAACTTATGGCTCGGTTACTACGTTGAAATGGTTTCCTATTGTTTTGGTCTTTCTGATCCAATCAAATTACAGAGTTACGATACAGTACAGTCACGGTAAGGCTGCGGACATGGTATATTATTATCTGTTCCGCTGTCCCCTTCAGTATTTGTATCACGCTAAGTTGCGTCATCGCATGATCAAAATTTGTGATTATGATTTTATTTATTCTGTTTTACCTCTCTAAAGGTGAACGGAAAACCTCAACAGGCTAAAGCCCGCTCTATGTAGGTCTCCGAGGGCCTATGATTTATCGTCCTATCCGAGAAGACGCGAATGTCTAACCATTTGCAGTTCGATCACAAAGGCAGCACCTTCTGCTCAGTTATTTTAAGACCCTGAGTGTTGGAAAATAAAACTAAACTGAACTGGTCCGGCCGGGGTTTGAACCCGCGACCTCCCGCACGACAGACGGAGCTCAACCACTGAGCTAACCGGGAGGCCGGCTCTAGCCGAGGAAATGGCAGTTGTTGTGAAAATATATTGGTAATTACTAGTAAGGTCTAGACATTTCACCCATTACCGGACACTCACCTATTGGCAAACAGTTAAAGCAGTCCGTAAAGATTTTCCACAATTTTATGTTGTATCGTCGTTTGCACTCATCATAAAAACCATAGACCCTGTTGAAAATTAAATCAAGAATTGATTCACGACAGCACATTCAAGTAACAGCATGTTTTACATTTGTGAGTGAATGTTTCATAATTTTAATTAGTACTTACACGTATACATGCATGCAGAGCTTTGCTTTAAGGGAAGATCGAAGGTTGCCGTCTATATTTTTACTAGTTATTGTAATACATTAAATGCAGAAACCTCGCGACCATTTTCATATTGATTAGAGCAGTTTTCTGTTGAGTGTAGTAAAACCAAAAACAAAGTAATTCCATAGCCAATCACAGGAGCAAGTGAAAACACAATGAGCCAATCATTCATGATTGATTTTACTTGAACCAATCACGAGGCAAAGTAAACGCAGTCGTCAATGCTGTTGCTAAATCAAAACCTGATTGTGTGATGGCGTTTGGTTTTAGTTTAGAACTTGATTGGATGATAATTAGAAAACATTTCTCACAGCCAATAGAAAGGCTAAGCAAACGCAAAACCAAAGCAATCACTTGTTGCTTTCGACACTCAATCGAAAACCGCTCTATGCCCTCACAAACACAAGAAATCCAAGCGAGCTCGCCACTGAGTAGAATACATCATACTTGCGCGTGCTTCTTGATTAGGACGTAAGGAGCAAACAATCATCGGAGCACTTGAAAGGCTTTCCGACAATCGAAAGACCAATCATACGAATCGGTTCTCGAGATTGACATAGTCGGGATTTACGGAAATTCTCGAAGGCATTCCGATGTTTAACGTACGTCTACGCCGTTTTCACCAAACTCATATGCGACCACAGGACACCCACAGGAACGTTTGGCAGTTTTGAATAGCAATAATACAGGAATTTTGGGGGTTTCTCCCAAATAGAGCCACCTACATGTAGCTTTTGATACTTATTTTATTTTAATCCACAATTACAGCGTCATTGCCAAAATATTTTCCCGTAAATGTAGCTGCAAAAAAATGTAGTGACAAAAGCACAACAAAATTTGATCCGCATTCAATGAATGTGGATTTTGATATTTCAGTCTCTTGTTGTCAATTAGTCTTGTTTTAATGGTCACAAATAGCGTGCCCTAGAGGCACACCCACGGAACCTTTCACGCTAGGCCTTTCCAGATTGTGCTCGGCAACTTTTGAGCAACTTTTGAGCAACTTTTGGCGTTTTGAGCAACTTTTTGTATTATGAGCAACCTTGAGCAACTTTCGGCTTCCGGAGCAACATTTGGGCAACAAATGAGCTTTTTGGAGATTTTGAGCGCAAAATTGCTAAAATTTAGATGCAAAATCTGCCAATTACCAAATCTAGTTTCAATTAAAACACTAATATTCCTTCAATCTTGATGATATTGAAGTCCACGAACATAACAGCCACCCACGAACAACACCCCTAAATTCCAGCTGTTTTATCATTCGAGGTCTTAACGACAGCCTCCATTTTTAATAAACATGGCAGCACTACAGGATCAGAATCTAGAAATTAGAGGTTCAATTACTTAATTAATTTTGTGTTTAAATGACTCATTTTTCAAGCATTTTTTCCAATTCAAGTCGCAGCTACTTAGATTTTTTTAGAAAAAATGTTTTAGCAAACTTTTTATTTTTTGGAGCACGCTTTTTTTTCTTTGCACAACTTTTTAAGTTTTTGGCAACTTTTGGGCTTTTTTGGAGCAACTTTTCCATTTTTACTAGCACAATCTGGAAAGGCCTATTTCACGTTGGGCCCATATAGGGGTGAAAACGCTCGTTTAAACATAGCCTTTTTTAAACTTGTCACTTCGTGAAACTTCGCATATCAGCTGTGGCAATTAAGCAAAGTTTGTTATAAAATATTGTTTTATGACGTCACATTCGATGACGTCACTACATAACCATTTCAAAATGTTTGACATGGTTATAATAATTTGTAATAGTAGCTTTCAAAGAGCTGATCAAGAGGTGATGAACGCCAAAAACCGTTTCTTGATACAACAAAAATGTACCGAGATATCACGTGTTAAGTAAATTTCAATCTTTCCTGAACCAGACTTACCTTACAGTTTAATAAAAGTTTAAATATTCGCTATTTTGGTTTAAGTTGAGTCAACTTCTTATGAAATACTAGGCTAGATGTGGAGGTAAATCGTACCGTTTTCATTTTTTTAAATTTCAACCTTATGACCAATGAAAATATTGGCAATTGTTTAAAATATGACGTCATGCTGGTGACATCATTGAAACAGGATTGAACGAAGTTTGAGATAGAAATGTGTTTCTAATTATTCCTAATTAACTAGGAGGTCTACCTTACAGCGTAACGGTACGTTTTAGCAGCAAGCATATCAAAATATTTGATTACATTTAATTTCTAAAATCCGGGAGAACTTCTCCTTTGTCAGCGCTGGTCGATATTACCTTTAAAAAATCATATTTCAGCTAATTTATGTCGTTGCGACAAACGGTTTTCAGCATTGACGACTTCTCGAATATCCCTACCAAACCACTATGTGAAGAAAGCTGATTCAACATTTTTGAAAAATCAAGATTATGATGTCATCGATTGTGACGTCATCAAATTAAATTTTACCTCTGAATTGCCATAAAATATATTTTCCCGATTAGATGATCCAAGATTTCGTATGAAGTTTCATGAAGAATTATGAAAAGAGAGTGAAACGATGTTTAAGGGCCCATTGACATATTCCGTTGCTACGCAACACCGTTGCTATGCTCGCAGGAGCAGATGTAATTTTGACTTCCGGTTTATGCTAGTCTGAGAAAACAGCCGAATCGGGCGAGATGAGTCGGCTGTTTTCTCAGGCTAGTTTTATGCGTGTCCACCAGCCACCCAATAGTTTTAATACTTACACATGTTTGTAAGTTTTATTCGTGGTTTACCCGAAAGGTTTTCATGAATGAATGAAGTAAGTGTCCAGTAAGAACATGGCTTCAAAAACATGAAGAAAAGTACGGCCACTCAAGAAGTCTAGTGATTTTCGACCGGCAGGTTTTCAAGATCTTTCAACTCAAATCTTCCACAAACACGCACACTTTTGTCTCCAGAACATGCTTTCGGGTTCTTGGTAAAGTTGTGACCGAACCTCGGTGCAACTAATTAAAATACAGGTCAGTTTTCATCCTTAAAAAAAGTATTTTTGATGTCGGAAAACAAACTGTTGTGAACGCCACGAGATTCAAGTGAAAGTTGTCGAATTTCCGTCTAATTTTATCTTGATTTTATCTTGATTTCTATTGGCTCTTCGGTTTGCCGCGAAATGGGTTCCTGGCATGTGCTCCACACAGCCCGAAGCTCATTGCAGACAATCAAGCTAGCTCATTGCAGACTGGAGTATTCAGCCAAGTCCCAAAACTGGCCATTGTCGGAGGAAATAGGAGAAAATGCACATCCTGTTCGACCAATTATTGTAGACTTTATTGCAACAACAGTTCTGCGACTATTTCACGTCCACAAAACAGGCACTTTTGCGCATGCATTAATTTCTTCACTTCCGGTTTCTAAAAATCCTAAACATTTTGCGCGCTTTCACTAAACACCAAACTTTTTCTCATTAAAATGTTGTTGACCACGTTCTCCACAAATTCGAGCATGGATTTTGGAAACCGACAATAAATGTCAAATTTATGGCTTTTCATTCGCCAAAAAAGCTTAAAATTGGATTGAAAAGTGTTGTAAAATCTTCATTATTTGTCGTAATGGCAAATGCATGCTCGGTTTTATGCGGCTTAATTCGTAGGTTTGGAAAATATTCATAAATTACTAATAGATCAAAAATCGTTGGAGAGTTTAGAAATTTTCTGATTTTGATGACGTCATCATGATGTCACTTGATGATGTCACCAGACTACAAGACTTTACCCTAGGAGTTACCTTGACAATAATTATTGCCCACTCTTTAACTTTCAAACTTTCCCTAGCAACGGCTGTCTGGACCTATCTGGACCGCCCAGCGTGTTTGAAGTTTGCTCGATGCAGCAAGTTTTTGTTGAGTTGCAAAATCCTGTCCGCACTCAACATTTGGGATTATTGATAGATATGTCAATCATTTTGGACTAATATTGATCACAAAGATGTCGCTATATGGACAGCCTTTATAAGGAATTACTTTGGGTGAAAAATCTGACCAATGTTGGACCCCTCCCATTAAAAATGATGTGATTATGTCCTCTCACCTGTTAATACTTGCACTCTCATGGTTCCCCCTTAGTAGGTAGAATTTATCTGGGTACTTGATTTTGTAGGCCAACAATAAACATATTGTCTCTAAGGACTTTTTTCCTCTGAAAGTAAAATGAAACCTCATGATGTGGTTCAAATAGTTTACAAGAACTAAGCAAAATGGAGGGGAGCCGAGGTGGTGCAGTGGTTATTAATATATAGTGCTTTGCCTCTCACCTCTGTGGCCAAGGTTCAATTTGTGGACACGCTGCCATATGTGAGTTGAGTTTGTTGGTATTTCGCCCTTGCTCCAAGGGTTTTTCTCCGGGTCCTCCGGTTTTTTTCCCTCCGCAAAAACCAACATGATAAATTCCAATTCGATCTGTGGATTAATTATAACCAGGACCTGGCTTTGATCAACCCCCATGGTTGTTTCAGGTCTCGTTAGAAATTCAGAGATATATGTATTAACATACATGACTACACTGAGTGTAGTTGATGTAGGTACAAGCAAAAAGTTAAATAGTTTGTTCATATCCTTGGATGAATGAGGCTGATTAGGCCTCAGTGTAGCAATTAGATATGCTGAACGTATCTGAGATTCATTCCACACAGACTGACCCTTACTGTCATTCTGTCATACATGTATTCTCTGCACACAATTAATGCTCAACTCGCATGTTGATTTTTTATGTTATGAGCAACCATGAGCAATTTTCGGCTTCCGGAGCAACATGCATTTGGGCAACAAATGAGCTTTTTGGAGATTTTGAGCACAAAATTGCTAAAATTTAGATGCAAAATCTGCCAATTACCAAATCTAGTTCCAATTAAAACACTAATAGTTTGTTAATATCCTCGGATGAAATCGGCTGATTAGGCCTCTAGCAATTAGATATGCTGAACGTATCTGAGATTCATTCCACACAGACTGATCCTTACTGTCATTCTGTCATACATGTATATTCTCTGCACACAATTAATGCTCAACTCGCATGTTGATTTTTATGGTGGGAGGAAAACCAGAGAACCTGGAGCTAGAATAAATGCTCGGAGCATGGGTGAGAATCAACAAACTTAATTAACTTGCATGTTGCTGTATCTGGGAATCAATCCTAGTGGCAAGAGCCAAGCAGTTTTGCATGCTGTGCCACCCAGTTTCCAATATCACGATGGTAGCCCAAATTTAGGCATGAAAAAAAGTTACAATTAACACTCTTCATAAAATTGAGAGTGCTTTATAAACATCTTGAGGGAAAAATACAAAATGGCAATTAAGGAAAGGTTTGAAAATCATAATAGACAGGTCTAATATCTGATGTTTTTCATCAATTTGGCCATAAACTGTTTTGATGCACAACTACATGTATAAGCTGTAGATGGGAAAACTGATGGTGCATAAATTGAGACAAAGAAGAAAATATGTTACAATCTTTACCATATTACCTCAACTGCATGAGCACCTTGCAGAGTGCTTATTCAATTTTTCGGGTTTGTCAATATACCTGTCCACATAGTCTCCCAGGAATATATAATTCCCCTGGGGAGGGTAACCAAGATTGTCAAAGTGTCTAAGCAGGTCGTCATACTGTCCATGGATATCACCACAGATGTTGATTGGTACTTTCACCTCCAATAGCATGGGCTGTTGAAGGAAGATTTCTCTTGATACATGGCATAACTGCCGTATCTGTGCCTCAGGAAGCTGAACCTAACAAAATAGAATTATATAAATATTATGTATACAAATTATACTCTTTGATGTGAACATGCAGCCATGAATTTGTGCTGTAAAATATGTCACAGACTGGGAGACCCCATCAATACAAAATTATGTAAATTTATATGACTTTGGCTCTTTTTGGTCACTGTGCTCATAATGTACAATTTCTCCTCTACATGTAGCTCACTCAATTGCTGGAATGTGAATCGTATCCAGTGGAGCACCATAACTGTCAGTTAGGTGGGGAGGAAACTCCCTATATTGAACTGACCGGGGTATATTTTCTGGAACTACACATTAAAGAATAATTTATTATTAATAGTTGTTATTGTTATAGCGATGTTTCATGTTGATAAACATTGTAATTGTTATGCTAATGTGCCAACCATGATTTGTAAAGCCCGCTTTGTGTTAGGAACCAATGGATCTCTGGTTGGCACATTAATGTCTCTATCAATTCCAAGCCCGCCCATTCTCAACATGAAACATCGCTATATAGAATATTGAAAGCAAAATCCATGCCAAGTACATGTGGGGAGGAGACATTGACTCAGATAAATATCTGCAAACTAATTAGGGCCTTAATTTTTAGGAAAATCACATGCCTGACGAGGTAATTCCACGTTAAATTGCACGAGAAAAGCGACTCGGACAGTAATTTTGTTGATATTTTACTAAGTTATAAATAGCGAGCATAGTACATGTACGTCTAGAGTAGTGGTGATTCCACTCATGAATCACCACTCCGTCTCAGGCAATCAGCGTCTGATTTCGCGAATGCACCATGCAATTCAGCTTTGGCTATGCGATTCTATAATATATGGCAACTGATATAATTTAGTCAAGATTACGATAATCTGTCTGCTTTGAGTTTGATTACAAATATGTAAATGGCTAGCTTGGCCAAAAAATAATCTATGCCCGTGAATCTATGCCCAAAAGAATTAAGGGTCTTCGTAATTACAGTATGAGAACTATATAGCATATACGAAATATAATGAAACGACAGAAATGTATTTTTTTTACGAAGAACGTAATGTTTACGTATTAAAGTGTATACAAATATATTTGCATCCCTGTACAGGACACAGCCACACAGTGTATTTAACACAGCACGAAAAGCAATAACTTTAATACTTATATTACAAACACTCTCAACATCAGATGCAGCTTAGCTTATCCAGCATTCGAAACCTTACTCACATCCCTTTATTTTCCAACTGTACATTCGACAAATGAAAGTCAAAGCGCTGCAGTCATGAGAAAAAACACAGAGTCCCAACAACAAACACTGCCGACTGAAAATCTCACCTGTTTTCCCGGGGTGTTTTTGTATTCAAGGAGTTGCTCGATTACGTTATCCACGTTCAATCCGAATTTCCTGCAGAGGTCGTTCATTGTCGTGGCTTAATTTCAGCGTATTCTCTCGATCATCTTTGCGTAGCCCGCAAAACTTACATCCCAGTCGCCATGTTGATCGAGTTGAACCAGGAATCAGTGACGTCACAATGAAGTGGAATGCGAAAATCGCACATTTTACAAATGCTTAATTCTTCATCACTAGTGGTCCATGTCTTGTCGTCACTTTTTGTATCTTTAATCTTTAAATATGATAATTGCCTGGTAGCATGGAGCTAATCTGGCAATGAAATTGTCAGCGGCCGTGCAAGTACTGAGGTTACGGTGCAATAAGTGATAATAAGTTAAAGTATTATAGTGCATGGTGAAGTGCAATGTTCAATGTTCAATGACTAATAATCAGAGTGCAAATGGCGGCAAAAGGATAAAAATAACCATTATAATAATAATTAATAAGCTGGTAAACAACAGCATGAGCTTACATATAAAGAGATAAAGAGATAATGACTGCCGCCACACAGGCGTCTCCAGTGACGGTGCAGCTATCAATCGATAAGGGGCTCCGATGACAACAGCTACGCCGCCACCACAGCGCGAGCGCGACCGCAGCCAATATTAATTGGTTGAGATTACACATACATGGATACGCCAGTTTGGAAGCTATTCAAAGATGTAGCATTAACAATGTTGTGTGGTAAGGAATTCCATGGTGGAATCGATCTGACAAAAAACGAGTACTTGAATGCGTTTATAGTAGCGAGCGGGTGTTCGAACTTATATTCGTGCATATATAGCTCTTGTGCGAGTATAAGTGCTAAGTTGAATATCGTAGGGAAAGGTGATGTTCACTAGACCGTAATTAATCTTGTAGAACATAGTAAGGTCTGCAATATTTCTGCGTGACTGAAGCGATTGCCAGCTAAGCTCGTTTAGCATTGATGATACACTGCTGGTGCGAGCATAGTCACAACATGTAAAACGCGCGGCCCGTCGCTGGATGGACTCGATGGCTCTGATGTCCTTTTGGTGGTATGGCGACCAGGCCACCGTAGCGTACTCGGCGATAGGGCGCACAAGGCTGACGTATGCGCGCTGTTTTACGGCTCTGCTGCAGCACGAGAGGTTCCGCTGTAAGACACTAAGTATTCTGCTAGCTTTCTTTCTCACCTCTGCAGATTGTTTAGACCAGTCAAGGGAATTAGTGATGTAGACACCCAGGTATTTTTGATAGGTAACACTTTCGAGGCACGAGTTGCAGAGGGAGTATCTACGGTGGCTCATAGGAACAAAACACTTGCCAGATTAAAAACACTTGCCAGATTGAAAACACGTGCCAGAATGAAAACACTTGCCAGAATGAAAACACGTGCCAGAATAAAAACACTTCCCAGATTAAAAACACTAATGCCAGAATGAAAACACGTCCCAGAATGAAAACACGTGCCAGAATGAAAACACTTGCCAGAATGAAAACACGTGCCAGAATAAAAACACTAATGCCAGAATGAAAACACTTGCCAGAATGAAAACACTTGCCAGAATGAAAACACTTGCCAATTTGCAAAACACTGCCAGGTAGCGGAAATAAGTCAAAAGAGGCCAGGCTACATAAGTTCTAATGATGCCATTTTAGAGACAGCGCGCGTCTTCCACGGTCAAAATGCACTGGACCCGAGTAAATATCCTGAGAATGGGAACTGGTAACTAATATAGTAACTTTTTCAGTCTTTAGCGGGAAATCTAAATAAAGCCGTTGAATTATTCATAGCCGGTGTGAAAATGAATGCTTTAAATGAAATCCGTCGGAAACGAATGCCCAATGCGTATAACGGGACGAGGTTGAGTGGTTTAAAAAGGGATTTCATCAGCCAAAAACGTGGCGCGAAATATATCGTATATCGTAACGTGCCACCGGCGTTGATGGGAGGAGCGTGACTATAGCCTGCGTGACATGTTATAATTACCTTACTTGCAAAAAACCGGTTTGACCGGTGCTCAGTAATTTTACTGGCGCGACGCGGGAGTTTTTTTGGACAGCACGTTTTCATCGGCTCAAAAAGTCAAGTTTTCTTGAAAAGTTTGTTGATTGAATGTTAAAGGGACATGGTCATCGGTTAAGCGCATGCGCAGTAGGGGCGAGATAGTTGAGTATTCCGTGGGCCACGGGAAACTCAACTTATCCGCCATCAATGCGAGCGTGGTATAATCTGGTCCAATTTAACAGCTTGTGTGGGCCATCAGTCCTCGAAACTTCGTACAGTATTTTAGATGTATATATTTATTAGTTCTATAGCCTTTTTTTGTTTGATTTGCGAAAATGAGCTAGAAAATTTCGAAAAAAACGGAAGTCATCATGGCGTGAACTAACGGTATGTTTGTACTAGTTCGATTTATCGGATGTCATGCACTTGAAAACAATTTTTATCACTTCAAATGAATGTCGATTGTTCACATGGCTATCCTGTGTGAGCTGCTGTAGTTATTTGGAATCATGGAATGTTTGAACGGTGCATTTCGTACACTTTTGCAAGCATAGTGTAGCGCGCTGTTTACTCGTAACGCAGTCTGCGAATTAATAACAAGCTTGTTTGTACTAGTTCGATCTATCGGTTTTTATGGACTCCAAAACAATTTTGATAGCTTCAAATGAATGTAGATTACTCATAAGAATATCCTGTGTGAGCTACTGTGATTATTTGGACATCAGAGAATTTTTAAACGGGAGTTTGCCTACAGTTTTGGAAGCCGATACTGTAGCGCGCTCGACCATAGAATGTTCATTTGCAACGGAAGTCTGTTTATAACCTAACTAGTTCGATCTATCGGTTTTTATGGACTCCAAAACAATTTAGATAGCTTCAAATGAATGTAGATTACTCATAAGACTATCCTGTGTGAGGCACTGTGATTATTTCGACATCAGGGAATTTTTAAACGGGAGTGTGCCTACAGTTTTGGAAGCATACTGTAGCGCGCTCGACCATAAAATGTTTATTTGCAACGGAAGTCTGTTTATAACCTAACTAGTTCGATCTATCGGTTTTTATGGACTCCAAAACAATTTTGATAGCTTCAAATGAATGTAGATTGCTCAGAAGACTATCCTGTGTGAGCTACTGTGATTATTTGGATATCAGAGAATTTTTAAACGGGAGTTTTCCTACAGTTTTGGAAGCATTGTGTAGTGCTTGACACTACAATGTTTACTTGTGAAGAAAATCCTTTGAGCTTACCTAGCGTGTTTGTACTAGTTCGAACTATCGGCTTTTATGGACTGGAACTTATTTTACAGCTTCATGAATATGTATGTTGGTTGATCAGAAGACTATGCTCTTTGTGTTTGTGGTTTGTTTGGCATCAGAAAGTATTTTTAATGTACTTTTTGTTCGATTTTCGTGCAGTGTTTGGACATAATTCGCCGATATCAGATTTTATGCAAAATTGTCCAAATCAAGCATGTTCAACATTCTAAGAACAGAACTATTTGTCCAAATGTTATCATATCCAACTCAACTTCTTCCTCCATCGACTCTGAAGCCATTGTTACAACGTGGTTCCCTAATACAGGGCCGCCAGCCTTCAAAATGCTACTACAAATCCTCCCCTTTGCGACCTTTTCACGTACGCTCGCTCAACCGGGAAGATTTTGATATGCTAATTAGTACTTTCGGCACGCCTACTGCGCATGACTACCAGGTGACCATGCCCCTTTAAGTTGAATTACGTATTGGGTTCTGTCACAACATTTGTTTTGTAAAATTTGGAAACCAGCTTTTCAAAAGGAAAGATAAAATTAATCGGGAGGAATAATGAAGGGAAACCGACATGTTAAATAGGTTTAGGGGAAAAAAGATTAATAGTAATGTACCGATCAAATCGAAACATAATATATACTTATCAACAAAATATATACTTATCAAACTTCAAGTGTTTATTTATCTCGAATTCGGGCTATACAAACGCAAATTATAACAAAGATTTGTCTGCTCTTCGAGAAACAAGTCGCAATCGAAAAGGCTACGACTGTGCACTGACTAGCATTTGTGTGGAGCGAAATTCATCTGCCAAGCGGAGGCCCACTGTTCGAGGTGGTGAAGGTCCTGCTGCAGGGTGTAATGATCGTCACCAGAGTGGATTTGGCGAAATATTACACTATCGTCCGCAAACAGCTTCATGTTAGAAGAAATGCCTGAGGGAAGATCATTTATGTACAGGAGAAACATGATAGGACCTAGTACTGTACCCTGGGGAACGCCAGATGACACGGTCGACCATTTGGATGACGACCCGTTCACAACGACGCGCTGTCTCCGCCCGGTTAAGAAGTTGCGAAGCCAGGTATGGGTCTTGCCGCGGATACCGTAATATCGGGCCTTCAGTAAAAGTCTCTCATGTGGGACTGAATCGAACGCCTTTGCAAAGTCGAGAAATATGACATCTACCTGGCCGTGTTCATTCAGTACTTTCGACCACTCGTGGATGACCGAGATCAGTTGGGTCTCACACGAGAGTCCACGTTGGAAGCCGTGCTGGTGTGGTGAGATAATAGCGTTTGCTGAAAGGTGACTTGTCAGCTGGCTACACACTATGTGTTCCATTACTTTTGAGGTCAGGGATGTTAAAGATACAGGTCTGTAGTTCATGGGGTTAGCTCGGGGGCCCTTTTTGAAAATTGCAGATATGTTAGCATCCTTCCAAGTAGACGGCAGTGACCCAGTATTGTATGACTGCTGGAATAACGAGGCCAAGATGGGTGCTAATTCTGTAGCGGCCTCCCTTAGGACTCTGGCTAGTATCATGTCCGGCCCACAGGCTTTGTCAGGTTGGATGTTTTCTAGTTGTTTCTTGATGCCGTTCGCAGAGAAAAGCACATCTGAAATGTTACTAAAAGGAGAGTTATTATCCACTAGTGGCATCTTTTCCAGATCTTCATTTGTGAATACACTTTCGTATTGTTCACGTAGGGCTTCAGCTTTTGAAATATTTGAAACACATACTCGATTGTTCCAGAACAAAGTGGGAATTCCAATGGATTCAGAGCGTAGCAGCTTGAGATATGACCATGCCCGCTTGACGCCGTTGACGGTGCTGGAGCCGGGGGCAGAATTCGGTGTGATACTACCCATTACATCGTTTAAGTACCTATTGTGTGTTTCACGCACACGTTTGATTGTGCTGTTGCGTAGTCGCTTATAACTGTTCAAGTGCTGGATGCTGCCAGTACGTTTGGCCCTCTTGTAAGCCGGATCACGCCTATTCATCAACCGCTTGATAGCTGGGCTAACCCAAGGGAGATGCCGTTTTGGCTTTGACATCCTGTGAGGGATGTATTTATCAGTTGCCTCCTTGATATTCTCTGCTATTATGTTCCAGTTGGCTTCGACTGAACTTCGTCTGAACAAAGATGCTGCATAAACTCAAAACTCTCATCTGCAGGGGAGAAGGAGGGAGACAAAAGAAGACTACCCACCCCTGGGCCCTCTTTAAAACTCATTCCTGATCTTTGCTTCATGGTCAAAAAATCAACAAAAACCTGGACAGTGACCAAGTAAAACTGTGGGACTTGCTCAAATCAAAGTCTATAAGACAAATTAGCCAGCTTCTATTTAAACCCCAGAGCTATATGTATATATATTATCTTTATTCTGTGATGTAAGTTTATATAGCAATGTTTCGTGTTGATAAACATTACAATAATTGTTATGCTAATGTGACAACCACCATCATGATTTTAAAATTCCGCTTTGTGTCAGGAACCAATGGATCTCTGGTTGGCACATTAATGACAATGGATGCTTCTGGATGTTTTAGTTCAAAAGCTATATAAATATTATTACAGCAAATCTGTTCAATGATATTTCAGTTTAAAATAAGATAATACTTCTAATTTCAAGCATGAAAGAATGACTTTTTAAGAGCTACATGTATAATATACAGCTCACTAGCATTTAAATACCCATCACAACAATGATTGTCAGCCTTTGCTATTAAAGACCATCCCAATAAAATATTGTTTAACATTGCCTGACCAACCTAATTCAATTTTTTTGGAAAAAAAGAAGGAAGATTGAAGACCAACCCAATTTTTTGGAAAACTAAAAAAAAGATTGCACTTCTTTTCCAAGCTCTCTTTGTTTTAGTTTCTTGTTTTCTCGTGCGAATTGTCAATCCACAACTAGCTAGTTGAGGAAAACGTAGTTGAGGAATTGACCTATATCATTAATAATGACGTCACAGCTTGTTTATGAGGGGGACAGAATCGACATGAACAATAGAATTTTGAACTAAATCTGCTCTGCTGAGGAAAATTTCACTTCGCATTGTCTGGTTTCCAGATATCAGCTGTATCAATGTTTATCCCACAATATTTACCGTATTTGGTGGCTGTTACCGCTATTCTACGTTCTACAAAATGCATTTGATAGCGATTTCCTTTGTGTTGTTGCTGTTTTGTCCCCCTCCCACGACCGTGATCCTTAGCGTTTAAACAATAGATTGTTTTGATTTGACGTCATAATGATATAGGGCAATTAACACATGGATTTGTTATGCAAGGCTTCAAGCTGACTTAGTAACCAGGCTTTACTTGGTTGCAGACCCCCTAATGGGTATTTAATACTGTAAAACAGTAGAGAAAATGATTATGCAGGGCAACTATATGGAATGAAACACTACCATGAAGTATATACCCCCTGATGTCAGAAGTCTGAATCTTAATCCACCATCAGGAGCCAGAGGGCAATGGTAAACAAAACATTTTATTGGGGTGATCCATAATTTGCTATTTCAATTCTGCCAGAACAGCATGCATGGTGTAATACATCCTTCAAGATTGTTTATTAAGCTGCACGTCAGTTGTTGTAGTTGTTGTTATTCCATAGCTAAATCATTAAAATACCACCATTTACCTAAGTAATTTGCTTTTTTCACAACTCCTCAGCAGGAAACTATAAAGATAGAAAAAAGGATGTGAAACCAAGCTTCCTGTGGTAAGAAGAGGGACGAGTAAGGGTCTAAGGACGAAATAAAAATTAAGGGGGAGGGGTCTTGGGGAGGAAGGGAGAGAACGAAGACGATGCAACTCTTGACCATCCCTTCATGTAGGACGACACGAATTGCTACCAAATTGTATTCTATTGTATTGTATTGTGTTGCGTTCTATTGTTGTATTGAATTGTATTGTGTTGTATGCTATTGTATTTTTGGTAAAAATTTGTGTTGTCCTACATAAAGGGATTGCCCAACTCTTTCTTCCTCTCTCCCTCCTCAGTCCAATTGCAGCTTTGCTGCTCAGAGTCCAGTCCCAATTAGTTCCACTTGGATTTAATAGGAGTTGCATGTGGAGGAGGATAAAAAATATTTTACCCTTGGCAACAGAATATTCTTGGGTTGCAATCATTCCTAAGAGAATACAATCACAAAAGCATAGTCGTCATCTTGGTTGGTAGGAACAAAAGAAGCAAATGTGGTTTCTTTTGTTCCTACCAACCAATATGGCCACCAGTGCAACCACCAATTGTGGGTAAAAGTTCTGGTACCGAAGGTAAAAAATATTAAACCAAAACAATTGAAGGCAACAAAGGAATGTGTTATTGCTGCACCATGCCGTCCCTAGTATGAGAATGTATCAAGTATTAGCTTCTTCATTGTATTGCCAACAGATGTTGCCGGTTGTTCAGAAGTCTGGTAACTAATTCTATGCAAATACGGCTGTACATCCTTGAAACTGACATCAAAGACATTAGCCACATCTGATTGGTTAGGCATCTTTGGCACATATTCCCTCCTGTTCATTGCTTCTGCAATGCAAAGTACCTTCTCTGCCAGTGACTCTCCAGCCTTTTCACGGCAGATCTGTCTCTCATGCTCGTTTGATAACGTAATAACATTCATCTTGATTGTCCATATTTCCCAGGGAGTACACTCCGTCCCCAAAAGCCATCGCGCTTTTCGTTTTTGATAAAATTCAAGTTGTACTTGTCCACTTCTGAGTCCACGGTTTTCCCTCAAAGCGTCTTTGAATCCTAGGACTTGTCTCCTGATGCTAGAATCCAACTCGTCCGAGTCGCAGCGAACGTAGGTGAAGTCTACAAAATCACAATCGACATCAACTGATCCGATAGTACCGATAGTGTATGAGCCTTCGCGCTTATAACTAAATTTGCCAGTGGTTCTGTGGAATAAAATAGTGTGAAAAATACTCAACACCGCCTCTTCAATTTGTCTTCCTTCGACAGATAGCTCAAAAATTTGTGAACGAGCATTCATCTTCCTCTGCGAATTCACTGTGTTGAATGTCAAACTTCGATGTCGAAGTAATATCGACTGAATATCCGTCGGCAAGAGCGGCAACCCGTCGATCGATACATCATCGAAACATATTAAAATCAGAATTTCTTTTTTGAAAAGGGAAACATGTGCTTATTCAGAGCAAGAGATTGTCAACAGTAGCGAATAAACTTCCTTCGTAAAGAGCGGAAAGACCGACTAAGGAATCATGCTGATTTTATAATTTGGCGAACAGAAGTCGATCAATCTGCATGCCTCGACTTCGTGGGAATTTACCCGCTGTGCATCAGATACAGAGGTCTCAAACGTTCAAACAGAAGCTACCACTGAAAAGTCTTTAAAAATGGTGCTTTCCTTTGTTTCACAAGGAGCAAATTGGCTAAAAATGGTGTGGGTCAGGCAACCAATAATTTTTGTGTCATGTGTGATGGGATTTGCAGGTAAGTGAATTTGTTCTTACTGTAAATTTAGCTGGAGAAGTGTACGATATATGTTAAGTATAAATATACTTCTTAAATGTTCCTTGTGAACTGACCCAAACCCTTAAAAAACCTTAATATCAATGAACGTTCAATGTAAGTTCCCTTTTTAGAATCTTGAAAAAATTACCTGAAGAAAACATTACCTTAAACACAAACACCAGGTTGAATCAATTTGACCAGGTTAAATTGACTTGGGGTCAATTTGACCAAAGGGTCAATTTGACCTACAACATATACACTAAATTACATCATTCAAGCCACCAACAAACGTTTTGCATTGATTTCAAGGTACATGTACATGTTTTTAGTACTCACTTCAGACAGAAAATGTGTAGTTCCCCCCCCCCCCCCCCCCCACAAAATTACAGAGTTTGTATGGGAGAAAATTGGAAATTCCAGAGGGGAAGGAGGGTCAAAGAACAAATCCCTTCCATGGGGGTGGGGGGTATGGATATTTTCTTGAACTACACAATACATATTTGCACTGTAAGTCTGTCAGACTTACAGTACAGTACACATAATTTGTAAACCCAATACATATTTACGAACATCACAGATTTCCAATACAGGACAGCCCCAAAAGCCCCCCCCCCTCCTCCTCCACTTTTTGTGCATTTTTGTGCAAAAATGAAAATTCCAAAAATGCACTACATTTTAAAGGAAATTCCAAAAATGCAGGACATTCAATTTGTGGCCATCTGGAAGGTGAGGACTGTCCCACACAATCTGGGACAGTAATTGGCAAGTATGTACAGTCATGTAATAGTTCGATCACAAAGATTAATGCCTTTACCTTTTACTTGTCATCACTGTCGTAGTGAATGTTTAAAGTGCCCCAGGAGCCCATTACTAGGAGCGTCCATCTATCCCATTGGGTCTATACGATGGTACAGATTCGTTTTGTGCTAAAAATAGACAGAATTTCACAGGAGCAATTTGAGCAGCCAATGAACACAACTCTTAAGACAAAGCGTATGTGATGTCAGATTTTGCACATTCTCAGTTCAGTAATGGTGAAGTAAATTCAATTGAGAGCGGCGATGTCGGCGTCAAGTTTAAAATATTCATAACTCGGTGTTCAGACAAGTTATTTATTAGAATATGACATTATTTATTAACAGGAACCAGGCGCTCTCATAATTTTTCATTGGAAAACGTGTATGGGGTCGAATAATGACGGATTGTGGACTTCGACATTGGATCTCTCACTCCACTTTGGCTGCTATTGTTTTCAACTTTGAACTCGACAATTTGCGGACCTCTTAGGAATCACATCCTTTCGCGGGGAAAAGCAATCTATTTATAGAACAAAACGAGTCTGTGCCATCGTACTTATATAGTACTAGATGGACGCTCCTATCAATGGGCTCCTGAGTGCCCCTATAATCCCTTTTACTATTTTTTGTACCTACATGTATGACTCTTTGGAAGGTTTTGAGTACTTCTGTGAATAAATGTTTGCCTTACAGAGAATACTCTATGTTCTATGCTTGTTTGAAATGGTCAAAATTTGACCTTTCCTGATCCATGACCACATAAGAAAAAGACTGTGTTGATTCCTGATCTTACATCATCCAATTCATTTGGCTTTGCAATAATTTAAATTTATAAATATTTAGCATTTTCTCTAAAATAACTGTTTTCTTTACTAACAACTGAGTCACAGACTGTGTATATTCTCTATTTATTGATGTTGTGATATAAAGACACCATGGAGAATAATGCATTAATGAGGGGACGTAAGATTGGGAATCGACCCAGGCTTTTTCTTACGTGGTCATGCATGTGTGTCGATCAGGAAAGGTCAAATTTTCACCATTTCAAACAAGCCAAGAACATAGAGTATTCTCTGTAAGCCAAAAATTTATTCGCAGACATTCTCAAAACCTAGCTTTCAAAGATTCATATTCATATGTATAAAAATTACAAAAGGGGTTAGGGACGTCACTCCATATTGCTCCACATTTTCTAACGTGTTGCCATTTATTTTCCCAATTACTTCAAGGAAATTAAATTATTTTATAACTTTTTTTTAATACAAATGTACATGTATGTGACGTACAGCACACATGTTTTTTTCTCGATAGGTCCTTTGATTGTCTATTTCAGCCCCTGGACCAAAGATTCCATAGAATCAATGAAAGCCATTCCAGAACATTACCCATGTAAGTTTGTATGGGATATTATGTTGTATATGTTACAGATTAAAGTTATGTTCAGATCATTTTTGTCAACCTAGGTCATTTCTTTCCAACCTGGGTTATTTATTTCTACCCAGGGTATTTTTTTGACCTAGGCATTTTTTTACCTTCAGTTGGTTATTTTTGTGTACTCAAAATGAATTCACCCTCCCCCTCTGCTAATTCCTTCCTCTACCCTCATCATTTCATTCCCCTACCCCTACCCCTCTCCCTATCTCCTTTGAGTGCCACATTGTATCCATATTATACATTTTGTATGTACAGTACTGGCAGTACATATAACTATACTTCCGGTAATTACAATATTTATTTACGGTCAACTGTCCTTGCTGGTACTTGAACCGGCAACCATTGGATCTGTTGGTTAGGGCCTTAACCACTGTGCCACTGAGTGATTGATGTGAAACACCATATCATTTACTATATATTTAACAATAAATTATTATTAGTCACCGAAGTGGAGGTGAATAGTGGTGGATATATTTACCGAGCCGCTTCGGCAAGGTAAATATCCACCACTATTCGATCACCGAAACTGAGGTGAATAAACGTTTTTATTAGTATATATATACCACACATTGTAAAATAGTTTCTATAGTATGCGCACTCTGATTGGCTGCAAGCCGTGTTTCTATAACTCTATAGAAACATAGAAAGTTGAGCGCGCAATTGAGCTAGTTGTGAGAATTTACGTTTTGGTTATCAAATTAAGCGAGCGTTTCCGTGCTTTTATTCGTTTATTTTATAAAGGAAATAGAAAACATTTTCCCCATGTTTCTATAGAGTTATAGAAACACTTGTGGAAGTTTGGAAGAACTCGAAATAGCTGTAGAAACACTCGCCCTTCGGGCTCGTGTTCCCACTGCCATTTCTCGTTCTCCCAAACTCCCACTCTTGTTTCTATAACTCTTTAGGAACACGGGAAATGTTGCATATTTCTTAATTAGGGAATAGCTAGCACCAAGTAGTTACTTTATTTTCTGTCAAATGGACAAAGACTCGCGCAAAGTGATTGATGCTTCACTCGGAGGTGAATATGAAATCATATTCGTGAACTGTTTGAGTAGCCAATCACAGCATGAAAAGTGATATTCACTGGTGTGGTATATACTAAATATACATGTATATTAAATTATGATGGTGCTACTAGTGCCCAGTACCCCCATGGTCTAGTCCAAATTTGCATATACATGTACACGTATACTATTAAGTGAATCCAAAAAATAACCTACAATGTAGGTTGCAGAAAAATAACCTAGTTGCAAAAAAATAACCTGCTGGTTGCAAAAAAATAGCCTACTTAGGTTAAAATTTACAACCTTTAAGTTTGACCTGTAACATACATTGTATATATTAATTGGCAGTACATACACTATCAGGGCCATAATTAGGTATAGGCTCATGCAGTTTCCAGCTGTGCATGGGGGCTTTGGTGCACTTGCAATCCTCTCGTCACTCACGAATGAGAACACAAGAGTAGGCATTGTTGGATTTAGCCAATCATAAATGTGCCACTCGATTTGAGATCCTGTTGCTGAATATAATTGCATAATTTGATTGTAAACAAATTTGTAAATAAAAGCAATAAACAAAGCAGCCTGGTTTCTCATTGATTTTACATGGCGTTTGATCTTGAGAATTCATTTCATTTGGAGTATTAGTTAGAATTTCAATGTTTTGAAAGTTTACATGGAATCA
The DNA here is from genome assembly GCA_030867875.1 of Actinernus sp. WN-2022. Lineage (NCBI taxonomy): Eukaryota > Metazoa > Cnidaria > Anthozoa > Actiniaria > Actinernidae > Actinernus > Actinernus sp. WN-2022. Next base: position 89,324,620 of record JAOWCC010001634.1, read on the forward strand.
AACCGAAGCTTTGCTTTCAAAACATGCATCAATTTATTTAATAATATTGAATTTTAATTAGATTATGTCATGGACATGGTGTGTTGATCATGCCCCCAGCCAATAGTGAGTGGGGAGGCTTTAGAGAAATGACACCCCCATGCACAGTTGAAACAGCTAGAGCCTAGGCAATAGATCTACCTAAATTAAGCCAATAAGCACAGCTTATTCTCATTACTAGTCTCTTTCTTTTGCCTTGGGGCAGAGAGCTGTACACCACACTTACCAGTAGGTTTACAATGCAACAACGACCTTGACATTGCGACCTATTGGTCACCAATGCGACTAAGATTTTTGCCCTGACGACCAAACTTTCAAAACTGTTCGCAAGCTGGTGACTTACCCATTTAACCCTTATTCATTGGTATTTTTAATAAAAATATATCTAGACTGCAGCTCCATAACCAGTTTCCTATAAATCCCAATTGGCTTGTAATAGGCCTTTTGCAGGAAACAGTCACGTGCTGATATAATACTTCTTTTACGATTGAATTGAGCTTGTGATCCCCATGGGAAAGGCATTGCCATGGATGCTGGAGGGCAAGCTATCTTTTAAAATGCTTTTTTAGAAGATTGACAATCGATAGGAGGTGGAAAATAGCATTTACAAAGACAGGTTTTGCTATAAATATCACTACCGATCCTGTACAAATGCCTTTACATAATTATATGAAGTCAGATTTTTTTGCCTTCCAGTACAACCACGTGATTGCATTTCTGCAAAAGGCCCATTGTTTACCATGTTGGGCTAGGTTGCATTTCGTTTCTGTGGTTTCTCTTCAAAAAGTAGCGTGGGCGCGACATTGATTAAACCACAGGTTAACCACCCTCCCATTTTGTGTATTTGTCACTGATGTTTTAATAATCCATCATTTCTTAGCAAATTGTGAAATAAAATACCTTTTGACTTGATTCTGCTGTGTATGTGTTGATTTAGCGCACGCTCAAAATATAGCTCGGGCTTCCTGTGGCTCAGGTTTGTTTACATATAGCTCGGGCTTCCTGTGGCTCATCACATCTCAAATACACATATTTTTATGTAGTTGGTGAGATGAGCCACAGGAAGACCGAGCTTTATGTAAACAAACCTGAGCCACAGCATGCGCTAAATCAACACATACACAGCAGAATCGAGTCAAAAGGTATTTTATTTTGCAATTTGCTAAGAAATGATGGATTATTAAAACATCAGTGACAAATACACAAAATGGGAGGATTGGTTAGCCTGTGATTAAAGGGTTTCTGGAAAACCCGAATAGCGAATAGCGAATACCGAATAGCGCGAATAGTGCGAATAGTCGCGAATAGTGGCGAATAGTAAATATAAGTTAAAGATTAATACTTACAGAACGTAAGTCCTTCAACGAGTATGAACCTAGACGAACCTGATGGGAGAATCACACTGTCAGTGTCAACATTCGCCATTTTGTTTTCCTCGTGTAACTCAGTTCCATGGATGGGTTACCTGTGGCACTTGAAAGCGAGGCTAATCACGGCGCATGAAGCGGAAATTGTTAGAAGGCAACTGCCGAAATGTTTGGAGAAAATAAAAAAACAGTAAACGTTTTCTACTTACGTCATCGTGCACCTGACAGACCTAGTTGGGTTCCCTGTTGCCTCCGGTTTAGGCCAGCGATCACCAAAGACCGCCTGGGAATGCTTCGAGTTTGTAGACATTTCTTTTTATAATATTTTTTTTCGGATAGCGTGTTTTCAGTTTTCCATACATTTCTCTGTAAATTTTCCCGCGGACTTTGACTCGTTGTTACAGACAAATGTATGGTAAACTGAAAACACTATTGCACGCTTTCCAGCGCAGTTACATCCATCAAATTTTAATAAGTTTTAAAATAATCTTTTACCAGACAGTGAATATTTCAGAAATTCGATTTTACTGAAATTATTTGGCACCGGATTCACATATAAACACTGTATTTCGCGCCATGTTTGCACCCCTTTAAAAAATGAATTTCTATAACGGGACCTGAAACAACCATAGGAGCTGATGAAAGCCAGGACCCGGCTAATCCATAGATGAAATTGGAATTTAGCGTGTTGGTTTTTGTGGAGGGAGGAAAACCGGAGGACCCGGAGAAAAATCCTCGAAGCAACTGGTCTATTAAATTGAGAAATTCTAATAGACCCTTTCAGATTGCCTGTTTGTTGCCCCATTTCAGACAACGTGATATTTCTCCAGAGGATTCAGTACTTTGTTTTTCAATTATAGAAATTGGTACATTTCCTCTTGGGATACAGAACTGAAACAAAAACGCATTTAATGCTTACTCAAGGGAAAGGTCACGTGGTCTGAAATGGGCAACAAACAAGCAAGCTGAAAAGGTACGCTATCCGAAAACAAATTCGGCGCAAAAAAGAAGAAAGAGCTAAAAAGAAATAGCTACAGCACGAGGAATTCCAAGGCGGTCTTTGGTGAAACCCAACTACGTCTGTCAGGTGCACGATGACATATGTAGAAAACGTTTGCTGTTTTATAATTTTCTCCAACATTTCGGCAAAGCTGCCTTCTAACGATATCGATTGGCCTCGCTTTCGAGTACCACAGGTAACCCATCCAAAGAACTGAGTTACATGAGGAAAACAAAATGGCGAGTGTTGACAGTGTGATTCTCTCGTCAGGTTCGTCTAGGTTCGTACTCGTTGAAGGACTTACGTTCTGTAAGTATTAATATTTAACTTATATTTACTATTCGCCACTATTCGCGACTATTCGCACTATTCGCACTATTCGCACTATTCGCGCTATTCGGTATTCGCTATTCGCTATTCGGGTTTTCCAGAAACCCTGTGATTAAACGTGTTTTTTTTTAGAAGAAGCACGGGCACATCGTGTACCAACATGTGCTTCGATTTTCGTGCCATGGCAACCAAATATGATTTGGTGACCAAATATTACGTTTAGTCACCAGCTGGCGCCTTGAGAAAAAAGTTTATGTCAAGCCCTGGGAATGCCACTGGCTATAATAATTATTGCAGTTCGATAACAGCTGTTTCATCTTTTCTTCAGATCCCAAGCTACAAAAATCCAACCAGACATCAGCTGATAACAGTTGAAAGCTAAAATAACATCCAAGTCCACCTTAGGAAGACTGACAAGCCATGGATTTACACTCTACATTAACTAAGTTTATGAATGGGAATGAAGGAGATCAGGTGTTTCCAGGACATGTGATATTGTGAAAATTTTGCAAAGTCCATTGTTATGAGTGTTTGGAATATTTGCTGCAGCCCAGAGTACTTGTTTCTGAAAAAAGAAGATGCAAACCTCTGTAAATTACTTGTAAAGTCATACATCTTTTGGGCACTGTGTTCAAAGTGCTTTAATATCTAAAGAAAACATTAAAATAATACTTTTTAGAAATGACTGGCATCCAATAATTATGCTTGAATAATTTGCCTGTATTAACCAGGAGGCCTTCACCTCTCAAAACCTTGCATTTTATTGGACCCCATTTGGACTGCACTGACAAAGAATTCCATTGTTTTAGATAGCCAGTACTATTCCAGGTTCCGAGGAGGTGAAGGCCGCTCCGTATATTAATTAAAGTTTGAAGTTTGCAATCTACTGGTAGTTATTTGTACAGTCAGATAATTAAATCGGTTCATTTCAATTTGATTCCATTTTCCCACACTGCGGCCAGGCTATTATTAAAAGTGTCCTTATTTTTCCTTCAATATTTTATGAAACCTATTATAATTTTGAAAAGTTCTGTGATGAAGTTCAGGGGCGGATCCAGAAATGCACAAAGAGGGGGGGGGGGCTCGGCCCCTCGACTTAATCCACCCCTGAAGTTTTTCAGTTGATTTGGATAAATCCTTAATTTTGTATGCTTTTTCAAAGTCCCCCGACCGAGCAGAAAAGGAGAATTTTGTAGGTCTAGATTAAAACTAACTATAGCAACCTTATTTAACGTTAGCAACTCGTGACAGTCTGGTGAGACTGATAAACTTGTGGCCGACGTGGGACCTACGATTTTACGTCCTTATCCGAGAAGTCGTGAAGGTCTAACCATTTGCAGTTCTAGAACGAGATTGTTTCACAAAGGCAGTACCTTTGCTCAGTTATTTTAAGACCCTGAGTGTTGGTCCTGCCGGGGTTTGAACCTACGACCTCCCGCTCAATAGACCGGAGCTTAACCACTGAGCTAACCGGGAGGCGGTTAGACAAGAACTTATGATCAGTTGCTGTCTCATGCAGAGTTTGACTGTGACAGATTTTGAAAAGAATGCCAGAAAATCCTAGTTTAGTAACTTACAGCTCCTGGCCAAGTAAATGTGTGAATCTTGCATTAGTGTCGAACAGGCGAGTTCTAGCGTTGACGTCATGCAATCCGACCACTATTGTATGACTTCAAATCGAAATTAAAAATAAGGATTTTGGCAAAACAGCATTTTTCTGCTGAATTGACACCTTAGGCCACCCCAATAAAATGTTTCGTTTCCCATCGTCCGACCGACCCAATTTTTTGGGAAAGTTAAAAAAGGATATATTGACAAAGCTCGACACCGACCCATTTTTTTGGAACAGTTAACTCTCTACGTATTAGTTTCTTGCCTTTCTCAAGTTGTCAATCCACAACTAGTAGAGGAAAAAGTAGTCGAGGAATAGCGATGTTTCGTGTTGATAAACATTACAATTGTTATGCTTGTCCAACCATGATTTCAAAAGACCGCTTTGTGTGAGGAACCAATGGATCTCTTGTTGGTACATATTAATGACGATGGATGACGTGCAGCGAACATCGCTATACATGAAATCTTCAAGCCGACTTGGCCTTCAGATCCCCTAACTTTTTTTTTTCCAGGGCAATGGGAAACGAAACATTTTATTGGCATGGCCTTATGATACCAGTATCATACTTTGAACGAACTTAAACTCGAATGGGAGTTTGTCGACATCTTTTCAAATTAGACCACAGGGAGCCCAGGCTCAACATGAAGACAATATAAGGATTTGTATGAAACTTTATCGCTAGTATATATAGCTGATGGAAAATGACAATAAACATCCATTAAAGTTTACATATCGATACATACCACATCAAATGTTGTCCAGCTGTCGTTTCTTGTCTGTCTTGGAGCCTTCAAGCCGCATTTCAGCGAGAATTTTTTTTTAGTTCACCGAGACAGACAAGAAACGACAGCTGGACAACATTTGATGTGGTATGTAAACTTTAATGAATGTTTATTATCATTTTCCATCGGCTATATGTACTAGCGATAAAGTTTCATACAAATCCTTATATTGTCTTCATGTTGTGAGCCTGGGCTCCCTGTGATTAGACCATATATTGTCAATAATTTAACGGCAACTTGTTCCAACAGCCAGGGTTTCCCTTAAAGTGCTCCTATTAAACGCAGTAGAAAATATATAATTTTAGTTTTTGAAAAAAATTGGACATGAGTATGTTGGGTGTGGGTACCGCCATCTTGGATCTGACTGACGTTTCAACAAACTATAGCTTTTGTTGCCGTGTAACAATACAGCACATGCACAAGGGCGTATTCTCTGTATTTTAACAGTTTAGCCACATGTACAATGTATAGAAAACAACATCCTTGCCATGCGAAAGAGCATACCAACATTGGTGATATCGATCCTGTATTTAAGTGTTGTAGCATAAAAGGCTGTAAAGTTTCACTAAGTGATTTGAATTTAGAGAGATTTGTATGAGAAAAATGAACCATGTCAACGCGTTCTCGAGGTTAAAAACAATGATTATCATTATTTGTCAAATCGCTTTAAAGTAATGATAATCATTATTCTAAGACAAACCCGAACCACAAACCGACCCCTAACCATCGGACGAGTTCACGGGTTAACGACGGGTTCTCACTCACCTAGAGCTAGGGTTCACAGGTAAACATGAAGAGAAGGTAAACGGGAGAATTTTTTTTTTTTTTGAGCGCTCCTACTGACTCTGGCTCGAACTCGTAACCGTTTGCGTGTAAGTGCTTGGTAGTACAGGCGTCATGACCACTACACTGGCTAAGCGCGTCTACCGCCGTTCGGAATTTGACAATTGTTTATCTTTATCCTTGACTGGTTTTAAGAATAATGATTATCATTGTTTTGAAGTGATTTGACAATTAATGATAACATTGTTTTAACCTCGAGGTTGTGTTGACCATGTAGGTCTTTATTAATTTCAGCCTCGCTTTCGTGAGGTTTTTTCTACATACTCGAACTGTGGTCAATTACTAATTTAGGTACGATCTTTCATGTGGTAGCAATAGTTTCTCTGTATACATTAATATCTCTCTTTAATTGAATGCTATAAGACAGTCTTTTACATCAACAAACTAGATTTTGCTGACTTTTTTGAACTGGCACCATAGTTAACTATGCTGGCACCAAAACGCACTGGAGCAAACCGCAGCCTATAACTGAGCTACGCGTTAAATCTGCAAAATGTAACTGTTACAAATACTCATATTTTGTAATAACCATCAGCGATCGAGTGGAATAGCTTACCTGGCACAATAGTTGAAGCAGGAAGTTATAAACATTTTAGGGCAAGACTTAAATCTTAAAGTGCATATGAGCCTTCGTGCAATTTTCATAGCTATGAACCTCAGGAAAGTTTTGAGTACCCCTGCGAATAAATTCTTGGTTTACAGAGAATACTCTATCTTCTACGCTTGTTTGAAAACGTGGAAACGTGACCTTTCCTGACCCATGACCGCGTAAGTAAAAGCCTGGGTCGATACCTCGGTAGACGTCATTTAATTAATTCAACTTTGCAACAATTTGAATAAAAACTTATAATTTTCACTAATATGACTTTTTCCTTTACTAACAGCTCATAAACTGTGCATATTATCTAAAATTCGATGTTGTTGTGATAGAAAGGTGCCATGGAGAATAATGCATTAATGAGGTGACGTAAGATCAAGCCTTTGTTAGCACTTAACATTTTAACTATATCATACTCGGGATATATTCTATATCTTCTCTATTTAGCCTTGTATTATAGTTTTACGTACCATGGTTGTTTTTTGTCGGCCTCAAGTTTATCAGTCTCACCAGACTGTCACGAGTTACCGACGTAAGTAAAGTTGCTTTACTTTACTTGTTTTAGTTCTACGTAATTAATTAGTTCATAGATCATTGTTGATTTTAAAACCGTATCCGTATTTGTGAATACTTTTTTTCTTGCGCCTTGAATAAGCTATGTATGTATTAATCTGCCAATGTATGCAAATTAGGTGGCGGCCGTGCCACCGGCGAATAATAAAAATAACTGACGAATCACGGATCACGAATAGAACAAAATCATGTTCCTGAATCACGAAAATAACCATGTGCAAGTAACTTATAATCGAATTTCCGTTTTAAAGGAGCTGTGTCACGGTAAGACTTTACATTCGTTTTTCCGGGCCGGAAAGAGCTATTTCCACCGATTTTGATATGAACTAACGAACCTCTTGGCCATGTGGGATGCTTAAAATGAAAGCAAATATGCAAAAATGACTAACAAACAGTGGAAATAAACAGTCTCCAAGGAAAATATTGAAAATCCTTTCAATCAAGCATTGAGGGAGGGAAGTTTAACCGTTTGTATCCAATTAACAGCCACTAAACGAACGATTACTCGATACATGCGCAGTACCATGACATAGCCCCCTTAAGCGCGAATAAGATCGTAGCTAGATAAGCGTTACGGAAAATAAAAACGTCAGCGGATCACGTGTCCCGAGAAACCCCCTGTACACCCCTCCAAAATGGCTCATACTGGGAGCCCATTACCCGAAGCGCCATCCCCCATACTACGTCTGTTCTGTGATACAGCGTTTTTACAGACCGGGTTCAGTATTTTTAGAATGTGTTTCCCGCAAGTTTGTGTCCGCTATCCAATCACAAGCGTTTGCGTAATTTTAATTCAAATGATTAGTGACGTTGCAGCCATGTTGGTTGACCAAACAAGAGAAGCTATAAACGAGGCATCTTTTGTTGACAATACTCCAGTTTCGTATTCGAAAATTACCGCTAAATGCAATGTACATAGACGCATGTACGCAGGGTTAGCCTCATTCTGAAGTTAAACATTCATAAATACCAGCGAGAAGGTGCAAAACGCGAAACTATAACAATACGCAGAGTTGTGAATAGTCCACCTTCTCGCTGGTATTTATGAATGTTTCACTTCAGAATGAGGCTAATCCTGCGTACATGCGTCTGTATTAATTGCATTCAGCGGTAATTTTCGAATACGAAACTGGAGTAAGGGAAGCGTCACATATCGATTTTTCCACGAGAAACGTCCAGCGAAGTTTGGGGGTGGGGGGATTTTGACCTGTGACGTTTCTTCGTGGAAAAATCGATAGTTTTCAGTAACATCACATATGCATAATTCAGTAACCTCATGCCTTGCATATTTAATCAGGTCCTTATTAATTACTGTAATTGCCTGCGGCATTCCGACGTCCCCCTTTTTCTACGCCTTCAATAACTTTGATCAGCGGTTTCAACCAACATAAATTGAGCCCGTGGTTTTGATGATTCAATTACCGCAATATAGCGTCTGCTCCATGAAAAAATAGGTCCGCAATGTGAACATCGGCGACCATTATTATATTTTTTGAGAATATAAATTTTGGTAACCTTCCCTTGTTTAATTTTATTATAGGGTACCCCTCCTGTTGTACTATTTAATTATTATAGGCCACACCCCATTGAGTTTGGAATTACTATGGACTACCCCTCTCGTTATATTTTTGATTCAATATAGCCTACCTGTCCACTTCGATTATTTAATTTCTATTGGTCACTCCTCCCCTTCTATTTTTGATTCACAAGCCTACCCTTTAACTTCTATTATTTAATTGCTACAGAGCACTCCTTGCCTTCGATGTGTTTCCCTTAATTCCCTCGCTGGCATGTTTACTTCAAACTTTATTCGCGGTATTAACACTTCGATATGTTTCCCTTTACGTTTCTCTGGTACCCTGCAAGCAGAGCCTTATTTTCTTCGGTTTTCTAATCTCCTTCCACTTCGCTCTCCGTGGAAAGAGATTAGAAAACCAAAGAAAATTAGGCTTTGCTCGCAGGGTATTTCTCTGTTAACGATCAGCTACTATTAAAAGAGGGGCTGAATGGGGGGGGGGGGGGGGGGGGGGGTACCAATATCAGTTAACAGCTAAATTTTTAGCTATTTATCAGTTATCAGTTAAATTTTGCTGTTATCAGTTAAGTTATATAAAAAGACTACCCTAACCTGATTTGAATACATATTTGCTGGTATGAAATGAATAATAACCGCTAATTCAACATCAAACACTACATTTTGTCTATTCAATAGATTTTTCTAGTATCAGATAACTCTGATACGATGTGTCATGTTTAATATTTGACTATTATCAACTGGATCAAATCTGTCGAAAACCATCCGAAAAGCCAATAATAGCATGTGACGTTACGTCATTTTAATAAAAAATAATGAAATATCAGGTAACAGCTATCTCACAAATATCAGCTAACAGCTAAAAAAAGGTAAAATTCTCAGTTAACAGTAATATTTTTGGCCATTTCTCAGTTATCAGTTAACCCCATTCAGCCCCTCTTAAAACTAAAGGCTCGCTGGCATGTTTACTTCAAACTTTATTCACACTTCGATGGGTTGCCCGGGCTGCGAAGCACCGAGAAGAGAAATAATGGATTATTAAAACATCAGTGACAAATACACAAAATGGGAGGATGGTTAGCCTGTGGTTGGGGTGTATCTTTTAAGGGTCAGTCTTCGATTTTTATATTATTTTTTACTTTTCCAAAAAGTTGGGTCGGTCGGGTGATGCCGACGGCGATGGTAACTAAACATTTTATCGGAATGGCCTAATTATATTGCGAAGCATAACCTCCAAACTTCTTCTTCTTCACACTCTCGCCTAGAAATTTCAAAGATCCTGGCACTCTCGGAACGAGCAAGCTCACTACAAACACGGTAATTTGCTAGTTAAATATTTTTTTATGATGTGATAAACTGTATTTGTGCTGAATTTACTGAGGCCGATACTAGTAAAGTGGAGTAAAATTTGGTCTGAAATCATAGTACGAGAGTTTAGCAGTCGTGCGACATATATATTTTTGTAAACAAAGTTCCCGCGAAGTCTTCAATATATTTTTCTTCCGGTTCGTTTATCGGAAGCTGCCAAAAACTACTTCATCGGGGTGGTGTGTCAAGTTGCAAAACAGCCCATACGAGGGGGATTAGGGGAAATATGTCAGCTGTTCATTTCTTCGTTGGGGACTCTAGACGGGAGATCATTCGACAGATTGATTAAAAAAATTTGAATGTGATGACCGTTATAAATCCTTATAATGGCTCATATATCTGTCCCGATCATAGGGAGAAAAAAAAACGCTGAAAATCTGGACCAGTTTGACGGTTTCTAGAAAGCTTTTACGAGTGTGTAACACTCGATATCGCCGTGAATTAGCACCAAAAACGTAGCTCATTTACTGTTCTTCAATATTTTGAATGTTAGAGAGGGAGCAGGAACCTGGAAATTTTCGTTTTTCGGCAAAATTCTCGCGCGTCTCGCTTGTCGGCGATACTTGCCTGCCTTGTGTATATTTATGTAGTTGGCGAGATGAGCCACAGGAAGCCCGAGCTATGTAAACAAACCTGAGCCACAGGAAACCCGAGCTGTATTATGAGCGCGCGCTAAATGGTTAGCCGTGGTAGGCGCGTAAAGACCCCTGGGAACGAGGTTGCCTGTGCCCCACGTCTCGAACAGGCTTTTGGGTACAACATTTTAAGAAGGAGAGGCCACAAAGTTCCAACATGGCGGATGGGACGGAAGACATGTTTCCCTTGCGCGGCAAAAAACCGTGCAGAGCATGTACAGATTTTAAGTCGTGGATGAGGAAGACAACTGGAAACAAAAATCACAAGGTAATGATTCATTATTCGAGTTTTTAAAGCCAAGAGAGGTACACTAGAAGTGCAATCAGGATGTTTGTTGGAAAGAAATTATTGAAGTTTGTTACGTCATCCGGCATAATTTTCCGGGTGTCATTCACTGAGAAAATTCGTTTGTACAAGTGCGATCGGTTGTGTTTGAGATCCAGCTTTATCTTGCATCAGTGTAACTTTTGAGGTACGGAAAAACAAAATTTGAAACACGGAGAAGAAAAGTTACCCGGCCGTACCAATCGATAATTTCGATAATCGATAAAAATAAATAATAATCGATATCAATCAATTGATTAATATCGGAAATAGATGAAAATCGATAAAAATCGATAACGTAAAAATGTGTGAGTATCTATTATTATCGATTATTATCGATTTCTATCGATTATCATCAATGTTTATAAATTATTGTTTGGGCTGTAAATTAACTATTAAAAGAGAAGGCTCTATATCACTAATAAGTAAACAAGTCCAAGGACTACAGAAAAGCTGATCGAACAACATATTAATCCACCGGCGATCATGAGTGATCGTACAGTTGACTGATTTCAGCAATTCAGCGATGGTACACTTTGCTTCAAATGGAACAGATTTCACAGGAGTGTCGAAAGTCATTTGGTTTGCATTAGCCAATTGGCTTTCATGATACACTTTACTACAACATCAATGGCATGACTACCTCAGACATGGTGATTTGGTGGAAGCCGGAATGTGAAAACACTGTGTTTCATCAAAGTATTTAGATCACATATTTATACACTCCCCATCATGAATTGAAAGAGTCAATGGTAATCAAAATCAATCAATAATAATCGATATAATTAAGAACACTTTGGTCCATTGTTGTTGGTCTGATATCAATCAATACTAATCAAATGATTATTATCCATGAATTCGATGAATTCGATTAGTTTACAATGATCGATTTTTATCGATTGGTATGGCCGGGAAAGTTAGTATTCATATTGTGTGCAATGTATAGTAATACTTTGTGTTGATGAACATTACTTTTGTTATGCTAATGTGCCAACCATGATTTCAAAAGGCCGCTTTGTGTCAAGAACCAATGGATCTCTGGTTGTAAGTATCGCTATATATTATATATGTTGTGGTTAAATTATTACCTCTGGTACAAATATATTTGAACCAGTACAAATTTTTTGAACCAGTACCATTTTTTTGAACTGGATCATTTATTCAAGATTCTAAAAAGGTTTTTTTTTAATTTTTTGGGATTCATAAAGAAAAAGGAGTTTAGTTATTTTTGGGGGATTTAAAAAGAAAAAGAAAATTACACCCACCCCTCCCCTACAAAATCTTTTTTGTACTACTTTCTACCCTCCCTTCCCCAGTCCCATCCCCCATTTTCCCTTGTCCCCCCTGACATACGTTACTGTACCACTTACCTTGACGGTCCCCATCCAATTATTAACTAACCTCGCCTGGTCCGGCTTAACTTGAGGCAGAATCACGAGGAACGCCTGGTAGATGATGATCCAGTCGATTAACGCACTGCGCCACAGAGGCGCTTGTTAATTTTTCCACCATCGTTTATTCTATAGGTGACTAATCGTCGAACCCAGTCCCTCTCCTTATGCTAATTTGTTTCCAGTCTCTTAATTTCATTCGCACATGCGCACTGCTAACAAAATCGGACTTACAATAAAATTACATGGACAACAACATACAAAACTGTATTATACGACCCCTTATACAGACGAAGTTTGTGTTGACTGCATTCTTTTATGAAAACTGCAGCAACTCAGGGGAAGTAAGAAAGCTAAATTAAGAAAAATACATTGTTTATAGATTATCAGACAAACGGGAGACAATTTCTCCCGGGCGTAGAGGGAGGTTGAGTTCGTGGTGTCACAGACATAATTACACGGAAAAACCCTACCCTGAACCATAAAAAAAACCTAACCGGTCAGTAAACAAGATCTTACCCACCTAGAGCTAGGGTTCTCAAGAAAATCTCGCAAACTCAACGTCCCTCTACGCCCGTGGGAAATCGTTTGCCGAAAGAAACAAACTGTGTCAACCGAGCCGACTTTTACAGAGTAATCACAAGGGCACGCAACAAAGTTTTCGTTTAAAAAGCTGTTCGGGAGAGTAAGTTAGCCTAAAACTTTCGGATTTCAATAAATTGTCCCTAGAAAATTGTTTTCTGAAATACTGGCTAGAAAATTTGTTTTCAATCCCTAGAAAATTATAGAAGAAAAGAGAGACTAAAAGGTTTCCCCTAAAATATTCGTACGTCCCAATTCGTCTGATCAATAGAGTCAGAACGATCCAAAAGAACCCCTAAAAAATTTGTACCTCCACAAAACTTTGCAACATGAAGTTACTTGGGCTAGAAAATTCTTGTTTATGTTCTAGACTACTAACAATTTCATAGGCCGGGAATATTTTACCATAGTATTTTCGGTTGACGTGATTTCCACCTAGAAAATCCGAACAGCTAATAGCTTTTTAGAATACGTCAAAAGACATAGTAGGCGCCTTAAAATGGCTAGATGAGCCGCAGACAACTGGTTTCAAACGAATTTCAAAAAGTATTCGTTGGGTGCCCTTGTATATAATCACAGCTGTGGCTGAGCTAAAAGAAAGCAAAAGAAAAGCGAATCACCTGACTACCATTGTATCTGGAGGAAGACTTCTACGAAAGAGCTAATAAAGAATATCTTAAAGTATTAAATGAGTGTAAATGATCTTGAAGTAACCCCTCGTACTTGTTTAGACAGCTTACCAAATGGAATAAATTCCCCCTTATAAACCACATGACACTACTCACAGTTTTGGGACAAGAGAGAAGTTTATTCAAAGTACAGTAACAACGACCGGTCACTAAGGTGACAGGAAATACATGTGTGAATAAAACTCTCTGCCACCAAACACCCCATAATCCAAACCCTACCCCTAAAACACCCTAACCGTCAACATCGGGCGCTCACTTATTTAGGGTTTTTAGAGCTATTAAGTCACTAAATTAGGGCTAAGTCACTTATAATGCTTCTTCAATGGTCCAGAGAACTAATCCAAACCCTCACCCAGCATTTAAAAACACCCTAACCGTCAATTTAGGGTGTTAGTTGCATAGTTTGCTGTTTATATTCATACTAAAATACATCACTGCATGCGCAAAGTAACTGTGTTACCAGTACATTCCAGCTATAAAATAAAAGATGAACACATACCTATAAAGGTATTTTTATTCCAAAGTACTTTTGTAGAACTTTCTATGCTATTTTCTTACATGGAAAGCCTATCATAAACCTTACCCCAAACTACAAGTTCACACTTGTAAATAAAATTTGAACTGGTTAAAAAAATGGTACTGGTTCAAAAAAATGGTACTGGTTCAACAATTTTGTACTGGTTCAAAATTTTTGAACCAAAGATCAAATTGAACCACAACATATACATGTATGCAAAATATCAATTCCAAGCCAAATTCTTTTACTTTAGCCTTATACTCTTGCATCACAACAGATTTATCAAATTTAAATGATTTCTAGTTGTGAGCAAAGGACAACAGATAATTTGAAAATGGATATAATAAATTATAATAAGTTACTAACTAACTACATGTACATGTAGCTAAGTAAAATATTATATTTTTAGATATAAAAACTGAAAAGGTTAATATTATCAAATCTCAAAAGTATACATACATGTAACATTAGGAGTCTTAGCAATGATTATAAATGCAGCAAAGGACGTTTTGGGATCAAATTTCATTAACCTTGTGCCATAGATATTGGATTCATTTTGTTTACCCTGTGACTCAAAAGGCATTGAAATCATGTTAGATTTATTTGAAACCTTTCTTATTGGCTCAATAACATGTCTGGATATACATATTATACCCTTGAGAACATACCTGGAGGATAATTTATAATTGTTTTTTTGGACAAAATCGCAACCATGACTGCGTTGCTTTGATTGCATCTCAACTCAACTCTTCACACGAATTGCATTATTAGCTGATGGCTGATTTCTGTTTCCAAACCACTCGATATACAATTTACCTCCAACACTGCAATTCAGTTTGTCACCACTGCTTTCCTGTTCCAGTAAAGCCAAAACTCCAGCCAGACAGTCAGTGTTTTAGAAGCTGTCAAAGAAATGTCCCCTCTGATACCATTTTGACTCTTGAGCTCAAAGGAAACAATGAAATGTAGTGACCAGTTGTGGGCTTTGCTTATTGGCTTGGGATATGGTACTCACAACATACAGTGAATTTGAGGACGATTGGATGTAACTTTTAAAACCACAATGCAATTTTTTTTTTAAATTTCCAGTCATGACTGCACAGTTTTTATGGTGATGGATCTGAATGAGTTAATCAAGCTCCATCTGGAAAATTTATGAATGTTGTGCCCTGAAACTCTGGAACTCGACTCTCCCCAATTTTATTAGACAGAGTCCATCTGTAGGTAGTTTTAAGAATTATGACTTTAATAATCAAGCATATAATTACACATGTAGGTCAATTCCCCCCATAGAACACACTGACACCGCTTGTAGTCCGGCAGATTGGTGAAAAAATTTGGAAGGATTGTGGGATTTATGGTAAAAGCACCAAATTTTGCACAGAGATAGGGAATGAACTATTTAACAATATTGGCTATGGGCCCACTTGGGATCTATCCCATAATTCTGTTTACAGCGCATTTAAGGGCGCTCTACTGATATTCAGCATGAAAACGAGGCTGTATGTTTTGTTTGCATAAAACAGTCACAGTTTTGAAAATGAGTAGAGAAAATCATCAATAATGTTGGAAAAAAGTAAAATTTGTCGTTCTCAGAAGAAAACGGGCATTAAGTCTATCACGTGACTTGTTTTATGTCAAATGTTTATTATCAATTGTTTTGTATTTTTGACATTACTCGTTGCTTAAAAGAAACGTTTTATATATTGCTTAGACTTTTAATTAATTGAAAGTAGAATGAATAAAAGTGAAATGAATTTTATGTTAACTTTAAATTTATATGCCATTAAAAACATGTTTTCTAGTTTTGGGTTGCCAGTGTATATTTTGCCAGGTTACCTATTCGATTCATACACCTGCTGTTCTCAAAGTTGTGGTTTATATTTTATCAAAACTTAGTTTGAATTTCTCCATTTCATTGTTCTACAATACTCATTTAAAGTACACTACAATGGTAAGTAGACATATATCTAACTATTAAATCATTTTAGTCTGATTTCGTATTATATAAACAAGAATATATAATATATACCAATGTACACTCGATCTCCAAAAAAATTGAGAATGATCGAATATATACTTATATTTATATATTTATGTAAGTGTATCCATGTGAGTTTGGTCATTGTATCCATGTGATTTGGGTATTCCGCAGAGATTCAAAAGAGAAAACCACTAAAAACTGTTCAGTAAACGGGAAATATTGTATATATTATTACAGTTTTAGTCAGCATTTAAACATTTTATCATTATTGTTTTCTTTGACAATGCAGTTTGGCGAATGATGATGTTTCTATGGCCTCTTGTAATACTTGTATATAACATAACAGCAAACCAAACTATGATGGCTCAGCAGAGCAGTTCATGCTTGGACTGGACTAGATGTATATTGTGCCAAGAAATCACAGCAGAACCGCTTCAGTGTCCAGGTAACCTACGAAGATCTGACATCGAGAGTGGGACAGGATACCATACACTGGCAAAAAATATTCTACAATTTAAAGAGCTTGGAAGTTTGCCAATACAGATAGATATTACAAAGTTAGATGAAGGAGGAGGAATTGCAACAACGCTTATACAACGAAATGCAAAATGGCACAAAACCTGCAAATACAAATTCAGCAATCTGAAATTGCAAAGAGCAGAGAAACGAAAAAGTCAAGAAGAGCCAGCTGATATTCCATGTTCCAAATTCACAAGGATAAGCTGTGATGGTACTACTTCCAAAGCCACAAATAGTTGCTTCTTCTGTGGTGGTACACAGGAAACTCTTCATCAAGCTTCAACCTTCAATATACATTGTAGATGCAAGAGTTAAGGAATGCGCGCTCCAGTTACAAGACAGGGTGCTACTTGCAAAACTAAGCTCAGGAGATATGATTTCACAAGAAGCGGTATATCATGCGAAATGCTTGGTATCACTTTATAACAAAGCAGGGAGAATACATCAGGATACTGGAAACAGAGAAGAAAAGATAAATCAGGGTATCGCCTTGGCACAGTTAGTTGCATACATAGAGGAAACGCGTTCTGAGTCGTCCGTAGATAGTGTTCCTGTGTTTCGGCTGGCAGAGCTCACCCATATGTATTCCGTCCGTCTTCAACAGCTTGGAGATGATATATCTGGCCGAATTCACTCTACTGATTTAAAGGATAGGATTTTGGCTAATGTTCCAGGTCTCCAGGCTCACAAGCAAGGACTAGACATTCTGCTGGCTTTCGATGATGATATCGGCATGGCTTTAAAACAGGCATGTGCTCGTGATTTTGATGAAGAAGCAATGACCCTGGTTAAGGCTACCAATAAAATTCGTCGGGACATGTTGAACTTGAAGACCAAGTTTAATGGGACATTTGAGAACAATTGTCAACAAACATCTGTCCCACAGTCTTTAAAAACATTGGTAGGAATGATTTTAGGGGGAGCAGATATCAAGAGCCAATCCAGCGACAACATTGAAAGTCAAACTACGCTAAGTATATCCCAACTGATGCTTTTCAATGCTAGTAAACGATGTCGCAGCAGTGGAACAACAAGAACTTCACATTACCACTCTAGAGATCGCGAGCCACCAATGCCCATTTACTTAGGTCTTATGACCCATGCAGAAACAAGAAAGCGTACGCTTGTTGATAAACTCTACAATCTGGGATTGTCAATATCATATGACCGAGTGTTGGAGCTTTCCACAGACTTGGAAAACAGCGTGTGCAGCCTCTTTGAATCTGAAGGAGTTGTATGTCCGCCAAAGCTTAATAAAGGGGTATTCACAACCGGAGCTGTGGACAATATTGATCACAACCCGAGTTCAGTTACTGCTCAAGGTGCTTTCCATGGAACAGGCATATCGCTGTTTCAACATCCAACCAATGATGCCCCTGGTGAAAAACGTGATGTTGTTGGCATTGAAAATCAAGCTTCGAGGACGAAGCGTCTTGCTCAACTTCCATATTATTACTCATGCGTAGAACCAGTAATTCTCCCCAAGAAAGAACCAGCAGTTCCTGTACTCCAATGCCCTTTTGCTAGTAGTTGCCCTGACATGCTGCATGCTTTTAGTGTAGAATACAAATGGCTTGACCACGTCAGAGATAAGCTTTACCAAGAACTATCGGAAGATACTTTTGATATGTCATGGGCAGCTTTTCACGCAAGCCAGCTACCGCCAAATCAGGAATTGCGGCCGGTAGATGTGAAGCACATTCAGCAGCTATGATCCGTCATGCTATTGATGTCACAGGACAAGCAGTAAACTTTCTAAATCCTGGACAAGTTCCAGTTCTAGCTTGTGACCAGCCACTTTATGCCTTAGCCAAGAAAATTCAGTGGAACTGGCCATCAATTTATGGAGAGAAGAAACTGGTAGTGATGCTTGGTGGTTTCCATACTGAGCTTGCTGCACATAAGGCAATCGGGAGTTGGATCGAGAATAGTGGATGGACCAATGCTTTGGTTCACGCTGCCGTGACAACCCCAGGTACAGCCGATTCATTTCTAAAGGCTTCACACGTGTCACGTACCAGACACGCTCACCAAGTTACGGCTAGTGCTCTGCACATCCTTATGGACAGAGCATATAGCATATACTGTGAAACTGTGCCAGAAGGAATAGAGTCTCTGTTGTTTAACGACTGGCGCAAGCTAGCAGAATCTCAAAGTCCACAATTCCAATATTGGTCGCTAACACTCAAATTTCAGTTAACTATACTGATATTTGTAAGATCTCTAAGAGAAGGAAACTTTCAACTCTACAAAGATGCTTGCAAATCATTGGTGCCATGGTTTTTTTGCATTAGAGAAAACCAATTATGCAAGATGGCTCCCAGTGCACATTCGTGATTTGGAAGCTCTTGATACCGAGCTTCCAACAGTAGCTGGGGAGTTTCGAAAGGGCCACTTCGTTGTGAAGAAAACGCATCGCATGTTTTCCTCCATTCCCATTGACCAAGCACACGAACAGAATAATAAGATAGTGAAAGGGGATGGAGGAGCCATCGGTCTCACAGAGAGTTCCACGCAGTTACTGCGATGGATGGTCGCTGGTCCAGAAATGTCAAGAATCATCAATGATTTTGAGCTGTCACAGGAACTACTACGGCAATCTCAAAATGAACAAGGAAATCTACTTCAACCGGATTTCCGTCACCATGAGCAAATGAAAGGAACACAGAGCACATTCCAAAATCAAGTTACTGCATTGTGTAGCACATTTGAAGAAATGGGAAATCCTTTTTTAGAGCAGAGCGGAGATTTGTTAGTACTAGATAGCCGTGACATAATTGGTCCCCATGTTATTGAAACAGTAAGAACTGTCGAGCAAGTTGGAAGGGAGAAGTACCAGGAGTTTGTTACAAAGAGGATTCAAGATGGAACAACATCTCTCTTTGATACAATAAAAAGAAACAAGTTACCACTGTTCAGCGAACCTCCTATCGCTAAAGAGAAATCCCAGAACAAGCTCCAAATTGCATCACTAAAGAACAATTGCTCTCTATTTTCAAGACTTTATGTTTCTTGTCAAGTTAGGGATGGCAACTTGGACGACTTCTTTTGCCATGAGAACCAGAGTGTCCCACCTTCACTATCACAATATGGGAAACTTTGATCTGGCACTAAAGCAGATTTGTTATCATGTCTTGAGAAGATCTGTCCTGTGCAAGCAGAAAAACCATCTGTCGAGGCTTTGCTACTAGATGGTGCAGTTATTATTAACATGTTAAAGCCTGGTGCTTCAAAGACATTTGAAGAATACAGTAAATACAAATCATATTTTTACCATATATAAGATCTCAGCTCATCAATGTTCAAAGAGTAGTTGCAGTGTGGGATAGATATCTTCCCGATAGTCTTAAAGTCACAGCACGGAGCAAGAGAGGGAAAGGTGTTCGTAGACGTGTCAAGCCTGACACTAGAATTCCAGGAAACTGGCCAGCCTTCCTGAGAATAGACGAAAACAAGAAAGAGCTTTTCCTCTATCTGGCAGACCAAGTAGTCACAATCGGACCCGAATATGGAGAGGTGATGTCTACTAAAGATGAGTCAGTTGTACTCAACAGTAGAAGAGAGCACATCGCAGATTTGATGCCATGCAAGCACGAAGAGGCCGATACTAGGCTTATACTGCATGCTGCTGATGCTGCAAAATGTGGCTACAGTAAAGTAACTGTGCGCACTGTAGATACAGATGTGGTAGTTATTGCAGTAGCTGCATTCCAGCAGACTTCCTTATCAGAGCTTTGGATAGCATTTGGGGTCGGCAAACACCTTAGATATATACCAGTGCATGTCATCTCTTGTAGCATTGGGGAAGAAAAGTCACAAGCTCTTCTAGCCTTCCATGCTTTCACTGGTTGTGATCAAACGTCATTCTTTGCACACAGAGGCAAGAAAACAGCCTGGGAAGCGTGGAATACGTTTAAAGAAATCACAGCAGTTTTCAAGAATTTGAATAGCGCTCCGACATTGTCAGCTGTTTGTGACATGATGCCTATCCTGGAGCGATACGTTGTAGTCATGTACGACCGTACAAGCACTTGTACAAGTGTTAATGATGCACGGAAAGACCTGTTTACAAGAAAGGGACGAGAGTTAGAGGCCATTCCCCCAACAGGCGACGCCCTACTTCAGCACGCAAAAAGATCAATCTACCAGGCTGGCCACTGCTGGGGCAATTCCTTGGTTCCATCTTATCAGCTCCCGTGCCCAAGTGAGTGGGGGTGGACAAGAAGTGGTAATCAACCATGGGAGCCCTTATGGATGACAGTTCCCCAGGCTTCTCAAATCTGTCAAGAACTATTAAAGTGCGGGTGCAAAAGCGACAAAGGCTGCACCGGACGGTGTAAATGTGTTCGCGCTGAACTGCCATGCACAGCACTGTGTAATTGTAGTGGTCTTTGTGAGCGGGAATGAGAAACGGAAGTTGATTTTTATGTTTTCTATTACTACTGATGATTAGACACATGTGCAAGTATGTCACGTGAGTCATATTAAACTCAAACCAGTTAGGAATGTTGCTTTCAACGTACTTCACACCTAATATGAGTAGTCTATATTTAGTAAATATATTTAGTAAATAATTATAATGAAATGACTTAATTGATTATGCTAGAGTTTAAACCGATTCTATATCTTTTACATAATTGGTCACGTGTCGTGTCATGTGACTATGCACTTGATCTATTAACGATACTGTATGTAATGCTTTTCAAGCAATTGCTTCTTGAAATTATTTTTTTAGGTTTACTGTCCAAACTATGATCATTTTTAATGAATTTTTCACCCAGCCTCGTTTTCATGCTGAATGTCAATAGAGCGCCCTTAAATGCGCTGTAAACAGAATTATGGGATAGATCCCAAGTGGGCCCATAGCCAATATTGTTAAATAGTTCATTCCCTATCTCTGTGCAAAAATTGGTGCTTTTACCATAAATCCCACAATCTTTTCACCAATCTGCCGGACTATTGCTTGTTTGGCTAAGAGAGAAGTTTATTAAAATGCACGGAAAACAATCCAAGATACAAAACGTGAAAACATCGGAAGATGCAAACAATAAACCTCTCTGCCACCCATCCGTGTCTACATCAACTATATAGGGATGGCGGGTGGGTAAAAATTAATCAAAAGCAATATAACCAATGCTATGAGAAATGTACTATAGATTGAGTAGAACGAGGACGTGTTATCGAAGCTAGAGTGAACGCAAAAATGTGCAATACTATACAGGGTGTGTTCTATATTCATGAGCAATTAATCCCTTTGAGAATGACAAGCATCCTTAAATATTGTTTTTTATTGTTATCTTACTCCATTTTACATATAATTGTTACTTTATTATTATTATAAGAATTGTAAAGCAAATTTATCACAGCTACAGGGCTGGAGCACAGCCAGCCTATAGGCCTAGCATATTGGTTACAATATTATGCAATAAAGAAAAGAATAGAGAATTATAAAAGGAATAACACATCCCTGAAATATTTAGTAGTTCAAAAAGGAAATAAGAATCTCCTGAAAGTGTACGTCTGTGAGAACTGGCATTTGCAAAAGTCTAAATCTAAATGTCTCACTCATACATGGAGGGGGTGATTGTAGTGTATGACTGCATGCTGGCGAAATGTACTAGCCTGATTGGGATAAACACTATACAGTGATCATGGCCTGGCTAATCACCCCCGCTGACAGAAGTCATATGAATAACAATTTCCAACCCTCTTTTTTTATAGGGAAACCAGAGGAACAATCAAACTTCATCAGCAGCAGCTGCATGTGCAGTAGAAGAGGAGAAAGATATTGAGTGTCCACTTGATAGAACTGAATTGGGTAAATCAACATGGGGATTTCTACATACCATGGCAGCATATTACCCTGATAAACCAACCAGCACAGAACAGGAAGAAATGAAACAATTTATGGGATTATTCTCTAAGTTTTTTCCTTGTGGTGATTGTGCTTCACATCTTAGAGAAACGTGAGTACAATAATTGTCAGTGTTTCCTTTTGACTTCAGAATGAGCAAAACATTGCATTCAGCAAGAAATTTTCAGTATGTTATTAATTACAAGGATAAATAGAGGATATATTACATGGCCACATGGATACATGTATATACAGTTTTTATCTTAGAGTGGTGAATGTTGTACATGTACATGTATGTATAATACATGAGTGGGAGCAGGGTGGAAACGAGGAATGAGTGTACAAATTGCATGTATTAATACATTTGTATGACAAATTTATTACAAGAACTAGATAAAAATGGTATCTCCAAGCTTCGATACATATTCTGTTTATTATTCATCAAGCTGTAAATTGCTGGAATTTTACATACAACATGGATGTGTGATGTCACAGCCACGTAAAAAAAAATGTGGCAGTCATCCAAGGCTTTCACTTGACTGCATATATATGTTGCAGTTGAAATTGAACATTCAGTTCAATTTGACCATGAGTCAAAACAAACTACGGTTAAGTGCAATTTGACCATCGGTCATATTCAACTACAATGTAGTTCAATTTCACCTGGTCAAACCAACCTAGGTCAAATTGACCTGGGTCAATTCAACCAGGTTTCGCTATCAATGATTCTAAAAAAAATTCACTCTCCCCTCCTCCCTTCCTTCCTTCCATCCCTTCCTCCTCTGTCTCCCCTCCCATATACTTACACTTACCTTTCGTTCAGATGTAATACCACGTACTGAACTGCGCCATACAAGTGCTTGTTGATTTGGAAGCAACATTTATTATATAAGTAACTTAAACCAGAACCCAGATCCTCTCTGGTCAACAAGTCAACACTTACATGAAGTACAGTACCGCCAAGAAACATATGTACATTTGATCGCGAGCAGATCGCGAGCAGATCGCGATCATGAAGTGCGATCTGCTCGCACTTTGCCCGCGATCTGCTCGCACTTTGCTCGCGATCTGCTCGCACCTTGCTCGCGATCTGCTCGCACCTTACTCGCGATCTGCTCGCACCTTGCCCGCGATCCGCTCGCACCTTGCTCGCGATTTGCTTGCGATCAAAAGCTGATCGCGAGCAAACGTCCGCAAGCAAAAGTCGCGGTAAAATATATTTATTTCTACCTTTACATGTGTAAGAATAAGAAGTGTATGAAACATGGTAAGTTGAGCAGAAAACGAAGCAATTCTGATTCCACGTTGCTTAACCATAACTTTGTATATGATCTTGTGAGAATACAGCTTCATATAGTGCCCGTCATTCACCAAATAAATATTAACGTCTCCGTTAAGGTCTACATTTGTAAAAGTGAAATTTCACTTTATACAGCAATGGAATATCGCTTTTTTCACGTCTTACAAATGTATATTAGCAATCTTTTACCAAACACTCAGGCGCTTGAGTTTTGTTCTTTATTGACCCACCACTGTTCGTGTATTACGGTTGACTAAGACACAAGCGCTTCCGAAAATTAAAACTTCTCGAGACAGTTGTCGAGACACCGTCCAGAATTCGGAAAAAGTGTATTCTCGATCATTTCACACTTGGAAGAGTTGTGTTCTTTTATTCAACACTGCAGTTTGTTTCTTGGGGAAGGCACTTCTCAGACTTCTATCCATCCTGCTTCACAGCTTGCTTGTAATGCGTCCTTGCATTTCTTCTGATAACATTACTGAAAATCTATACCAAATATTCTAGAACTAGCATAAAATATGTAATCCTGAACTAGCAAAACAAAATAATCACAAAACAACGGCCGCTCGCTTATATTAATTAGTTCCCGAACAGCGGTGCGGGACCCGCTTAAAGCGCAAAGCAAAACAGCAAATAAACTTTTGCTTCTGTAGTTTCAATCCTTGTGTTGTTAGAGGTTTCGGTTAAAATCATTGCAAATGTTTGCAGTGCTGTTAAAGGCATGTTTTCGAAATTAAAATATCAACTTCTCGTAGTCTGAATTCCCACGTGCAATTAGTCTCGATTTTTGACAGGCCTGTCAAAATCGCTGAAACTTTATGGTAACGTGAAGCTTGAAGTGAGTTTTGAAGCCAGGTTTGAAGCCAGGTTTCTAAAGCCACGTTTCTAACGAAAGACGCGCAAAAACGTCTATACTTGAATTATTTTAGCTTCCGTTTAATACGGAGCCCTGTAAGGGCCATCCACAAACACACATTTTATGAAACAATATCGCGCGATACTGACTTATTATCGCGCGATACAGTGCTCCTATCGCGCGATAATTTATCGCGCGATACAGACCTATTATCGCGCGATAAAGTGCTACTATCGCGCGATAATTTATCGCGCGATACTGACTTATTATCGCGCGATACAGTGCTCCTATCGCGCGATAATTTATCGCGCGATACTGACTTATTATCGCGCGATAAAGTGCTCCTATCGCGCGATAATTTATCGCGCGATACTGACTTACTATCGCGCGATACAGTGCTACTATCGCGCGATAATTTATCGCGCGATACTGACTTACTATCGCGCGATACTGACTTACTATCGCGCGATACTGACTTATTATCGCGCGATAATGTGTTAGTATCACGTGATAACTCATTAACTCAGAAACTCAAAGCCATGGAAGGTGAAGTCAAGAAGGTAAGATTATAAGTAGTTTTTTTAGTTCTTAAGGTGAATTCAACACCACAACAACATTAAACAAAATGAAAATAGCTTTTAACGAGCAGTTGAAAGTTAAAGGACATATATTTTACAGTTGAACTCAATCATAAGTTAATGATAATGCATTTATTGCTTCGAAACTTGACTAACTGGATGGCAGTACGGCTTTCTAAATATCTCATAAAAAGGCTCCAACACGTGCAAAATGCGTTACTGAGTAAATATTTACCGGTAATACATATTTAATGCAGGTTTCAAAAGGTATATATATATAGCTTTTCGTTGGTTCATTCGTGGTTTATGCCTTTTATATTTTGCAAACGCTGCCAACATCTGTGTGGGCAGTCTACGTAAAGAGGTTACGTTATAATAAATAAAGGATTTCCTAGCTCAAAGCATGGATTAAATGAAAAAACATTTCTTCCAGAAGGAGTTAATAGAGTTATTAAGAATATAATCGATTACAAACTTTCAAAGTAATGAACTTTATTTGTAGAAAGACTTCTCTTTTTATGTTCTTATTTATTTATTTATTATTATTGCTGAGTTGAATGAATTGCTTGTGACAGCTAGTAGTTGTGTAAACAGATCACATATCAATGAGGATGAATTTTCTATCTCATTTGCATTTTAATGTACAAGTGTGTGAGCATGTGGGGGATTTTGGTCCTTTCTCCTTTTCCAATCCTTTAATTGTGACTTTCACTACTGTTGTTGTCCCTCATGTGTCTGCCCAAGATAGAAACTTCTGCATTATGCATAGCAGGTACAGTGACAACAGTGGTGAAATTCATATGTTAGATAACTTATTGGTTAATGCATTACCCTCTATAAATAAAGTTTGTTGTATTGTATTGTATTATAATTAATCCACAAAGTAAATTGGGAAAAAGGCTAATTAGAAGTTGAGAAAGGGGTTTGCCACATTTTCGTTTTCACAAAGAAACTGATTATTACTTCTCTAATTAAAATGCCAATTTCCATACTACAATCAACATGCCTTTCTCTCTCCCCCCCCCCCCCCCCCCCCCCCCCCCCCGCCTCCCCCGCCTCCCCCGCCTCCCCCCAGTAAATAACTATTCATTTTGGCCAGACTGCATTATAATCGTTTCTTGTAGAAGGGCATGCCATTTTACTAAATATATTGGGTATTACAAATGATACAATTAAACTGAATTTCTGTAGTCTGCAGGCTGCTAGAATTTCTTTTGTTTCAACAGCATTGTGGGTCTCAGATCTGTCATCCAATTTTTTCCACTTTTGTTTTCATTTTTAAATTACCACAAACTATCTGAAACACACATTAGTTGTTGTGTCAGCAAATAGTTGTAAGTTTATGGATAATTTTCTAATTCTGAATCAGCAATTCTAAGTGAAAACCCGAGGGGCCATGATACTAGCCTGCTAACACCAGACATATTTTTTTACTCTTATAAATACTAAGAACAATGTCAATGCTTTTAAATTAGTTTCTAACTGATGAACACACTGACATCATGCTTTGTTTCCTTGTTCATTAAGAATTTTTGTTTTCTGAAAAGTGGAATTTGACTCAGGGCCATATATGCATGGTGTGTGCATTCATGTATATACTGGAAACTAATTAAGCCCTCAGTTGAGCACACATTATTTTTCCTAGAATTTATGAGTGTAAAAAATACGTCTGGTAATAGCTAGCCAGTATTTACCACTATGCTAGCAATTCTTTATCAAACTGATGTTCCCAGACAAACATCTGGCTGGCAAAAAAATATTATATATGATCATTCTAACTTGGGAGCAAATATTGTAAAATCAACAAATTAACAACTGTTTAATGAGGCATTATTATTAATGTGGTGATTTTCCAATTCATTTGATTGTAGTTGATATACCCAATACTAATTGAGTGATATACCTTAATTTAGCAGATATAAACTTAATGTAAAAAAACCTATTCCAATAGTAACCTAATCTGATGCTTTATCTCAGATTTGCGAATTCCTTAAAGGAAGAGGAGTGGAAGACTCTGTTATTCAGAGGTTCAAGGAAGAGAAGGTTGGTCACTTAATTTTACTAGAGTTCACTACAATCATATTATGGCAATTGATCGCTTGGGGCGGATCCACGATTTTGTAAAGGGAGTTGTGATTTGTGGATTGGGCAGAGTGAATTAAGGATGAATAATTCGTAGAGGAAGGGGGCGGGTTCAACTAACTATTTTTCCGGTCATTTGTATGGGGAGTAATCGACGCAGATAGTAGAAATAAAGACGGAAATGAAGGGTTGATTTAAAAAGAGGGTTTCCCTTTTAACCCCTGGATCTACCCAACTGGTCGCACATACTGACTTTTCAGTCTTTTTCTCTAAACAGATGGATTTTGCAGCAGTCCAATATGCCTCTGATGATGCACTCTCAACAGTGGGGCTGACAGCTAGAGGCGATATTTTTGCTTTAAAAAGCTTTGCTGGCAAAGCTTCAACCTCCACTGGAAATGACCAGGAAAGCAGGGAAGACAAAAAAAGAAAACTGTTACAGTTCATAAAGGGCAGTAAGGGAAGAGAAAAGATTACCAGGAAGAATCGGCTGGAAAATAAGACTGTCACCCGGCGATTTAACTTGGGTTGGATTCATTTTGATGATAAGCTAGGCAAATATGTACCCGTGCGATATGCAAAGGGAGGTGGAAGTAGAGAAGGTGAACTCCCAGAAAATAGCAACAAAGATGACATTATAGACTTGGCTAAAACCTTGTTTTTTCCAGACAATATTTCTAGCTTTGGAAATACGTCAGAAATGGATTTCGAGCTAGGAAACTTCAGTCAAACCATAATTCAAGGCGCCCTTATATCACTGTAATGATTAAACAGAGTGTAATAATTTTATTATATAATTTAATGATGAATAAAGAAATGTAATTGTTATGGTTGAATGTGTTCTTAAGGTTCCACTGTCATACGCGCATACGTCAACTTTTCAGAGTTAATGAGATGTTAACCTTGCGGATTTTTGTTTAACTGAAGCATTTTTTCGAGTATTTTTCTTCAGAGAAATGCATGTGTCAAGAACGGTCAAAGCTTCAAAATGGAATTTACGAAGCGCTTCTTCAACTATGCAAATCAGTTTTCATCTCATTAAGTCCGGCTGAAAATTTGACGCATGCTCGTCTGATGACAGTGGGCCTTTAAACTGCGCATGGATACAGTTCTAATAATAACAAGAGGCTACTGCGCAGACTGTACTTGGGCGGCTCTATCGGATGAGATGATACTTGTATGCAATATTCCTACAGTAAATGAGGTACCTAACATTAATTGTCTTAAATTAATCAATCAATCGATTAAAAAAGAATTATCAATGAATTTTCAACGATGCTAGAATTGTCTTAATTAATTAATTAATTAATCAATCAATTAAAAAAATCAAATTACGAATGATGTTACCTGTCTTTTAAAACGGGTTTCTGGAAAACCCGAATTACGAATAGCACGAATATACTGCAAACAGTAGCAAATAGCGAGCAAAGGATAAGCATTAATCCTTACAGAACAGATAACCGTTTCCGATATTGCAGGTATACCTCAACATCTGTCAACAAGTACAAACCGACGAAAGTTAATGGACTTTTGGAAATAGCAAATAGCGTGAATAGTGAATAAAACTTTAAAAACATATAAACTTACAGACCATTTCATTTGTTTACTTGAGAATTATAGCACTAGGTGGGTAAGCTTTCATCGTTTACCCGTAATCTTCTCCTCAGTATGGTTAGTTCATTAAATTTCAGGGTAAGTTATGTAATAAATTCTCAATCTTCGCTCGAAATATGACAAGACATACCCTCTGAATTGTTTACCTCAGTTCAGTCAATAATCCAGTGAACTCGAAAGCGAGACTGTTACATTCTCAAGCCTCCCACCCGAACGACCACACCCACCTACTACTGAAAATCCTGGGTTCAAACCATTTGGCAATCTAATGTATGTTGTTGATATGCAGTAGAATGTTGTCATACAATGTCAAAGCTTCCAGTGCATTTCCAGGATCAGAAAGGTTATGGTCTTCCATGATCATTGATGCAAGCTCCTTGAATTCAGGGGCACAACCTCTAGGCAGTGGCTCTTCCGTTAATATTTCCTCTGCTATTTCAACTTCGTCTTGACTGACTGGCATATGATAATCGTAAGCGTTGGATAATTCGGGCAAAAAGAAAAGGCAGTCTGGCCTTCCAGGAGGAGAGTTTGGGTTGCTGCTTGGTCTTATGCTGTGTAAGTTCCATTGTTTGGCTGACAAATGAAGCTCCTCTTGTATGACTGGCATAAAACAAAATTTTAGGCACTCAACTTGTACAGGGTCTACATCACTATAATTGCCTGAATCCCTCAAATCTTTAAAGAAATTGATCCACCAGTCCATACTGCTTTTGCGTAGGATCGACCACCAGGCCTCTATCCTCTGGTTGGATACAGACTTGCCATATAGGAAACTATTGTCTCCAGATAGTGAATCGTCGTGATCTCGCCTAAAAAACCTTTGAATATTGGCAATGTTAGTATTTTCGGTACCACAGTCTCCTCGAATTGTTCGTGGCACCCAGGATAACTCATTGACGCAGTTGATAAAATATTTAGCAACTATTCGTGGATTGTTGTTCGATGAACCAACTTGTAACCACAAAATCTTACGACTGTACCCGTCAATCGCCCCATGAATACAAAAGCCAAATGGTTTCAATTTGTCGTAGCCATCTAAATGCCATATGAAGTTAGGCCCTGGTGCAAAATAATGCCTGCGCTTTAATCTGTGTCTCAACCGTCTTTCAACTCCTTCAGGGTCAAGTGTCCTCAAAGCGTGTCTAACAGTTTCCTTGCTAATTACTAGCGAATGTTTGTTCCTTAACAAGTGGTGCATTTGCCTGTAGCCTAGACAGCTTCCACTTCCCTGGAGTTCCATTTCTATGGCGTCGATTATTTCATCTGGACTACTGTAGTCCTTTCTCCTTCGTAAATTCTTGCTTCTCAGAACACGTTTAAGCTGGCGAAGACTCATCTTGATGGCGTGATAAATTAAAAGAAAAGCGAGGATTTCCATATAATTCAGGCCTAGATTAAAGTATTTCTCCACTAATGCATCCCTGTTATTTTCAATATCATTTTGAATCGCCGGTAAATATTCAGGTAAAGCCAAATTCGTTGTCGGAAGTAAGAGAAACATATAAAAGAGAAGAGCATTATCACGTAGCGTGTTCGCCGCCATGTTGTCTAGCTAAGTAATGTACGTATTTTAAAATAACACTTTATCGCGCGATAATAAGTCAGTATCGCGCGATAATAAGTCAGTATCGCGCGATAAATTATCGCGCGATAGTAGCACTTTATCGCGCGATAATAAGTCAGTATCGCGCGATAAATTATCGCGCGATAGGAGCACTGTATCGCGCGATAATAAGTCAGTATCGCGCGATAATTTATCGCGCGATAGTAGCACTTTATCGCGCGATAATAAGTCAGTATCGCGCGATAAATTATCGCGCGATAGGAGCACTGTATCGCGCGATAATAAGTCAGTATCGCGCGATATTGTTTCATAAAATGTGTGTTTGTGGATGGCCCTTACAGGGCTCCGTAGTTTAATAGTCGTTACTACATTGACAACAACTGGTGCGAAATTAGCATATTACGTTCAACATTCATAATAACAAAGGACAAGACCACAATTCAAAGTTTGTAGTAAATGAGATATTTATTGCAGGCATTTCGAAGTAAAGGCGGCACGCTAACAATCTTCGACTGAACTCTTATTCCTGTTCACAATTGATGAGTTGTCTTTCTTACTCAATACCGCCGTTCGCATTCTTATTAACAAACAAAGCAAACTGCTTCGAAGTAAACATTCTTTAAGACAGGCGGTCCGCTAACAATCTTCGACTAAACTTTTAGTCTCGTTCACACTCGATGAGTCGTCTTTCTTTAATACTCAACACCGCCGTTCGCATTCTTATTAACAAACGAAGCCGGCGGCCCGCTAACAATCTTCGACTAAACATTTATTCTTGTTCACACTAGATGAGTTGTCTTTCTTACTCAATACCGCCGTTCGCGTTCTTATTAACAAACGAAGCCAACTGCTTCGAAGTAAACATTCTTTAAGAACAATCTTTGACCAAACTATTTTATTCTCTTTCACACTAGATGCGTTGTCTTTCTTACTCAACATCGCCGTCAACAAACGAAGCCAACTGCTTCGAATTAAGCATTTTTCTAAACGGTCAGAAATTGCAGTCAGATACGTTAAGTTTTTTCTGTTGAGAATCGATTCTGTGACCGCGATCACCAGTTGATCGCGATCATTTTGCGATGTGATCGCGAGCATATTGCGAGCACGATGCGAGCAGATCGCGAGCAGGGTGCGAGCAGATCGCGAGCAGGATGCGAGCAGATCGCGAGCAGGGTGCGAGCAGATCGCGAGCAGGGTGCGAGCAGATCGCGAGCAGGTCACACTAAGTGATCGCGATCTGCTCGCGAGCAAATCGCGATAAATGTACATATGTTTCTTGGCGGTACTGTAGTAACCCACATGGAATCTGTCATGAAACTCCACATTCTTTTTTGCTTTAGTTTGCTTCAAACAATCAATAATCATGTGAACTAATCCAAATCCGACCCCTACATTAAAAAAAAACCCTAACCGTCAACAATGTGTGCTCACTAATTTGTTTGAGTCAAATTGACCTAGTTTGAATTGACCGGGTCAAATTGAACTAGTTTGTTTTGACCCATGGTCAAATTGAACTGAATGGTCAATTTCAATACTACAACATATACGTTGTAAGAATCATTGATTGCATAAACAAATAATATTGTATGTTTCAATATTGATTCATTATTAAAAACATACACTGTAATTAAATTTCAGCACATGACAACTTGTTAATTTCTGGTTATTGTATGTACATATGATTACATTACATCTGTAGTGTAATTAAAGTATTTGCAATATCTTGTTGCTTCACTTTCATTAGGATAACAGTACTTCCACCAGATATAAGAAGTCGGCATAATCTTTCACAATGGATGTGTCTTATACACAATGAAGTAAACAAACACATTGGAAAGGAAGAATTTGACTGTTCTAAAGTGGATGAGAGATGGCTACATGGCTGGAAAGATGGATCCTGTGATTAGAGAATTGAAATATTTAGTTAATGATTATATGTATTAAATAAATTAGTAGCTTTATAATAATTGAAACCGAGGCCACTTAGACAATGAGAACCATTAAATCACATTGCAGAACAAAAACAAAGCATTCCAAATTACGGTTACTTGAGCCAATCAGTGTCGATTACAAGACAATAGGATTTTGACTTGCTTCGATCCAGTAAAAGGCGAGTTTGACTGGTTCTGAAGTCAAAGTCTTTTGAATGAAGAAAATCGCATGGATATTATGCTAGGAATTTTATTTTGGAATGCTTTATTTTCGTTTTGCAATGTGTTTAGGTTTCAGTAGTTGTACTAAAAGCCTCAATTATCAAAATTGCATGTACATTGTACATGATATTTTATTTATTTGGTATCCAAGCTAGCCATTTTAGTAATACAGTCAAAGCTCCAGTAAACAGACACCCTCGGGAATCAGAAAAAGTATCTGGAACTGGAACTGTCCACTTACGGGAATGTGTAAATACAGAGTTTAACTGCCAGAGAGTTCAAACAGGGTTTTGGAAAGGCATCCGTAACTGGAGTTGTCCGCTTACGAGAGTGTCTGCACAGAGAGCTTCAACTGTACTTGAAATAATGACCTGACAATGGCCATGATCGAAGCAGGCCAAATTTCAGGAATGGCAGGTTAAAATTATAATTTTGAGCTGCCAGAGCAAATATATAATGGCAGGCGATACTGTACAGATTTAGTTTCATTTTGTTTGCTTATCACATTCCTTCATCTACTGGTCCTCTCCTTAAAATATTCATTGGCTCCCCATCCATGAGAGGATATCTTTTAAGATACTCTTAATAACTTTCAAGGCTCTACATGTACATGGGGTCGTCTGCACCCACATACATCTCAGAACTCTTAGAGCACTATCAGCCTAATCATGTCTTTAGATCCCCTTCCAAGTACTTCATGTTGTCTGTTCCCAGATCACGTACTTGCAACAATGGTACGGTGACAGAGCATTTTCAGTTGTGGCTCCTAGGCTCTGGATTAACTTACTTCCAGAACACATTATATTATAGGCAATTTAACTTGTTAGCACAATTCAAATCCAAACTAAAAACCTTTCTTTTTCCTAAGTGACCTTTTCTACTGAAATTGATTATTTTATGTACATTGTACCATTTGATAGAAACTATATTTTATGTATTTATGTACATTCTTAAAGGGGCTGTGTCACGGCAATAGACTTTACATTCACGTTCCGGGCTGGAAACAGCTATTTCCACTGATTTTGATATGAACTAACAAACCTCTCGGCCATGTGGGATGCTTAAAATCAAAGCAAATATGTAAAAATGACTAACAAACAGTGTATATAAAGTCTCCAGGGAGTATATTGAAAATCCTATCAATCAAATCCAATTAACAGCCACCAACCGAGCGATTACTCGATACATGCGCAGTACCATGACATAGCCCCTTTAAGTTGATGTATATAGTAGTATTTTTCTTATAGTTACCTGTAAGAGCATTGAGATGCAGTATAATATATGCTTCTAATATGTATTTATATAAATTATATAAAATGATAGAAGTGAAGAAAAAAACACTCATTTCTTAGTAATGTGTTCAATATTACTGTAAGGCAGTTCAAAAATATAAATTGCAGGTCATAATTTATTTTTGCCTGCCAACAAAATAATAAAATGTCAGGTTATAACTTTTTAAAATATTGTGAGCCCTGTATGAACAAATTAAGTCCTTGGTATGTGAATTATACTAATTTTAAATGCCGCTCTAGCCTGAAATACAGCTGCTGCCTGATCAGCTTGTTCCAGGGCTACTCACAGGCACATCTTTTTCCTCTCCTTTTTTATATTCTATGAAGTATAACTGCTTAATCTTCTTCAATTGCTGGCAGCTTCAAGATAATTTTATAGAAAATGTAAAATAGGTAATCTTTTTCTGACTTTGTGTATTAATTATTTAAAAAAAACTGTTATTATGGTACCTATAATAAAACTACCGGTACTGGTGAATTTTTTTTTAATGATTTCTTTAATTTCAAAAAGAATTGAAGTGGAAGGATCAAAGAAGAAAGCATTAATAACTTACATACATGTATACTTTTGCACAGCCTCTGATATTTTGACAAAGAATTACCTAGCTACTGAAAAGCATTGACAACTGTGTAAATATGTGAATATTCTAATGCTAAGAAATCATCATTACAACATACATTGTATTATGTGATGAATTTTAGAATTTAATATTGAAATAAAGTTGATGACTGGTAATTATTATGCACATATCAATATTAAGCCCAAGGGGGAGGGAGGGTGGGGATTTGACATTTTATCCCAAAAGAATGTCAAATTCCCCACCCTCGGGACAACATGTTTGGTCATTGAGAATATCAAATATCTGCCGTTGATCTTCCTTATGTTTCCTATAAATATCCCCCACCATGGGCAGCTGGCAGTATATGTCAAAATCCCCACCCTCGGGGTAGCCCTGCACAGATGTACATAGGCATAATAATTCTAATAGGATAAATACTAAGGGATAAATAAATATTAATACTAAGTATACAATGTAAGTAATACAATAGTTGTTATTTTAAACATTTTCTTATTTCAAAACATTCATAAATATATTTTGAAATTAAAGATTTATATATCGTTAAGGTATGATCAGTTCTTTATAGTGTAAGTTCTTTGCCAATTTCTTGAAATAGTGCATTCCTTTTGTCAGAGTAAATGTCACGACAATCAATTAGAAAATGTTTTTCATCTTCCATATAAATTTACAATGGGGGCACTTTCTTTCTTCAGGACTAATACATGTATATGATTTACTATAGCGGCCGCATTAAATTTCTAAAATATGGTCGCTAATTCTCAGTTTGGTTAATGCTCTTCTATGTTCTATATTTTCGACGTCCAACAAATAACCCGTCATTACCCTCGAGATTATGAGGGGGCGGCCCCCGGGCAACCCACGGGCAACCCAGGGGCTTAGTAGGGGATTTGTAGCAAAAACATGCCCCACACGCGGGGCATTAGAGCGCTTTCGCGTTTTCGTCAAAATACCCCGGGGACATACCCACGGGGTTTGCACGTAATCT
This sequence comes from Actinernus sp. WN-2022, assembly GCA_030867875.1. Classification (NCBI taxonomy): domain Eukaryota; kingdom Metazoa; phylum Cnidaria; class Anthozoa; order Actiniaria; family Actinernidae; genus Actinernus; species Actinernus sp. WN-2022. The sequence goes on from JAOWCC010001634.1 coordinate 89,360,173, forward strand.
GCTGTCTCAACGTTCAGCGGTTTTTGCCAAAGCACTCGCTCAATCGATCGACGTTCTTCGATTTCTTTATCCTTGAGGTAAGTCATATCATTATCATTCAAATTAAGAGATTAAATTAAGCCATCCACTGTCGGAAGACATAACAAAGAAATAAAGGATAATATTTGTATAAAACTAAGATTTTTGACACTTCTAAAACATTTAGCTTCTAATACTTATAATATGTTGCCCAGGTTGCCCCAGGGGTGGGGGTTTTTGTCACAATTTTCTGCCCCACCCGAGGGGTTTTAGCACGTATTTGTTATGGCTGCTGTGACAAATGCCCCTGCGTGCCCGGGGGCCGCCCCCTCGGGATGGCCGCTGATACCCGCATTATGATTGGAAGAAGGAAACCACAGGTATCCCACACGATTGCATGAATTGTATCGGGTTCCCTGTGGTCAAACAATATCCAAGATGGCGACTTTTCGTTTCAATTTTCAGAACGAAGACGGCGATGGAATATCCAAGAGTTCCGAAACAGAAGCCGTTAAAAATAACGTAACACGTGAGTCTAAAGCATTAGAATTTCCTGTTGATTTTGCAATTCATCCAGATGTAGAAGCAGAAGTGTTAATTCTGAAGGAGATTCATCTCTCGTATTTGAAAGTCGAGCACGTGGAGAAAAAACTCAAGCAACTTGCAGAAAACAGTGATGTGGTTAGTGCTACTGAATCGAATTCAGACCTCGTGCCTTCAGTATACGAAGGTGGGCTTAAAATATGGAAATGCGCAGTAGATTTAGTAGATTTTCTTGCAGAGACTGAATTGGAGTTTGAAAATAAACGTGTCTTGGAGCTTGGATGTGGAGGTGGACTGCCTGGAATTTTTGCTCTTCTCAAAGGCTCTTCGGTGGATTTCCAAGATTATAATGAGGAAGTTTTAGAAAACTTCACAATGCCGAACGTCTTCTTGAATTTGAAGGCTAGCTGTATAGCTGAAATGGCTGACGATGCTTCTGTGAGGAAGGCTGTTCTTTCCAAGTGTCATTTCTTTGCAGGTGACTGGGGAGAACTGAAAAATATTCTTAATCCATCTAGAAGCCAGGAAGAATTATATGACATCATTTTAACATCTGAGACAATTTATAATGTTGAAAATCACCAGAAATTATATGACTTGATCAAGGCTCACCTGCAAAAACCAAGTGGCATGGTTTTCATCGCTGCTAAGATTCATTATTTTGGTGTGGGCGGAGGGACAAGGTCCTTTGAGGAGATGGTAAATCAAGAGGGACAGTTTGATATTTCTGTTTGTAAGACATACACTGGAGGGTTACAGCGTGAGATTCTAGCAATGAAATGGAAACACTAGCTTGAATATAAACATTCATAAACAGACAGGAAAATATTGGAACACAACGTTTTGGTATAAAATTAAAGGGGTAGCCCATCCTCTTTCATGCCATTGGAACTTGAAATTCAAATTGCAGAGCAATGAAGGAGCACTGAGGGAGCACTCGAGCAGAGCATCACAGAGATGTTCACTCTGCAAAGTGAGAAATCCCTGGGCCTTGCGTTTTATACCAGAACTTTGTGTTTTATACCAGCTAGCTAGAACTGTGAGAGCAGATGAACAGGTTTTGTGGTCATGTTCATTGGTTATAAAAGAGATGTGTAGAATTTTTGAATTCCTTTGAAATTCTGCATCATATTTGTATAAATAAACACCTTTTTTGTTTCCATCACGTTTCCTTTGTTTCTTAATTTGAACCATTTTAGGGGAGGTGAGGGTTAGAGATCAGCATCTGCTTTGAACATAAAATTACTTAGAAATCCTTCAAAGAAATCCACTAATCTTAGCCTAATGTAAGTTATTTTTGAAGTACTATTGTACCTGTACCAGTAACTTGAATCTAATATAGGTATATTGGCAAGCCTAAAAGTGGAGCTCCCACTTATCTGAACTGAGGTAATGACACCCCAAAATAAAGAAAATTTGAAGGGCTGTGTGCAAGAAGGGCGTAAGTGACTCCTAATCACGTTCTAAATTCTCCCTTGGAAAATAAAAAATTTGAAGGAAAATTTAGAATGCGATCAAGAATCATTTATGCCGTTGTTGCACACATACCTTCAAGTAATATAAAGAAAACAGATAAAAATAATCGTAACGTAACTGGTAGAATCAAGGGAAATCAGTGCAAACGGTTTAGTTCCAATGATATTATATGTAGTTGGATGTAGATCTAGATCCTCTGAGATAACTGAGTTACTTTGTCATTCAAAATAGAATTAAATCCTTCTCTGAGGATGATTCTCCACCAGTTTAAAATTTGTGAAGAATCAAACCGATAATTTATTGGAACTACTTGGAATATGACAGAAACAGCTAATTCAGACTGGAAGCACAGCTGGGCAGGATCAGCTTGTTCGGCACACCACAGATCAGATAGATAGGGCACACCGTAGCAAAACGTCATCTCCCGACAGAGGCAATCACCCATGTTTCTAATATTTGGTACGAATGTGCAGTTTTGCAAAAAAAAAAAAAGAAAACTGCTTAAAGTTTTCTTAATTTGTAATTCACTGTGAGTTTACTAAGACTAATTATAAGTTATAAAATTATTTACTAAAAAAGTTTAAGCCCTCGGAAATTTAGGGTATAGAATGGTCAAATCCGAGACTCGCCGAGACGCCGAGACCTTTGTTTCAAAATGCGACTTTTTTTTTTTTGAAACGCCGAGATTTCGAGACTTGCTTGAATTTTGCCGAGACTCACGATTTAAGATTACCACAGGCATCCCGATACACGTAATTCTACTGTGAATGCATTATGGGTAATTAATCTTCCCAATGGATTATGGGTAAATTTCAAAATGGCAGTCTGCATCATTTGTACTCAATTATTTTCAATTCACCTGCCAGCATATATTTGCTGCCATGAACAAGCCACAAGGCATGAGTTATTACTCTAATGGAAGCCTTCTTCGTATGGAAAGGTGATGCTTTTCAAATTTTTATCTGTTGCCTGTTTTTCGTTATCATTTCATGGATCGTCACAAAATTGTTGAGTCTACGAAGTCGGAACGGCCTTCGAACATCTGATCCACACAAAGGCCACCACTGGTTTTTGACCGAATTTCTCGATAAACCCTCGTACTGTAATGTCTGCGAGAACACTCTAGTCCGAGGAGGACACTGCGAGAATTGTGGAATCTCGGTACATGAGGAATGCCTCGATCGTGCTGCCGGTAGATTCGCGTGCAAAGCGCTCGTTTTGAGCAAACGCTCATATATGAAACACCACTGGATTCGGGGTAATCTGCCACTGTGTAGCTATTGTACCGTTTGTGGTTGTCTTTGCGGTACAGAGCCCAGATTATGCGACCAAAAATGCGTTTGGTGTCAGGAGAAAGTGCACGATGATTGCATGCGCAGCAAATCGTCCGTATGTGACTTTGGACGGTATAGAACACTTATCCTCCCACCTCACTGCATCAGTTTGACTTTGGTGGGCTGGAGAAAAAATAAGCAAAGGTTTGTGGTTCGTGAGATTACACCACCAAAGATGAGGAATTGGTGTCCACTTCTTGTGTTTGCGAACTGTAAGAGCGGGGATAATGAGGGGGAGAGGCTGCTACGAGCGTTCAGAGGGGTGTTGAACCCTGTGCAGGTGACTGTATCAGTCAATTGCAAACCTACCCGACCCTTCCCCAAGTATATGAGTATTTGACAACTTATCAGTCTTGGAGGTAGGGTATTTGCCAGCAAACACCAGGCAGGGGGTTATACATTTGTCAAAGATGGCTAATTTTACATCTGCCTTTAAGAGAAGATTTGCACTCATTCCAAAGCCCCACAGTGAGACATTTGCATAGCTGAGCTGACCCCACAGTGAGGCATTTGCAACGTTCTTAATCAAAAATTTGAGGTACCTGGGGTAGAGTCAGGCAGGTTTTGAATTGACTGATATAATTTAACTTTTTAAAGAGCCTTCAAGATTTGGTTAGGCTTTATGCAGCTTCAGATGCTGCTCCTAACTCATGTGCCAAATTTAATATATTTAAATTAAATGTCAGACCACTGTTGCATCAGATGGCAAACTATGACCTCTGCAGGCATCTCTAAACATTGGAAACGGCGAAATAAATATTAAATTGGGCTATCTGTGACTTGAGGGGAGAACAGGAGGGCAATATACAATGTAGCCCACTTCTGAGATATGCCTCTCTTGCTACATACAAAGGAATCAATACAAGGCTCTGTGCATTAATGCTCAGTCATTCTTGACAAGACTACAGCACTTGTAGTTTCTCACGAACGACTGAGCATTATGCACGGAGCCTTAATTGTATTGATTCCTTTGTACATACTTTATAGGAAGTGAGGCATATCTCGGAAGTGGGCTATTCTCTCTTAGCCAATTCCACAGGTATCCCAATCTTTTTCACTGTTTCCACTGCAGTTTCAGATACTTAGGGATGCATGTGGAGGAGGCTAGGCAAACTGAATTCATTGAATGGACTGTCGTGATCAGTGAGTCTAATAGTCTAGAGTTTAAATATCAAATTTGCAGTGTTGCATAATGTGACAGCATTGCCAAACCTAATTCAGGGGAGATTGTAGGGGAGATTTCACTTGGGCCTACATATTTTAATTTTTTTCTACTATTTTACTTGTACAGAACCTTGTGACCCTATAGGGATATAATTTTGGAGCTCCCTTTTTTAAATCAGTACATTTGAAAACATAGCACCCCAATGGCAAACTTTTGGATGCAAAGTGTATATTTTAGTGTGTTTTCAAGGGTAAACATGTTGAAAAGTTCAAAGTTATTGCTGTTGTGATGTTGTAAAACCATGTGACCGATGACGTCATTGTTACAACATCACTAAATGATTCATGGGAACCCAATACCATGTCTGTCAAAGTTTGAGTTGCCTGGGAGATACGGGCATGCTCTTAAAACCATGTGACCATGACATTGTTACATCATTCACCACTAAGTGATTTATGGGGACCGAATACCATGTCTGTCAAAGTTTGAGCTGCCTGGGAGATACGGGCATGCTCTTAAAACCATGTGACCATGACATTGTTACATCATTCACCACTAAGTGATTTATTGGGAACCAATACCATGCCTGTCAAAGTTTGAGCTGCCTGGGAGATACGCCGGCATGCTCTTAAAACCATGTGACCATGACATTGTTACATCATTCACCACTAAGTGATTTATGGGGACCGAATACCATGTCTGTCAAAGTTTGAGCTGCCTGGGAGATACGGGCATGCGCTTAAAACCATGTGACCATGACATTGTTACATCATTCACCACTAAGTGATTTATTGGGACCCAATACCATGCCTGTCAAAGTTTCAGCTGCCTGGCATTAGAAGTGAGGGAGATATGGGCATGTACTTAAAATTATGTGACCGATAATGTCAATATTTGTTACTACTAACATTACCACTAAGTGATTTATGGGTACCCAAATATGCCATGTCTGTCAAAGTTTGAGCCACCTGCCATTAATATTAAGCGAATTAGCCATGGAAATGTACAAGGGTTTTACACCACTATTGGTGGGACTCAGAAAAGTGCTGAATGAGCACACATCTCCCACATGGATGGCTGGCAGCTCACGAGCATCATAAAAGCATTGACAGTAACTATACAGATAGTAAGAAGAAGGGAACTGGTTGATGAGGACTTCAGAAACATCAGTTCCAACAGTAATAATGTTCCACATCGATCTTCAATTATTAATCAAATATTGATTATTATTATCAATCTGCATTCCAAGCATTCCATTCTGCTAACTGAGCTTAGTGAGTGATATGATTTTCCCAACCATCCCAATAACTCGTTTCTGCACTTGCGCACATCCACAAGTTAAAAACATGGGGAGGTTTTAAAAGTGGTAATGTCTTACAAGGGCACAGCTCCCATCAATCAAATATAAACACTTTGTTTAATACTACAAAAAATAGCACCTGAGATAGAAGAGAAATACCATGTGAATGTCCTGATATTCTTATAATTTCATATGTTTTTAACAGGGGATGGCAATTAGATTAGAGGGATTTTCATTAACCCATTAAATAGATAGTAGAGTAAGTTTAGAGCATATACATGAATACTATTACACCATGATAATTCTTTTGTTTTCTTTTGTGTCTATTTGACTATTAAACTCTAACTAAATAAATACACTTTGTTTCACAGGTTAGAGCGGATTTCAATTGAGTGTCGGAAGTGTTTTGGTTTTGCATTTACTAAGCTCTCCTATTGGCTGAGAAAGTAAACCAACCAATCAGAATCCAAAGTAAAACCAAAACGCAAATTGGTTTTGCTTTGGTTTGTCATTGGCTCACAGGGAAGCCATTTATGAGTTACTTGTGATTACTCGCTCTTATGATTGGCTGGCTGTGGGTAATTTGCGTTTGGTCTTTCGACACTCATGCGAAATTCGCTCTAATGAAAATCGCTAATACAAATTTGAAGCTTATTTTAGAAACTTCACTTTTGGTTACAGCATAGTTAAAGGAACAGTGCCACGGTAATGCGCACGCGTAACACGTGATTGTTAATAATGTCAAAGACAATGGAAAATCACGCTGTTATGTCACGTCACGTCAAAACTCAACTGATCTGGAAGGACATTAGAATTTTCGCTAGCACGAAATCTAGAGTTTATAGTTTTGTGATTTGCATCAGTTGAGAAGTTCAGGATTTAGAATCGTATAAACTCCCCACTGGACCAAGACATATATATATAAGTGCTTCGAAGATCTGCACGTATGGGATTCGGGATAATAGTTTAGGAATCCACTCGACAATGCCGACTAACATAAACAAACAACAACTTCTGTGGGAATTATAATATTCTATTCTAAACGCGAAACTACGGGGAAACTAATGTTCTGACTTCATAGCTTTGGGGCTTTGTGATTTTTAGGATAGTTGTTGTACAATTAGAATATAAGAGCACTTGCACTACAAAATTGGGGAAGAAAAGAGTTAGATTTTGCTAAATAGCAAACTCGAACTGTACCGAGCGAAGGCCGTGTTGACACTGCAATAAATACACACGAACATTCAGCGTCTTACAAGCAGAGTAAATGTCTCCCCTACATTCTTACTGTCTCCAAGTTTCCTAGGCCGTCCATTGTCCCCCTCTCCAATGCTTTGGATGAAACTACCAGGAGACAGAAGTTTTCTTTTGTAGCCATTAATTCCTCCGCTCGACGAACTGTCCAAGGGCACTGAATTCAGAGTCAAAAATACTCGCAAAAATTATGGACACGAACGAAATAGCATCATAAATCCTAGGATACAAAACTAAATTACTGTTCTAAATAGATATAAGGTCAAATGCAACTTAGGCGAAACCGATGGAAGAGGATTTCTTTCTCGTATCAAATCTCTCCCCATCTTTTGATTTCTGGACAACCCAACCAAAATTCAAACATTCGCGCATGGGCACTGAGCATGGCACTGTTCCTTTAATAGAGTGGAATGGTTATGAAACCCGGCAAACTTCAAAGGGGCTAACAAAGGTGCTGCGATTTATGTTGGAAGGGGGCAAGGCAAAAGATTGTGCAGGGTCATAGTTCATTAGCATCCCCTGAATGACTGAACTCACACATTTCTATTGGCTGATTGATTAGCACATTGGAATTTCTATTGTGTTTTGTGCAGGGTCACGGTTGAAAAAAGCTAACAAAGGCATATAACAAAGAAGGTCGCTGGGTTTCATAACCATTCCACTCTATTAACTATGGTTACAGTGATCAACCAATTTTTAAGTTTCTCTAGTACAATTAAAAATATTCTCTTAAAAGCAGTATTTTTCATCTACCAGTACTTGAATATTTGCCACCCTTCATCGAGATTGTCTCAAATTTTCTCCAGTATACCTGGAAAGGTCACACTGTGCAGCCTACTCAGAGTAGTTATTTTTGTTTTTGACATTGTGAGAAGGTTTATCATTTGGGGGTTATAAACAGTGCCCATGCTGCCAAAATATATACAGCTATAAATACAGTACATGTAATAATTATATTATCACTTATAGTAGAATAATGATTTTATTTTTGTTTTTATAGGTAATTGATCTACATGAGGTCCCACCTGAATCAGCTCTAGAATTTTGCCAGCTTCTGCCTCAGCATCGCTGTAGGGTGTTAGTGTGTGGGGGAGATGGCAGTGTAGGGTGGGTGCTGGCTGCACTGGATAAAGTGAAGCTGCAGGTCTGATAACTGTTTACTGCATATTTGTATATACTGTATATTTTTATCTAAAGAAGCTGGTGGACCATTAGAAATCAGGGGAGGGATGGTGGTAATTTTTGTGCACAAAAATTGTTTCTGCCCTTTTTGCTCTGCACAATAAAGTCTATTTAATATTTTAATGTTTGTTAAGAAATACACTGATTCTCTGTTTAATACTTGGTTCTTGGTACAGCTAACACCACACATTGCTATTGTACCACTTGGTACTGGTAATGACCTGGCTCGTGTGTTGGGATGGGGGAGTGGCTACGCTGGTGAGGAAGATGTCAATGACATTCTTGTGTCCATATTAAAGGCTAACGTCACACCACTAGACAGGTAATCTGACTTACATGCATACTCATACACTCTGGTCAATTAACATGGGTAATTTTCAATTTTATGTTAATGCATGCCACTTGGACATGTTTAGCAACTATATCGCCATCGTGATTATCAGTGCCAGGCAAATAATGATCAGACTCTAAAAATTGTACACTTGCATTCATTCGGTAATTTATAATATTATTTATTTAAGCAAGCTAGCCTATAAAAGCGAAGCTCTCATTAATTATCTGAACTGAAGTTTCTAATGACCCAGGAAAAAAAACTAATTATAGTGGAGCTCCTGCATGGGCCAAATTAGGCCCGCGCAAGTGAAGCACCATACAGAGTGTGTCCGTCCGACCAAATCCCAAATCCCTCGCCGTGCACGTGCCGCACCTCTAATATTTGTAGCAATTTTTCCATCCACACAGTTGATTATGCCTTATAGCTCAGATGCATATGGCAGCTAGAGCACATACTTTGCGATCATGAAGTCAGGGGTTTGAGTATCGAACTGGCCAACACTTTTAGCTCTCCTTTTCTCATTCTGGTATTTTTCTTTCTTTTTTAAAATAAGAATAACTAAAAAAGTCACAGCCTTTCAAAGCGATCGATTGAAATATTTACATGACAACCCCTCTGTCTGAAATATCTCTCAGCGAGTCAATAAGCCACAATTCCTAGAAATCTGCCAAGTGCTGCATAACTGTGGTCAGAAACAACTGGAGCTCTGCCTATAGGCTTGCCTATATAAATTATATATATATTAAGAAAACAAAGATAAAACAGAAAAATAACTACATGTACATGTAGTAGAATCAAGGGAAATAACTGTATTTAATGTTTAGAAGAAGAAAAAGAAGATAGCAGAAAATGAAAAAAAGATTTTTTTTAGAAAGAAACAAATATCACTAGCTACTGGCCAAGGTTTCGAGTTTAAACAGTGTGCATGCAGGTGCAGAACTATTTCAGGCACACATAACTGTCGCTCAGTCTGGGCATGGCCATGGGGTCAGCCAATGTTTGCTCTCATCCTACAGTGTATATGTACATAAATGTATGCTCCATTTTCGTGGGCCTCTGGTAGGAGCTCCACTATTATTGAATTTCAAGTGCATGTGCGAGGGTGTCTGCATGTTAATATAAGGAGAGTTGACTGCATTTTTAATGCATCTTTGCAGCCATGAAAGTTGCATTTTATTTATTTGTATTCACTTTTTTGTTATTAAGGTCTAGCTAGCTGTGTTAAGTATATGTACATATTTATCGTGATCATATTGCATTTAATTCATTTAAATGACTACATAAAAATTATATGTACAATGTACATGTAGGTGGAAGATCAACATCAAATGTTGCAGCTACTTTGGAGTTAGAAAACCTCGAAAGGTGAGCCTCCTCAATAATATTCCATTTTAATTATGTTGTGTGTCTTGTTAATTTAATGATATATTTCCTCCATTTCTTACACAGCTCAATAGTATAGATTTTAATAAATTATGTAGGGTTATTATATTGTGCAAAGGTCTTGGGTTTACCTTCCAGCCAGACCGGCCAACACTCTGGATCTTAAAATCACACTGTAAAGTTAACATAGCCTGCGTCACATCCGAACTGAACGTTAAGTCCGTCTGCGAGTTAACGAACGAAAGCTTGTTCTGGACCCCCAGCGGAGTAGCACGATTATATGTACCCTCCTCTGATTGGTTTTTACTAATGCTCATTCTTACACGTCTTCTGAATGGCCATTCAACTGTCACCAGCCTCGGAGATTATGATGGGCAGTTCATGTCAGAGGCCGCTCGGTTGAAACTGTTCGTTTGCATCTGAGTCAGCTGTTTACTTGGGATTTCTCGCCCTAGACGAGCTCAGTCGTCATTTCCCTGTGTTTTACTATCAGAGAAGGTTAGGTTTATTTCAATTTCGGGTCAGGTTTTGAAGTAATGTAACATAATAGGCTGCCCGTGGTTTAGTGCCACATGAAAGGAAACTTGCTGAACACATTAAATAGAATCTGTCACGACAATATGCTCGTTCGAGGAACACACAAACAAATCTCCCATGCAGCTTGGAAAGATCTAGTATGTGCCACATCTGAACTCAACTACGGTCAACTGCTCTTGTTCTAGCAAACGAATCTTGATGTCAAACTGATATTGTACATAAATTATGCCATTGCTTTTCACAACGTGACATATTTTGAAATTTAAATTAGCCATAAGTCGCACTGGTGACAGTTGAATGGCCATTCAGAAGACGTGTAAGAATGAGCATTAGTAAAAAACAATCAAAGGAGGGTACATATAATCGTGCTACTCCGCTGGGGGTCCAAAACAAGCTTTCGTTCATTAATTCGCAGACAGACTTAACCGGGGTTCAGTTCGGATGCGATGCAGGCTATGTAAACATGGTGTTGTCTTTGCAAATTACCACTTATATTTAACAAAATAATAAAGTAGCCTTAGCCATGTTTTATACTATCATAAAACATGATGGGCATTTGAGGACATAAGAGAAAATAATGTTAAAGCACAAGCCGAAGGCGTGTGGGCTTTCAACATTTCTCAAGTGTTCTCAAATGACAATTAAGAGCGTTTTATGATAGTAAAAAACTTCTTTATCTGTGCATGTTATCTTCTTTGTCTGTTTAATTATAATATTAGATTTACATGCACAATGAAAGGAACCGCCAGTTGAAAACAATAAAACACTGCAAACCTGATGTTATATACTCTGATAAAACATGGCTTTTTAGCCAATCAGAGCGCATGTACTATCGTATATATACTATAAATACATGTACATATCAGGACTATGTTTTAGGCCTAAATTAAAGTCTTTTAGGCTTCCAGCCATTAATTAATTCACAAAGCTTCTGGCATAAGTTTCCAGTTTGTATAGATATCCAGTTCACCTGAGACAAATCAAGTTAATTAACTAGTAAACTTCATTATTATAACTAAATGCCAGGCTACCTTGAAGTGAAATTTATTCTCATAAGTTATGTATTAAACTGTTTAATTTATTTGCAGACATTCCTCATGAACAACTATTTCTCTGTTGGTTGTGATGCTAAAGTGGTGTTAAATTTTCACCTTCATCGAGAAAGTCAACCAGCACTCTTCACCAATAGAATCTTTAACAAGGTTAGGTGGCCCATTTCAGATGCCACACAATCTACTTGTGCTGAATCTTTAAAGGGGCAATAACATTATGTCTGATGGTGTTGTGCATGCATTTGGTCGCTCTAAACTGGATTTTTTTTTCTGATTAGAAGCCCTTGTGGCAAGTACATGTATAGTACCGTGCTTACATTGTAATTAGGAGCTCATTCAACCAAGATGCATTGCGAGTCACTGTTATTGTTTTCATATGGGAAACTACTCGAAATCGGACAGCTGCCAATCAGAAAATGTGATCAGTATCAGGCTGTTTATAAATAGAGTTTACGGGTTTAACTGAATGGCCGAGATCGGCAGAGAGATCGGTTGCCTTAAGTTTATACTTGAAGAAATACAATAGAATGAGCGGAATTACTACGGTTCTCCGATCAAAATTCCTCGACGTGATGCTAGCAATCAATCTCATGCTTGAAATTTGAAATCAAATTTCTTGAAATCCGTATGTTGTTTGTTAGCCTGAATTCAGCCGGTTTGTGTCATTTTAAAAGCCCCTTGACTTCCGTTAATCGTACATTGGATACATGTATGCTGGGTAAAAAAAATTTGATCAATCAGTTTTCAGAGCACCCAGGGCACTTGAAATATAGTTCATTCATCAGCAAAGATTTTATGAAATAGGTTTCCACTTTACAGCCGCTCATGCAGATATCAACACATCATTTCACTTTTACTTACTTTAATTGTCTCAGCATTGTCCATGTACATTGAGCCAAAATTGAAGGGCCATGCATGTGCAGAAAGAATCCAAAATAGAAGGACCATGAACTTGGCTCTCTTGTAAACAAGCTTGTAGTTATAAAACAGAGTGCCACCAGCCGGGGAGGCATTTCATGCAATAGGGAACTCAGGGTAACAAGTAGATATTTTGCTATTACCATATTTGACCGCGTACAAGCCGCACCCTGCGTATAAGCCGCACCCCCATTTTTTGGTTTCAATCTAACCTCAAGTTCAAATTGAAAACTTAAATGAAATATACCGTGTATAAGGCGCACCCCGAGTTTAGAACATCAGCAAAAAATATTATCTGAGTTTCTCTCAAAACTTCAAACAACTGATTCTTTTTATCTAAAATACAAATGTTGTTAAAATAAACTCCTCGAAACTTGGCCCGACTGTACTGCAATCACACTTTGTCTTCAATTCGAACGCAGCTGCCATTCGTGTGATCTAAGGCCCGAACTTAAATCTGAAAAAGCCTGCTTATAAGCCGATAAGGGAGGATTTTTTTCTTTTTTCCAAAATGAAAACGAAAATACCCACGGCGTATACGCGGTCAAATACGGTAACTATAAAGTTATTTCTGATTAATTTTCTTGTTTTCAAAGAATATTGGCATGAAATAGATAAATTGAATGATATTAAGGATATTTTGAGTGGGGAAACAGAAAAAAAATTGTGATGCAACAGCTGGGAATCGAACCCAGGGACAAAGGCTTGGCCACCATTAACCCCTGAGAGAGAAAAAAACATTTTTTTCCTTAAACTATGAATTGAAGGGTTGTGTGCTAACAGAGCATTAATGTCATGGCAGCGGTTAGCTTTCTGCCACTGTCCTTTTGGAAGACAAAAATATGCCAAAAGAAATGGTGGAATTTTGTCATAGCACTTGGCACTTTAATAGATGGGAACTTAAAAGTCTAGAGCGAATTCAATATGTATAAGGCAAGATTGCATGGTACAAAATGTACCTGTAATTGCCTTTGAAGTTACATTCTTACTTGTGTTTTCCCCTCCAGGCTATGTATGGTATCTACGGAGCACGTGATGTTCTAGAACAGGAGTGTAAAAACTTACATGAAATGGTTGAGGTAATAACTAATTAAAACTGTATGAAATTTATGTATTATTAATACCGGGAGGTGATGACATACATTTGTAATAATAAAAATAATAATTATGCATAAAGTATCAGATGCAACAATAAATTTAGCACATATACACATGGATAAAATAAAATAAATACACTTTCTAATAATTAATCTTAATTCTTAACTTAAGTAATGATGGTTTAGCTATATGGGTGTGAGTGTCTCATCTTAATGGATGGTAATTATATATAATCTTTGTGACTATTAAATATGCAGTGGGTGCTTCTTTCTAGTAAATCATGGATAGAAAAAGTTGAGAATACTTTTGTTTATAGCTGTATCTTTTTAGGAAGCATGGCACAGTCTAATTGGCATGGTAAGATCAGATTCACTGCTACCATATGCTGAAAGACCGTAGATTAACATTTAGGTAACACAAGTCGAGTGATGTTTATATTGGAAAGCGGATTTATTCCATGGACGACAGAGTTTAGTTGCTTTGCTGTTTGAAACTTAATAATCTTTCCTAAATCCTCGTGAGCTAATATCCACGTACAATGTAGCTACATGTATCACAGATTAGACCTGATTCATTCCCTTTGGTTTACCTTCGGACTTATAACATAGGCCCAAAAGAATTGTGGGTACACAGCAAAATTTGCGACAGGGTTTGGTCTTAAGAATCTTTTATAGGTCCCCAGGTGAAGCACAAACAAGGCCCTGGGCAGGCACGGCTATCTTTGGAAAGCTTAAAGACCATGAAACTTAAAATACCCAAATGTCCTTCTTAAGTTCCAAAATATTAACAGTTTGCCTCCAGCGATAACGAATCACCTTTTAGTCAAACGGTTCTTCATTCAACTATGAATTAAGCAGGCAACTTGATGATGTCCAATGGCACTTTACACAAAGTCACTCTTTCGAAATGTTAGTCCACCATTCCAACAAGAAATCTCCACTGTAAATGTTTCAACCATCTCTCCAGCTTGGCACTTTACACAAAGTCACTCTTTCGAAATGTTAGTCCACCATTCCAACAAGAAATCTCCACTGTAAATGTTTCAACCATCTCTCCAGCTTGGCACTTTACACAAAGTCACTCTTTCGAAATGTTAGTCCACCATTCCAACAAGAAATCTCCACTGTAAATGTTTCAACCATCTCTCCAGCTTGGCACTTTACACAAAGTCACTCTTTCGAAATGTTAGTCCACCATTCCAACAAGAAATCTCCACTGTAAATGTTTCAACCATCTCTCCAGCTTGGCACTTTACACAAAGTCACTCTTTCGAAATGTTAGTCCACCATTCCAACAAGAAATCTCCACTGTAAATGTTTCAACCATCTCTCCAGCTTGGTGTACAACTTTAGAGAGAGCAAAAGTCCATAAAAAAACAACTCTGAATTTCTAACGAGACCTGAAACAACCATGGGGGCTGATCAAAGCCAGATCCCGGCTAATCCACAGATCGAACTGGAATTTAGCATTTTTGCAGAGGGAGGAAAACCGGAGAACCCGGAGAAAAACCCTCAGAGCTTTTAAGGGCGAGATACCAACAAACTCAACTCACACATGGTGCCGCGTCCGGGAATCGAACCTGGGCCACAGAGGTGAGAGGCGAAGTAGAAATGGCTTGATAACTTGCTTATTTTGGGTGCTATTTCATTTCTTTTAAATTTCAAGTGATATCCTAACATGCTAGAAGAGAAGTTACAGGCTTTCTTAATCAAAAAGCAAAGTTGACTGGAGTTTTGAAACTTGTTTCCATGTCTTTGTTATTTTATAAGTATGTTGAAGGTGCAGGATCTGTAAACATGTACATGAGTGTGAGATGCTGATTGAATGTTGGTTTTTCTGTACAAAATTTGAGGTCTGTGCGACAAGTGCATACAAGGGCATAATTAGTGACTCCTGATCACATTCTAAATTCTCCTTCAAAGTCTTTGTTTTCTAAGGGAGAATTTAGAATGTGATCAGGAGTCACTTACGCCCTTATTGCACACAGCCCTTCGATTATTGGCAATGTTTATGTAAAAAAATCAGTGCCTACATGGAGAAAATTGATAAATATTAAAATAAATGCCAATTCACAAGTCATATTTATACAAAATTTTGCAAATTAGAAGTAGTATATTGCAACTTTTTCCACTGCAACTACATGTACATAAGTATGTACATGTACATTGTATATATGACATACTGATTGTACAAATGTACATGACAAATGTACAAACGTTTGCCTGACACAAGCATGTAACTATATATTGAATGGCTCTAAAAGAAATCACTACTAGTGCAGTATCCTATGAAAACCACATGAAAAAGGCTATGAAATTAGGCCAACCTGTGAAATATCCCATGAAATATTTTCATAGATACTTTCCCTATGAAGTTTTTGGCTTTGAATTTTACATCCTCTGAAATGACTATGAAATTAGTATTACAAGAGGCTATGAAATTAAGGCACTATGAAAAATACTATGGAAACTGTAAGTTACAGTGTAATTACTAAATCTTTTCATAGGATATAGATATACCTATACTGTATAGTTCTATTGCCTTATTTTCCGCACACACTAGTGTTAGTACGTGCATCTAGGGGTTGTTACAATCCTTTTAAATTCTTCAGCTTAATATGTAATCACACTGTATTTAGCCTTCTGTTTTGTACGTCTTTGTCAGTCGAGAATTGCACCAGCTGGGGCAGATCCAGGATTCCGTCAGAGGGAGTTAGGAAGTGGGGGTTCGAGCGAGAGAAAGGGGGATTTGATATAAAATTATGCGACCACCAAAATATTTGGCATTTTCTTTGTTGTCTTTTGTAAGCAAGCAAACGAAAGGGGGTTCAATATTTGAAGCCCCCTGAAGCCCCTGGATGCATCCCAGACCAATTAAAACATACGTTTTATCCTCGATATATAGCAGGTGCATTAATGCATTTGTGTCTTGCCCTCAGCTTGAGCTGGATGGACGTCGGGTAGAACTTCCTGACTTGGAAGGAATCGTTATTCTAAACATTGGCAGCTGGTGTGGTGGGTGTGACATCTGGGCTGGCAGCAGTAATGGTAACACAGACCATTTACCACCATCAAGGTTAGTACACTTCATTTGATTTGATTTCTTGGTGATCTTTTTAAGAACTTAATGGATCAGGGAAAACTGTTTATTCAAGGTAGTTACAGTCCTTTTGGTTTCACTACATTTACCATTAATGATAGGTTTTCATTTTGTTTTGATATGTTACATTGCATACAGTCACTTGTGCATGTATGTCAAATTGAAGTGGTCCATTTAAGACAGCATTATTAAGTGACTACTGATTGTTACAAAATAAGGGTGGTGCTGTGGTAATTAGCACTTTGCTTCTCAGGAAAATTGAAGCAAAAGTTTATGTAAGTCAGGACGAAATATGTATCAGATTTACAGTTCAGTTACACTGTATCAACAGTTGATTTCCTTTGAGTTTGATGAAATCTAAAAAACACTGAATGTGTTTGGAATAGTCATGATCTCTAACAATCTCCAGATAGGTTCATAGCATGAAAGGATTAAGTTGAAGCAAGAATTTAAAACAAAATGAGACTTCAAAAGTGGACAATTTTTGAGAAAAATCTTAGACTTTGGACAAAATGTAAAATCCACTGAATGCGTTTGGAAAATCATGATCTCTAACAATCTCCAGATAGGTTCAATATATAGCATGACAGGCTTAAGTGGAAGCAAGAATTGCAGAAAACATAGATTTTGGACAATAATATTTTTATCTAAAAACCACTGATTCATGATCTCTAACAAAATCTAAAAACCACTGAATGTATTTGGAAAATTACTATCATCTGTCTAATTTTTTTTTAAGAAACTTGAAGCTCCAAAAGAAATGTTGCTGATTACGGTTAAATATTTAACGATGTATTTAAGGGCTTTGTGATTCTTTTCTAGTATAAGTGATGGCATCCTTGAGGTAGTTGGACTCTATTCATCTCTACACATTGCCAGATTGCAGGTCAATATGGCAGATCCTTTGAGAATTGGACAAGCACATACTGTTAAGGTCAGTACATGTTCATTGTACATATGTGAATAGCAATAATTACTGTAAGTTGTCACACCTTACAGGGTTCTACCTAAGATTTTTTTGTTTGGGGGAGAAGTTGCGAGTGGGCGAAGCCCATGAGCACTCAAGGGGGAGCCGAAATGTTTTTGAAATGGATGTGCTGAGATGCAATCTGGTGCATTTTGAGACACAACATTGAGATATTTCACAGTAGTTTTTGATATTGTTTGTTAGTCATGATCAGGTCTTGACAATGTTAGCTCCGCTATTTGCATTTATTCATGTCAACTGTAATGATCACAATTTGGGGGGGGGGGGGGGGGGGAGCTGGGCTGTTTTTTTTTAAGAGGGGGGGGGCTTCCACCCCTCAACCCCTCTAGATATAACCCTGCCTCAGTACATGTATGTATATCCTTAACTCAAACAAATGTTTTTGTTGTCATAACAATATTTTAAAATACTGGACTAGTGAATTTTTATATTTAAACGTTTTATTACTCGGGCTGCCTGTGGCAGCAACGAGTCTTAAAATGGAAGTCGTATTTTTTTTTTTTTTTTTTTTTTTTAAATTCCGTGTAGCAAGCGTTCTGCGCATGCGTTAAAGGTCAAATTCACACCAATCAGATTGCACTGTGCTGGTCACGCAACAATCGCCAGGTTAATGTGTTTACAGAATTTAATACAGTAAATCAAAATGGTCGACCCGCGAGGGCGAAAGCCTTCCAACAGGCTCAGGATATTTCAACTGGCGCTCTTGTTGACCATAAAAATACATGAGCAACCAGGAGCCGTAATACATTCGATCAGCGCTGTTTGGACAGATCCAATGTACATTTAGAAACGTAAGCGAAATACAATATCCAAACACGTTTGGATATCAACGGGTATCGAATTATAATCAAAGGTTAGATCTCGTCAGGCGCGCTCAGATAAGAAAGTTCAAAGCTCTCAGACAAGGCGAGACAAGGAGATATCACTTTCAACGAGTCATTGTCAGAAATCTATTCCATCGTGGGCGGTCTTGTACAGCTAAGGCATGTTTTACGACAGAATAAGAGTCTTTCTACTGGATTGAGAGCTCGAGACATTATACATGTCGGCTAATATGGGGAAACCTGAAACAAAAAATGAACTTTGACGGCAGAAACCCTCAATTGAGCCAAGCAGCGCTAGCTGAAATAGGGCATATATATAATATCTGAGACGTTAAATTACGTTGCTGTGAAGAGGATCAAAATTCAAGTTTTGTAGCTTGAGACTGTCTTCTGCCGTGACTCGTGAGAGAAATTGGAAAAGATCTAGCTGTTTCATTCAGACACTGGCAAATTTATTGAAAGCTACGGGCTTACTTTATGAGATTATTATTCATTGTGGAATGAAAGGAAACAGGTTAGCTGAAAGTTAAGTTCGAGGTAGGCTTCGACTTTCATTCCGATTCAGTGCATATGTGCACGAAGGTGGGTGCTGTCAACAACACTACCAAAAGATCCAAAACGAAAGTTCAGTTACGTAAGTACTGTAAGTAAACTCTTTTTGATTTGAATAAATTTCCTCTCAGTTTGTCTGTTAATGTACTTTTTCTTCTAATTATCGCTTTATTTAACATCTGTGATTTAGAGTATGCGTAGTCCTCAGAATAAATTATTTGAAAGGTCAACTGAATTCTTGTGTCGATAAGCGCAAATGTTTTTTGTGAAACAGTCTGTGTATATGAGAAGCGGCTTAATAGAAGAGCTTTCTCATTTATAGGAATTACAATTTGTTTTCTTGCTATGAAATTTATGTTTCATTTCACATTTATTCATACAGTTTTAGCCGGACATTTCCCCGAGTTTTTGATCTATTTTCAATCAAATTCAAAGTCTGAATATGTCATTGTATTGCATTTATACACTTGAATTGCCAGTATTCTGTTGTTCGAATCCTGCGTTATCATAGGCATGCCATAAAAGCGATTAATAGACCAGTCTGTTTTTTTGACGTTCTCACTGGCGAATTAAAGCACGACTTGATACTAAGAGGATTTCAAATGAAAGTGTATTTCATCTTCAATCTCATGTGGCCCGAGTGAAAGCCCAGATGGGCTCTTGTTTATTTTTAATTCAAAAAGGTTTGAATTTAGACTTCAATGTACTCAGTATTAGGTGTTTTTATTTCAACTTCAGTGACTAGAAACTAGGCTCTCAATGGACCTTTTGTAGTATACAATCACGTGGTTGTACTGCATGGCAAAACAATAGGCACTTGTACATAGAGGTTATTGACCAAGCGTGAGGTCAAGATGGGGGGATATTGACCAAGTTAATTTTTTGCGTGTTTATGGACCGAGACGAAGTCGAGGTCTATAAAAACGCAAAAAATGAACGAAGCCAATATTTCCTCATCTTGACCGAACAAGCTTGGTCAATAAGGTTTTTATTACAGTACCGCCTGGAATTATTGAAGCATTTACCGCGGTTTTACCGCGTCCAATGACCGCGGTAATACCGCGGTTTGACCTCAGAATGACCGCAGTATTACCGCGGTAATACCTCGGTAAAACCGCGGTCAACTGCGGTAATTAGTTGGCCGCGGTCACGGCCGCGGCCGCTGAGATTTGTATCACGCCGAAATCATTGACTTTAGTGTGAAGATGTAGCTATGACTCGGCGTTCTTTTCATTCTTTATTCAACACCGCTGTTAACTTTAGAATCTTTTATTTTCGTTTCATTCAGAACTCAAACGGCGGGTAAAGAAGCACTCATCGGTGAAACTAAGACTTTAGAATCTTTTATTTTCGCTTCATTCAGAACTCAAACGGCGGGTAAAGAAGCACTCATCGGTGAAACTAAGACTTCATAATCTTTTATTTTCGCTTCATTCAGAACTCAAACGGCGGGTAAAGAAGTAGCCTGATTATCAGACGGTACGAGGTCGTCCGCTCACTTCCTCCCCCTCCCCGTCTGATGGACTTCATAGACTTTCATGTTCCTGACGTCATCAACCTTTGTTTTTACAATAAGCCAATACGAACACGCGTAAGAATTGAAGCGTAAAGTGTAGAACAGTCGTGCAGTAGCGGCTTTTACTAGTTGGATCTATCAGCTTTCATGCACTGGAAAAAACATTCTACAGCTTCCAACTTCTGTCGATTTCTCAGAATGGTATCCTGTTTGAGCTGCTGTGGTTCTTTGGAGAGCAGGAACTTTTTAAACGGAAGTTTGCGTGCAGTATTTGCAGGACAGGACAGAAAATATACATACAAGAAATATCAGACTCGATTCACTGCCGTAAAGTTTGTTACTGTAAACTTAGAACTTATACGCTTTTACTTTTATTTTTAAAATGTTTTGAAGCTTGATATGTATGCCGATTAGTCACACAAGACTTAGTGTAGGTTTTTTGGTATCAGAGATTGTTTTAACCGGACTTTTTGTGCAAAGTTTAGATGCCCGCCGTACATGAACTTACGGAAGTGTGTTCATAATTCTGAAAACAAAAATATTCTCCCAAGAGCCATGAAACTTTTTCCATAACATACTCAGTATGTGTGTTCACTCCTGCAGAAAAATCATAATATTCCATGAAAGATTTGGTCTTCTAAAAGCCAAAAACCTAGGAGAATGTTTGAGATCTATTAAATGCATGAGATCTATAAGCGGAGGAAGATTAGTAATTTACCAAAGTCCGTACGTAGATTCACAAACACATCGTTTCGATAAATGAACGATTCCAATGCTTTCTTCTGCTCTGGATATAGCTTCGAAATCCTGAAAACTTTACAACTTCGGTCGACACAATGATCAAGTTCTTCTTCAACGCCATTCAGAAAAATATGCGAGCACATTCCTTAAATTCCAGACTTTGACAAAAGTGTAAAGTTCGCTCTGATTGGTTGACATTATGACGTCAGGAACACGAAAGTCAGGAACACGAAAGTCATCAGACGGGGAGGGGGAGGAAGTGAGCGGACGACCTCGTATCGTCTGATAATCAGGCTAGTAAAGAAGCACTCATCGGTGAAACTAAGACTTTAGAATCTTTTATTTTCGCTTCATTCAGAACTCAAACGGCGGGTAAAGAAGTACTATTCGGTGAAACTAATTAAGACTTTAGAATCTTTAAGATTCTAACCCGCCGTTAGAGTTCTGAATGAACGGCGAAAATAAAGATTCTCCGCTGAGCGCAAAACATAACACCAAATAAACTTCTGCTTCAGTGTAGTTTCACATTTACGGCAGATCCTTGTCTTGTTACTAGTATTAAAAGGTTTCGGCAGAAATCATTGTAAATGTTTGTGTATTAAAATCTCTTCTGAATTTCCACGTGCAATCAGTCAGGCGTGAACGTGTCAGTCTGAAATTTTACAGAACATCCGGCAGAGTTTTGAAGCAACGTTTGTCATATTGAAAGACGTGCAAAAACTTCTATACTCTTACCAGAAAACTTCTACTGGGAAAGTGCAATTCCTTTTGAATTAAAAGAGCTTTAATGCATCGGATCAGATCAGTCAGTTCGCGTAAATGTAAATTAATTGCGCCCCCGCGGTATTTGTGTCAGAAATGAGACACGCGTCTGGCTGACAGTTCACGATTGACGGGGACTTTTATTAAGAATCTTGACTTTTTGACGCCTCTGGCACGCAGGTTATTTACCAAAACCATCTTACTGTACGTTTGTAAAACTGTTTGTCATGAATTCGAATTTGTCACGCGTTAATCCTAGTGAAAGAAAGGTTAAAATATCGTCGAAATGTCGCTCGCAGGTTGGCGATATTTCGCCTTGGCATCCGAATTTTCGCGTATCTGATCAATTCTTCGTCGAAATTTCGAACGAAAAGTTGCCCGTTGAAATTTCGGCGACATTCGTAGGAACAAAGAGCGAAATTCGTCGAAATACGTTTGCATGACTTTTGCACAATACTACAGTATTGTGTCATGACCGCGGATTTTGACCGCGGCTTTCATTGCGGTGAATAATTTGACCGCTTTACCGCGGTAAAACCTCGTCCATGGTGCGGTTTGACCGCGACCCGATGCTTCAATAATTCCAGGCGGTACTGTATATGGCGAAAATGAATAAAATCCCACTTTGACGCATGCGCCAGGAACGCATTGCGTGTAAAATGAAGAGCGAATAGAAATCAAGCTAAAATTAGACTGAGTCTCGACGACTTTCACTTGAAGTTGAACCTTGTGGCGTTCAAAACAGTAGGAAATGCGTTTTTAAGGATGAAAACTGACCTGTACTTTACTTCAGATGTACTGAGTTTCAATGACAATTAACTTCATCAGGAAGGCGGAATGCATTATCTAGAGACAAAAATGTGCGTATTTGTAGAAGATTTGAAAGTTGAAAACCGGTGTTGAAATCACTCGAGTGGCGATAACTCAGATAAGCACACTGTAGAAGAATACAAACAAACTTGTAAGTATTAATTAGTAAATTAAAGTCTTAATTTCCAAATGTGAATGCTGAATTTCTTAGCCCATACAATAAAAAAACCTCCTTTCTTTGATGAAACTGTGTGCTAAGCTTAAATTACTCGTTTCCGTAGTAATTATATTTCTTTGTACCACGATTGTAGTAGCGTTGTGAGATAACCGAACTTTTCTTTGTGTTATTTGAAGTCACGGCTATTTCAGCTTCGCTATAGTTTTTTTTTATCTCCTGGTAAGTCCAGCTTCATACAATTCAGTCCCTTTTGCTGCAGTTGTTTTTATCGAACTTGCGAGAGCCAGAAAAAACCTGCATTAATCCCTCTAAAAAGTTGAATTTTAGCTGAAAACGAAAAAGCAGAACGATTTTTAAATTAGTATTTGCCTTCATGTCACAAATTGTTTAGTTTCTTTCAAAATGTATGGGTTCTATCGCTATTTGTTTATAATTACGAAGAATTGTGAGCGAATTTGGAAAATCCTGAGCGGGCAAGATGAAAAAATCTTGCCCGCTGAGCAACCAATCAGATTGCAGCATTCAGAGTCATCTTGCTCGCTCACGGAGCTGCCATATAATAATGTATGATATCGGCAGTGTTTATATTAGCAAAACCTGTTTGGAAATGCTTTGGTCCAACTCCAATCAATTGTCGATCTTTCTAAAACTGTGATTTTGAAGATTGTTTGCCCTTAAAGTGCCAATGAAATGAAAAATTCGATCCCGTTTTTATTTTACTTTATTAAATTCTAGGCTTCTCTTATTCATTTTGTGCAATTAAAAATCAATTTGGAGAGCGCGAACATATTTTGTTTTCGTATCGAAGTCAGGCGGAATTGCCAAAATCAGGTGACAATTTTTCTGCTGTTAAAGATATGGTAATCACATGCATGACGTCACTAGGTCTGTGCATTTATATTCGTCTCCATAAATACTACAAAATAAGTACATTTTTAGCCATTTTTCAATTTAAATATGTAATACTTTGAGAAACCTTGACGATGGCCATAATTGTTCTAATAGAAACCTTGCAGTCAGCCATATTTTTACTTTTGTGAATATTAATGTCGGACCTAGTGACGTCACGCATGTGTTTAGCATATCTTTAACGGCATAAAAATTGTCGCCTAATTTTGGCAATTATGCCTGACTTCGATACGAAATAAAATTATGTTCGCGCTCTCCAAATTGATTTATCATTGCACAAAATGGCTAAGGGAAGCCTATATTTTAATAAAATGAAATAAAAATGGGATCGATTTTTTCATGTCATTGGCACTTTAAGGAAAGCCTTTCCCATGGGATCACGAGCTCAATTCATTGGTTATTGAAGTGATATATCAGCACGTGACTGTTTCCTGCAAAAGGCCTATTAATTATTATTTTAATGTGTTGCATTCAAAATGCAATTTAGGCGCGATATCGACTGACTGTCGAATATCGGATAATATCAGATATATTTTATAGTCTAATGTCAAACACATCATCAAATATCTGATATTTTTCATTCAAGGTATTACCACAAAATCTCGGATAATTATTCCGTCTACATAATATTGGATACTATCAGCTGATATGTTTTATAGTCTAATATCGAACAAATATCATCGATATCGGATATTTTTCATTCAAGGTATAATATCGGATAATTTCGAATATCAAGCACTTGAGTAAAGGTAAGGGAGTTTATCTAATTAGATATCTAAGAGATGTCTAGCGTGATAATATCAGATAATATCGGATAATATCGAATATCAAGCACTTGGGTAAAGTTAAAGGGGGCCTATCTAATTAGATATCTAATAGACATCTAACTTGATAATATCGAATATCAAGCACTTGAGTAAAGGTAAAGATATCTAATTAGATATCTAATAGACATATATCATTCATACATTGTATATATCCGATATTATCGAGATATAATTATCCGATATTCGATAGTCAGTCGATATCGCGCCTAACTCCAAAATGCTTAATGACTTTCACTTTTCCTCAGTTGACTCTCAAAAACGGAAAACGTCTTCCTGTACAAGTGGATGGGGAGCCCTGGGAACAAGCTCCCTGTGTCATAACGATTACTCATAACAACCAGGCGCTCATGCTGAGCAAAGCTGATGACAGCACATAGTTAGAGCCTGGGGCAACTAAAACATGCTTTACACAAGTACAGGTATAGATGGTTTTCACTCAATCCCCAGAGATTCAAATGACAAAGGGCATGGTGGCCATGTTGGTGTACCTAACAAAAGAAGCTAACGAAGATTCTATTATTAAAGGTACACCAACATGGCCGCCGTGACGTCATGTGAAAACCATCTATAGTCCTTTCTCGCACAATGGCCAAGTAGTTACCGAAAATTTATTTGAGAGTCACAATTTTATGTTGAAAACTGTTTGAGATATCCGCTTTTCAAAACTGCAAAGTTTACAAAGAATGTATGCCTGTGAACCGGCTCCTAAGGATCTTCCTGGGGAGGAAAATCCTGTTCACAGTTCACTTCCTTCCAAAAACGAAGGGGGAGAGAGAGAAGAAAAATAACTTTACCGGTGTAGGACGCTTTCTTTGATATACCGCCGTCCACAACCGTAAACGAACAAAACTAGTTTTGAAACTGGTTCTTACCCGAAATATGTGATGTGCATGGGCAAACATAACATGTCGCTTACACTATTTGAGCCCACGTTAGGTGATTGACGTCTGGTTTCAAAGTCACTTGGAGGATTATGATAGGGTTACTAGGTAACTCTAACGCATACACTACAAAGAAAGCGTCGTACACTGGCAGCCTTTTGTTTCTTCTGTTTCTTCTCTCTCTTCCCCTTCATCTTGGGAAGAAAGCGAACTGTGCTAGCAGGGAAGCTATTGGCAAGTGTTGCCGCACCTGCAGCCATATTTATTTGGTATTTTTTTCTGTTTTGAAAAGCCAATTTCTAAAAATAATATCCAACCCTATTATTCTACTAAGTGTGACATTCTCTTTCGATTTATGTCGTCAATTCGTTTGTACATGTAGCTTGCAATTTGATTTATGCTAATTAGACAAACGTGTTAACAAAGATTCTCCTATAAATTTCCCTTGTACAATGTATAGCCTCACACTGTGCAGTTTCAGAATGCGTTTAGATGGAGGGAACAAAGGTTTTTATTCTCCTGGGTCTGGTTGTTCGAAGCAAGGTAACTTTATTCCTAGGATAGCACTAATCTTTAATTGGAACTGATCTGTATAGTGTACCCTCAAGTTAGCGATTTAACCTTGCGGTAGCGCTTGTCCTTGTTTCGAACAACCTGCAGACCCTGGGACTCAACATGGCCACTGCTTGAGAAAGGTGTATAGTGTTGGTAATGGGCTATCAGTTTATATGTTGTTTTCACACATTACTACGGAAATCAGTAGTGTCTTTTTCTCAAAATAAAAGACAGATATTTAACACGTACATCACAATGTTGTCTCGGAAGGGAGGGTGCCCTGGGTTACTGAGCCAACTTTTCTTCATATAAACAGGGCCTTAAACATCTGTCTTTTATTTTGAGAAAAAGACGCTCTACTGATTTCCGTAGTTATTATAAATTCAGCCATCCAAGCAACAGGTTTTAATTGGCTCTTCCTGAGATGGCCGTATTCAATGTCACAGGGCGACAGTTAAAACACATTCATTATAGTAACAATACAGACTACAGTGACACAAATATATATACTTAAAAATATACCGATAGTGTCGATATATATAATTCATTCAAAACTAACTAAGTGTAATCCAACAACATATTATATTACCTAAATATCCTGACCAATATGGTTCGAAATATAAAAAGAAGAAATCCCTGAGGCAATAATTACGATTATATGGTTAATTGTAGTTAGGTATGTTTCGTACATTGACAGGACATTTACCTGATGATGTCACATACTACAACTACCAGAACTTTTTGCACGAATCTGAATTAGCTCTGAATTACTAACGAAACCTGAAACAGCCATAGGGGCTAATCAAAGTCAGGACCCGGCTAATCCACAGATCGAATTGGAATTTAGCTTGTTGTTTTTTTGTGGAGGGAGGAAAAGTGGAGAACTCAGAGAAAAACCCTCGGAGCAAGGACGAGATACCAAACAAACTCAACTCACACGTGGCGCCGCGAACAGGAATCGAACCGGGGTCACAGAGGTGAGAGGCGAAGCGCTTAACCACTGCGCCACCCCGGCTCCCCAATCCCGAATCCTTTTGTTCCTTTAATTTGGACTATTGTCTTGAATTCTCAAAGGAGAATAAGAAAAAGAATTTGAAAAAGATTCTGCTAGTTGAAGTAAAATGACGACATAATGAAATTGCCTAATTCTAAAGCTATAGTGTTTATATTTTATTGAATCTTTCTCATATCTTCCCAATAATGTATATTCCTTTTTTGAGTAGTTAAAGAATTATCTATTATATCTTATAATCTAATTATATAATGTTTCTATCTTGGTATATAATAGTTAGGAGGACCAGATTGGAAACTGCATATCCTCATTAAATAAAGTGTTATTATTATTATTGTATAATAGCCCACTTTCGATATATGCCTCGCTTGTCACGCTATATATGCCTCACTTGTCACGCGATATATGCTTCACTTGTCACGCGATATATGCCTCACTTGTCACGCACAAAGGTTTCAATATGAGGCTCCGGAGTAAATTTAATTTATTCTGTCATCCAAGAAAACAATTAATTTACTTTACCCCGAACCTCATATTGAAACCTTTGTGCGTGACAAGTGAAGTATATAGCATACAATGGATTTCTTTTTCTGGTATATTGTCAGAATAACAGGCCGAAAATTACCTGTACATAATAACAAGAATAAAAACTCCCGGGGGGGGGGGGGGGGGACTCCCCATAAAAATAGACGGGGGTGCTCGACGTGAGAAATGAAATTCACCCCTAAAAGATAGCAATATGGGCGTGGCTCACAAAATTTTTACCCCTAAAAGATAGCACTCCAAAAGACAAATTTGTGCAAACTAAAGGAAATAAGAGAGAAAGCTCTGCCCCATAACCTCGTCTTTAATATTCGGATGGATCAAACTCTATATCGAAGCCGTAAATACCGATTCAACTTGTGGGGTCTCATGCTCGAGGATCCAGCGCTATTTTTTCTCGGCCACAAACAGTTTGGTTCTCGGAGACCCCTAAAAGATAGCAGACCTTTGGAAGACCCCTAAGAGATAGCACTGCTAACGATTTTAACCCCTAAAAGATAGGTCGAGCACCCCGTCTATTTTTATGGGGAGTCCCCCCCCCCCGGGTAAAAACTACTCTTCCTGTTTCTAAACCAACCATAAATAATTTAAGAGTAATAATAATTTTATAATTATTAATTGCCTCTAAAAAAAAAATTTACGTCTTATTCGACTGGTTCATAAAAGTATTGTAAGTATAATTATATGAAAATTGTAAAATAGTTACATATTACACAGTGAAGCATAAACAGCGATAGGACAGGATTTGCTCACCAGGCCCCGGTTGTTCAAAAGGTGGAACACGCGGATATAATTTATCCACTGGATAAGTTTGGTTGTACAAAGCCTACGGATAGCACTATCCGGCGGATAAAGTTATCCATGGTTAGGTAGGTTGTATAACTTTTTATCCACTGAATAAAAATGTAGCAAACAAACATGGCTGCTCGTAGACTTCATTTTTAAAATAACGACTTAGAAGATCTCAATCCACCTAGAAGAGCAAGAGTTTACCGTAGAGAAATACAGCCATTAGCAGCGTACACAGAAGGTGAACTTAGAGCAAGATACCGTTTTGATAGAGCTGTAATTACATACATTGTTGGCCTTGTGGCGGATGATATTTCTCCTGAAACCCAAAGAAACCATCCTTTATCTGCAACCATTCAAGTTTTGCACTCAGTAGCGGTAAAATGACTTTTCTGTTCCTCTTAATCAGCTCTGGCTCAATGTTTTCCGCGCCATTGTTATTGTGCGCGCGAGCGAGAACTGAACAAGGTCAGACAAGGTCAGATACATTTTACCATGGCAACTGGAAACCATTTAGCAGTTGCACTGGATAGCGATTTATCCATTGGATAGTTATCCGCGAGGCTATCCAGGCTTTGTGCAACCACTTTTTATACGGTAGATAACTATCCAGTGGATAGTGGTTTTATCCGCTGGATAGCACTTATCCACTGGATAACTTATCCACCCTTTGAACAACCGGGGCCAGATACCCAAACTATTCTTGGCCGCTAAAGGACTGGCCACTAATCAAGCATTGAGCTGAGTATTTGTCACACTTGGAGGTTGGACGTGGTTATCACGTTTACCTGGGAACTTGTTTTCGAAACTGGCTAGGGTAGGTTTTATGGTTGGGGTTTGGGTTAGAGATTGGGTTTGAAGTCTATTGAGCGATTCCTGTCACGAGGAGCGCGTAAATGGAGGACTAGTTCCTTTAAAAAAACCTAGTGTTAGTTTGCGTCGGCGGGTCAGAGCATAGTTAATAGAGTGGAATGGTTATGAAACCCGGCAAACTTCAAAGTGGCTAACAAAGGCGCTGCGCTTTATGTTGGAAGGGGGCAAGACAAAAGATTGCGCAGGGTCATAGTTCATTAGCGTCCCCTGAACGACTGAACTCACACGTTTCTATTGGCTGATTGATTAACACATTGGAATTTCTATTGTGTTTTGTGCAGGGTTACGGTTGAAAAAAGCTAACAAAGACATATAACAAAGTGGAAGGTCGCTGGGTTTCATAACCATTCCACTCTATTAACTATGGTCAGAGCGACAGACAAGGGCTAACGCTCGAACATCAGCTGTTACCATAACGTAATCGACTTTTAGTTGATCATACCAGTGTTCATCTTATAAACATTGACTGTTGAGTTTAGTGAAATAGAAACAACAAATAAATGGAAGCATACAACGTCGTGTATCTCCTTATTGTGACTGGAATCTTTCGTTGTAAAAGGAAATACCAAGTGCACGATCTTCTCAAACCTATAAAAAATTGTCGAGGGACTACCGGTTGATAGTTTCCCTTGGAGATTTTATGTTATAAAACTAGCATACATGTATAAGCCCTGGAACTGCGTTCTCGGGCTTGTTTGTTTTGAGAACATATCAAATTTCCGCGGTCAACTAAATTTGTGTCAGCAGATAGTCCCTCAACAGACACAGATGTTCTTAAAACAAATGTAACCCCAACACAAATATATATATTTTATTTAAACGTATAACTCATAGTTTTGCCCCGGGTCCTGCTTACACCAATATATAATAAGGTATTAACACCTATACAATTTGATCAAAACTGACCAATTGTCTTTCCCCAGGGTGGAGAATTTGACCAAAAATTACCCCAAAAAGTCGAATGCCGCACATCTATATCTGCCCGACCGGCTTTACGGCTTAACATTGATACATGCACTGCATGCTATAGGACAGAACAAATTCTCAGGCACGCATGCAAACAAGTAGAGGATGCCAACGTTCTCATGCCTGTCCGAGACTTCACTTTATATCGATACCAACCCTATCATCTTGTTTCTTGACTCAAAATTCAGTGAAATAAGACTGTTTACCTTTTACGCGCTCCTACCTCCTACTGTACTTCATTGCAGCGACCACGCGATTCCCCAAAAAATGAATACAATCAAACCCGAAAGCAGCACAACTCCACAAGAACACTTTAACGGCCATCCTTTATCTCGTGAATATACTTTATCGCATCCTGTGGCGATTTTCCACTGCCACGTTACGGCTTTCATATAATTCACGTCACGCAATGTGAGGTCATGTCTGTTACGTAATGTCAAGTTATGTCATGTCACGTCTTTCACTTCATGTTACCTTATGTCATGTCAAGGTAATGTCACGTTATGTCATGCCATGTGGTTAGCTATTTTTACAGTTAGGATCCCCATATTGGACCCCAGTATGAATTGTATGCTTCGAAAAGAAGAGGTCAAAATTAGCCTGGAAAACCATAAAGTCGGCTGGTTTCCCAGGCTAGGTCAAAATCAATGCTTGCGGCCCTCGGGATGTTTAATGGCTCAGTTCTCGGTATTTAACTCTAGCTTACTTGCCTGAAGGCTCGTTGTGCATCAAAGAATGAACATTCAAATAGTTTCAAACCATTTGCGGCCGCACTTCGAAGAAAACCACCGAATAAGTGATAAATCCACAGGAAAAGAGAGCAGATCGGAAGTCTTGTTTCTAATTTTGCTTTTTATGCCGAGCTAGTGGTGTCTATATATTGTGACTATTTCTCTAATATTTTTAATTTGGTCATTAGTGAATGCTTGAGAAGATCAACCATAGTTATAGAGTGGAATGGTTATGAAACTCGGCGATCTTCTTTGTTATATGTCTTAGTTCGCTTTTTTCAACCGTGACCGTGCACACAATAGCCGAAATTCCAATACCATGAAGTTAATCATTCAGTCAATCGGAAACGTATGGGTTCAGTCGTCGAGTGGACGCTAATGAACTGTGACCGTGCACAATCTTTTGTCTTACCCCCTTCCAACGTAAATCGCAGCGCCTTTGTTTGCTCCTTTGAAGTTTACTGGGTTTGCTAACCATTGCACTCAATTAACTATGGATCAATGTAGGCCATAAATCCTAGTATTCATAGAATACAGCAAGGCGCTCAAATATATGACCACCGTAGGACCTTGGTGTTAGCCGATACTCTTGTCTCAATTTCAACGAGCATATAACAAAACTTTCAAATTGCATGCCGGTATAAGGGATGCTTCTTGGTGTAGCAGATTCATTGTTTCTGGGGTTAGGGTTCTTTGTATTTCAGGGTATTGTTTTGCATTAGAAGACAAGTTTCCTTTGTTTTACGTCATGTGGTGATCTGTAACACCAAGAAACCCCCGGTATAAGTTAATCAGGATAAATAGGATTAAACATCTATTAGATAGCAAATCGCTTTTTTTGCTTATAAATGCTCTTGTATTTAGTAAACTGTTTTGCTGTTCGACCGGTGTGGAGCAATACTTCTTATGTTAATATAAATAAGCTACAGTTAATCCAGAACTTCGCCGCCAAAGTTGTTTTAGGTCTTAGGAAGTATGATCATATCTCATGATCAGATGGTATAAAATCGCTCAAATGGCTTAGCATCAATGATAAAATATTGTTAAATGACTCCTTATATAATGGTGCACAAATGCCTGACTGAATAATATGGCACCTGACTACTTATGTAAGAAGTTCGTGCGGAGATCGAAAATGCACAATAGAAACACTAGATTTAACAGTGATCTGAACTTGCCACGATGTAGATTAACAACTGGTCAGCGGTCTTTTGCCTTTCGGGGAGCAAAGCTCTCCCAAGCGATGTAAAAGAAATAGGAAATTTGAAGGTCTTTAACAAGGGACTTACAAACTACCTCTTGTTTAAGAATATGTAATTAGTTCACTGTCTGTATTTTATCTACAGTTCTTAGCTTATTTGACAAGTCATTTGAATTTGGTTTAGCTATATATTTAGTAGTTTATTGCTCGGGCCAGGCCTTTGGCCGGCTCGAGTCAGAAATCGCAAGTGTTTATTACTCGGGCCAGGCCTTCGGCTGGCTCGAGTCAGAAATCGCAAGTTTTAATTTTTTGTGTCGAGATTTTGCGCCGTCAACCAATCAGATTTCGACTGGTCACGTGACACGTACGTTGCGCCAGCCATGTAACGTGAACAGTGTGGACAACATTTTATGGCGACGAGTGGGAGTTTTGACTTAGCAAAGCCTTTAATATCAGCTGTTTTTTGTGTAAACCAAAGGTTCCTTTAAGTGCAATACCAAGATTTTTGTCTTTTCTAAAGCTGAGAGGTGTTTCACGGGCTTTGGACGGGAATTTATCACATATCCAGATCCACTCATGGATCCACTCGTGACATAGTCATAGATGGCTAAGAGCTGATCAACACTAATAGGACTGAGACAACAGTTTGTAAATGTAAGTAGCTAAACTGAACATGATAACTTTTATACCAATTGACTGTGGTTGTGTTGTTATTCATTGTTATTAACCTCTCGGAAAGTATAGTAGAAATGACCCGATTTCTCGCGATTTCTCAGTTCTCGATCTGACAGGGTCCTTTAAAAAAAATTATATGCACATGTTTTTATAAATTCGGGAACGAAAATCTAGCAGGATATGGCGTGAACTCTACCCTGGGTACCAGAGGTTCTCACTTCGCAAAGCTTAGGCACGAAGCTTTTCCACCGAGGAGCGAAGCGACGCTTGCTCCTCGACACTTTGTCTTTGTCCTCGCTTCGCGTCACGCAGTTTTTTGTTTGCCGACGATTGATACGAACGGGCTTCAAACTCCGGCTTTGTCTTCTTCTTATTTTTCTGGACCGCACAGAAGACCTTGAAATTACCGTTCAATAAATCTACCTTATTTATCCTAAAGAAACTTTTGATTTTATATACCCTCAAAGAAGGAATTTATTTTACTTTCTTCACTTCGCCTTCTCTTTCCGTTAACAATAGGAAATGGACAATCTGAAATCTACAATCTGAAATCTACAATTAACCTAAAATGTTTACCGTCTCGTTTTTCTCGGCCAATGGAAATCGAGATACCGTGGTGCTGTAATCGTTTCGGCAGCAGAGGTAAGGAGTCGGGTTGAACTTCTCGAAACGAGCGATAGTATTAGCCAACCCAACAATAGAAAACAGCCTAGTGTTACCCTCTTTAAATAGTTATTTTCTAAGTGGTTTACATGCATGAAATCAACACACAATATTTTATTAAACATTAGGGACTAGTCAAAAACTAGCAGGGGAGATGCAGTCAGCAAAAAACAGCCTCACAAACTCTGTTAAAGTAAGCTAAATTATAGAGTTTTCAAAAATTTGCCATTCCTTCAGTTTTAAAGATATGAACCTAAAACTTGGGCTTTTTACTAATTTTGGCTTGCTCTTGTCCTGCAAAGGGCCTATTATCAGTAAAACTTTGTAATTACAAGCTCCTGTAAGGGACCATGACCACCTTTGGGGGTTGAGAATTGGAAGAAGGTGGAAAATAGCATTTACAAACAGGTTTTGTTAATAACACTACCAATCTCATACAAGTACCTTTAAATATATGAATTAAGATTTGTTTGCCATCTAGTACAACCATGTGATTGCATTCCTGTAAAAGGTCCATTCCATTAAATGTAAATTATCACGAGCATGAGTAGTGAATCAATTATCCAGTTCCCCTAGCACAAACCATGTTATGGCACAAAAATATGCTAGACCTCCATGTATTATATATTAACCTATTTCTAGGTGGCCCGAGTTAAGGCCACTCAGGGCCTCTTTTTTTTTTTTTTTCCATGTCGAGGAATTTCGCCCCCAACCAATCAGATGGCATTTTGTTCGATGGACAATATTTTCCGAGGGAGGGATGGTGAGGGTACATTGACCTTTTATAAAGCCTTTTAACGTTGGCGATGGGGGATGGAAAAGAAAAAAAATCATTGTGCTAGGAAATCAGAGTAACGAGAAGCGTTAAATTAATAAAAAGTAGTTCCTGCGTTTAAGGTGATATTTTTTTGTACAAGAAGTAAATTTCGGAACGGGTGGTGATTGAGACGACAATAATCTTACCCAGAGATCTATTCGACGCGGCGAATACCACGAGGCTTTCTTGGTCGCTCTTCGCTTTGGTCGGCGGCTTGGTTTGGCAGTTTACAGGTGAGTTTTTGCATGTATTTGGTATCTTTGTACATTGTGCTCAGTACTTACACATCACACCTGCTATACACAGTTATTCATACAGTCGTAGCTACGACCGATAGTCCCAAGGCTTACACTAAAATCTCTTTACGAGCACTGTTCGACGTTGCTGAGCCTTGGTCTGTCATATATAAAACATAAAAAGCAATCAAAACGCTAAGCTAACTCAAAACAATACAATAAATAACTCGCCTGTTGGCACAAACCATCTCAGCTGAGTTACAAATCAACTGTGAGGGAAGAAAAACTCGAAAGAAGTACGATCATACCAGCCGCACAGGTAGTTGTACTGAAGTTGTAGTGATTGATGACCTTAGGCTTTGAACGGAATCAATAATGTTAATGAAGCTCATGAGGTTGAAATTATTGTGTGTCTATATCTGCATTTGTCTGTTAATTTGTTGCGATACGCAAGCAAATCTTTATACTTGTAGTCAGTGTACTTTTTTCATTTTATTAAGTCTAATAATGTTCAGTGTTATTCTTGTGATTATGATTTTATTCGTGAATCGCTCGAAGAATGAAGACACACATGTACAAGATGTAGACATAGACGATAACTGTAATGAAGAACTAGACAAAAATAATAATCACACATACATTTTCAGTGAAGCGCCGATTTGCAGATCTCGCTATGCAATATTTGTTTGTACTATAAACACCCATCGTCATCAAACCACTCGCGAGCGTTCACGTGAACCGAGTCGAATTCCTGTGAAACAACTTAGACGAGTTTTAGAAAAGAGCAGAAAAGTGAGGCGAGTAGTTCGAAAATATATCCGTAAAAGTGTCCCACAGTCGTCGAAACTTCGTCGCTACACCAAAATAAATTATTTTCGAAAAGCAAACCTATATAGAAGTAGCACATTTAGGTACAAACATGAGTTCACTTCTGGTCAGAGACAGAGGGCAAGAACAATTCGGAAGAGGAGAACAAACAAGTGGAGAACGAATTTGTTTGTAAAAACATGGCGAAAAGTATGCAACCACATGTACAAGCCAAAGCCAGCCAATGACAATTGTAAATTTTATGGTACAATATCTCCAAACAATTTACATACCAGACCAGTTCTTTTCAAAAATCTGAATCATAAAAAGAATCACTGCAAAATCATGCTGTCTAATGACGTTGAACTTAATCCAGGGCCTTTTGATGCAATTATAAGTCCTGATATGTTTAGGTTAACAGTTAGACTATCTCGCTTGGGATTAAAACCATTAGATGTTGGTGGAGGAGGAGATTGTTTCTTTAAAGCTGTTTCACATCAAATGTATCAAGATCCTATTTATCATTCACTAATACGTTCTGCAGGCATTCTGTACATTATAGCTCATCCAGAACGATTTATTGAAAGTACTACTGATCAGTCCTGGTTACAATATATTAATAACATGTCAACACAAGGTACATGGTGTGATGGTATTATTGTCCATGCTGTAGCTAGTGCTCTCGGTGAGGCATGCTGGGAAATCCTGACCAGCAACAGGCAAGATGGCGGACTATGCCTGACCATCAGGAGTTGCTCCAAGTGGCAGCGCTACCGTGGATTGGATTTACCAGCATGCACCATCTACTGCAAAACAAATCTACCGCTGATTAATTAAACAAGATAGGTATAGCTACGGTTCAAAGCGGGGAAATTCAACCAAATATCAGCTTGCCTATTTATTGTCCCACTCACTCACAGCCCACATGACTCCTCTTCCCTTGATCGAATAATTTCCTTTTTTGTTTTTCTGTTTCCCAACATCAAATGTACCAATTTCTATAATTGGAAAACAACGCAATGAAACCTATGGAGAACTATCACGTCTGAAATGGGGCAACGAACAGGCAAGCTGACTAGGTCTATTACCCGGCCCCCCTAGCACAAACCATGTATGATACGACTATCTAACAAGCACCTATGCCAATCTATATTACCATGATTAAAGAAATTTATTATCAGTGCTAGAACTTCATGAACTACACATATTCATCTACTCCTAGCTGGCCCGAGTTTAAGGCACTCAGGGCCTCTTGTTATTTTTAAAATATTTTATTTGTATGTTGTGGCTGAAAAGCCTTGAGTAAGGGAGCTTCAATAAAGAATGTATGTTGAAACAGTTTACTGAAGCGCGAAATGGACTAATAAACTACAATCCAATATTAAATATATCTATTTTGCTATTTCAGCATTTTCTCGCCTGGTGAACAAAAGGACTACCATTTCAAGGAAGACAATAACTTTTCCTTCACTATTTCTGTTCTGTTTGGGAGAGTTTTGGGTCATTTAGTAGCCATGTCTTCTTTGCATTGAAATCGACAATTAGCTTAGAAGGATCTGTCAAGAGGATTCGTCGGTCAAAATAAGTCGGCGGATTACAAATTGAAATCGCGCGAAAACTGCGGCTTTCGTTTTTACGAGTCTCTGGTTGCGAGTCCACCATGTTAACTGTGCGGCCACGCCGCCTTCTATTCATGTTTTAGTAACATGCCGTCTTCCAGGCGGGAAATGCTAAAATAGCAACAACAAAAATCCAGATTGTAAAACGAGTCCCTTTTATTCGCGCTTCTTTAAACTGTCTGGACTCGAACGTATGGTATAGAAATTGTCAGGGGCGTAGCTTCCCTGACGCATGTGCGTCACTCGTAATTTTACTTTTCCTTGGTTGGTTGGGGGTGGTGCTGGTGTGTGGGAGCGGGGGAGGGGGGTGTATGGCCTTTTGAGTTCAAATTTCACAATTGTGCGTCACTCCGAAAAAATTCTGGCTACGCCCCTGAATAATATATACATCTATACATAAAAAATCTAGCCCAAAGTCCAGTCCATTTTAATGATTTTTCGTGACATAATAATATAATAATTCATCAAAGTCCAAACAATGCAAGCGCCTCTATAATTTCACCTTGAACAATAATAATAAGTAATTTATATAGCACACTGTTCGCGACACTCCCTTTCACGCTCATCAAATAAGAATGGGAAAAGGCGACCGTGTTCAAACGGAGTGGAAGTGGCAAGGAAATAGGGAGGGGAGGGAAACATGAACACAGCCGCAGAGAGAGAGAGAGAGAGAGAGCGTGAAGGGGAAGGCCGCTATGAGGTATGTTTACCACTGCGGGAGGCTGAATCGCATCTGACATAAACTGCGCCTGTTCGCTAGTGGTCTTCTTATTTATACTCGCATTGAAAGAGACTGGCGCGAATAGCATACTATTCGCGACACTCCCTTTCACGCTCATCAAATCAGAATGGGAAAAGGCGACCGCGACAAGGGAATGCAAGTTATAGGGTCTAAACCCCAAACCCCCAGCGATACACCCATACTTAATAAGCTGACCCCTCGATACCTAAGCCCTAACCTAGACACAACACAACCCCCAAACTTAACTAATGAGGGGGTCGCGAAGGGAAGCGCCTTAAATTGTTTAAAGTCTGAGTAGCACGAAGTGGACGAACGAGTGAGGGAATCATGAGCCGACAATTAATAATTCAGAGGGGCCTGCAGGACGCAGCACTTGAGCGAGCTTAAATATTAAGAGGCAGTTAGAGCGTTGCGCCAACCAACAAGACTCATTGTGTCGGGTAGCTGACTCCCTGATAAGGTTAGTGTGATAGCTACGCCAGCTCTGAAACTGTGCAAAGTTTCACCTTCGTCGACTCCCGCTTCTTTCAAATACAATCGCAACCGAGATTGCATAGCGGAACCCGTGAGATGACTGTTTACTACCCTCCCTTCAGTCGGCTGGAACAGGTAGCCATTAGAGATGTCCAAACCTAGCGTATAAAATAGAAATAGTAGACAAAAGTATAAATACTTGCGCACTGAGCTGCCATCCTGTGGGTCAGAAATGAAACAAACCAGTAACTCAGAAAAGGCTATAGGGGTATGGAAAATATATTAATAAGTGAATGCTATATATACCGCCTAAACACGCGGGAGGACCCATGGGATGACAGCCTGAGCGTCAGTAATCCGACTAGGGAATTAGTATCCCTTTCAGGCTGCCATAGGGTCGAGAATAAAGGGGGCAACGGAGGAGAAAGGAACAATGGAGCCGACCAAGTAAACAACTGAGGCAAACGAAGTAATTGCAGAATACCTCCTCCTTTGGTTCATTAATAATTTATTTCCCAACTTTTTCATACAAACCTTCTAAAAACCTAACCCTGAAATAATAATAAAAAACTAACCATTTCGACCCAAAATCATTCATAGAACGAGTCTAAAATACACCTGAACTAAAGTGGAGAATTTAGCGCAGTTTTCAAGCGATCTTTTGAGTGGAGGGGGTATTCTGCAACTAAGCCAAAAACGATAACTGCCTGAAAGCCAGGCAATCGTATAACGCATGAAATAACATAAACAAATAAGGAATATGAGGGCAGAAAATGCTTCAAGAAACAAACAAACCATGATATAAACAAGTATCCTTCGCCAGATGACAACTGACTGATAAAATGCGATTCCCTAATGCACAATGTGAAACTATGAAAGTGCGATAAACAACTAAAAAACCTACAGATGCCGTGCAGAAACCAAATATAAATATATAAACCAGTCCAAAACCTGGTGCTAACCACAAGGAGGGCAGTCTGAATCAATTCGCATAAAACGCACAAGACTGAGAGTACCAAATAACAATCAACTAGAAACGGCTATAGAAGCGCGCAATAAGCAAGACACCGGGACTGACCGCGGGTAAATAATTAAGCCATTACTCAAATCCGTGTTTTCAATCAGGCAAAACACGCACTAGATGACCCGCGTATAGAACGAACGAAATCAGTCTGGTTATAGAAACCCATAACAATCCACTGAAGGCAACAAAACGCATATAAAACAACTATAACTGGCTATACAAGCACAAATCCGTATTTGTGAGGCCAAGCACGTGGCTACTCAGCCCAACGTGCATACAAAACCGAACTGGGAGGGAAAGCGAAGTAGAAAAGGGAAGGGAACCGAGGGGGAAAGCGAAGATAAATAAGGGAATAAATACGAAATAAAGATTAAAACCTGAAGCTGAACTGGCGGCTGGTCGGGAGGATTAGGGTCAGGACGAGGGACGGAGGCAGGAGTTCTTGTGCAGCAACGACTCTATCCTGAAGAGGACGCTGCTCTTCGACTGCACCGCCTTGGGCTGCACGTGGGACTTGTAATTGAGCCATGGTCGTGGAGTACAGACTGCGGAGCTAGCTGAATCGCATCTGACATGAACTAGTGGTATTCTTATTTATACTCGCATTGAAAGGGACTGGCGCGAATAGCGCCATTTCCACTAATTGTCGAATGGCGCTTCACAATTCTACAATGAACAACTAATGGTGTATTATTATATAGAAACCAAAAAGAACAAATAATTAAAATTTAAAATCTACTATAAAATAATCACTGAGTGAAAGTGCATATGAGCCCTGGCCAGCTTTTTTTGACAGCTTAGACCTTAAAAGGTAGGGAAAGAATTCCGAAATTTTTAATAAAAATGTTTTCTTAATTTTTTTAGCGAGCGCATGTTCGGG
The DNA here is from genome assembly GCA_030867875.1 of Actinernus sp. WN-2022. Classification (NCBI taxonomy): domain Eukaryota; kingdom Metazoa; phylum Cnidaria; class Anthozoa; order Actiniaria; family Actinernidae; genus Actinernus; species Actinernus sp. WN-2022. The sequence continues at coordinate 89,400,461 of JAOWCC010001634.1, forward strand.
GACTGGGACGAGAATACAACGTGACGTCATCAACAGAACTCGTCTCTAGAACTCGTCTCTTCGCGGGTATAAAGCGTTGGCTTATTTGCAAAATAATTGAATAGATAACCGAGAAAGATGATAATATCGCGCTAAACGTTTCGGAGAGCTTTATTCGGCAAGCCTTTAATGCAATGGCGCATCGAGCGTGTTCTGTTGATGACGTCAAACTAGACCCAGTGCCAATTTTGTGAAGCGCTCTTCGTCCACAGGAAACCCAAGACACGGTTTTGGGCAACTTTGAACGTCCAATACACCATAACAAATAAATAAAATCAACTTTTTATTCCGGAATCCTTTGTATACGGCCTCTGATCTCCTCGTAAGAAATATAATTAGCCAGGGCTTATATGTACTTTAAAAGTGTAGAGTCCACTAGTCTTAAAATATATCTTAAATGGTTTCCCGTGTAATAATTTATACAATAAAAATGCCTGATTAAAATGAAACGTTTTGACTCTACTTTTAAAAGAACTTATAAACTCAGTGCTCCTGATATCTAGTGGCAGAGAGTTCCATAACATAGGGGCAGAAACTGAAAATGCCCTAAGTCCATACGATTTCAGATTATGCTTCGGAACCTTAAGTAAATATTTAGACGAGGAACGTAACGAGCGAATAGGTACGTACGGTTCTAGCAGTTCGGTAACTTATAATGGAGCAATGTTATTAGTAGCTTTAAAAGTCAGCAATAGTATTTTTAATGTAATTCTTTGTTCAACGGGTAGCCTAATATGCAGATCCTTTTTTTACAAAGTAACAAGGCGAGCTGCAGAATTCTGTAGATACGTACTGAAGTTTCTGAATAAGATACTTAGGAAGACCATATAATAGAGAATTGCAGTAGTCTAATTTAAAAGTCACAAAAGCATGAATCAGAATTTTGGTAATTTCAAAAGAGAGAAATTTCCTAATGTGTGCAATATTTATAATGTGATAAAAAGCAACTTTGCAGACTGCAATTACTTGCTGATCCATGGAAACACTTTGGTCAAACAAAACACCAATGTTTCTTGCTGAGTTAGACGCTTTAATCAGTTCGGTGAATAAACATTTAGTTACTATGAACACTGACTTCCAAATAGTAAAATACGACCATTGTAAATTTTTACGACTTTCTGTGTCTTAATCTAGTATGTACTTAACAAATAAAGAAGCCTTAGCCATGCATATCATAAAGCACGATGAGCATTTGAGAACATGAGAGAAATGTTAAAGCACAAGCCGAAGGCGCGTGCTTTCAACATTTCTCGAGTGTTCTCAAATTTTGATAGTACATGGATTTAAGGCTTCTTTATCTGTTTTATAATATAGATTTACACGCGCGATGAAAGGAAACCGCCAGTTGAAAACAATAAAACACGGCAAACTATGTTATATATACTCTGATAAAGCATGGCTTTTTAGCCAGTCAGACGCGCGTACTATCGTATCGATATTATAAAAGAAGCACAGACACATGATGCTCGAGGATGCACCGCAGGCTCCTAAAGTCATGCTCCGCTGGACTCTTGAGCATGAACACACATCGGTTAGAAACTTCAATAGTTAGCCATTAAAATGTGCCGGTTTGTTCCCTTGCTTCTAGGGTGTGTGCGAGGAGAATGTAGTGGTCTTTTTTGTATTTGCAGGTCAGGATAAATTTGACAATTTTCAAAACCTCTCTCTTTCGCGTATTTTTTTGAGGGAACGACGACACATTTACCAATGTCTTCTGGCAAGACGCCTCTTCTATACGGCCGTTTATCGTGAAAAGCTATCGTAAAAAACGTCGCTGTTGAAAATTACCTGTCCAACTTAGCTCACGTTAGAAATTGCTGGAAACAGTGCACGGTGTAATATCACGTGCCATCTGGCGGGAATGTTACGAGAGAAGTTGCTGAAATGATTGTGGCAGCTCATTTCAGCGTCGTAGAGTTTTACACCCTACTCTTACAACTGCAATTTAATCTTCCGGACGTTTATCATTTACCATACAAGAAAAGTACACACTGCTAGAAGGTGCAGAGAGTATATATGAGCCTAGATCTTGTAGTTCCTGCAGGAGATCGCGAGTGTTTCATCTCGCACCACTGATGCCGCCGAATCGTCTTTCTTACGACCGCAGCTCAAAATCCTGGCCATGCATGTCCTAAACCTCCTGTTCTGAACAGCGTACACAAATGGGTTCACGCTGGAGTTTAACAGTATCAGAACGTGCGAGACCCGATAGAGAAACGGCGAGACACTCGTTAGAGAATCCGCAGTGGAAGTAGTCTTGGGCGTGAACGTGGTGATAAAGTAGTACAAGAGATTGGGCATCCAGCAGAAGAATAACACCGTTGTTACAGTTAAAGCAGCCTTGGTGACTCGTTTGCGAGATTTTTGAAGCGAACGCTGTGAAACGTCATGAATTCTGTTCCTGGAGCACCACAGAGACCTTATCACCCTGCCGTAGAGGGCACTCATTATAACTGTGGGCAGAACCCCTACGCCAAACAACCAAAAGACAGCATCCACTTTGTTCCATGCAACCGTCCAGAAGTAATCACAGGACTTAATCTTGTCGTTGTACCCGATTGCGATGGTTTCTGTTAGCGTCACCACCACGGCAGTCACCCAGCAAGCCGCCACCGTAATTTTAATTTTCCGTGTAGAAAACCTTGCCGCGACCGAGTGAGGTTTCATAATGGCATTGTACCTCTCCCAGGCGATTATTACCAATGTATACACACTGGCGAACGCTGCCAGCCACCCGAGATTTGCGTAGGTGACGAACTTGCATAGGAGATCCCCTGTGACACCGCTTGGATGCTCAAAGAAGCCGAGAAGAAGATGTCTTGGAATAAAGAACGCACCGACAATCATGTCGCTAATAGCGAGGTTCACTAACAAGTAGTTCATCGGGGTTTTCATACTCTGATGGCGTTTGACCACCAAACAAACCAAGACGTTCCCTGCGAGGTTCAAAGCGATGAGAAAGCCGAAGATTACCTTGAATGTTATTTCAACGTCTTCTGACAGCGCCATGTAATTCTCTTCAATGGATATTGTGTTTCCCATGCAAGCTTTGATTATTCATTTAAGAAACCACTGATATGTCCTGTTTGTTTGCTTTATCCTGGAGTTAAAGTTTAAGGTGAAATTTTGGTGTTTTCAAATTGGGAATCTTCAAATTTTGGATTCAACGTTATGGTAAATTGACTCCCTATGAATTAACGAACTGTAATACCTCTCCGTCTATGATTTACACACTTTCTTTTTGAACATAGCACTTAGAAGTGGCTTCTTCCGTATTTGCAATGTTGTGTTGTATTTATGGAATCGTAGATTCTTTCCTATTTCCCAATGCTTCCATACAATACATCATTAACATCTGCGTAATGAAAACATGTTTTGCTTCAGTTCTCGTTCTGCTGTTTGGCTGTTTTATTATTTGTAGCCGTTTCTCTACTTCTCCTTGAAAGTCAGTAATACTTTCCCAAAAGCTTCTGGCTCAAGTTGTTGGTTATCTGCAATAAAAGTGAAGAAATGTTTATCACCAGTTTTTGGAAACACAAGGCCTGCATCTTTGGGCTTCCGCCAATTTTATCCCCGGGGTAATTTCATTGAAAACAAATATTCGCAAAACTCAAACAAACTAGAATGTTATTCACAATTAATTAAACTAACTGTGGCTTTGGAGACTCTTTTGTGATAAATTCAATGACAATATATATAATTATTGGAAGCACATGCAGTTACTAATTGCAAAAGTCGGTTGAACAAATATTAGTACCTTAGTGTTAATGTTTTGCTTTGAGTGTTAGGTCCTGAGATTCTCTGTATGAGGTTGTATGATTACGGGTAGGTTTTCAGAAAGAAAATTCGGCTCCAAAATTATTGGGTAAACGAACACGGATTTTCCCCCTGGTTGATTATTCTGAATCGTCAATAATCCGGAATTCGATATATTTTTACGAAAAACCAGGACCCGGAAATCGGAATTAGATTTAAAACCTGTATATATACATAGGACGGCCTGAAAGCGAAGCTCCCACTTATCTGAACTGAGCCGTAACGACCCCAAAAAAACGATAAATTATATAAAGAAAACAAAGATAAAAACACGATTTAGAAGAAAAAAGAAGAACGGAAAATGAAAACCAAACAGAAAGAAATAATTTATCACCTGAGCTACTGTCCAAGGTTTCGATTCGGGCCGCCTGGTTTCAACCGGCGGAAGTCAGCCAATTTTTAGTCTCATGTTTCAAACTCAGTAATAATTCATGAAGCAAAAACAAAGGAATCTGATACAGATTTCGTCCTGATTTACATAAACTTTGGCTTCGATTTTCTCGGCCAAAATAAGTCGTATCGCCAAAATAACTGAACATCATGACTCAACATCTAGACGTTTGATAAGTAAGATAAAGAATTCGTGTCCGATCTTTATCCGATTTACAAACTCGAGCTGAAAGTTTGTAAATCGGATAAAGATCGGCCACTCATCCTTTATCTATTACTTAATATCTGTGGTGCTCCGCTCGCGTGGGAGTTACGCAAAAACTTACCCTAACCACTTCGAAAACAAGTTTCCAGGTAAATGATGAGGTTTTAGGCCAGCTAGGGTTCCAGGGTTCACAGGTAAACCGAAGAGAAAAACATGAGAGGATTTTATGGATTCCGAATCCATAATCTCCTGTCATCAAAACCAACGTAATAATCACTATACCAAGGGAGCATCCACCCTCGAAGTGCGACAAATGGGCCTTATGCAGGAATACAATCACGTGTTTGTACTGTATAGCAAAACAATCTGACTTCATTTGATGTAAAGGCACTTGTACGAGATCGGTAGTGTTATTGCAAAACCTGTTTGTAAATACTATTTTCCACCTCCAGTCGATTCTCGATCTTTCTAAAACAGCGTTTTAAAGCTTGTTTGCCATCCTGAAAATGCCTTTCACGAGTATTGGTTATTGAAGTGATATATCACCACGTGATCGACTGTTAGCTGCAAAAGGCGGGCAATGCTTTACTAGTGCCTAGTCCTTTAGCGGCCAAGAGCAATTTGGGTATCTGGTGAGCAGTTCCTGTCATTAGGGGCTCTACATCAATAAATGCTTCTTCGCTGATCGTACATGTGTTTTGGAAATTCCATATCTAGAAAATCTTAGAATTAATATTGCCTCCCTCTCCGAATTGCAGTGTGTCAGTAGCATATCCAACAGCTGTGGTCGTTTTGCTTCACAGTGAAATTGTTCTTTTATTTAAAATCAAAGGAATGGAAAAGAAAACAGAAAGACCCCTACCACCATCGCCTCCCTTTTTCTGCCCCTATAAGCTGATGTTGTACACAGCTTTGTAGATTATTTGTTCAACAACAAAATCATAATTGAATTTTGACTGATTATTTGTATACTCCTCGAACCTTATTTTACTACCGAAATGAAGATTACATATTCAACTACTCTTAGACAACTGATTCGACGTTTCTTCTCCAATTTACTGATACGCTTGCTTTCTTCGGGGTCGTAAGGACCATCCGACTTCCTTAAAAAAAAACATCGCAAATCCTTTCGAATTCCTGCGAATTGTCTAGAATTGTGCATGGATAAACACGAATCGAAACTTCAAAAGGCGATTTTTCTTTGTTAATTGTGCAGCTGAAAAAAACTTTAGGCCGTAAAACAATATCTAATAAAACCAAAGAATAGATACTTTACTCACTTACTTTGACATCTTTTGCTGCTCTTTCTACGAGTAGTGCCACAACCAGTTGATGTTGTCTTTTTTGTCCTCCAATTTTACTGTGAAACTCTTAAACCACTTTTGTTTAAATAGGACTTAATAATCCGCAATAACTTAGGTTTGAATGATCAGTCTCCACTGCCTTTAAAGGTTGCGCTCTATGTCGCCTAAGCAAGTGATTTTCGATATTAGGAAAATAATCTGAGACTATATGACGAGGACAAGGGCGCCTTGAAAATATACTGATATGATGAAACAGGATCTGTACTTAAGATGTCAATAGCGGGCAAAGCGGCGGTTTTCTAACCTCAAACTCAATTAATCGGTCGTTGAAACTACAGTCCTGTTCAGTTCTAAGAGGCGGATTTCTAACGGTGTAATATCCGGTCAGTCGAAGTAGAAGATTGTGCGGTTAATCAACAGAAAATATGTTTACCGAATGCGGTGGTATCTTGCAGCTTATTTTTCAAAATAATCATAAAAATTCATCGAACAAGTAAATTAAAATTATTTTTAACACACTGCCAAACCTTTATATATAATGATACTCAATTCAATGCCGCGGCGTTGTCGAAAATCGTTTTAAGAAACACAGGTGACGTTTCGAGGTTACATTATTAGAATCAATAAGGACTATTCATATAGAAGAAATATCCCTTCGGTAAATAAGTTCACTCCTGTCGCAAACCTCTTGTTTTCAGGTTCCCCTTGGCGAATTTGTTGTATTAAATAATTTCCTATTCACACGTGATGATTTTTGTGATCAGCAAACTGGGATTAATCATCAAAGAACACCTATAAATCAACAATTTTGGAAAGTTTTAATAGTGTAGGATGAAATCCCGAAAATATATTAAGGATGGGATTTTGTGTGGGATTTTGCAGTCATGCGTACACAGCATTGTATTCCAAAACGTCGATAACTACACGGGGAAATATAATTACATTTTAAAACTTCTACAGTTTACTTTCATAATAATTCCTCGTTTGGAGGAAAGAGTTATTTCTCTTTCTCATTATAACGAAAATTGTGCAAATCAGGTGTGAATATTAGTTATATAGAGGGTGAAATATAGTACATTTCCTTATCACGCGAAGAAATACCGAAAAAACGTACAGATGGTAAAATACGTTGAACGGTTTTGGAGTGATAAAAAGGATAAAAAGGATTGCAGCATAGTGTCCACTGTTATACCGTTATACCCCATGCAAACGTATGCTAGTTTTATTGAATGGCGATTTTGGACTCGACGCTGTTCATGTTGAGCGAGCAACACGTACTTCCGCAGCGTATGTTGTCGGCCGTGTCTTGATGATTTATGAACAAAGATTTTATTGATCTAAATGAGATAATTTCCTCAATGCACTGGACAATTTGACGCACACTTCGTATTAATGGATTACCAATAAGGTAAAAAACTGCTGATATTAGCTAGAAAATAGAAAGCGACTGAGTTTCTGGTTGGGTGAAAGGTAGTATATAAATTATCCTGTCATTTAAAAAAGGCACATACCGGTTGACCTTAATTAGAGCTACTGTAGCCCGATCAGTTTTGACTATAATATTCTTCGTTTGCACTTGACGTCATTAGGAGCTCATCAAAAAAACTGAAATCGAAGTATACATCTTATAAAGCTGTTCCTTTTACATTTTGTAGAGACCGTGATATGAGTCATCACAGAAAATTTAACTCGGTACGATGTTTTGCTTCTTGTCAAATTGTGTCCCACGAACAGATACGGCCATGAAAATCAACAAAAAGGTTTTTGGCTTTATAAATGTTTAGAAGTTCGATTTAATAGGACTTGTAACGCAATGCTCTTCTGCTTCAAAATTTGGCCCAGAGGTGTAGTTTTGATCCCTCTTCAAGCTTATAACATTTTATTTTATTCAGTTAGCAATGGAACATATTTTTCGTGACATCGATGCAACCCAATAGCACGTGGTTGCAAACGAAGAATACGGGAAGGTGGGAGGTGGAATATTTGCATTTTTTTGTGTATACAGAAGCCAGCTCAGCAAAAACAACTAAAAACCCCGAGAAACATGTAAACACATAATAGCATTCGGAAACAAGATTCGTAGCTTTTTTATTCAGGATCTTGATTAAATCATGCTTTATTTGGAATTCAATTCAGTACGGTGGAAGATTTCCAGTTGTGTTTCTCTTTCCCGGGCCAAGAAACGTTACGAAATGATGTGCTTACAACTCGTTTGGGTGCGCTATTTAAGAGAGATTCGCTGCATCGAGACTGACTTAGAAAACTACTGATTAGAAAGAAAACTTTTAACTCAGGGTTTCAACCTAATATTTATTTGTTTTCGGGAAGCAATTAAATGTATTTGCTAAGATAAGAATGCAGCCGGATTGGGCGACTGCAGACATCAATTTAAACTAACCCTGATTATTTTTTGCCGAGGGCATATAAGCAATGTATAAGTCTCTTTGTAAATGGCATTTTCTCCAACGACTAAGATTACAATTAGAAACTAATGTACTTCTTAGTTGTCAAGTAGTAAGATTTTAATCTAAACCACTGCTTCTAGTCGACATGTTAGTAAATAAAATAATCATGCTTATCCGTAGTCTTTTGATGAGATTAATTAAACAGTGGTAAAGACTGAGCAAGGCAAACAATCAAATGAACCGTTCACGAGTTAAACCCAGCTGAAATATGAAATAATGAGTCCTATCAAAGTGAATGAATTCTTTAAAATAATCCTGAATTTCAAATAATATTCTCTTGTCAGTAGCTGACCAATCTACCAACTACGCAGTTTTGTTTCTAAACTCTCAAGTCAAACTTCGCTCATTTCTATTTTCACACTTAAAAGGGGTGTATTATTTTAGGGACTGATCTAGATCGATCTATGGAATTATTCTGTTTTACCACTCGAAGGTGGACTGAGAACCTTTCTTCACAGCCCCTCTTTGCCGGATAAGCGGTGAGAAACGTGAACTGAAAGGGATAGACTTTATACACAGATATAGGAAGGCAAGGGAAATTAAGTTATAGATACAGAATGAGTGGCCGTGCTTTATGGGATTTACTGAGAAACTCGAGCTGAAAGCGAGTTTGTAATCTCACAAAGCACGGACACGAATTCTGTATCTGACTGAGATATCAAACGTCCAGATCAGGGGCGGATTTATAGGGGGGGTGGATTGGGTGGCTAGCCACCCCCCTTTGGGCTGGTTGGACTGGCCAAATTGCAGCATTTTACAGAGGCAATGCATGTAACCGAACAAAAAATCTATATGGTTATTTCATGGTTTTCTATGGAATACGGGCGAAAATTTCACTCGAAATTCATATTATTTTGGTATACATAAAGGCTCGTTGTATACCAAATAATACAAATTTCTCGTGAAATATTCGCCGGTGTTCCATAGAAAACCATGAAATAACCAGTAGGGATCCCTGGGTCTACTACACAAGCATTTCGGGACCGGCACTCTCAAATCTGGGTCCGCGGCCAGGCCGATAATTTTGGGACCAGAACTCTTGATTTTTGCCGTGTGAATGAAGAATGCTGTGCCCTAAATTATCGGCACTCCTCATTTTTGTCGTTTACATCATAGTTAATAGAGTGGAATGGTTATGAAATCCGACAAACTTCAAAGGGGCTAACAATTAAAGGCGCTGCGATTTATGTTGGAAAGACAAAAGACATATAACAAAGAAAGTCGCCGGGTTTCATAACCATTCCACTCTATTAACTATGTGCTCATTAAGAGTGGCAAAATTATCGGCTCGCGGGCCCAAATTTAAGAGCGCCGGCCAGCTCCAAAATGAGGAATGTACATGTACATGTATTACGTCATGGTTCGAGTGCGAAAGAAATAATTCTGTCATTTGAAAGATCCGGTGCTAAAATTGTACGCGAAGTATTCACTGATATTTCAACTGATGTTTCAACTCAGGATTTGCGTGGCTCACTTTCGCTTAATATTCCTGTTTCCGATTTAAAATCATCTATAAATTATGTGTGAGCGTGTGATCAAAGATGATTATAAAATAAGTTAGACAGTACGCGCGTTCTGATTGGCTGATAGCCACGTTTTCATTAGCCTGTGCAAACATGGCAATGGCGTCACACCGTAAGACAAGCACCGCAAGTGCTTCTTTTATCAAAATAATTACTTTATAAAAGAAATGAAACAGATGTTCCGTGTTTTCACAGGCTCATACAAACCTCGGTAAGTTTGGGAGAATTCTCGAGCAGGTACGAACACTCGACCTGCGGTCTCGTGTTTGTTCTGCTCTCGAAATCTCCCAAACTTACCTCGGTTTGCGTGTCGAGATGAGCCTGTGCAAACACGGAAATCTGTTTCGTTTCTTAAATGAAAATACCCAAAATCCTGCTTTTGTCTTATAACCTCGGTTTTCAGACGCATTAGAACATATATTTCCAAGCATTGCACTGATACTATAATCCACGCATTCCACGTGGTTTTCTAAGTCGTCATGGAGGGAATTCCACAGTTTAGATCCTTTATAAGCTATTGAGAATTGCATCAAATGTGTTCTACAGTATTGCATCCTATAGTCACTAGCATGCCTGGTGTTATGTGAATGCGTGTTTGCATTAGTAGAAAACATTTCTAGGAAACAAGTGGAAGAAGTTTTTTCCCATAACAAAACATAAATAGACCTACTTGTAATTTATGAATGTCAGGCAAATTTAAAAGTTTATTAGCTTGAAAAAGAGGGGCTGTATGAGCATCAAAGTTTGATTTAGTAATAATTCTTATAGCTCTCTTTTGGAGAACAATATTGTTCGGTTTAGAGTAGTGGCATAAGTATTTCCCCATAAAATATTACCATAGTACAAATATAGATAGACAAGTGAGAAGTAAAGATTACAGAGTGATGTTTCAGAAAGGAACAATTTTGCTTTTGAAATAAGTCCTACAGATTTTGAGCTTTCATAGTATATTGTTGCTATGTGTTCTTTTCAGTTTAAATCAGTCTCATCAACCATAACACCAAGAAATGGTGTACTTTGTTTAAGTTCTATATTTTGTCCATTAAGTTTGACGTTAAAGCCACTAAGTGACAATTTATTTTGTCTTGTTCGGAAAATAATATAATTAGTTTTTATATTAATGGCAAGTTTATTTATAAGTAATAGTATGACATGAGAAATTTGAAAATTCAAAATTTGGTATATACTTCATGGTAGTGTTTCGTGCCATATAGTCTCCTGCATAATCATTTTCTATACTGTTTTACAGTATGATGCAGGGGACTATATGGAACGAAACACTACCATGAAGTATATACCCGAAATTTAGAGGAGGCGGCATGGTCGGGCGGTTAACACGGCGGGCTCGTAATTCAGGGACTCTGAGTTCGAGTCCCCGTGCGTTCGACCATGTTTGTAAATAACCAGTCGATCTGTCTCCTCGTCGACTGGGATTCTTATCCAAGGGCCACAATGAAAACTGCTGGGGCACCAATAATTTGTGTTACCCTCATAATGGTTTTTTTAATGTCATGCTATCACTTTGTAATACTATTATCACCGAGGAACGGAACAACTCTCTGAGAGTTTAGTTTTCTCTGTATAAACTAAAGACGTCGCAGTTGAGTTTTGTTATTTATGCTTGATTGAGCGCCATCATTGAATGATCCTGGCTTCCCCTGGGACAAGCTTGTTGTTTTTTAGAAGAATATATGTGGTCGACTAAAGATCCAAAGAGCATGCATGGAGTTTAATTACGTCACGTTTAAGGTTTTAAGTATCCCACATGGAAGAAGCGGTTTGAGAAATGAAGTCGAGAAGAATTTTCTTGAGCCACAGGCATTGCATCATAACCCGGTGTGCTTAGTGACAGTCCAATGTTCCTTCATCAGCATGCCCTTCTAATTTTCATCTTGTATGCCAATGAGGGAAAATTAGAACAGTATGCATGCTGATGAGGGAATTTAGAGATTAAATGTCCCCGAACAAACAAAGAAAACCGAGAGGATCATGGTATTATTTGCAATAAGCCGGTTAGAAACCTTTTTTAATTCAATCAAGTTAAGTGTAGAATAGAGTGAGAGGAGAACATTAGTATCATCGACAAATAATTTGAACCTTAATACCTTAGAGGAATTTTGAATTTCATTTATGTATAAAATCAATAACATATAGCGATACTTCGTGTTGATAAACATTACAATTGTTATGCTAATGTCCATCCATGGCTTTGTGTCAAGAACCAATGGATTTCTGGTTGGCACATTAATGACAATGGATGACGTGCAGTAAGTATCGCTATAACTAGTTTTCGCCACTTGTATACGTAATCCATGATTAGTATGCGATAACCGGTATACAAATAATCGCATTACGTAAGCAGACAGTCATGGGAGTTCAAATAGTAGACTTTCTCTCACTCCCTGCTTGACAGCGCGCACCGCCGTGTTCATTATGGGACTAATTTCTTTTTTCACCACACTCCAACTGTACATGGTTGTGACGTATAAAAACTATTGACAACTTACTCTGTGCTTTACATCACAATTCTAGAACATTCCTTTCATGAAACAGTTCGTTACGAATCAAACATGTTTGATTGGTCATTATCATCAATCCAAAACAACAAAAGACCATCGCCATTGTCAAACGAAAACAATAATTTGTGAAGTTAGAAATGTTTTGATTAGAGAACTTATCATGCCTGTACTTACAAACTCTTTATTTCTGAACTAAACGGCATAAGATAAATAATGAATGTCCACTCGCGTGTGATATGGGATTTATCATCGCCCGTAAAGCCGTTATAAGCATTACTCGAGCCTCCGCCGCAGGCAACTCCTAATTATTATCGAAAAAATCGTGAAAAGATGTGAAACCGGGCTTCCTGTGGCAAGAGAGGGCCGAGCATGTAAGATTTTTTGGGCTTCGATTTGGGGAGGGTCACAATTTTTTGGGCGCCTGTTTTAATAATGAAACTTTTACAATATTTTTAGGCTACTTCAATCGACCATTCAGCTCCACCTTGGGAATGTCCCTTAACCAGCAATCAGCGCGTGCTGGATGCTGCTAATGGGCAACGTTAGATATTTTACCGCTCCCCCCCCCAGTAATTAATGACCGCTCCCTAAGAGTTGCCTGCGGAGGAGGCTAACTCGTGGCCATTCATTATTATTATTTTCTTTGGCTCTTCAACCAATAATATTATCATGGCTAAATCGATAAGGAATCACTGGTAAACTACGATCTCAAACCGATTATTCATACAATCGTAACAAAGCGAGTCGAGATATTATCGTATATATAGGGGGATATTTCCTCTTATTTTATATGAGTCAAAGGAATTATCTTTAGCTTAATATCATTGTATTTTCTTTAAAACAAGAATGGCGTTTACCGATTCTTTCTTATTATTAATATAGAGTTAAAATTTTCCCCCGAGAACCTGGGAAAAATATAAAATGCGTCGGTGGTGTTAACGAGTAGTTGGAGGGGGTTTCTCAATTTGAAGCTTTATTCTATCTTACTATGTCTCGGTAGGAGGGCAATCGTTTGATTGGAATATCGCCGCGAAACATGAATTGACTGAGGTGACGCAGGAGTGACGAGAAACCTGCTCTATTCAGTTTGCATAGTAGCCAGTGTGAAAATAAATATTAGCATTTGTATCTTATAAACCCCTTCACAGATTCCGTTAACAAGATAACGTTTAATGTTAAATCTCATAGAAAACTAATTGCGCAGCCTAATGTGTATACATAGGCGCTAGAGGATATTTTAGTTTGTTTTCCAGGAATGGCAAAATTCCGTCTTCCAGTCCGAAAGATAGTTCACTACAAAACTGTCATTGATTAATTAAATGCTCTCGGCGTTCATCTTCGGGGGAAAGCTTTTTCAATTCAATAACAGCACTGCATATTTCGTTCGTCTCCCTTGCTTCCAGGCCAACGTTAACATATTTATTTAAAGGTTTTTATTTTCTAATAAACTATATTTGAAGGTTTGAAGGGGATAATTGCATCAGGTTCAAGGTAAACATTGGCAACATGCAATGAAAACCAACACGACGTGCTGAACACCACTAAAGGCTTCTCTCGGGGGTTTTGAAGAAATTCAAACTCGTTGCGTTTTTTAAATATTACTTCAATCATAGATTACTTGTGTGCAGCTATAGTTAAACTATGGGCTTAAATTTGGCTCAAATCGTTCTCTTTTGGCTTTATTTTTGGCTTTTTTGTTGACTCCGCGGTTATCACACATGATTAAAAATTTTTTTAAAGATTTTTATTTATCATGTAAAGTTTTGTATTGTGAAGTCAAACCAAACTCGGCACACAACTCGAAGTAACCTTATGCTCAGGCGACATTTACCTTATTTCAAGTGACTCAGCGATGCGAAGTAACTCGGATATTTTCTGATTTGAAACTGAAATCCTCTTGGGAAGATCAGAATATTACGATCAAAGTTTTGAAGAATTTTCCCCAAACACTTAATATAGAATCCAAATATATTTGACATCCTACTAAAATATGCTCTTTATTATTCTGCCAATAATATCAAACTGCTTTAGGTGGATATAGAACAATAAAAATGACAGCATTTACAGAATAAAGAAAAAAAACACATTAGAATCAGCTAAAAGTCTATTTTCCTTAACTAGTCGGGACAATTCGTTCAATATACACTTCAAATTCAGTCTAGTATTTTCACTCAACTACCCTATTATTTGAAAGCAACCTTTATGGATCATAAAAAAACTTCATTCAGCTAGGTTTTAGAAATTTAAATACGAAAATAATAAAGCAAGAGTGGCTTATTATGCTGATATATATATATGTCTAGTTAAGTACATTCAAGTGTGAGCCTGACTGAATAAAAACTCACTCCAGTGATAACGATTGTTAGTGAAATAAGAAATCTACGACAATTCTCAGTTGCAGCTAGAGGAAATTTGAAACACGGTTTCAGAGATGTTGCGGTGGTGACCGACCAAAACATTTAGGTTCAATGAGCGATGACAACTACAAAGCCCAAAAACCGGGATTCAGTGTTGTGTGGGTACGCTGGCTATTGAAAAAACACAGAACCTTAATAAAAGCACCATCTGTATTGAATAAGTAAATATCTCATCTATTGCAAGTGAAAATAAAACATGACTTCTGAAGACCACCTTTGAAAATACTTCAGTAAAATAAATAAAATACGAAGTGACAATAACAGTCCCTATAAATGCATGCAACACCAGATAATTCCAGCCGGCAAGCAGGGGTACAAACACACATTTCCCCACGTGTTTAAATAGATTAATAGTTTTAGGTCAGTGTTCCGAATGATGTAAGCGTACGCGAGTGACTGTCTTTACAAGCTTTTTAGGCAGGCAAAACTGCAGCTTAATGAATCCTAATGACAAGATGTTACAAATCAGAGAATTGTTTAATACGTCGGCTCGATATAGCATGAATTAGGCTATGGTTCGCTGCAAGACACGACAACTAGTGTGCCATTTCAGTTCATATATACACACTTACCTTATTTCTTGTCAATCCGAACAGACTCCATTGACATTACACTTTTATTGGCCACCTGACTGCGGGGAGATCCGCTTTAACACTTAGCTTAAAAACCTTAATTCGCCCCCGACTATTAATTTTATTATTGATATGAGAATCTGACAGCAATTAAATGAATAAAACATGCTTTAGAGAACATGCTTAAATTTGAACATTAAATATGCTTTTTCCCCCGGAGCTTTTTCTAGGCATTGGACTTATTATTACCGTTAACGGCGTCACTCATATTGACGTATATTGATCCTTGAATATTTCATATTAGTATATACCACACCAGTAAATATCACTTTTCGCGCGCTCTGATTGGCTACTGAAACAGTGAATACGATTTCATATCCACCTCCGAGTAAAGCAGAGATCATCTCGCGCGAGTTTTTGTCCATTTGACAGAAAATAAAATAACTATTTGGTGCTGGCTCAGTAAATATCCACCACTATTCACCTCCACTTCGGTGAATAATTGTTAATTAAGGCATATTGTTCGTTTTTAAGTGACGTCATCGCCACCATCTTGGTTGAACGTTAAAGTGCAACTAACCCCTTTTGCAATTTTTATGCATACGAATCTTTGAAAGGTTTTGAGTACTTCTGCGAAGAAATGTTTGGCTTACAGAGAATACTCTATGTTCTATGCTTGTTTGAAATGGTGAAATTTTGACCTTTCCTGACCCATGACCGTGTAAGAAAAAGCCTGGGTCGATTCTTTATCTTACGTCACCTCATTAATGCATTATTCTCCATGGCGGCTTTCTATCACAACAACATCGATATATATAGAGAATATGCACAGTCTGTGAGTTGTTACTAAAGAAAACAGTTATTTTAGAGTAAATGCTAAATATTTATTCAAATTATTGCAAAGTCGAATGAGTTGGATGACGTAAGATCAAGAATCGACCCAGGCTTTTTCTTACGCGGTCATGGGTCAGGAAAGGTCAAATTTTCACCATTTCAAACAAGCATAGAACATAGAGTATTCTCTGTAAGCCAAAAAAAATTTCGCAGAAGTACTAAAAACCTTTCAAAGATTCGTATGCATAAAAATTGGGTTAGTTGCACTTTAACAAGATATCGCCGCCATCTTGAAAGATTCTTGTTAGTTTCTCTTGTTATACATCAACCAACATGGCCGCCACGCCTTTGTTATCTGATCTCTGGGGATTGATTGCAAACCAGCAATTCACTCTGTTTATTCGCTTGCGTTTCGGTTTGAGATTTCTTGGGATCACAACTGAAAAATTAGCCGGGACGTGTTGCTGAAATGAGCGCTATAAAGAAACGTACCACGCATGCAGGCAACCTATTTACTAAAAAAAGTATTGCACGACCGACCGTTAATACACACCAGTTTTAGTGCCCTCTAACTCCCTTTAGCCTCCTCCGCAGCCATCTCTAAGTATCGGAAAAACCGCGGAAAATCGTGAATTGGGTTACCTGTGACTCCGGGAGACAAGAGGAGGACTGGGACCAATTTCACCTGCCACAGGGAGCCCATAATCTGATTTCTTCGAAAATTAGAGATGCCTGCAGAGGAGGCTAAACTCCCTTTAATATTGTGAGAACTTGTTGTCATTGAACTCTTTAGTCATCGCCAACTGATGCGAAACACTAATTACACAATGCGATGTCTCTAAAGTCGGCTTATTCTTTAATATCCCCTTTACGTCGCCGGACGTTCAAGGTGCACGTGCTAATAGTGTTGTATCTTTGCTGCAAATTATTCCTCGCCTAGACTCTATCTAAGTCTTGAGTTTCTATTAGCAGCAAATTTTTTTTTTCCTATATTTTGTTAGTTTCTGTATTCTTCTTTGTAAATGTATGAGTATTAAATAAAGCTTGCTTGCCTTGCCCATTATTTGTTATTTTAAAAGTGACCTAAAAATGGGGCTGGCGGTGGACGTGTCCTAACATATCAACTCCTTTTCCCGCAGCTGGATGTACGCTCCTAAATCGGCTCTTAATATCGACAAGTCGTTGCTATTGATTGCTTTTGTTTTGTCAGTAACTGAAAAGTCTTCACCGTTTAACCCAGTGCTAACTCTCTAACACCCACACATCAGTTAAAGACTCTCCGGTCGACCGTTATATGCGTTGCGAGGGTGTAGCTGTTGTTACAAACAAAACTGTAACTTATGGGAATACTAAAAACAATACTAAATTATATTGCTGTTGTTTTTACGCATTCAAGCGCGGCATTTCTTATTTATTCTATTTTATTTACAGGATTCGTCTAACACAGAAAAAAAAAGAGAAAAAACACAACAGCATAACAAACAGAAAGAAAACAATCAGGTAATGAAAACAATGTTGAACAGCGAAAGGCAAGGAGGAGCCCATAACCGGGAGTGTCCATATCTCCTATATAGCTGTCACAGCGTTTTCACAAGTTGGGCTATTTTTTGATCATTTTTGCCATCAATTAGTGGGTTGCACCAATGGCGGAACAAAAGATGCCTCATTGGCTACTTTTGTCATACCAACAACTTGGCTGCTTTTGTGATTTTATTCCCTTAGGAGTGATTGCAGGAACCGTTATAAAAAAACTCACCTAACTTATGAAAACGCTGTGACATAGGCCTCGTATGCGGGATAGACGTTTCTATAGTTATGGGCTCCTGACAGAGAAAATCTCCAATAACGCGGTCCCCAGAAAAACAAAAACAGATATCATACGAAGTTCGTTTGTGTCGCGCTAAGCGTAAATATAATGGTCGACGGAGAGTTTTGAAAGTGGGCAGCATGCAGATGTTCTAAACACAACTGTGTACATTCCGTGTGAATTACGATTCCATCCAACACTGTTTTGAGCCGGATTTCTGTGAGTGGTACTCAGTGGCAGGTGACGCTGTGCCATTTATCTCCCAAAACACTAACGTCTAGGCCTGCTGTTTATATAACACACCACGAATAACAGCTTTAGGCCAAGCTTTAATTATTGGCAAGGTCTAAACCGTCTAATGTTTTAAAAAGTGCCTATGAAATGACGTTTTTGTATTCAATTAAAATTAAGATTTCAGTTGAAAATCCTTTCGAAATGAGGAAGCAGATGGCGTTTTCTGTTTTTAAATATCTCATCTCGTTGCAGAGATATTCAGATTCTTCGAATATGGACATGTTCCGATTTAACGGTTTCTCCAAGCTTTCCCACTGATGAAACTTACCAGAAAACTACCCAGTAATACACTATTTGATCCAGGCTCCTTTCACCTTGAACATAAAATTGCATGATCTGTCTATGTTATACAAAATAATTTACTCTATGGCACTTACACATAATGCCTACATTTTGTCAAAACTTTTTATGATGCACCCACAGCAATAACATTGTGTTTGCCAATTAGCCGGTAACAAAACGAGCGGGAGACTGGAACCGAGTCAGTAAAACTAATTCAATTAATAACTAGTCAAAGTAAGCATTATTTTCCAAAAGAACAGATCAAACTTAGCTAGTCTGGAAAGTTTGGTGAACTTTGGCTCAATATTGACTATGCTAGAAGGAATCAAATATGTCAATTTTCCCATACAAACTCTGTTATTTTTTAACGTTGTCCCTCCAAACCATACATTCATTGTAAAATTTTGGAGGGACAAAGAAATTTCAATTGCTTATAATTCAGACAAGATTCACCTGAATCACGTCAAACTTGGCACACATGCTAATTTCAACATGATCTATCATGTGATGAACTTCATTTTAGAATTAGAGTAATTCTGATAAACTCGGTCCCAGTCCTCTGCTCATTTTGTTAACGGCCAATTAAAAGGAGAAATCCGGGAATTTCTTTTCTTCATTCGTTGATTATCACGTATTCCGATTGGCTCTTCGGTTATGACGCAAATGTTGTTCTTACAATACTTTTTAGTGGCCCAAACGGACTAAGACTTGTATAGTTTAATTTTCTCAAATTTTATCAGTAAATCGATTTTAAATATAACCTTAAACGTGTTGTGTAGGCAGAGCAACAGATGAAGTTTATTACTGGGTAGTTTTCTGGTAAGTTTCATCAGTGGGAAAGCTTGGAGAAACCGTTAAATCGGAACATGTGCATATTCGTAGAACATGAATATCTCTGCACCGAGATGAGTTAATGAAAAAAGAAAACGCCATCCTTCCTCATATAGAACGGATTTTCTACTGAATTCTTAATTACGATCGCGAGTATTCCGAACAATGAATACACCAAAACAAAATGTTGTTCACTGCCACGTTATCCATTGTCGTTAATGTTCTAACCATGATTTCAAAAGACCGCTTTGTGTCAGGAACCAATGACTACAATGGATAACGTGGCAGTGAACATCGCTCATTGTCAGACATTTATTCCATTGTGGGCGGGTCGTAACATTATGCAATAGCGTCTGTCAATCATAAATCTCTATTTCTCCCCCCCAAAAAACTCTGAATTTCTAACGAGACCTGAAACAACCATGGGGGCTGATCAAAGCAAGGTCCCGGCTAATCCACAGATCGAATTGGAATTTAGAGTGTTGATTTTTGCGGAGGGAGAAAAATCGGAGAACCCCGAGAAAAATCCTCGGAGCAAGGGCGAGATACCAACAAGCTCAACTCACATATGGCGAAGCGTCCGGGGATCGAACCTGGGCCACAGAGGTGAGAAGCGCTTAACCACTGCGCCACCCAGGCTCCATCAAGCACGGACACAAATTCTGTATCTGACTCATCAAACGTCTAGATGAAAAGAGTCGTGTTCCGTTATTTTGGCGATACGACTTATTTTGGCATAGCAAATCGAAGCAAAATTTTGTGTAAATCAGGACGAAATCTGTATCAGATTTACAGATCACTTATCGCTCAGTGAATTCCTTTGTTTTTGCGTGGTGAATTATTAATGAGTTTGATAACGATACTCACTGTTTATAAACATTACAACTGTTATGCTAATGTTAACTATGATTTCAAAAAAGGCCACTTTGTGTCAGAAACCAATCAAGAGTAAAGTAAAGTCAGGAACCCATAACTAGGAGCGTCCATATCTACTATATGGTTGTCACAGCGTTTTTACAAGTTGGGCTATTTTTAGATTATTTTCCCCGCCAATTGGTAGATTGCACCGTGGCGGAACAAAAGATGCCTCATTAGCTACTTTTGTTATACTAAACAACATGGTTGCTACGCTTTGGTGATTTGATTCCCTTAGGAATAATTGCAACTCAACAATAGCGGGAAACCATTCTAAAAATAACCTAACTTGTAAAAACGCTGTGACATAGGCCTAGTATGTGGGATGGACGCTCCTAGTTATGGGATCCTGGTAAAGAAAAATAACCTTCTTTAACGTCGGTAACTCGTGACAGTCTTGCGTGACTAATAAACTTGAGGCCGATGTTACGTTACAGCCTTGCGTGACTGATAAACTTGAGGCCGATGTGGGACCTACGATTTTACGTCCTTATCCGAGAAATGAAGACGTGAAGACCATTTGCAGTTCGAGAACGAGATTGTGTCACAAAGGCAGTACCTTCGATTCAGTTATTTTAAGGCCGGGGTTTGAACCCACGACATCCCGCACGAAAGACCGGCGCTTAACCACTGAACTAACTGGATCTCTGCATGGTTGGCACAGTAATGACAACGGATGACGTGGCGGTAAATATCGCTATTTCAATTAATTAAAATCCTAGGTTCTCACCTGTCAAATCCACCACAGAATTTAATTATATTTTCTAATAACTATTTTTTGTAAATTAAATTGTGGAAACAAATGAATCTGAATCTGCAAGCTTGAAAGAAGTTTATTTTTCCTGTGGCTATAATGTTTTTAATATAAGTTCGCGAAGGTGAATAGAACTGCGCATGCGTAACCACTGCCCTCATAAAAAATCCACCGGTTGTGAATTTGGTTCCGTTAATGTTTCCACCAGTTGTTTCTTGAAAACGGACTTTAAGTTATATATCAAAAACGAGTTCGAGTTTTTTATTGTGGTATCAAAGCAAAGAAAGCAAATGAATTCACTGTGTAATTCACTGTGAGTTTCAGTACTAAGTTATAAAATCATTTACTAAAAAGTTTAAGACCTCGGAACTCCAGAGCCTTCGTTTTTTTGGCCAGCGGAGCATAACGTTTTGCTGCGGTAATAATAATAATAATAATAATGAATTTCTATAGCGCCACTTCTACTAAGAATCCAGTGGCGCTTTACAATAATAAGAATTTAAAACATTGATATTAACCAATTGCATGCTAATTTACAATATAAATAGTAACTTAAAAGTCTATTTTTACAATATTTAAGATAAATGTTATACTAATACTAATCCTAGTCATAAAGCTAAGTAACGGTTCTCTAATTAAGATTATAAGCAATCTCAAAAAGATACGTCTTAACCATAGATTTAAAAGTGCTAAGACAGCTGCAGTGTCTAACATTAGTAGGAAGGGAATTCCAGAGTTGTGGTGCTATATACGAAAAAGCCTTATATCCATACGATTTAAGGTTACATCGAGGCTGTAATAGTAGTCCCTTATTTGCTGAGCGCCCGCCCGACCGGTGCACCAGCGCGCGCGGAACACGTGAGGTTTTCGAGTCCTGAATCGGCCTGGTCGATGTTGTATGGCTATTTAGCGCCGTCCTGTCATTTACATTCTATTCTCCCGTTTATATCCAAATTATCTCAGTGATAAGTCTGCTCGAGTCACGGCTAGCTTAACGGGTGCGTGTAGCGTGCGCTTGAATCACTTTTCTCTCATAATTTCCATCGTTTTTAAACTGCTTTTCCGCTTGACTATTTCTTCTTTGTTGTTGTAAAAACAAATTTACGATAGTTGAGTGTAGTAAAACCAAACGCAAATTACCCACAACCAGCCAATCATAGGAGCGAGTAATCACAAGTAACTCATAAATGGCTTCCCTGTGAGCCAATGACAAACCAAAGCAAAACCAAAACCAATTTGCGTTTGGTTTTACTTTGGATTCTGATTGGTTGGTTTACTTTCTCAGCCAATAGGAGAGCTTAGTAAACGCAAAATCAAAACACTTCCGACACTCAATTGAAATCCGCTCTATCAGGAGCCCATTACCAGGAGCGTACCTATGTGTTGGGTAGCGCCCACAGCACAGTAGACGATGTGGCTATTTATAGTTGCGAAGTTCTGGTATGCGATTACGTAGTCTTTTGTTCTCTTTCGCTTTAGTATTTTTAGCAGTTTGAACCGTGTTAATTACCAAGTAACAGATTTAAGGAACATTAAGGCTCGTGTCCGATGGGTAGGCACGCGGCCAACTGTCAAAACTTCGAGGCCTAATAAACTGCTTTAGAAGTCCCAAAATCGCCCCAAAACCACTCACATAACTTCATTAAGTATCAAACTTTTATTATTGAAGATTTATTTCGTAGGAATCGGAAAAGAGAATCACAAGGAGCAATGATATAAACTCTTCCGAGTTCGCTTATGAAACATACCACAGGTAACCCAACCGACTAATAAGCGAGAAATATATGTCGAGTCTGGGCTGCCTGTGCTGAGAGATTTAAGGATATATAGGTTAATTTTTAAATATGAGCTAGCTTATTAATATTATTCATCTTCAATGTTCTTATTTAGTTTTTAAATTTATGTAATTTGTATCATACCTTTTCGTGCACTTAAGTATTTATTGGTAATCTGTATTTAAACACAGAGCAAGTTACAATAGCTGTTATTATGACTGAGCCAAATGGTCAGCGGTTTCACCCATCAGTCCTCGTTAAAACGAGGCTTTCGGGTGAACCATTTCAAAACGCTGTCCCTTTCATGGTATTTGGCTGAGCCGTAATAACAGCTGTTTTCGGTGATTGCTTTGGTTTTGCGTTTACTTAGCTTTTCTATTGGTTGTGAAAATGTTTTGTAATCAGTCAGCGAATCTAATTCCAGAATAAAACCAATCGTGGTTTTTGGTTTTGGTCATGCACGCCATCAATCCACGATTGCGTTTACTTTTCCTCCTGATTGGTTGCTTTCTCATGCCAGTAAAAACAATCGGTATTCACTTTAGTTCGTGATTGGTTCGTTGTAATTGCTTTGGTTTTGGTTTTACTACCGGTCAACTGAAACCTGCTCTATGATTCTGTAACACATGATTTGTTTTTAATCACGTGCAATAAAGAGATTATATTATTATTATTTATAGCAATACTATGACCATAAATCGTCCAAAAATGATTGAACAATATTTAAAACACTTTACTGCACCTAAATAAATGATTTCTGGCTAGGGCTTATAGACACTTTAAGAACTCTACTGATAGAGGACAAGATTAAGAAAATGGAGAAAGAAGAAGGGAAAAAAATAATACTGAGACGTGGAGCGAATCCAGGACAAACAAGGCAAATAAAGAACATTCAAAGGTAAGCTTGGCTTCGCCCACGGTGATCCAGGGCGTCGACTTGGCTCATTTTGCTTGCTTGTTGTTCTTGTATGTTCTCAGCTGTTCCTGGGCAGCTGGTTGATCATGAGTGAGATGAAGGTGAATTTTCGGTTCCGAGGTCTTCATTCAAACTACTCGCAAGAGCAGATTATCGGCGAGTTAGATCGTCACTCGGAGTCTTGAATATCACTCTAAGCTAGCTCTGGCAGAAGTTAAATCTGTTAAATCGGATGAATAAGGCTAGTTGAAGGACCTCTTGCAAGATATGCTAATGTCTCCGAAATTCATTCAACACACTCCTTACCGCTACATTCATATATTTTCTGTACTCAACGCTCAACTGACATGTTGATTTTTATGGAGAGAAGAAAACCGGCGAACCTGGAAAAAAAACCTCGGAGCATGGATGAGCATCAACAAACTCAACTCGCATATGACGTCCCACATTGGTTTAGATAGATAGGCATAGATATATCGTTTATTACAAATGTATCTTAATTACAGTGCAGAAACTCAATGAATAAGGCCGCGGTGTCACAATAAGACAAATTGAGATGACTTATATTAAGATAAATATATATTCTACTGATAACCTATACTAATAAAAAAACACAAGTAATTATGAATGTATACAAGCTAATATATAAAGCTAACTATAGGAAAGATCAAAAATGTAAACTATTCTGTGAGCATTTGAATTGTCAGTTGGTGATGAGCGCCAGAGATGTGTTTTGAAAACGGTCACTTTAGTTAAGGTAAAGGGCCTTACCATGGGTAAAGGGCCTTACCATGATAACGTAATGAAAGTAGGAAACAATGTATGGGGGCTAGATAGTGTGGAAGTAAATGCTATAATTGAGCTTGGGGGTTGACAAGGATTTTACGGAAAAGCGTATCGCAAATTTATTGTCTGCGGTCTGAGGGCTTGTTTTGTCCCGATAGGTTATTTAAATTCCTACATAAACACTGTATTTCGCGTCATGTTTGCACTTAAGATAAAAAGTAAACAGAAAATATATAAGCAAATACCGTGAACAAAAACCCTGCAAAAATACGTTGGATCCGAAGTGAGGACCTATGCAGCCAAATATAAACAATTAAGAATGACTTTCTTGACTGTGTTGTCGATGTGTAAGTTCCATTTGGAATTATTTTGGATTGTAACACCAAGGGTCTGATTTATCTGTCGCTTATCGTAGGATCTACGGGTTCTTGACTCTCTTTGGGTGAAGTTGAAATATATTAGTTATTGACCAATCCAAGACTTCGGTTAATAGGTGTCTGCGCAGAGCTTTTTTCTCCTGTTTTCAGTACGATTTCATAGATAACATCCCTATTGCGTCGTGTACACGAGTGCATGTCTCCGGGGCTTTAGCTTAAAATAGCACTCATTGGAGTGGAGCTTATAACACTGTCTATTACCCCTATTATTCGGCTAAAATACCACTCCTCTTAGCCAAGCAGATTGCAAAAATGTCTTAGCCCATATTATTGATGCCATCTTAACCTAAAGCTCGGTATATATAATGTTTCATATTTTATCATTTTTTGGCTAGTGGGTGTTTTGGGGCAACATGCATTTAGAAATAGGCGTGGTAATCATGGATTCGAGTGTAATTCGGGATTAATTTGAACGAGTGAGTTTTTGAAAGGGTATCAAAATTGCATGAGGCCGTAGGGCGAGCTTTTTGACAAATCTCACGCGAGTTCAAATTTTAATTAATCTCGATTTGCACTTGTGAGAAAGCCATACGATTACTTGTTAATAATATTCATCCACGTATTAATTGTGCTTTTTGTTGTGTTATTATTCAGTTTCCAACTTTTGTCGACCGTAAATGCGCATGAAATGTCTCGTTATTAATCTATATATACGGTTGCAAAAAGTATTGAAAGACCGCCGGCTCTCATTGAATCACAATTCAAGCATGAGGCTTTAACGGATATATTATTCTCACATCTGAGGTATAATTACATGTGATTACACGATTTGGCACTGGTGAGTTGGCATAAACTGATATAGCTGCTCGATCTTAGCCAATCAAATTCAAGAAGTCGTTGCATGTATATTATTAGTATAGGTAATCATATGATTCGAGTGCAATTCGGGATTATTTGAACGAGTGAGGATTTTCAAACTCAATATGAGCTCTTTGAAAAATCTCACGAGTTCAATTTAATCTAGAATTGTACGAGAAAGCCATATAATTACTTGTAAATAATATTCCTTCGCGTATTTGTACTTTTTGTCGTGATGTTATTCAAAGGATTTTGCTTCAGTTTTTCAACTTCTCCCGGCTGTAAATGATAGGTAATTTAATCAAATGGGGACGAGTGAAATTAGGCGGGATAAATTTCACGCGTGTTTGCCAAAATCGAAGTAATTTTACACATTAATATTATGGAGGGCAAATTTCGAAAAAAATAATTTAAGCGCGCGTAGGCGGCGTTTGAAATTTATAAATTACACATGAAATTTCAAGTTAAAATTAGGGAGTAATTTGTCCTCTATGGAGCGTTTTCACGTAACGTCATAGCCGCCATGTTGGTGTACCTTTAACAATAGATTCTTCGTTAGCTTCTTTTGTTAGGTACACCAACATGGCCGCCATGCCCTTTGTCATTTGAATCTCTGGGGATTGAGTGAAAACCCTCTATAGACCCTTTGCACGTGACGTCATGGCCGCCATGTTGGTGTACCTTTAACAATAGATGGTTTGCACTCAATCCCCAGAGATTCAAATGACAATGGGCATGGCGGCCATGTTGGTGTACAGAACAAAAGAAGCTAACGAGGAATCTATTGTTAACTGTACACCAACATGGCGGCTATGACGTCACGTGCAAAGGGTCCATAGATTCTTCGTTAGCTACTTTTGTTAGGAACACCAACATGGCCGCCATGCCCTTTGTTATTTGAATCTCTGGGGATTCAGGAAAGTTCTATATTGTTGCAAAAGTTTGGAAACACCGCCGCCTCTCAGTCAATCCAATTCATGAGTTCTGGTTGGATATATTTTGTTCACATTGTATTAGATAATTTGGCACTTCATGGAAAATGAGCGCGTACGATTTTTCTTCACGAGTAGAGGCGTATCAGAAAACGAACGAGCGAGTCTGATACGCCTTTTCGAGTGAATAAAAATCGTACAAAGCATTTTTCATGCTGCTATTTGTTTATTTTATAAGTATACTTACAGGTTATTTCATGGTTTTCTATGGAATACCGGCGAATATTTCACGAGAAATTTGTATTATTTGGAAAGGCGAGTTGTATACCAAAATAATATGAACCAAAATAATATGAATTTCGAGTGCAATTTTCGCCAGTATTCCATAGAAAACCATGAAATAACCATATTATCCTATAAATAACAAATTTACGCGAAGATTTATCACAAAAACAAAGTAACTTACCGGACGATAGACTGCGAATTTTCTCGCCGGAAAACAAAAGTTGCGTCTGCAGACTAATTATGTATTCAAAATCTTAAATTCTTATTGGCTGATAAAGAAATTTCCTGCATTTTAATTGGCCTTGATCTAGCCATGAAATACTGCTCTGTATATCATAGAAAAACCATGAAATACCGTCCTGTATTACATAGCAAAGCTGAGCTCTGATTGGCTAAAATATAATATTTATAGGATAATGAATATATAAAGCAAATTTTACTAGTACAATATGCAACACCCGAAGGGGGGGGGGGGGGGGGGGGGGGTACTCCTGTTTGTGACGTATTATGTATGTGCCGCCCGGGTGGGTCAGGGTTTTGAGCTCAGTTTGGGTAGGTAGGGTCAGGGTTTTGACCTGATTTGGGCAGATCAGGGTAAGGATTTGAGTATAATTTGGGTGCAGTCAGGGTCGTGGTTCAGTATTTTTTAGGCAGTTAATTTTTTTTAGCTACTATGTCAAAAAAAGGCATTCTGTTGCCGCATTTTGATCGCCTGCCCACATGCAAGCACTGAGGTTCCCATACATCGTGACGCCGCTAATTCGTACTTCAGTACAAGTTTATCTATGTACTTCATCTGCTGATTTGTTTACCCAATGCCACGTCCCGACTTGAAATGTTCCGTATTTTGCATGAAATCCCGGTACGCGGTATACCGTGTTTTGAAAACAATTTAAAGAAGGGGCAATCAGGGTTTTTTTTTCCCAAAAGGGGGCAATCAGGGTTTTGGAGCTCGGATTGGGTCAAACAGGGTCAGGGTTTAAGCCTCTTGGCCTCACGTACATACCCCCCCCCCCCCCGGGATGCAACACCAAGCCGTGCGTCTCGTTGATTTTAGGAAGCCACTAAAGTGTTCACAAGCAATTTAACATTCTGATCAATAGAGTCAGAACGATCCAAAAGAACCCTAAAAAATTCGTACCTCCACAAAACTTTGCAACATGAAGTTACTTGGACTAGAAAATTCTTGTTTATGTTCTAGACTACTAACAAATTCGTAGGCCGGGAATATTTTGCCATAGTATTTTCGGTTGACGCGATTTCCACCTAGAAAATCCGAACAGCTAATAGCTTACTAGAATACGTCAAAAGACTTAGTAGGTGCCTTAAAATGGCTAGATGAGCCGCAGACAACTGGTTTCAAACGAATTTCAAAAAGTACTCGTTGGGTGCCCTTGGAAAAATTCGCCAAAAGTCTGTAATTTTGTAAAACTGTTCAAGTATTAATTCAGTGAGGTTTACGTTTCTATCGGTTTTTCTTCGAGTATTCTGGTTCTCTTGTTCTTCAACAAAGCTGTCGATCGTCCCGGCTAAAGACCAAAACCTTTCGTGTTTGAATGAAACCTCAAATAGGGTTGTCCACGTTATGCTCAAAGAGTCTCACTATTATGCTCAATTATGCTCAAAAAAAAATTCAGATTAATTAATTACAATTAACTAATTAATTGATGTATTCATTACCTGAATAATTCTGACGGTTTCCAGGATATATGTAATTATCTCTTGTTATATTGGAGCATGGTGGCGCTTTCAATGTAGTCAATGTTGTCACGAAATACATTTTCTAATAATGAAAACACCTCTCTCCACAGGAATCCCAATTTCGATTTTTTACCTATTTCCGGGAATTTTCCTCACAATTATGCCGACATAATAATGCTCGATGCTTTTGCCTCACTATAATGCTCGAAATTATGCCGGCCCTATCACCTCAAAGCCCGCGCGTTTGTTGGTTATAGACGTAAATTTTGATACGATAGTTTTTCACTAGTGAAATTTCGTCGTTCACGCTTATGATTGGACGTACTTTGTTTTCACACTGGTGAAGAAACATCGTTCCTGCTTCTTATCGGCTGCTGACAATCTGCATATCATTAATATGCATAACTTTTTCAGTGGGTGTATTACACGGTTTGACACTGGTGTCTAGTATAAATATAACTGATCTCAGCGAATCAAATTCAAGAAATCGTTGCATGTATATTTCTTTTATTAGACAAGCAACTACGGAGGTTATAAACAATTTACGATAGAGTGTTAATTAGATAACAGCACATTAGCCGAATATAATCTTGATGGGTGGTAAAGTACTTTCTGTAGAAAATCGGCCTATTTCAGTATTAAGTCAAAGCGGAGTTCCAGCTTGCTGGTACAAAATACAACGTCCTATATGGCACTTCCGACTCCACAACTCTAAACTCTGCCTAGGGGTACCCTGCATTTATTGTTAGCTTATTCATAGAGACTCCACCAGGAAACGCGACGCCATTATCCGTCTGGTTTGCAACAACGCCTTAAGATACCGCTTAATTCGCGTCTAAAGTCCCTTCTAAAAAGCGCATAGACGAAAACGTTTACACTAGAATTAAAATATAGCGCCAAACGTATAGCATAGATAAATTCTTTGGATTTAGGAAACTTTCCAGTTATGGTTCGGTACCATAATTCATAGATCCACAGGGCGTTGCATAACACTGAACATAACACAAGTACTCCAGTAACTGTCACTGTTCCATCTCTGTTCCTTCGTCGAATGCGCTCGCTCGGAATCAAATTCTCGTCTTCGTCATCGTTTCTAATTGCGGAGTTCGTTGCTAGCTGTAACTCGAAACCTTTGATTACCTTTTTATGAGCGCGAACGACTTTCACTATACGAACGTATGCAAAAACCAGGAAAACAGTCGGTAGGAATGCAGAGAATACGGTATTCGTCACATTCTCGATCTTCTCGACGGTTTTGTTTCTATCTGGGGAGAGGATGATGATCACATAAAGTGGTGTGTTTAGAATAGCAGCGACGCTCCATGAAGCAATAATCAGGTATAAAGCCCGTCTCCGTCTCATGAACGCTTGATAAACATAAGGGTGAAAAACTCCCAAGTAAATGTCAAACGTCAGCATAAAAAGATTTATGTTAGACGCATACAAAAACACCGATGTGAAACAGTTCAGTAAATCAAATTTCGCGTAGGTGCAGGAAGCGAAAAACGTGCATATGACTAGCACTGGGACGTTAAACGCTCCAATTAGAAAGTCCGCCACTGCTAACGATAAGATGAACCAGTTTGGCGACGCGTGTTGACGGAGCTTCTTCCTCGATAATGTGAGGTAAATAACCAGCGCATTGCCAAATATGGCAGCAAAGGCAATGAGAATGATGCAAGCCCAGTACCAGTCTGGTCTGGTTAGCCGATAGATACCAGGCAGTGAGTTTGCAGAGTAATTCCCAGATGCAATGCCAGCGGAGGAGTTATTCATAATCCGTTTGAACTGTTTCTGTGTTGCAAGAATCTACTTTATCTACTTCCCCTCTCACAAGTTTCTATTGTCTTGAAGTTGCTGTATGCGGGAACGTTTTCCTAAAAGATAATCCTCTTCGCCTTGGCCTCGATGTGAGACTGAATGGAACCTTTCTCCAGATGTCCGCCTTTACGTTGTTACGATTCAGGTAGATAATTAATCAACATTACCGCGGTAAATCGCGCGGCTATAGTAGTATACACCAGGCCACAACTAAGCAATTACCCAGAGCAACACGGGTACAGCGTTTTCTCGGTGTTAGAAGTTGAATCCCAGGTTACTCTCGTTTCCTGGTGCACTAAGCGAAGCCTTGCGATTGTGATGCTCAGTAAAGCTCCCGTTGCTAAATTTATCTCCGGCCTAATAACATGACTAAATTTCCAAGACGCGACAACATCTATTGGATATAAATAACCAAGGTAAATGGCAGCTGGTTACTTTGGTAATATTGGGCGATTCCAGTCCTCTTGGACTGCGCTCGTGCTAGGATTGAAAAATCCACCAGCCTTGTCTTCGCTTCAATTGTCTAATACTAGTTGAAATGTTCTTCGCTCTCGACTAAGCTTTCTTGCAAGTTCAACGCTTTGCCACAGTGTTATCGGATTATCGTAATAATACTTGAGTCGACGCCTCAAGCCCTGCGCGTCCTATTTTCCTTACTTCTGCGAAGCTAATGCTAAATCATTAACATAAACTACTAGTAGTGATGAGGGTACGTCTTTTTGACAGCTCGAAATGGTGCTTATATATGCAAATCACAACTAAACCAGATGAAAATATACTATATACTACTACCAGTTGTACTACCAACTACTACTACTACTAATAATAATTTCATTTACCAAGGGTTACATCGGTTACCTACAAGATAATGTTCAGATAGCCTTTGAAAATATACAAAAACATGAGTCGGGCGAAATAGTCTCATTAAATTGAAGTACGTAAAACTCATATCATACACTATATTACACTGTGCTATACTAAACTATGAACAAAATGATTATATTAAAATAACGTGTAGAAGTATAATCTTATTAATTTAACAGTCAAGGGCAAATATTTCGTAATATATTCTAGACTTAATATAATTATAGAGTAGGATAGCTTCCGGGCATAAAGTGGCAAATAACGACTCTTGTGTTAAGACTGAACGTACTGTGTTAAAATTGCACGCACGAATTTAAGGTGGCTAGCGGGTATTGTGACATCCAAATTGGCATCATAAAGATTCGATATTGAAGAAAAGTAATCAAGTCAGGCAAATATGATCGCCGATTCCAATTCTACCCGTAATCTATAGTTTAACACTGTTTTAACTGCAAGAAAATCGAGAAAGCGGGACGGAGTATATCACTAGATGAATGACGAAAGGTCAGTTGTAAATATTTCGTGAAAAGCAGCAATTTTGAATTGATGTAAATATTAAAAAATCTAAACGAAAAATTTGGCCTTGTTCGCGACAACTTATTTTGTGATATCATGTGTAATTTATTTTCGTTTCATGAATACGTTTTTGTGCAATGAGGTCGGGAGTTTAGCTTGTCAGTTGAAACCTTTAAAATCACTCCTAGCCTTTTCTCCTCTGATCTTTCTAATTATACGCAAAAATCTCATAATCCTGTTTTCAAATTCCTCATGTGTATTCAGTCACTCGTTCAATAGCACTGAATATATTTTTCATTTGATTTATAGTGACAATGAGGGAAAAACATTTAAGTTGAGTTTTAAGTAAGAAAATATATTGAACAGTTTTGTTTTGTTGTATGCTTTTTCATTTACTCTTAAATTTGAAACAAAACGTCGAAATAATGCCCGAAAAACTATAACCCTTCCAATATGTTAATTTACTCAATATAATTACTTTAGTTTTCGTAGTTAACACAGTAGTTTCCCATTGTGTTAAACTATAGATTACCGGGTAGAATTGGAATCGGCGATCATATTTGCCTGACGTTTTACAAGAAATTCTCGAACATAATATCTTGCGGTGACATATATATCTCTTTTGCTGTAGAAGTTTCCATTCCATCGATTTTATGGAAACTCGTTACCAAAAAGGTTCATGGGTTAGTATAACAGCGATATAAAAAAAAAAGATTTTCGCATTTTACGTCGAAACAAAGGATCGAAAGAAGTACTTATATCTCCGAAAATATTATGTAATTCTGTTTATTCAATTAAGCAAAGCCCAAAACTTACGGCACAAACAAGGAGAAAGCATCAACTATAACCATGAATACATATCAGGATTTTAAAGGCATGCACCTGCCTCTTAATACCTGCCGCGGAGTGAATTCATATCGAGAGCAATTGAAAGTTAAAACTTTATCTCTCAGGCGTCATCCGGCCTGTTGTCGTTCCGTTTCCAGTATAAATTTGCTTCTCAGGAAAGTCAGGAAAGTGTTATGAAACACACTTTCTGAAACTGAAATGTTTAGCAGTTCTGTTTTTCTAAACATGTGGTTGGTGCATGAAGTTAATCAGTAAGGAAGGCGTCAACAAGGCGTTATTTTCGCTTTATGTTGTTTTTATTCGATGCTTCAGTGCTTTATTTAAGGTTAAAGTAAAAAAACAAGGCGCATTATAACACTCATGAACATTTTCTTTTTGCTTTTCTACATTTTTTAGAAAGCCGTTAAAACTTTACAAGGTCTTCCTTAGATGCCTCTTAAGGCAGAGGAAAGACCATTCTTATCTAACACATGATC
Organism: Actinernus sp. WN-2022; assembly: GCA_030867875.1. NCBI lineage: Eukaryota > Metazoa > Cnidaria > Anthozoa > Actiniaria > Actinernidae > Actinernus > Actinernus sp. WN-2022. The sequence goes on from JAOWCC010001634.1 coordinate 89,433,584, forward strand.
GTAATTTTAAACGAACAGTCCGGCTTTCCTCGCCTAATACTCGCCTAATTAGCATATGTACTGTCTAGAGGTCTAACGAGCTTCACCACCCGATGATAAATAAAGTTAATATATCTAGAGACCGGAGTCGGCGCTAACTCTATGCCACACTTCTTACGAAGCCCTAAGAGTTACAGAATTCATCATTTCCATGAATTTCGCCATCGGCAACATTCAACAAACTACTGACCCGGTTGTTCGAAACAACGGCAACTTCATCCAGTACGGATAGCGTTAATCTGTAAATATGTGAACAGTTTACCTCCGTCGGGTTAGCGAATTTACTCCGGGTTTATAGTGCCAACTACGAACAACTGGGTCCTGTGAATTAACTCGAGACTGAGCAAATTATCAATACATCGCCTTAGAGTTTAGACACATTGAATAGACTGACTTAGTCGCCCCATTTCACATTAGGTGATCTGACACAACAAAGATGCAAGCTGAGTAAAGCTTTTCCTTTGCGAGGCTTCCGCACAAAACATGTCATTATTTTCGTAAACATAATTTTCTCAGGGCGGGTACAATGGAACCGAAACTTGTAAATGTTTGAAGACATTAAGCAAACAGTTTTCTATTTTAAGTATTCATTAAGCTTAGGTAATATTTGATTGCGAATATTTGATTGTTTCCTCCCCGACGATCATGCCGGTCAATAATAGACCAGTTCGCGGTAAATTCCGACATTTTGAAAGGGGTGCAAACATGGCGCGAAATACATTGGGAAACAAATATATCGCCAATCAGAGGACCATTACTAGGCTTTTAACGAAACTGGCAGTTACTGACTAATTTTAAATTTGGAACTCGCGAAAATTTCTCACGTGGAACTGTCATAACACTCGGTGAAGATCCCAGCCCACTTTCTTAGTCCTCTGATTGGCGATATATTTGTTTCCGTTCCTCGAGCGGAAGTATAATTTCACGCTTGGGGGTCCCCTCGTGAAAAAAGGTGATTTGCATCGTTTTGGGTGTGGGCGGGAAATTTTCGACCGCTTTGGTCAGTCTGGTTCTTACTTAAGAAATAGAAAACATTTCCCGTGTTTCTATAGAGTTATAGAAACACGAGTGGGAGTTTGGGAGAACGAGAAATGCCAGTGGGAACATGAGCCCGAAGGGCGAGTGTTTCCACAGCTATTTCGAGTTCTTCCAAACTTCCACAAGTGTTTCTATAACTCTATAGAAACAAGGGGAAAATGTTTTCTATTTCCTTTATAAAATAAACAAATAAAAGCACGGAAACGCTCGCTTAATTTGATAACCAAAACGTCAATTCTCACAACTAGCTCAAGCGCGCGCTCAACTGACTATGTTTCTATAGAGTTTTAGAATAAACCAACTAGTGGACTATTACAAATCCTGCATTCTGATTGGCTACCCTACTATAGGTCTATTTGTGATAGCCCATGGTAGAGGAAAACCGCACGCATTTTCACGAAATAATAACAGTTTTTCAACTTCAATTTGTTTCTTTCTATTATTTTCTACTGTCCGACTAGTTAGTTTATACTAAAACAATTAGACCCCTCGCCCTCATGGGCTACGAGTTAAATAGCCCATTCGGCTGCGCCTCATGGGCTATTGACTCGTATCCCATTCGGGCTGCGGGTCTAATTGTTAAATAGAAACACGGCTTACAGCCAATCAGAGCGCGCGTACTATCGAAACTATTTTATAAAGATCATTGGAAGGTCGTGCTTTTTGGGTTTTGAGGAGGCCGTTTGGCGATGATAAATTTGATGGATTTTCCTAAATCTCTGGTCAGATGTTGCTTGATAACTATTCCCTCCTGTGCCGAAAGCTGAATAGCGAGCGAAGAAGAAAAGTGCCGATTTTGGGTGATCTTTGAGGTAACAAGTATGTGCTTTGGCGAGGTCGAGTTGCCTACCTTGTTAATTTTTTTAGAGCCGCGGCCAACGGTCAACATTTCGAATCCTAATCAATTGCTTTAGAAGGCCCCAAATCGCCAAAAAACCACTCACACAACTTCATTAAGTATCAATCGTTTATTATTGAAGATTCATTTCGTAGGAATCGGAAAAGAGAATTCACACGAATCAATTATATAAACTCTTCTGAGATCGTTATGAAATTAATCGATAAACCACAGGTAACCCAACAGACTAATAAGCGGGAAATATACGTCGAGTCTGGGAAGCCTGTGTGTAAACATAGAAATGTTGCCATCTGTTCTGCCGTCTGCTGACGAAACCGTCGTCCTCGACCCAGTCTAACTCGGCATTGTGTGCCGTCCTCGAGGGCGCTGTCGTCGTTTCAAATCTCTAATGCAACTCTATCTTTACATATTTTATTAATGAAGAATTTTTTTTCCATGTAAGATAATCAGGGGCGTAGCCAGGGTCCCGTTTTAGTATAGGCATGAGCAACTGAGCGAAGCGAGGGAGTCATCTAGGGGGGTCATGGGAGCATCGTCCCCCTGAAAAATTTGAAATTACGATTTTTTTTGTGTAGGCACGTACCTTTTTGCCTTAAGCCAGCTACGCCACTGAGATTGACAGTGCTAGGTACCCACGGTTTGAACGATTATTTATACCGTATTGAACTGTTCTAATTCTCCTCTGTGTCATTGTGGTTCTGGTATTGAAACGGCAAAGCATTTCTTTTTAGTCTATCCCAGCCATTCTGCTCTGAGAGTTTCGCTCTTTGCCTCGGCTGCTCGCCTTTTAGGTATTACTTGGGTCAGTTGAAGCTCAGTACTGACTCTCAAAAGTATGCTCTTCTTATTTATGAGCCTAGTGATATTTCAGTGAATTTTAAAACTAAATCTCAGTTGTTTTTTCGTAGAGTTCAAAGTTTCATTATTGATACTGGGAGATTCACTGCTTCAACCTAATTCTTGTTACGTATACTCTTTTTTTTCTATGCTGTAGGCCATTCTCAAATTTCTATGTAAACCCACTTGTTGAGTAGTGCTGCTCTTGGGGTGAATGTAGCGAGAAAATGTTTTTTAAAAAAGATTGACTGTTGGGACACTTTCTAGATTAAATTCCGGGCTGACATACGCGGTTTATTATCATTGTAGCGACCACGTTTGGTTAGAGCTCTTCGATGTTCTGTGTTTTTTTTGTATTTTTTTTTCCGATATATAATTCTCGAATTTATAATCGCTTTTCAATTATCGGTACATGTTCTTGATTTGTTTCTGCGTACCGATCTGTGACTATCGTCGACAAGGCTTTTAGCTTGATCATGATCTCCAGTTTTGTAGTTCTGTCTCGTATCCTCGGTTCAAAAAGGTTTTTGAAAATCTTTTAAATTACATATTATTAAATATTGTAGTTACTTGGGAATTACACATATATCCAAAGCCGTTTTGAAATGAAGACATCTTGACTAGCGAGACCCATTTTTCATTCTCCATTGGACTATGTTTGCGTTTTTCACGCGGAGTCTGTTTTCATCGAATGTTAAGATACGGGCCCAGAAATTGATACTCTGATAGACAAATATTCCTTCCCACCTCTCTCAAGACGAAAGAGATCCCACCTCTCTCAAGACGAAAGAGAGAGAGAGCCGAGGAACCTCTCCACGCAACCGCTTTCCTATCGAGCATGCGCAAGTTATGTCATACGTTTGACGTCACTTCCTCTGTACGGCTCTCGAAGATGGACTAGTAAAGAAGAACTCTATAAAGACATCCTTTTTTTAAGTTGTAATCCATGCCTTACGATCAAGCTTTTTGAATCTCTAGTAAAACCAATTCTACTATATGGAAGCGACGTTTAGGGGACCGATAAGCCCGATGATATAATATAAGGTGTACATATTAAGCTTTGTAAGATGGGTCGGAAAATACGCTAGCAACTCTGCCTGTCTAGCAGAACTGGGGAGATTTGCACTACATAATGATGCAAAATTCAGATGTATTAAATTTTGGACCGGCCAGTCTAGAGATTCAAGTTGATGTACACGTTCGTACAAAGCTCCAAATAAAATACTGTCTGTCCGTCTGCGTAAAATATAAACGGCGACTGTCGGTTGTGTGCAGAGGTTCATTTTTCTCTCTCTTCCTTTCGTCATGAGAGAGAGAGAGAGAGAGAGAGGGGGGGGGGGGGGGGGGGGGGGGAGGAAAGGAATCAGGGTAAGAAAGTAACTGCTTTACATTTTATGTCAGTAATAATGGGAAATCGCCCAATTCGGCACGGCAAGTCTTGTTCATTGTATTTCCTGTAGAGTCCCCAAACTTCGCTACAGTATATAAGAATAGGCTTAATTAATATATCAAAGAGGTGCATCGATCGAAAGTAATGCACCGTCCAAAAATATTTTCCCCTGCTCTTGCATGCGTAATTATAAAAGGATTTAAGCACGACTGTTTTTATTTCCTTCTTTGCATTCGAAACGCATGATGCGTTTGCAAGCAATAACGATTTAATTTATTTCCGTTTCGGATTAAATATTAATATTTTAGTCTTACTTTCGTTTATTTGTAGGCAGCCATCAAGTTATGGAAAGCACTCAGTTATTGGATGAGGTTGAGCATGATAGCGAAAATTATCAAGACAGAAGTCTGTGTTATCTGCCGAAGCCAAAGGCTTCAATATAATAATTGTTTTATTATACCTTTTAAATTCCTGGATGCGCGCAAGCCCAGGAACGAGCTCAGGAACGAGCCCCGTATCGGGATGGCTGGGGAAATCGTGCATTCTTTGTCACTCACTCCGGCACTCGCTCACTCACTCACTCACTCACTCACTAAGATGTTAGCAGAATGGAATGCTTGGAATGCCAATTGATAATTAAATGACATATCGGTTACTATAATCTTAATAATTGAAGATCGATGTCGAACATTAATTGCTGTTGGAATTGACGCTGGTCAAGGCACCTCATCGGGTCCGCTAGCCTCGTGCTTCTAACAATAAAGTGGCAATTAGGCTACTTCTTTATTTGTCGAACCAAATATTGTACCATGTGGGAGATTTGTGTCCTCGAGCGATAAGCGCCATATCATAGGCATGCGCATTTGGAACCCGCCGATAATGACGGAAACCCTTGTACGTTTTCATGCCTAACTCGCCCAATATTAATGGCATGCGGCTCAAACTATGACAGACATGATATCGGGCCCCCATTAATCGCTTAGTGGTGTTGTCGTAATGATGACGTCATAGGTCACGTGATTTTAAGTACATGCCCGTATCTACCTCAATTTTAATGCTAGACAGCTCAAACTTTGACACGCATGGTATTTGGTTCCCCATGAATTACTTAGTGGTGATGTCGTAACTATGACGTTATTTAGTGGTGATGTCGTAACAATGACGTCATCGGTCACGTGATTTTAGTACATGCCCGCACCTCCAACATTTCTAGTGGCAGGCATCCCAAACTTTGACGGATATGGTATTGGGTTCCCATCAATCTCTTAGTGGTGATGTCATAACGATGACGGATATGGTATTGGGACACCATGAATGACTTGGTGGTAATGTCGTAATGATGACGTCATTGATCACGTGATTTTTAGAAAGACTGGAAACATATCTGAGAGCTTAAAATAGCAAAATGTCACACAAAAACTAATTTCTCTACTTTCTAGCGTAAATGGTTGTATTTGCTTTCAGATAATAGCAGTGTGACGTCACAATCTACAGATAATATCTTCATATAATATTGTACGCAAACGCAGTCAATGCAAAAGCCAGCTATCGAGAATCTCAGCCAATCAGAATTGAGATAGTGAGTAAAATGGTTATAAGTCGGCTAACCTAATACGGTTGCGTATTTTTACGAGTCATACGTATTTTGGCGAGCCTTTAAGTCGTTTATAATATAAAGTCTACCAAGAAATGATATTTTCTTTCCATAATAACCATAAAACGCGCACGCGAGCTCGTGAATGGTGATGGGAACCCATTTGACTGTATCTACCTAAATACGGTTTCATATATTTGGAGCCGTCTTGGGTATATTTCGTGCGTTCTTGGCAGAATTATATCATAATAAACAGCTAATCGTTATGTTATTTAATTTCTGGGCGTTATTATCTTCATTTCGTATTCCCGGAAGATCACTAAAATATATGTTAAAAAGCGTTGGCGATAGCATATATACAACCTTGTTTCACACCGGCCGCTGTGGCAGCTGAATTCCTCAAAGATACAATCGTTTAGTTCAGTATACAAGCCCGGAGTCTTTGTTATACATATCTTTTATAATGGATAGAAAGTTGCCTAAAATACCGTAATTTTTGAATTCCCTTAAGGTACTATCAAAAGCTTTACTAAAATCTACGAAACGGCTGTATAAAAACATCCTGTGTATAGGTTTATTTTTAACATATTATCGGAAAGGGCTTTTAGCAGTAGAAGATTATCACTCGGGTTCGAAAAGATTTCCTGAACCCCGCTTGGTCTGCATGAAGGTAGTATATCATTCGCGTCTACGGTCTAGAAATTCGGTTAAACTTTTATTCAACAATGACGTGAATATAGCTTTTCTAAATGGAATAAAATTGTGATTCCCCTGTATTTTCCCTGTTCCGACTTTGGACTTTTCTTATAAATCGGGGTCACATAATGAAAGGCCCAGATCTTTGGGAAAAAATAGAATTGATAATGTCATTAAACAACAACAACATGTTGTATTTGTACAAACAAGAAAAAGGATATTACAAATGTTCGATTAAAGAATAGACCGTGACGATGTAACGTGTTACCTAAAAATAGCAGAGCTAATCGAGTGAGCAACATTGCTTACTATTGCAATAATATGTATTAGAACATGTCACACCCACTCGACCAATCAGCGTTCCCCATTTCAGCTGTCTAAATCCCATAGTTAAGTGATTAGTATTTTCTATATAGACAATACTAATAAGGCTATAAAAAAATCACATAGAACTCTCGTGCCATTATCTAACCCTTACATAAGAATGGTCGTCAGGAAGATGATGAGGATATATAAAACAATTGAAATAATTTACGTACAATACGAATAAACTAAATCATATACTAATGAAAATTGCAAATGACACTGATTGACAGGGAAAAATATAAGGAGGTATGGGTAGTCAGGTAAATTATTATAACTAATAGCCACTGATAATAACATTCTTAAGTTTGTTTTTGAAAGCTTTTTTGTTTAATAGTTTGAGAGAATCGTCAATTGAGTTCCATATTTGTACACCTTGAAATCTGAGGGAAAACGTTCCGTAATTAGTTCTTACTGAAGGTAAATAAAACGACTTTTTTGATGAAGGTCTTGTATTCTTCGTGTGCATGTGACGTCATGGTCGCCATGTTGGATGACAATAACAAAAGATTCCTCGTTAGCTTCTCTTGTCAGTTCATCCAACATGGCGGCCACGTCTTTGTTATTTGAATCTCTGGAGATTGGGTTGCACACCACCAATTATAATGGTGTTCCTTACTGATAGGCGTAAAAAAGTATTTAAAGGGTGTAGGAAGGTTACCTGAAAAAATCATGCATAAATAATGCATTACTCAAGAAATTCAAATCAGAGAATTTAAGGATATTACGTTGTTTAAAAAATTGGCCTGTGTGTTCATTGTAGGAAGAAAAAGTAATAATTCGGATTGACTTTTTTTGAAGAGATATAATAGGGGTTAACACAGAGCTATAGGTATTACTCCATATGGAAACGCCATATGTCAAGAAAGGATAATTAAGAGTATAATAAAGTTGCAGCAATGTATTAATATTTACGTAATGTCTAATTTTAGAAATTATTCCCACCTTCTTTTGATTTTAGCGGAAATATGGATGACTTGACTTTTCCAACTAAGGTTTGAATCTATAAAAATTCTTAGATATGTAACACACTTTTCTTGTTTAATTTGCTTTTTGTTAATAGATAATTTAATAGAAGAATTTGGAATTTTTTGAGGTGGATGGAAAATAACAAAATTGGTTTTATCTACAGTTTGTTTGCTGTTAACCAGTTATTTACGTGAATAAGGTTGCATTGATAATCTTTTCTAGAGATAATAAGCTTTTATTTGAACAAAATAGATTAGAATCATCAGCAAAAATATGAAAATTAAAGGATTTAGTGCAATTATGTAGCTCATTAATGTATATAACGAACAGCAAGAGACCTAGAACAGAACTCTGCATGAGGAACACCACAACAGATGTGTTGTTCCTTAGAGTGACAATTGCCAATAGAAACAAATTGTTTTCTATTACCAAGATAAGAGCGAAACCAGTCATTGGTAAACTCTCTTATCCCATAGTCGTCAAGTTTCTTTAGCAAAATCGAGTGATTGACAGTATCAAATGCCTTACTGAAATCTAAAAAGATACCAGTCATCTTCTATTGCTTTTGTTATTTTATCAGTAATCGACAAAATAGCTTAAACAGTTGAGTAATTACTAGGGAAACCATATTGAAAATGAAACAATATATCGTGTTTCTCAAAAAATGATATCAATCGTCTGTACATCAGCTTTTTCGAAATTTTATTAGACTGACCGGTAATTATCTAATAAAGTAACAGAACCTTTCTTGTGAATAGGAATAACCTTTGCTGGTTTGAATTTATCAGTGACTACACCCATAGAAAAGGAGTAATTATTCAACATTTTTAGAGGTTTGGCAATGCAGGTTTTAACTGAGAATTTTGAGTAACTTAATCAGTGGGGATGTTATATGGGCAAAAGTTCTGCTATTTTATCATTAAGTGTCATAATTTCATTTTCTATTTCACTTGAGGTTACGGGATATTTGAAGAAACTAGATGGAAGTTGATCATGAAGTAGCCGTGGTTATTTACTGACATTGTGGGAAGAAATTGTATTAGCTAATTCGGTTCCTATATTAGCAAAATAAGAATTAAAGCTATCTTTCAACAAGCATTATCTTTTATAATTTTTGTAGGAATATTAGTCCCTTTTTTGTGTGTGTTATTAGTTGATTAATACTTTTCCATGTATTTTTAACGTTGTTGCTGTTAGCTGTAAACAAAATTGTTTTTGTACATCTTTTTGCTGTATTTTATTATCTGCGTTAATTTATTACGGTATCATTTATACCCAGAAAGATGATATGAGTTCGTGTTAGAGAGGAACGTTTTGTATAACTTATCTTTAATACGTATTGAAACCTTAATTGCTTTAATTAGTTATCCAAGGTTTAGACCTTTCTTTTACCTCTTTTTTGTTAATTTACGCAGAGGGGCATGCTTATCAATGATTCTATCTATTTCTAAGTAAAATATTCAAATAAGAGATTTATGTCAGTAGAGCCGTATTCACGAGGTTAAGGAAATATCCTATTCCAACAAATGTTGCTTACATCGTCAAGAAAAAGTTGACTATCAATCTTGGAATAATCCCTAATCAGCCTAATAAATACCTTAGTATTGTTTGAGGCAACATATATCATATTAACAATAAGGAAATTTGGTAAGTGATCTGAAATGTCAGATAATATGTTTCAACTAATTAGGTGATGCGCAAGGGAATTAAAAATATATTATCAATTAGTGTGGCAGAGTGTTCAGTAATTCTAGTGGGTTTCAATATCTAGGGATAAAAGCAATATGAGCCTAAAGTATTTATAAATGTTTCGGTGTCTGCATGTGATTCAAAATTTAACAACCTAATATTAAAGTCACCCATCAGGATATAAAGCTTATTCTCAAGACTTATCTTTTCTTTGCTCTTAAATAGATAATAATTCATGGTCAAACTGACCTCATTGGCAGTTGGATGTCTGTAAACCATTCCACAGACAATATTACGTTGAGACTTGCTATCAATTTCCAACCAAAGTGATTCAAGTTCAGCCGCAGATCGAGTTACTAAAATCATCTCTCTTGATAAAGGATATTGAGTTCTCAATGTGAAAGCCTACCCCACCAGCACTGGAGAGGGTGGGCTGAGAAATAATTGATAACCAGGAATTTCTATGTTGACAATAGGGTCTATATCCTGATGTATTTTTGTTTCTGAAACCCAATGACTGAAAAAGTGACATTCAAGGAATTGGATGTAGCCAGGTTCTGAATTTCCTAACTAGATTGAATAATAGTCGAAATTAGTTTGAGATGGTAAAGGCATATCAGCTGATCTATATCTGATAACCATGCATGGGGTCTTAGCAAATGAGGAGTAAACATCATAGTAAGGTAGAGATTCTAAATTACGATTTGCTATAAATAATTGATTTAGAGCAAAAACAATGTTAGAATTGTATGTGAAATTGAGCAACCGCTGAGCAGTCTAAATCATAAAATGGGAAAATATGCCGAGCACAAGTGGTGCAGCACCATAGATCGTTGGTTCTTGAAAAGTAATTATAATCTTTAACAGTTAGGGCAGTACGCCTAAGGTGATACCACGACATGTCACACTGAACCCCTCTGCAGTTATCCTTTACAATTTTACAGCATTTAGGACATCGAGATTCAGTCATCGTATGATATCTTCGATACATACACACTGTAGTTGTTCCAGGTAGGTCAGATGAATTAGTTTGGACAGGGAGGTGGAAGAAGGTTTGGACCATTAGTTTTACCTTTGGGATCCGGGAACAGAAAATGCTTCCAAGTCTTTCTCACCAGAGATGAAAATTGCTCGATCATCGTAAAAAAGTAGCATTAAATTACATACTAATAAGGCTATCCACACAGAACTCGTGGTATCTGTGATGTAAAGCTAAAACAGTATAAATGAGGAAATAATATGCAAGATGATGGAGACAAGAGACTGGTTATACAAGGTTAACAATAGGGTTAATGCTTTCTATTGAAATAATATTTAGCTAGAGTACATGCAGGAAGACTTTCTGCAAATTTTGGATGACATTCATGATTGAATTCCAGATATTAGCACCTATTCTAAAAAAAATTGTTTTAAATTTTTCGAGTCGATATATAACGTGTTAGAAGTTACTGATCGAGTATGATACTTATGTGAATCTCACTTACTTTCCCAAATAAGTGTAAACTGTTTGGTGGAGCTCGAGCTGTTTTTGTTGAAATTATCGTACATAATAGTGGCAATACAGTGAACATTTAAGAAATCGATTGGCAATATATATTAGATTTAATAAGGAATGGTAAATAAGGAATGACAGGGGTGGGCTAAGTAATATCAGGGTATAACTTGTTTGTTTAGCATGTTCAGACTCATTTTCCAATCCACCCGCTGCTAATTATTGCACCTAAACTGTAGCCCCTGTAAAAAAAGCTAGTGTTGGTTGGCGGAGAAGATAAACACTGATCTAATCAACTAAAAGTCGATTAAGGTATGCTGATCGCCAAGTAGCAGCAAGTATCAGTTAGCCTCTTCCGCAGCCATCTCTAAGTATCAGAAATGAATATTCATTATCCCTCGCGATGAAGTAATGAGCATTATGTCAAGGTAGAATTGATTCTGCAAAGTGCTCAGTTCGCTAAGATCGGTTTTGAATAAAGTCGGCCCACCCTATACCCACCCTTGTTGTTGCCGACTTTAGCGCCTCGTGCTTAGCAAGAGGGATAATGTACTGTTTGCAGTCAGTTTATTACATTACTGAACAGTAAGAATCTTTGAAAAAAAAACAAGGTTTCATAACTAATCTTCGATGATATAAAGCTATGAATCGATATTTTAATTATATTTTCAATTTCGATTGACAAAGTTGACAAAGAGCCACGTCGTGAATGTCTCAGTGCGCTGTCTCCATTTGATTCATTTACATTTTATCTCGACTAACAGGTGTAATCATTGATGTTTTCTGTTATGTGTGCTCTGTATCAGGTCCTGGACTTCGACATGTAAGACCGGTTCTTAATAGGGCAGGGATAAGGTATCGTATCAAGTAACAAGGAATTCAGCAGCGAGGCTAAACCAACGTAATTAGTAATTAAAGGCGATCCTGGTGTCAAATGAAAAGAGGACGACATTAGCTCCTCTAATTAAGCCTTCTTACTACCACTTTTCAACATAACATAGGAAGTGCAATGCTTAAAATTTTCGGCATTATCTTAAAGATGTCTCGTTGCGGAGGAAGTCACATTAGGAGCGAAGGCGAATTATAATAATAAGAAAAAAGCATGAGCGCTAAAATGATTTTTACTCGCCAGATAGTGCTAACAGTACAGAACATGTTTGCTGCCAAACAGTAAAAGTAAATGAACACAGAAAGGGTTTCTTATAATTCATTACCTTGGATGAATAAAACTATAATAGTTTTATTACATAAACCAGGTGCCTATTACCCAGAGCGTCCATGTCGTCGCATATACTATGACTATGACGCAGCGTGTTTACAGACCGGATTATTTTTAGAATGTTTTCCTGCGGGTTCGGTTCGGCTAGCCAATCACAAGCGTTTGCGTAAGTTTAATTCAAATGATTTTAAAATGATGTTGCAGCCATGTTGGTTGACCAAACAAGAGAAGCTAACTTTTGTTAACAACCAGTGCCACGATGAAAGTGGAATGAGAAATGAAATAAAATCTAAACATAACCCGGTCTGACAAAATACCTGACAGATGGACGCTCCGAGGCCGACGCCGCCGAAACAACACTTAAATAGGATCGGGAGTAGCCTTTTCTTAAAGTTCTTTATTGTCACTGAAACAGGTGTAAGGTTCTCATCGAGTCCTCTATTCATCCTGGGGAGTTCAAAGAGAAACAACTTTTCACAAAAGGAGTCCTGGTGCGGGCTGTTAATTAGTACCCGTAGGCCACCCAACGAGTACTTTTTGAAATTCGTTTGAAACCAGTTGTATGCAGCTCATCTAGCCATTTTAAGGCGCCTACTGTATGTCTTTTGACGTATTCTAGAAAGCTATTAGCTGTTCGGATTTTCTAGGTGGAAATCGCGTCAACCGAAAATACTATGGCAAAATATTCCCGGCCTACGAATTTGTTAGTCCAAGTACTGAACTTCATGTTGCAAAGTTTTGTGGAGGTACGAATTTTTTAGGGGTTCTTTTTTCTTTTAGGCAATTCTTTTAGGTGACCTCCATTTGCTAAAGGTTTATTCTTTCGGATTTTAGATGTCAGAATTTCTTAGGGAATGAAAATGTGAAAACTTTAGGTGGCCGCTTCACTAAATGATTTGTGATAATATGTTTTTTTTTTCATTCCAACCAATGTTTTTTCCCGGATCGTTCTGACTCTATTGATCAGACGAATTGGGACGTACGAATATTTTAGGGGAAACCTTTTAGTCTCCCTTTTCTTCTATAATTTTCTAGGGATTGAAAACAAATTTTCTAGCCAGTATTTCAGAAAACAATTTTCTAGGGACAATTTTTTTAAATCCGAAAGTTTTCAAGGGCACCCAACGAATTTTTCGGTTAAAAAGCTGTTCGGGTAGTAAGTTGGCCTAAAACTTTCGGATTTGAAAAAAATTGTCCCTAGAAAATTGTTTTCTGAAATACTGGCTAGAAAATTTGTTTTCAATCCCTAGAAAATTATAGGAGAAAAGGGAGACTAAAAGGTTTCCCCTAAAATATTCGTACGTCCCAATTTGTCTGATCAATAGAGTCAGAACAACACATTTTCATTCCCTAAGAATTGCCTAAAGGAAAAAAGAATCCCTAAAAAATTCGTACCTCGCAAAACTTTGCAACATGAAGTTACTTGGGCTAGAAAATTCTTGTTTCTGTTCTAGACTACTAACAAATTCGTAGGCCGGGAATATTTTGCCATAGTATTTTCGGTTGACGCGATTTCCACCTAGAAAATCCGAACAGCTAATAGCTTTCTAGAATACGTCAAAAGACATAGTAGGCGCCTTAAAATGGCTAGATAAGCTGCAGACAACTGGTTTCAAAACGAATTTCAAAAAGTACTCGTTGGGTGCCCTTGAGTTTTAGGGTAACTTACTCTCCCGAACAGCTTTTTAACCGAAAACTTCGTTGGTGCCCTTGTTACAAGGTCACAACAGTCTCTTTCTTTTGTAAACTGAACCTTTGGTTCTCCCTTCATGCAGGCAGACATGAATTACTACCAAATTGCATTGTGTTCTATTGTATTGTGTATTTCGTTCTATTGTTTTGTATTGTGTTAATTCTATTCAGTGTATTTTGATAGCAATTCATGTGTTGCCTACATGAAGGGACCGCCGAACGTTTTCATTCGGATTGTTTATAATATCTTCGACACAGTGGGTGAATGTGAAATGCTCAGCTCGACAAACAAGTCTGAACGTATATGTTGGCGAGAATCTCCCGTTGATAATTCTCTTTCATGCATGTACTGAATCTACCATGTCTTCTTTTTCTTTTTGTAGAACACCAGTGAGGAAGGAACACACGTTACTGGCTCATCTAATCCTCTATGCCGCTTTTTATCAATACAATATATATAAACAGAATAATTCTTAATTGTTCTACTTCATGCTGGTGTACAATGCCATGGTTGCGTTATTAAATGCATCATAATAAATAATAAATAACGCGGATCACTTTCCAGAACAAAGTTAATTGTTTTATATTTACTACTAATATTTTTATTACATGAATGCAATGGTAAACTGGATGATAGCAAAATTGTAAAAATGATATTTTTTGTATTACATATGTGGTATATCCAGGAGCCATTACCCGGAGCGTTCATCTTTCATAGATTCGTGATGCAGCGTTTGACAGACCGGGTTATTTTTAGATTTCACATGTCGTTGTTCGCTTCCATCGCGGAATGTTGTCAACAAAAGATGCCTCGTTAGATTCTCTTGTTTGGTCAACCAACGTGGGCTGCAACATCATTAATCATTAAAATTACGCAAACGCTTGTGATTGGCTAGCGGAAACAAACTCGCGAGAAACGCATTCTAAAAATAACCCGGTCTGTCAAAACGCTGCATCACACTGAGACGTAGTATAGACCCTATGCATAAAGCTGGAACCTAATTTACATAAATTCAGAATTTTAACATTTGAAGAAAAATTGACACTGTAACCTGAAAGAGCAAGTACAAGTTATTCATCATGTGCAATTTAATAGTTTTATCACAAATGTCTCCAAAGTTATTACCATTTAAGGCTCAGGAAAAACATGAAAGCGAGGCTGGTAGGGCCTGGCTGACTATTTTCATACAAATCTCTCTTATTTCAAAAGTTTATTACTCTGTAGCAATGTAACTTATGACACTCAAATTTCACAGGATTCCTTATTTTTGCATGTTCTTTTACGTGATGATGTTGGTTTTCACAAATATTCATTGCTGACTGGAGAAATCCAGTTGTAATCAAAATGTCCTTTATGCATAGGGTGTATGGGAGATGGACGCTCCCGCTCCCGTATGTTCTATTAAATAAGAAAAAAATTCAGTCGTGTTTCCGTAGAGGTATATAGTTGATTATAGAAACATGGGTGAAAGTTTGGGAGAATGAGAAATGTGGCTGTGACGAGCCGAATATGGCCAGTTTTGACTGGGAACAGCAGTGGAGTAGCCAGGTTTTTAACTCTTGTAGGCCCAAACAACCGCTCCGTAAGGGTCGCTTCTTGAGAGGTCCAGGGGTATACTCCCCGGGAAATTTTTCCACATCAGTCCCCTATCGGTAAGAAGTAGTGTTTGACAGAGCTGGCTCCGCGGCTCCACAGTTAAATATTCAGCTTGACTTGTAACACAATCAGTATAATTATTAATGGTCTGACTGAATCGTACTTAATATCGGTCTTAAAACAAACGTCTTCTTTTGCTCTGACGAAGGGCTAGCGCTCGAAACGTCAGCATCTACTCGCTTTCCACGGCGGTTAGCATACCTCAATCGACTTTAGTTGATTATACCAGTGTTTATCTTCCCCGCCGACGCAGACCAACACTTTTACAGCAACTAGTTTAATACCCAGCATTCTCCACAGTCAATCTGATTCAATATTCTCAAGCATGTTAAGGCCTGGTTCAGGGAATCCAATCAAACCATAGTCAGGACAATGCAGCGTTTTATAACTTAGTAAAATCACCTCAAAGAACGATAGATCATTCTTAATCTCGATAATTACGGCAAGCATATGCACGATCGCAGCAGAGTCAGAAGGCAGTTACCCGGGAAACATCTTCTAAAAATAGCTCAAACCGGTCAAACGCTGACTCACGGGTATCGGTATATATGGACGCTCCTGGTAATGGGCTCTTGCCAGAACACAGGAAACCAGTGTTTTAGAGAGCAGTAAAGTTTCAAAAATTTCGGATCGGCCCTTCGGCCCTCGTAACATTTAGACACAGTCTGCTTTCTTTCCTGGATATGCAGGATGGAATTATCTAAGCTCATGATCAAAGGCACATCCCCATAGGACAGATTATGCATTGGTGTCCAGGAGATTAGTTATGCCAATACTTAGCTCTTTAATTTTGATTTATTTATTTATTTATTTGGGACTACGGAACAATGCAATATGATGCACTAGAATGCAATATAATACACGAGAAGGAGGGAAGGAGGGTGAGGTAGATATTTTCAGAAGAATACCTGTATATATATGTTTTCTACTAAACAAAGGTAATGTATCATGGAAAATACCATAAATCGATCTAGAAACATTAATAGTCAATTTAATAGATGACATAAATGCACACCCACCTTGGTGTAACACTATCGAGTAACCTCTCCTGGAGGCCCCACATTTTAAGAAAATATGAGAAGGCTAGTAAAAGGCTAAATTTGCTCAAAGGAATTAAATATAGAGTAAACAGGGACACTCTGAATAAGTTATATAAATCTCTTATTCGTCCCTTGATGGAATATGCAGATGTTTTGTGGGATGGCTGTACTGATAAGAGGGGCTGAATGGGGTTAACTGATAACTGAGAAATGGCCAAAAATATTACTGTTAACTGAGAATTTTACCTTTTTTTAGCTGTTAGCTGATATTTGTGAGATAGCTGTTACCTGATATTTCATTATTTTTTATTAAAATGACGTAACGTCACATGCTATTATTGGCTTTTCGGATGGTTTTCGACAGATTTGATCCATTTTCCTTCACATAAAATAGGATGTTATCATTAAAAGTTATGTTGTTCGAATGAATAGACAAAATGTAGTGTTTGATGTTGAATTAGCGGTTATTATTCATTTCATACCAGCAAATATGTATTCAAATCAGGTTAGGGTAGTCTTTTTATATAACTTAACTGATAACAGCAAAATGTAACTGATAACTGATAAATAGCTAAAAATTTAGCTGTTAACTGATATTGGTACCCCCCCCCCCCCCATTCAGCCCCTCTGATAATGAAAGCGATCTTTTTGAATTTGTACAGTATGAAGCTGCAAACATTGTTACGGGGGCTATGAAGGGTACCAGTAGGCGTCGCTTGTTGCAGGAAATTGGTTGGGAAGATATGAAGACTAGACGATCTATTCATAATCTGATCTTTTATTTTAAAATCGTTAACAATTTAGTTCCCAATTATTTGAAAGAGCTACTTCCCCTTCAGGTGTCTGAGAGAATGCTCGGCGTTAATATTGATGAGCACCTTACACCGGAGGCTCATGTAAACTATATATCTATTTGTAAGGAAATTGTCAAGGTGCTTGGTGTACTTACGCAGGCCGAAACCATACCTCCCTGAAGCTATCCTAATAACAATTTACAAATCGTTAATTTTACCTCAATTGGATTACTGTAGTGAGGTATGGGGTAGTTTGGGGAAAACACTGTCAGCTAAACTCCAAAAATTGCAAAATGAAGCTGCCAGGATCATCACTAGTTCAAATTACGATATCAGGTCTGAGAACTGGGTTGGAAGAAGCTATATGATTTTGCTGTTTTATGTAAACAGTGTGGAAATAAAAAAATTGAAAATTGTAAATATATACATGACTGCTTAAAAAACGCAAAAATAATAGCTAAAACAAGTACATTGAACACAGATACTTCTATACCTGTACCTTACGTTTGTTAGCTTTCACAGCAGGTCTGACACCTATGTACAATTTTGTATATGGTGCCAATAAATACATCTATCTATCTAAATTTTCGGTCGGTCTGGCTATAGCCCTGCTTTTGAAAAATGCAGGGGGGGGGGGGGGGGGGTGACAAAAAATCTCCATGGAAAGGGGACATGCAAAACATGTTATCATAGGGGGGAGGGGAGGGGAGGGGGGGGGGGGTGTTATTTATTTTGTTCAAGCAAAGTACAAAATCCCACCCACCTAGCTCCTGATAAAAATAATGAACGATCCCAGGAGCCCATTACCAGGAGCGTCCATCTTCCCCACTGTGTCTGTACCCCAGCACAGAAGTAGATGAGGCTATTTTTAGCATTGCGTTTCGCGCGAAAAAGAACAAAGGTAGGCTATTCTTAGCCAATCAGATATCATTCTTCTCACTTTCAACGCGGGAATTCGAATTGCTGGTTTTCACTCAATCCCCAGAGATTCAAGTGTTGGTGCCCTAACACAAGAAGCTAACGAGGAATCTATTGTTTAAGGGCGCCAACATGGCGGCAACCTCTTTTCGCGGGAATTTCGAATCTAAAAATAGCCTCATCTACTCCTGTGCTGGGGACCCAACCCATAACAGAGGAACGCTCCTGGTAATGGGCTCCTGACGATCCCCAATATGCACATATTTATGAAATATCCAATTCAATATTCAGCTTATTTAATTGTATATATCTTCACCACTGGTGTCGTAAGTTACTACCAAGTACACTGTAAACATTGGTAGCATGACTCAGCAACCTATCCAGTACTCACCATAAACAAAAACATTCTCACAAACCACTGGGAGCTACGAAGGGAGGGCCCTGGAACGAGGTTGCTATGTCAAGCTGATGTCCGACTAGCCTCATTGCAATAGGTCTAGCGAGAATGGAATCTCGTATAATGTGACCTTAAACTGGAATTTTAGGGTGGGTGGGTGGGGAAGTCAGATCCAACCTTCATGTCACGTGACACTTAACCCCCTCGAAGAGGCCCAGGCCCCAGTGGCGTGTGAGAAAACATTTTCCGCTTATTTCGTTCCTCAGCCATGGAAAACAACTTCTGGGCAGTGATTTCATATTTACCTGTCGCTAAGGTATACTTGATATTTTGTAGCGGTGTCTCAGAGATCTTGAGCATGGTTATACATGCAATTGTGCAATCTACATTGTATGCTCACCAAAAACAATATTGTGCAAGTAAACTGTATAATCGATAAAAAATGCCCAATCCCACCCCCCTCAAAAATGGTCCATCCCTAAGAACAAACTAATATTTTAATAAACCTGGATGTCAAGATAGCAAATGGGCTGTTTGTTTTAGCTTTAACGACGACTAATACTATTATTGTATGAGCCAATCATTTGGTGAGGTTCCATAGACTGGAAGGGATTAATTGAACTACTATACCGCTAAGCCTAGCACAATTAAGAATACGACAGAATAAGCCTCTTTCTGAGCAATTCTTGTTTCTTTGGATTACAATGATGAGAAACTAAGTAATTGAAGTCTTGGTCTTGGCCTTGAAGAAAATAAAGGTAAATTTCTGGTGAGTATTATCAATCTCTATAGTATGATGATTCCATTTTATCTGCCAAGAACGAACTAAATATTCACAAGCTAGATCTATAACGCAAACATAAGACCATATTTCAGATAGTTAAATTACATGCACTCAAATGGCTTCCATCACCATTTCTCGAGCGAGCACGCAAGGTTTTTGGCTACTATGGAAAGAAAACTGATTTCGTTTCTTGCCAGAACTTATATAATAGACAAAGGCTCGCCAAAATATGAATGAATCATAAAAATACACAGCCATACTAGATGCTAAGCCGACTAATAACCTCTAGCTATAACACAGTTTGAACAGTTTTGAAAGACAGTATGATTCCAAACTTTTTTGAGAAGAATGAATTGCCTAACGAAGAAAGCATAATCGCGGGGTTAATGGTTTTTATCAACGACTAAAAATAATGATAGTCATATTCCATATATATGTACTTCATGAAACGGACGCGATGTTAGCTTTAAGAAAGATGGACTGGAAAGCTGAGCATACAACATAGAAAAAGGTAATGTCAATTCACCCGTGCTAAATTAAATAAATGGATGAAAAATTCAAATTCAAGAAATTTTGGCTTTCCTTTGGAAAAACTGGAAAGCAACGTGCTTGCCTTTTTTCTGCTACCAATAGTCTGACTCTCTTTGCTTTATTTTTTACTCGAAAATAGAGACTTCTGTTGGCACAAACACGCAATTCAGTGCTAAGTAAACATGAAAGATTTTCCAACCTCTCATTCAACCATGTTAAATAGAAGAGATATTTTATGTATTATCTAGGATATAGGTTTTCGTGCCAGACTGTATAGTACTACTGACAAATGGTACTGACAGAGTACTGCCCACTCTATCAAGTTCTGCAAGTCTTTATATTGTTTTTTACTGTTATATATGTTCATAGCAGTACGTTTTACTGGATTGTTCTACTAAACTGAATAATGTTCTAAACATTATAGATAATTTGTTTAGCCCGAGACTCTTTAGTATGAAGCTTGCTTGAAAGCAGGTGTTGTTAATATATAATTCTGCCAAAATCGCACGAAAAATGCATAAGAAGAGAGGCTTATGCTTGATTTTCATTATCAGAAAATGGAATAAGTTATTAATGTGTTCAAATGACTTAAGTAAAATTATGCCTTAGAAAGTTACGTTGTCAAACACCTTTTTTTTAGCTTCTGTGACTAATTTTTGTTTCTACTATATTTTGTGCTTGTATCTCACCTTTGTTTGTTTAGCGGTTGAAAAGGAAAAGAGACGACGTTCTTATGTGGAGGTTATGTGTTAGTTTATGATATTTTGTAAGCTTGCGAGGGGAAAAAATCATTCAAACCGAAACGATATGTAACATTCAATTTGGTTCAGTGGCTGAACTGGTCGATATCTGAAAAGAAAATATGCCAGTAAAATATGACATGCATGTTTGATTATAACATATTCCAAAGCTGTGTGGGACATTCTAAACTCAATGAAAAGGAAAGGTGATAATAAAATGCCAAAACCTTAAATTAACCAAATTAAAATGTCAAGGATCATTAGGACAATTAACTCATGTTCTGACAATGGATTTTGCATTTTGTCATAAAATGAAACAAGCAAACATTTGACAAAATATCATTGAAGATTATACCATTTATTAGAAAAAAACTAATCTTCATGTGCAAGACAGAATATTTAAAATTGTTTCATAGTTTGATCCTCACTCCTAGCAAAACACCGAGCTAGCCTTCCGGGTTCAAACCCCGGCCGGACCGACACTCAGGGTATTAAAATAACTGAGTAGAAGGTGCTGGCTTTGTAAAACTATCTCGTTCTCTAACTGCAAATGGTTAGACCTTCACGTCTTCTCATATAAGGACGTTAAAGTTTATCGTCCTCAAGTTTATTTATCAGTCTCACCAGACTGTCACAAGTTACCAACGTTAAATAAGGTTGGTCAACATGGAGTTGGTCACCTGGGCCGGGTTGTTCAAAGCCCGATTAGTGCTAATCCAGGGTTAATTTCCATGACAACCAATAGGTTTTGTGCAGAGTTAATCCAGGATTAACACTAATCGGGCTTTGAACAACCCGGCCCTGAGCTATATATTCAAGGTAAACCAAAATGAACTTAAATGTCTGTGTTCTGTCTCTTTTGTTTGCCTAGCCGGACTTATTCTCCTGCCAATCTTCGCTCTCCCACCCTCACTCATTTCCTGTCGAGCGCCTTGCTCTCGAAACCTTGCATTTTATTGGACCCCATTTAGATTGCACTGACAAAGAATTCCATTGTTTTAGGGTTAGGGTTTGTATTGTTTAAGGGTTAGGCATTGCTTGGATAGCCAGCAGGGTACTATTCTAGGTTCCGAGGAGGTGAAGGCCGCCCCAATATTTGAGTAGATCTTGGATCAACAAGAACAGAAAACAGCCAGTAAAACATCAACGATATTTACTCAGTGATTTTATGATGAAATTAAATGCCAACGAATCTTGGAGCAGCTGATTATTAATAATTTATGTTCATAGTTAAAACAAACATCTTTTATGGAAAATTTAGTCGTTCTTGGAAATTGAAAACTCAAGAGTGATTCGTTTTCTAACGCGAAATTTATAATCCGTTTTAGAAGACAAAACCGGAGACGTAATTGCACTTTCCGTGGAGAGAGCCTCCACTGAAAAACAAATGTTTGTTTTCAAATGTTCCTCAGTTATGGCTGCCTAAAGCCCCGCATGATGCAGGATAAGCATTATAGGCATGGCATTGCTAAATTTTAGGTACCCGTGCCAAAAGTTGTTCCGGGTAGGCGTGCCCGTGCCGTGCCCGTGCCATTCTGATACCTTGTGAAAATGCCGTGCCAAAATTAGGAGTGCCGTTCCCAAAATGCTTGTCGTGTAAACCGGGCTTTAACCTATTGTTGCGTTTGTATCCTGCAAATTGACATTGATATTCCAACTTCGTGTACCGTACACAATCCAAGCAGGTGCTTGTCATTGGCTAATGACACTGGCAGTGCTTTACTGGTGACCATAGCACTCTGTGTACTCAGTTGGAAGATTAAAATGGCTAGAGACTTTATATTTGTGTTTTATTGACAACAAGAGGCCCTGAGTGGCCTTAACTCGGGCCACTTTTAATTAATACATGGAGTTCTAGCAGATTTTTGTGTCATATATGGTTTGTGCTAGGGGAGCAGGATAATTGATTCACTACTCATGCTTGTGATAATTTACATTGCAATCACATGGTTGTACTAGATAGTAAACCAATCTTAATTCATATATTTAAAGGCACTTGTATGAGATTGGTAGTGTTATAAACAAAACCTGTTTGTAAATGCTATTTTCCATCTTCTTCCAATTCTTTAAAACCACCAAAGGTGGTCACAGTCTCTTACGGGAGCTTCTAATTACCAAGTTTTACTGATAATTAAATCAGGATTTCATGAGGGTTGTCGCTGAAGGGACTGGTCAGAAATTAGCAGGGGGAGGATGTTGAGATGAAGAGTCATATTTTTTTGAATCCCCCAAAATGGAGGGGCATAAATCATAGGGAACTGAAAAAGGGGTGGTTATAGGGGAGAAAGGGTCGAAATATTTCATACTCATTGTCCAGGGAGGGTTATCTATTGTTTAGATTTCATTCTCTACCACCCCCCCCCCCCCCCCCTCCGCCCCCCCCCCCCCCCCCCCCTTGCATCTCCCCTGCAATTTTTTGACTAGTCCCTGATGTTTAATAAAATATTGTGTGCGTTGATTCCATGCATGTACACCACTTGGAAAATAACTATTTAAAGAGGGTAACACTAATTAGTATACACAGAGAAATGTGTGGCCCTCCTACCCTGCGAGCAGAAGTTTCTCATCTCTTTGCCTTTCCTCCGAGTAGCATGGAATCTCTTGAGACCCGTATTCTGATTGCAACCAAAATACTATACTTCTATGTTTTTTTGTACTGCACTTTCTAATGGATTAGGGTGTTTTCTATTGTTGCGTAGGCCAATACTATCGCTCGTTTCGAGAAGTTCCACACGACCCCTTTCCTGGCGCCGAGCGAAACCTCTGCCCACGAAACGATTACATGCGCCACGGTATCTCGATTTCCATTGGCCGAGAAAAACGAGACGGTAGACATTGTAGATTTCAGATTGGCGATTCCCTATTGTTAGCGGCAAGGGAAGGCGAAGTGGTGAAATTAAATTTCCTTCTTCGAGAGTATAAATCAAAGCTTTCTTTAGGATAAATTAAGGTAGATTTATTGAACGGTTATTTCAAGGTCTTCTGTGCAGTTCAGCAAAATAAGAAAACAAAGCCGGAGTTTGAAGCCCGTTCGTATCAATCGTCGGCAAACAAAAAACTGCGTGACGACATAAATATAACCGGCTGCGAACGATACTGGTGGGCAGAGCCATAATTTATACTCTCCAGTTCTAGCAGTTATGACAGTTCGGTTTCTAGTTACGGCTTTCCACGACAAATCCTGCTATTCTTTTGACAGATCCAATTCAATTTTAAGCTCGCATTGGATTGACTTGTTTAGTCAAGACATCCCTGTTGTATAATCTCAAAAGTATTTCAGGAGAGGACTTGGCGGTAAGCAACCAACATTGCAAACAATCAAAATTCCTCATTTGACCTCCTCACAGTGCGTGATGACAAGGAAAACCGTTTCAACAATATCAACAACGCAACACTGCAATCCTATGGCACTTAGATGCAGTCAGTACAGGCATTTTCTTTCAGTTTCCGTGGATTGCCTTTGTTAACTTTTGTAGGACCAAAGCCTTCACTCCTCCGACCGTATTTACTCAAGGCTGAAAAAATATTTGCCGTGAGCCATGTCACATGACATGGCGGCCACGTGTAGAATATGCAATGTGATTGGTTGACGGCGCGATAGCTCGACACAGAAATTAAAAATAAACACTTAGCAAAACTTGAATTATAAAATAACCCAGAGGAAACTCGCGCGCTGATTGGCTGAAAGCCGTGTTTATATGAGTCCATAGGCATGGAAATTCGCTGGCACGCGAATGTGAATGAAATAAAAATGGCAAACGACAAGAAAGCTGAAGAATGTCTTCACCAAACGTTGACCTTCAATATAATGATTTTAATCAGCAAAACCGACAGATATATTTAACAAAAATACAGCCAACCGACGAAGTTATCAAATTTGCTAACCACCCGTCCAATATATTTTTATTCGCGGATCCAACAAACAAAAATCAAAACTACTTTTCGTCTAACTTATTTTGTACGGTACAACTAAAACACACAAACGGCTAACAAGTCTACTTTTTAAACAACCTCCTTATAGACGAATAGAGTGAGGACTCGAGCTAGAGTCTAGAGTAGACGAGAGGGAAAAGCAAGGCAACACTCTTTAAAAACATTTTCTCTGTCTTTTTTTACCCCAAACTAAAAGGACACGAACGTATACGCTTAATGTTCAAGTCCGACATTTTGTCGGCGACGAAGTCACGAAATAATAAGCCTTCATATAAGGCCAATTGTTTGTGACTTGATAATTTGTTGATTTTTCACAGAACAAAATGAGCTTTTCCCTCTTACCTTGCACTCTTAGCCTCATCTAATTGGAAGGAAGGTTCCAACAGCTAGATATTTCCATTGAGTTTGGCGAAAATAAAAGTTCATTCAACTAAAACCTACTTCAATTTCGTGTTTCCCGCAAAAACACCCAGTTCAAGTCCTCTACTCCTTGAATGCCTTACGCCTTAAATTTCCGTGAAAACATGTCTTGAATTCCGAGTTATTCTTTTTGGGGAATGTTGAAGCAGATATTTTCGAAATAGAGCCACAAACTGACACAGATCATTCCTTCGTTTCTCTCAGTTTTGCCTTGAGGAATTTCCCGCACTGTGCAAACTCACCGTCGGTCGATTTCTGACGACTGTTACAGTTAGGAGAATTGATCTTCTGATCGTGCGTGCGTAAGATTTATCTCTCGTGTTTTTCCTGTTCGTTATTTGTCTGTACGATGAACTCAAAATTTCTTCATACTGCATTCGGCTTCCGGTCTCATGCAGTATTCATTATTTTTCGTTCATCGCACAGTCAGCGCGTGCCTGTATTTGTCTATAAACATGCACGCCAAATCTCTAACCCTTAACTAGCTGTAGATGTCACTTATCGACCGATATTTCTGTCCAGGAGATTCATTTGAATTTCCTGCGCGCCGCCATTTTGGATTACATGACCATATTGTTACACGACAAAGTTGTTTTCTGACAATCGGGGTAAACGCGGTGTGCGGGAAATTCAAATTATTAGTTTTATAGACGGGAAATGTACAATTTAGAGGAGACTATCACATCATAAGAACCACTGGCTCAATCCCAGTTTCTGGGTAAATTCCCCACCCACCCCTCCCTTGGATATGCATATTAATGACTAACCACAGGAGTATATTACACAGGAGTGTTCCTATGCCCTTGTGTTGGGCCCTAACATAGTAGATGGTGTGTCTATTTATAGTCGCGAAGTTCTGGTATGTAGACTGCGAACAGTCCCTCCTTTTCCCACCCAACCATTGATTGTAATTTGCGAGCGGAGCGAGCGAAGAGAAAATATGGCAGGCGTTCGAGCGGACCAAGAGGAAGAATGGGGACGAGAAAGAGGAGAAAAAAAGGAGGGACTGCAGACATCACACAGAGGAAATGATTACCGCCCCCTTCTATTTTTACGATACATGCTTTCATCGAGTTGCCATTGTCCCACCCGTTTTCATCAAGTCGTCATTCTCAGCTCCGCCCCTTTCCGTGAAATCCGATGTAAACATAACATTGCTCCACTTGAGTCCCAAAATATACCGCCAAATGCAAACTCAGGAATGCCCAATGTTGTCGACGACTCCGGTAAAGAGGCAGAAAACCAAACCAATCTTCGTATAACGATTTCTGCCGTGTTTGCAGTTGCTCTTTCAAAAACTATTACGGTAATTTTGGGAAAACCGGGTCTCCACGGAAAATCTATTTTCGGCTGGCAAAGCTGGCGTGTTGAAGCTTTCAAATGCAGAAATTTTGCAAAACCTGGGTTATTCTCAGCTCGAGAAAACGATTGGTTCATCCTCCCGTACGCGTGTTTGTGCAAAGTGCGCAACAAAGACTAGGAGAGCAGCAGATCTAAAATCGTATCTAGATGCTGGCTTGGCAAAAAAATTATGCCCCACAAATCGAAGTCAACTCACCGCAGCGATTCAAACGTATGTTTTCGTCACCACAAGTTTCGGCTGCAAATTTACTCGCCTGGAGTATAGTATGGCGTATAACATGATATGTATCTAAAAATGACAAATATATGGCCATCTACAAAGTCGATACATCATGAATTAAGCCCGGTTACAATTCGAAATTAAAATTACATTGTGTTTTGGTTTAGAATGATAGTTACTTGTGACCTACACCAAAGCTAGACACAGTGGTGTTTTATGCCGTGAACAGGAAACAGCGTGTAACAAACATGAATACAGGCCGCTTTGGATTTACCAGTAATTATGAATGAAACATCTATTTTCAGAATCAACCGGTAAAAGGTGTTTGTGTTAATTTTGAGATTTCATAAAAGCAATAAAGGCATAGTATGACTAAGTGGGATAATCAAAGGAGCTCATTTGGAATTGTAATAACAGGGGTTATAGAAGTTAATTAGAGTTGTTTAGTATGGCGCTTTATTGGGTTCAAAATTCAGTAAGATAGATTTGTCGAAAGTTTGTATTTGTGAAATGTCCTATTCATCAAAAACTTGAATCTGTCGTAAGTTTGTGCATGCGTCGAATACTTGAATTTGGCGAAAGCTTGAATTATGCACAACAATTTTAAATTCGTCTATTGAATTCGTCGAATGTTCGAATTCGTCGAATGATCGAATTCGTCGAACGATCGAATTCGTTGAACGATCGAATTCGTTGAACAATCGAATTCGTTGTACGATCGAATTCGTCGAACGATCGAATTCGTCGAATGTTTGAATTCATCGAAATCTGATACTTGTTCCATACCAGTCTCCCACGTCCATATATGTCCCACAAAACCTTGCGAGCGACGGTATTCGGCCTCGTATTTGACCCCTGACGAGAAGGGTTAAACAGCCAGTCTTTCGTATTCTCCACTCGTTATTAAAATTCCAAATGAGCTCATTTGATTACCCCACTTAGTCATACTATAGCTTTACACAATTAAGCGCCCTTTACCGGTTGTTTCTGAAGTTACAAAGTTAGATGTTTCATTCAAAATTATTATGATAAATTCAAATCGGCCTATGTTCGTCTTTGGTGCACGCTGTTTCCTGTTTCACAGCATGTTAGGAATTTTGCAAAAAGTCATTGTCTAGCTTAGGCTTAAGTCAATAGAGCGGTTTTCAGTTGAGCGTAGTAAAACCAAACGCAAATTACCCACAGCCAGCCAATCATAGGAGCGAGTAATCACAAGTAACGCATAAATGGCTTCCCTGTGAGCCAATGACAAACCAACGCAAAACCAAAACCAATTTACGTTTGGTTTTACTTTGGATTCTGATTGGTTGGTTTACTTTCTCAGCCAATAGGAGAGCTTAGTAAACGCAAAACCAAAACACTTCCGACACTCAATTGAAATCCGCTCTAGTATTAACTCTCAGTCTAAACTAAACACAAATGGCTTTAAATTTTAACCCGACTTGGTTCATAACCTAATTGTATTATATATGTTCAACATATTGACTTTGTAGATGACCGTATAATTGTCATTTTTATTTAACATGTCATGTTATACGCCATACCATACTTGTATACAGTATGAAATGTACATGTACATAATCACCGGTATCATGCAAGTGGAAGCAACAGTTTAATACCTTATCAACTTATGGTTGCCATCAATATGCAAGCCAGAGTGACAGGGATCCCCTTACCCTGTAAGAGGGTCTGAATGGGGTTAACTGACTACTGACAAACGGCCTTAAAAATAACTGACAACTGACAAATGACGATATTTTTACTGACAACTGACAACCGAAAAATAACTGACAACTGACAAATTTGATTTTTGTGGGTCAAACATTGTAATTTTTTTCTAGTAATGATTAGCTAGGGCTAACTGACAACTGACAAATGGCCAAAGTTTTTTACTGACAACTGACATGTAGACCCCCCCCCCCTCCCCCATTCAGACCCTCCTGTAAACCGCTCTTGGAGTGATTGACAACCATCTCATTGCAATGCCTTCTGGATCCGTCCTATGCATGGATTCCCTAACCCTTGATTGTGTTACTTTCACAGATCTAGCCTTGAGTTGAGAATAGATCCTTCGATATCCTGCATTGGGAAATTCACTCTGAATGTTCCTTATCAAATCGTCCAGTTCATTGTCAGTCAAAACACTTTGTTGTGACCGGATAGAGATACCGTATTCCCGAACACGTCGCTTAATTGTGCTCTTCGATACCCCCAACGCATGTGCAATATCCGAGATAGATA
The DNA here is from genome assembly GCA_030867875.1 of Actinernus sp. WN-2022. Lineage (NCBI taxonomy): Eukaryota > Metazoa > Cnidaria > Anthozoa > Actiniaria > Actinernidae > Actinernus > Actinernus sp. WN-2022. The sequence continues at coordinate 89,462,498 of JAOWCC010001634.1, forward strand.
TATCATAATCAAGCATATACTCTAACTGCTGTCGTGGAATTTCAAACTTTGGTCTTCCGACTGAACCGCTTACCGGTGTCAGTGACATCTATAACGCTGTGACGAGCCCTCTCTTCTACACTTTCTAGTAATAAAATTACAGCTGATATACACTGACATACTTCACTAAACCTATTTCCGAAATGTACTATGTGGCGGAAAATTTGTTGCAATCGAAAGATGGCAAAGTCTCCTGTGTCTTCATTTGCAGTATACTGCAATCTTCTAGAAAGGTCAAGAAGAGAATGCCTTAGTCTCGATACATATTCCGTCATGTCCGCCATTTGTCCTCATTTGCAACGACCTCATTCCCAGTTTCTGCCGCGCATCCAACTTGCACGGGACATGTTTGGACGTGGGAGACTGGTATGGAACAAGTATCAGATTTCGATGAATTCAAACATTCGACGAATTCGATCGTTCGACGAATTCAATCGTACAACGAATTCGATCGTACAACGAATTCGATCGTACAACGAATTCGATCGTTCAACGAATTCGATCGTTCGACGAATTCGATCGTTCGACGAATTCGAACATTCGACGAATTCGAACATTCGACGAATTCGAAAGTTCAACGAATTCAATAGACGAATTTAAAATTGTTGTGCATAATTCAAGCTTTCGCCAAATTCAAGTATTCGACGCATGCACAAACTTACGACAAATTCAAGTTTTTGATGAATAGAACATTTCACGAATACAAACTTTCGACAAATCTATCTTACTGAATTTTGAACCCAATAAAGCGCCATAGTTTAGTGGCCGAAAGACGAAGAATTTGACGAGGGCCGACAAAGGCGCCTAGACTTTCTCCAAGCCATTTATGAGATCCGTTGATGTTTTACTTCGTCGCTCGCTGTCGCCCTCCAGTAAGCAGTTTCCAAAGTATTCAACTTGTGGCGCCAATGCTTCGACGGCCACCGAGCTCGCCATGTTGATTGATACTCTCAAGTTCCACTCCTGCTAGTTTGTGATTGATAAGTGTTGACACGCTGCAAACTCGTTAGCCAATGGGAATTGTGTGTTGTTCCAGCAACGTGTAATTATTTCCTCTGTGTGATGTCTGCAGTCCCTCTTTTCTTCTCCTCTTTCTCGTCCCCATTCTTCCTCTCATTCTTCATCTCATTCTTCCTCCCCATTCTTCTCCTCTTTCTCGTCCCCATTCTTCCTCTCGCTCCGCTCGAACGCCTGCCATATATTCTGTTCGCTCGCAAATTACTATCAATGGAGGGAAAAGGAGGGACTGTTCGCAGTCTACTCGGTATGCGATTACTTGTCTTTTGTTCTCTTGCGCTTTAGTATTTTTTGGCAGTTCGAACCGTGTTAATTACTATTTTTCAGTGCATCTTGATAGGTTAAAAGTGACGGCCTTTGTTTCTTCTCGCGGGAAACTCTATGCTAAAAATAACTCTACTGTCTACAATGTTGTGTGGCAATATAATGTGGGAAGAGGAACGCTCCTCTGCATGTAATATACTCCTGCTAACCATTAAAGGTCAGGTTGAAGTGTGGGGGGAGGGGTAGGAGTTTCCCAGAAACCGTGATTCATCCGAATCATTTGAGCACTAACATTGTTTATCAGTGGATGTGCCTTTCGTAAACGTCATTCGAGTAAGGATAAAACCGTAAACCGTAATTGCACTTTTCTAAATAACATCTAAAAACAGTCCTGATCATGGCGGAATCATCTTCTACGCTCATCATTAAAACAGGAGCTCATTACCAGGAGCGTGCATCTCCCACATGGATTAGGTCTGTCCAACAGCAGAACAGATGATGTAGCTATTTTTAGCTTTGTGTTTCCCGCGAGAAGAAACAAAGGCAGTCACTTTTAACCAATCAGGATGCACTGAAAAATTGTAATTAACACGGTTCAAACTGCTAAAAACAAGAGAACAAAAGACAACGTAATCGCATACCAGAACTTCGCGACTATAAATAGCCACATCGTCTACTGTGCTGTGGGCGCTACCCATCACATAGGTACGCTCCTGGTAATGGGCTCCTGTTAAAAGTAATATATACTGAAGAAGGTTTTGTTCTTTTTCAGGACTTTTACGGCTGGGGAGAGGCTCGCAGCAAAACGATGGAATCCACGCTAAAAGTCATTCGATCAATACAGCTAGCAATCGTGGTCCCCATCAATCTTATAGGAAACATACTTGTATGTCTCGTGGTATTCAGGACTCCATTAATGCGAACTCCTATGAACTATCTACTCGTTAACCTAGCAATCTCAGATATGATGGTAGCAGTATTCATGACTGTTGATCAGATGTTCCTTCATGGTATAAAACACCCAACGGGACTCGCTGGCGATTACCTTTGCAAATTTATCACTGGTAAATTATTCTCCTGGGTTGGGTCGGTGGCGTCAGTGTTCACTCTGGTGGCTGTTGGCTTCGAGAGATATTACGCAATCATTCATCCTTTACGTCACAGGGGTCGGATCAGCAAGAAGATGTTCTATGGCATCATTTCATCGTGTTGGATCTTCGCTTTTGGCTTCAACATACCTCTGATTCTTGTCCGTATTTACAACATCGATCAGGCTAAGACCGGCTACTTGTGCCGTAGTGACTGGCCAAATATAACCCTCGCCGTTGCTTATAACGTGCTTTGGCTGTTTTTCCTGGGATTTATACCTCTTGGAGTGATGGGAATTTTGTACGGAAGCATCGTGAAAAGTCTATGGTTCAATGGCGTCGCTGAAGGATGTGAGATAACGCAGCAAGCACGAATACGGGCAAGGAAACGAGTTACCAAGATGTTAATTGTGATAACAGTAATCTATGGCTTGTGTTGGCTGCCGAATTTACTCTTAAATGTGATTTCTTATTATCACCACAGTCTGCCCGGAGCGTTGTCCTATGGATATCTTATTACTGAAGTGCTCGTTCTTCTCAATAGTAGCACTAATCCATTTGTTTACAGCATACAGAGTCAGCAGTTCAGAAATGCTGTTAAAGCTATCGTTTGCTGTAAGGCGTGTATGAAAAGACGAGTCCATGTCGATGGTCTAGAGGACGGAGAGGGTTTGACGCTACGAATGGATGAAATCAAACCACTGCCAAGCTTGGTTACTGGGACATTTCAGTGAGGGTAACCGTTAGTTTTGTATCGCATTTATCGACTGCAAAACTGGCTACATGCATGCGCTTTGGGGAAACTTGTATTTTTACCCAATACTACGGCTGCGCAACAATTAAATCTTACCTTGGCAGTAGGTACCATAACCGTACCATAACCGTACCATAACCGTACCATAACCGTACCATAGCAGTACCGTAGCCGTACTGCATTATTCACCGTAGAAACTTGTTCTCACGAAAACGTTTCGTGAGTGAGTGAATCAGTGAAAGAAAACTCTTACTACTTGATAGATAGAATATATACATATTACATACATTGTATTTCATAATCTTATTATATTAGCTTTTTTGATATAAATTTCGTAGAAGCTGTGCACTGATTCATAGAAATAATCTTGTTATACAGTCCAATATTGGTTTTATTACATGATGCTCATTTGATTTCACGACGCATCCTAAATTTACGAACATAAGAACATATGTAAGAAATATCTATTTGGGATAGAGCAGATTTCGTATGAATGGGACAAACTATAACAATGACTACGGCACGGTTACTGTACGGCATGCCGTGACATTGAAATGGTTTCCCTGTTGTTTTAGTCCTGCTGATCCAATCAAATAACAGAGATACGGTATAGCACGCTAACGGTTGCGGTAAGACCTACGGACAGGCCGTAGTTTGTCCCACTCATACGAAAGCTGCTCTATTCCATACTATACACAATTCTACATTTTGTAGATGTATTTTACCACCAATACTATGGCAGTTTAACTATTGAGAGGAATCCTCTTACGGAATATTTCAGATTTGAAATAGGTAGAACTCATCAAATATTTGTAAATTAGAATACAGTAACAAAAACATGGGTAAGACTTGAGAGCCAAACGAACTGTTTTACTTTCGTTGAAATGTCCATCTTAAGATCATAATATTAGCTGTGTAACAGCTGAACAGAGTATAGACCCATTCGAAAAATGGCTGCCGCTAATTTGCATAATTTTGATATTCAATATTTTCTGAAGAATAAACTAGCCTATGTGAAAGAGCGATTTCGTGTTAGCAACATGTAGCACTTTGATAATGGAAGAATATATCCTTACAAAGCAATCAGCGTTTGAAACTCTCAAGAAACACGAAAACGAGGCTAGTCAGTCCTGACGTCCTGAATCTCATACAAAACTCTCTTATTTGGAACCTCGGTCACTTCGCAACACTTGGTGCTATGCTCCTTAAATTTTACAAATATACTCATTTTTGCATGCTCTCTGAAGTGGCAGTGCTTATTTTAGTGCCAGCATTTCCTAACAACCAAAGCTTGGTGACACCATTTTTCGAATGGGTCTATGGCAATCTAGAATGTGTTACTGGTTGTCTAGTTGATTAAAAACAAAGCAAGAATAATCTACTGGAATAACCGTTTACGGTTTGCTTGAGTATAGGAAGTGCGTGAAGCTTAAGGAAGACTATTATTGAAAATGTCGTGCTCATTAAGCTGTAGAATCCATTTATCATTATTGCATCATGATCGTCCTGGACGATTCGTCCATAAGACACGCGTAAACGTGGAGTGAGCGGCTCAGTGAAGAGACTGGACCGAACGGTCAGTGATTTCCCAGCGAGGACACGTATTTTGTGATTGTATTTTTCTTACAACAACTGCTGAGTTTCTCGTTTTCTGATTGGTTTATTGCCATTGGAAATGAGGACATACAACAGATTACGTCATTGCTCGCGTCACGGATTACGTAATAGCGCGCGCTAATCACTTTCCCCCACAATGTCCATTGTTTTCAAGGCTTTTCCGCTTGACTATTTCTCGTTTGTTGTTGTTAAAACAAATTCACGATAGTTTACCGTGGTATAGAGCGGTTTTGAGTTGAGTGTAGTAAAACCAAACGCAAATTACCCACAGCCAGCCAATCATAGGAGCGAGTAATCACAAGTAACTCATACTGAAATGGCTTCCCTGTGAGCCAATGACAAACCAAAGCAAAACCAAAACCAATTTGCGTTTGGTTTAATTTTGGAATCTGATTGGTTAGTTTACTTTCTCAGCCAATAGGAGAGCTTAGTAAACGCAAAACCAAAACACTTCCGACACTCAATTGAAATCCGCTCTATCCTCTTATTTACCATGTTTTGCGTCATCGCATGTCAAAATTGTTGTGGATTCACTCGGCTACCGCCCCGTGATATCAACAACAATTTTGACCATGCGATCGTGGAATGGTTAGGAAACCCGGCAAACTTCAAAAGGGCTAACAAAGGCGCTGCGATTTATGTTGAAATGGGGTAAGACAAAAGATTGTGCACGGACATAGTTCATTAGCGTCCCCTGAACGACTGAACTCACACGTTTCTATTGGCTGATTGATTAACATGTTGGAATTTCTATTGTGTTTTGTGCACAGTAGTGGTTGAAAAAAGCTAACAAAGACATAACAAAGAAGGTCCCTGAGTTTCATAACCATTCCACTCTATTAACTATGATGCGATGAAGCAAAAACGTGGTAAATACTGGATATACCACGGTAAACTATTGTAAATTTGTTAAATCTACTATACGTCTATTGCTACTTTGTCTATATTTATGAATACGTCGATACACTGGTAATTGATGGAGTAAACTTGGTTGAATTAACAAAGGTTTGAATTATTCTTTAGTCGAAACTCCACTGAGGCAAAGGTTTGTCTCGGTGGCAGCTTATATTTCAAAATCCAAAATATGCATTTCCTTGTTTGTTGTATGTATGAAATCTTTATAAATGTACCTTGCTAATAAACTTATCACACAGTTCAATAATATTAAGTTTAATTCTACAAAAATAACTTCAATAGCTTCAGCAATATATTTCCCCATAAGCCTGTTTTATTTTGCAATTCAAAGTATGAAAAGCAATCACATTAATACGAAAAAAACGCATCTGTGAGACATATTTAAATGTCACCTTTTTATCAACAAACCCATACAAAAGCTAAAATTCAACATTTATTCAAACGCAGCCCACTAACAAGACAAACGCAAACAGAAAATGAAGCTTTGCGGAAACGTCGGCAGATGTCAACCAAAACATATTCGGATTTAGCGAGCAGCCGTAAAATTGTCGAAACACAGAAAGGCCATCTTGTTTACCATTTTTTCACACTTTCAGCATATCACCGTTTAAAAGTTTTGAGCTCTAATCATACCTTTTTTTTTTTTCATGAACTCCTATGCTTCATAACAGGAAGTTAAATAACAGTTTGACGAGTTTGTCAATCAATTTTTTTGCTTCCAAGAATCAAAGTGGCTACAGCTGCTGTGGGTACTTGAAAAACTAGACCGCTAGATGGAACAACAGCGGAGACAGGAGGTCCGAAACCGGAGTGAACTATGCTTGGATTTCGGGATCCTATCTCGCGCTGACTCGACATAGCGGGTTAAAAGTTGTTTCCTATGTTCAATATATCATTGTGATTGCCAGGCAGGACAATCGAGGTGAAACCTCTGTTACAAGACAAGCCATAATTTCATTGAATTTCAACCGGTTGTATTTCATAACCTATGGATAGAGTTCCACTTTTGCCATGTGAAGAGGGATATTGGAAGTCTGAGGTGAAACGTCAAGGTAATTCTTATTGTGCGCGCTCGTTGACTTGTTGTTCATACTAAACTAACGACCTGTGAAATCAATGTAGAAAAGGTCGTGATACGAGCTTGGTAACATGGTATTGTGGTTCAAGATTTAACGATACGCCGGTCTGACGAGACTTTTCGCTGTTGAATATAACAATCCATAGTCGGACTATCAATTGCAATATATACTTAAATTAGCAATAGCACCGATACTGCCGAAAAAATACCTAACGATTAGTCAAAACCTGAGTTGGAGAGTTACATCTAGCGTAGAAGACAAGATATAGTCGGGTAAAGTGTTATTTTTACGAACGTTTGTATGAGGGGGTGAAACAATTTGCACATCGTCATACAAATGTTTCAGTATAAAAAATTGTCTTACTTTGTGGGACCGTATCTTTGCTCCCATACAAGATATAACTCGGTGCTATTGCTAATGCAAGTAGATATTGCGATGGCAATGGGATGTGTTGATGTGATGATTAAATTATAATAAATATATTTTCCACAAAGGAAGAAAATCACTCAAGTACAGGGGCCGGCTGTTCAAAGGGTAGATAACGCTATCCATCGGATAAATCCCTGCCTAGTGGATAAAATAAGCTAGTTTGGTTAATACTTATTCACCCCTTTGAACAACCGGCTCCTGAGTGAGAGAAATAGGGACTTTAAGCAACCAGAACGACGACGGCAATGACGACGGACGTAGAAAAGTGTTTTCTCCCGAAATTTGGTGTGTACTATTTCCCTTATTCGCCTTGAATTGTTTTTCACAACCCGATTCTCGGAAAATATGATTAGTATAGAGTTCCGTCCACGCCGAACGAAAAACGGATTGCTTTACTTTCTAACGTTCGCGTTCTCTTTAAAACGTACAATTTGGGGTTTTCACGTTGTATTTTTCAAGAGAACGGTAGAAATGTAGGTGACTGCGTGCATTTTTACGTGCAGCTATTGTATTTTGTAAGGCTATTGTTTTATGCCGTTATCGTAGACGTTGCCGTCGTAGTTGCTTATCTCCGATAAAGATACGGCGTACCGGCCATGACGGCATAAAACAATAGTCTGAATTGCAAAATACAATAGCTGCACGTCAAAATCCATGAATGCAGGCACCGACTTTTTGAACGTTCTCTGCAAAACTCCACATTTTATGTTTAAAAGAGAATGCGAATGTACTAGAAAGTCAATCACACCATTTTCCGTTTGGCTATGCAGAACGGAAACTCTATGCTATATGTTTTCGAAAATCTGGCTGTGAAAAGATCCTAGAGGCAAATAAAGGAAATAAACTGAATAGTAAACACACAATTTCGGGTGAAGCTAATTGTCAGTGCAGCTATCACAATTCCCTTTGTTTTCACGTCTTGTTCCGTTTGTATGGCAGCATAGACAAAGAAGACGGTATGGAAAAAATACCAGATTTCCGGCAGATTAATGTAATTTCTCACCACACAATCGACGTCTATTTTATTATGTCGTTGCATGTCACTCTGGTGGTGAATTTATGAAATTTATGAAGAGATTGTTATCATAAAGGTTGTTCCGCAAAAACTGCAAACGACAAGGGACATTCCCAGACCGGAATGGTTGTGGTTGTAGGGGAATCAGTGTTAATGGACTCCTGATATTTTCCGAATAGCTGACATTACAGTGGCGTCTACGAAAAGTAGTTTCAGCGGTATTGACCCGAACGCCTCACTTCGAATTCGGTGTAATCAAGCGCCATTGGAACCATCACTCTTGTATGACACCAACACACAGTTCGAATTATAGCGCTTCATTTAAACATTGAAGTAAGGCGTTTGGGTCAAAACTGCTGTTCGTAATGTCAGCTATTGTACTTATACTCTTATCACCTTGAAATGAGCATAAAACATTTAATAGCTAAACTGCATTAAACACAAACAACAGATCAGGAGCGGGCATCTCGTTTATTGATACTTGTCGGACACGTATAATTACAGCAGTATATATAATGTTGGCCAATCAAGTCTGTATAGATGTGTAGTTAGTAATATCTTCTGTTCTCAACATATATCCTGAAGAAAATTTAGGTATCAGGGTAGAGAAACGCCTTCGAATGATTCTTACATATTAATCACTCCTCTTTATACACCTTCAACGCTATCCCAACGGGATTATGTAACTTGTTTATATAACATAACATTCTGCATTAATTCCTACCCACTTGTGTACATTCCGTAACGCTACTAAATATATCGCAGTTTCTCCGTTTCAAGTAGTTAGACAGTTATCACCACAATGCATTTCGGTTTGGGAATGTCGTTTGTTGTTAGCTGGGACAACCATGTTTAAAGGCGCTGTGTCATGGTTTTGCGCATGTCTGGAATCAATGTTCGATTGGTGGCTTTTAATTGGCTTCAAACAGTTAAAGGCCCCTCCCTTGATGTTTGATCGAAAGGATATGCAATATTTTCCTTGAAGACTAGATCTACGCACAGTTTGTTAAACATTTCTGCACATTTACTTTCATTCCAACCATCCTTCACATGTGACAGGGTCGTCAGTTTATATGAATATCACTGAATATAAATTTGTTCACGAACATAATGGCGTGTCCTTCAACGTGACACAGCTTCTTTAAGTAGCTGTATATAGTATGCCTGTGCGCCGTGTCCTTCCCGGCTACTGCGCGCATGGTATTGTTTCGTTATCGGAATCTATATTTGGAAAGCTTATGAGTTTACTTTTGGTTCCTGTTCCACTCATGCTAGAAACAACCTTGGAAACAATCCGGCTGTATCACCTTCAAAACTAAAGTAGGTAAGATTCTTATGTACTGTTGTTAATTTTTATTCTTTTCTATTCCTCGAGCTGTTCTTCCTATTCTCGAAAGCTTTTCTACATTGTATACGAGTGACACCTTTATATTCATTTCCTCCTGCTTTATCATCGAAGCTACGTTTCTCCCAGCACCAACCGTAGCTGCTAACAGTTCAGCCCACTCATAGTTCTAGGTCAAGTACCACTTCCATTTAATTCCCTTTTATTTAACAAATGAAAGATGGTTCTCCAATATATAACATCATAGCGCAAGTCATGCTCGAGGTCTTGAAACCCTGCGGAACGGAACGCGAGTGCATTTAGAAGCTTACTAATACTTCAAAAGTGCGTTGTTTTGTTTTATGACATAAGCTAGGGAACCATCTTCTATTTGTTATATATGATAAATCTCGATTCCATTCTTCCGTGCGTCATCCATGTGTGTGTCCTCTAATAATACACGGCTTTTCACCAATCAGGGCGTGCGTTTCGGACAGATTAGTATATTAAAGAAAATCATCATTCGCAGCCAATGAAATCGCGCGTTCTTAGGATGCTCCCGGCGTAATTTATATTATAAACAGTAGTCCCTCACTGTCCCACCGACTACTAAAAGGAAAGTAATAAATGTTCAATATGGCAAGAAATTGGATCGAGATGTACTATGTCAAATACGAATTGGAGTCTTTCATCAGGGATTCCAAATATTGAGAAAACAAATGAAACCCGAGAGGTTGTTTACGAAATATTTGGAATCCCCTGATGAAAGACGAACAATGAGTGTTTGACATGTCTTCTCATGCGAATGCAAAACCGACAATTTACATACGCTTTTTTCAAACTTCATTAGCAAGTATTGTTTACCGTTTGACTGTTGTATCTAATTATTCAATAGATGGCTTATTATTCTTTTTTGATGGCAGTGATTTCAACTAGCGTACTAGTAGAGTAGTGGACAAGACTTAGTGGACAATAGTTAGTACAAGCAGTCGGAAGGGTCGTGGTTCGAACTCCAATGGGGGCAGACTTTTTCTTTCTATGTCATTCTATATTTCTTTACTTCTTCGCTCCTTACTTGTAGTTTATCAGTATGTAATTAGTTAGTGGTTCATGAATATGATGATTAAGAAATATTGATATCTATGGTTGGAAATCTGATCAAACACTAGTGCGTTTGGAACTGGTGTTTCATTGGATGTCAAGATGCATCCACCTGACGAAGCTTCGAACAAGGGTTTCACCGGGTATCAAGACCCATGCATGTGACCAAATACAGTTCCTCCATTGGATGACTATCTCATGAATTATTAATGAGTTTGAGAAGTACTATTTCAAACACGAATTGGAGTCTTTCATCAGGGGTTCCAAATATAGAGAAAACAAATGAAAACGCCTCTCGGGTTTTATTGTTTTCGAAATATTTGGAATCCTCTGATGAAAGACGAACAATGAGTGTTTGACATGTCTTCTCATGCGAATGCAAAACCGACAATTTACATACGTTTCTTTTCAAACTGATTTAGCAAGTATTGTTTACCATTTGACTGTTGTATCTAATTATTCCATAGATGGCTTATTATTCTTTTTTGATGGCAGTGATTTCAACTAGCGTACTAGTAGAGTAGTGGACAAGAGTTAGTGGACAAGAGTTAGTGGACAAGAGTTAGTGGACAAGAGTTAGTGGACAAGAGTTAGTGGACAAGAGTTAGTGGACAAGAGTTAGTACAAGCAGTCGGAAGGGTCGTGGTTCGAACTCCAGTGGAGGCAGACTTTTTCTTTCTATGACATTCTTTATTTCTTTACTTCTTCGCTCCTTACTTGTAGTTTATCAGTATGTAATTAGTTAGTGGTTCATGAATATGATGATTAAGAAATATTGATCACTAGGCTTGGAAACATGATCAAACACAAGGGTTTCACCCGGTATCAAGACCCATGCATGTGACCAAATACAGCTCCTCCATTGGATGACTATCTCATGAATTATTAATGAGTTTGAGAAGTAACGTTCAAAACTGATGAGTGTCAAACAAAAGGAGTTTTTCTTAAGCTCGAAATTCAAAATATCCCAGTGTCGATAGCGAAATTCTACTGCATTCCTTAAAGAATATGACCCAACCGTGATGCTTAGCGGCCTTTTGTTTATTTCCGCTTCGTGAAACTATCAAACTAAAAAGGAAAACTACAAAATAAACTTTACAAAAACAGATTCAAATTGAAGCTATCATACAAACCAACAAGAGAACTGTAACGATTTTCAAAAGATTGGAAGACAACTCGTACAAAACCGACTTTTCAACTATGTCTAAGATGTTGATTGTTATGGACCCTTTCTTATACCATGCATGCTCCTGTCCCCCCTCGATACGAGCATGTATTATGGTACTCTTTCTTATACCATATGTTCCTGTCCCCTCTCGAAACGAGCATGTATTATGGTACTCTTTCTTATACCATGTTCCTGTACCCCTCGATACGAGCATGTACATAACGAGCCAGAGATCATCGGAAGTTCGGAAATGCGTACGGGCCGGTTGCTGTGGAGTGACGTCATAGTCGTGGCAAATATCAATCATTATTGTGATTTGCGGTTTTCGCTTGATCGCTTTGGTAATTACTTTATATCAGCAAAGGCTTGTACACAAAACACGTTTGAGAATCTTCGATCTTGCGGATCCTGCGTTATTTCAGGGGCTGTACTTCAGTGCCAGTGGCATTTTGACATGAGCGGGAAATACAATATTATGAAATTAAGGTAAAGGATTGCTTCGCATACTGGACTCGTGCTTCGACTTATGGATGTATCCGCTTTGCGCCGTGTTTTTCTCGCTGAATCGAGCGGCAAATTCTCCGCAGCACTGGCATCTTCTGAATTCGGAAATTTGCGGCGTGAAATTTTGTAAGTTCCTGTCAAACACCTGGTTGCACGATCCCTTCGCAGTTTTCTTCGCCACTAGCCGACAGTGTCCAAATAGAAAATAGCGGGCTTTGGGATTTTGATGAATGGCTGCAGGATTGTCGATGGAAAGGTGGGTGTCTCGCTACGACATTCGTCGTTTCGGCGGCATTTATGTGGCAAAATCAGAAGAATTTCATGTTAGTGAATCATCAGTGGCTAATAAACAATTGAAAATAACAAACCCCTTGCAATCGCTTCCCGGTCAGGACGAAACACCAACCCGCCACCGACTCCGCCAGCCGATTACGAGATCCAAAGCTTAAAAGTGTGTCTGGCGAGAGCAAACGAGGAAATTACATCCCTGAAGACAGAACGAAGGAAATCGATTAACGAACACGTATATATATATATAAAGTAGAAGGAAATTATATGGCAGCGAAAATGGCGGGAAATCCCCCAAAGTCCAAGGTCCAGAAGAGCTTTTGGAGCATGATCAGCGATATAAAGTCCCTCTGGTGTCCAGAATTCTGATGTGCAGTCAATGCTAAACGAAATCGCCGAAAAAGTGACCAAGAATAAAGGGTAAAGTAAAGCATCTGACGTGATGCTTGGGGAAAGTGCCCCAAAATACTTCTACAGTCCCAGGTTGAAGTCTGAGCACTTAGGGATATTGAACACAAGCCTATAAAAAGAGATATATTGAACACAGGCCTAAAAGATATGTACGCCAAAAAAAATATCTTTTTTAAGTTGTTCGGTATCCCAGCTGGTTTACCCAGGTTGAAGTCCATGGCACTACAGTATGCCTGAGCGCTTCGGGTTATTGAACACAAGCTCAAAAGAGATATGCCAAACAAAAATTGAGTTGTTCTGTGGCACCACAACTAATGCCTGAGCACTTCGGGATATTGAACACAAGCTCAAAAGAAATATGCGAAACAAAATTTATGTTTTAGTTGTTCTGTATCCCATCTGGTTTACCTAGGTTGAAGTCCATGACATCACAGTATGCCTGAGCACTTCGGGATATTGAACACAAGCTCAAAAGAAATATGCGAAACAAAATTTATGTTTTAGTTGTTCTGTATCCCAGCTGGTTTACCTAGGTTGAAGTCTATGGCACCACAGTATGCACCACAGTATGCCTTGAACACAAGCTCGAAATAAATATGCCAAACAAACTTTATGTTTTAGTTGTTCTGTATCCCAGCTGGTTTACCTAGGTTGAAGTCCATGGCACTACAGTATGCCTGAGCACTTCGGGATATTGAACACATGCAAGCTCAAAAGAAATATGCCAAATAACATTTATGTTTTAGTTGTTCTGTATCCCACCTGGTTTACCTAGGTTGAAGTCCATGGCACCACAGTATGCCTGAGCACTTCGGGATATTGAACAAAAGCTCAAAAGGAATATGCCAAACAAAATTTATGTTTTAGTTGTTCTGTATCCCATCTGGTTTACCTAGGTTGAAGTCCATGGCACCACAGTATGCACCACAGTATGCCTTGAACACAAGCTCCAAAGAAATATGCCAAACAAAATTTATGTTTTAGTTGTTCTGCATGTATCCCAGCTGGTTTACCAAGGTTGAAGTCCATGACATCACAGTATGCCTGAGCACTTCGGGATATTGAACACAAGCTCAAAAGAAATATGCCAAACAAAATTTATGTCTTAGTTGTACTGTATCCCATCTGGTTTACCTAGGTTGAAGTCCTTGGCACCACAGTATGCCTGAGCACTTCGGGATATTGAACACAAGCTCAAAAGAAATATGCCAAACAAAATATATGTTTTAGTTGTTCTGTATCCCAGCTGGTTTACCTAGGTTGAAGTCCTTGGCACCACAGTATGCCTGAGCACTTCGGGATATTGAACAAAAGCTCAAAAGAAATATGCCAAACAAAATTTACGTTTTAGTAGTTCTGTATCCCAGTTGGTTTACCCAGGTTGAAGTCCATGGCACCACAGTATGCCTGCATGAGCACTTCGGGATATTGAACACAAGCTCAAAAGAAATATGCCAAACAAAATTTATGTTTTAGTTGTTCTGTATCCCAGCTGGTTTACCTAGGTTGAAGTCCATGGCACCACAGAACAGTTTAATTTATTATATGTTTCTCCTAAAGTAGGATTTTGTCTAAAATCGTAAGATCCTTTTTCTTAACAATAGTATTATTTTTCATTTATTAATGCTTAAGCAATTTACGTGCTAACTTCCTCACAAAGTAGATACTATTTAAAATAGGTCTCACAAGAGTAAGAACGACTCCTAACTTGGAGTTATCTGTTCAAGCGTTGCGGTAATAACTCATTTGAGGGAATTAAATTTACTCCAGTAGAAAGTACAGTTCAACTCCCATGCATGTGCCTGTGGGAGTTAAACGAACTCCTTTATTGGAGTGTCCAATCAGGCAATTTTTAAAGTGCATCATTCCGTTTCATTTTGGCTATTTTCTTCTTGGTCAACATTCCTGAAAGCGGGTGTAACGCCGCCATGGAAACGTGTTAAAGTTGCAAGCATTCAACTTGGTAAATGCAAATTAAATCCGCGACTGAGTTGGAATTGACTGCAAACACTATATATAAATCGCGTTTACAATGTGTTTTCTTCGGTATGTCAAAGCGAAAATTCCAACTTATGTCATGCATTTGCACAACCAGGTAAAAGGCGAAAACATCAAATCTGTTTTCGTTTACAGATCTTTACAATCTATATCAAATTTAATATTTATATGTCATATTCACCGAACATTATCGATGCATGTTGAAGATTCATTCAAGTTGAACAAGGAGAAAATGCGTGTAAATTAAATATTTTTATAACATTTCCTGAACGTATAAAATGCCAATAAAACTCGGAATTTACACACGTTTCCTTGGCAGTAAACTATCGTAAACTTTGCATTTACATCAAGTTTCCGCGAATATTTAAAGGCGAAAATTCCTTGATTCTTACTATGAATAATTTCTCGTTTAATCAACAACACTATCTACAAATACATGGAACAGCCATGGGTACTAAAATGGCTCCTTCCTTCGCCAACTTATTTCTCGCTAAATTCGAACGTGACGCACTATCTAATTCACCCCACCAGCCACACACGTGGTTGAGATATATTGATGATAATTTCGTGATCTGGACCGAAGGACTGGATCGACTGAAAATATTCATTAATTATCTCAATAACCTACACCCTACCATCAAGTTCACTTCTTCCCATTCGATCTTCCATTAACATCCCATTTCTCGACGTTAACGTTTTACTTAAAAACGGACTTATAGAAACAGACTTGTACACCAAACCCACTGACAAACACCAGTACCTTCTTAAAACGTCTTGTCACCCCGGTCACACTAAATACTCTATCCCATATAGCCTTTCACTTCGCCTTCGCCGCATTTGCTTTTTGAGAAATTAAAACGATCCGTAAATTGTACACGAATGCTTCAGTCTATATCATGGGGTTTCTGTCTATAAATACACATACATACATGTACATACATACATGCATACACGCATACATCTTTATTTATACACGGAATCCCACTCAATTACAAATGCTCTTCCAGAGAGCAGTGTGTCCAAAAACTAAAGTCTATACTTACACTATGTTAACTCTTAAAAACATTCTTAAAAATTTTAAATGTAAATACTAATTATGTTAAAAGCTAAGTAAAAAGTCGAGCTGTGTCACGCAACATAGTGTTCCACAGAATGCCCCCCCTATATGAGAAACTCTTTTTACTAATTATATTAAACGCTAAGTAAAAAGTCGACGTTCAGAATGAGCTGTGTCACGCAACATAGTGTTCCAAAGAATGGCCCCCTATATGAGAAACTCTTTTTACTAATTATATTAAAAGCTAAGTAAAAAGTCGACGTTCAGAATGAGCTGTGTCACGCAACATAGTGTTCCAAAGAATGGCCCCCCTATATGAGAAACTCTTTTTGCTAATTATATTAAAAGCTATATAAGTAAAAAGATGACGTTCAGAATGAGCTGTGTCACGCAACATAGTGTTCCAAAGAATGGCCCCCCTATATGAGAAATTCTTTTTACTAATTATATTAAAAGCTAAGTAAAAAGTCGAGCTGTGTCACGCAACATAGTGTTCCACAGAATGGCCCCCCTATATGAGAAACTCTTTTTACTAATTATATTAAAAGCTAAGTAAAAAGTTGACGTTCAGAATGAGCTGTGTCACGCAACATAGTGTTCCAAAGAATGGCCCCCCTATATGAGAAATTATTTTTACTAATTATATTAAAAGCTAAGTAAAAAGTCGAGCTGTGTCACGCAACATAGTGTTCCACAGAATGGCCCCCCTATATGAGAAACTCTTTTTACTAATTATATTAAAAGCTAAGTAAAAAGTTGACGTTCAGAATGAGCTGTGTCACGCAACATAGTGTTCCAAAGAATGGCCCCCCTATATGAGAAACTCTTTTTCAGTGCTTCACTATTAGGCCTAGGAATGAAGCAGGTATTGTTTGATTGCCTTAGGTTATGTTGATGGATGTTTGATGTAAGGGTAAATAGACCAGTAAGGTATTTTGGTACCTTATTTTGAAACGTCTTGTGCATCAAACGTTCCAACATCCCTCTAGTTGTGTTGAAACTGGCTGAACTGAATATTTTCAGGTATAAAGGATCCTTGACACAGAGGATTAATGATGTCAGTTAAGACATTTGTTCATGTTCTGGTTGTCCTTGTGATCTTCACGTCGCCAAGTCTGGGGTTATATCGTAACCCTGATTGCCCGCACCGTGCAGGGTACTTTACCATCTCGTACCGAGGTAGGTCACCATGCCGAACTTTCCAAAATTGTCCAGTAACGTTGCCACATTGAGCATTGAAATGTGTTTGACTCGACTCAGTCACAAGCTGACCACGTGTTACGCAGATGAGCCTACAAGTTGTGACCAGCGGCAGTTTTAATAGCGCGAAACTTAACAAATTGGATATTTTGCCATTGTCCTGAACTGTTATTGATCATAGGTTATATACATGTCCAGCCTAGTCCCTAGGCCTTCTGGCTGGTATTTTGTCTGAGTGGATTAATGGGATCCCTGTGGTTTGTACTGCTTGTGACGTCACCGCCCAACTGTAACAGTGAGCGGTGACGTCACAAGCCATTACAAACCACAGGGATCCCATTAAGCAACTCAGACAAAATACCAGCCAGAAGGCCTAGGGCACACCGCGGCAAAACGGTATGCTCCGCTGGCCAAAAGAACGAAGGCTCTGCTATCAAATACAAATTACCGAGGGTTTCAACTATTTTAGTAAATAATTTTATAACTTAGTAAACTCACAGTGAAATACAAATTAAGAAAACTTCAACCTGTTAAAGTCTTAGGCTTAGCTTTTAAGTAGTTTTCTTATTTTTTGACAAAACAGTTCACAAATGGATGCTTTTAAGCAGAAATTTTAAAATCACGGGTATGTACATACCTGTTGTTTCATTTCAGTTTTCGCGGGAAACTGGGGACGGCCGCGCGCCGACAAGAAATAGCAAATACGCATGCGCGTAACGTTTTGCCGCGGTGTGGGCCTAGGGTGGGTTATGTCATCAAATATTCAAAACTAGATCAACGAGCTTAGCGATTCCTATTGATCTTATAATTTCATTTCCAACAATTTACAATATTTAACATATCTATATTACTCTATACCATCCGAAAGCAAATAAATTAAAATGCCAAACCTCTCAACTCTTAAATCCAGATCGAACGTTAATTAATCACGTGATCAAACATCAAAGAGTCCTGGACGAATTAGAATGTGGGAGGGCATGTCTTGCAAATGACATGTGCCAATCATACAACTATGGTACGACCGTTGACCGTGGTGGTAAACACGTTTGTGAGTTGAACGATGATACTGCAGGCGCAAGTCCTAATGACGTCATTGACAGGGAAGGATTCTTGTATTATGAAGGCAAAGATGATATTCAGGTTTGGCAACACTCAGTCTATGGAATTTCGAGCTAAAATAAGAATAGAGATATATATTATATACAGACAGATACGTGGGACAAATGGTTCAGATATTTTTAAGACCTACAGACAATACTTTAGACCTTCTATGGGAGGAGGTAAAATAAAGGCTCATTCAAGGAGCTTAATTCTTTGTGTAACAGCTCCTATACATCACACAGTGTTGGTGTATAAACCATACATCCCTATTAATCTGATGATTGTTTTCAATTGTATACAGTAAATTTGGCTTTTGATATAAGCAGAGGATGTTTTTTTTTCACTTCCGCCTAATTAGTTTCGAGTAATAATATTTAAAAAGTCTCTATAAATCTTCTCTACAAATCTAAAATAATCGCTAAATAATTTTCGGTCCCTTACATGGTTTGTGTTGTCTTGAAAAGCTCTTGAATTTGACTGGTCGTCTTGGAAACTCCTTTGTTAGCTGAAGCTGTACGAAGCATGTGATTGGTTAGGTTTTTAATAGTGTCGTCAATCCAAAACCAGAGCCAATCACGGGAGCAAGTATTGTGCAACGAACCGCAATCACGAACTGAAGTGTATAATACGGGATCAGTTTTACTTTAACAAATCACGAATTAAAGTGGCTATGTCATGGTACTACGCATGCGTGGAGTCAGTGTTCGATTGGTGGGTTAAAATAGTTAAATCCCCCTCCTTCAATGCTTGATTGAAAGTATTTTCATTATTTTACTTGATGACTGCATATTTGCACAGTTTATTAGTCATTCTTGAATATTTGCTTTGATTTTTACCATCCCACATGTGCGCGAGGTTCGTCAGTTCATATGAGAATCGCTCATAATGACCGCGTCCGGCCCGGACATCTAATGTAATAATGTAAAAAATGAGCTAACCCCGTCCCGGTTAGCTCAGTAGTTAAGCTCAGGCCTGTCGAGCGGGAGGTCGCGGGTTCAAACCCCGGCCGGACCAACACTCAGGGTCTTAAAATAACTGAGTAGAAGGTGCTGCCTTTACATAATACAGTAAACGGTTAGACCTTCACGTCTTCTCGGATAAGGATGATAAATCGTAGGCCCTCGGAGACCTCCATAGAAGGGCTTTAAGCCTGTTGAGGTTCTCCGTCCACCTTCGTGGTAAAACAGCATAAATGTAAATGTAAAAGATGTAATGGTCTCTCACCTTGACACAGTCCCTTTAAAGTAAACGCACTCGTGGATAACAACAAGCCAATCAAACTCGAAAGCAATGACACCCCGTTACTTTTCGACACTCGACACATACCGTAATTGTTATCAAGAATTAACATCAGTTGAAGATTTTTGCTAATGTGGAAGCTATAATTGGATACGAAAAAAATGATTTGTAGTGTTTGACGTGATCTCTCTCTTCTCGACATATTAGAGTCATATTGGATGCAGTGCGAATCAGTGTCTTAATGGTGGAACATGTGTGACTACTTGTGCTGGAGACATGTTCAAATGTCACTGTCCGCCTTATCTCGGTGGCAAATACTGCGAACAAGCTACAGGTAATAATAATAATAACAACAATAATAAAAATAATAATAACAACAGCAACAACAACAACAACAAACAATAATAATAATAATAATAATAATAATAATAATAATAGCAGCAACAACAGCAATAATAATAATAATAATAACAATAATGTATTTATTCTATCGATAATATAAATACCACAATATGTCCCCATGTTGTTTCGGATTCTCGGTCAAAGCTGTGACCTAGAATTTCTTATTCTCCGAAAAATATTAATTGAACTCTTAACTTACAGCAAATGATGTCGATTATTGAAATTAGAGTAAATTACAAGGCTAATGTCAAAGATACCAGCTTAAAACTTGAAAACGTCCTCTTGGTAAGCCTATAAATAAGCCATAGTAAGTGTGCTTAATTAAAAATTATGCCCCCCCCCTATAAAAGAGAAGCATATGAAAATTTGACCCCCCCCTAAATGGAGCATAAAAAAATCGTGATCCCCCTCAAATCTAGTAGACGCCCCACCGCTAAATAATGTCCGGTCCCTTATGGAGTACTTTTTAATAAAACTGGACCATTATTGATTTAGTTTCTTTTAGTTTGAATACGATTTTGATCTTTTCAGAGAGATAATAAAAATATATGATATAGTCTTTAATAAATGATTTCCAAGCACTTGCCGACTGTTGTCCTCGATGGCGCCGTGGCTCCGTACTTTCCTACCATGCCGCACCTCACTATAGCCTAGCCTGTATCAGTGGTAGGACTAGATGAGGAGTCCAGGGGACCCGTTTCAAACCTTATCATTATCAACCTACGATTACGCTTTGAGAAAGACCCTCGTGATTTATGTTTACTGTATTTGTACTGATTTCTTTCACGATATTTTGTTCTCGTTTCTTCAGCCCGCGACTGCCAAGGCATCAAATCAATGGGGGGATTAGCTACTGGCATATATCCCATCAGCCTCGGCGGTCAGGGGATGAAATATGCCATATGCGACCAGGCAACTGATGGCGGCGGCTGGATCGTAATACAACACAGACAGGCACCATTCACCACTAACTTCTCCAGATCTTGGAAATCATACATGGAAGGCTTCGGGAACCTTAACGGGGAATTCTGGTTAGGCAACGAAGTGATACACCAGCTGACTAAAACACCCAAATCTCTGCGAATACAGCTACTCAGTAGCAGAAATAGTGGTTATGGTTTATTTAGACGGTTTTCTATCTCGAGTAACTCTGACGGGTATCGTCTAAGCCTCGGTATATATAATACTGGTGGGATTGGAAACGCATTTGATGATACATTAAACCCTGCAGGAACCCAAATAGGGTGGCGATTCTCCACAAGGGATAAAGATAATGATAATAACAACTTTTTGGACTGTGCAGATATGGCCATGTCTGGTTGGTGGTATAACTCTTGTGGACATTCAGACTTGAACAGGAAAGATATACCGCTTTGGGACACGTGGCATGCCTACACCTTAATGACCAACTGCACGATGAAAATACGATAGGAATACCGTATAAGAACCTTTATTATATAACTCTGCTAAGAACGCACGAAATATGTACAGGAACGCACCAAATATGAGATCATATTTTCGGTAGTCACAGTCAAATATCTTCCCGCCACCGTTTCTCGAACGAGCGCGCAAGGTTTTGGGTTATTATGGAAATATTCATATCTTGACAGAATTTATATAATAGACAAAATATTAGTCATCTAAAGGTATCTAAAGGTTATTGAGTGCACACCCGCATGCTCTCTGGTAATATTTGTTCAGTATATTATAAACAAAAAATCGCATAAACTGCTCATGCTATACTTGATTTATAGGCACTGACTCATATTGTGAAAGTTCTCGCCTGAAGGCGAAACTGCTCACACGTAAACTTGATAAAGCGAAAGTTCTCAAACAGAAGCTTGATAAAGCGAAAGTGCTCCAGGAAAAAAAACAGTCTTTCTGCATTAATGCAATTTGACTTTTGAGTTATTGTAATTTGACTTCCGATGGCCCCTCACAGCCACGGTAGAATTTAGCCTGCGAAACAGGCCCTTGGTGTTATTTCAATGGTGATAAAATAATTTGGCCGCGTGAAAATGGTAAAAGGAGAATGGCACGAGAGAGGAGGAGGAGGGCCTGCAGCCATCCCTTATACATTTTCATTTCCCGTCCAGATTCTGTACGGGAAATACTGATTGGTCAATTAGCTGTCATCGCTGTCATGTGTCACGAAATGTCGCACATTCCTCCTGCGAACTGACTGAAATGGAGGCGACAAGAGAAAAGTGATCGATCGGTTGAGCGTTAATCCAGGAAAGTATTTAGAAGAACAAAGCAAGCAGTGAATAGTCTACATTTGTACTTTCTAGGCGAGATATTTTGGCGGTTTTACCAACAGGTAAAAGCCTTATTTCCCAACTGTTTGCCGTGTTTGCCTGCACATTGCAAAGCAATGTGAAGGATCAGTTAATCGAAACTAAATACACTGGGACTTAAAAGCCATCTCCCTCTACGATCTAGACGTAGAACTGAAGAAAATTACGGAGTTCCCTAAAGTAATTTTCGTTTCTGCTGTCAGAGGCTGTTCGAGTGAGGCAGGTTTAAAGTACAGGTCACAAGTCTGAACCCTAGCTCTAGGTGAGTGAGAACCCGTCGTTAGCCTGTGAACTCGTCCCGCGATAGTTAGGGTTAGGTTTGTGGTTAGAGTTAGGATTTGTCTTAGAATTGATAACCTGACCTGTGAATTGTGACCTGTACTTTAAACCTGCCAGTTCGAGTGAAAGTGTCAGTCAGGGTCGAGTAAATGAACTGATGAAGGAAAATAAATCCCACACTGCAGAGACTTGGAAAGGAAACAATGAACTGTGCAATGTTTTGAATACATATCTTTGATAACGACAAAGTACGAGCACACAATATTTGATTGACATGTTTAATAATCGTGTCAATCCATGCGGAAAAGGGTAGAATTCAAATTTCCGTAAGATGGCGGCAGGCGCTAATTTTCTCTCGCGCCTCGCTCCGCTCGACAAACTCGCTTCGCTTGCAAGAGCTACTTTATGGGGTTTCTTCTAAAAGCGTCTGTTCTGCAGGCTACGGTAGAATTCGGCATCAACGCTACTCGCCGACACTGCATTTCAATGTTTTTTTGTTTTTTTCGAGTGTGCTTGGACATGTTTAGATAGTTTACCAGACTGCGTAAAGCACTTTCCACATTGCTTACAGTTATAAGCCTTCTCTCCCGTGTGTATTCGAACATGTTGAGTTAGATGACAAGACTTCCTAAAGCACTTCCCACACTGCTTACATTGATATGACTTCTCTCCAGCAGAGTGCATCCGGACATGTTCATTTAGTTGACCAGACTGTCTAAAGCACTTTCCACACTGCTTACAGTTATAAGCTTTCTCTCCCGTGTGTATTCGAACATGTTCAGTTAGGTGACCAGGCTGCCTAAAGCACTTTCCACATAGCTTACAGTTATAAGCCTTCTCTCCCGTGTGTATTCGAACATGTTGAGTTAGATGACAAGACTTCTTAAAGAACTTCCCACACTGCTTACATTGATATGGCTTCTCTCCAGCAGTGTGTATCCGAACATGTTCAGTTAGATTACCAAACTGCCAAAAGCACTTTCCACACTGCTTACATTTATGTGGTTTCTCTCCAGTGTGCGTTCTAATATGCCTACTCAAGGAACTAGAATGCCAGAAGCACTTTCCACACTGCTTACATTTATAGGGCTTCTCTCCCGTGTGTATTCGAGCGTGTATAGTTAGGTCACTAGACTTTGTGAAGCACTTTCTGCATTGGGTACACTTATATGGCTTGTCTTCAGAGTGTATTCCAACATGTTCCGTAGGTTCAGTCTGAGTTTGGAGATGGTCTTTGCAGTCAGAGAATGGTGTCGTATTATCTTCAATATTACCTAAATTCTCTGATTGTGGTTTCTCGGTAGCATAGCATGAACCATTCTGGATAGGCGCATGGGCCAGTGTTTTCTTGCCCTATAGCAACAAACAGAAATTATGATTAATTGAAATGTTTTCTAAATGCCATGGTAAAATTTGAATCTATATGACATCCTGATTATAAGGTTTCAACTTCCTTAAAACGTGAAATTTCACTTTCTGCTCTTTTTTATCTTCCTCGTGTTCTTCTAAAAAACCGGCAAAGGAAAATTATAATCCAAAAACCTTTTTCACAGTTTACATCAGAATGTCATGAAGACTCGAAACAGCAAAACAAAAACGCTACCGTGACCATCATTTATAAACACGAAAAAAAAACACTTTACGAATTGTACTTCAACAACAGAAACTTGGTTCTACAAACATGTATCAAATGATTATCCACAGTCACTGAAATGTTGCTCTTTAAGAAATAGAAAACATTTACCGTGCTTCTATTTAGGAACAAATGTGTTCTATTTCCTTTATAAAATAACCCATAGAAAACAAGCACAACAAAGAAAAATCGCGCGTTTATTATGATCATCAAAATATAAATTCTCTTAACTCGCGCAGTCGCTACGTCATGAACTTACCAAATCAGTCAGTTTTGTTAAATCCGATTCAGCGACTTTAAAAAAATGGTTCGCTAGGTATGAAAAACCTTTGAATTCGAACCCAAAACGACACAGTACGATGAAGAAAAAGAAGCAATGCAAAACCTGGATTGGCAATACACGGTAGCATGCAATATTCAACAGTTCATTTTGCCTCATGGACTTCCCAGCGTGGATCAAGGTCTTCGTACGTAACAAAGTTTACGGGAGACCAAGACGTGTTGGAAGATAGGGGGATATTTTGGATCTATCTTTGAAATCTCGAGCTGCAAAGTATGGAAGCCATCAACTCGGGTCATCAGGTGTTTTGTACATTCTGCCTTCCAAGGAATAGGATGGTTTTTCATCGACTAACAAAATCCGTAAAATCCTCTCAACAAGAGCTAACACGGCACTAAAATAGACGTTATACTACATGTAGATAACACTTCTCGTGCGTCGAAGTCCTCCGCTTAGAGGTTTCTTTATTAGTTCAGCCTATCGCATATCTTGACTAAAGGTTTGCAGGCAGTTGTACAGTTGCTTCAGTATTTCGCTTCCGATGATCAATAAGTATTCGCGGCCTTCATTACTATCAAAGGACTCTCAGATATCACCTAAGATATAACAAAACATACAACTCTCGCCTTGCGGACACCCCGTTATTACGGACAGGAGCTGACGGTCCCGGCGAAAGTTACAGATGATTGACTAAAAACAACTAACGTTATTACGGACTCGCGTTATTACGAACACTAAGAACATTTTAGGATTTCTGTATTTCGCTTTTTGTCCGTGATAATTTAATAGACGTCACCGACGTCCATTTCGTTGTCTACGTAGTCCTCTGTTCTTGACAGAGAGAGTCATCACTTCGAACGTGCTCCCATGCACACAGCTCAGCGAGAGTTTACTGTATCTATACACACTATGCATAACTCGCGCGGTCACAACACGAAAAAGAGGCCAGTAGGTCCTCTGGAATGTTGAAGTTGAAATGCTAGCAGGAAGTGTGAAACGTGTTGAACATGATTGTTTAGTTGAAAAATGTTTCTTTATAGTACAACCAGCCAGGCGCATAGCAAATTAACGGCATTGTTTCACTGAACATTCCTTCAGTGCATTTCACAATCTCCCCGGGCGCTTCAATTTCAACATTCCAGAGGACCTACTGGCCTCGTTGACATGCTAGTTACCAGGACTTATGCATAGGGTCTATAAGTTTCCTTTTCTCTCTCTGTGAAAACGGGAATATATTTTACTATAAGTCAGAGGCCATCATTAATGGTGAGGAAGGCTGAAAAGTACTTGTCTTGCTTTTAGTAGGCTTTGTGCGGGGATTTCATTGGGTTATTCTGTTGTGTTTCTGCTTTGAGACACATCAAAAATTGTTTTAATGAAATCCTTGAAATTCTGCAGTTGGTGATCTTTTTCCCCTGCTAAACCTATTAGGATGCGTTTTTCTAACTTTAAAGCAACGGATTCGGTCCAAATCACCGCTCTTGGTTGTAGGAGCAAAATACCTTTTTAAAACCCTACAGGAGTCCCAGAAGGGGGGGGGACCATTGTCATTTTTTGTTGTTAATTACCCAGCATGCAATTGGACTGAGGTGGAAGTAGGATTATGTGATCGTGTGAAAATGCAGTGTAAACATGGCGTGGTTCGCAGTCGCTTGGTGTGTTTTATGCAAGCAAACCTGGTGGTTGGAAAGATTAGAAAAGGTACTGTAACGACTGAGTTTGCTTTTGATTTCAAGTGCGAATGGGAAGGGTATTTTGAGCAGATTTTCAGCTCCTCAAAATTCGTGAAGCGACCCCTCTTATAGCTCTGGGTTTGAAGTCATTCATCCCTTGAAATAATATCGCAACATCGTATTTCCAGCATGTCTAGATTTGATGCAATAATTTTTCCAGGTACATGCTTAATAATAATAATAATAATGGCTATATTTATATAGCGTCATATCACCACAGCCTCATGGCGCTTTACATATTACTGACATATCCCGTCAGTGATTTTTTTCGGACTGCTTTCGGCGCTAATAGCTGCCACGTAGTTTACAATGTTGAGTGTGTGGTTAGTATAATGGTCAGGCTGCTGTACCGGGATATGTACCGGGATATGTACCGGACAATTCCCTGCTCTTTTTCGAGTAGTACAAACAGATTCTTTCACGTTCCCTTCAAATATTGGGGAACTTACGCAACCGGCACGACCGCGACGTCTAGGGCGACGGCATTAAACAATAGTCTTAATTACAAAATACAATAACTGCACGTGAAAATCCACTGTTCTCTGCAAAACCACAACGTGAAATCCCCAAATTTCACGTTATAAAAGAACGCGAAAGTAAGAAAGTAAAACACTCCGTTTTTCGTTCAGCATGAACGGAACTCATGTTTACCATATTTTTCGAAAATGTGGACGTTAAAAGCGATACAAGGCGAATATTAAAGGAAACGATAAGCACCTAATTTCGCGAGCAAACACTTTTTACGTCCGGTCGTCACAGCCGTTGCCGTCGTCGGTGCATAAGGTCCCTACTACCCTGGATACCAGAGGCTCGAAATCGTCGGGGCGAGCGAAGCGAGACCAGCTGAAATCAAGCACGAGTCGCGAAGCGACTAGCCTCTGGCCGCCCGAGTAGAGATTTTCGTTTCTTCCGGTACATAATCTGTACCTCGTCCCTGATTGGTTGATCGAGTTGTGGCCATGGAAACCGAGGCATTCGGATCAAAGGAACATTTTGATTGGCTTTCATCTTCAGATCGTGTTACAAACCGGTTCACGAGTCTTGACAGATTTTACACAAACGTAGTTTCACAGTGCTGTACAATTTGAGTTAGCCTCGAAATAAACGAGTTGAAGTCTGTTGATGTTCTTGAAGCGGCGTGATGTCTTCACAGTACGGCCTACTGGCTAAGAAAAATCGCTGATTTTCCAACTCATACCTGGTATTTGCTTCTTCCTTCACGTTCGATTATCCAAAACGAGTAATTGTACTGGGGGTTTCCCCTCTATATGCCGTAATTTACTCCCACATAACAGATCTAGAACAACGAGGAATCAAAGCATGCTCATTGGGAGATCCAAACATCAAACCCGACGAAGTAAATCGAGGAGAATTTTCCTTTATCTTCGCAAATCCCGACAACGGCATGTTTTATGTTTTGAATCACACACGACTTCACCACGTGAAAGTGACATGCAAATTAACCGCCGAGTCGAAACCAGTTTGACTGGACTTGTAAACATAAAAGCGAGGCTATGAACATGAGATTGAGGTTGGCTATTCGAGCGGCCACAGGGGCTCAACGGTCGTCACGCAAAACAAAACTCCTTCGGGGAATCAAAACACTTTCGATCGCGGCACATTACAGTATATTCGTACCTGAGCCCCTCTGGAACCAGGGTAGGTCCCTACTGATTAGAAGTAGAAGGAGACAAGGCCAACGGCTTATAAATGTCCCTGCCCAAGGACACGGCCGGGATTCGAACTCCCGACCTCTAGTGAGGCAAATAAATTCTCAACAGACTTCATATTGCCCGGTTTTGGCCGGTTTAGTAGTCAAAGGGTTAAGCCAAAATGTCCCGCTAGACTTCGAGAACACATACCAAAGAAGTTCAAACGAGTTTTTATTCAGTTCAGATCGGGGCAGAAATGAGTTTTTGGTTAACGCTCGGCAGTTCTTCGAGTAAACAAATTTCCTGACACAAAACATATTTTACAAGGTGCATGTTAAGCGATATACTCAGGTTTTACTAGCAGAAACTGTGAAATTTCAGACTTTTGTTTTTCTAGTCTAGTCGAGTCGTGAATCGTAGGTAAGGTCTGTTGAGAATTGATTTGCATAGAAAACGCCAAACGTACGTCATTCAAACGAATTTTTAATCTTGTTGAAATCAGTGCAAGAAATAAAAATTCTAGGCCAAGTCTAAGTAGTTCTTCCAAATCGCTTGACCATCTTTAGGGGCGGAATTGAAATATCTATGGTTGATTGCAGGCCCATGTAAGTATCTGCTTCGCGCTCAGCTTCGCTGGCTAGACACGCAGGCTACATGTATCTGGTTTCCCGAACGAATTAAATAGCAGTGTTTTTGAATCAATTATTCTATGTAATTTAATCCCAGTTGTTTTTTATACTTAGCGAAGACATTCGGCGTTGCATTATAAATGCCAGTTATGCCAGGTCAAATATCTACTGAAACAAAAAAGATTCCTTTGAAACTACATTTGTATGCAGCGACAAAGTTCCTTGTTCAAAGTGCATATTATTTCAGAGGAAGAAAGTGAATTCGTGTACTAAGCGAAATCCGGGCAAAATCAAACATTTCAGCGACAACTCATGTCCAATATTCGATTTCATTATTTTGCTGATATCTTGACTTGGATTTCATACGGCTTTATATAATTTTGTAACACTGAAACATCATTATCCGATTTCATCTTATAGTGCTTGCCGTTGCACATGATGGCGTAATCCGACTACTACGTAATTCTCTATTTCATAGTCCACAAGACAAGAAATCTCCAGAAAACATCACAATGTTTCCCGTCAGCTAACAATTCACTATTCCCACTTCGGCCATCTTGGATTGAAAGCGAGGCTACCGGGTCGTCACACTAAGCCAGGTTACATAGCGCTTACTATTTGTTCTGTTGTTGGTCGCGAGTTTGGATGAAAAAGCTACTTGATCTCCACTTCTGTAATCCGAATTGTACAAATATTAAATAGCCAGAGAAGAAGATCTAGGGATTCTTTTCACGCATTTGCTTCCAATGAACAGCTCAGAAAGCGATGGAATTTGAAAATACGCGGAGATGTCGGCCCACACTTCAGGCTTCGATAAAAATCCAGAGTGAGTAAAAAACAGACTGATTATAAATACTTCTTCGCTTAAATAAGTGTGACAGGTTCCCTCAGACTCACAGCTAGCAGAGGTTCATTCTCTACAGGTAAAATCAAGATAGAAACCTCACTGCACAATACCCTGCCACTTCAAATGATCACTTGAAAACCCGGCCCATGTAAACTGTGAAAAATCCTCCATTATGGCTCGGGTGTACTCGTTCTACGAATAATTTGGGTTTGGAAATGGTTAGGTTTTTGCAAATTTTGGGGTAGGTTTTTAGAACATTTGTATGAGGATTTGATAAAATGCATCATAATATTATTAATGAACCAAGTGGAAGGGTTTACGTGCATGGATGGCTGATAACATTGCATTGGTACTGTAACTATATCATATTACATATCTACATAATGGAATCCTGATACATATATGTATAGTGTATGCTTGTATGCAATTAAAATGATGATTATGACAGTATAATTATCTCATGTATGGAAGAAGTGGGTTTGACAAATGAAGAGAAGACCTTTCTTGAGCCATAAAATAGGTAGGGTACAGGGTTGACAGGCATTGCACCCTGCTAGGGACTAATTTTGATAATGACCTGCCATAACCCTCATCACGATGTATGCCCTTCTAATTTTCCCTCTTGTATGTCAATGAGGGAAAATTAGAACAGTATGATGCTGATGAGGGAATTTAGAGATTAAATGTCCCCGAACAAACAAAGAAAACCGAGGGGATCATGGTATTACTAAGAAAATCACACATGAAAATCCCAGATTAACTGGAAAGACTTACAGACAAATAGCAGCAAGTGCCTGTTCTATATATTATAAATTCCAAAAAAATACTAATAAATCTTAATTAGTGCCAATTTATTATTGTTGGTGTGCAAAGTGCACAAGTCTTCTACGTAAAATCATAGTTAATAGAGTGGAATGGTTAGGAAACCCGGCAAACTTCAAAAGGGCTAACAAAGGCGCTGCGATTTATGTTGGAAGGGGTAAGACAAAAGATTGTGCACTGCACGATCATAGTTCATTAGCGTTCCCTGAACGACTGAACTCACACGTTTCTATTGGCTGATTGATTAACATGTTGGAATTTCTATTGTGTTTTGTGCACGGTAGTGGTTGAAAAAAGCTAACAAAGACATATAACGAAGAAGGTCCCTGAGTTTCCTAACCATTCCACTCTATTAACTATGGTAAAATGAAAAATAACGATCAATATCGCATCTAAATGAAATTAGTGCCACTTTAAGAATGATCAAAATCATGATAATAATAGAGTGCACACGTGTGTATAATTATATTTATTGAGAACAATATTAAACTTAGTGTGTTCCATTCGCCCTGCTGGGTTAGGTTTCTCTCTTCTTATTTTACCTGTAGAGACCTCGGTTAGCTGCGAGTCTGAGGGAACCTGTCACAACAGAAGAAGTATTAATTACTCGGGCCAGGCCTTCGGCTGGCGCGAGTCAGAAATCGCAAGTGTTAATTTTTTATTTGTGTCGTGATTTTGCGCCGTCGACCAATCAGATTTCGACTGGTCACGTGACATGTTGCGCCATGTGAACCCAGGTTTTTCAAGATGGCGGCGAGTGAGAGTTTTGACTTAGCAAAACCTTTAATATCAGCTGTTTTTTTGTGTAAACCAAAGGTTCCTTCAAGTGCAATACCAAGATTTTGGTCTTTTCTAAAGCTGAGAGGTGTTTTACGGGCTTTGGACGGGAATTTATCACATATTATGCGACATGCTTTAATATTATATTAAGATACACTCGTGACACTGACAGTCTGCTCTGCGATCAACACCGACTATATATAAAGACAACAGCTTGTAAATGTAAATAGCCGCTAATCTGAACATGATAACCTTCATACCAATTGACTGTCTTTGTGTTGTTATTTATTGTTATTAACCTCTCGAAAGTATAGTAGAAATGACCCGATTTCTCAGTTCTCTGACTGAAAAGGGACTTTTAAAAAAATATTATAATTTATATGCACATGTATTTAAATGTTTATAAATTCGGGAACGAAAATCTAGCATGCAGTGCGTGAGTATAAACTGACTAAGTAATCTTAAATGAAGATTTTTTCAAACGAACGATAAATGACTCTGATGTGGAAATCGCATATTTATCTGTGGCGTGTTATTGACACTGGTAAAAACACAAGACAGTTACCACCTAACACAATTATTGACTTTTTATTTTGTTCTATTTCCCGGGTCTATTTACGTCTAGCCTTTACCTCTTTGTATTTGATTATTATCTCTGGGTTCAGGCATTCTACAGTGTATTATTTTAATGTTTTTTTAGAACTGACATAATGATATTATGTATATAGTAGTGTATTTATCATTATTGCAAGTTTATAAACTAAACTAAATTTGGTCCAGAACTGAGAGTATACTTACATGCAAGTGGCATTCTTTCTTTCCCTTCCCCTTTCTTGGTACCATTATATACCCATGTAAGCTAGATCTTGTTTCAGTGTTTTCCATTTGAGGTGGTCCTGGCTTAAGATAACCCTAAGGTTACCTTAAGTACCTACCTTCTCATCATTGTATTTCTTATTATGCCTTATTACTCGTATACATTTCCATCATCTTATGAGAAAATAAATGTAATTGTTGTTGTTGTTTCTCAGTTCTTGGCGTCAGCATCATCACTTTCACTCGGTCACGATCAGGAGTACGAGTACTTTTAAGAATTATTTGGGAATGAAAATTAACCTTGCCCAATGATAGAAAAAAATGAGTGGACATTGCATGTTTCTTTGTGGCTTGCCATTATAAGTTTCAGTCTCCTTCAAGATGAAGAAAATGAGCACTAGCACAGTGGCAGCTCACTAATACTAGAAAATGGTGGTCTAGTTGTAGTTTACGACCCCAATCAAAAATATGGTATTGAGAATTTAGCCTGAATTTCAGCCGTCTCCACTGGTTTGTTATTGAGAATTACAAATAGATGACTTTATTATTTTCACATGTAGAACGACATTACCTAACTATTCACAATGAATAGCAACATTATGTGGAATTTGTTGTTCTAAATTGCTTGATTTCTTGTAGTCGTACTGTACCTGATATAATTACAATGCATCAAATTTGAGTGACTCTCTATTAATAGTGCAGACTACTCAAATAACCATTGCACTTCAATCAACAATACCCATACCAAGTTTTTTTAATAATTCTAACGACCCTCAAGGAACAATAATATTGAAAAGAAAGTAATATTAAACTACAGAATTGAAGGAAATTGTGGCTGAAATGTACAAGCACAGCATGTATGTATGTGTGTGTTATGTGTGTATTATGGCTCTATCATTTCCAACCCCCCCCCCCCTAACCTAACCCCCCCGGCATACCATAACCCTAACCTAACCCCCCCCCCCCCCCCCCGGCATAATGTGGGGGGGGGCATTTGCACATTGACATTTGACAGACAAGAGCATCAGTAGAGAACCAATTCTCTGGCTACTCTAGCACAAACCATGTTGACACAAAATTGTGCTAGAACTCCATGCAGTACATGCTATAGATGGCCCGAGTTAAGGCGACTCAGGGCCTCTTGTTGTGTTTTTTTTTACTCACTCTATCGAAGCCTGAATTGAAGTCTGAAGTGTGGGCCGACATCTCCGCATATTTTCAAACTCCATCGCTTTCTGAGCTGTTTATTGGAAGCACATATGTGAAAAGAATCTCTAGATCTTCTTTTTTGGTTATTATTTCTACAATTCGAATTACAGTAAGCGCTATGTAACCTGGCTTAGTGGGACAACCCGGTAGCCTCGCTTTCAATCCAAGATGGCCGAAGTGCGATAATAGCGAATTGGTCGACAGTTGTCCCATTTATAAAAACGTCATTAATATTGGAAGCTCTCAAATGAGTTAGTTGGCGACAATAGTTTACTGGCGACATGGAATAAAGGAGTTTTTCGTAGCTGGTATCAGTAGAAAAATGTTTTCTCACGAAATATGATGTTTACTATTTCCTTCGTTTGCCCCTAAAGGCCCGTTCAAATGGATGCAACATGTTGGCACAACATCATGCAACATTGTTGGATGCAACATGTTGGATCCGTTTGAACACCCTGTTGGATGATGTTGGACAATGTTGCATGAAGTTTGAAACTAGTCAAACTCCTCATCCAACGTCGTCCAACATTTCTTTTGTTATCGTGATCGATGAAGCATGTCCCAACATGTTGGATCCGTTTGAACGGCTTTCCCAATAATGTTGGACTCGTGCACGCGCACTTCATTCGTCAATCGCGCTGTATCCATGGAGATTTGATTTTGTTTACTAACAGACGATCAGGCGATCATTTCAGTTTGCACTATGATGGCGGAGACTGAAGTACTTTCAGAAGATTTTTAGCAGGAAAACAGGAGCAAAACTCCTACAAATGGAAAAAGGAAGGCTATAAACACTGGGAAAGAAAAGTGCAAGACCAGAAAGTGGTCAGACGCCGAAGTTGACGAACTGCTAGATCTGTTAGAAGAGGGAGTTTGCCTTTGGGACGTTTAAAGCAAAGATTATCACCTCAGGAACAAGAGAGAAAGGGCCTACGAAGAGATGGAAGAAAGACTAGATATAACTATCTCAGACATAAAAGCCAAAGTAACAGGCTTACGAGCTCAACTCGGCCGAGAAATCGCGAAGACGAAGGCGGACGTATTAAACAGCATCGGAATCCTTTGAGATATCACAGTACTATCCAACATGTTGGATTGATGTTGGATCCGTTTGAACACCCCCGTCCAACATCGTGCAACAATGTTGGATCCAACATGTTGGACGATGTTGCATCCGTTTGAACAGGCCTTCGAAAAATATGATAAGCATAGAGTTCTATTCACGCCGAACGAAAAACGGAGTGGGTTGCTTTCGGCTTACGTTGACATTCTCTCGTAGACGTAAAATTTGGAGTTTTCACGTTGTGTTTTTCAAGAAAACGGTCGAAATGTAGGCGACTACGTGCATTTTCACGTGCAGTTATTGTATTTTGTAATTAAAGCTATTGTTTTATGCCGTCGGCCTAGAGGTTGCCGTCGTGGTTGCTGAAGTTCCCTCCAACAACCTCGTTCCCAGGCTCTTTTCCCCCTGCCGCGAGAAAAAGATCCTGGCTGGGTCGGCTGGGTCGGCTGGGCTGGTCACGTCAGTAATTTCTTTTTCAAGTAGAGGCTCCCCTTCGGGTGCTCGGGAAATATTCCAAGTCGCAAATTATTCATAGTTTTATGAGGCAGTCTGCGAGGTTCTTACACTGAGGTAACGACAGTATAGCACTCGGTAGTCGGTTGTTAGTTTGTTTCGAGCGTGGGTTTCGAGCTACAGTCTTTGATCGATAATGTTGTTCGTCTGATATTCTCGCCTTCCAAATGCTTTTGTTCGTCCTCCCAGTCTTCTGAACTTCTCTCACAATGTCGTCTTCATCATATTTTTGTCCTAACCTCACCGGTTAGCTCAGTTGGTAGAGCACGGTCTAGAGTGCGGGAGGTCGGGAGTTCGAATCCCGGCCGCGTCCTTGGGCAGGGACGTTTATAAGCCGTTGGCCTTGTTTCCTTCCACTTCTAATCGGTATTTGAAGGGAACGTGAAAGAACCTGTTGTGCTACTCGAAAAAGAGAAGGGGATTGTCACCCGGTACAGCAGCCTGGCCATTATATTGTACTAACCACACTCTCAACATTGTAAACTGTGTGGCAGCTATAAGCGCCGTAAACAGTCCGAAAATAAATCACTGACGGGATATGTCAGTAATACGTAAAGCGCCACGAGACTGTGGTGATATGGCGCTATACAAATATGGCCATTATTATTAAATGGCTCTGCCATATCGATGAAAATCTACTTTAATTCCGAGCATTTGAAAAGTTACGATAGGCAACTACTTCCTTTGGTCTGCATCGGCGGGGAAAATAAACACTGGTATGTAATCAACTAAAGTCGATTGAGGTATGCTAACCGCTTTGCACTCGCTTTCCACGGCGGTTAGCATACCTCAATCGACTTTAGTTGCTTACATACCAGTATTTGAAAAGTTAGCCGCGAGACTCCGGTGGGACGAGTGACGTAATAGACGTCACTTCCGTAAATGCAAACAAGATGGCGGCACCAAGGTCTTTCCCGGGCCAATAATGTTGTGAGGTGCTCGTTCTCTAGCCTCCTCCACAGGCAGTTGAAGAAACGAAGTAAACCAGGAGAATACCGGCGGGGCTTCCCCTATCCTGTGTTACGAAGCGACGAGTTCTCTCCTAGTTTTCTTCGTTTCTTTACTACTAGTTGCCTGCGGAGGAGGCTACTCGTTCTCAATACTAATTTTTTTAAATCAAATTTTAATACATAATTTTCTGAACAAAGTACATCTGAAAGATGCTTTTGAGCCCAAATGTGTTTTTCACTTGGGTATCCCTTTAAGGTTTATGCTAGTCAAGAATAGATGCAAACCGTTCAAAACATGGCATTGAGTTTTCTCCTAGTTTTCTTCGTTTCTTTACTACTAGTTGCCTGCGGAGGAGGCTACTCGTTCTCAATACTAATTTTTTTAAATCAAATTTTAATACATAATTTTCTGAACAAAGTACATCTGAAAGATGCTTTTAAGCCCAAATGTGTTTTTCACTTGGGTATCCCTTTAAGGTTTATGCTAGTTAAGAATAGATGCAAACTGTTCAAAACATGGCGCTGTACGTAGAAAGGCGACTTTAATTTTTTTCACGCTTCGGTTAGTTGTTAGTTGGTTAGCTGTTTTTGCAACTCGGTTGTTCGCCTCATTTTGCTCGAATAAAGAAAGCATAAAGAGGGCGACTTGACTGGCAATTTAGTCTAGTTCTGTAGCAAAGCTTAGTTTATCAAAACTTCTGAATTTTACTAACCCCTCCAGTAGATGTTTTTGCCACGGAAACACGTGATCAGCCCCACCCAGGGTCGATTTCTCGTGGGAGGAGGAAAAGAGCCTGGGAACAAGGTTGCCTCTCCAAACACAGATATCTCCCACATGTGTATGTGTGCATAACCAATGCATATGCATTTTTTCTCTATCAATTCAAAACCTGCAAACCCCCCCACCCCCCCCCCCCCCCCCCCCCCCGTTGTTGGCAATAATTGCCAGTAGCTGGCTTCTAATGACAGCCCTGCTATCAAAAATGTATTACATATTCTCTAATAACTGTACCTACATTGAGAGGTAGATCTGGAATGTGTTGCCATCTAACTTCATGAGTGGTTGTATTGTAATAGAACAGGACTTCACCAGATTTATAAAAAGTCACATTCCAGTTCGACTCCATCCTTAAGTGCTGCAAGAGAAAACAGTACAGTGAATTTCATTACGCAAAAACAAATTATTCTATAATTATTTAACTGGGACTGTGTATATGCACATTGTACACTGACTATAACAACAAGGAAAAAGCTTTAATGTGTCTTAATTGCTTGTATCATGGGCCAGATCAGAATGTCTCCAGTCACTTGTTCTGTGAGTATAAATGGAGATGTGGAACTACATGTACAATGTATATTTACTATATAACTATTTTGGAATATTGGACATTTGACTGTGGTCAGGATGGTGGAATTTAGCTTGCAGTGAAGTGCTTTTGGAATTAATGGTTTGGTGCTGGGAAATTTTAAGTGTTCAGAGACAGAAAGTGAGGTCAGCGGTAGTGCAAATGCATTTTTATAAGAAAATTTAGAATCTGAGGAGAAATAAGTTTCTTTGCAGATGTGCCATTTTAGTCATTTTCTCTGAAATTAAATAATGGTACATTTAACTATGCACAGTTAAAGAACAAAGGATTTAGATGAATGGGACACTGCAGGTCAGAGTTGAAAGCCAGATTTGCAGGTCAAATCTGCAAGTCAAATTTTCAGATTTCGATATATTGCTGAAATGTATTAATTACCCTATTTATAAATGTAGACTAGAATATTTTTGAATTAATGTTCATTACTTAAATTATTTAAATTGGCTGACCAGTGTTTACGAATTCATCGAACTGGCTAGACTTATTAACTGATCGGTACTGGAATATGCTTAAAGACCAGAACAGACCATTGTGCTTTACACGCTTTGATTCCGGCCACCATCTTTTATGCGAGTCAATAAATGCACAATTAATTTATTTCATTCGATCGATTGGCACCAGGAGAATTGTGCAGGAGGCGAAAACAATAGAAGCCTCAGCCTTCTACTTGTAAATTTGAAGTTGATGGTTGTAATGGCTCAGCATATTAAAATAAAATCTTATGTAGGTATGTATCGTTACCGGGTCATTTCACAGTATTTGGAATGTTACGGAGGGGAAGACAAAACTTTTTATTCAGGAATAACTACTTGTAGCTATTTAATTATGGAATCATTTACTATTTTTTGTTTACAGTAGCATTGGTATCCACCTATACTAAAGCTGCAGGGAGAGCAAACAAAAATTCAAACATCTTATTCTGTGTACCGTATTCACTCACGGATAAGCCGCACCTTTTTACCAGAAATATTCGTTTAAAATCGGGGGTGCTGCTTATCTGCGAGAACATCTACCGAACAAAAGGTCCGAACTCTGTGAAGTTACGATATCTCGAGCACCTTCTTTAGTTCAATAATGTTAAACATTTACCTGACTTTCTAAAATCATTAGAGACAAGAGTTTATCTGTCTTTGTTATAGTGTGAGATAATTATATAAGAGCACTAGTGGTGTTACGGAGTGGAAGTTATGGAGGGGAAAGTTTTGTCCATGACCTAAATATAACAAACTCTTGAAAATTAGACTTTTCAATAATATTAATTGACAAA
Organism: Actinernus sp. WN-2022; assembly: GCA_030867875.1. Taxonomy (NCBI): domain Eukaryota; kingdom Metazoa; phylum Cnidaria; class Anthozoa; order Actiniaria; family Actinernidae; genus Actinernus; species Actinernus sp. WN-2022. Next base: position 89,500,642 of record JAOWCC010001634.1, read on the forward strand.
TTAGCTGTTCTCAAATCTAAATGTACACACATGAGATCTGATTTATCTCACTGCAGCGTTAATAAGTACTGTATCAATTGAAAGTACAACAGTAGTTTTAAACAGCCATTTAATAACATCAACTGAGAAAAAAAAAAAAGGCTCTTTAAGATCAAAATGAACATAATATTTTCAAAATGCACAATAACACTTCATTTATTCTCATTGGCTAACATTGTAAAAAAACTAAACAAACTTCTTAGACATTATTTTAAGCCACTGATAAACCTTTTCTATGTCAGTTTGTTCAGCTACAGTGAAAGGACCTATTCCAGAGAGGGTTACAGGCCCATGCATAGAAGACACCTTGACAGTGTACACAGGGTACCCAAAAGACACAGGGTACCCAAAAGCAAAATAACATAATTGCCAAATGCCTGTCTGGACTTCACGTTTATAGCATACAAATCCTGAAATCATGCTTAGTGCTTGCAAAACATGCTGACTGAAACATTAATGTGCAAAACCTTAAATAGATTTTTTATTAATTCTTTAATTACAATCAAAATAATTTCCTTCTCAATAACAAAATTCCCCTCTGTAACAATTTTTCCCTTCCATAACACTTTATTATTTCGCTGTATCTCAGGAAAACAGATGCTAATTAATGTACATGTACCTCATCTGTAGAGCTCACAAATTAAATTGGAAGGAATAAAAGTGGCAAAGTATTTGGACTTAACATGTAACTGTAATACTAATTTATGTACCTCGTATTGTTACGGAGGGGAAAATAGCATATTGGTTGAAATCTCTAATCCTGATAGAACAGTAATATTTTTTCCAAAAGATTTCTATTACGTTACTGTTATGGGTGACTGGTATGTTATGTCCACCAGCATAGAATGCCTTTATGTAATCTCTGTGTTTGTTAAATAGAAAAAAAAAATCCCCTCCGTAACAAAATTTATACTTTTTTCCCCAAATCAGTGGTATTGTTTTTCTTTTGAGTGATACTGGAATGAAAAAATAAATTAATATCATAAGGTTTGATTATCCAGCTACTAGAAAAAAATAGTTTTTAATGTCCTGTAACCTTTTTCATTTTTTTGTCCAAAATACTGTGAAATGACCCTACCACTGAAAAAAAAAAGACCTGCAGATTAATTGTACCAGGATTTACAATACATGAAGATGCAATTATTCATTGTTAATAAGGTAGCAACCAAATGCCGACCGCTGGTCCAATGGCCCGCCCAAATTAAATTCCCATTATTGTTTCGTCTAGGGATACCAAATTTCCCTCAAAACATACAGTACATGTATGTTAGCTAGAGCAGGATCTTTTTAACTTCCACTGACCATAATATAGGAAAGAGTGAGAGACCAAGAGCAAAGAGCAAATAATGTGATTTTGTGGAATGTTAATTTCCCCCTAATATTGATTTTATACCTGTAGTGTACTGCAAGGTCTACTCACAGCTCTACAAAACAGTAAATCAAGATAACAGACACTCCGCTATCATAATAACAAACCTTGAGCAATGCATATCTGATATTCAGAGTTTTTTCTTAGAAAACAAACTTAGTTGTAACCCAACTAAAACTGAAATAGTACATTTTCATTCTCGGTTCGTAACTCTTACTCCCATAGCCGGTACCAACATAATTAAGTCAATGCTCTGTACCTATTAGTAAGGATGTCGAAGCATGTAATCTCGGAGTAATTTTCGATAAAAATCTCACTATGTCCAGACATGTTAATATAGTATCTGTTGCTCTGCTTCGCTGACTCTCTTATTATATGGACTACCAGCAAAGGAAATAGATAAATTGCAGCGCCTGCAGAACTCAGCCGCTAGATTAGTTCATTAGCTTCTGACAGGTTGCGGAAAAAAAATTGGACATACCTTGTGTGGGGAAAAACGTCAATTGTGCGGGATTGCGCAATATTTTAAGAAATTTAAAGAGTCTAAAAATTTTTTTTCGTTCATTTAAAAGCTAGTTCGTTCTGACGTTCGAGCAGAGGGTAAAGAAAAGCTCTTGAGTCTGTGAATACTTTCACGCTTATCATTTCGGTACACATTTCTCACAGAAAATTGACCCCAAAATGCCCAGGAACAGATATCAGAGAAGTATTCCTTCGATTGATTTCTTTCAAACTCGCAAAATCGACCCAAAAACAGACCTCAAATGTGATAGTTTTGTTTACACTCTGCTCGAGAGAGAAACGATCATAGAAGAGCCACGAGGCGCTATTTAACAACGACTCTGATTCGCTATTTGCAAAACAATTACCACGATGTGCAATCCACCAATGAAAAACAATATAATAGAAACTAGAGCCCAGGCTGGCACACAGCCATGGATTGAATGCCTTGCTGTTTTTTTTTTACAAACTAGAGCCCAGGCCGGCGCAAGCCATGAATGGAACGCCTTGTTGTTGTTTTCATCTGCTCGAGCCGTTCAAACAAAACAAGGGATTTCTCGACGTGTTTTGGAAGGTAAATGGGGTGAAAATGGCCTTAAATGTTTCCAAAAATCACAGTAAACAAGAGGAATGCCTGTTTAATTAAAATTTTCAACAAATTGTGCAGGATTTTGCAGATTTTTAGGAATTATGCAGGATTGTGCGGGTTTGCCCAAATTGTGCGGCTCCGCAACCATGCAACCTGTCAGAAGCCCTGCTAATCCAGTGATTACTTGGTTAAAGTCATGTAAAACATGAAAACAAAAGAAACTGAAAAGAATAGTTAAAGACACTGATGCTAATTTGCATTAATATGACTATAAAATGTACCTCAATATGATCATTTGTCTACCAACATTATACCTTCATGTATTATGCTGTGTGGGAATCTCAGGGCCTTATACTGTATATACAGACCTCTCAACCTGTAGGATCTGGAAACCTGGAGATTTGTAAAAGAGGATCTCAGGAAAAACCTGGTGATTCACATGATAATACAAAAAATGAAAGTTAACAGCCCAGGTCTTTGATTGCTTCCTCAACGTCACCGTTTTGTTTTAGAATTAATCAGGTGAGGGACTGGTAGCGACCTCATTATATGAGCTTATAGACATTCCTATACACTGTACATTGTACATGTATATGGTGGCCAGTGAGTGTTACAATAGCTGTAGAGGAAATTGGACATGAAAGAGACCTTTGGGTGCAGCAAAGTGAAAACAGAAAGAAGACAAATATATTTAGTTATGGTCTCTTAAGACAGTTTCTTGCATCTTAATGCAATTATATTAGTTGTTTTAGTATGGTTATGTACATGTAACATCGAACATTAAGGAATGAACTGTTTGTGTTTAGGTGCTATGTCAGTTAATTAGGACTAGTATATAAGAACAGAGAGAAATTGCATGAGTTGCCACTGAAGGCATCTCTAAAGCCATTCATAAGCTAAACTTTATTTTTCGTACATTAGTAGGCATTTTTTCAATTGGCTAATAAACGAGATGCACCTTCCTGATATTGTTGTGATCTTCATTGTCTGGAAAGTTAGGTATTAAATGATTTGTATTCGGTTCACGAAGTGATTAGAATACAACAAGGGTTGAGAATTTTGTGACCAACTGGGGGACTGGGGGACCTTGGTCAACACCGGGGGTCCCCTGGCAAAAGTGGGGGACTTGAGAGGTCTGCTTATGTCTCTGTCAATTCCAAACCTGTCCATCCCTCCCCCCCCCCCCCCCCCCCCCCCCCCCCTCCCTTTCTCTGGCATACGTGGGGTGAGTTTAGAAAAGTTGGGGGAAGGGATTGGGGAATTGCAATATTGGTCAAAAAGAGTCAAACATCAAAATTGATGTTTATATAAAGAGATAAATTTGTATTCGTTCCAATTAGACCCACGGTGGGGCATTTGCATAGCTTAGCGACATTTGCAACGCTCCGATTCAAAGCTGTTAAATGCCCCACAATGCCCGGGGAGGGGGGAGGGGCAGGTTTGGGATTGTACTGAAACTCACACATGCATTTTGCAAAATTATACTTAAATTGAACAAACAAATTCTGATGTGTTTCGTATCTGAGCTCCTCTCATTCTAGAGACCGTTTTGTGAAGTATGATATTAAACAAGGACACAATACTTACCGAAATAGGGAAGAAACACCACGCACACAACACTCGACTGACATAACCACACAAAATGGCGGCAGGATATGAAACAATTGGGCTTCCTGTGGTAAAAAGCATACCACAGGATACCCGGGGCGCACAGGAAATCATCTCACCGGAAAAGGTAATACCTTCCGAGCTATTAAATTTTCACGTTACCGGAATGACCAGGAAATTCTGTAACATTTGTTTAGACCACTAGTTCCAGGCTCCTTAATCGTGGTTATCTGAAGAATTATAAATGGTATTTTAACTCGTGGATGCACGCATGTGCAGAACGAGTTATTGGGATTTGATGGATTTGATATTAGCTGGGCCGCGTCAGGCAAAAAGGGCCCGGACGACATAATAGGTAAATGTATTTTGAAATTGTACCATGTTTTTTATACTTGTGGTGCGATTACAATATGCATCGCGAGCGCCACATTGTGCTACTAACAAGTAGTGTTGATTTCATGAAATTGACCAGTGAAATCGAAGACGAAATTTACGATATTTTTACACGAGGGTGTGATCACGATTTTAGCAAGCGCAAATGATTCCTTATCATCAGAAGATTGTTTCAAGGCGTAACTTGTACTATTGCTAAAATCATATTATGAGCTACGGGGAGTAGAATGACTGCACAAAATATTTGTTAAGGCACAAAAGAATTTTTAAGGCAAAAAAGTGATCAGTCTTGTTCATCTTATTTATTTTTTACTCTTTAATGCCAGCAGGTATGAATGAATGTCATACATCAAAATCATCCCCTGTGACTGGATTCCTAATTTTTATGGTCATATTTGTAATCGGGCCCTTGCATCAAAATCACCCCTGATCATGTTTTGTTGTCCATTTCTTGAAACTGACATTTATCGTTAGGAATGAAATGTAGCGCTTCTCGTCAAGAATACAATGCAATCTTCAACCTGTTATTAGGAACACCGTTGTAGAAATTATTTAACTTGAATGTCATCCAGGCTAGGCCTGAATAGATTGTGCTCGGCAACTTTTGAGCAACTTCTGGAGTTTTGAGCAACTTTTTGTACTGCAAGCAACCTAGAGCAACTTTTTGCCTTCCTTGGCAACTTTTGAGCAACAAATAATGATAAAACACCCAAATTATCCCAAATGTTTCTGTTAATTGAAACTGGTCGACACTAAGAATGTTGTAGACGCGTATTGAATAGTATTGACCCTGCAAATGATTAACATTCCTTTGTTTTCTACTTTCCGTGCATGAATTGATGTGCGCACACGAACTGGACAGCAGCTATCTAAAAAAGAAGATGTTGGTCATCCAGTTCAGCATCTGCTGAGAGAGCCTTCAGCCTTCTGAAGAATGCCTTTAATGACCAGCAAGACACTGCCCTTGAGGATTACCTTGAGGCTTCAGTCATGATTAGATACAACAACGCAAAGAGGCTGTAAACTTTATCACCGTATGTCAGTGGTGTCTATGGTCAATATCATGAGATTTACTCATTAGAAACTACTTTACTTCATTAGAAAGTACTACTATTAGTAGTTATGTTGAACTTTAAGATTATATTGAATTACACATCCAACATCCATGTTTTAAGTTGTTATCTAGAATAAAATGGCTCGCCAAAGTGAGCAACTTTTTCAAATTTTGGTGGCAACTTTTTCAATTTTTGGCAACTTTTGAGCAACTTTTAGCCTTTTTTTGGAGCAACTTTGGCTGGATTTGTTAGCACAATCTATTCAGGCCTAATCCAGGCCCTTTTTGCCTGACGCGGCCCAGCTGCGTATTTTTTTCCGACCGGTGTTTCTAGTTTCATTCAACATTCGAAATTTTCTAAACTACTAACCAGTCGTTTTGGTTGAATGGAAAGCGCCCTAAGTTCCTAGTATTTCTGGGCTGTCCTTGCAGCCGGTATGATCTAGGCTTTGAAAAATATTGGAATGTTTCTCAGCTTTTTTAAACGTTATTGTTTGTTTGCTATACCAATAATGGGCCTCCTGTGTTAAAATGCATAACACAGGAGTCCCAGTATCTTCCAAATACTGTTTTCCAGTGGTATGTTTTTACCACAGGAAGCCCATTTTTTCATATCCATCCGCCATTTTGTTTGGGTTTGTGTGGAGTTTCTAGAATTCTTCTCTATTTCGGTAAGTATTTTGTCCTTGTTTCATAGCATACTTCAGAAAGCGGTCTCAAAAATGAGAGCAGCTGATATACCAAACACTTTAGAATTTGTCTGTTCGATTTAAGTGCAATTTTGCAAAATGCATGCCAGCGGGGTAGTAACCGAGTACGTGTACCGTTGAGATCCGCGGGGAATCACACCTCGCGCGCTCGGGGGGTTGTCATACCGCTATTATAGTATATATTATACTATAATAGATTATCTCTGAACATGCTAATGAAGTTGATATAAATCTGGTAAAAAAACGACTACAATCAGCGAATTCTCTCGTGGTCTACTGGTTAGGGTTTAAGCGTTGGTGGTGGGTAAACCATTCCATTGATTCTTAACCGGCCCGAGTTCGAATGCCTGTTCAGGCGATATATTTTTTTATACTGAGGATAACGTATAATCGTTCTAAAATTTCTAAGTGTCGATTCGGATATTCGTATAAAATTCGTATAAGTCTCAAATTATTCATAGCGAACGTGGGTAACAAAGGGAATTTTATGACGCAGTTGGTTAAACGGTACACGACGATACTACCCGGGCGAGGTGTTAAAAACCTAAAATTAATAATAAATTTTAAACTCTATCATCCTAAATTCCTATTGACTTATAAATATGTTTCTTAGCATTTTGTAGATGTCCATGGTTGAAGTCCTTAACGAAATTTCAGGTCAGTACTATATTTTGCTTACGTGTGAAGGTTTGAGCACAGGCAGCCCACCCGCGCGTGGGCTCCCTGTGGCAGTGTGAATCATGTGACGTCATTGTGTTTTCATCGGTTTTCCGTAAATTGACCGAAACAGTTCGCTAAATGGCTCGAAAAATCTTCATATTTCGTCGAATGATCCCCAAATACCTTGAAACTCGTAGTGAAATAAACTATTTACACTTTGATGTGGTCTAATGTGCTTTTTTGGGCGATATGAGGGCGTTTCAGGTGTTTGTTTCTCAATGTTTTGAAGCGCTCGCTTCAGCTACTAAAAAAATCAACAAGCTCACAGGGAGCCCACGCGCGGGTGGGCTGCCTGTGGTTTGAGTGTGTCCTTGACTCGAGTCTGACATGCTCGTTGCTGGAAGACTTCCTAAAGGCCCGTTTCACAGGCGATTTTTGTGCAATTTTTGTCGTAATTTCTATGGGCGGCCGTACCACAAAAGACGAATGTCATCCAACCTATTAAAACACAAATGATCCAACTGCCACTGTCAAAATCAGATCCAACTAATTCTCAAATGATCAATACAAAAGACGAATGATCCACAGGCCGCCCAAGTTCTGACTGTGTAACAAGGTTTGTATGCGAGTTCTTCCGATAACTCAGAATAATAACATAAATCTCCTGTAATACAAGGTAAATAAAGGAAGAAGACTTACTTGAAGTTGTTTTGTCGTCCTATGTGTATTTCAGGTCGCTAGAACGGTGTTTCATGGAATTCTTGAGTCATACGTTTCACCCCCTCTACCGGAGGGGCCCCTCCGGTAGAGGGGGTGAAACATACATTGTATGACTCAAGAATTCCATGAAACACCGTTCTAGCGACCTGAAATACACATAGGACGACAAAACAACTTCAAGTAAGTCTTCTTCCTTTATTTACCTTGTATTACAGGAGATTTATGTTATTATTCTGAGTTATCGGAAGAACTCCCATACAAACCTTGTTACACAGTCAGAACTTGGGCGGCCTGTGAATGATCCAACTCTGTTATGTCAAATGGAAAAGACAAAACCGAAATGAACCAACCTAAACACAAACGATCCAACTGCCGCTGTCGAAATATCCAACTAATTCTCTGACAAATGATCAATACAAAAAACGAATGATCCAACTCCCTTATGTCGAATGGAAAAGACATAACTGAAATGATCCAACCTTAACACAAATGATCCAACTGCCGCTGTTGAAATTAATGATCCAACTAATTCTCAAATGATCAATACAAAAAACGAATGATCCAACTCCCTTATGTCGAATGGAAAAGACATACATGTAAGTGAAATGATCCAACCTAAACACAAATGATCCAACTGCCGCTGTTGAAATTAATGATCCAACTAATTCTCAAATGATCGATACAAAAAATGAATGATCCAACTCCCTTATTATGTCGAATGAAAAATACAAAACTGAAATGATCCAACCTAAACACAAATGATCCGACTGCCGCTGTCAAAATGATCCAACTAATTCTCAAATGATCAATACAAAAAACGAATGATCCATTTACTCCCTTATGTCGAATGGAAAAGACATAACTGAAATGATCCAATTAACCTATAAGTGAGTATTTTTAGCACAAACGACTTCCAACTGCCACTGTCGAAATGATCCAACTAATTCTCAAATGATCAATACAAAAAACGAATGATCCAACTCCCTTTAATGTCGAATGGAAAAGACAAAACTAAAATGATCCAACCTAAACACAAACGATCCAACTGCCGCTTTCGAAATGATCCAACTAATTCTCAAATGATCAATACAAAAGATGAATGATCCAACTCCCTTATGTCAAATGGAAAAGACAAACTTAAAATGGTCCAACCTTGCCAAATGGTATAGACAAAACACGAACGATCTAACTACCGACGTAGAAATGATTCAACCAAGTATCAAATGATCAATACAAAACACGAACGATCCAACTCTCTTATGTCAAATGGAAAGATAACAATGAAATGATCCAACCTAAATACAAACGATTCAATGCAAAGTAATTCAATTCAACGTAAACACGAATGGTTTGGCGTGATGTCAAAATAATGATCAAATGGTCAAGTCAGTCGAATGGAACAGTCAACAGGGGGTCTCCATGACGTCACTTTGCACTGCAAAATTGGCGGCAAAACAAAGCTGCCATGTTTGTCTCCTCGATCTCCTGAGCTGAGCCTGGTTGACTAGTCTTAATAGTCGTACAACAAATATTCTACTCGTCGATTGTGGTAAGTGTTTATTGCTATTTTACATCATCCTGAGAAGTTGTGAATAATTTTTTTAGCTTGTTTTGCTAGTCACCCAAATAGGCCTTTTGCAACAGATGGTCACATGACTTGTTGGCCCATAGCAATGCCATACTGGGTTGCAAGCTAACCAGCTCTCCCTTGACAACCAACAGAGATTGACTGACCCATGGTATCATAGCTGGACTTCAAAGCATTTTTCTTTCCTTCTTACTAAATTGATCTCAAAATAAGTCTGATACAGAACAACAGAAAAGATTTCTCTTTACTTTTGATCCGGTATTTTGTCAAATATGCTGGGCAAAATAGAGTTTGGACACTCAAACGAATTCACCTCGAATGTCAGGCTTTTCGTAAACATGCATGGCGGCCGCTAAACACAACTATGGTGAACTCTTTTGACTGCTTGTTTTAATGCTAGTGAATAATCAGACAAATACAATAAGCTTTTGCTCAGGATTCAAAAGAATATTGGGATGAATATTGTTTACTCTTATAGGCGCTCGTACTAAAATAATCCTGTTTAACTTTAAATTCAAGTCCAGCTTGACTAAAATATTCATAAATGGTGGAACAATATGGTGTATTATTATTTTTAATGTTCGTAATTTCCTTTGCCTGAACTATTAGAAAAGGACAGGCTATGGCTATAGCTACATGTACATGTACTGTACTTGTGGAGATGCAGAAATTATCTTAGAATATTAATTTAGTTTGATACTGAATCAGTGGGTGTTGAAAAAGCAAAAAGTACAGCAGATGCAAAAGATCACTGCAGTCATGTCATTTATATGTAATGTAATTAAAACTTACCTGAAGTTACATATCCAGTTTTGAAGCAAAGAAAAATATCAGGTTTGCTATACAGATTTATATCTTGGAGAGAATGTTATATATTTTGTTTCTGATTTTGCTATTTATAATAGCCAGTAACATACATGTACATTATTAATCACTCACTATAAAATTAATATTATTAAAGGTACACTATCAACCCAAAAATTAAAAACGTCCTCATGACTAAAGATCAAAATATCTACTCAGATTACCAGTCAGAGTATGCAGTGTACTGGACGAGAAAATTTGAGACAATTTTGATAAAGGATGGCAAAGATTTGAGTGGATGAAAAATACTGCTTTTAAGAGAAATTTAGAGTGACTTAATTAATTAATAATTGAAATATGTTCACTGTAACTGAAATCAAGTTTATAGAATTAGCTTTTTTAATCCACTTTGCCATCCTTTATTAACAAAAATTGAAAACCATATCAGGCTATTCACATTTTAAGTATTACTCTTCGGTTTCAGGGTGGTATTTTTGTAGTTTTGTTTTAAAGAAACCTGAAGATCCAATTCCAATGACAGTGCCCCTTTGACATCCACTAGACCATGTAAAATATATAATTTTATTATACTAGATTAAGTAGTCATGATAGACACACACAGAAAACTAAATACAAGACAGGACAAAATATGGACTAACTCAAGGACAAGGGTCTCATAATATGTTCACCCCAACAAAAAATACAAATAAAAACATTTAAAAAGGTAAAAATTGTATTGTACATGGCATAACCTACATGTATCATGCCATGAGAAGTAATAAGGGTTATAGGAGTGGGAGTTTATAAATAGAGCAGTAATTATTTGTTTATTTCAAGTTTCGCCAAAAGGCTGAGGATATGAGAAAACAATAGGACACAAAATCCCCTACAAGGCTTTCACACCCAGCCAAACTCTTGGTAATAAGAACGAAAAACCCAACCCCATTGATAACTAATTAATACTAAGTTAAATATGCTAATTAATTATTATTATAAGGGAAGGTACATTTAATGTGGAAAGGGGGGTATGAAGATCTTGAAATTGAAACTGAAAAATTAATTTCAGCACCTCCCTTGTAACACTAACTTCAGTATTTTTCGACCCTCCCCCGACATTCCCTAAAATATTTTCAGACCCCTCTCAACATCTTCATACCCCCCTTTCCATATTAAATGTACCTTCCCTAATTATAATTAATTTGTATAAGATAGATTTTTATAATTACGTTGAAGCAACAGTATACTAGGAAAGAAGAATGGCACAGTGTGTCTTAGGGAAAAGTATTACTTATCATTAATGATTTACTTAACATGGACATGCCAACGTAAGGCTGATGCAGCGACATTAAATTACTTTATATGATCTAATATTGTTGCCATCAAAAACATTATGTACATTGTAAGCACATCAAATAAAATAAAGGAAGTGAGAGACTGAGCAGCTTTAATATTCTATCGAAAAAAGAGTCACAAAAAGGGGAGGTTCTTGCATACTGAGTATTAAGGTAACGGTCCGGTTTGGCCACAGAAGGAACACCCCTGACTGTATGAAGTATAATTATTATGATTGATATCCAGATTAAGGATACCTGATTTGCACTTAAAGAAAAACATTAAGTCTAAGTATTCCAGCCAGTAATTTAATAAGAGGAAGCATATTAAGCTAAGATTTAAAAATTATATAAATTAAATTCTTAGTTCTTTATCATTTTCTAGCATGTCACTTTTTGAAACATTGGAGTTGACATGTTTGCTGCAGAAAGCTTACAAGGTGTTTAATAAAGTTCTCAATATTTCATGTCACCACATCAATCATAGGAAAAAATATAGTTGAGAAAAACTGACTCCCTCTTTATTAAGAAAAAGAGATACATGTAGCTAGAAAACATACTATTACAGGTGCCAGAGCACTAAGATTGCGATATGGTTACTTAGAGACATGATAATACAAGACAAGTTCTTCAAAGTTAACTATTTTATTTATTTTCCATTTTCTTCTTCTAGAGAGCTTGGCCTTATGTGGTCATATCGACCATATTTGCATCACTAACACTCGCTGTCACTGGCCGGGTGCCATTCGTCTCTGTTTTGTGACTCTGTGAAGTTATAAACCTGAGAAATTAACTCTGTAATTACTGGTTTATATAATATAGTATAAAATAAAGAATGAATTTGCTGAACTATTACAATACTATTCGTTTAATTATGAATACTTTACCTTGTTGAGCGACCGCCATGTTTGGCGGTCAAATTGACTTTGAGTGTCCAAACTGTATTTTGCCCAACATATTTGTCGAAATACTGGATCAAAAGTAAAGAAAAACCTTTACTTTTGTTCTGTATCAGACTTATTTCGAGATCAATTTAGTAAGAAGGAAAGAAAAACGCTTCGACATGTCAAATTCCCCACCCTCGGGACAACACGTTTGGTCAAAACTGATCAAATATCTCCCCTATTTCCTTATGTTTCCTATAAATAGCCCTACTTTTTTTTATGTAAACCTCACTTTTGTTCCCTAGCTGTCCCAGGGAAACAATGCTTCAACAAAAGGCTTATAAATATGAATAGGGATCCAAGCTCCACTGACGTTCCCTGCCTGCCTCAATTGTAATCTAAAGCCATGCATACCATGGTGTAATTGAAGGGCTGTGTGCAAAATGGGCATAAGTGATTCTTGATCAAGTTCTAAATTCTCCCTAAGAAAACAAAGAAATTGAAGGAGAATTTAGAATGTTATCAAGAGTCACTTATGCCCTTTTTGCACAACAGCCCTTCAATTGACACTGTATTCCACCAGTAATGCCCTGCTATTCTCAGTCATTCCCCAGGTAGGGGATGTGGGGCTTAATTATCACTGACTAGTGCATTATATCTTATTTGTGTAAGCAAAATAAAAAAATAAAAAAATATTGCTATAATAAGACACTTCACTGATAAATTCCATGGTCTTTTATTGTGTACAAACTACAATATTGTACCTGGATTATTCCCATCAATGACAGGGTCATAACGAGGTACATGTATGTGTGATCAGGGATCACAGACCCGGGATCGGTATCACAGGGCATGGGATCGGGATCAACGTATATTTTATGGGATCGGGATCAACGTATATTTTATGGGATCGGGATCAATATATCAGAATATGAATGGACTCATTTCATTTATTTTTGGCTGGATCACGGATCACAAATTACTGGAAAATTGGGATCAGGAATCAAAGTTCTGGGTAAAAATACGGGATCACTAGAGAAAAAATATACCTCGTTATGACCCTGCAATGACAATTATAATATAAACATAACAGTATGCAAGCCATTTTGATATGAATTGGTTTTGTTTTAAAGGTGCTGTGTCATGGTTTGCACCTGTCAGGACTCAATGTTTGATTGGTAGCTGTTAATTGGCTACAAACAGTTAAAGTCCTATCCTTTAATGCTTGATTGCAGGTGGTGTTGGCACTACGATCGCAAAGCACGTTAGTCCATTTCACAAAATCGGCTCATTTCGCACAAGCTGCCGTTGAGCGAACATCTCTGAGAGGGCTGTTTGAATCGGTTCGATCGGTGAAGAGAGTTTAGTTCGGGTATTAAAAAGCAAGTTGTTCCCTCACGGGGATGAATTACCTTCTACAGTTTATCAAAAATTGTGCTACAATGGTTTCTGATGAGCCAAGCTAAGCTTATATACATGTATGTTGTACTACATGTAGGTTGTGTAAAACAAACAGATCATACTACGCAGCCTAATTTTATTTGGTCTTGTTTTTGCAAATATATATGTATACTGGCCATGGTATATTGTTCTGCTTTTTGTCAAGATGTTTGCTATAAATAAATAGTTTTACAACCAGGCACTCCCTGTGAGGGGCTCTTCTGTACCGGTTCACTCCACACACGCTCACACTGCACTCATATATTCTCTACTCACTATATTCAAGCTCACATGTTGATTTTTGAGGAGGGAGGAAAGCTGGAGAACCCGGAGAAAAACCCTTGCGGCAAGGGAGCAAGAGAACAACACAACAAACAAACTCAACTCACATAATTTTATGACCCGCCAAGCCGGGATCGAACCCGGGACATAGCGGTGAGAGGCAACTGTGCTTACGCACTGCGCCACCTTAGAATCATGTCTGATTTCTAAGCAACCAAGTCCAGAATTGCTTTAACCCTTTTGCCCCTGATAGTGCCATATGGCACTATTACTAGTTACTTGCTTTGAGGGTTTAAGTCTGACTAAGTTCAAAGAGCAATGCCCTGAGATTCCCACACACCTTAATGTATAGACAAATGATCCCATTGAACTGCATTAGGCATATTAAAAATGAATAATTTCATCTAAATCCTCCTTTCTTTGCATAAGTTAACTATAGTTGACATTATTTCACTTCAGAAAAAGGGACTAAAATGACAGTTAGAGAAAAAAATATTTCTCCTCAGATTCTAAATTTTCATGTTTGCACTAACCTCACTTTCTGTCTCCCAACACCTAAACTTGCCCAGAACCAAGCCATTCTGTCCACAAGCACTTCACAGCAAGCTAAATTCATCCATAATGACCGCAAAGCATGCCGGAAAATCCTACCAAACTGCGACATGGCCCTTTCCCCATCTTCATTCTTCAAAATATAGAAGAAGTCTAAAGCCATTTCGACCTAATAGCTTCATATTGGAATCAATGGTAAGTAAATATTGTCCAATATTCCAAAAAGCTATGCTAGGTGGCTCCTGACCCCATTTATAAAGCCCGGCCCATGCTAGGTCCTAGCCCATTCACGAGTGGTAAATGAAGCTCATTCTCCATCACAATTACACTGGCACAGACTCGGTTCTTTGAGAAAGTGCTGATTGAAGCTCTCATCAGACTTAATGATGTCCTCCAGCACTCTATACGGTAAATGGTGAAAAAGGCATTAAAAAGCCTTAAATTCTGTATTCCCCCAAACAAACTTCCCTCCAACTCTGTAGACATTTGACGTCAACATATCCAAAATGGCTGACAAAAAACTTTTTGAGCCGCCAGTATTATAGGTCAGTTGAAAATTCCATGGTAACAGTGACTACAGTTTTCTTAGGGGGGGAGGGTTTGTTGCAGTCTAGAAAGAGTCAAAAATCAGTTAAAACCCCGTGGGGGTGAAAGGGTTAAACATGATAGTCAATACAACAAGTTTCCTACCCTTTCTAACATTTGGCTTTTGTTTCTTTTGATACAGGAACAGAAGAGCGACATTCCAGCTGCTTGTGCATAATAATTATTATATAGATAGGATACTAAACCAGCATATAATTTTACCGAGATAAATAATTATTACAGCAGTGTAAGGGAAGGAGAGGGGGACAGTGGAGCTCCTTTGTGCTGCTATATTGGCTAAGAACAAGATTCACATTACCTATAGTCCAGTTCAATAATACATTTAAGCAGTGGTGTTGGGAGGGGGTGTTGCCCCCTCCCCTCTGCCCAGTTTCAGAAGAGAGAGACAGAAGTCATCAATGAAAATGTCTCAGAATTCATCTTCCCCCCCCCCCTCCCCCCAAGTTCCCCCCAATTTTAAGGACCTTCCTATGCCCCAACATTTAAGCATTAATTAGCTTTTCTATAATTCAGGTTGATTTGTAATTTTTTTTTTTTATTGTTTCCATTTATATTAAATTAGATAATTTAAATATTTCCACATGTGTAATTTAGGTGCAGAGAATCAACTAATGCACTTATCAGCAGCTTCCCCCAGGGGTAGACCCTGGGACGATCAAGGGGATTGCAAAAAGGGTGGAACAAACTTGATGATTTTCCCCAGGGGTGGGGAAATCTTATTAGTCAAAGTCCCCTGGGTCACGCTTTCCTTTTAAAACAGAAAATCCCTCTTATGTGAGATTATAATATTACAAATTCTCCCTCCCTTATCTTGGAACTTCAAACGAAGTCAAGCATTTTCCCCTACCCAGGGGCAAAACTTACATTCAATCCCCTTTTATTCCCCAACTTATCCCCCTGGTCGGCCTGGGAGTCTATCCCCGGAGGAAGCTGCTGATAAGTGCATAAGAAAGGTATTTTGAAAATAAATTATTTGCTTAAAAAAGTTGTGAATAGCTCTTGTTTTCCTCTCATTTGTCTCACTAGCCGACCTCAAGACAATTTTTGAGCTGGCTATCCAGTGGTATCCCCTAGCTGTAGCACTACCGTGACCTCTCTTGCTGGGCTGGTAATTATTCTGTCATCTGTTAAAATAATTAAATGGTAATACACACTATGCATAACTCGCACGGTCACAACACGAAAAAGAGGCCGGTAGGTCCTCTGGAATGTCGAAATACTAGCAGGAGGTGTGAAACGTGTTGAACATGATTGTTTAGTTGAAAAATGTTGGGTAATGGGTAATGTTGTCCTCATTTATCCTTTATTACTCGGGCTGCCTGTGGCAGCGCCGAGTCTTAAAATGCAAGTCGTTTTTTTATTTATTTTTATTTCATGTCGCACGGGTTCTGCGCATGCGTTAAAGGTCAAATTCACACCAATCAGATTGCACTGTGCTGGTCACGCAACAATCGCCAGGTTAATGTATTTACAGAATTTAATACAGTAAATCAAAATGGTCGACTCGCGAGGGCGAAAGCCTTCCAACAGGCTCAGGATATTTCAACTGGCGCTCTTGTTGACCATAAAAATACATGAACAACCAGGAGCCGTAATACATTCGATCAGCGCTGTTTGGACAGATCCAATGTACATTTAGAAACGTAAGCGAAATACAATATCCAAACACGTTTGGATATCAACGGGTATCGAATTATAATCAAAGGTTAGATCTCGTCAGGCGCGCTCAGATAAGAAAGTTCAAAGCTCTCAGACTAGGCGAGACAAGGAGATATCACTTTCAATGAGTCATTGTCAGAAATTTATTCCATCGTGGGCGGTCTTGTACAGCTAAGGCATGTTTTACGACAGAATAACCAGAGTCTTTCTACTGGATTGAGAGCTCGAGACATTATACATGTTGGCTAATATGGGGAAAACTGTAACAAAAAATGAACTTTGACGGCAGAAACCCTCAATTGAGCCAAGCGCAATATTTACATGATCCGCTAAGATTTTTACAAATCTTAGTTAAGCAGATGTTTTCAGTGTATGCCAACTGAAATGCGGCAACTACACGAACAAGAAGCATGAACTGCCAGCAAAGAGAGAGGAAAAAGTATTTGAAATGCACAGCGCTAGCTGAAATAGGGCATATATATAATATCTGAGACGTTAAATTACGTTACTGTGAAGAGGATCAAAATTCAAGTTTTGTAGCTTCAGACTGTCTTCTGCCGTGACTCGTGAGAGAAATTGGAAAAGATCTAGCTGTTTCATTCAGACACTGGCAAATTTATTGAAAGCTACGGGCTTACTTTATGAGATTATTATTCATTGTGGAATGAAAGGAAACAGGTTAGCTGAAAGTTAAGTTCGAGGTAGGTTTCGACTTTCATTCCGATTCAGTGCATATGTGCACGAAGGTGGGTGCTGTCAACAACACTACCAAAAGATCCAAAACGAAAGTTCAGTTACGTAAGTACTGTAAGTAAACTCTTTTTGATTTGAATAAATTTCCTCTCAGTTTGTCTGTTAATGTACTTTTTCTTCTAATTATCGCAATATTTAACATCTGTGATTTAGAGTATGCGTACCTCAGAATAAATTATTTGAAAGGTCAACTGAATTCTTGTGTCGATAAGCGCAAATGTTTTTGGTGAAACAGTCTGTGTATATGAGAAGCGGCTTAATAGAAGAGCTTTCTCATTTATAGGAATTACAATTTTTTTTCTTGCTATGAAACTCCCGATTTATGTTTCATTTCACATTTATTCATACAGTTTTAGCCGGACATTTCCCCGAGTTTTTAATCTATTTTCAATCAAATTCAAAGTCTGAATATGTCATTGTATTGCATTATACACTTGAATTGCCAGTATTCTGTTGTTCGAATCCTGCGTTATCATAGTCATGCCATAAAAGCGATTAATAGACCAGGCTGTTTTTTTTGACGTTCTCACTGGCAAATTAAAGCACGACTTGATACTAAGAGGATTTCAAATGAAAGTGTATTTCATCTTCAATCTCATGTGGCCCGAGTGAAAGCCCAGATGGGCTCTTGTTTTTCTTTATAGTACAACCAGCCAGGCGCATAGCAAATTAATGGCATTGTTTCACTGAACATTCATTCAGTGCATTTCACAATCTCCCCGGGAGCTTCAATTTCAACATTCCAGAGGACCTACCGGCCTCGTTAACATGCTAGTTACCAGGACTTATGCATACTGTAGGGTCTATAGCTGACATGTAGTGACAGTTGAATAACAGTAGCAGTTCTGTTTAGGAAGCAACTGCAGAATACAATGCCACTTTGCACAAACCTTCTAAACTGAACCCCCAAACAGCCCAAATAAAAATATATAAAAAAATTCAACCCAAAATCATTCATAGAACGATTCTAAATACACCTGAAATATAATTATAATGAAGAATTTAGCGAAGTTTTCAAGTATCTTTTTAAGTGGCACTGCAGTGGCGTTGTATTATGCAGTTTAGCATAATCGCCAAAATTTTCCCAAATTCAAGTAAAAAATTCAGATCGAAGATAGGTGGCGCTTAGAGGCGCTTTTACACAGTTTTAATCATACACATTTGGGGAATGATTTCCCAACTTTAGAGGAAGATTCGTCGATGGGTTTTGTCAAAGTTTCCAAGTCTCTAATGCGTGCTTTTAAGAAACTCGTTCACATTGAGTAGTAATAATTTCTACCGTAAAATTAATATTGCTCCGTTTATTTTTGTTGGTATTTTTCCTGTATTATAAAATTTGGCAATGAATTGGACTGAAGACCGAATAATCCCTAATTAAACAAGAAGTTTCGATATAAAAGGGTAAGCCCCCTCTCTTTCCGCGGCTTTATATTTAGAACTATAAATTTGAAATTCGAATTACAACGCAGTGAAGAAAACAAGCTGACGTTGAAATTGCGATAAGCAATCCAGAAATAATAAAACAGATGTACGGTACGATAGTTGTTCTGCAATCAGTATGATGATTTCCAAGGCCATGGCCCTTCTCATTTAAGCCCTACCAAAGTAGTCGTGGGCAAAGGCGTAGTCAAACAGGTTGTAAGCTTGTTCCTTTTGAATTAATACCACGCCTTCGCCAACCGTCAATGATAACTTGTTTATGCAGGTGTTACTTGTTGGTATGAATGATACCATTGCCTCATCGAAGACGATGGTGGGCTTGATTCCAAACCCCAAAATAGGTTCTTCTTCACTCCCAGTGACAAATTTCAAAATCCTCTGGAGTGTAATAGAGTCGCGTCTGCCAGCTGTAACAAAAGATAGGTATCTTTATACGAAACTAAAGCTACACTCTAATGAGAAAATATAAAATAACACGGGTGATCGTACGGCCATGCAGAATACGACAGCAAGTGCACTTTGTAACTTTATGTTTATCATTAGCCTCCTTTTGTGTTAAAATGTATGATCTTGTGTAACAAACTTCAAAGTATATTGGCATTTCGCGAGGTTTTGATGGACTTTGATGTAGTAAATGGGAAAATAATCCTCTGTCTATCAGTGATTTTTTCGAACAATAGTATAGGCACTTATTTTGAGTGGAAACGCCCTTAAATTTGCTTTTTGTAGCATCACAATAAGGTAACGGTATATTTCGCGAGGTTTTAATGGATTTCTATGAAGTAAACGAGAAAACAATAGTCATCTGCCATCAAAATCAGTTAATCGAGAAACTTTACACTCGTTCTCAATAACACGTGCAGGTTCGAAACGAAACTCCTGACTTCGAAGTCGTTTCTGGTGGATGTCAATCAAACGGTTTCCATGGAGTTTGAAGTGAACCGCCGTGTGCGATTCGGGTAACTAGCATTTTATAAACATGGCAAAGTCTTTCCCAAACTCGCTTAGATGAAGAGTAATCATGCTTAGAGCCAAGGGCTTGCAAAATAGGGAAATCGCATAAACTTTATGCGTGAGCGAGCGGTTTGTGTATAAGATCAACAGATTATCCAAAACACGTTGTTGTTGGACGTGAATATCCTCCGAGGAGAAAGTCAAAGCATCGGTTAGGTTCGCATGAATTAATCTGATTGTTTATATAGCTTTCAAAGGTCTTGGAAAAAGAATAACATTTCTTCATATTACCTGAAGAAGGCTGGTTTGGCCAACCGAAATATCGTTTTATAAACCTCTAAAATTTACGTTGTGTCGGCTTTGCTATTTTTAGTTTTATGTGTTCAGCCGATTAGATCAATCACTGATCCAACGTACACCAGCAGGATCGTCGTCCACGGTTGCTTGCATTCTATTTGTTGTTTAATAATATTGTGTTTCTTTATCTCGTGTTATTATTCATTTTATTATATCTACTATATTACACAAGTGGAGGCTGCTAACCATAATCAAATACATGCCAAATGATTGAATGAAAAGTGGGCTAGAAATTATCTCGCTCCACCCCCCTGGATTTAAAGTTTCAACAAAATGATTTCAAAATTCGAGCTGTACTACAAAAACTACTTCAGATAACATCAATAATATTTTTTTATTGTGTTTCTATACCCGTGATAAGGATAAAAATACTACAGAAAAAATCTAGGACTTTGTTACCTTGAAAGCTTGTTTTTCAAAATAATTTTGCGTACGATTCTCAGACAGCATATTATCTTTATCATATAAGAAACCAGTGTGCCACGAATGTTCTTAATTTCAACTGACCGTGAGATCTAGATGGATATAGATCTTTTCGAGATATGCAATATGCCCGAAGGCTGGTCCGTATTGATTTAATGATACTCTGCTTTTCTCGCGTTCATGTTAATATAAAAGTGGACAAATAAGTTAACAGATGGGAGACAGGGCTGCTTTTCATATTTTTCATAAATTTCTTTGAAGTATGATATGATAAAAAGAAAAATATATACTTGTTACTAAGCCAGTATTAATAATAAGTTTGCGTGCAGAAGCTAAATACTTCTTAAGGCTAAATTATATTGTGATTCCCAGACGGTAACATGGTCTATATCCAAACAATCAATGTTTTGCGAATTTACTTACTTTCACCTGGCCAGAAGGAGATACATCTTTTCGAGATATGCAGTCTAGAATGCTTCAAAGCTGATCGATAGTTATACAGATTAACGATACTCTGCTTGTTTCAAGTTGATCGTGAGAGAAAATGATACATGCAAGTGTTAGAAAAGCTTTCGTGTCTCTGGCCTCACTTGTTCAAGTCACTTTGAATGTTATTCTAGACAATGTCAAAATTCGAGCTGTACTGCAAAAACTACTTCAGGTAACATCAATAATATTATTTTATTGTGTTTCTTTATCCGTTGTTATTATTGATTTCATTATATCTATTATATTACACAAGGGATACTACTCTTTGAAGGGTTTCAAAGTAAACTTCATGTTACGCTTTGTTGGAAGTAATAATTATGATAAGGATAAAAACACTACGGAAACAAATTCAGGACTTTGTTACCTCGAAAGCTTGTTTTTGACAATAATTTTGTGTACGATTCTCAGACAGCAATATTATCTATATCATCCAATAAACCAGTGCGTCACAAATGTTCTTAATTTTAACTGACCGTGAGATGGATAGATCTTTTCAATATGCCTGAAGACTGGTCCATATCGATTTAATGATACTCTGCTTTTCTCGCGTTCATGTTAATATAAAAGTGGACAAACGTTAAAAAAGCTAACCGATGGGAGACAGGGCTGCTTTTAATATTTTTCATAAATTTCTTTGAAGTATGATCTGATAAAAAGAAAAATATATGCTTGTTACTAAGCCAGTATTAATAATACGTTTGTGTGCAGAAGCTAAAAATTATATTGTGATTCCCAGACGGTAACATGATCTATATCCAAGCAACCAATGTTTTGCGAATTTACTTACTTTCACCTGGCCAGAAGGAGATACATCTTTTCGAGATATGCAGTCTAGAATGCCTCAAAGCTGGTCGATATTTATACAGATTAAAGATGCTCTGCTTGTTTCAAGTTGATCGTGAGAGAAAATGATACATGCAAGTGTCTCTGGCCTCGCTTGTTCAAGTCACTTGAATGACATTCCAGACACATCATTGGATAACCATGGCAAGGGAATGTCATTAATAAATTAAGGGCATAAATAGGGACAGTTTACACCTTTCTATTTCACTTCAAGAATTAAGCTTCTCAAGAATAACGAAGAAAAGGACAAGCTAAAGGTGAATTGACTCAAAATAATTATTGCATCAAATACTTCAGAAGTACATACATGTATATCGCTATATAGGATTCGAAGAACTGGTTGTTTATCCTAAGACAAGTGTTCTAGACGGCAACTTGTGTTATTATTTTCCATGACGTCGTATATTCTGGTTGCTTTACCTCTATATCACTAAAATGTTCGCTAGGATTCTCTTTGATCAATTTAAAAACTGTATTGAAATTTAGAAGTATTTTGCCAGCATGTGGAAAGGACAAGGTCATTTAGTTAACATTTTTCGACGAGTTGGAATACTAGAATCACTAAAGTGAATTGATTATCGAATTAGAACACATATTTAGCTTTGAAAGCGATTTCAAAGGGAACCTGTGGTTGGGTGCTTCAAAACGACATTGCTTGAGAATACCAAATTTACGGAACGTTATCTTAAGAAGACGACTACGTTCCTCGAATATATATAAGCCCAAAATGTACCCTTCCTATTTTTGTCCTGTTTTATCGACAATTAAAATGCAGAACTTTGTTTGGAAGGCAAAGTAGAGGGTCTACTGACCACACTAAATACACCTTATACCGTGAAAACTACGGAAATGAAATATGGGAAAACAGTACATGTCCCACTGTACTAACCACTTGTGGTTCTTTATCCACTGTTATTATTAATTTTATTATATCTATTATATTACACAAGTGCAAACCGCTAACGGTAATCAAAGACGGAAAATACAGTGGTCACTTGATTTTTAAGAAACCAACACAAGTTCAAATGCGTTCTGGGCTGGTCAATCTAGTTATAACATAGGATAAAACGAAAATTAATAGCAAAGTGTACATAAGCGAAATGAGATCCCATCTCTGCTCTATGTCAAAATTCGAGTAATACACCCATTTTTATTTCTAGTTGGGTAAAATTACATCAGATAGGCTCGATTTGGTTCCTTTACCTATTTGCTATATATGAATTTGAATTATTTAATTAATTAATTAATTATTTAATGATTGTATTATTTCTATGTTTATCGTTAGGAATAAAGGAACTAGTGGATACCGCTAACGATAATCATACCATGGTTTTCACCCTTCCCCCCTTATTTTTGTAAAATTAGCATATCTTACACAAAATTCGCAAACAATATGTTGTGTTAATTATGTTTATCATCAAGACTATGATTTTGATGCTGCAACTTTATTCATCCCTTTCTAAAGGGGGAGGGTACTACTATTCAAAAGGAAATGCATATGAGTTTCCACCCCTCCCCTCTCAATTTTGAAAGGTTCGCAGATCTTACCCCAAATTTGAAACCGATATGTTGTGTTCGTCGTGTTTAGTACCAAAACTATGATTTTAAGCTTCAACTTCATTCAACCCACTTCTAAATGGGGAGGGTACCATTATTAACAGGAATTATCGAAAGGCATGGGATTTTCCACCCCTCCCCCCTCAGTTTTGCAAGCTTCGCATTTCTTACCCCACATTTGCAACCAATATGTTGTGTTCGTCGTGTTTACTACCAAAACTATGATTTTAACGCTGCAACTCTATTTAATCCAGTTCTGGACTGCGAAATAGAAAATGACTCTTGTCCCAGGATGCTTTGCGGCCAAAAAACAAAAGGGCGATGGATTTTTACGAGTAGAAAGAAACATCGTAGAGACATGGGGTTTTTACCAAAATGTTACCCATGGAAAACTACAGGGGGTCTTATTCATTTGGTTAACGCTGAAATTCAGGGGGGGAAATGGCAGACAAAATAAAATTTCAAAATGGCTTAACCCCCCCTGGACTTCAGTTGCGCGAATATTACATCAAAAAATTAATCTAGTTGGATGAAATTACATATGATAGGCTTGTTTTAATTCGCATTAACATAGCGCAACGTACCTAACAGTAACACCTCCAAGCTATAAATTACAATTATTCCCTACCCCACTCCCCCTGGAAATGGTATAGCCATTTGTGTTAGCAAAATGTCTCCGGAATGTCATTCATGACAAAACTGATCGGTTTCTAAGACAGAACCACATAATTAGAGTTAAACGGTTGCCCAGGCCCCGCTCGGCCAACGAAAAACGGAGAAAAAACGCCTTAACCCCCCCTGAACTTCATTTGCGCGAATTAGTACGCAAAAAATTCATCTAGTTGAGTGAAATTACATAAGATAGGCTGGTTTTTATGCCGTCGCCTAGGCGCTAGATACCGAACATTAATTATTTAATTATTTATTTATTTAATGATTGTATTATTTCTATGTTTATCGTTAGGAACTAGTGGATACCGCTAACGATAATCCAACATGTGTGTTAGACGCTAGCTAGGTCATAGCGCGTTTTGGGTAGTGCCATGCAACTTGCATGCTAGTGATCATAGGTGTATGGTTATTTTCGACCTACTAAGGCTCAACTGGAATTTTGGAGCACTTCCCGTGGAAATAAGTGGCCTAAACATCGCCGAGAAAGTTTCTCCTTGAAACGATTGTTATTTTGCATCCAAGTGCATGGAATGTCATCACAAGCTCGCGAACCGACAGCCATCCGCAGTTCATGCCGCATGGCAGTTGTCGCGTCGAGTACAGAAACCATGGTTTTAACTCTGCCACATCACTTGATCCATTGTGATTTGAAGCTGCAACCTCATTCTAGCCACTTCTAAATGGGGGAGGGTTCCACTATTAACAGGAAAGGCATAGGATTGTCCACCCCTCCCCCCTCAGTTTTGTAGGGTTCGCATATCTTACCCCACATTTGCAACCAATATGTTGTGTTCGTCGTGTTTACTACCAACACTATGATTTTAGCGCTGCAACTTCATTCAAGCCATTTCTAACGGGGAGGGCAACGTTATTAACAGGAAATGCATAGGATTCCCCACCCCTCCCCCCTCAGTTTTGCATGGTTCGCATATCTTACCCCAAATTTGCAACCACTATGTTGTGTTCGTCGTGTTTACTACCAACACTATGATTTTAGCGCTGCAACTTCATTCTAGCCACTTCTAATGGGGGAGGGTTCCATTATCAACAGGAAAGGCATAGGATTTTCCACCCCTCCCCCCTCAGTTTTGTATGGTTTGCATATCTTACCCCAAATTTCCAAGCAATATGTTGTGTTCGTCGTGTTTACCACCCAAACTAAGACTTTAACGCTGCAACATTATTTTATCCAGTTCTGGACTCGGAAATAGCAAATGAAACTGTCCCAGCATGCTTTGCGGCCAAAACGGAAAGGGCGATGGATTTTTACGGGTAGAAAGAAACATCGTACAGACATGGGGTTTTCACCAAAATGTTACACATGGAAAACTACAGGGGGTCTTCTTCATTTGGTTAACGCTGCCATTCAGGGGCGGAAATGGCAGCCAAAATAAAATTTCAAAATGGCTTAACCCCCCCTGAACTTCATTGCGCGAATATCACACCCAAAATTTAATCTAGTTGGGCGAAATTACATAAGATAGGCTGTTTTTTATGCCATCAACTAGGCGCTAGATACCGAACATTAATTATTTAATTAATTAATTATTTATTTCTTTATTTAATGATTGTATTATTTCTATGATTATCGTTAGGAACAAGTTGATACTGCTAACGATAATCAAATACAATATTGAAATAATAGATGATTTACTAAAAAGTGGGCTAGAAAATATCTCCCAACCCCCCCCCCCCCCCCCCCCCCCCCCCCGATTTAAAGTTTTCAACAAAATGATGTCAAAATTCGAGCTGTACTGCGAAAACTACGTCAGATAACATCAATTGTGTTATTGATTTCATTATATCTATTATATTACACAAGAGATGCTATTCTTTGAAGGTTTTCAAAGTAAACTCCATGTTACGCTTTGTTGGAAGTAATAATTATGATAAGGCTAAAGATATTACAGAAACAAATCTAGGACTTTGTTACCTCGAAAGCTTGTTTTTCACAAAAATTTTGCATACGATTCTCAGACAGCAATATTATCTATGTCATCCAAAAAACCAGTGTCTCACGAATGTTCTTAATTTCAAATGACCGTAAGATGGATAGATCTTTACGAGATAAGCAATATACCTGAAGGCTGGTTCATATTGATTCTACCTCGTTACCGTGGTGATTGACCACATGAGATAGCAAGCGCATGCGCCAATCAGTGCAACGTTTGATAGCCGATCAGGAAAGAGAGATTTGCGTTTGTGCACGCAAAATCTGCCAAAGCACGTGCTAGAAAGCTTGACTCCTCAAAGAGAGTCTACGCTAGGGACGAAAGATCCCTCAAAATCACAAAAAAGTGATACTGAGAAGGCCCCCAAGAAGGGAGAAGGTTCACAGCGACCACTGTCGTTTAATTTTTCAATTTAATGATACCGGGCTCGCGTTCATGTTAATATCCCGACGTAGCTAATTGATAAAAATTGTATATCAAAAACCAATTGATACAATTTATAACAATTTATAACAATTAGTTAATTGAATATCAATTTATATCAGCAATTGATAACAATAGATTTTCACTCAGGTTTTGGCAATTAACGTATCAATTGATATCAATTTGTATCAATTATTCTGAAATGTGAGATGAGATGTTATTACCACAAAATGTAAAACCGATAATTCTTAGATCAGTATATTTTAAACCGTGACTCCATCTTACGAAAAACAAACACTGAATATTTTGTGGCCACAATATTCATACAGAATATTGCCGTCAGCGCCATACTCATCACAAGCAGCACACTTCCTCTTTTTGCGGCAACTGGTGTAAAATATTATTTACATTTGTTCATGCAACACGTGCCACGCGCATATACGCCGTATACATGTATGTTAATAGTCAGTTAATGTCAAACATGTGTACGTCAT
The DNA here is from genome assembly GCA_030867875.1 of Actinernus sp. WN-2022. Taxonomy (NCBI): domain Eukaryota; kingdom Metazoa; phylum Cnidaria; class Anthozoa; order Actiniaria; family Actinernidae; genus Actinernus; species Actinernus sp. WN-2022. The sequence goes on from JAOWCC010001634.1 coordinate 89,527,788, forward strand.
CTCATCATCTGGCGGGAAATAGGCCGTATGTGTGCTAGTAGCCCGGTAGTAGTCTGGGTAGTTTAATATTTGGTCCAAGCCACGACAATGTCAATAAAGGGATTATAAACTAACACAGACTCAAACCGAGATTGTCCACACGAAACAATAGTAGATCTTAACGTTCAATGTGTTGTCAAAGGATACCACGAATGTCAATTTCACGTAAACGTAGGAGAGGAATTTGTAGCTTTCAAAAAGCATGGTCACAAAGGTAATTAAAAGCTTTTCGAGTATCAAACAGTAGAGGTCAACTTGGACATCTACAGAGTTAGCTTGTAGCCCCGGCGTTGTGGACTTAACAGGATTCTGATTATTATCAATTGCTTATCAATTATTATCAATTGCTTATCTGTTATTATCAATTATTATCAATTATTATCAATTATTATCAATTGTTATCAATTGCTTATCAATTATTATCAATTTTTGTCACTCACTCAGTTCAGTTTTGGCTATCAGTTAACTAATTGATATCAATTATTATCAATTGAAACAATTATCAATTGGCTACGTCGGGTAATATAAAAGTGGACAACTGTTAAAAATGCTAACCGATGGGCGAGATCAGGGCTGCTTTTAGTATTTTCCATAAATTTATTTGAAGTATGATAAGATAAAAAGAAAAATATATGCTTGTTACTAAGCCAGTGTTGATAATAAGTTTGCGTGCAGAAGCTAAATACTTCTTAAGGCAGGAGCCCATTACCAGGAGCGTCCATCTCCCATACTAGGTTTGTGAGTCAACGTGTGACCGGATTGAACAGATCTCACGGGAGTTCATGTGCCCACACTTTGGAATTCCAATCAAACCATAGTCAGGACAATGCAGCGTTAGTAAAATCACCTCAAAGAACAATAGATCATTCTTAATCTCGATAATTGCGGCAAGCATATGCACGATCGCAGCAGAGTCAGAAGGCAGTTACCCGGGAAACATGTTCTAAAAATAGCTCAAACCGGTCATACGTTGACTCACGGGTATAGTATATATGGACGCTCCTGGTAATGGGCTCCTGCTTAAGGCTAAATTATATTGTGATTCCCAGACGGTAACATGATCTATATCCAATCTACCAATGTTTTGCGGAATATTGTAAAACTGCAGGGACCAACGGACAAAGTATAATACCGGATCACCTTAGAGTGATCTAATCAGCAAAAATGTGTAAACAATAACAACGAAGAAAGGCTGATTATATGGTAATTAAATTCATATAAATGACCCATTACCGTATCATCAGCCTTTCTTCGTTGTTAATGTTTTGCGAATTTACTTAATTTCAGCTGGCCAGAAGGAGATACATCTTTTCGAGATATACAGTCTAGTCTCGATGTAGTCTGCCTCAAAGCTGGTCGATCAGTTTATACAGAATAAAGATACTCTGCTTGTTTCGAGTTCATCGTGAGAGAAAATGATACATGCAAGTCAGTGTTAGAAAAATCTTTCGTGTCTCTGGCCTCGCTTGTTCAAGTCACTTGAATGACATTCCAGACAAAGCATTGGCTAACCATGGCAAAGGAATGTCATTAATAAATCAATGGAATAAATAAGGACAGTTCAGGCCTTACTATTTCACTTCAAGAATTAAGCTTCTCAAGAATAACGAAGAAAAGGACAAGCTAAAGGTGAATTGACTCAAAATAATTATTGCATCAAATACATGTATATCGTTAAATAGGATTCGAATTACTGGTTGTTTTTCCTATAAGACAAGTGTTCTAGACGGCCGATATTGTTAACTTATATTTTCCATGACGTCGTATTTGCTGTCTGCGTTACCCCTATATCACTAAAATGTTCTCTAGGATCGCACTCTCTTTGATCAATTTAAAAACTGTATTAAAAATTCTAAGTATACGATTTTTGCCAGGATGTGGAAAGGCCGAGAATTCATTTAGTTAACATTTCTCGACGAGTTGGAATACTTGAATTACTAACGTGAACTGATTATCGAATTAGAACACATGTTTACCTTTGAAAGCGATTTCAAAGGGAAGCTGTGGTTGGGTGCTTCGAAACGTCCTTGCTAGAGAATACCAAATTTTCGGAACGTTATCTTAAGAATACGACTACTTTCCTAGATCTAGAATATATATAAGCCCAAAATGTACCCTTGCTATTTTTATCCTGTTTTATCGAGAATTAAAATGCCGAACTTTGTTTGGAAGGCAAAGTACAGGCTCTACCGCACTAAATACACCTTCTACTGTGAAAACATGATTTAAAGAAATGAAATATGGGAAAACAGTACATGTTCTACTGCACTAAACACTCTTTAGAACCGTGAAATGATGGTCTAAATAAATGAAATATAGAAAAAGATTACATACAGTACTTACCCGCTTATAAGAACCTAGGTTTTTCCAAGTTAGCCTAAACAGGTTCTTATATCAATGGTGCTTAGTGGAGTTTTAGGCTATTTAGGTTGTTAAACAGGTTCTTATTTTTATAAGAAAGATATGATACCAGTGGCTGGTAGAAGGGCGGCATGTATATTAATTTAATGCCAAAACCGGCCTGGCCTTTGGACAGTATGTGATCATGACCCATTTTAGTAGATATTTCAATTCTCAGTATCAGGCTAAATGTTGATTTAATAATATATTATATATATATGTAAATATTTTTTTTCTAAACACTTTAAGATAATAACTAAAACCTTTTACAAGGTTTTCATACATTATTTATACCAAATTTAGATATTTTTATAGTGTATACATGTTTAAGTTCACTACTTTTGAGAGTCATGTCTTTTATCTTTGCCTGAAGATCTTTAAGGTTCATTTTCTAAAATAAGAACCTGTTTCAAATTTTAGGCTAAATAGGTTCTTATGTAAAGGGGGTCTAAATTGATATTTTTAGGCTAACAGGTTCTTAAATTCTAGGTTCTTATAAGCGGGTAAGTACTGTACTTTAACCGAACTAAATACACATGTAAGACAATGAGATGACGGTCTAAAGAAATGAAAAATAGAAGAACATATACACTCTGCTCCCCCCACGCCGAGCAGAGTCTCTGCAGAGTCGCATCCATACCGGTTCACCCGTACGAGGTTCTCATATGTTATCACATTCAACTGCGCTTTTATAGCTCAAATGGGAGGCTTCAATCTTGTGGGAAACATTTAATAGATGGATCTCAAGTGGAGATTGACTATCAAATTAATAGTGATCTCAAAGAAATGAATTAATATAAGAGTTTTAAGTTAATAAGTAATAGTGGACATCCAGTTATTGGCTAATCAACCCGATGTGCTCTCAAGTGGATATCGAAGAAATTTAGTGCGTATGAATTTGTTTCCTATCAACCCCATATGCTTTCAAGTGGATATCAAAGGAATTTAGTGCGTAGTACTTTGTTTGCTATCAATCCGATATGATCTCAAATTTAACATAATTCAGGTCAACTGCGTGCATATAGCTGAAATGGGAGTTGATATCAAAACAAATTGGTGTGCGTTATTTTGTCTGATATGCTGAAAAGTTAAGATCATTTAATGAAAATGTGGCAAGAAAATATGTCGCCGCATGGCCCTGGATTTGACTTTTCAACAAAATGTTAAAATTCGAGCTCTACTGCAAAATCTACTTCAGATAACATAAATTATGTTTCTGCTTTATCTCCTATTGTTATTCATTTTATTAAATATATTCTATTACACCAAATTCGTACTCTATGGCAAAACCTCCTTCAGAAAACATCAATTGCGTTTCCTTTACCGTTGTTATTATTCATTTTATCATATCTATTATATTACACCTAGTGGATACCGCTAACGATAATCCAACACGTGTGTTAGACGCTAGCTAGGTCATAGCGCGTCTTGGGTAGTGCCATGCAACTTGCATGGTAGTGATCCTGGGTGTATGGTGATTTTCCACCTACTAAGGCTCAACTGGAATTTTGGAGCACTTCTCGTGGAAATAAGTGGCCTAAACATCCGCCAAAAAAGTTTCTCCTTGAAACGATTGTTATTTTAAATCGAAGTGCATTGAATGTCATCACAAGCTCGCGAACCGACCGCCTTCCGCAGTTCATGCCGCATGGCAGTTGTCGCGTCGAGTACAGAAACCATGGTTTTAACTCTGCCACATCACTCCATGCATTGTGATTTGAAGCTGCAACCTCATTCTAGCCACTTCTAAACGGGGGAGGGTTCCATTATTAACAGGAAAGGCATAGGATTTTCCACCACTCCCCCCTCAGTTTTGCAAGGTTCGCTTTTCTTACCCCAAATTAGCAACCAATATGTTGTGTTCGTCGTATTTACTACCAACACTATGATTTTAGCGCTGCAACTTCGTTCAAGCCACTTCTAATGGGGGAGCCGGAGGGTTCCATTATTAACAGCAAAGGCATAGGATTTTCCACCCCTCCCCCCTCAGTTTTGCAAGGTTCGCTATGTTGTGTTCGTCGTATTTACTACCAACACTATGATTTTTAAGCTGCAACTTCGTTCAAGCCACTTCTAATGGGGAGGGTTCCATTATTAACAGCAAAGGCATAGGATTTTCCACCCCTCTCCCCTCAGTTTTGCATGGTTCGCTTTTCTTACCCCAAATTTGCAACCAATGTGTTGTGTTCGTCGTGTTTACTACCAAAACTATGATTTTAACGCTGCAACTTTATTTAATCCAGTCCTGGACGGGGAAATAGCAAATGAAACTCTCCCAGCATGCTTTGCGGCCAAAACGGAAAGGGCGATGGATTTTTACGGGTAGAACGGAACATGGTAGAGACATGGGGTTTTCACTAAAGTGTTACCCATTGAAAACTACAGGGGGTCTTCTTAATTTCGTTAACATTGAAGTTCAGGGGGGAAAATGACAGCCAAAATAAAATTTCAAAATGGCTTAACCCCCCTGGACTTCATTTGCGCGAATGTTACATCAAAAATTTTATCTAGTTGGATGAAATTACATATGATAGGCTTGTTTTAATTCGCATTAACATAGAGCAACGTACCTAACATTAACACCTCCAAGCTATAAATTACAATTATTCCCTACCCCACTCCCCCTGGAAATGGCATACCCATTTGTGTTAGCAAAATGTCTCCGGAATGTCATTCGTGACAAAACTGATCAGTTTCTAGGATTTGAAGTTCAACACAGAACCACAGAATTAAAGTTAAACGGTTACCCAGGCCCCGCTCGGCCAACGAAAAACGGAGAAAAACCGCCTTAACCCCCCCTGAACTTCATTTGCGAGGGCGTTAACGTAAAAATGTCATCTAGTTGGGTGAAATTACATAAGATAGGCTGGTTTTTATGCCATTAACTAGGCGCTAGATACCGAACATTAATTATTTAATTAATTAATTAATTAATTAATTTATCCTTAGGAACAAGTGGATACCGCTAACGATAATCGTACAATGGTTTCAACCCCTCCCCCCTCAGTTTTGCAAGGATCGCAGATCTTACCCAAAATTTGCAAACGATATGTTGTATTAGTCTTGTTTAGTACAAATACTATGATTTTGATGCTGCAACTTTATTCAATCCCTTTCTAATGGGGGAGGGTACTACCATTAATAGGAAATGCATATGCTTATCCACCCCTCCCCCCCCCCCCTCAGTTTTGCAAGGATCGCAGATCTTACCCAAAATTTGCAAACAATATGTTGTGTTCATCGTATTTAGTACCGAAACTAAAATTTTAAAGCTGCAACTTCATTCAAGACACTTTTAATGGGGAGGGCACCGTTATTATGAGGAAATGCATATCATTTTCAACCCCTCCCCCCTCTGTTTTGCAAGGTTCGCAGATCTTACCCAAAATTTGCAAACAATACGCTGTGTTCGTCGCGTTTAGTACCAAAACTAAAATTTTAAAGCTGCAACTTCAATCAAGACACTTTTAATGGGGAGGGCACCGTTATTAACAGGAAATGCATATCATTTTCAACCCCTCCCCCCTCAGTTTTGCAAGGTTCGCAGATCTTACCCAAAATTTGCAAACAATACGCTGTGTTCGTCGTGTTTAGTACCAAAACTAAAATTTTATAGCTGCAACTTCAATCAAGACACTTTTAATGGGGAGGGCACCGTTATTAACAGGAAATGCATATCATTTTCAACCCCTCCCCCCTCAGTTTTGCAGGGCTCGCATATCTTACCCCAAATTTGCAAACATGATGTTGTTTTCGTGGTATTTAGTACCAAAACTATAATTTTAGCGCTGCAACTTTATTTAATCCAGTTCTGGAGAGGGAAATATTAAAATGAAACTGTCCCAGCATGCTTTGCGCCCAAAACGAAAAGGGCGATGGATTTTTACGGGCAGAAGGGAACATCGTAGAGACATGGGGTTTTCACCAAAATGTAAACCATACAAAACTACAGGGGGTCTTTTTAATTTGGTAGACATTGAAGTTCAGGGGGGGAAATAACAGGCAAATCAAAATTTCAAAACGGCTTAACCCCCCCTGAATTTCATTTGCGTGAGTTTTACATAAAACAAATTATGTCACAGGATGAAAGTGCATCAGATAGGCTGGATAGTATTTCCCCTAGCTATACGCAACATACCAAACATTAAGCCATGATTTACAAATATTCCCTATCCCACCCCCCTGGAAATGGTATACCCATTTCTTTTTGTACAATGTCTCGGGAATGTCATTCATGACAAACCTAATCGATTTCTAAATTTTCAAGTTCAACACCGAACGACAGAATTAACGTTAAACAGTTGCCCAGGCCCCGCTCGGCCAAGCAAAAAGCGAGAAAAACCGCCTTAGCCCCCCTGAACTTCATTTGCGCGAATAATACATCAAAATTTTGTTCTAGTTGGACGAAACTACATAGGATAGGCTGGTTTTCATTCCCTAAACTATGCGCTAGATACCGAACATTAATTAATTCATTATTTAATGATTTAATTATTTAATGATTGTATTATTTCTATGTTTATCGTTAGGAACAAGTGGAAACCGCTAACGATAATCATAAAATTGTTTCCACCCCTCCTCCTTATTTTTGCAAACTTTGCAGATCTTACACAAAATTCGCATACGATACGTTCCATTAATCATGTTTAGTACCAGGAGCTCCTGTTAGTACCCAGACTATGATTTTGATGCTGCGACTTTATTCAATCCCTTTCTAATGGAGAGGGTACCACTATTAACAGGAAAGGTATATGCTTTACAACCCCCCCCCCCCCTCAGTTTTGCAAGGTTCGCATTTCTTACCCCAAATTTGCAACCAATATGTTGTGTTCGTCGTGTTTACTACCCAAACTAAGATTTTAAAGCTGCAACGTCATTCAAGGCAATTCTAATGGGGGAGGGCACCATTATTAACAGGAAATGCATAGCATTTTCCACCCCTCCCCCCTCAGTTTTGCAAGGTTCGCATTTCTTACCCCAAATTTGCAACCAAGACGTTTTCGTCGTGTTTACTACCAAAACTATTATTTTATTTAAAATCTCTCCCAGCATGCTTTGCGGCCAAAACGGAAAGGGCGATGGATTTTTACGGGTAGAAAGCAACATCGTAGAGACATGGGGTTTTCACCAAAATGTTACCCATAGAAAACTGCAGGGGATCCTCTTAATTTGGTTGACATTGAAGTTCAGGAGGGGAAATGACAGCCAAACGAAAAGTTAAAAACGGCTTAACCCCCCCTAAACGTGATTTGCGCGAATATCAGCCCCCCAAAATCATCTAGCTGGACTAAATTACATAAGATAGGCTGGTTTTGATTCCTTTGTCTATAGGTTATATACCAATCATTAAACGACCAAACTATGAATTACAAATATTCCCTACCCCACCCCCCTGGAAATGGTATATTTCATTTGTAATAGCAAACGTGTTCGGAATATCATTCATGACAAAACTGATCAGTTACCAAGATTTCAAGTTCTGAAAAGAGCTACAAAATTAACGTTAAATAGTTACCCAGGCCCGCTCGGCCAAGAAAAAGGGCGATGGATTTTTACGGGTTTTCACTAAACTGTTACCCATAGAAAACTACAGATGGTCCTCTTAGTTTTGTTGAAATCTACGTTAAGGAGAAGAAATGAGAGCAAAAACAAAATTTCAAATCGGCTTAACCCCCCCCTGAACTTCATTTGCGCGAGTAATCACGCAAACAATTAATCTAGTTGGGCGAAATTACATCAGATCTAGATAGGCTGGTTTTTATTCCTTTAGCTATTTGCCACATACCAAACATTAATTATGTAATTAATTAAATAATTATTTAATGATTGTATTATTTCTATGATTATCGTTAGGAACAAGTGGATACCGCTAAAGATAATCAGACACTACTATCGTGCTTTACATCAAATACTACTTTAGATAACATCAACAATACTGTTTCTTATCTCGTATTGTTATTACTCGGGCTGCCTGTGGCAACGACGAGTCTTAAAATGCAAGTCGTTATTTTTTTATAATTTTTTTTATTTCATGTAGCACGCGGTCTGCGCATGCGTTAAAGGTGAAATTCACACCAATCAGATTGCACTGTGCTGGTCACGCAACAATCGCCAGGTTAATTTATTTACATAATTGAATACAGTAAAATCAAGATGGCGGAAGTCCCGCGAGGAACTTTCTCTCTAATTTGGAGTCTCATCTCTCAAATGTAAGCCAGTTTAATGTTTTATTTAACTTCACTCGTGCGAAAGCCTTCCAACAGGCTCAGGATATTTCAACTGGCGCTATTGACGGAGCCGAAGGACCGCGTTTTTTACCGAGATGGCCAGTGATTTTATATACGACACGTACGACGACCTGAAGCCAGTGAACTGGGGCCAGGATCCGGAAAGCTAAAATTCGAAGAAATAGATATTGGAATCTATAAGCCATCGGCTCGCTGTGCTGCATTTAAAACATCCGAGGAAAACATGTTATTTTGGGTGAAGGCACTTCAAGACCAATATTACGAGTCTCTTAAAAACTGTCAGAGATTTAAATTTACCGTAAGTTGGATCAGAGAGTATTGAGATCAAGTTATTTCGTTCCAGCGAGGATATTGACCTAGCGGAAACGGTACAAGCTGTCGAAGGATTTTACTTATAATCATCCACGTCTACTTAACAACAGGAATAGTTATGTGCCAAGGCATGGGCAAAGATTGAGTTTCCCAGATTACAGATGAAAGTAGAGAACTTAATGAATGAAGAAACAGAGGTCACGCGCGACATGCTTGAGAACATGAACATGTTCAACACTTTATATTATACTAAGAAAACAAAACAAATTACAGAGCCTGCAAGTTCACAAGTCAATGAAAAACCCTAAGAGCCTGTAGTTTTGGATCAACATATCCTTGAAACTCCTAAAGCAACATACACATGAGTCAAATTCAAACCGGAAGAGACGGAATTATTTAGATTATTCACGAGGATAAATTTGTTAGCCCGCAATAAGAACTCTCTCGCTGCTTTAATGACCTTGATTTGTAACACGAAGGCTGACCTAACTGATATGCGTAATGAATTCTTACTCTCGTCACATCAAAACGAAACTCTGTCATTTGGAAGACAAATTAGTGCAGCAAGATAATACATACAAGACCGAAATCAAGATGCTGTCATCGCGTATTATTGACCTAGAAGTTTAAAATGGCGAGTTGAAAGCGGTATAATAAAGCTGAGATCCGACTTTCAAACTTTAAAAAAAAAATCAAGAATACAAAAAAGAAGACAATGAAAGACCAAGGTCTCCAGTGTTCCGAGACTACCCAACCTACTGAAGCTTATCAGTTTGTTCAAGAGCCATCTTTCTTACATGACAACTCGATCCCTATTCATCAGAATACATTTTCTGTGCTAAATGACGACAGTTTACAATCACCTGACCGACAACTCACTACTAAAGAAAGGGACCATGAAGTACGGTAGTACGGTTAATTATCGGGTTCAAAACAATGAATATATATGCCTACTCAAATGCAGTGTGTTAAACGAACAAGAGCCCATCTGGGCTTTCACTCGGGCCACATGAGATTGAAGATGAAATACACTTTCATTTGAAATCCTCTTAGTATCAAGTCGTGCTTTAATTTGCCAGTGAGAACGTCAAAAAAACAGACTGGTCTATTAATCGCTTTTATGACATGACTATGATAACGCAGGATTCGAACAACAGAATACTGGCAATTCAAGTGTATACATGCAATACAATGACATATTCAGACTTTGAATTTGATCAGTGAAAATAGATCAAAAACTCGGGGAAACTGTATGAATAAATGTGAAATGAAACATAAATTTCATAGCAAGAAAAAAAATTGTAATTCCTAATGAGAAAGCTCTTCTATTAAGCCGCTTCTCAAATTCACAAACTGTTTCACAAAAAAAACATTTGCGCTTATCGACACAAGAGTTCAGTTGACCTTTCAAATAATTTATTCTGAGGTACGCATACTCTAAATCACAGATGTTAAATAAAGCGATAATTAGAAGAAAAAGTACATTAACAGACAAACTGAGAGGAAATTTATTCAAATCAAAAAGAGTTTACTTACAGTACTTACGTAAGTGAACTTTCATTTTGGAGCTTCGTGCACATATGCACTGAATCGGAATGAAAGTCGAAGCCTACCTCGAACTTAACTTTCAGCTAACCTGTTTCCTTTCATTCCACAATGAAAAATAATCACATAAAGTAAGCCCGTAGCTTTCAATAAATTTGCCAGTGTCTGAATGAAACAGCTAGATCTTTTCCAATTTATCTCACGAGTCACGGTAGAAGACAGTCTCAAGCTACAAAACTTGAATTTTGATCCTCTTCACAGTAACGTAATTTAACGTCTCAGATATTATATATATGCCCTACTTCAGCTAGTGCTGTGCATTTCAAGTGCTTTTTCCTCTCTCTTTAACTTTGCTGGCAGTTCATGCTTCTTGTTCGTGTAGTTGCCGCATTTCAGTTGGCATACACTGAAAACATCTGCTTAACTAAGATTTGTAAAAATCTTAGCGGATCATGTAAATATTCCGCTTGGCTCAATTGAGGGTTTCTGCCGTCAAAGTTCATTTTTTGTTTCAGTTTTCCCCATATTAGCCTACATGTATAATGTCTCGAGCTCTCAATCCAGTAGAAAGACTCTGGTTATTCTGTCGTAAAACATGCCTTAGCTGTACAAGTTAGGTTGTATTGCATAATTGCCCACGATGGAATAGATTTCTGACAATGACTCATTGAAAGTGATATCTCCTTGTCTCGCCTAGTCTGAGAGCTTTGAACTTTTTTATCTGAGCGCGCCTGACGAGATCTAACCTTTGATTATAATTCGATACCCGTTGATATCCAAACGTGTTTGGATATTGTATTTCGCTTACGTTTCTAAATGTACATTGGATCTGTCCAAACAGCGCTGATCGAATGTATTACGGCTCCTGGTTGTTCATGTATTTTTATGGTCAACAAGAGCGCCAGTTGAAATATCCTGAGCCTGTTGGAAGGCTTTCGCCCTCGCGGGTCGACCATTTTGATTTACTGTATTAAATTCTGTAAATAAATTAACCTGGTGAGTGTTACGTGACCAGCACAGGGCGATCTGATTGGCGGTGAACTTGACCTTTAACGCATGCGCAGAAATTTTGCGACACCCAACAAAAATAAAAAAAAAACGCCTTGCATTTTAAGACTCGGTGCTGCCACAGGCAGCCCGAGTAATAAGTAGTGTTTAAATTAAAAGGTCAACATACGAGAAAAACAAAAATATTAAATTACATATATAGAGAGAATGAAAGTCACCGCGCTACCGGCCACTCTTAAAGACTGCTAAATTCAGCTAATAATTATTCCCTTTGGTTATTACTAAGGGGATTTCAAATGAAAGTGTATTACATCTTCAATCTCATGTGGCCCGAGTGAAAGCCCAGATGGGCTCTTGTTCATTTTATTATATGGGCCACGTCAGGCAGAAAGTGCCCGGACGACATAATATGTAAATGTTTTTGAAATTGTACCATGTTTTATATACTTGTGGTGCGATCACAATATGCATCGCGAGCGCCACATTGTGCTACTAACAAGTAGTGTTGATTTCATGAAATTGACCAGTGAAATCGGGTGTGATCACAATTTTAGCAGGCGCAAATGATTCCTTATCATCAGACGATTGTTTCAAGGTGTAACTTGTACTATTGCTAAAATCATATGAGCTACGGGGAGTAGAATGACTGCAAAAAAAAGATTTTTTTGGCCAAAAAGTGATCATCTTGTTCATCTTATTTTATTTTTTATTCTTTAATCCCAGCAGGTATAAATGAATGTCATACATCAAAATCATCTCCTCTGACAGGATTGCTAATTTACGTGGTCATATTTGTAATCGGGCCCTTGCATCAAATTCACTTAAATTTCACCCCTGATTTTTGTTGTCAATTTCTTGAAACTGACATTTATTGTTAGGAACAAGAGCCCATCTGGGCTTTCACTCGGGCCACATGAGATTGAAGATGAAATACACTTTCATTTGAAATCCTCTTAGTAATATTAACCCAAGAGAATAATTATTAGCTGAATTTAGCAGTCTTTAGGAGTGGCGGGTAGCGCGGTGACTTTCCCCAAGTATATATGTAATTTAATATATTTTTTTTCTCGTATGTTGACCTTTTAATTTAAACACTACTTATTCATGTAACACACGTTTACAATTTAGTCTGCTGTTCTGTTATACTGCAGGTTCCGAGTACTAATAGATGATTGTCTCAAATGTATGTTTATATTTGTACCATATTATAAGTTGTATCCTGTCCATCCTGTGATGGAGCTATAGCTATGTCAATTTGTGTGCCTCTATGTAACTTTATCTGCTGTTCTTGCTATAGCGATACTTACTGTTTGTAAATACGACGTCATTTATATATTTGCATATATAATGTGGTTGGCAAAAAAAAAACGCGTGTTTGTATGACTTGTATGGGAACTAGCGATTTGGGACTCACAAAATACGGCTAAAGTCTCAATTCTGCTTCCAAATCCAAACATGGTTATCAAGCTCAATGAAGGGTTCTTCAGTTTTCCCCATATTAACAGACATGTAACAGTATCTTAATCCAGTAGAGACTCTCTAGCTAGGTTATTCTGTCGTCAAACATGCCTTAGCTGTGTAGTTGACCTGAACCAAACTGTCAACAGTATTGCCTAACGTTACGGCCGGGAATAGATTTGTGACAATGACTCATCGATCCTTGTCTCGTAATGACAATAATTCACTCTGTGATTAAGATTCTTGTAAACAGGTACTTTTGCTATTACTGGAAGCTTCACACTCTAGATTTCTAGACAAATTACCTGCAGCAATCTTATAGTCAGCATAATGACCAAACACTGAAACATTCCCTTGGATCCACAATAAAAGACCAAAATAGATCTTTAATTTAAGCTTACGTTTACCTTGAGTGAGTCGAGAGTTGAACATATGCATATTTGCTTGGCTCATCAGAAATTAATCTGTGCTGAGGCCTGAGGGTGTATTCTGGCTTCGTGTGAGCTGGGGTCTTCGCCGAGTGTTATGATATGATAAATTTTCGCAAGTTCCAAATTTAAAACAAGAGCGCCAGTTGAAATATCCTGAGCCTGTTGGAAGGCTTTCGCACGAGTGAAGTTAAATAAAACATTAAAGTGCTTACATTTGAGAGATGGGACTCCAAATTAGAGAGAAATTTCCTCTCGGGTCGACCATTTTGATTTTCTGTATTAAATTATGTAAATAAATTAACCTGGCGAGTGTTACGTGACCAGCACAGTGCAATCTGATTGGTGGTGAACTTGAAATTTAATACATGGGTCAAAAGTCACATTTTGTTGCACGGAACAAAAAAAAAACAAGAGCCCATCTGGGCTTTCACTCGGGCCACATGAGATTGAAGATGAAATACACTTTCATTTGAAATCCTTTTAGTAATAACCGAAGGGAAGAATTATTAGCTGAATTTCGCAGTCTTTAGGAGTGGCCGGTAGCGCGGTCACATGCATTCTCTGCTCCCCTAGTATATATATTTCTCGTGTATGTAAATTAAAGAAATTGACCTCTACTTATTCATGTACCGCACGCTTACAATTTAGTCTGCTGTTCTCCAGGTTCAGAGTACTAATAGATGAGTGTCTCAAATGTATGTTTATATTTGTCCCATATTATAAGTTGTATCCTGTCCACCTATGATGGAGCTATCACATGATATATTTCTCTACTGTTCATTCTACCCTGCGGCTCTTTATCGCAGCTCGCGTCCATATTGGTATTTATTAACTGAAATGCCTGTTGGTTATATACCCTCCTTCCCGAAACTGGTCTGCTCATTATATTACAGAACTATAAAGGGAACTGTTGGAAGCCTTTAATTTCTCGAACCAAAACCTCGGCCGTGAGAGGATTCTTGTTTAAGTTGACCTTGAGAGTTGAATATTGCTTCGCTCATCATAAATTATTCTGTGCGAGTGTTTATTTCTCCGGGGTATTTCTGACAGCCAAAAACACGCTGAAAATTATTTTAGTGTTGGCCTACAGATCACGGTGTTTGCTCTGGTATGTATTATGACCGAGAGTAAAATGAAATGTGGCATAAAACCTACGAAACGTACCTCAAACAAGAATACCGTCCGATGGCAAAATCTATCAGCGCCACGAGGTCAACAAATCGACAAAGAAATGCAGATATAAACACACAATAATTTCAACCTCACCGTACCTTAATTCATGACCTGACAAGACACTGTTCAGTTTCACTTTCACTCTCAGCTTTGCTCTTGAGTTGAGTTCGGCTTTGTTAAAGACTTCTTATTCAGTTGTATGGTATTGTGCAGTATATTTGAGTATACCAATCCACAGAGATTCAAATAACAAAGCCGTGGCGAAAAAGAAGCTTAAACGAGAAATATTTTGTCCTCCTAGAAAAACACAACATCTTGCCCTTTCTATCGAAGAAGCCTTGGTTTCAGCAGAAAGGAAAACGCTAAATTCCAATTCGATATCTGTGGATCTTTGAGTCCTTTAGGTGCGGCGTCGTGTCGTATATAAAATCACAGGCCATCTGGGTAAAAAACGCGGTCCTTCGGCTTCGACAAGAGCGCCAGTTGCAATATCCTGAGCCTGTTGGAAGGCTTTCGCACGAGTGAAGTTAAATAAGACATTAAACTGCTTACATTTGAGAGATGGGACTCCAAATTTGAGAGAAATTTGCTCGCGGATCCACCATTTTGATTTACTGTATTAAATTATGTACAGAAATTAAACTGGCGAGTGTTACGTGACCAGCACAGTGCGATCTGATTGGTGCTGAAATTTAATACATGGGTCAAAAGTCACATTTTGTTGCACCCAACAAAAAAACAAAAAAAACGCTTGCATTTTAAGACTCGGTGCTGCCATAGGCAGCCCGAGTAATGAAATGTAGCGCTTCTCGTCAAGAATACAATACAACACCTATGTAGGAATTATTTATCTTGAATGTCGTCCGGGCCCTTTTTGCCTGACGCGGCCCATATATATTATATTACACAAGTGCATGGATACCGCTAACGATAATCAAACATTACATTGAAAATTTAACACGATTTTATGGAAATGGCAATAGAGAATATGGCGTCTGCACCTCCCTGCATTTAACTTTTGAACAAAATGATGCACAAAATTCGAGCTCTACTTCAAAAACTACTGCAGATAAGGTCGGATGTGTCTCTGTATCCCGTGTTGTTATTCATTTTATTATATGTATTATATTAGACAAGTGGATACCACAAACGATAATTAGACACAATACTGAAAATGTAAAATCAGGATAGAAAATAATTATTATTTCGGTCTCACCCTCCTCCCAGCCAAGCCCCCAACCTCTCCCCTCCCCTCCCTCCGATAAAATAAAAATAAGAATTTGAGCTCTACATCAAATACTACTTTAGATCACATCAATAATATTGTGTTTCTTGTTATTATTCATTTTATTATATCTATTATATTACACAAGTGGATGCTGCTAACCATAATCAAATACATGCCAGATGATTGAATGAAAAGTGGGCTTGAAAATATCTCGCCCCACCCCCCTGGATTTAAAGTTTCAACAAAATGATGTCAAAATTCGAGCTGTACTGCAAAAACTACTTCAGATAACATCAATAATATCATTTTATTGTGTTTCTATACCCGTGTTTATTTTTGATTTATTATATCAAAAATAATAAGGGATACTACTCTTTGAAGGGTTTCAAAGTAAACTCCATGTTACGCTTTGTTGGAAGTGATGATAAGGATAAAAACACTACAGAAACAAATCTAGGCCTTTGTTACCTCGAAAGCTTGTTTTTCACAATAATTTTGCGTACGATTCTCAGACAGCAATATTATCTATTATTATTTAAGAAACCAGTGTTATTAATTTCAACTGACCGTGAGATGGATAGATCTTTTCTAGATAAGCGATATGCCTGAAGGCTGGTCTATATTGATTTAATGATACTTTTCTCGCGTTCATGTTAATATAAAAGTGGACAAACGTTGAAAAAGCTAACCGATGGGAGAGATCAGGGCTGCTTTTAATATTTGTCATAATTTTTTTTGAAGTATGATAAGATAAAATGAAAAATATATATACTTGTTACTAAGCCAGTATTAAAAATATATTTGCGTGCAGAAGCTAAATACTTCTTAACGCTAAATTATATTGTGATTCCCAGACGGTAACATGATCTATATCCAAGCAACCAATGCTTTGCGAATTTACAGTTCTAGGCTCGGTTTCCAGCCGTGGGGGTTTCGGTGAGCCCGCGATCCTCTCCCCAGGAGAAACGACACCCCAACGGCTGTACCCAAACCTATTACAGTTAAGGCCTTTCCGTTTCACTTGAAGAATTAAGCTTCTCAAGAATAACGCGAAGAAAAGGACAAGCTAAAGGTGAATTGACTCAAAATAATTATTGCATCAAATACTTCAGAAGTAAATACATGTATATCGTTATATAGGATTCGAAGAACTGATTGTTTTTCCTAAGACAAGTGTTCTAGACGCAAATTGTTATCTTATATTTTCCAAGAGGTCGCATATTCTGTCTGTATTACCTATATATCACTAAAATGTTCGCTAGGATCGCATTCTCTTGGATCAATTTAAAAACTGTATTGAAATATATAAGTATTTTGTCAGCATGTGGAAAGGACGAGGTCATTTAGTTAACATTTCTCGAAGAGTTGGAACTGACTAGAATCACAAAAGTGAACTGATTATCGAATTAGAACACACGTTTAGCTTTGAAAGCGATTTCAAAGGGAACCTGTGGTTGGGTGCTTCAAAACGACCTTGCTTGAGAATACCAAATTTACGGAACGTTCCTAGAATATATATAAGCGAAAAATGTACCCTTCCTATTTTTTTCCTGTTTTATCGACAATTAAAATGCCGAACTTTGTGTGGAAGGCAAAGTACAGGCTCTACCGCACTAAATATACCTCGGTTATACCGTGAAAACTAAGGAAATGAAATATGGGAAAACAGTACATGTCCTACTCGGCACTAACCACACCTTAGAACCGTGAGATCATGTTCTAAAAATGAAATATAGGAAAATATTGCATGCTTTACTGAACTAAATACACCTTATTCCATGAAATGAAAGAAATGAAGTATTGGAAAACATTATATGTTCTCCCGCACTAAATACACCTTAGGAAAATGAGATTATGGTCTAAAGAAATGAAACAGAGAAAATCATTACATGATATCCCGCACTAATTATAATGCTCTCAAGTGGATATCAAAGAAATTGAGTGCGTAGCCATTTGTTTGCTATCATACGATATGATCTCAAGTGGCTATCGAAGAAATTGCATGCATAGCTAGTCATCTGTTTGCTGTCAGTCCGATAAGTATGATCTCCAGTGGATATCCAACATGATACTGAAAATTTAACATCATCTAGGTCAACTGCATGTATATAGATGAAATGGGAGTGGATATCAAAGAAATTTCGTTTGCATTAATTTGTCATGTGATATGCTGAAAATTTAAGATCATTTAATGAAAATGTGGCAAGAAATTACGTCGCCACGCGCCCCTGAATTTGACTTTTCAACAACATGATGTCAAAATTCGAGCTCTACTCCAAAAACTACTTCAGATAACATCAATTGTGTTTCTTTATCTCCAATTGTTATTCATTTTATTATATCTATTATATTACACTAGTGGATACTGACCACTATAGCCTGAATTTCAGCCGTCTCCTCTGGTTCGTTCCTCCCGAGAGAGACGTCTGAATCCAATAGCCGATAATGCCGTCCAGTGACGTCAAGGCGGATTAACAATTTAATTTATGCAAATAAAACTGTCACGGCGGTAGTAAGAGTTCGTGAGAAATATTTATTTGAGATTATGCCGACCAAAATAAAAGCCTTACCTATATTATATATCTCCATCCCATTTGCTTCTCAAATGCCTCTTATGTTGTGAAAGCCTTAGCTTTCCGAAGCAACAAATCGTTATATTATATTTGGAGGCAAAGTACAGTTGATATTTGTCTTTCCGTTGATCTTTGTACATGTCTCGCGATCTGCCGTTCGAATCGACGCAGCTACGAGATATTACCTATGTAAATGATGCAACAGAAAAGTAGAAAAACATGAAAGGATAATGGAGAATTTTCGAAGAAATACAAAGACTCTTTTACAGGAAAGAACAGTTCCTTGGAGAGAGTGACATTCTTTACCACTGCGAGTGTGACGCGGACGCGACGCGATAAAATGTACATGTTTTTACAGGTTAGTCGGCCGGTTATTGTGCAGGACACTTTCAATCCATTTCCAGATGTTTTCCTTACGAATTCAAGGTCTTTGCCAAAGACAATCACTCCACTGAAAATCGCGAGTCCAAAGTGAATCCTGCCGTTTTCTCGGCTGATAATTATGATAATTATGCAATTATAGAATATGAACCAATCAAAAATCACTACCAGGTTTTCTGGTAGTGACGTCACTGGACGGCATTATCGACTATTGGATTCAGACGTCTCTCTCGGGAGGAACGAACCAGAGGAGACGGCTGAAATTCAGGCTAATACCACTAACGATAATCCAACATGCGGGTTAGATGTTAGCTACGGCATAGTGCGTGTTGGGTAGTGCCATGCAACATGCATGGTAGTGATCATGGGTGTATATATGGTTATTTTCCACCTACTAAGGCTAAACTGGAATTTTGGAGCACTTCTCTCGGAAATATGTGGCCTAAACTTACTCGAAAAAAGTTTAGCCTTGAAGTGATCGTTATTTTCCATCCAAGTGCATTGAATGTCATCACAAGCTCGCGAACCGACAGCCTTCCGCAGTTCATGCCGCATGGCAGTCGTCGCGTCGAGTACAGAAACCATGATTTTAATTCTGCCACAACACTTAATCCATTGTGATTTTAAGATGCCACTTCTAAATGGGGGAGGGTTCCATTATTAACTATGAAGAAGCAAAGACCGATACAACGTAGAATTTTGAATTTAGTGGTACAATATTTCGGCTGGCCACACCAGCCTTCTTCAGGTACAATGAAGAAAATTTACATTGGCGTGTATTTTTGAACTTGATACTGAGCTGTCATAAAACAGATTACAATATGATAGATCGTGAAAAAATGTTAAGAAGGTGAAAACAGATATCTAGTATGACTCTTCCCGGATGTTAAGGCCATGAGGTTCGAGTGTTTTCGCCTGTGCGATTAAAAACGCTTCTCTGGCCTTACGTATAGAGTCTCTCTTAGAAAATATTTTTTCGATAGGAATAAGTTGCATGTCGTTGGCAGTGTGATTAGGAGAATTAAGAAAATGTTCGGAAATTAACAGGAAATGCATAGGATTTTCCACCCATCCACCCTAGTTTTGCAAGGTTCGCATATCTTACCCCAAATTTGCAACCACTATGTTGTGTTCGTCGTGTTTACTACCCAAACTAAGATTTGAAAGCTGCAACGTCATTCAAGCCAATTCTAATGGGGGAGGGCACCGTTATTAACAGGAAATGCATAGGATTTTTAACCCCTCCCCTCTCAGTTTTGCATGGTTCGCATATCTTACCCCAAATTTGCAACCAATATGTTGTGTTCGTCGTGGTTACTACCGAAACTAAGATCTTAACGCTGCAACTTTAGTTAATCCAGTTCTGGACTCGGAAATAGTAAATGAAACCGTCCCGGCATGCTTTGCGGCCAAAACGGGAAGGGCGATGAATTTTTATGGGTAGAAAGGAACGTCGTAGAGACATGGGGTTTTCACCAAAATGTTACCCATGGAAAACTGCAGGGGGTCTTCTTCATTTGGTTGACATTAAAGTTCAGGGGGGAAATGACAGGCAAAAAAAAATCAAAACGGCTTAACCCCCCCCCCGCCCCCCTGTACTTCATTTGCGCGAATATCACACCCAAAATTTCATCTAGTTGGGCGAAAATACATAAGATAGGGTGGTTTTTATGCCGTCACCTAGGAGCTAGATACCGAACATTAATTAATTAATGATTGTATTATTTCTATGATTATCGTTAGGAACAAGTAGTGGAAACCGCTAACGATAATCATACAATGGTTTCCACCCTTCCCCCTTATTTTTGTAAACTTTGCATATCTTACACAAAATTCGCAAACAATATGTTGTATTAATCATGTTTAGTACCAATACTATGATTTTAAGCTGCAACTTCATTCAACCCACTTGTAAGTGGGGAGGGTACCATTATTAACAGGAAAGGCATATGATTTTCCAACCCTCCCCCCTCAGTTTTGCAAGGTTCGCATTTCTTACCCCAAATTTGCAACCAATATGTTGTGTTCGTCGTTTTCAGTACCAAAACTATGATTTTTTAGCTGCAACTTCATTCATCCCATTTCTAAATGGGGAGGGTACCATTATTAACAGGAAAGGCATATGATTTTCCACCCCTCCCCCCTCAGTTTTGCAAGGTTCGCATTTTTTACGCCACATTTGCAACCAATATGCTGTGTTCGTCGTGTTTACTACCAGCACTATGATTTTTAAGCTGCATCTTCATTCAAGCCAATTCTAATGGCAGGGCACCGTTATTAACAGGAAAGGCATAGGATTTTCCACCCCTCCCCCCTCGCACAAAAATACATTTTTTGGGCATTTATTTTGACAAGAATGCAGTTTTGTCAATTTAGAAGTATAGACCTGTGTTGCCCCAGCTCATCAATCAATAATAATTATTGATAATTATGGATATTCCAGTATTTTTTGCAATTTTGTTACTTACATGTTTAATCTGTTGTTCCCAAGTAATGTGCTTGTCGATGTGCATACCTAAATATGTTATATGACTTTTTGGTTCAATGTTTCTAATACTTATGTCTCAGATTCTTTTCTTTGAAGAGGTTATCAACATAAAATTAGACTCTTTTGAGTCAGTGCAAAGGAAATTAGCACTTCACATAATCCCATCAAGATACCCTTAGCCAGTCTGGGCTTCAGCAGTGCTTTCTGCATGAATAAAACTTGTGGGCAAATATTTGAAGATAATTATATTGAGGCATTGAAACATCTAGTCCCTAATGGGTATGGGTACAGTTTGCGCTCTGGTGATAGTAGGTCCCAGAAGCTTATTGGTAAAACCAAATGCTTAAACGACTTTGTAACAATGAAATACCAGTTCTGAATGGAGCGACACTCGATTGATACTTTATTTTTTATCTACATGCATATATGAGTAAAACGTATTATTACTTAATATTATATTATTTATACAGCGAGTTACATAAAATCAATATATTTGCTGACGCCCTCAGTAATTCAGTTCACAGCGACTGCAAAAGTGGTGAATAAACTAATTATTATTATTGTACGATGTACCAAAAACACCCCAGAGACTGTGGCATTATAGAGTGCTTTTGCGTTTCAAGCAAACCTACCTCGGCGACGTAACCACAGGTTTTGCACAGATCCTGCTGTAACGAGGCTCGGCAGTAATTTATCACATGACCACAAAGAGTGAGAAGAGATGTGTGTCGATATTTTTTTTTTATAAAGGTGGCAGTAACTGGTGACGAAACCAAGATTTGGTTGCCAATTTTTTGCACTGATCAATAAATCGGCTTTTATATCAGATTGCCCATGAACTAAACAAATTTAAATCCTCTACCAGTTTCTTTGCATCTTGTGTCACCATTCACGTTTTCAGTTATTTTGGCGATACGACTTATGACTCTATACATCTAGGTGTTTGATAAGTCAGATACAGAAAGTTTATGTTACAAATCAGGACAATATCTGTATCAGATTTATATATCGTTTTATATCATCGGACACATGATTTTTAGTATACATGCCCATATCTCCCTCAATTCTAATGTCAGGCAGCCCTAACTTTCACAGATATGGTATTGGGTTTCCATAAATCACTTAGTGGTGATGTCGTAACGATGACGTCATAAGTCACATGATTTTAAGTATATACCCGTATATTCCTCAATTTTAATGCCTAGCAGCTCAAACTTTGACAGGCATGGTGTTGGGTTCCCCATGAATCACTTAGTGATGATGTCGTAACTATGACGTAATTTAGTGGCAATATCGTAACAATGATGTCATTGGTCACATGATTTTAGTTCATGCCCATACCTCCAACATTTCTAATGGCAGGCAACCCAAACTGTGACAGATATGGTATTGGGTTCCCATCAATCACTGAGTTGTAATGTTGTAACAATGACGGACATGTATTGGGTCCCCATTTCATGAATCAGTTGTTGGTGATGTCGTAATGATGACATCATTGATCACATGATTTTTAGTACATCGCTCCTGCGTCGCTAAAACGTCATAAATTTTCTACATCACTGATCGAATGATCTCTACTCTTGCACTGGTCAAATTTTCCAGGTCAGCTATCTTCAGGATCTTTAGGACACGCGGGTCGGACTTGATCCGAGAAGAGACTAAACAGTTCCTGAGAGCGAAGCTTGAGGGATGTGTGAGCTTCGAGGATTAGATAATGTCCAAGGACAAATATTAAGCAATTATTGGATGAGGTTGAACATGATAGCAAAAAATATCAAGAGAGAGGTCTGTGTTGTCAGCTGAAGCCCAAGGCTGAGGCTGAAAACCGAATTCAATACAACTATTGTTCTATTATACATTTTTAAGCTCAAGTTTTATAAAAAAATAAAGCTATCGAAAACGAAGCTAAATGAAACGCCATATAAAATTGGTTTGTTTATGATTGAATTTCTGATTCAACTAGATGTTTTATTTCATATTCAAGATGTTTTCTTTCTTATTCGAGCTAAAAATTGCATTTATTTTACGAGTTTAGGAGAAAATAGGAATGACCAGAAGCATAGCTGAGCGCTTAAAATAGCAAAATGGCTCAAAATTACGAAATCATTGCCCTGATTTCTAGCGTAAAATTGTCGTATTTGCTTATCATCGAGCGCTAAGTAGATAATATTGTACGCATGCGCACTTAGTGCTATAGCTTGCTATCGAGAATTAGTTGCGTGTTCTTAGCCAATCCGGCAGAATCGAGATGTGAGTAAAATGTGCCAAACCTAGTTAGATCAAAAGGAGCCACCTAATTATATTTTGTTTCAATTGTGTTAGGCGTATGAAATGTTCAGTGTTTAACATGAAAGAAGTAAAATTAATTTAGGTTCAAAGAGGGTTCTCTGAATATATTTTTTAATAGACAGGCCTATATAATGAGCTGTCTGAGAATGTGCACAACATGTACTATATATATAATCTATGCATTTTCACATATTGACATTGTTTACAGTCATGCTATCGTTACCTGTATCAGTGTTCTCATTTCTTTTCTAGTTTAATAGCCTTTTGTAAGAAGTCTGGCTAACTGTAGATATATGTTGAAACGTTCTGTGAAGTATTGTGATTTATTTTTGGTCGGATTCAAGCGATCATGTCAAGCTACAAGTCTACAATGTGATTCTCTATGTCAATACTAAAAATTAAGGGATTAGATTACATTGTCCATGCTGTCACGTACGTGCGGCAACTCATTACATATTTCCCCTTATAGAACAAACAAATTTAAGAGATAATATACAACATAAAGATACAAAACAATTTAATATATGTACTATTTACAATATGAGTGGCGATGTTGTATCGGATTGTATATCCGAAACAACATTGCCATTAATATTGTAATGTACTTGTACAACGAAATCAAATTGGTAAAGACAAAAGAGATCAACTAATGTTTTGTGTGCTGTATTACATTGCCACGAATATTGTAAAGTACTTATGATATGCACCACTTATGATATGCTTTGATTTCTCCCACCTTGCTATCGATGTGGAATGAATTAGTTTCTCACAAAAACATGTCTCACATCGAAGAGACAATGTGTATGCAATAAGGGAACAGAGCGTAGCGTGCAGAAAAGTAGGTCCCACATGGAAGAGACGGTGTGTACGCAATAAGAGAGCAGATGAACTTTATCATTTCACCCGGCCCAGGATAGGGGAAGTCTGTGATCGGTCGTGAGACCTCCTCATACTAACGCTAGCATGTTAGTATCCTGTATCATTCCATACAGGATTCTAGTTGGCTTATAGTTAGTACTCTGTATCATTTGATACAGAATACATCATTTGATACAGAATACTAATATCACTCAATCTGTTTATTTACCACATAAGTACAGAAGATTACAATACAGCGGTCTTGACAAGATAAGAAAATAAATAATAAAGATGACATGATTAATAGTGACAATAGATAAGGGAAGCTTACAATATGTATTACGTTAAAGGCTTAGTTGGAGGTGTATGGGATCGGATTCCAGGATATGTTCTACAATAGTGGCAGAAATGACTTCAGCGATCTTCAGGAGGAAGTCTTTATCATTCGAAAATAGCTGTGATTTGAGATTTTCAGAGTTCATATCGGTCTTGTTGGCAGTTGTAGTTTTGTCCGCCATTTTGGATTTTGGACCCTTTGTCATTGCATGTAGATATTTACTTCTTGTGAGGTTGTTAATTCAGGTATATTCAGTTGAAAGGAAAGAGAATTGATTCCGTATACATCTATAAAGGTTTTGAGGTTAGTTGTGGCCTGCAATAGGCATATAGGTTACGGATTAATAGAGCTCTTAAGCTCTGGCTCTAGCCACATTCCACTGATAGCCACTCGAATAGGCTTATTAGAATTCTGTATCATTTGATACAGAATACTAATAGGCTAACTAGAATTAGTATGGGGTTTACAGTGAATTTCACCATCTTCATTCTTCTGAAGCCATTTTGACCTAATAGATATTCACAAATATGCAATATTCCAAAAGAGTTATATGGTACAATGTAGATAGTTTCAGATCTCCATTTATATAGCTCACAGTACAAGTGACTGGAGACATATGATCTGGCCCATGCTACAAGTTAGTCAGTGTACCAACATGTACATAGTCTCAGTTAAATAATATATAATAATTTCTTTTTGAGTAATGAACAGAAATACACTGTGCTGTTTTTCCTTGCAGAATCATTTAAGGATGGAGTCCAGCTGGAATGTGACTTTTTATAACTCTGGTGAAGTTCTGTTCTATTACAATACAGTCACTCATGAAGTTAGATGGAAACATATTCCAGATCTCCCTTTCAATGTAGGTATAACAATTGTCCGGTAATTATTGCCAGCAACTATGATGATGATTGTTTGCTACTTAACGTAGGGGGTGGGTCAGCGGCAGGTTTTGAATTGATAGAGACAAAATGTCTCCCAGTCTTCAACAGAATTGTATCTGTTGTATCAAGTACTTTTGTACTTATAGGTTTTATGCTTCCTGAAAGCCGAATGTTGTTTGAATTGCCACAAATCGACCTTTTTAACTAGTGGATGCATGCAAGTGCAGAAACAGGTTATTGGGATGGTTGGGGAAATCGTGTCACTCACTAGTGCACTCACTCACTTACTAATGTGTGTGCTAATCAATATTATTGATCTTCCCATGTGATGCCCCATTTTCAATCGATATTTCCCAAGTTCACATGCCTAAACTACTCACTCCCAGATCTCTATCACTGGTGCCTATTTTACTACCTTTACTACCATCAGCACATGTATTGGTTATGTGCACATACAAATGTGGGAGATGTGTGTGTGGAGAAGCAACCTTGTTTCCATGCTCTTTTCCTCGTCCTGCGAGAAATACACTGGTTGGGGCTGGTCACGTGTTTCTGCGACAAAAAACTATGGGAGGGGTTAGTAGTCAAATTCAGAGGTTTTGTCAAATGCTACATACATGTACGACGCCATGTTTTTGAACAGTTTGCATCATGCAGTTACAAATAGCATCTGTTCTAGCATAAACCTTAAACCAAAACAGGTGAAGTGGAGGACTGAAGGCAGTCTGCAACAACGTTTGCTTCCAACTGACCTTCCGTTGAACGTCGTAATCTTGAGACACTTCAGTATTCGGGGGGCAGATGGTGAAACCTCCATATACCTTTTCACTCTCTTGTAAGAGGTTTGGCGTGCACTATCTTTGAGTTTTATCTCCGTTCACATGGCTCACACACTAGATGTGACAAACCTTCCTGCAAGCAGTGGAAGAGAGCTTCCACATACCTCTTCGGCTGCGGAAAAAAGCAAATGATTTGTTTTGCCGTAAAGATTTATCCTATGCCTACTATCCTGCGTACTGGTAGAGCTGACAACAACTTGATGCGGATGTACTATTATAAATCTTTTTGGGGATTTGCGTAAGACCTATGTGCTACCGATAGTTTGTTTTGATGACAAAAGGTCCGCTAGACTTAATAAGGAAAGTGTTTGACTTTCCCACCCCTCTATCGTGTTTAAAATTTGTTACCATGCAAATTTCGCGTGCCACGTGACCAGCCCCAACCCAGGGTCCTTTTCTCGCGGCAGGGGGAAAAGGGCCTGGGAACGAGGTTGTTGGAGAGTTGCATTACCAACTACGAAAGCCTTTTCATGTGGTGGTGGTTAGCTCGAAAGCTTATTCTCCTCTAACCACTACACACTTCATTATCTAATCTATTTTTCATATGTAATCTTATAATTCTCTATTTCTAATACTACTTTTCAAATTATCCTGTACAACTTGCTTCTGAAGTGTACATAAAATGAAACTGAAACTGCAAAATATGTAGGATGTTTCTTTTGAGTGGCATACAGGGAATAGTCTCTACTGCTGGGGTCAATTAATGTGCTTGGTTTTTCAAACCCCTCTAGAACGGAACTCCATGGGGTGGAGGGCTCCAACCCCAAAAACTAAACTTCCATTGGGGTATTTTTTTTTT
Source organism: Actinernus sp. WN-2022 (assembly GCA_030867875.1). Classification (NCBI taxonomy): domain Eukaryota; kingdom Metazoa; phylum Cnidaria; class Anthozoa; order Actiniaria; family Actinernidae; genus Actinernus; species Actinernus sp. WN-2022. The sequence continues at coordinate 89,555,078 of JAOWCC010001634.1, forward strand.
GACACATCAGTCTAATGCAATACACTGTTGCAAACAAATACACGAATATCCAGAATGCAATCATGTGGTTGTACTGGATGGGAAATAATACTTCATTTATTTAAAGGCACTTGTACGAGATCGGTAGTCAGTAATTAGAAAAATCTGATTGATAATGCTATTTTACACAACCAATAGATTGCTGATCTTTCTAAATCAGGGTTTTGAAGTTTGTTTTCCATCCAGTAAAGCTTTTCCCTTGGGATGACGACCGCAATCGGTAACAAAACGAGCGGGGGACTGGAATCGAGTCAGTAAAACTAATTCAATTAATAACTAGTCAAAGTAAGCATTATTTTCCAAAAGAACAGACCGAACTTAGCTAGTCTGGAAGCTTTGGTGAACTTTAGCTCAATATTGACAATGCTAGAAGGCATCAAATATGTCAATTTTCCCACACAAACTCTTATTTTTTAACGTTGTCCCTCCAAACCATACATTCATTGTCAAATTTTGGAGGGAAAAAGAATTTTCAATTGCTTATAATTCATACAAGGTTCACTTGAATCACGTCAAACTTGGCACACATGCTAATTTCAACATGCTCTATCATGTAATGAACTTCATTTTAGAATTAGAGTAATTCTGATAAACTCGGTCCCAGTCCCCTGCTCGTTTTGTTTCAGGCCAATTTATTGGTTATTGAAGTGATATAACAGCATGTGACTGTTTCCTGCAAAAGGACTGTTATCAATCATTTGAATTTTCTGCGTGCTGCTATATTGGATCTTACGACCTCACACAGGTGTCTATACTGTTACACAACATTTTCTAATAATAGAGGGAAATTGAAATGATGATGGCGGGAGTTTTATAAACAAGAAAATCGGTCCGTGATATAACATACATCTAGCGTACAATATACAAAATACAACAACAGCAATATAATTATTTAAACAGCCATTAGAACTATTGGAGAGCAAACATTTTGTTTCAGTCGAGGTTCCTTTTGAAACGTCTCCCGTATTTATTATTCCTCGGCAAGAGCAGTATTTCAGTGACTGTGGATAATCAATTGATTATCTTGTTACACCATACTATTTTGTTGAATCAAGTCTAATAAGCTCTCGTGCTCTCTTATTTTATCTTCCTTGTGTTCTTGAAATAATGTTGTCAGGTAGCTAAAAAACGGCGAAGGAAAAGTACAATCCAAAAATGTTTTCGCCTTGACATAAGGATGTCATAGAGATTTGAAACAGTAAAAGAAAAAAAGAGAGCGTGACCATTTATAAACATGAAAAAACGTTACGAATTGCTTTCTCAAAATGACATCAGAGAAAGTAACATTTCATGTTTTCAGGAAGCTAAAAAAGCGGCAAAGAAAAATCGCAATCCAAAAACGTTTTATATCTTTTAATTGGGATGTCATGTAAATTAAAAATGGCAAAAGAAAAAATAACTGCCATGATCACTTTAATAGAGTTACTAGGCTACGATAGGTTTCACTAATAGTATTTCGACTGAAAGAAAGTCAATCGGGAGGTTCCACTGAATTTACATATCAGTGATGCAGCCCAGTGATCTCAAGCCATAAGCGAAATAATGGTTGTGCTAGAACCTGAGAAACACATTGTTACTCAGTAGAGACATTTATCCTAGTATGCTATTTTTCACATCCCATCATACTCTATTTAAACTCCATGCTACCTATTGTAATATTTTCACCTAACATTTTGGGTTCAGGTCCCGCAGAGGGTAGTTCTTGAAATTGCTAGAAATACTAATTATTCATATTTAATTATTCCTGTAGAATAGTTCCAGTTTTACCATGTCATTTAGAAAACATTTCTTTTTATCATAATTTCTATTTGTTCTTATAGGACATGTCTAAGAAAATACAGGTCCATGCGCCTAGTCAGAAAGGTTCATGCTGTGCTACCGAGAAACATCCACAATCAGAGAAACTGGATAATCTTGAAGCTAATACGACACCATTCTTTGACCGCCAAGACCATCTTCAAACTCAGATTGAACCTATGGATCATGTTGGAATACATTCTGAAATGAAGCCATATAAGTGTAACATGTGCAGAAAGTGCTTCACACAGTCTGGTCACCTAACTGAACATGTTCGAATACACACGGGAGAGAAGCCATTTGACTGTAAACTTTGTGGAAAGTGCTTCGTGCGTTCTAGTTCCCTCATTAGACATGTTAGAGTGCACACTGGAGAGAAACCATATCAATGTAAGCAGTGTGGGAAGTACTTTCAGCAGTCTAGTCACCTAACTAAACATGTTCGAATACACGCGGAAGAGAAGCCTTATAACTGTAAGCAGTGTGGAAAGTGCTTTAAACATTCTGATAACCTAACTGAACATCTTCGGATACACTCTGGGGAGAAGCCTTTTAACTGTAAGCAGTGTGGGAAGTACTTTAGGCAGTCTGGTAGCCTAACTAAACATCTTCGGATGCACTCTGGAGAGAGGCCATATAACTGTAAGCAGTGTGGAAAGTGTTTTAGGCAGTCTGGTCACCTAACTGAACATGTTCGAATACACTCGGTAAAGAAGACTTATAGCTGTAAGCAGTGTGGAAAGTGCTTCATTCGTTCTAGTTCCCACACTAGACATGTTAAAGGGCACACTGGAGAGAAGCCACATCAATGTAAGCGGTGTGGGAAATGCTTTAAGCAGTCTGGTAACCTAACTGAACATGTTCGGATACACAAGGAATAGAAATAAGCCTTATAACTGTAAGCAGTGTTGGAAGTGCTTTCATGATTCGGGTAACCTAACTGAACATGTTCGGATACACACGGAAGAGAAGCCTTATCACTGTGAGCAGTGTTGGAAGTGCTTTAATCATTATGGTAACCTACGGTAACGTCAGGACTGACTAGCCTCGTTTTGATGTTTCTTGAGATTTTAAAACGTCGATTGCTTTGTAAGGCCGATTTATGCTAAGTAAGTAAATATAGTAAATATTTTATTTCAACACGGTAGTTCTATCAGTCTAATACAACACTATTTTCCATAAAAGCCGTATATATAAATATGACAATATTTATATATGTAATATATTTTATATGATATAAAATGATGATATAAAAAGGATAAAATGCTCAATTTACAAGGCATCAAAGAAGCAGTACAGTACATCTTTATTTATACGTGGAAAATCATCAGTTACGAAATATTTACATAAGGTTAATAACTCGATTTCGTAAGATTAAAAATGAAGTTATTTAAACTAGCTGATTGCCTTACATCCTCAGGCAGTTCATTCCATAACTTAGCCCCACTAAAGCGAAATGCCTTTTTACCGAAATTGGTTCGTGGCCGTACGAGGGTTAGTTTTGTTGATGAGCCCCTAAGATTGTAATTTGTAGAGGCTGAACGTGGTATACATTTTGAGGATAAATAGGTTATTTAAAGCCTTATAAATCATTATTGCTTTTTGTTTGATTCATCGAATATATAGTCTGTCCCAATTTAGAGTACTTAGGAGCTCATCAATCTTAGTATCAAAGGCTAAACCGGTTATTGTTCTGGCAGCTCGGTTCTGCAACTTCTGTAGATCCTCGGCAAGTCCTTTGTTTAGATTTTCCCATACAACACTGCAGTAATCAAAATGAGGGAGTATGAGAGTATCATAGACACTTAGCACTGCTTTGGGGGATATGAAAGGCTTCATACGTCTGAGTGCACCTAGACCTGTGGAGATTTTCTTAATGAGTTTGTTAATGTGGGTTTTCCAAGACAAATTTTCATCTAGATGTATACCAAGATATTTTGTTGAGGTAACTCTTGCTATGACTTTACCATCAATGGTAAAAGATAAATCTTTCTGAAAATTTGTCAATTTCTGGTGGGAACCCACTAGCAACAATTCAGTTTTAGTTGCATTTAGGGTGAGTCTATTTGCACAAAGCCATTTTCTAACATTTTGGAGGTCGAGTCCCAATGATTCTTCTATCTCTCTCTGACTCTCGCCGGTTACTGTTAAGTTTGTGTCATCGGCGTACATCCGAGGTAATGATTTTAATAGGCAGTTGGGTAGATCGTTGATGTAGAGCAAAATCAGAAGGAGCTATAGGATCGTTCCTGGGGCACGCCGCAATTGAGGGTTTTGGGACTAGATGTTTCATTATTTATCCTGCATCGTTGTTGCCTGTCAAACGAGTCAAACCAGTTCAAAGAGGCTTGATCTAATCCATACAATTTACGTTTTTCAAAAAGGATTTTGTGGTTGACAGTGTCAAACGCTTGGGCGTAATTTGCAACGCAGTGGGGTAATTTGTTCAGCTTATTTCTAAAATTAGTAATAGGCCTTTTGCCTCAATTGATCACGTGACGATAGCAACGTCTGTGTAGAGGGCAAGCCATTCAAACATTCCTTGACAACAGAGAGAGCGTGAGAGACGCGAGCGTGAAACCTCGATACTAGAAGTTCTGCCGGTTCCTTTGTTATTCGTCAAGGGCACCCAACGAGTACTTTTTGAAATTCGTTTGAAACCAGTTGTCTGCAGCTTATCTAGCCATTTTAAGGCGCCTACTATGTCTTTTGACGTATTCTAGAAAGCTATTAGCTGTTCGGATCTTCTAGGTGGAAATCGCGTCAACCGAAAATACTATGGCAAAATATTCCCGGCCTACGAATTTGTTAGTAGTCTAGAACAGAAACAAGAATTTTCTAGCCCAAGTAACTTATGTTGCAAAGTTTTGCGGAGGTACGAATTTTTTAGGTATTCTTTTTTTCCTTTAGGCAATTCTTAGGGAATGAAAATGTGTTGTTCTGACTCTATTGATCAGACGAATTGGGACTTACGAAAATTTTAGGGAAAACCATTTAGTCTCCCTTTTCTTCTATAATTTTCTAGGGATTGATAACAAATTTTTTAGCCAGTATTTCAGAAAACAAATTTCTAGGGAAATTTTTTTCAAATCCGAAAGTTTTAGGCTACCTTACTCTCCCGAACAGCTTTTTAACCGAAAACTTTGTTGGGTGCCCTGTATTCGTTTTCAGCCCAAATTTATCACAACTATTTAGCTTTAAATCTTATAGTTCAGTGTTAGTGTTCAGTCGCAACATGATGGCGGACTCAACAGACAACAGGTAAGAAGCTGACTTCGGGAATGTACTTTTCTTCCACGCTTTAAATGGTCTATATGTTCTAAAAAAAATATGTAATGACAGGAGTATCTATTATACTCTACCATAGCCGAGGAGACGCTAGGAGACGCTGGTGTTGTATGAACTGAAACGCGTTACAGGCTACAGGGATAACTTAAGTACGAATAACAACTTGATGTACGATGTTGAGTATAGCTGGCAAGCCGTGCCAGTCAGAAAAAAAAGCCTCACAAACTCTGTAAAATTAAGCTAAATTATAGAGTTTTCAAAAAAAATTGCCATTCCTTGAGTTTTAAAGATATGAACCTAAAACTTGGGCTTTTTACTAATTTTGGCTTGCTCTTTCCATTTCTGGCATTCATGTTGTTATAGCGCCAATTTTTTTGATTGACAGGCTAAAAAGGTCACGTGACCAGGTCCTGCAAAGGGCCTATTCTACGGTGGCCGTGATCGGCCATCAGAAGTCAAATTACAAGAAGTGAAATTGCATTAATGCAGAAAATCTGATTCAGTGCTTTGTTTTCCAATTATAGAAATTGGTACATTTCATTTTGGGATACAGAAAAACAAAAACGCATTACTCAAGGAAAACGTCATGTGGTCTGAAATTGGGCAACAAACAGCCTATGATTTAGTATTGTGCCACAGTTTGGAGCGTCTGCTCCATAGAAGGTTAGTACCGCCTTCTTAGGGAAGGTACGTTATTAACAGGGGGTGGGCTGGGGGATCTGTACTAACTACATGTATCTTAAAGTTTTCGTGGTCCTTCCCTATACAAACCATTTTCATGACCCTCACTTAAAGCTACAAGAAAATGTATCACCCTCCCTTTTATAATCTGACAAAAAAATATTTTTGGAGGGTTTTTCATGGTACCCTACTCAGTCGGGTTAAAAGAAGTAATTAACCGTGAGAATGGCCATTGCTCAGCATATCGCAGTTGGGATGTATCTTCAGATTTGGCTGTTCATGCGGGTAGTGCAAAATGCTGTATAACGTAACTTTTTGGATTTATCGCGATCAGTGACTTCGGAATTACTGATATCTAGCCCAGTATATGTACGTATACAGCTATAGAACAGTCTGGTTATAGATCGGCTGAGGCTGATAACACAGACCGAGGCCTTGAAAAGTTTTACTATCATGCGAAAACCGAATTCAATAATTGTTTTATTATACCGTTTTTAAGCTCAAGTTTTAGCAGAACAAAAAGTATCAAAAACGAAGCTAAATGAAACGCCGTATAAAATTGGTTTGGTTACGATTGAATTTCTGATTTAAATTGCATTTAATTTACGAGTTTAGGAGAAAGGAATGTCTAGAAACATAGCTGAGCGCTAAAATAGCTAAATGACTCAAAATAACGAAATAATTGCAAATGTATAATAACAGGGCTAAAAACCCATCAAATATTTTCTCGCGTGTGATTGGTTGAATGCGTCACGTGACCCGAGCGGGAAATATCAGCGAATATACCCCCTGTCCGCGTATAAATGGGCGTCAAAGAAAATATTTGATAACAACAGTAACCTACATTGTGGCGTCGAAATATAAATACAATAACCTATTTGTGGCGTCAAAATATGCCCTGATATTTCGACCACAGACGTTATCTGATCCGATAAGAGAACAGCGAAGCTCGAGGGAAACTGTGAGCTTCGAGGATCAGATAATATCAGGACATATTTCGACGCCACAATGTAGGTTATTGTTGTTATCATCCTTCTAATTTGTTCTTTGACGCACGCTTAAATGGCTAAATGTCTCAGAAAAGATTATATTTAATGATTTAGTTTTAGCTTTTAAATGCATGAATGGATTAGCTCTAGAATATGTATCTAAATACTTTGTTAAGCGTTCTGCCAATTCATGGTAGAAATACTTGGGGATCTGGAAATTTGAATATTCCACGCTGCAGATTGTCAACGGGACAAAGAGCTTTTTATTTCCGGGGTGTCAGTGCATGGAATAGTCTTACAAAAGATCTACAAAATATCAAAAATATTCAGAATTTTAAGAGAAGTGTTTTTAATAGTTTATTTAATAAAGATAAGGTTTATTAAATTAACCTATAATTGTAAATTATAGTATATTTTTACTGTAAATTAGATTATATATATTTTTATATTGTATTGTGACTGAAAAGCCCTGTTAAGGGAGTCTCAAATAAAGTATGTATGTTGCTCACAGGGGGTATATTCGCTGATATTTCCCGTTCGCGGAGATAAAGTATCGTGTCACGTGACGCATTCAACCAATCACGCACGAGATAAAATATTTGATGGGTTACAATCGCTGATATTTCCCGCTTGCGGAGAGAAAATATCGGGTCCCGTTACGCATTCAACCAATTACGCGCGATAAAAGATATTTGATGGGTTATACCAGGAGCCTTATACCTGGTTATAATCATTCATATTTAATCTCCATTATTTGGTTCAATTTAAAATTCAGATCAATTCTTATATTCATTTATATTTGGTCAGTGGCACGATTGTGATTGGCTATTAAAATCCAACAATGCAAACACTTCTGCGTGAAATTGGGCTTCCTGTGTTAGGTTGCATAACACAGGAGTCCCGTCATGTTCATGTTATCGATCTCTTGCATTCTGTGGTAAACTACGGGGGGCTTACGATGTGCATGGAATTTTCGGTGAAATTTCCGACAAATGAAACTGTACAGCTTTTGTCACCAAGAAAATGGAACGAAGCAAGTTGTACATTTATAATTCTACGATCAGAGAGCCTGGAACTGGTGGTCAAAACAAATGTTACAGAAATTCCTGGTCATTCGGCAAAATCGAGAAAAAGGTAATAGCTCGGAATGTATTAGCCTGCGAAAGCAGCCGCCTCTTTTGAACTCTGGAAGGTATAACCTTTTTCACGAACAGTTTCCGGTGAGAAGAACTGTGCCATTTGATTTCCTGGTAGCGCCACGGGACTCGTGTGATATGCTTTTTACCACAGGAAGCCCATTTTCTCGTATCCCTCCGCCATTTTGTTTGGTTTCAGCCAGTGTTGTGTGGTGTTTCAAATCTACTTCGGTAAGTATTAATTTTGTCCTTGTTTTTTAGCATACTTCATAAAATGGTCTCTATAATGAGAGGCAGCTCGTACACGAAACACATCAGAATTTGTCTGTTTAATTTAAGTGTAATTTTGCAAAATGCATGGCGATCAGTTTCAGACGACGTGGTTGTGACTGTCAATTCCAAACCTTTCCATCCCCGGGCATTTATGGTGCATTTGACATTGTTGAATCAGAGCGTTGCAAATGCACCGTCGTGGGGTCAGTTAAGCTAAAGTAAAAAGTAAAGTAAAGTCCTTATATTTAATGTTGGTATTGTTGAGGGGGGAGGGGGGGGGGGGAGGGGGGGAGGGGGGGAGGGGGGGGAGTCTGAATAATCCGTAATCCTGGGAAATTTTTGGAAATAATCCGTATCCTAATTTTGTAAACGAAAATATCCCTAAAATTAAATAATAATAAAAATCTATAGTATTTCCACTTAGTAACCCTGAATTGCCATTTTGTCGCATGAATCGACTTACACTGTACGTGTAGGTATGTCAGGTATGTCAATGGTTGCACTTCCACACCCCTGATGAAGCGTAGGGGTGGTTACTGAGGCTGTGAACTTTGAACTTGTGTGTTTATGAAAGTGTAATACACAGTGAGGAGAGGAAAGCACAAGAATAAGGTTGTGGAACTAATGCAGCTAACTTTTTCTAAAATTTACTTTCAGTGTATGTCATATATGGCATGTCCATGGAAACCATCACCAAAACGCATCTACAGTGGTCTACAGTGTACGTGAGTGTTACATGAGAAGACAGACGTTTTGATTTCGACGGCCATTGGAATGCGTTCGGACCTAAGCAACGACTTAAGCACTCAAAAGTGATCAAAAGTAAACATAATCCTGATCATCTCTCTTCTTGGACGCTCTTCCAGATCTAGTGGTTGTTCTCTTGAAGATATGTTCATCGTTGTTGTGTATAATGTCAATAACTCTACTTCATCTTGGTCATATTGTTCTTGGTTGGTCAACATGTCGCCTTCATCCCATGTTGTTTTGCAGCAGTTCCTGGTAAGCACACTGTATCAATACACCTTGAATCAACACGCCTTGACTTGAAGGGGGGCTCCCAGGTCTTCCACAAATCTCAGCGAATGAGAAATATCTTTTGATAACCACATTGCACTAGTTACTTGGGTACTGTCATCGAGGGGTGCTTCGAGACATGCAAGATAGAAAGGAGATGGCCTGGCTTCACTTGGGTGGAAACCGGCTCTGACACAGGAAATTATTGGCTTTTTCGGCTGCAAGAGATCAACAGGTGACACATGTGTAATAGGTGATGGACCTTTCGATTGGGCATGGATGTCATCAGTTAGTCTTGTTAAGTACAGCGGTTGTGGTGTTGGTTCCTCCACTAAGTATACATTAAGAGGTAGAGTTCCTGGTTTATCTTTAGTGGAGAAATCGCGAACTGTCATTTGACGCATGCTCTGACCATGTTCTACTCGCCAGTTGTGCAATGTGCCCAGCTGTCCATCTGTGAGTGTGTGGTGGTTGGGAGGTTCCATCCTTGGTAAGTCGGCGAATCTTAAGAATCAAGAAGGCCTTTTATAGTAGGAAGAATAGCTTGTGTAATACATGAAGCTGGTTGAAGTTAACCTTTTTACAGTCTCGCAGGTGCAAGAAGAAAACTTGTAAGCAAACTGCAGAGTTGTAGGCATATCATTCCCTTCGCGCATTTCAGAAAAGAAATTTTCTACCACAAGTGTTAAGAGGCTTGGTAGCTTGGATGACTGAAGATAAGACAAATTTATTCTGGAGATCAAAGCTTGTAATCTCTCAAGACTCTTCACCAATATGTTCACGTCATCACGGCACTGCTGGGAACATACACCTTCGGGACCTTGGAGAATTTTATCCTGAAGACCTGTGAGGTTTATTACGTTTTCCAGGCATTCTTGCATAAAATCATTCATCTCCTTTACTTTGGATATCGCTACATCTAAAGAAACATCTTTTTTCTTTTCTCTCTTGATGTGCAGGGAAAATGCTCTGGCAAACGTATTCAAAGTGGCTAGAAATTTTAGTAATGCAGTTGGGTCAGTTACCATATCATACGTACATGTAACCGTCCTATTGCAGTGTCAGCCACAAGACATGTCTTTCCCTCTGTACATATCCCCGTAGGTTGACTAAATTCTGCTTTAGACCCATCTCTTGTGCCAGCAATGCCGCTTCCTGTCATTACTGTCACCTTAAGAACCACTCTTCCGTTGTCTTCGTTATTGCGCGTGAGTACTAACAATTTAATTTATTGGTGTCCTGCATCAGTAAAGGCAACTCGATTATCTCCCAAATCTGAAACACCATGTGATTGGTTGCAATCTTCTGAGCCATTGACAAGAAGTTGGGAGGGAAAACGTCTCCAGAGAATTTCTTCTTCGTTTTCACTAACATGACTGAACATAAATATTCTCCCAATAGAAACATCGGATGCTGCAACAATCAATGATCCTTCTTTAGTGACAGACAAACCAAACAACTGAGAACAACCATTACATTCCAATTCTTGCAAAGCTATTGCTCTGATGTTCACACCATCAGCTACCAGTTTCAGAATGGAAATCTTCCCTGTTGCCATATCTGATACAAATAACTTTGATTTCCAATAGCAAAGAGCAACGGGATTCGTAAATTAAGACTTCATGCATGCACACGCCGGGCACGAATAACCGTAAAAACGGCGGGGTTGAGTGTAACATAAAACGTAAAAGTAACGCCATTTCCTTACTTCTACTCTAAATTTGACGAAATTTTGGCAGGTTGGTAACAAAGTAAGACTACATTTTTCAGGACAATTGTTTCTGTATTGTGACGTTGTTGTGACGTCATAAGGGATGCCTCCTTTTTTGGTGAAAATTAACCTTTAAAACATGTTTCAAAAATATTACATCATCAGAAAGCTTTTATGAAATATATTAATTAGCCGAAAATTTGAACTTTCTACGATAAACATATTCAAAGTTATGGACGATTTACTGTTTTTATGACGTCATTATTAGTGACGTCATACTTCAAGCTTAAATCAGATTGCCGACTATAAAAATATTATTAAAGAGAATACTATAACTTGTGAGTGTTAGCCAAATGCATTTCATTGATAAAATTCCAAAAACATTGAACTGGCTATTTACTGAGGGTACACAAATATCTTTATGACGTCATAATGACGTATACAAAAAATGGTGCTTCAATTCTAAGCTGTTATACTCAAAAAAAATCAAAATTCTAAAAAGAACACGTTGTTACTATTAAAGAGCTCTATTATTGTGCAAAATATGATGCACCAGTATTTCGAACTGTAAAAGTTAAAACAAGCGACATTTTCATAAATGGTTTTCCGCTATTCATTTCCCGCCAATTTTTGGCGGGAAAATTACCAAAATTCAAACTTTAATAACTTTTGTTTACTTCAACCGATCGATACCGGGTTTTCGATTATTTCATTCTCATGAACAAGAGATTTTAAAAAGATATAATAAAACGTTTTTACAGGTAATAAAAATTTATAAGAAACCAATTAGAAAAGGATATATGACGTCATTGTGACGTCATAATGATGGCTATATTAGATTAACTTATCAAACTATGTTTTGTTTACACTCCTTTATACACCTACCAAAATTCATTCTTCTATGTCGAAAACTTTTAAATATATATAAAACCCGCCGTTTTTACGATCATTTGTGCCCGGCGTAATTCAGCGTGCAAACAGTGTTTGTAGAGGACTTTGCATTGGATCGCTGGGGGTTATCTTCTGTATCACTGTTGTCTGTGGACTGTGACTTTACCGTTTTCAGCAAATCTTCTAATTTATTTCGCAAGGCAGCTTTCTTTAACTTACGATCATTGGGCTGAAACATGTTTCGGTCTTCCAGTAGGAGAGGGTTCAACAGCGATGTCACAGATTCCATTATTCTGTCACCATTTTAGCGGCCTTCACATGCACAAGGCACAACTGATCACAAGTTCACAACCTCGTTCCCAGGGTCTTCTTGGTTTGACAATATACACGAGCGACCCGCCATCTTGAATATTACCCAGAAGACCCTGGGAACGAGATTGGCGCCTACCGCGAGGCATCGCGGGCTCGGGATTTTGATGATAATTATATTTCGGAGACTGGAGAGGAATATGCGTCAATCTTTTTATGACTCTTTTATGTAAAAGTCATCGATGTGATAATAATCCGTAATCCTAAAATCCAACCCAATAATCCGTAATATTTTTATTTAGTTGCCAATAATCCTATCCCTTCTCTAAAAACCCTAATAATCCTAAAACCCTAACAGGGCTTCATTATTGGGTTGCAATCATTCCTAAGGGAATACCACAGGTACCCCAGGCTCATTATGCGTAACGGTTATTTCCGGCGATATTTGAAATTACAGTAAATTAATGTGTGGAGTTTTAGTTCGAATGTCCGTTTGCTCTAAAATAAAATTTAATAAATCCTCAAAATATTCTTACCTGTCTTTTGTGTATTTGTGGAGTTCTGAGCCCGTTGCAGGGCAGGTGGACGGAAACATCCGCGAAACTCTTAAACTGCAAATTCGTGCCGTTTTTCCCCGGTTAGAGTAAAGCAGTGAAAGGGAAGCTGAGTGTGGTGAAGGACCTGTCTTTGGGCAACCGTTATTTGAAGGAAGTTTGGCGATGTACGGGATATTTATGCGAATTCGAGACGATTTTCTGCAGCTGATCGGCGTACAGTTTGCTACCTTCCCAATAATAATACTAAGGGAAGGAAAATTACTATAATTCCCTCAATATTGAACGGAATGGCTTGAAACTTCACAGAAACTGAAAGAAATATACAAGAGACAGGTAAGATGAATATTTTGACAATTGATTGAATCCTGTGGGAATACAATCACAAATTAGCGTAGCGGCCATCTTGGTTGGTAGGAACAAAAGAAGCAAATGTTGTTTCTTTTGTTCCTTCCAACCAACACGGCCACCAGTGCAACCCACCAATAGCCATACTGGTATCAATGGTGGCCGACGATGCACTCAACGACTTTACCCCCTTCCACGTCAGAATAGGACTAGGAATAGGGAATAGAACGTCACATACCGGATGGTATAATTTGCGGCTTGACGGCTTTGACGGAACGGCGGAATGACAACATGATAATTATCAGTAAAGACCATTAATCGAATTTCCAAGTATGACTTATCTTGGATAATTATTGGAAAACAGAATTTTCAAGATGAAAGAAAAGTCAAGTTTGGTTTTAAGTTGAATAGGTCATGCAATTTTACCAAGTTTGGATAACAGAGAAAAAAACAAGTGAAATCATACTTGGAAATTTGGTAATTTTTCCATGCAGTGGAGCAAATCCAAATACACGAACGCAAATTCAAATACGCTGCAGCAAATTCAAATACACGAACGCAAATCCAAATACACGAACGCAAATCCAAATACACGAACGCAAATCCAAATACACGAACGCAAATCCAAATACGCTGCAGCAAATTCAATTACCCTATATCATTATGACGTCACGGCTTGTTTATGAGGGGGACAGAATCGACTTCAACAATAGAATTTTGAACTAGATCTGCTCTCTTCAAAATGCATTTGATAGCGATTTCCTTTGTGTTGTTGCTGTTTTGTCCCTGTTTTGTCCCCCTCCCACGACCGTGATCCTTAGCGTTTAAACAATAGATTGTTTTGATATGACGTCATAGTGATATAGGTCAATTACGCTGCAGCAACCGAGGCCTTCCAGATCCCGGTAAAAATCGAACGCGGGAGACTAGGGTCAAGGTTTTGACTCGTGACGTTCTTGGCAAACACCGGTGGAGCCAGAGCACGAGTAGAGAAGGATTACGGTAACTGAAGTACTGTGCGAGTTATAAAGTTGGTATAAAAGTATAGTTCTTTATTTTTAACAAGAGACTTAGGGCCTTGTTACATAGAGAAAGTGGGATAACCCTTCTCGCCGAGTTACCCGGGGAGGGACAACTTTCCATACATTTCTCCGTAAACCACAATCGAACTGTTTACATTGTGAATAAACTCGTCCCGGGTAATAGGGTTGTCCCTGGCCCAGGGATATCTCGTCTCGGCGAGAAGGGTGTCACTTCTGATCTTCCCACGACAACTTTCCGACATCAAACGCCATATCGATGAGAGGTGAGGCCTGCTAAGCCATCATCGTCATCACCACGAAGTACAGCTTAAGCGGCAGCCATTAAACCATTCTCAGTCCCATTGTAAGTTATTAACAATGTAGGGCAGCCTTCCACTTCCCTCACACAATCTATGTAAAAGTTTCCAACAACCCGGAGATCATTATTTGTTCTTGTGACGACCAGCCACATGATGCATGCGACGACTAAAACCATCAATAGACCAGTTCGCGGTATAAATTCCGACATTTTCAGTGAAAGGGGTGCAAACATGGCGCGAAATACAGTGTTTGTATGGGAATCGATGGGAATCCGATGCCAAATAAAATCCGTAAAATCGAATTTATGAAATATTCTTCAGATGCGGAATTCGACTCGTTTTTACAGACAATGTATGGAAAACTGAAAACACGATTGCACGCTTCCCAGCACAGCTACATCCCTCACATTTCGATATGTTAATCTTTTACCTGGTATATTAAGTTTGTATCTGAAGAATATTTCATAAATTCGATTTTACGTCAGTATTTTATTTGGCATCGGATTCCCATCGATTCCCATATATACAAACACTGTATTTCGTGCCATGTTTGCGCCCCTTTCAAAATATCAGAATTTACCGCGAACTGGTCTATACAGCCATGGATTGGAAAGCCGAAAGGCAGTAATTTGGCCCTGGATTAACGTAGAGTCTTCTTCGAAGACGGTGTGCACTTCTTAAATCGGACCCTAGCCTGAGAAACCAGCCGACGAACGTAGCCTTCTCCACATGGCTCTATACCCCAATAACCGGCTCCGCTACCTTGGAGCTCTCTTTCAATGTAGACATGAATTCATTGACATTGACTTGAACATCACGACGGCGTAATCCGTACTCTCTTAAGCGATATAAGAGAGCTCTTTTCGATAATTTGATCTGGTGAAACTTTTCTAGGAAGCTAAGTATCGTTTTATAATCGTAGTTCTTGTTAAAATAGAAGCGAATAACTTGTTCTTCGTCAGCCATGTTTTATCTCCGATTCATGTCTAGTCCCCCGCGTTCCGCGATTTTTACCGGGATCTGGAAGGCCTCGGTTGCTGCAGCGTATTCGAATTTGCTGCAGCGTATTCGAATTTGCTGCAGCGTATTCGAATTTGTTGCAGCGTATTTGAATTTGTTGCAGCGTATTTGAATTTGTTGCAGCGTATTTGAATTTGTTGCAGCGTATTTGAATTTGCTGCAGCGTATTTGAATTTGTTGCAGCGTATTTGGATTTGCGTTCGTGTATTTGAATTTGCTGCAGCGTATTCGAATTTGTTGCAGCGTATTTGAATTTGTTGCAGCGTATTTGAATTTGCTGCAGCGTATTTGAATTTGTTGCAGCGTATTTGAATTTGCTGCAGCGTATTTGAATTTGTTGCAGCGTATTTGAATTTGCTGCAGCGTATTTGGATTTGCGTTCGTGTATTTGAATTTGCTGCAGCGTATTTGAATTTGCGTTTCTGTATTGCACCTATGGGCCACCGTAGGGTAACAACCCCCCATACCCGGGTGCTTCAATTTCAACATTCCAGAGGACCTACCGGCCTCGTTGACATGCTAGTTACCAGGACATATGCATAGGGTCTGTGAGCTTTATAAAACTCGTTCAAAATTTATTGATTATGAGACCAATTATTTTACGGTTACTTGAGTAACTTCTGTATAAACTAAACCGAGGAGACAGATCGTGTAAGACAAGTGTTTTAAAACGACTAAATACAAAACAGTGTGAAATGTTTTACTCATTTTTTTGTGTGTATCTCTTTATTTACCTACGGAGTCTCTTCATATAATAATATATACAGCTTATATAGCGCTTATACAAACAGATCTAAGCGCTTTACAGGTATCTAAGATATATAAAAATGGAATATATCACTGAATAATCTAAAAATAAACAAAAATAAAAAATAAAAAGCACATAAATACAATAAAAAATATAATAATAAAGAGTATTAATAATAAACAAAAAACTAAAAATAATTTCAATCATAAGCGACATGGAACAGATGCGTTTTCAATTTAGTCTTAAAGTCAGATAACGTTGTGCATTTTCTCAAGGTAACAGGTAGCCCATTCCACAGCTTTGGAGCCGCCACGGAGAAGGCTCGACCTCCATAGGTTTTTAAATTATACTTTCGTTCCCTCAACAGGTTTACTCCACCTGATCTAAGGTTCCTATTAGGTCTATATTGACTTATCATATTCCCAATATAATTCGGAGCACGTCCATTAAGAGCTTTAAAAGTCAATAGCAAAATCTTATATGTTATCCTCTCCTCAATTGGTAGCCAGTGTAACTGCATAAGGATTGGTGTTATGTGATCGTACTTTCGTGTACCCGATAATAATCGTGCTGCTGCGTTAAAAACACACTGTAACTTTTTCGTCTGGTTCTTAGGAAGTCCATAGAGTAAAGCATTAGCACTATCTAGCTTGCTGGTAACAAACGCATGCACAAGCGTCACAGTAGTCTGGAATGACAAGTATCGCCTGGCACGAGCAATGTTACGTAAATGAAAAAATGCAGATTTACAGGTGTTATTAATTTGGGACGTCATAGTCAGAGTCTTGTCAAATATGACCCCAATGTTCCTTGCTGCATTCGATGGCGATATGCTATCAGGACCAATTGTCAGCGTAGAGAAGTCAGGTTCACGAATAAACTTAGAGCTCAGGAGGAGAAGTTCTGTTTTATCAGTATTAAGTTTCAACTTATTTAGCGTCATCCACTTGATTATGTCAGTCAGGCAGAGTTCAACACGGTATATGTATACTTGAGCATATAATCAATGCTCTTCCAGAGAGCCGTGTCTAATATATAAATTACAATATAGCTAAAAACCTATTCTATATATTAAATACTTATACTGTAAAAAAGCGATAAAATTGATAAAACTATAATAAATCATCCTACATATATAACTATGGCAGCGATTTCATGAATTTATATTAGAAAAGGTCTATGTACCTTGGCACGCCCGAGGAAGTGAATTCCACAGCATTGCACCCTATAGCAAAAGCTCCTTTTCCCTGCGTCACTATTTGGTCTCGGTACAAACAGAGCTGAATCCGAATTTCTAAGATTGTATTGGTGGATAGAGTTTTGTCTCTGTAAAAACGTTACTAAGATAGTCTGGCACGCTACCATGGGTGCATTTGTCGGACGGAGTAATACGGAGGGTGCAGGGTGCGCAGGGCATGCATGGTACGCAGGGCGAGCAGGGTACGCAGGGTGTTCAAAGTAAAAAAAATAAAGTTACATAATTTAGTGCCTTTGGAATATCAGATTGAAAAGATCAATTGTTCACATGGCAAATATTATGCTAATTTTAGAGTGAAAGTAAAAGTGTATCTATTTATCAATGTTTTTAGTTGCTTTCCTGTAGGCTAGTTGACACCAACTTAGAAAAGCTCCCGCCTCAAATTTTACGGAACAAAACAAGACGCCATTTCAATATCACTTACACTAGTGATATACAATATTCTCGTGTTTTTTTGTGTCTTTTTATGATCATGTCAGGATTTCCATAGTCGTGAATTTATGTTGTCTAATTCATTACATGTTGATCCTTATAGCTGTATCGTCTTTTTTTCTGAAAAGGAAAGGCGGTCACGACGCGACATATCGAGCACATTGAACAGATTGAAAGCTCCCCGGTAGGTTTGCCGCTTCCTGGTGGCGAATTTTTATGTCTTTCCCTCCGATAAATCTTGCATCACACAGCCGATATGTACAGATATTCAAAATATACACTTACCTCCAGTTGATTACGCGTCTCAAGGGAAGTGGCGCGGTTTACTGACACAACTCCACGTGGACGCGACAGTGATCTGCCGGCTACCCTGCGTACCCTGCGCGCCCTGCGTGCCCTGCGCACCCTGCGTATTACTCCGTCCGTGCATTTGTAAACCATTGAAGCAAGTTTAGACTGTCGTCTCTCATATAGCTCCTTCCAACCCACTTCAGGCAGTCCAGCTAAAATGTGATCAGACCTGATATCGTAATTTGAATGATGATCCTGGCAGCTCTATTTTGGAATCTTTGAAGTTTAACTGACAGTGTGTTCCCAAAACTACCCCATACCTCACAGCACGCATGGCATAAGTTACCTCAAAATCGATCACTAAAAGCGAGCCAAAAATATATAAACCAGCACATCTTGTTTAATTCGCTGTCAAATTTAACGAAATTTTCGTATATTAATATTAAAATGTAATAACATCTTTAGGATCAAACACATTTGTATATTGACGTTAGTGTGACGTCATAACGAACGACTCCTTTTAAGGTCTAATTGTGCGTTACCTATACGTTTGAAATAAAGCATGTTATCACAACAACATAAATGTGTGTTTTTGATTGCCGCAATTTTAAAGTCTACGATAAATATTTGCTGAGTTATTAAGAACTGAAGTTTCCTGTGACGTCACATTTTCTGACGTCATGGGTCTGACATCAGTCATGCTTTCTAAATTGAAGAAACATAAAAAAGACCATATTGCAGCTATTCAGTGTACAGTAAGTACAGTTCCTCTTTAAAACCTGAAAAATACTCGAATGGTTATTTTTAAAAGACATTTTCAAAAATATATGATGTCATAATGACGTTTCCTCTTTTTCACTGTGAATTTTAAAGTATTTCCTCTCAAAAATTGAAAATTCTAAAAACATACGGTTGTGGGTACCGATTTACTCTTTTGATTGCTAGATTGTCGTAAACAAATATTTTAAACTCTAAAAGATGAATGAAGAAGTTATTTTGTAAATGGTTCTGTGAAAATTGCCAAAATTCAAAATTTCATAACTTTTCTCCCTCTTAACCAATCGAACTCGGGTTTTCGGTTTCTTTGTTGTCGACATGATGGGAAATCGAAAAAATAAAATTAGTGATGTTAAAGGTAATTGAAAACATCGAGAAACCTATTATAAATGGATATATGACGTAACTGTGACGTCTTCAAAATGGCTACGGTAGTTCAAAGCATCGGATTTCGTTTAGGTCATCGGTCTTCATCCTCCCACAAAAAATCAATCTTCTACGTTGGAACTTTTGAAAATATAGCAAAGTGATAGATTTTAGGGTCATTTGTGCCAAGCGTGCAGGGGCGTAGCTAGGAGTTTTTGCCAATTCCGCACAGGTGCGGACCCCAAAAAAACAATAGGACTGTTTGGAACAAAAACGTTTAATTATACTTATAGGATATTACGTGCCGGATTACGAAAGAGCTACATTGCCGCCGTGATAGTTGTAACTGTGCTGTCATGACGATGTCAGTGTTTATTTCGAGTGGCAGAAAGTATAATAATTTGCGCCTTTCCATTTTCAACTCCGTGTAGTGAGTCGAGGCTGATTAAATTTTAAAAAGTCACCGAATTTCTTAGGTACGCACGTGCGTATATGCGTACAGGAAGCTACGCCCCTGCCTCACTATTTAGAATGTGAAACATATTTATGTAAAGCTAGAGTGATAAAATACAGCTAGTGAACACGTTTTCTTGGATTGATAAAGTTTCGCATTATTTGTTTATTCTATATTTAATAGCGTGAGCATTGTAGCCCGTAGTCTGTGTGCATTTTGTTTCCTTGAATGGCATGTTTTCAACCTTGCTCCCGTTTCTCTATGGTTTCCCGCCATTTCATTTTCCTTCGCGACGCTGTGCATTTTGAAAATGTACATTACGACTACGTACTACGACTACGGTTGGACGTGCCTAGCGGTCGTCTAGAGTACTGGGGCGAGTATGCAACGAACGGCGCGAACATTTTAATATTTTGGCAAGACTGAGTGAAGCCATCGCGTTGGCGACCGAATTAACCGAGAATTTTCACATAAGCGTGAACTGGAACAGAAAGCAATGTATTGCGTATTTTAAAGGTTATATATTGAAATATCCAAAAGAGTGGTGAATTTGTTACATTAAATTCGACTAACGTATTCTGTTGTGGTGACTACGAGAAACACGCTGATACTTGCGACGGTACAACGAGTGTCTCGTCCTAGTCCTTTATTGGTGCGCGTCCGTAGTCGTCGTGATGGAAACCTAGCGCAAGGCTCCCTAGTCCAGTTGCTCTTGCACCGAGGTCAGCGAAGTCGACAAAATGCAGCGTTCGATTACAAACTTCAAGCAGCCACCCCCCCCCCCCCCCCCCCCCCCCCTCCCCCCCTTAAAATCCTGGATCCGCCCCTGGGCTGGCTATGTTTGCCATCCGTGCGCCAGCTAGTAAAAAAAAAGACTGGTAACGAGATTATTACTCCCGCGCTGTGCAGGCGCTATGACGTCACATGCAGAGTTTTGCATTACATATTGAGCTTCCCTTTATACTTCATACTTCATACTTTATTTATCTTTCCTTAAAAAGGCTTTTCAAAGACAAAATACAAATACAATACAACTACAGTGTACATGATAATTTGAAGTACATCTATTAATTTAACCTATTTTGAGTTTGATATAATTTGCTCTTCAGCTTTCGCTTGAAACTTAAAACGTCTTTACTTAATTTCAGTTCATTATCTAGTGAGTTCCATATTTTTACTGTTCTGTAATAAAAACTTCTCTGACCACTCGCAGATTTGAATAAGGGGATTTGTAATAATTGCGAGTTTCGAGTTTCACGACCACTAATATTGAAGCGCTTCGTGAATTTAGATATTTAAAAATAACCTGGTGCGGAATCAGTCATACATTTGAATGCCAGAGTGGCACTTCTAAAATACACTAGCTTATCTACTGGGAGCCAATTTAGCTCTTTTAGTATAGGTGTTATATGGTTATACTTGTTGGCCCCGCTAACAATACGACAGGCATAGTTTTGACATGATTGTAGCTTACGTATGTTTCTATTAGATGTATCTGCCCATACATTCGAGCAGTAAAGCAATTTACTAAATACTAATGTATTAATAACAGTAATTAAAGTGTTCTTATTAAACGCGTGTTTAACACGGTTTATTACTTCTGGCTTTTCCGTAATTATGTTTACGGAAGCGTATATCATATACTGTATATTTAAATTTTCATTTGACAAGTACATACCGCATGGGGTGGAGAATTTTCTCCTGTCATTTCATCAAAATTTTCTTCAAAATGTCATTGCTTAACACAGGAGTCCCGGTATTTTCGTGCTGTCTCTGCGAAATTCTAATATACGGTCTTCCTGTGGTCGAATGCATACCACAGGAAGCCCATTTTTAACATCTCATCCGCCATTTTGTTTGGTTTTGCCAGTCGAGTGTTGTTGTCGTGTTTCTTCTCTATTTTGGTAAGTAATTTGTCATTGTTCCATAGCATACTTCACAAAACGTTCTCTAGAATGAAAGGAGCTGAGATACCAAACAGTTTAGAATTTGTGTCTTCATTTTAAGTGTAATTTTGCTTCCTTGCCGTGCTGAACGGATCGGAAAGCTCCCATTGGGCCATTCCATTTTATATGCACAGTCCCCCCTATTGAGGAAGTCACTTCTATACCACTTTGGATATAATTTTGGGCGTACCCCCTCTGGATGTTTTTTTTTTCGCTGTTTCTCCAGCCCCTCTTGGATAGCCTTTCCAGCCCTCTAGGATCCCCCCCCCCCCCCCCCCCCCCCCCCCCCCCCCCTGCATTATGTCTTGTCCTATTGAGGGAATTGCTTTTTTACCCCCTTGGATACCCTCTCACCCCCTCTGGATATCCAAGTTCCTCAATAGGGGGGGCTGCTGGATATTATAACCTGGCTACCATCCTGGATATATCCCTGGTGTGGATATCTATTCACCTTCCTATACCCCTTTAGATATTTTACTCATCCCGTCTGGATGTTTGTCAGTTTTACCCCTTCCCCCCAAGAATATCCAAGTTCCTTAATAGGGGGGGGGGGGGGGGTGTGCATCTAAAATGGAATGGCCCATTGATTGGAGTTGAAAAGACTTCTAAGTAGTACTAGATAAAATATGAGCGGACGATTTACAATGGATAGCCGCTTTGGCATTCTCATTTAATTACCCTAGCTCTTAGCTATAGACTACATTGTATCTATCTACTAGTATTTAAACTACATGTATACTATCAAATGTCATGTGTCTGCCTGTATCTATCTGGTCCAGCAATCTTATTGGTTGAATAATGTCCACTGTTCAGCAATTTGATTGGTCGACATACAAACTCAAAAAAGTTTGATCCACTCAACATTCCTGAAATTCCTGAATTCAAGCTTTAGCTGTGCTTATTTATCTCTCTTTTGATGCTTAAACATCTGTTTCAGACTTTAAATTAAATGCCCTTTTTCTCTAATAATTTAATGCAGTAATAAAATTATAAGATCTGGATGTTTGTGGGAAAAAAATTAAACATCATTCTCTAACATCAGAAAAAATTGGTACCCAGTTGGTATGTGTGTCTACTGCTTTTGTAATACAAATTTAAAGCTGAGGGCCCCTCTGAGATTTTGGGTGGGGGTGCGCCACCTGGGTCTCCAAGTGGGGACCCTATTTCAGACCAAAATATAAGATTTTCCATACCGTTTAAAATTCGGACCTGCATGTACTGATCTCTGTCATTACAAGCTTAATAAATGGAAATGTACACCTTCGTATTTCCCTGAAAAAATTGTAACCTATTCCAGACCAAAAAGGCACAATGTATAGCCTATTTCAGACTAAAACAGCTTGAAAAGCATACTCTTTGGTGTGGCACATACCTGTATAGCAGGTGTACCCCATGGGGGCAGGCTATATGTTTTAATTAGTGTTTTTGTAGCAACTTTTCTATAACAATTTAGCCGCCACCAAGATTTCAATTTAGTAAACAATCTGATGCGATGTAACCGCAGTGTTGGGTTTCATTAACATCATTGTTTGCACATCACAAGATGGGAATATAACTCGAAAGAATCTGAAAACAGCACTTTACTTTCAAAATAAATTGAAAAATAGAATCAGGCACCATCGTAGTTCTTACATGTACATACATGTGTATGTAACAGGAAGTTCATAGTTTTAATAGAAGTGCTTTAAATAATTTTATTTATGCGCTTGAATATGGTCATTAACTTTTAGGCTTTAGAGCAGGAAAATTAACACTTTGGTATTCAATTGGTGGGATTAGTACATCGACCTAGACCTTGAAAGTACCAGTTTCACACACTCTGCGAAAGCTGTAGCTGATCAAGTTTGTAAATCTTAGGAAATTCATGGTAAAATAACAATATTACTCACCGCTCTATAAGCTCTAGTTGCCGCAAACTCCAAATCGTCGTGCGACATTGAAACCTCGTGAACAGTCATGTCACCATCGGCATATAGTTATCATCTTCATTACCATTTTGTGATTGGATATTGTCTCTAAATGAAGATTCTGAGTAATGCACGACACATTCAATTGGTCCCGAATAAAACTTCACAACCACTTATCGACAATGTTAACAAACACACTATCTTACGCGCGTCATAGGACTCGATAACATAGTGACAAAAACTAGCAGAAAAGTTGTTTTCATGGTAGAAATTTCAATCTGTGCTGTCACATCCTGCCAGTGCACATTGAAATCATTATAAGTTTACCTGTCATTCACATTTCACTATTACAAGTACTGACATGACTACCATGTTTACTACTGCTGCTTCTGCTGACACTGCTAATAACTAAATATAATAGCAAATGATAATAATAATATTATTATAATGATAATAATAATTTAATATTATAGTGATAATAATAATAATAATAATTTATTACATTATTAAACATGTATATGCTCCTGACCCTTTTTATCAGTCACTGTATACCTCCTACACATGCAGTCTTATAGGTAAATAATTATATAATTACATGTACTTTTGACAAAAAATATCATGTTTTTTCCTTGCAGGATTACTTAAGAATGGAGTCTAATAACTGGAATGTTACATTTTATAAATCTGGTGAAGTTCTGTTCGATTACAATACAACCACTCATGAAGTTAGATGGCAATATATTCCGGATCTCCCTTTTGATGTAAATGTAGGTACAATAATGAATAGGCAATAAGAATATTTTGTTATCCTTGTTTTACATGTACATTACCATAGCCCATGTCAAGCAAGGCACATACTTTTAGTGGGTTTTTAGGAGTTTGGAAGGTGAAAATGGGGCACAAGGAAGCATGAGAATTTGAGGCCCAGAGAAACTGCTTTTAACTCTGGATGTTATTGGATTGTTATATTGCTTACACGTGTGCTTTCATCAGTAAATGCTGGGAGAAACTTTGCTCCTTGCTGGTTACAATTCATGTCTTAAATTTGGCTTTATACATGTAATTAAACCTCTGGTAGAATCGCTGATATCACAAGGTTGATGTTTTGTAATAATTATTCTCTTTTGATCACAAATAAGCTTCCAGTCTCTGCTGCAATACATGTAATTCTAATCACCCTCTCAAGCCCTGACTCAGCTTATGCCTAAAATTAAACCTACATAAATCTTCCAGGAACCTCAGAAAACAATCTTCCCTTCGGCCTAAAATAACCTGACCTCTCGCTTCAAGAACTCGTTTGTAAATAGATTAATGTTGCAGTTGAAGTTGACCATTCAGTTCAATTTGACCATGAGTCAAAACAAACTAGTTCAATTTTGACCATCGCTCATATTCAACTACAGTACCGCCGGGAATTATAGGGACATCCGACCGCGGAAAAACCTCGTGCACCAGACGCGGAGCCGCAGTACGGCGCCGCGGTCACTGCACAAATGACCGCGGTAGTTTTTGAGGACGCCGCAGTTGCAAACTGAGGTGATAAACCGAGGTGCTTGCCGCGGTGCCGCAATGGACATACATGTACGTTGTTAGCAGTCTTCGTACTTGAAAGCTTTGCTATCCTCTGCTATCCATTGAGTATCCATCGCTATCCTTTGTCACAAGGCCTACTAAAAGCAAACCAAGTACTTTTCAGCTGTCCTCAGACTTAATGATGTCCTCTAGCTCTCTTACAGTGGCTTATTTGTCCAAAATTAGAGCACATTAATATTTTCATTGGAAAAGTCCTACAGAAGAAACCTTACTCACCGCCACAGAGTCCATAGAATTCTGCCGAATGGCATCATGGGGAAAGTTTGAGCCCTTGGTTTAAAAAGTCAGCAGTATTTAACTAGCCCGGGCTAGCCCAACTGGAACTGAGGGGGGAGGGTTGAGTTAGCACTCTGCATTATTTTCACCAATTGAGCCCAAATGCATCCAGGAGTGAAAGGGTTAAATACAATAAATCTGATATAGGTACAGTAGTTCAAGTAATGTTTCAATGTGGGAGTAATATGCTCATATTTCTTTTTCCTTGATAATAATTATACGAGCAGCGAAGTTTTGCACTAATTGTAGCTTAGAGATATTAGACTTACTGGTGCCAGACCATATACTAGAACAATAAAAAGGTTTACCAAAAACAAGTGAGTTTATGACTATAAATAAAGTTCAGTAGTCTTAAACAAGTGGCAAGTCCTATTAATCATACATGTACACAGTTTACTCATTAGAGATGAAACTAGAGTGTTAATGTGTTTATTAAATGAGAGTTGACTGCATGTCTAGGACTACCCCTTAAGGTCTTTTGTCGAGTCCACTGTTGAAAGTTCATTTCCAAGAAACATCATTGGACTGGAGGGCAGGGGTGGGAACTCTCATTTTAGTACATCTTAGGGGTGAAAACAAAAATGTCCAATGAGCATCCCCACCCCTAATATACGGGAGTCCCCCATGGTTGTGCGGAGTCTGCCCCCCAGACAAAAAATCCTAACTATGGCCCTGTGAACGTGTCTTTCTCTGTTGGGTTTTGGCCACCATCTGGTAGGTACTTCATACATGTATGGATAGCTATGACTATACTCCTTTGCTATTATTTCCTATCCATTGCTATCCTTTGCTATTATTTCATATCCTTTGCAATCCATTGTTATCCAGCACTATCCATTGCTATCCTCTGCTATCCATTGAGTATCCATCGCTATCCTTTGTCATCCATCACTATCCTTTGCTATCCATTGCCGTTTACTGCTTCCCTTTACTACATGTATACACTAACATTTTGTGGCAAAATGCTGCAGCGGTGGTAAACTCCGGTATTAAAGTCTTTAGACAATGTGAAAATAATTAAATTACAGAGTTCTATTAACACAAATTTGCTTATAAAAAAAGGTGTGGAGTCATTTTTTGTGAACAATATAAATTCATGAATATTAATGAAAATATATGAATATTAATGAAAACATATGAATATTAATGAAAACATATGAATATTAATTAGAACACCGCTCTGGTGGAAAAGTCTGGGGAGAACACTGGGCAATTCCTATAGGATCCTGGGCTATTCCTGTAGGAACCTGGGCTATTCCTGTAGGATCCTGGGCTATTGCTATAGGATCCTGGGCTATTCCTGTTGGATCCTTACACCCAAATTGAAAACCATAGTTGTCATTAAACATGAAAATAACATAGTAATTGTTTTAAAACTCTATGTACATGTACAGTTTAATAGAAACATGCATGTAAGTGAGTTACATGTATCATCATAATCGCCAGACCGTTGAGTGAAATACTCCTACATGTATTTCTATAAATAAGTTAAAACTATTCATTTACAAACTGTACATGTACATGTAGTTCAAGTTATATACAATACACATGTGTATTCCACTTCAAAAATGTCAAATTCTACTAGTCTAAGAGTCTTGATGGTTTTGATAAGTTAACTAAATTAGTCTGACTATTTACTAATTAAAGTTAATGTCGCCTAAAATAGAGGGTAAGACCTCAACTCTAAAAACCTTACATTTTATTGGACGCTTTGGGCCACACTATAAAGAAGTTATTGCTTAGTGAATCAAAATTACAGAGTTGAGACTTAATATGTAACAAAAAATGCATCTGATAGAACATGTAGAAATTCCATCATCTTAGCTGGACTTCAGTGAATTTTGAGATGAAAGTTGAGCTTTTGAATCTGACTAGAGACTAGATTCTTAAAACATGCTCAAATTGCTGTCAAAAAAATTATTAAAACTGATTTATAATATGTACCTGCATCAGTACAGACTACTGGTTTTATGTGAAAAATAATATTCATACTTAAAAGGGTAGAGTTTAAAGGGGCTCTGGTGTCATGGTGGTTATGAGAGGTGTTTGTAATGATCTCCTTAACAATCTCCTGACAGGTTTGTAGCATGAAATTATTAAGTTGGAGCAAGAATTTCAGGGGAAAAAATAGACTCAAAACATGGACAATTGACTTAGTTGCAGAATACCCCCTCCACTCAAACGATCGCTTGAAAACTGCGCTAAATTATCCACTTTAGTTCAGGTGTATTTAGACTTGTTCTATGAATGATTTTGGTTCGAAAATGGTTAGTTTTTTTATTATTTCAGGGTTAGGTTTTTAGAAGGTTTGTATGAAAAAGTTGAGAAATGAATTATTAATGAACCACTGGAGGGGGTATTCTGCAATTACTCCGGACAAGTTTTGTGAAAAATATTAGATTTTGGAGAAAAGCTAAAAAAAAACACTGAATGTGCTTGGGATATATGCACACAGTTATTTTCAGCGATTTTGAAATGAACTGAGGAACCTTGCGAATAATAATGTGGAGTGGTTAAAATGAAAGCAAAATGACCAACAAATTGTATGGAAAGAGAATGACTATATACAGGTGTATATTGCATGCACAAATGACGAAGAATGGAAGACTTCGATGGTATGAGTTCAGGACCTGTTTCTTTATTTCAGAATCACACTTCTTTCTCGTTCGATTACAAACGCACTTATCTATTGCTATATTATCTCTCTTTTTTGTTACACCTTAAAAAAACTATTACTTACAGCACGCATTCGCTGTTATCCGATACTAATTGCATGACGCAACTTCCGTGTCAAAACACTGCGGTACACTCTCCCCCTCTTAGAAGGTGATGTCACCCTTGACATTGTTCTCCTGGTTTGCTATAATCCCATAATTCCATTTCATCGTACAGCCACCAATGATCTTACCAAGATGGGTAAAGATCCAGACAGGGTTGATCAAGCCCTATTCCTTACTGATGCTGTGCCAGAAATTACATCTACTCATAATGCTCACAATCAACTTATAACGCTAGAACTCTATAATAAGGGATTAGGTTATTTCGACTAGAAATATTATATGGCTATGATTAAGATAGGTATAACATGTATAAACACATCTTCGGTACCTGAATGTTCTTTTTTTCTAACTAGCTTAAGTGGTTATATAAAATCTAAATATTCGTAGACCTTAGCGTTCATGCATGCTGAGCTAGTAGGCGTACTGCGGTGTGAAGCTCCAATAACTGGGGGGTGAGCTTACAAAGAACTGCTGAGGACTATTCCAGCGGTACAGCGGAGGGCTCCCATGAGCCGGTTGCGATGAAGGATCGTGGTACGGACCGTAGTACATTGGAGGGTTTCCATGAGCTGGCTGCGATGGAGGACCGTAATACGGACCGTAGTACATCGGCTAACTAGTCCCGTAAACTAGCACAGGATTCATGGACACAGGCACGCCGGGGTCGATATACGTTAATCGCTGTGGTGCTTGTCTGTTCCGCTGCGGTCGTCCACACGTCTCCACGGCCTCGTTGTCTGCTGAACTGCTCTGGGGCGCCTGATCAATCAGATCTTGGTGCTCTGCTGGTATCTCGATAACCTCTGGTGTGTCTCCAGCGTCACTTTGCGGCTCCTCAGCAATCGTCGGTCTTGGCGGCGGTGCAGTAACATCTGGTTGTATTACTGGTCCACCACATTGAGTGCTACCTTCTTCAGGTTTTGCAGTCTCTCTAACCAGTTCTGGGATATCGTCGTGTTCCCCATCTGACGAGTCTGCGCTACTGTCTGTCTCTGGATGTGGTCGTGGTGCATGTGACTGGTCGGGTGTTTTGTGACCTCGCTCTTCTCCTTCCCTGCTTCAGATCCGGTTGCTCTATAGGTAAAGAATCACACGAAAGTAACAAGTTGCGGTGTAGTGTGCGGGTTCTTCCCCCTGTCCCCCTCTCGTCGAAGCTCATACACCGGACTATCTGGTGACTTCCGTGCTACCACCACATGGATCTTATCCTCCCAGAAGCTCCTCAGCTTTCTCGGGCCGCCACGTGGTGTGAGATTCTTCACTAGCACCCGATCTCCTGGCGCCAACACTGTCGCTCGAACTTTCTTGTCATAGTGGATTTGCCCTCGCTCGGTACGTTGACTAGTGGCTTTGCCAGCCTTGGTGTAGGTTTCCGACATGAAGGTCTTCTACTTAATTCGACACATACGCGGGGTAAGAAGTGGAACCATCACGTGAACCGATGTCAAAGACGAGACTCAATTGGTAAGCGAGGTGATCTTCCAAACAATAACTCGAATGGAGAATATCCGGTACTCTCATGCCGTGTACAATTGTACGCATGAATTAGCTTGTTAACGTGGTCGCTCCAGCTCGATTTGAACGTTGCCGGTAGTGTTCTCAGCATGTTGAGCAGCGTACGATTCAGGCGCTCCACAATCCCGTTTCCCTAGGGGTGGTACGGTGTCGTGCGGGAATATGCTACCCCACACAGTTGTTCCAGCCGCTTAAACAACCTGTTCCCCCCATCTCATGGTGGAGTTTGGCGGGAAACCGGAACCGTGGGATAAAATCATTAAAGCTCTTATTCGCACCTGTAGAGGCGGCTTTGTTTCGGGTGGGGTAGGCCTGTGCAAACTAAGTAAAATGGTCCACGACGACCAGGATGTACTCGCATCCACCCGAACTACGCTCGAGATGCACGAAGTCTATGGAAATCAGCTCAAAGGGTGCGGTGGTAGTGATGGGCTGTTGCGTGCTTTGGTGTTACGGTTCGGCTGCTTTTGCTTGAGACACTTGCACACACTCGTTATGTGATGTTCAATGTCTTTCCTCATGTACGGTCAGTAAAAGCGCGAACTCGCTCTGTGCCTAGATGACCCATCTCTTCATGCAATTCGTGGTAGACTCTTGCGCGAAACACTCGTGGCAGTACGATCTGCCGTTTGTGATAGAGAACTCCAGATTTACGGTCAAGGTGCAGATTCGGTAGCTCATAGAGGTACTTTCTAACCTAGGCCGTTTCTCCCCGCCGTTCTTGTGGCGTCGGCTTCCGGTTCGATGTGATGTACCATAAGACACACTTAATGCTGCGGTCTTCAGCCTGTGCTTTCACTAGACGAATAATCTTTACTTGGTTTACCTGGCGATCAGGCAAGTGGTCTTGATCTGTCTGTAGTATCTCAGCGTTGTCTGTGACGGCGGTCACCCAAACACTCTCCCCTTGCCAGACACTGTACCATCAATATTGAGGCTGACAACTCGTCCTGTTTTATTCTTTCCGTACATACGGTCATGTAGCCTTCGAAATCCCCAGGAACCCTTGAGAGGCTGTCGGCTGCGGCGTTTAATTTACCTGGGCGGTATTTTATTTCGAAGTTAAAATCCGCAAGCTCGCCAACCCACCTCAATCCCGTAGCATTAAGCTTAGCAGTAGACAGTACGTAAGTGAGTGGGTTGTTATCCGTGAATACTGTGAAGCGCGGTGCGTAGTAGAGGTAGTCGCGAAATTGCTCTGACACTGCCCACTTCAGGGCAAGGAATTCGAGTTTACCAGAGCGCGGGACTTAAGGGTCGCGAAGCATAAGCGATAACTCTCAAGGTTCCGTTTTGTTCCTGGTACAATACCGCTCCTAAACCTTTCTGTGAGGCGTCAGTGTGGACTATGAACGGTGCGTCGTAGGCCGGGTAGGCAAGTATTGGTGGTGACGTTACGTGGTCGATCAACTGCTCTAATGCGGCTTGGTGGGTCGGGGACCATTCCACTGTCGTTCGCGAAGGGAGCTGGCCCTAGCTATCTTTACTCTGTGTTGTTCCGCCAGGGCTGGGTGAGTGATTCAGAGGGTCATAGATCGGCTTTGCTTTCTGGGCGAAGTTCTCTATGTGGCGACGGTAAACCCCCAGTAGTCCCATCAACTTCCTCACATCGCCCACCGTACGCGGTGTCAAATGTATCCACGCCTCGACAGCGCTCGTAGCCTTCGGATCCATTCTGTAACCCCGTGCTGAGACAATCCGACCAAGGAAGGATACCGCGCGTTTAAAGAGGTCACACTTCTTCGGCTACAGTTTGACGCCATGGCTACGTAATCGTCGGAGAACTTGGCGCAAGTGCTCGATATGTTCGCTAAAAGACTGGGAAAACACGATTACGTCATCGAGATACGGAATGCACATTTCATCGCGAAGTTCACCGAGACAGTCCTCCATGAAACGTTTGAAATTTGCGTGCGCCGTCATCAGACCAAACGGGATTCTCACCCACTCGTATAAACCCCAGGGCGTGGCAAATAATAATGGTTTATTAACAGTACTTCCACTGGGTGGCTCTTCGCCTGTTAATCTAAATAATGTAAAATATATAAAAATGTTGATAAAATATGACTAAGATATAACTGAGATGTAATGATAACCGTACTAAGGATTAAAATATGGCTATACGTAACTATTGTAAAATTAATCAATGGGGTCTGTCTGGCTTTTTTTTCTCCTACGAACCCCTGATGATATGCCTTGCCCTGGTCGAGGAGACTAAACCAACGCTTTCCCCCTAGGTTGTCTAACGCGTCTTGTATGCGCGGGATCGGGTGGCGGTCAGGGACCGTGTTCTTATGTAATTCCCGATAATCCACGCATAGGTGCATCCCACCGCATTTTTTTCTGACACACACAGCACTACTAGAGAAAGGCGACCTCGATTTCCTAATAAATCCTCGATTCAACAGATCTTCTATATACGCCTTTACCTCTGGGTACAATGGACGCGAAATCGAGAGGTAATTTCTTTGTACGGGCCGGTCATTGGTCAGGTGTGTATCCAGCTGGAGGTTAGGGATACAGCCGACATCGTTGTCGTCCCTAGCGAATGAATCTCTCTCCTCGAACAGTAATTGTTCAGCTTGCTCGCGCTGCTCCGGCGATAGCTCCGACAAATCTACGTTCGGCGAGTCACTACTAGCGAGGTTCCTAGTTGTGCTTTCTTTCGGTTCCGCAACATCTTCGTTAACATCGCCATGCTCTTTAAACTTTACCTCCAGCGGTATTACCGATCTCACCAATTGTAAATGGCCTAATACGGTTCTCCCGGGCAAGTTGATAGTGTGTTGTGCGTTGGTTGTAACTTTGATATGTAAGATGGAAGTGTTTCCCCGTTTGAGGAATTTAAGTTCTTCCTGCATTGTCAGACCAGAAGGCCATTGTTCTAACTCTTCCGGCTCGAATAAAACTGGTGTAGACCGCGTAATTGGCCCTGCATTCGCGCGACATTGCACATCGACCGTTTGAGATGTGGGAATTACGAGGTCATTCTTCATCGACTTAACCGCACATATTGCGTTAAGGTCATCGTACGAAATAAACTCGATTAGCGCGGCTATCAGTCTACATGGTCGGACGGATCAAAACTATTTTCAAGGCATTCCATAAGATTCTTATCACTGCCATCCTCGGTAGCGTCCTTGACAATTTGTTGAATCACGTTATATCCAATAATCGGAGTGTCCATGTTCTGATTTGTGATAAAAAAATGGTACTAAAAGTTCTTTACTAGTATCGCCTTCGAATTGCACTGCAATCTCTGCCCACCCACTGTATGGTATTTCAGTTCCATTTGCTGCCTACAAACTCAGCGATTTCGATATTTAGAACATCTACTTTAATCGAATTCTTCTCAAGAAACGTTTCTGATACGATCGACACTTGCGCCCCCGTGTCCCACAAAGCAGTGGTACGGTCACCGTTTAGCCGACACTTTATCAAGCACTTATTTCCGACTAGCTGGGTCACGCGTATTTGTTGTTTTGGGGTCAGGTGACTGGGAAATACGTCGCGATCTGAACTATCACCGAGCGATACGTTCCCAAACGCTTGTACTGTTGACGGTTTGTCGAAGTGTTTTCACTTCCATCTGTACTGCAGATAGTTCCTCTTTTACCGCCTTTATCGTAGCTAGGACTTAGGCTTACTTTCCTTCGGGGATTCGCTGGCGTCGTGATTTATGGCCGAAATGCGTACTTTTGACTCTCTGGTCTTGCTAAGATTGAATTTATTATTCCTTTCCGTCTCGGCTGAGACGGCCAAGAACATTCCTTCAATTAATTCTTAATCGGAAACGTCGGCTTCATTGACAAAAGGCCTCATTTTTGCACGGATCGTCTCATCTTTCAACCCCGTATCGAGCGCGTGCAGAAAGAGTTATTGCACTGATTTGTAAACATACGTGACCCCGCTGTTAGCTTCTTTTGAAGCGAACACGATTCTCTGGAGCACAGTCAATGCTCTCACAAGGAATGATTGTGGGTCTTCGTTAGGCTGCTGAGCCATGTTAGCCAGTGCTTGGTAACTAACGTCAATTCCGTCACGCTCTCAAGATAATTGCGCAACTGGCATGGAGTCCAGGCTGGATGGCTCGGACTAGTACAGCTATTACAATTTCTTTGTCCTTATATCCTTTACTGTTCCCGGTTTCAATCTGGGAGATTAGGGACTGATAACCTAGCTTTTCTTTCGATCCGTGTTCCCCGATCACCCCTTGAATTTTAAAGTCACGGTGGAAAATTGTTGGTTTGGCTCCAATTAGCGAGTAAGGAATTTCCTTTTTGTGATCTCCTTTACTTGATTCGGGTTTGTTGATTTTTGCTTCTATGGCTTTCTGTTGCGCCTCGAGGTTTGAAAGTTCTTTCTGTAGTGCTTCGAGCCGGTTCATTGTCATTGTCTTTTTCGAGTGGTGGGAGTCCGAAAAAGGTCAATAACTGGTCTAAATACTCTACTTTATTCCCTTCTGTCATTAACGACAGGGATTCGTCAAGCTTTTTGCGTATTACTTTAATCACTCCTAGCCTCCCTTTTCCCTCAATAGCTGCTTCTTCCACTACTACTTGAGCTGCAAATTCACGCAGCCGTGATCTCGAGTGTAAGGACGCTTTGCTCGATGATAATTTCCTTTTCTTCAGACATGACGAGACGTACTCTTGCACAGAAACCTCAATAACAAATCAATTTATAACACATACCTCAAATCTCCTGCTTTTGACCTACATGTACAACCCTTCTAGACCCAGCATCAAAACCCTCTATAAATACCTCTAACCATCAAAACTCTCTGTATCCTTAAGTCCAATACCATAGCACTGTAACTTCTAGTAGTCTCAGATAGTCTTGATAGTCCCGTTTACAGTTCTGGGTTAAACCCAGTTAGTGTCACTTTCAATTTGAAACTACTAGTTAGCTTTTATTGTTGGTGATGATTTCAGGAATTAACCCTTTAGCCCCAAGGGTGATCAAAGGGAAGCAGGCAGATCATGAAAATTTGAAGTTGATCAAAATGTATCCAAATGTATAGAGAAAAGAATTTGGATGTCACTTTGGACCTTCATCTTTAATTCAAAGTAAAAACAATTAACCACAATAAGAATTACGATTTTAGATGAGTACTGTGGTGTATAAAGACCCGTGAGGTTTGCCAACCGGAAACTGGATAGCGACAAATATTTTTCTACATCCCACTTCCGTTTCTACCAAAATGACTTCGGTTTTGTGGCTGATTGTGTTGAATAGGTATTGAGAAGCACTCCAACATCACATTTTACAATGATAAAATTCGAAAAGGGATTAACAAGACCCGGGACATGATCATGTGAGTGTTGTCGATCCAAAAAGGCAAAATGTTTGAATTACTAGTACAGTGAATCTCAATGAAGTCTATCTCAATTGTTGAAGAAATTTCGATTGGAATCGTAAACTACACCTGAAAGCTCTTGGAAGCTTTCATAAATAGTTTCTTCAAATATATCTTGGAATATATTCAATTGCACTGACTACAGGGCTCCAACTACATTTGTAGGATGTATAGCAACGTTTAGTGTGAGCAACATGACATATTAACGAACCGAACATAAACTTTTGCTCACCTACTGCACAGATTCTTTAGGAATTCATCTCTTTCAGAACTGAAACTGCCTCTCACCTGGAGCAGTTATTATTATCTTTCATCTGATGTCAATATTGGCATTGAAATGCTGTTGAAATGGCCTTCTAAGCGAGTTTAAAACGAAGGAGAAACATGGCGCCTAAAAACTGCTACCAAATATTAATATGGATAGACTTCGTTCCAGGCCACTCGGTTGAAGCACAGGCAGCCCAAGGCAAGACGATTATAGAATTGCCTCAAACCAAAAATAAACACATCAGTGATCAACAGTAACAACTTCTTAACACACAGGTAATATTTCATGACTTTATTTCCTTTATTTCCTACAGTTTCAGAATTTTTCTAAAAAAATCCCATACATTCCTTGTAAAAATCATTAGCTTGGACTGCCTGTGGTTAAAGTGGAACTTCGTGTCTTCCATGTTTCTATTCGAATTTATCAATGAAAGCACACATTTTTAAGGGGCTGGATAAAATTATTTTGCATAAGGTATCAGGCGCCCTTCAAGAGCGCTTCCAAAAACTTTCAATTGCGCGCGTTTAATTCAAGAAAACCCCTACAAAGTATATATTTTCTGAAAGCTTAATAAACATATAATGTAGAAAACAGCTTGATTTTCCTTATTATTAAATACTCTTATTTATTGTGATTTTAATCCAATTTGACCATACCTTATACCTGGAGCTTCTATCCCTCGGGAATTTGACGGAAATCCGCACTGAAACGAAAAGTGTCTCAGTTTACTGATATCTTATTCCGTCGCCAAAATAATCAGCTGCAAAGATCTGGAACACCTTTTTTAGGGGTTGAAGCAATTCCGCATTATTACAAGGCAGGCATTGGTTGATCATTTGCATGGCGTTAAACCTCTACAATGTAGTCAGTATTATGTCAGTTGTGTCAACACGAGAAGCCCAATAATTTCTCATACACGGTAAAAAAGACGAATCGAACGCACTTCACTAATCTATGATTACTTCTAGTTAATATATTTTGAGTAAGAAGACGTTAACTGAGGGCAAATATGGAGCCGTAATACCCACTAGACTTTCCATATTGCCCTGTACAATACCTGTTTGACATTCCATACCGCTGCCTTATGATATGACACTAGAAACTGGTTTATCCAGTTGCCTTCAATTGTCACAATTCTTTCATTTTACCCAATCACATTAAAATATGTAATTGGCTTCCACGCGTGATTTCTTTTCAGATTCTATTTACCTTGCTAGCACTGGCTCCCCGATAAAAATACGTTTGAAATGGAACAGAAACCCATGAATTAAGAAATCTATTGTTTAATAAATCCCTTATTAGATGTTTTTCCAGGTATTATATACGTAATGATATTTCATTGCTCGCATTTTTCCTTGCCCCTGCGGAGCACGGAAAAATACATTCGCAACTCTTAAAATATCAGCACGTAATACCTGGAAAAACACCTAATAAGTGGTTTATATTTAACTATACCTGTGGAATCATTTCAGTTAACCATAATTTCCGTTTGTTGCTCTAGGATATGTCTAAGGAAACATTGGCGCATGCGCGTAGTCAGAAAAGTTCATGCTGTGCTACCGTGAATCCTTTACAATCAGAGAAACTGGGTAATATTGACAACAACGTGACGCCATTCTCTGACTGCAAACACCATGTCCAAACTCAGATTGAACTTACGGATCATGTCGGAATTCACTCTGGAGAGAAGCCATATAAATGTAACCAATGTGGAAAGTCCTTCACAAAGAATAGCAACCTAACTAAACACGCTCGAATACATACGGGAGAGAGGCCATTTAACTGTGAGCAGTGTGGTAAGTGCTTCAGGGATTCCAGTGTCCTCGCAAGACATGTTAGAGGGCACACTGGAGAGAAGTCACATAAATGTAAGCAGTGTGGAAAGTGCTTTGGACGGTCGGATACCCTAACTCAACATGTTCGAATACACACGGAAGAGAAGCCATTTAACTGTGAGCAGTGTGGTAAGTGCTTCAGGCGGTCGGATACCCTAACTCAACATGTTCGAATACACACGGAAGAGAAGCCATTTAACTGTGGGCAGTGTGGTAAGTGCTTCAGGCGGTCAAATACCCGAACTCAACATGTTCGAATACACACGGGAGAGAAGCCATATAACTGTAAACAGTGTGGAAAGTGCTTTGGGGAGTCTCGTAACCTAACTCAACATGTTCGAATACACTCTCGGGAGAAGCCATATAAATGTAAACAATGTGGAAAGTCTTTCACAAAGAATGGCAACCTAACTGAACACGCTCGAATACACACAGGAGAGAAGCCATTTAACTGTGAGCAGTGTGGTAAGTGCTTCAGGCGGTCGGATACCCTAACTCAACATGTTCGAATACACACGGAAGAGAAGCCATTTAACTGTAAGCAGTGTGTAAAGTGCGCTGGGGAGTCTCCTAACCTAACTCAACATGTTCGAATACACTCTTGGGAGAAGCCATATAAATGTAACCAATGTGGAAAGTCTTTCACAAAGAATGGCAACCTAACTAAACACGCTCGAATACATACGGGAGAGAAGCCATTTAACTGTGAGCAGTGTGGTAAGTGCTTCAGGGATTCTAGTGACCTCACAAGACATGTTACAGGGCACACTGGAGAGAAGTCACATAAATGTAAGCAGTGTGGAAAGTGCTTCGGGCGGTCGGATACCCTAACTCAACATGTTCGAATACACACGGCAGAGAAGCCATATAACTGTAAGCAGTGTGGAAAGTGCTTTAAGCACTCTGGTACCCTAACTCAACATGTTCAAATACACTCCCAGGAGAGGCCACATAAATGTATGCAGTGTGGAAAGTGCTTTGGACGGTCGGATACCCTAACTCAACATGTTAGAATACACACTGGGGAGAAGCCACATAAATGTAAGCAGTGTGGAAGATGCTTCAGGTATTCTACTAGCCTAACTCAACATTTTCGAATACACACGGAAGAGAAGCCTTATAACTGTAAGCAGTGTGGAAAATGCTTTAGGCGGTCCAGTAACCTAACAAGACATGTTCGAACACATGGAAGAGGACACAACATTGAAATGAAGTCTCTGCAAGTAGTGTTGAAGCCGAATTATACGGTGGCCGTAGATAACCTTTTATAGTTCACCACTAAATTTTCCCCGCGTCCTCTTATTGAACAAAAGCGATCACGTGACGTGATAGTGTTCATCTGCGACTTCGCACTCTCAGGCATTATTGTTCACCACAAAGTTCTCAGTTTCTGATTGGATGAAATTGATCACGTGACGTGATAATTTATTCCGTGGAAGCAAACTATCGGGTGTTACAGTTCACCACAAAATTTTGGCTCGCGCTCATTGGTCAAAAGCGATCATGTGACGTCATCGTTGTCTTCCGCGGATGCAAACTATCAGTTGTTATTGTTCACCACAAAATTTGGCGCACGCTCATTGGCCGAAAGCGATCACGTGACATCATAGTTGTCGTTTGCGGAGGCAAACTATGAGACAATAGTGTCCGCTGAGAGCGGAAGACACTTTTGTGATGAACAGTAACGACAAATAGAGTGTGCATGTCTCGGAACTATCGGCTGATAGATTCCCTTGGAAATTTGATGATCTTATTTTAAAGTGCCTATGAACAATAAACTTTTATTTTAGATATCAATTCTAAATCAAGTGAATAGTAGAATGGTAAAATATATCTGCAATCACTTCTTAGTGGTTGTGAATGGACGTTTCTACTGATATAGGAAAACAAATTTCTAACATCATTTTATTTCAACCATGGGTATAACACTGATAATTTGAAAAATTCGTTTAATTGTAACAAACAAAAAAAGTATAATAATTGATGCCTCCCCTGACGTCATGTAATTAGCATTTTGGATATCAAAACCTCCTGAACTCAGCGGCACAGCATTGAAAGCAAGATATATTGTACCATTCTACTATTTACTTGATGTAGAATTGATATCTAAAATAGAAAAATAAGGTTCATAGGCACTTTAAAGTGACACTACGACGAAATTCGACCATTTTCTTTTCTACTCTTTTGTCTTCCAAAACGACACAGTGTCAAATACCCAAAGCAGTGAAAAATTTTGCAGAGAGTTTACCGTCGAAATTACGTCCGACATTACTGAAATGTGTTCCAAATACTTTGCGATTTTCGACCAGCATCATGTTGCATACAGATAGTCTGAGAGCGAAAATCTTTTTTATTTCGCCTTCTCATTCATTTATTTCAACATTTTACAACTTTCAGCGATTTGTGGTGTTAAATATAAAGGAATCTAACCATATCTTGTTACTATTACACAGATAGAACAGTTAAAACCCGCGAGGCAAAGATAAACGATTATTCGAAACCACATATTTTTGTTATGTACAAATCAGTGCAACAAACCGGAAGTAAAGTTCCGGTCAAATGAGTAAACGTTTATGGTTATAAATCGGTTGTGCTTTGAGGAAAACGTTTGAAATTTTGCAGTGAGGTATTACATGTTAATAGATCACATCGCAGTTAAAATGTCCACTTCAGCGTTCAGTTGTAATTGCGAAGTGGCAGCTAACTTCTGCGAGTCGAACTGGCAGCTGCCAGGTCATTTTGAGATGGCAGCTAACTTCAGCCCGGTC
Organism: Actinernus sp. WN-2022; assembly: GCA_030867875.1. Classification (NCBI taxonomy): domain Eukaryota; kingdom Metazoa; phylum Cnidaria; class Anthozoa; order Actiniaria; family Actinernidae; genus Actinernus; species Actinernus sp. WN-2022. Next base: position 89,595,046 of record JAOWCC010001634.1, read on the forward strand.
AGATAGCCTGATGATTTTTATAGGCATAAATAAAAATAAATAAATGGTTTATTTTACGTCGAAGATACAGGAAGCCGTTACCGGGTCTCCCAAGCCTGAGGGCTTATGTTTAAGTAATGGTCCAGAAAAGAACTGTAGTAGAATCCATTGTTCTGCGGCAATGAGCCTCCCCCACATACGATTTTGCGTGAATATGCCTTAAGTGCTTTAGGAGGTATCTATAGTCCAAACTACATCTCGAAAATAAAGTATTTTTTATGCTATTGGCTCTTTTTTCTGTGGAAACGCAGAGAAGCCATAATCCAGCCAATCGGATATAGAGAAAACAAAGGATTTTTCAATCACAAATTTGAGAACTTTCCCCACACACGATATTCTTCGAAATTAAACCATAGGTAGCTTGATTATAAATAAATTCAAACCACAAAAAATATCGAATGAAAATGCATTATTTCGATGGGTTTCTATTGAATTTATAAGTATCAACCAATGAAATTACGAGGAAGAATAATAGAAAATTAACACCTTTTAACATTCCTTGCCGTAGACACTACAGTTCTTATCTGGACCATTACTTAAGTATTCCGACGAACTCCATGGTCGAATTGGAATTTAGGTTGGTTTTTGAGGAGAGAGGAAAACCGGACAACCCGGAGAAAAACCTCGGAGCAAGGGCGAGATACCAACGAACTCAACTCACATATGGCGCCACGTCCGGGATTCGAACCTGGGCCACAGAGGTGAGAGGCGAAGCGCTTAACCACTGCGCCACCCCGGCTCCCCGAAGTTAACGTCGTTATTGTGGTATGTAAGTTTTGATAACCCGTATAACGTAATGCTCGCGTCGATCCATCTACTTTGAAAGAACTTTGCCGAATAAATGAAGTGTTACCGACTCGCGTGCTTTGTTCTATTATCAATTGATAACTTTTAAAAGCAAACTTCCTGAATAAACAGCTGATCAATTCATAACCTATTAGAAGTTAAAAAGAAAGTGCAAGGGACTCGCGTGCTTTGTTTATTCTGTAATCGGATCAACGTTCTAACTAAGAAACCTTTTTGAATAAACATCTTATTTATAGTTTATATAACTTTATAACAAGTTCTTACAGTGTAAAGTGTCAAATTGATGTAAAGATACTTATGTTCGCTTTATCAAGCCACTGGTAAATACTTGTAAATAAAACGTGTATTTCATGTGACAGCTGTACAAAATAAATGCAATGTGAGAATTACTATCTCGATAAACAAATCTCCACAGAAAAGGTGTACGAGTTTTAATGAGCTGATTAGATTTATATAAAAAAGCCTTTATTCAGTGCGTTGACATGTAATGCCTCTAGCTATTTTCTGAGGGGGAAGTACGAATACAATTCACTTGCGATTTCGCCCCTCTTTGGGGGGGGGGGGGGGGGGGAGGGGAGCGAATTAACTAAGAGGGGGGGATTACTAGCGATCTCGCCTCGGGGAGGGCGAATTCACTAGCGATTTCGCCGGGGGGTGGGGGGTGGCGAAGTCGCTGTGACACCGGGATACGTCAAACTGTCGGAGAGTGCATTAGAAAATGCGCCCAGCAAAAATCCACAGGCACTACCCAGGCACTCCTACGTAGCATTGAAGTTGGCGGACCTTTCACGTTTTGGGCCATGGATTACATGGGCCCTTTCCGGAGACTGCACGCGGTAACGGTCACATTTTGGTCGTGGTTGATCACTTCACCAAGTGGTGTGAAGCGTTCCCCGCCAAGGACACGGTAACTCCTCTTTTGATCACTAACGTTTTTTCGCGCTTCGGTCCCCCGGTAGTGCTTCACTCCGATCAAGGTCGAAAGCAACCTTATGCACGAAATTTGTGACGTCATGGGCGTCACCAAAGCCAGAACTACGGCTTACCACCCCAAGTCCTCTATGTACACAATACCAGTCCTCACGAGTCCACCGGCCGGGGTTTCACCTTGAGGACTAGACGGGGTTTCCAGTCCGCGCAATTAGTTCGAGTCTGAGGCGCAGCCGAAGACTGGAACTATTAATTATTCACGAGGTAATATTGTTTTTTATCGCCAAATATTAGGTTTTGAGAATTATAAATTGAGGGTTTGGAATTGGAACGAACTCGCTGTTTGTTTTTATTTAACATAAAGATTTTACTAACGAACAGGTGTGCAAATATGAAAGGTATTTCGCGGAGAATTTTAAAACGTTGATGCAACTAGACATTAAAAGTTACGTCACTTGTTTTTTGTTGTTTTTTCAATACTTTTAATACCATAGATGCTGACAATTGCGTAGACTATTGTATTGTATTGTATTGCTATGCAAATTTGAGACGAGTCAGCAAATGTTCGCATTTTGAAAAAAATAATAACGCAGTTTACCATGGCTTCCTACGAGAGCGACGAAGATAATTTTCGTCCACTCGAACGGTTCAGAAAAAGTCGTTCGTCTAAAGAAGAGCAAGAAATGTTGAAAGAAGCAGTGCCACTCACGACAAGATACAAAAATAAATGGGCGGTAAATTGCTTCAAAGAATGGATAAAAGAAAGGAAAAACAAAGTTGCCACATTGGAGCCAACAAGCTTGGGTATAAACCTAAAAGCTATCGATGACCTCGTTTACGAACATTGGGAGAACATTGACAGCCTCGTCATTAAACTTCTGGCTGGGAAAATTCGTACAAGAAGTAGCGAATAAGAAGGGAGAACATTATCCGGCGCGGACGCTATACCAAATTGTAGCTGCACTAAAACGACATTTAGAGGCTAAAAATAGGACGGACGTGAACATGCTGGATAAGGTGAACGAATGGTGAGCATTTCTATATGTACAATTTCTATTTGTTAGTCGTAAATCTGTCGCATTTGAAACCAAGGCGAAAATCCAGTACCGTATTGTGAGTGAGTAATGAAATATAACTTCGTGTGATATTTATTTGTCGATTTATTTTACAGTTTCAGTGCATGGTCTTCGCATTGGAATTATGCTTCGGATGGCCCTATTAGAAACATAAGAAACAGCCATGTTAAGCTGTATGTTTGCTAATTTTTGTGTGTAATAAAGTTAGTATTACAATCGTTTGCAATATGATGATTACAGTGTAATTTTGCAACTTGACAGAGAACTGGGACTCATTTCCATAACTGGAAACGTTTAGCATAACTGGAAAACGTTTTCCAGTTATGCTGAACGTTTCCAGTTACTCTGCCTTGTACTGGTATTGGTACTGGTACTCGTACTCGTACTGGTACTCGTACTCGTACTCCCACGTGAATAATTAATGAGTAGGTGAATCTTAAATCCAATGTGAGTTTTGAAAAGTATTCAAGTGTAGTTGCTAACGTAAAACACCGCCACGCTGTAACCAGAATACGAATTTCGGCACATAAGTTGCCGGTTGAAACTGGTCGATATATAAATATTTCCTTACGACGCTCGAGTTTGTGATACTTGTGATGGTAACAAAATTGGTAATGAATTACATAATGCATTTGAGTGTAACCATTATAAATTAACTAGTCGTAGCTATCGCTAAAGTGCCAACGAAAACAAAAACCCAGAAAAATTGCCTCCGCCTGATCTGAATATGATACGCTGATAAACGAGAATAGCAATTATATTTATAGTTTGTTTATATTTTAATAAATCACGATGGAACACTTTGTAAATGTGCATTAGAAAACTTAACTGTATATTTCACTTCATAGTTATTCCTGACATTTTACTCTTATGGCACTTTGAGAATACATAAAATACAGTGCCTTGCAGCATATAACAGCCAGGCGATGAGGGAGAGCAGAGGAATTTAGAGCTGTAGAATAAGAAATATGGTTAGAGCCTTAGAGGATACGGAGTGCTCGACACTGAATGTTTTGAAAGTTTGTCAAAGGGGATATTAGTGCTCCAACTGGGCTTCAAGAAACAAGAAAACAAAGGGTTTATCATGTTTATTGTATTTATTGAAAATATTGTTAACGAAAGTCATTAAACAATTACAAGTATAACACATCTTAAATTGGCTCTGACTTTGGTTTACAGGACATTACATTACATTACATTTTCACAGAGTGATCGAGATTTTTACTGCATATCCACATATCCTCGGGCATCGGCTTTATAGTGCTGCCGCCTCGTCAGCCTCGCGTCTTCGCTCGGCTGACTCGTTGGCAATATTAAAACCCAAGTGTTTACAGATGTAGAAATAATTAGTATCAAAGAGATTAATTGTTGGGTTGACCATGAACTCAATGTTCACATCTCTAGTCCTCTAGGTGTCTGAGTCAATGTAAACATATTGCTGGACTAACTTGAACTAACGAGAAAGAGATGTTCGATGTGAACACGCTGGTTCGATTTTAGCACTTTTTGCTCGATTTTGAACCAAATGGTTCGATTATTCACGGTACAGAATTACTCACAGTTCAACACCACAAAAATAAAGCAAATTATTTAAGCAAATCAGAATGTTTTCAATGCGAAGAAAGGAATACTTTACCTCGTCCTCGCTGTCGACATTCGTATTCAGCACCGCCACTTCGACGATCAACACGACCACGTGAGATCCATGACGTCACACGCAAAAACTCGCGCTGTGATTGGTTTTATTTCCTTCTATTGTTACATTACAATTTTCGATCGAGATTTTTTCTGCCTGCAAAATACCTTGTGTGCCTCGTACGCGCATCGGCTCTATAATGCTGCCGCCTCGTGATCCTCGCCTCTTGGCTCGGATCGCTCGTTGGCAATAAGGATGAGAGGTTTTTCTCAAATCTACTATAATATTAACGATAGTTTTCGTTTCTTCGACAATAAATCCTTATTTTTATATCTTTTTTCAGTGAAAGATGAATCTATTATGAAACTTTCTTCAAAGTACTTTTATGAGATTTTGGAGTTATCGAAAGAATTATTATAAGAAGAATCGATGTTAAATTGTACATGTTTTGACATTTATTTAGTATATGTTCTATTGTAATTTTGCCAATGTATATCTGTAGAGATATAAGGTTTAATAAATTATTTTTTATTAGCTATAATTAGCTTATCAACCGGACATACCGTAAATACGAAACGTATAGACCAGTTCGCGGTAAATTCAGACATTTTGAAAGGGGTGCAAACATGGCGCGAAATACAGTGTTTGTATGGGAATGGATGGAAATCCTATGCCAAGCCAATCAAATCTGTAAAATCGAATTTCTGAAATATTCTTCAGATACAAACTTAAAGTGCATATGAAGCTTATTTTTTTATTTTAGATATCAATTCTACATGAAGTGAATAGTAGAATGGTAAAATCATATATTTTGCTTTGAATGCTGTGCCGCTGAGTTAAGGAGGTTTTAATATCCAAAATGCTAATTACATGACGTCAGGGGAGGTATCTGCGATCACTTCTTAGTGGTTGTGAATGGGCGTTTCTACTGATATAGGAAAACAAATTTCTAACATCATTTTATTTCAACCATTGGTATAAGACTGATAATTTAAAAAAAATGTTTAATTGCAACAAAAAAAATTGTATAATAATTGATGCCTCCCTTGACGTCATGTAATTAGCATTTTGGATATTAAAAAACCTCCTTAGCTCAGCGGCACAGCATTCAAAGCAAGATATATTGTACCATTCTACTATTTACTTGATGTAGAATCGATATCTAAAATAAAAAAATAAGCTTCATAGGCACTTTGAAATACCAGGTAAAAGATTAACATATCGAAATTTGAGGGATGTACATGTAGCTGTGCTGGGAAGCGTGCAATCGTGTTTTCAGTTTCCCATACGACAATGTATGGAAAACTGAATACAGGATTGCACGCTTCCCAGCACAGCTACATCCCTCAAATTCCGATATGTTAATATTTTACCTGGTATCTTAAGTTTGTATCTGAAGAATATTTCAGAAATTCGATTTTACGGATTTTATTTGGCATCGGATTCCCATCCATTCCCATACAAACACTGTATTTCGCGCCCATTTCAAAATGTCGGAATTTACCGTCTATTACATACATGTACCATGTAACATATAAGACAAAGAAAGATATGTAATTACTGACTCGAGTTCTATGTTGTCTGACTAAATTCAGTACGTTGCATATTAGCCATTTCGTAAACTGATAAAGGACTGGGACCGACTGTATAAAATTAATCGAATTAAAAAATAATGTTGGAAATTGAAAAAGGAACCGCACGACATGAAAAATCAATATCCTGCAAGCCAACGGTGTTGAAAAAAAATATCCTGCAAGCGGAAAAGCTTTGTTCTGGCTCCGCTTTTTTCGCAAAAAAAAATTCTGCAACAACACTGCTGAAGAAAAAAAAATCGAGCACAGACAAGAACACCCACCCCCCCCCCCCCCCCCCCCCCCTCAAAAGTCAAATGGTCGGCCCCTTAGTATGTTTTGCAAGTTTGAGTAAAATAAGAACAGACTAGCACGCTTTTGAAAATCACAAAAATAAGAGAGTTCAGTATGGATCTCTCAGGGCAGAGGGTGGGAATTCGATAGTTGATAGTCCCATGGGTACGGGTAGGTTCCTGGGGTGGAGTGATTTGAAATCTGCCTTCGTCCCGCGGGTGGGCCAGTATGTTTGCCTAATCAAGTCGAACTCGCTGAGTCACTGGGTAAGGGATTACTGCGTCAAAAATCGAGCGCGAGAATCGAAGCGAGAGGCGAGTTCGACTTGTTTCACTTGCAGGAAATTGAATCGGGGGATTTTATTTTGGCGCGAAAACACGTTTCAGGGGCGGAGCTTACATTTCGCGCCTTTGACAAACTCTTTCTGAGTACAATCAAATTGTAAATACCACATCCACGGTTGACTGACTTCCGTGCGGCAGCTAGTTAAAACCGAGATTATATCCCCCGTCCTGTCGGCTGGCGCTATGGTGTCATTACTGTCATGCTATGTCCGGAATCGTCAGGATTATAATTGAGCTTCATCTTTCTTTTTTCTTCTGGTTTTGTATAATTATGTTTATGGAAGCGTTTTCATATCTTCTAATGATATGAACTGGAATGCATATTTAAATTTTGTTTTGACCACAACATACTGCATGGGGTATGCATAACACAGGCGTCCCGGTATTTTCGTGCTGTCTCTGCGAAATTTTAATATACGGTCTTCGGTCTTCCTGTGGTAGAATGCATACCACAGGAAGCCCATTCTTAACATCCCTTCCGCCATTTTGTTTGGTTTTGCCAGTCGAGTGAACGTGTGGTGTTTCTTCTCTATTTCGGTAAGTATTTTGACGTTGTTCCATAGCATACTTAACAAAACGTTCTCTAGAATGGAAGGAGGTGAGATACAAAAAACCTTAAAATTTGTGTGTTCAATTTAAGTGTAATTTTGTAAAATGTATGGCGAGTGCCTCCACCTTGCATTTTATTGGATCCCATTTGGATTGCTCTGACAAATAATTCCATTGTTTTAGGGTTAGGGTTTCTATTGTTTCGGGTTAGGGTTTCTATTGTTTCAGGGTTAGGCATTGTTTGGATAGTCAGTACCATTCCAGGTTCCGAGGAGGTGAAGGCCGCCCTGACAGGGGCCTCCAACCAGTACACTGTCAGTGTCAGTATGTTGCCCTAATTCCGGCCGGTTTTTTTATTTTTCATTATAACTTACGTTAGAATAAAAGCATCGATCAGGATATTTCCCACGAGATTAGCTTATTCCTTCATTGACCCTATTGTAAAGTTTTGATTCGTTTTTCTTCAACGATTTAACCAAGTTATTTCTAAAAATATTGTTCAAATTGGTTGCCCTAGCTAATTCCGGTAGGGTTGCCCTAATTCCGGCCGATAAGAATAAAGATGTGTACTTGAAGTTTTGGCGATATTTTCTCAGCTTATTTCAACTAGAAACTCTGTGGCTGCTTGTCAAGGTATTCGAGATGAAAAAATATGAATCAGGATCCCTGTATTACAACAACTGCGCCCACAATGACAACTGCGCCCACGATGACAACTGCTGACTTGTTCGCTCAATTGCTCATCTTTGAATATTGCAAAATGGTTCGCATTGTCATTGTGAATGCGGTGGAGAGGGCTATCATGAATTTCAGATACGCCCACCTGTTTCTATGACCCTCAGAGTAACGAGAGTACGGCAATAAACACGATAAAAATGCTTGTTTACAGTTTATTATGGGCTCCAAAATTAGAAACCATACCGGCATTAACCGCCATGCCGGAATTAGGCACACCAAATGAAAATACAGGCGGACTTTTAATTGAAGTTGCACTCCGTAATTTGAAACCGTTCAGACTAATTTTTCCTTTCAGAACTGAGGTAATCTTTAGAGTTTCATCTTTGCCAAAAATTAACATTTCACATACCCTACTTTGCGAGAAAACGCTTCTGTTGCTTTATTACCTAATTCAAAGTGCAGTCAAAAGACACACTTGGAGAAATTGAGACTTGACTTACCTTTACAAAAGCTTGGATTTCCCCGCCTAAAAAGACGGCAGGAAGCCCACAACAATAGTTTACGAAAGCAAACTAATCAATAATTATCGGATTGTGTCGTTTGTTATTTATTTATAGTTTACGGAGAATAATAGAGTTTTAAAGACAAAGTGGCTGGAATTGGGACTGGCCAGAATTAGGGCAACATACTGTACTAGTCGCCATGCAACCTTCTAAAAGCCTAGCCCAAAATTTCAAAAAACCCCAACCATTTCGAACCCCAAATCATTCATAGAACGAGTGTGAATACACCTGAGCTATAATGAGGTGCAAGACGACGACTATCAATTCCAAAGACGCATGCGGTCAGGAGAGAACATGGCAGGTCTCTCTCTTTCTCGAGGAAATTTCTGTAATTTCATGATAAGACCTATATTGCAATGTGTTTAGGGACCCGGTCAAATTCACTAAAGCCCCCAGCCCCTTCCTCAGGCCTGAAAATGAAAATGATCAAAGTCCATGTTGTTGCTACCACAGTGAGCCTGAAGCAAATAGGCAAGGCAGCAGTAATGCACCTATCAATGTCAACCCCGAAGGTGGGGGGGGGGGGGGGGGGGGGGGGGGGGGGGGGGGGGGAGGCCGGGCAGGATGTGGGGCATTTGACTTTTTGGGGAAATCTTTGGTCAAAATCCCCACCCTGGGGACTAAATTCTGGGTCAAAACGGATCAAATCCCCCACCCTTGTATGAAATTGATTTACACAAATTCAAGAAGTATTTTGAATGATCTATAGTAAATAGGAATGAAGCGTTGAAGTATTAAATTAAGTTATATTTTAATGTGAACTGGACGGTAAACCTACCTTTTAGACGAATCCAAATGGCCGACTAACATGAGGCACCGATATTTAGTACCAGTCCCCTCTCTTCCAAAAGTCAAATGTTCCCACCCTGGGGTCCCAGGCTCCTGTTCAAATTCCCCAGGGGGACACCAAGAATGGTCGAATGCCCCACATCTGCCGGCCTTCCCTCCCCCTGTGGGTTTACATTGAAAGGTGCATAATAATCTGTGTAGTGGGGCAGATTTTTTGGTGAATTTTATAGCACATTGCATTGTGGTTATGTACAAGGACAAAAAAATCAGTGTGTGCAGACCATAATGCAACCTGAGCATTATTTTAGTAAATAAATTGTGATCATCTTCGTTTGTATTTTTACCACAATTCCTTCAGTGTTCCTTATTAGTCTCATGTTTTGATATGAAATTGACTAAAACAGTGAGTTTAACTCACAAAATATGTTTTGTAACTTAATTGAGAACAGCAGTCGTTTTTTTTGCTGGGAATTTATTGATATATCAGGACAAACTGAAAGTAAATTGGAACAAATTTTGAGAAAATACACCACAGCTCAAATGATAGCCCCAAAACTACAAAATAGAGTCATCTGTTAAAGACATACATATATACATACAAGTGGCATTTTTATCACCCAGTAATCTATTTCCTGCCAAAGTGCTACGTACTATAGGTTCTCTTCTAATACACTTCCTTAACTGAGCGGAGCAGCTTTCTCTACCTGTTAGGTATACTAGTAATAATAATAGTAGGACATACAGTACCACCTGAAATTATTGATGTATTTACTGTCAGTGGCTTTACTCATGCAATAACCACAGTTATAACATGACCTAAGAAATTTCTGCAATCTGATTGGCTAAGAGGAGTGGTATTTCAACGTAATAGTGAAATTACAACTCCAAGGAGTGGTATTTCAAACTCCGGGGGGCCACTCACGTACATGACGTAAGTGAGATGTGCGGTGGTACCGTGTCCAGGTTTGAGCCCAATTTCGCAAACTAAGTCTTGTTTTGGAGCAAATCATCTATCAATTCCATTTAATTTTCCTAAATTTCATGGAAATTCTGGTTAATAAGAATACTTTTTTTTTTTTTGCAAACCGGGTCGGGCTCTGAATACAAAACCTCACATACCTACCCTTTATTATGCAAGCGGTGCCCCCCTGGTTTGAAGCTCGGTTACAGGTACGTCGCCGAGCGGGTGCAGAAAACTACAAAGCTACGGAAATTTACGGTGGCAAATGCCTGGCTTTTGATGGCTAAAATTGAAGAGTTTGGTATAGAAATGAACAGGAATGTCATCTGTGTCTCTGGTAATGGAATCTTGGGGTGATTTGAGAAAGTTCAAAGTGATTTTCAAGTCTTCGAGTGACCATGCAGTTGACAGACGAGGAAAGTTTGATTCAGTGAATGAAAACGGAACCGAAAATTGACGTTCATCTCGATTAAACAACTGCCCAGGAACAGCTGACATTATACAAGGACAAAATACCAACAAAGTAAGCCAAGTTGACTTTTAAATTTTCTTTTAATTGTTTTCTTTTTAAGCCATTGAAATATTTGGAAACTCGCTCGCATGTGACCCGTTGCCGTAAGCAGTTGATTCAAATTATCTTGTTCAAGTTAATACCTAAAGAAAAATACTTTCTTGTACTATAAAGTTTAAAGAACTTGGAATTTCATTTCCAGCTGCGACAGTGTCATTTCAGTTTTCTGGTTTTGAGACGTATTAACAGTTACTGTTTTTTAAAATAAAACAGCGAAGTGACAACTGTTTAATTGTTTGACTTCAGTTTGTGCTCGATGAACTGCCTGAAATCAAACTTCGCTCTTTGCTAGTGTCAATGTACCAGAAATTGACTTTTTTCACAGGTTAATTATAGCCATTCTTTCTTAGCTCCAGTCGATTATTAAGCCTTTCTTTGAGATTTGGCTGTTCAATTTGGCAAGCTAAATATCTGCCAAACGCACCGGCTTACAGGATTTTCACTTGTCATTAGCTCAAACTCAAACTGTCAAAGAAGTAAACAAATTCGGTGCACCAGTTGAGAGAACATCTGATTGTCTTTTTCAGTAAATTTCTTAGGTCATATTATAAACAAATAATAGCATTATATGTACGTGATATTTGGCATAAATACCGCTCATGATATTTCAAAATTGTTCGTAATATCACTTGCCGAAGCGGCTCGTGATATTACGAACAATTTTTATGCCAAATATCACTACACCTCATGCTATTACCTATACTAATACCTCAGTGTAAGCCATGGTCAAATTATTCCACGTCCATGGCTGGCCATATTTTGTGTTTAAAAGGACTAGAACAAGAAACGCTTCAGAATAAGCTTCTCAAGTCGCAGTTAATCGTTAGACTATTGTGTTAGGACCACAGCTTTTTTACTGCTGCTGTTTACCGTGGCTTTTTTACCACGGTAAGACCTTGGTCATGCCGCGGTCTTACTGCAGTCAATGGACGCGGTTTGACCACGTCCAATTTACATATGTGTCAATAATTTCAGATGTGTATAACTACACAGTCTTAGGTACGTGTAAATATTAATAATTATACAATTATTTTTGACTAAAAAAAATACCCTCTTTTTTCCTTGCAGGATTACGTAAGGATGGGAGTGCGAACTGGAATGTTACATTTTATAATTCTGGCAAAGTTCTGTTCGATTACAATACAACCACTCATGAAGTTGTATGGCAACATATCCCAGATCTCCCTTTTGATGTAAAAGTAGGTACAATTAGGCAATAAGAATATTTTGTTATCCTTGTTTTACATGTACATTACCATAGCCCATGTCTAGCAATTAAGGCACATACTTTTAGTGGGTTTTTAGGTTTTAGGTGGTTTTTGGAAGGTGACAATGGAGCACATGCAAGGAAGCATGAGAATTTGAGGCCCAGAGAAACTACTTTACTCTGGATGTTAATGGTTGTTTTCTACTTGTGTGTTTTCATAAGGGCCATCAGTAAATGCTGAGATAAGCTTTGCTCCTCGCTGGCTACACTTCATGTCTTAAACTTGGCTTTAATAGAGAGATATAGCTAATTAAACATCGAGTAGAATCGCTTAATTATTATGCACAAGGTTGAGTTTTTGTAATATTCGATTTCCTCTTTTGATCACAAAGAAGCTTCCAGTCTCTGCCAAACATTTCATACAGTGCATGTACCTGTGCTGTGCCTTCTGGAATTCTTTGGACATTATGCTATTATTTTAATCTTTTGACCTTAATGTGTCCATCAATATCGACTAGCCTTAGTTCCTGTGATGGTGGAAATGCATCTAAAGGAGGTAATGGATTAGTTAGTAAAATTTTATTATAAAGCTGGGTAAGGTCCTCAGGAGATTATTTTCTTTTGCGCGCATTGCGCATGCTATAAACTAAGTGAATTGACACCTTAGGGAGGATTTATAATTATGTTATGTATAGAGGGTGTGGCAATTTTAGGGGGGGGGGGGGGGGCACAATTTTTTTGCAGTAGGATTTATGGGGCTTTCAAAAATATTCTGGGATATCGGAAAAAGTTATAAGGGGGCTATATTCCTTAAAGTGTCTTTGCTATAGCGAACCTTAAGCCTGCAAATACAGCTGTCTCACATCAGGAGCTACACTTATTAAACATGTGCCCCAAGAGAGACCAAGACTGGGACATCATACAGTGATGATGGGATGAAAAAGTATTTCTCATCGAATGGGTAGTTCCATCAAATATCCATACCCCTACCATGGGCAGCATTTTGGAATTCTGGTTGTGAGGGGGGGGGGGGGAGGGGGGCAGTGGGGGATTCTGGTTCTGGAATTCTGGTTGCGAGAGGGGCTATCCAATCCTGGAATTCTGGATGAAAGGGAGGGTTTCTTGGGTCTGGAATTTTGGATGAAAGAGGGGGGTTTCTGGGATGGGAAAAACTTGTTGAAAGAGGAGGGCTTTTCAAGTGCAAAAATCCAGTCTGAAGTCTGAGACAAGTCTAATGCACAAACCAATGGCTGCATCTCAAGTCGAAAAGCCATGAAAATGTTGTTTTCTGGCTCTAAAGTAGAATAATTCCATGCTCTATGTGATGGTAATACAATGTACCTGATACTATTCTTAGCATTGCAGGTACATTGTGTAGAGTACATATTAGTAATGTAAGTCGATCTTTCCAAACTGGTCTTGTAGCGTTCCTGTCTTTGTTTCGATCGCTTGATCACATACGCTGTATTTACATGTATAATCTGAGTCTGCATTGCCTCTGATCAGCAGTTCATTGTGGTTTAATTAACGAAAGTTGCCGGAGCCCTTCAGTTTGTTTAAGTAATGATTCACCTAAGAACTGCAGCAAAAGACAATAGGTTGTGGCAATTAGGCATATCCCCAGATACGATTTTGCTTGAATATGCCTGAAGTACTCTATGAGATGTCTACAATCCCAACTACAATATACAACCAGAAAATAAATAATTTGTTATGCAATATTATTGCCTCCTTTTACTGTGAAAACTCGAAGAAGCTACCATCCAGCCAATCAGAAAGGGAGAAAACAAAAGATCTTTCAAATTATCGCAAATTTGAGAACTTAAACCACATGTGATATTCTTCGAAACGAAACCCTGATTGATAAAAAATATTGAATTAATATAATATGTCCTATATCGATGGATTTCTACTGAATTATCAAGCAATGAGATTACAAGAAAGGAAAATAGAAAATTAACACTTTTTAAAATTCCTTGCTGTTCAATGCCGTTCAATAGCAGTACAGTACATATTAAAAAAAATATTTAAACATGGCTTTCCAGAGGGTAAGAGGGGTCAGATAAGAAATTCCAAAGGGGTCACAAAGTAAACTGGAATTCTGGAAGAGAGGAAGATAAACAAGTCTGGAATTCCGAATGCATGAGGCCTAAAAGCATTTTGGAATTTCCAAATGCAATTAAGGGGGGATAAAATATCAATGCCACTATAGTATGGGCCCGGGGGGGGGGGGTACTCTACCCAAAGTTGGGTAGGGGTGTGCCGCTGGGGCTCTGAAACCCTTACCCTATTTAAGACAAAAAAACTCAAATTTCCATACCCTGTTCTAAGACAAAGATATCTATACTTGGATGTCAGTGTTTGTGATCTTGTATAATGAGTGTCATAACTAAATAGTCTTCATCAAGCATTAATTAGACTAAATAAAGCACTAGATAAATACCATACCCTGTTCAAGATCTGTCGATGTGAAAATGGATACCGACTGTCTAAGACTAGAAACTAAAAAAACCATACCCTGTCCAGCAGATCATCCCCGTATAGTCCATATACAGTCATGTATGGGAGTACCCCTCGGCCCCGGGAGTATGGGTACCAATATTTTCTGGAACTTAACCCTGAATGTTGTGTTTATATTTTTTTCTGTTATAGCTTTTCTTATTCAGTCAGATCCATTAGTTCCCTTCTGGCCGAACAAAAAAATGGGGGATTTACTTTCTTACGTTCATGTTTTCAACAAAACATAACACTAAAAGTTCTTGTGTTGTGTTTCGATCTGAACAACAGGGTTTTAGAGTCAATTGGTGTCAGACTAGAGTTCACAGGAAAACATGTGAGTCTGTCTGTATTAATTTTATCAAAATACAATAGCTTACCCCAACAAAAAGAGAGACTAACTGGTCAGTGAAGTCATATAAGCTAACAGGTAAACATATTTGCCCCAGTTCAAACATAATTTATTTACCCTGAGTTCAAAAGTATCTGCCCCAGTTCAAAAATATTTGAACCAGTCATCAAAATTGCCCCACAACATAAAAATTATACATCATTGCATTTATTGGTTAAATAATGGTAATAAATAATATTGTAATAATACTATATTATCAATTTTAATACAAAATATGAAATGAATGTCAGAGCTGAAACATTTCTCCATAAAGAAGGGCTGTGTGCAAAAAGGGCGTGAGTGATTGTTGATCACATTCTAAATTCTCCCTTAGAAAACAAAGAAATTGAAGGATAATTTAGAATGTGATCAAGAGTCACTTACGCCCTTTTTGCACACAGCCCTTCTATTGATGGTGGGGTGAGAGGAGAGGGGGGCCAGAATAATTTATTGAGATGAAAAGGGGGTCCTCCAAAAAAAGCACACAAAATCAAAATCACCAGCCCGCCCTCAGTACCCCAACCAATACCACATTAAGAAACAGCTCTGTGTAGAAACTATGCTCAATTCTATAGTTCAGATGCAATTTGTTTTGCCTATTTTAGAATCTTCTGTTTTTCCTACTGAGAAGTCATAAACATAAATTTCTAAAATTGAGGCAGTGAGGAAAATGAATATTAATAAGTAACTTAGGGGATGAATAATTAATATTTTTAGTGAGGAATGTAAATTATGATTTAACATAAAGTTTACTATGATTACTTATTAATATTTATCATACTCCCCGCAGTTACTTATTAATTATTCATTGCACATCATTCCTCGTGTGAACTTAGGAAGAGGTCAAAACAATGGTACCCAATTTTGATGGAAGGGGGTGTTGTACCCAGAACCCAACACCTATTTTGGCAAAATCTAGATTTTTGTCCACAAATATCTTGAATAAAATACTTATTGAAGAAGTAACTATATTTCTAGTTTCTACAGGCAGAGAAGAACGTGTCTGCATTAAAATCAGGTATCCCTATTTTACAAAGCGAGAAAATCACCCTCGAAGAAAGGGGTAGGGGGTATTACCCGCCATCCACCACCTACCCTGACAAAATTAGGTCCCATTCGAAATCCATTGTTTTGACCTCTTCCCTTACTGACATTTATCATACTCCTCACTAAGATTTTAAAATTATGAAATTAATTTTTAATTCATTGCTCCCCTAAGTTACTTATAAATATAAATGACGAGTTTACGTTAATGGTTCAGGCAAGTCTGAACAAGCCTATTGTGTATTAACAAAACCCCACTAATGCCACAAAAGCGAGTTTGATCTCACAATATGTTTGACATAAAAATACTCCTCATAATAGATACTATCACAATACCCATTGTAGTGTACTAATACCGGAAGTCTATGTTTAGCGGAAGTAGTCAATATCCCATGATGCTTTACGAGCATTCGAGGTCGAAGGAGCGGCCATGTTGTTGCGAGTATCACCTTGTTAGTAAATGTTTATATACAGAAACATCGGCTTGTGTTTGTGTATTACTAAGTGGACATCCCACCCCCCATAATAGATACTATTTTTGATGCACTGGTTTCAAGCAACGCTTGCGCTTCTATAAATGTATTCCCTTCTTTGAATTCAGAGTTAACTTGTTTCAGGTTATACTGCCTGTTCAATTTTCCTTTTAATTTGTATCGCAATTATGGACTGTCCTCTGGCCATTGTCAACAAAAGAATCATCATAGTAGACAAGGTAGAGAGAAACGAGAGGGAGAAGATACTTCAACTTATTTCCCAAATATGCCTTGAAGATAAAATTACAAAGTTTAAGCCACTCGTATACAATACCTACATTGTATGTTGTTCCAAATCGTGTTATGCGCCCACAGCATAAATTGTGTTCACAAAGGAGAAATTATGGTACTTTATTTCCTCATGGAAGAAGCCTGGGGCCAAGAGTGTTTCTATGGCAACTTAATTTAAACAGCGATGTATACTTTCCTTGGTACTATACATGTGCAAAGTTTCAGTTGTTTTAACTTACTATTTGCAGAGATATTCTTCATTTTGTGATTTGTCTCCAGGCTGTGTCAAGGTAATGACGTCGTAGGTAATCTCATTTGCATATATTTGGATTCATATACACTTTAAAGACGAAATTTATTTTTTACAGTTTTAAGGGAAATTATTGAAAATTACATAACTATACACATTTTTTCCTGACCCAAATAACCACCTTTTGTGCGACAGATTCTGAGGGGCCTGGAACACAATTGTGAGTCACGTAAATACCTTTGCAGTCGCTTTTGTTTAGAGTTTGAAAACAAAAGCGCGTGCAAAGGTGTTTACGTCACAGGCCTAATTTACATGCTTCTGTCCGAGCGGAATTTGTCGCATGAATTTTGCCATGTTCGACTGAGCTTTTCGCAGTTTTGGAGGGTAGGATATTCAGTACTAACAACAGAAGCCGATAACTTAAACCTTGTTTCATAAAATTTTAAAAGTGAAAACAATTTTCGTTTCATAGACACTTGAACAGGAAAATAACCGTGATATTTCACGTATTTAATAAAACCCACAAACAGTCTGTTGAAACTCGAAGCTTTAAGGGAGGGTTCATAATTTATCTGGTGGGGGGCTATGGAGAAAGTGGACGGGCAGCCACTTTCTCCACTAACAATTAGGATGGTTTACCAAAAATATTTGTCAAAGCCAAAGACTCTGAAAGGGGGGCTACCAAGAAACATCCGCTTACATCAATCAGAATAGAAAACGTGTCGATCTTCGTCCACTTCTCGTGTTTGTGGGAATCTTGACAGGTGAGTCTCGATCCCTTTCGCTCTCATTTGTGTCATCACTGCTTCCGCTACACGTACTTTCACTTTCAGGCTCCCTGTATGTTTCAAACAGGATTTCCTCGTCACTCGGAATCTTCGGAATCAGCGGGATTCTCCACTGGATGAAGGAGGGCTTTCCCACAAACAACAATAACCTGCAGACTTGGACCCTTGCTTTCGTGAATATGGGCTGCGATAATCGACCCTTCAGTTCTCTGGTTTCAGTTTGCGTCTCCACGGCAATGAGTGATGTTTAAGATATTTATCGAGTTCAAACACATAGAGTGATTTAGGCCTGCCGGTCAAAAGAAGTTCTTCCCAGTTGTATTCTTCGTAGCGTTTTTCTTTTTTTCTTTGACGTTCCTGTTAAGCTGACACACTTTATAGCGCAAGTGTTGCAAGTGCTCTATACATGTATATGCCTTCACCAGCTCCGATGGTACAATGAACTCTTCTGAAATCTCTTCTTCAGAGTCCAACTTTCCCTGACCAAACAAGATCTATATTTGCGCCCTTGGCATATAAAAATATGTCAAGTTTGAGTGGGGTGCCACCCAAAAAATATTATTTCAAAATGTAAAATCCCCATAGCCCCCTACCAGATAAATTATGAATGCTCCCTCAAACTGATCGTTTAAATCAACATTCAACATTATAAGATAATTATATGACTTTGTGTTTGTCTGGATCGGACAGTTAACGTTGAACGCAAAATATTATGCAGCCTTTTCTATTCGAAGAGAAAAAACAGTTCTGAACCATTTTTGCTGATCGAGTTACCTCAGTTTTGCATTTCCCATGGAGCAGACGCCTTATTGGATTTTGCGGTAATTGGAATCACCAAAACCACGGGCTCAGTTTATGTTGGTTGAAACTGCTGATCGAAGTTATTCAAGGTGTATAAAATTCGTAACGGCCTACGGGGATGGAAAAGGGACGTCGGAATGCCGCAGGCAATTACAGTAATTAATAAGGACCTGATTAAATATGCAACGCATGAGGTTACTGCATATGATGCTTCTGAAAACATCCAATGAAGGGCGGGGGAGTTTTGATCTGCGACGTTTCTCCGTGGAAAAATGGATAGTTTTCAGAAACATATGCAGTAACCTCATGCCTTGCATATTTGTGACGCTACCCTTACATCGTCTGGACGTCGACATATAACTCAGTATTACGGCTCCCTGTGGTGATTCAACGTTTTCAAAGTTTTGATGTATTATTTCAAACATGATAACCATCAGGAGTTGTCGCAAGCTGATTCATTCAGCCTATATTATAACCATCTCTCAGTTTAGTGCTCTCGAATCCATTGTTTTAGGGTATTTAGTTGTTGTTTTTTCAGTAGAAATTTTCGGATGTAGTTTTAGTTAGATTTTGGGATGGCATCGACAGGTGGTGGACGAAGGAAACTCTAATGTGGCCGCAGAAATGTTTTACAGACCCCCAAACCACATTGTAGAACGTGTCAGGAAGGCCCACAAGAGTAAATATATTGTCTGGGATATTTACGAAGCCTGAAGTATGCTTTACAAAACGGGCAGCCGAGTTTTATCAGATTTAAAACAAGAGGGCGCAGCCAGAGTTTTGTAGATCGGATAAAACACCGCTACGAAACCTTATCCTGGAAACAGCATATCAATGATTTTTTTTAAAAACCTCTGGCATTGGCGCACTAAAAGAATCAGATCACTTATTGATAGAAACACTGCATAACATTGTATAAAGCCCTAATCGAGCCCCACGTTGACTATTGCAGCTCAGTATGGAACGGGCTAGGGATACAGTTATCTGACAAACTTCAAAAACTCCAGAATCGCGTCGCCAGAGTCGTAACCTGTATAGAATGTGACACCAGAACTAACATCGTTTTTGATATGCTGGGATGGGATAAGCTTCACTCTCGCAGAGCCAAATACAAAGCAACAATGATGTTTGAAATTACCCATAATCTATCTTTGCTCCACGGAAATCAAACTACAAAACTAGAAGCTCGGAAAACACTTTGACTCTGCCGAAACCCCGTACCAATCACATAAAATAAATATTCGATTACAGTGGGGCATTGCTATGGAATAGCCTACCTGAAGAACTAAGAATGACTGACAGCCCTTCTAACCTTGAAAAAGGTATCCAAAGGCAATTTACCACATCAAACTCCTACACGACAAACATGTAAAACATGTAAAACATGTAAAACATGTAAAACATGTAAAACATGTAAAACATGTAAAACATGTAAAACATGTAAAACATGTAAAACATGTAAAACATGTAAAACATGTAAAACATCAGAAGTCCATAACTAGAAGTGTCCATCTCCCACTATAGGGTTTGGCCCATCAGTTTACAGAGTAGTCTATTTATAGAAAGCTTTTCCCGCCATCTCGCAGCCAATCATATTCTTCGAAAATTTATCAGCAGTACCTGATTGGCTAATACAGCGATTTCCTTTGTTTGTAATATTGTACAGTTATTTATATATGCGATAAAATTTTGGCTAGTGTAGAAACTTCTTGATAATCAGCTATTTCTCATTTATAACAGGCAAGAACTGGTGAGCACCACATGTTCAGGAAAGACCATTATAAACCAGAACATGTGGTTCCTTTGTTACCTTTTATTTTTCCGTTTCAGACGTCGTGTTTACAGCACTTGTGTGATGTATACAGAACAAAGCTAAGTTTTGTCTTTTGGTTCATAAACACATATTTTTGTAGTGATATTTGGCATAAATACAGCAAGTGATAAATATCACATACAAATCATGCTATTTTTGTTTATAATATGACCTAGGAAATGTACTGAAAAAGACAATCACATGTTCTCTCAAGAGTAATTAAGTGCACCGAGTTTGTTTACTTTGAGTTTGAGCTCAAGTGAACATTTGAAAATCCTGTAAGTAATTTGCGTTTGGCAGATAAAAGAACAGCCCGGCAAATCTCCAAGCAAGGCTTAATAATCGACTGGAACTGAATAAAAATAGCTATAAACTGTGAAAAAAGTCCATTTCTGGTACACTTAACACTAGCAAGAAGCGAAGTTTGATTTCAGGCAGTTCATCAAGCACAATCAAACAATGAAACAGTTGTCACTTTGCTGTTTTATTAAAGACACTATATAACTGTTGTACATCTCCAAGAATAAACTTTACAATCGAAAACTAGAAAGCTGAACGCAACTATCACAGCTGGAAATGAAATTCCAGTTCTTAAAATTAGTACAAACAAGGGTTTTTTCTTCAGAGAACCAGTGAACAAGATTATTAGAAGATTTGAATCAAATGCCTTACGGCAACGGGTCATATGCGACCGAGTTTCCAAGGCCGATTTCAATGGATTAAAAACAAAACAATTAAATAAAAAAGTAAAAGTAAACTTGGCTTACTTTGATTTAATTTTGTCCTTGTATAATGTCAGTTGTTCCTGGCCAGATGAATGTGAATTTTCGGTTCCGTTTTCATTCATTGTCATAATTCAAACTTTTATACTCGTCGCTAGTCAACACTTGAAGACTTGAAAATCACTTTTAACTTTCTCAAATCACCCCAAGATCCATTAGCAGAGGCACAGATGATCAGTCTATACATTTCGTTTCATTACAATTCCAATATCTTCAAATTTAGTCGTCAAAAGCCCGACATTTGCCACCGTACTTAGCTTTGTAGTTTGTAGCACCGCTTGGCGACCTGTATGTACTGAGCTTCAAACCGGGGGGCACTGCTTGCATAATAAAGGGAGGTATCGTCTTCAGAGCCCGACCCAGTTTGCAAAATAAAATGTAATGAAGGTGTTTTTATTAACCAGAATTTCCAATATAAAATGAAAATCAACCCCAATTGATAGTTGATTTGCTCCAAAACAAGATTTAGTTTGCCAAATTGGGCTCAAACCTTTATCCGGTACTGCCGCACATCTCATTTGCGTCGTGTACATGAGTGCCCCCCGGAGCCATGACTCTCGCATCTGACCCAATGTCCGCCATTGATTTCTCCCGCGAAATTTGAGATTAGCATTTCTAAAAATAGACTACTCTGTAAACTGATGGGCCGCTACCCCAATACCAGATGGACACTTCTGGTTATGGACTTCTGAAAACATGTAAAACATGTAAAACATGTTGCAGTACATTGTAAATATTTTAAATGTATAACCCTTAATGTAATTGACTGATGTTTTTACCGTGTTTAAATAAATATATCTCTGTCTGACCCTCCCCATAATTTATATATATAAATATATGTGCTCACTATTAACTTATCACTCACCGGCTCGTGAAATTCTGACATGAAATTTTGAAATATCTCTTGTGGTATGTATGCCAAATACTACTACAAACCATGTTATTACTAAACTACTCATTGGTTAGTATAGGTAATAACATGAGGTGTAGTGATATTTGACATAAATACCACGAGTGATATTTCAAAATTGTTCGTAATATCACGAGCCGCTTATCACGTACATATCATGCGAGATCGTGATTTAAAAAAAGCTCTAACTCAAGAACAATTTATTCGAATTGTCTGAATTTGTCGATTGATATATCTGCTGCAAAAAATTGTTGGGTAATTGGGAAATTCTAAAAAGAGAGCTCTTGGCGGTGTTTCCCGCATATCTACTCAGATTATGTTTTCGCCTTTTCACCAAAAGCATAACTTTTGAACTAAATCGAATTTTGATATTCCCCTACACGTTTTGTAATACGATTCCTCCGAGATGCTAAAAAGCAACCATAAAATATTTTTGGAGTTGGAGCTTCTGAAAGCCATCTTACTAGATCGGAAAAACGGGATCGCGGAAAATTTTCAAAATCCCCCCCCCCCCCCCCCCCCCCCAAAAAAAACAAAAACAACGACGACGAGCAAGCCGAATTTGCACAGAAAATTAATCGAGCGAGCCAATATCACCCAGAAAAAAAATCAAGCAAGGGTTAAACTTTAAAAATATCGTGCAAGGTTCTGATGCCAGAAAAAAATTCTTGCAGCAACTGAGAAGTGTTAAAAAAAATTCGAGCAAAAAAACTGGGCCCCCTCCCCGTCAATTTTCAAATGGTCCGTCCCTAAATCTAGTTGCCAATGTTAAAGCTTTCAGCGTTAATTTCGTATGTGTGTTGCAAAAACGTTTCTTCAACAAGGGCAATAAAGTGGTTCAATGTTAAATGCGTAACGTTCAAAAGTTAAAATTAAATAACAAAATAGTCAGACAAAGCAGTCATGCTGAAAGATAATACCGTTAAATTAGCGTCGCGCCACGGCCGCAAGAGCTCAAGCGACCCATACAACAGTCCGTTTCAAACTGAAACCTGTATTTAGCGGGGCCATTTCGCGTCCGCTTAAAACTAGGAAATTTGAGATGTTCGTATCACTGTATCTTGGTATCTCCGTATCATTGTATCTTGTAACACGTTCTATACCAAGCCCTAAAGGACGCCATGACTAAAGTCCAGTCTGCATTCTTTGTCATGTGACATTTATCGTAAATTTTCTGTAAATATTTTCTGTAAAGAATTTTTATTATTTTTTACCCCTTGCAATTTTTGGTCGTTACTCGTTTTCTGATTTTTTTACCTCTTGCAAAAGAAAATTTAAAAGTCAACTTGTCTTACTTTGTTGGTATTTTGCCCTTGTATAATGTCAGCTGTTCCTGGGCAGTTGTTTAATCGAGATGAACGTCAATTTTCGGTTCCGTTTTCATTCACTGAATCAAACTTTCCTCGTCTGTCAACTGCATGGTGGTCACTCGAAGACTTGAAAATCACTTTGAACTTTCTCAAATCACCACAAGATTCCATTACCAGAGGCACAGATGACATTCCTGTTCATTTCTATACGAAACTCTTCAATTTTAGCCACCGTAAATTTCCGTAGCTTTGTAGTTTTCTGCACCCGCTCGGCGACCTGTAACCGAGCTTCAAACCGGGGGCACCGCTTGCATAATAATAAAATGTATTCTTATTAACCAGAATTTCCATGAAATTTAGGAAAATCAACCCGAATTGATAGATGATTTGCTCCAAAACAACACTTGGTTTGCGAAATTGGGCTCAAACCTGGACACGGTACCGCCGCACATCTCACTTACGTCATGTACGTGAGTGCCCCCCCCCCCCCCCCCCCCCCCCCCCCTCCCGGAGTTTGAAATACCACTCCTTGGAGTTTGTAATTTCACTATTACGTTGAAATACCACTCTTAGCCAATCAGATTGCAGAAATTTCTTAGGTCATGTTATAAACGTATTAATTAGCTTATAATTATTAATATACCCACTTATTAATATGCATTAGACTCATCACTAGTTAGTGCTCCTCAAATTAACCCTTAATTAGTCATTTTGCTCTGACGAAGGGCTAGCGCTCGAAACGTCAGCTGCTACTCGCTTCCCACGGCGGTTAGCATACCTCAATCAAGCCTGCTAGTGGCTCTTATGGGTGTTTTTTTTGCTAATTTGTTTTCGGATTGGGCTACCTGTGACGCGCGGTCAAAAGGTAGCCCAATCCAAAAACAAATTAGCAAAAAAAAAAACACTTAAGAGCCGCTAGTAGGCTAACCTTAATCTACTTTAGTTGATTATACCGGTGTTTATCTTCCCCGCAGACCAACACTAGTTTTTAAAGGAACTAGTTACCCATCGTCTCCTCAAATTAAGTTATTAATTATCCAATGCCCCTCACGTTTTCACCTAACATTTTTGTCTTGAGGGAACTACTTAAGGACGGTGGCCCCTATTGCTAGTGCGCATATCTTCTGCGCATAAGCCTCAGTACGGGTGTCCCACGAGTCGACCCGCAGTCACGTAAGCATGATTGTGGAAATAAAATAAAAATCGCAACATTTTGTCAGTGGCTTCGAAAATGTGTTGACCTCATTTTTTCCACATTTTTTTCACATTATCCTGCTTGGATAAAATGAGTACATCTCTCAAAGGACAGAAAAGAAAGCAGAACGGTAAACTCTCTCAAACTTGGCTGAAGCAACGTATTTCGGGGCCGGAGCCGGGCGGAATCAACTTGCGATCTGCGCGCAAATCCTGCGATTTTGAACGAACCGAGTTCGCCGCCATATTGAATATCCCAGCATGCAACACTCAATAAGACAAATGTTATACTCGCCAGGGAGGGCTTAGTATAAAATGGTCAAGGTCGTCAGAAATAGGCAGCAAAAATAAGAAACCGGCCTTTGTAACTTTTTAAAACGCACGGTGACCCCTATTATTTATGTTATAAAATTAAAGCAGAAAGACAGTTTAGCGTTTGGATATATTTTATTTTAGAGAGAAAACTGATTATCATTGAATTTTTAAGCAAAAATTGGATACCTGTCAAAGTCGATTATGGCACTGACACAATTAATAGTTATTTAAATAATCCATTAACGTGGCATTAGGTAATTAAGCTGTTACCTATAGTGAGGACACCCCCATTTCGAGTCTTCTGACTCATATTTAGATAAAGCACACTTCATTCTTGGAAAATAAAAATAAAAATAAAAATATTTTTCATTTTTTAAAAAGTGCTGAGTCAGCATTTTTTTTACGACATTTAACCTTGATTATCTCTAAAAAATGCACGGTTACCCCCAATTTTTGGGGGGGATTTTGATAGCCCTATATGTGACCTAAAATGCCCACATGGTCATAAAAAGAAAAAAATACCTTTGTATTAGGGGCCACCGTCCTTAAGATTGTTAGAAATAGTAATACTTAATATTTAACTATACCTGTTATTTAGAAAACACCATGTCATTTAGAAAACATTTCAGTTAACCAAAATTTCCGTTTGTCGCTATAGGACATGTCTAAGGAAACACTGGCCCATGTGTCTAGTCAGAAAAGTCCATGCAATGCTACCGAGAATCCTCCACAATCAGATCACCTGGGTAATATTGAGAATAACTTGACACCATTCTCTGACTGCAAACACCATCTTCAAACTCAGATTGAATCTACGGATTATGTTGGAATTCACTCTGGAGAGAAGCCATATAAATTTAACCAATGTGGAAAGTCCTTCACAAAGAATGGCAACCTAACTAAACACTCTGGGATACACACGGGAGAGAAGTCATTTAACTGTGAGAAGTGTGGTAAGTGCTTCAGGGGTTCTAGTGACCTCACAAAACATGTTAGAGGGCACACTGGAGAGAAGTCACATAAATGTAAGCAGTGTGGAAAGTGCTTCGGGCGGTCGAATACCCTAACTGAACATGTTCGAATACACACGGGAGAGAAGCCATATAACTGTAAGCAGTGTGGAAAGTTCTTCAGGTATTCTAAAAGCGCAAGTCGGCATATTCGAATGCATACTGGAGAGAAGCGATATAAATGTAAGCAGTGTGGTAAGTGCTTCAGGGATTCTTGTGACCTCACCAGACATGTGAGAGGGCACACTGGAGAGAAGTCGCATAAATGTAAGCAGTGTGGAAAGTGCTTCGGGCGGTCGGATACCCTAACTCAACATGTTCGAATACACACGGAAGAGAAGTCATATAACTGTAAGCAGTGTGGAAAGTGGTTTGGGGAGTCTCGTAACCTAACTCAACATGTTCGAATACACTCTGGGGAGAAGCCACATAAATGTATGCAGTGTGGAAAGTGCTTCACGCATGCTACTAGCCTAACTCAACATTTTCGAATACACACGGAAGAGAAGCCTTATAACTGTAAGCAGTGTGGAAAGTGTTTTAGGCAGTCTGCTATCCTAATAAGACATGTTCGAATACACATAGAAGAGGGCACACAACATTGCAATGAAGTCTCTGCGAGTATTGTTGAAGCCCAATCCTACGGTGGCCGTAGATAGCCTTTTATAGTTCACCACTAAATTTTCGCATGCTCTTATTGAACAAAAGCGATGACCGACACGTGACGTGGTAGTGTTCGTCTGCGACTTTGCACTATCAGGCATTATTGTTCACCACCAAGTTCTTCGATTCTGATTGAATGAAACTGACCACGTAACGTGTTAATTTCTTCCGTGGATGCAAACTATCAGGCGCCGGTTACAGGCGGTTCACCACATAATTTTGGAGAACGCTCATTGGCCGAAAGCGATCACGTGAGCATGTGACGTGTTGTTGTCGTCCGTGGATGCAAACTATCAGTTGTTATAGTTCACCACAACATTTTGGCGAACTCTCATTGGCCGAAAGCAATCACGTGACGTGACAGTTGTCGTCTGCGGAGGCAAACTATTAGGCGACAGTGCCCGCTGAGAGCGGAAGACAATTTTGTGATGAACAATAACGACAAATAGAGTGTGTATGTCTCGAAACTATCGCCTTGGAAATTTTATGTTCTCATATTTGTTTTAAGAACATCAAATTTCTGCGGGCAACTATCAGCCGATAGTTCCTCGATGGACACACTCTATTTCCATAATAGTGTCTGGCGAGAGTGGAAGACAATTTTGTGATGAACAGTAATGACAAATAATGTGTCTTTATCGGAACTATAGTTCCTCAACGGACTCAATTTGTTTAATAGTCCCGAGACAAAAACACACACGCTTTTTGCCAATCAGCGCGCGCCAAAATTTCGTGGTGAACTATAACGGCTGATAGAATGTGATATAAAGTGGTAAGCTGTAGTGCTAAGTGTGCACGCCCTACGAGGGAAAGAGAAAAAATCTCTGACCCAAGTGGGACTCGAACCCAACGACCTCCAGGTTGCATGTCTGGCGCTCTACCAACTGAGCTATCAAGTCAGATGAGAGCAATCGTGGGTATTGGTGCGTTTTATGGGGTCACGGCGATTATATATGTATATGTAGTTATGATATGAAATCATGTTTGCCGCGTAGACATGCAAACCTGGAGGTTGTTGGGTTCGAGTCCCACTTGGGTTTTTTCTCTTTCCCTCGTAGGGCGTGCACACTTAGCACACATTCTTTACACTTACTAGTGCTACGCGGCAAACATGATTTCATATCATAACTACATATACATATCTAATCGCCGTGACCCCATAAAACGCACCAATACCCACGATTGCTCTCGTCTGACTTGATAGCTCAGTTGGTAGAGCGCCAGACAAGCAACCTGGAGGTCGTTGGGTTCGAGTCCCACTTGGGTCAGAGATTTTTTCTCTTTCCCTCGTAGGGCGTGCACACTTAGCACTACAGCTTGCCACTTTATATCACATTCTTTACGCTTACTAGTGCTACGCGGCAAACATGATTTCATATCATAACTACATATAACGGCTGATAGTTTGCTTCCGCGGATTAAAACTACGCGTCGCGTTATCAATTTCATCAAATCAGAATCGGACAGAATTTTGTTAATAAAGGCCTCATTGTCGGATCCCCTAGCCTCTTGCTACTGACTATTAACTGAGTGTTAGGGTACTTATATACTTGAGCGACGAAATATTTTACCATGTGGGAGATTTGTGTGCTCGAGCGATAAACCAGTTGGCATGCACATTTGGGTCCCGCCGATAGTGACAAACTCTTGTACGGATGATGGACAAAAAAAAAAGCAAGTTCGGGAGGGAACAGCAGGAACCAGGGCCCAGTTGCATAAAACGCCTGTAACACGTAAATGCGTATGTAAGTGTTCCCGTAAGTTAGGTGTGTTGCAGAAACATAATTAAGTGACTACTTAAGGTGCCACTACGATCAAATTTTGACATGTCAATGTTTTTGCATATTCATAAAGTAGAGTTGATATATTATTACCAGTTCAAATTGTTTTTCGATACAACGACAGGAAGTCTTATATTTTTGAGCTCCTAATATTGAATCTAAACGTCCGCCATTACTGTAGGCCGTTCCCTTTGTTCAGCTTTAAACAAAGGTTTATTCAGCGGAAGTGATGTCATACACTTAACGCTCGCCTGCAGAACACAACGCCTGGAGGCATATTTCTACTAAAAACGTCTTCACGTACATAAGAAGAAAGTTATATTTATCTTTGCGAGGTTGGCTACTTTTTTATGCACACTATTTCGCGCCACGAGGTTGTCGTGTTAAGTGTATGACATGGCGTCTAACATGGCGTATAACATGACATGTTAAATAAAAATGACAATTATACGGTCATCTACAAAGTCAATATGTTGAACATATATAATACAAGAAACCGGAATGGTATGGCGCATAACGTGACATGTATCCAAAAATGACAAATATACGGCCATCTACAAAGTCATTAGGTTATGAACCAAGTCGGGTTAAAATTTAAAGCCGTTTGTGTTTAGTTTAGACTGAGAGTTAATACTATTGACTTAAGCCTAAGCTAGACAATGACTTTTTGCAAAATTCCTAACATGCTGTGAAACAGGAAACAGCGTGCACCAAAGACGAACATAGGCCGATTTGAATTTGAATTGATCATAATAATTTTGAATGAAACATCTAACTTTGTAACTTCAGAAACAACCGGTAAAGGGCGCTTAATTGTGTAAAGCTACAGTATGACTAAGTGGGGTAATCAAATGAGCTCATTTGGAATTTTAATAACGAGCGGAGAATACGAAAGACTGGCTGTTTAACCTTCTCGTCAGGGGTCAAAAGTTAAACAGGCTTGTTTAGTGGCCAAAAAAATGATGATTTTGACAATGTTAAAATGAAATGAGAGCCGAAATTAAACTGAGGTTGAATTTAGTTACTGAACAACCATATGTTTCAAACCCAAAAGCGCCATGAGTTGACCCTACATACCCAGGTCTACGTTGTGTATCCATTGGTATTGTTTTCGCTTGAGAAGTCATATAAAAAACTCGAGCTTCGTGTTTCACCAGGGAATCCAAACACCTCGAAATAATAAAAGCACTCGGCCGCTCTTTGTCGGTGTTTGGATCCCCTGGTAAAACACTAGCTCTCGACTTATCAGTCCATGAATCCTACTGAAAAGCATTGATTTCTAAAAATGTTGAAAAGTATGGGTTGGTAAACCCTGCTAAAAAGAATCGTTTTCTAAAATATATAAAAAAACTCAATTAATATTGTAATATTTTTGAGCAAGTTAAGCTCGGAGACGGTGATATGTGAAGTTGATTTATTATGATTACTGGGAGCAGTTGTAATAGGCCTTTTGCAGAAAACGTTCATGTGCTGGTATAATACTTTGTAAACGAATGAATCGAGCTTGTGATCTCCATGGGAAAGATGTTGCCATGGATGCTGGATGGCAAGCTATCTTTAAAAATGCTGTTTTGCTAATAACGCTAGCGATCTCGTACATGTACAAGTACCTTTAAATATGTAAATTAAGATTGGTTTGCCATCTAGTACAACCACGTGATTGCATTCCTGCAAAAGGTCCAGCCATTAAAATATAACTGATCACAAGCATGAGTAGTGAATCGATAGACCTAGTCAGCTTGCCTGTTTGTTATCCCATTTCAAACCACCTGACTTTTCCCTTGGTAATGCCTTTTTGTTTTTCTGTATCACAAGAGGAAATGTACCAATTTCTATAATTGGAAAACAAAGCACTGAATCCTCTGGAGAACTATTACGTGGTCTGGGGCAACAAACAGGCAAGCTGACTAGGTCTATTATCCGGCTCCCCTAGCACAAACCATGTCTGACACAAAAATATGCTAGAACATCATGTATTTACCTATTCCTAGGTGACCCGAGTTAAGGCCACTCAGGGCTTCTTGTTCAATTTTAAATATCTTCCAGTGCACGCCCCGAATCGATTTTCATCGCCGCTGCTTCTTGAGATTTTTTACAAAGACCTTACCATCTAGGGCCCAAACACTTGCGATGGTTCCCCTTTTCTTCATGTTGACGGCAGCCCCAACAAGATTCTTCTTTATGCTGTCAAATTCTCATTGATAAAGGTATGTCCATATCTAACACGGTTCGCTGCATCCATGTTCGGAAATAAATCCGAAACATGTACATATTTCTTGTGTTTCACCTACAGCTCGTTTAATAGGCTAGCATTAGTTTCTTTGATCACTTTGCTTTCTTCCTCTTGAACTGCGAAAGCTGTTTTGAGGTGTTTCAAATTCCTCATTCTGTCTAGCAGTGTTTTCTTGGATCTTGACTAGTAGCTCCCAAATGTCTTCCAGACTTGGTAGAATTCTGGGCCCGGTTGCATAAAACCTCGACTTACGATAAGGTTACTGGTTATTTTAAGTGTGTTGCAAAAAGCACACGTATCGTCGTAAATGGACAACTTACGGGTCCATTTACGTGTAAACTTACGGGACAAGCGTAAAGTTGTTCATTATTTCAAGCGAAATACGCCTACGTTTTGCGACAACAGTTTAGTATGGTACAAACAAGACCAGTCATGTTCACTCTTTGTATTACCCTATATCATTATGACGTCACGGCTTGTTTATGAGGGGGTCAGAATCGACTTGAACAATAGAATTTTGAACTAAATCTGCTCTGCTGAGGAAAATTTAACTTCGAATTGGGTTGTTTCCAGATATCAGCTGTATCAATGTTTATCCCACAATATTTACCGTATTTGGTGGCTGTTACCGGTATTCTACGTTATACAAAATGCATTTGATAGCGATTTCCTTTGTGTTGTTGCTGTTTTGTCCCCCTCCCACGACCGTGATACTTAGCGTTTAAACAATAGATTGTTTTGATTTGACGTCATAATGATGTAGGTCAATTAATTATACATGTATTCGGATTTTCATTTGAACTAGAAATTAGTTATTAGTACCAATTACAGAATACCCCGCTATGACAGCAGCGTAGCCTGCGTCGCATCCGAACAGAACTCTGGTTAAGTCAGGGTTCAGTTCGGATGCGACGCAGGCTACAGCAGCGGAGAGACGCTATAACGCAGCCCATAAATCGACTCGCGTTATAGTAGAACGAATAATCGGTATTTTGAAGAGGCGTTGGGCTTGTTTAAAGGAACTCAGGTTCAAACCGGTAAAATGTTGTGAGGTTATTGTAGTTTGTTGTTTTTTGCACCCTTCCACTTAACGACGATGTGAATCAGTGATGACGATGATGATCTCAAGCATGTTAAGGCCTGGTTCAGGGGTCAAATTTCGGGTAAAAACTGTTTTCCTTGTTTCAGCACAGCCGAGTATGGTAAGTACGCCAAGTTTCTCACGATAATAGGTATCGCCATTCTTGACTACCTTAAGTAAGTTGTTTGTGTGTAGTAAAACGTGTCGCGTGATTTAGAACACGAAATCAGTAAATCAAAAACGCGGCTCCGAGTTTAAAACGGCTAGGATGATGAGTGGATGTGTTTACGGTTACGGTTGAAGCCTTTTACCTAAATCAGCTTAGAAAAGATGACTACAATGTTTCGTTAACGAGTGATTAAGGCCAAAATATGCAAAATAGGTCACGTGACTTTTTCTATCCTTAATATCTCCTTATCTTTACATGATAGTTATCTTTTCTAAGCGTGGTCTTAAACACTGCGGGGGAAGTAATGTTTTATCAGGGTTACTTTATATTCATGTGTTACCGTCGCAGCCGCATTTAATTTAAAACGATCTTATATAATTATGACGTCATCGATCACGTGATACCACAAACATCCAAGAGTTTGTTTAAACTGTTATTTCTGTCATAAAACATTTTTTAACGTAAATCTGTTTTCCGTTAAATGAACCAGGCCGTTAAAAGAAACACGCTTTCATTACTAGCAAGATCGATTACTGTAACAGTTTACTATATACGGCCTCCATAAATCTCACATAGCTAAACTTCGACGTGTACAGAACGCTGCAGCTCTACTTGTTATGAATGTACCACGCTTTTGTCATATCACACCTGTACTTACCGATCTTCATTGGCTACCTGTTGTATATCGTATTCAGTTTAAGATTTTGATTATTACGTTTAAATGTTTATATGGCCTAGCACCCTTGTATTTATCTGAACTTGTACAGTGGAACCTCGATATAACGATACCCGATGTAACGATAATCCCGATTTAACGATCAACATTTTTCAGCCCGGCAAACGTTACAGTAAATGTATGTGACATTCACCCGATTTAACGATATCGGATATAACGATATTCTCGATATAACGATCATAATCTAGCGGCCCAAACGTGAAAATGAACTCGATATAACGATAAAATCAATTATGGTACTACTAAAATGGAATGCCAAGCATTTCAACGGATGTGATACTGTATTCACTTAATCCAGTTTAGTTTCATTGTTTTCCAAGACTGTTAAGTTTCTGTCAACAGTTTACATGACTGGTAGGGATTACATGACTGGTATTGATCTATACAGTCGTTTTGTCCTCTTTATCTTTTATCAGCTCAGTTAACTTCCTTATTTTGGACGGTTTCTTGTGATGGAAAATATACGTCGCAGGGATTTCTAAGCCAATGCCTTTGTTCCTTCGCTTTCCAGTCGCTCTCACTGAGATCTTCCCTCCATGCTTCAAGAATAAATGAAATACTCGTGACAAAGTCAAAGGCACATGCCCCACGATCTGTTGCGTTTTTTTCTTCCCTTGCTCACGTTTAACTGCAACTGTATGCGTATCGTGTGGATTTTCAGGTTCGTGCTACGATAAATAATAAGAGACGAAGTGTTACACACAACATACTTTCGCATAAGCCCAAGCCGATATCACTCTTGAATCTGGCCAGTAGATCACCCTAGGATGTCTCACGAAAAACAGCAGAACCTACCTCACAGTCAAGAACTTCACCAATAGTTGCATCCCATATTTCCTTGTAAGCGTGATACCCTCGAATACACGATCGGAAGGAATATGTATAGTTGTATCCATTGACTCGAAGTAACAGCAGAAAACTAGAAAACATGTCTGTAATGTACTTACTGAAATGGTTTTGACAGAGTGCTAACGGGATAAGCTGAGAGTAGGCCAATCGGATATCTACAAAAGGCCCACCCTAGACTGAGCGGTGCCAAATGTCAATCAGATGTCAATCATTTGGGCAATTAATCCCTTTAATCCTATGGTCTCAAAGGAGGGTGAATTTCAGATCGATCACTATTTACACGTGCTTTGCGTTCTGTATTCTGTAACATGTAATCTTCGATATTCAACCGCTGGAAGTTTATTGAGAGTGATGGCAAGCCAAGACAGCGCAGAAGACATCGTGCCGGGTCCCAGTACTGCCGAGTCAGTGTCGTCGACTAAACCAACGGTCCAGAAGAGTCAGAAGAGAGTTCGAAGAGCTCTCACCTTGGAAGATAAATATAAAGTAGTGTCGGCCATCAAGGATGGGAAAAAGCATCGCGAAGTTTGTCAACTTTTTGACTCTCCTTTGCCCCAATCCACGGTGGCAACAATTTTAAAGAAGACGAAGGAAATAATAAGTGCGTACGAAGAAGGCCTGTATAATGAGAAAAGAAAGAAGATGAAGCAGGCAATGTATCCTGATTTGGACACCGCATTGTCAGAATGGTTCCGTAAAGTGCGGAGCATTAACGTTCCGGTTACTGGAACTCTTCTCGCAGAAAAGGCTCGGTATTTTGCAGAACAACTCGGCTACGACAACTTCCAGGCTAGCCATGGCTACCTACAGAGATTCAAAGTAAGGCAAAATATAACGAGCCAGAATGTTTGCGGCGAATTGAAGAGCGTCGACCCAGAGGTAGTGGACACATGGAGCGAGCGCCTGCCAGACATTTGTCGTAACTACAGTCCCAGTGATCGCTTCAATGCTGATGAAACTGGGTTTTTGTGGAAAGCAACCCCCATTCAAACGCTCAACTTTAGAGGCGACAAGTGTACCGGTGGAAAGAAGAGTAAAGAGCGCGTGACAGTCATGGTGGCCTGTAATCAGGACGGCACAGAGAAGCTTCCCTTATTGGTGATTGGAAAGTATGCCAAACCTCGGTGCTTCAAGAACATCAATATGGATTTGCTTCCTGTCACCTACCGGTCGCAAAAGAAGTCCTGGATGGACAGTGTTTTGTTCGAAGAGTGGCTACGAAAAGTAGATCGTAAAATGAGAGCGGCCAACCGCCATATCCTGCTGTTTGTGGATAACTGCACGGCCCACGTGGCAGTTACAGGCCTCACAAACACGAAGTTAATCTTCTTCCCGCCAAATTGCACAAGTAAGCTACAGCCGGCAGACCAAGGGATAATCCAAAATCTCAAAGTCCATTACCGTCAGATGATGGTCAGAAAGATGATACAATATATCGACGAGGGCAAGCCCGTCAAAGCGATATATTTGAAAGATGCTGTCTTCATGGTAGCCAAAGCGTGGGAGAACGTGAGCCTGACAACCATCAAGAACTGTTGGAAAAAGGCGGGTTTTCCAGGTGAAGTGTCAGAGCCCGCTGATGATCCTTTTGAATCAGATGATGAAGACGAAGGAACCGCGGAAGAACGAGGTTTATGGGAAAGGGTTCTCCAACAACATCCCTCATTGGGGGAAGTACCATTCAGCCATTTCGCAACAGTAGATCAGTATCTTAACACCGTATACCGGCCAACTGAAGCTGATGCGACCAGAGAAGCTCTAGAGGAAGTTCAACAAAAGGATGGCGACGAAGTAGAAAAATCAGATTCAGACGACGATTGTGTAGAACTAGAGCCAACGCCTCTAACTCCCCTCGAAGCCAATGAAGCGGTGCAGGCTTTGCGCAATTTCGTTATGACATTTAACGAATCAGGAGCAAGGGAAAGAGAATTTCTGCGCGCTCTCTCTACAATGGA
Source organism: Actinernus sp. WN-2022 (assembly GCA_030867875.1). Taxonomy (NCBI): domain Eukaryota; kingdom Metazoa; phylum Cnidaria; class Anthozoa; order Actiniaria; family Actinernidae; genus Actinernus; species Actinernus sp. WN-2022. The sequence goes on from JAOWCC010001634.1 coordinate 89,630,396, forward strand.
GGACACCTTTGTAAGAGTTCGATGCAACGGACAGAGGCAGTCAAACCTTGATGAGTACTTCAAGTGAGAAAATGAACTCGAATTTTTCTGATTCTACATTTTTTTAGTTTTGTTGCGCATTAAACCGCCCTAGAACAAATGTACGAGGCCGTAATTTGCAGAACGTTTATCGAGTACATAATGAAACACTTGTCAGTACTACTGTAGTAAGTACATTAACAAATTGTATGGAAGTTGTTAGATTTGAACAAAATACAATACGGACACTACTCCCGATATAACGATATTCTTTAGTTTTTCCTGCATTATCGTTAAATCGAGACTTCGTTTATAACGATAATTCGATATAACGATACGATTTGGCCGGTCCCTTGGTGTATCGTTATATCGAGGTTCCACTGTATATATATCTACTCCTATTGGATACAAACTACGCTCTGGTAACTCTCTGCGTTTGGTGCCGGCAAACGCCAAGTCTAAAATCACACTTGGTGATCGTTCATTTAAGGCTGCCGCACCTAAGCTGTGGAACAAATTACCCTCCGAACTACGTAATGTAAGTAACCTGCCAAGCTTTAAATCTCAACTTAAGACTTACTTGTTTAAACTAGCCTTTGATCTATAGTTTGTATATATTTATTTATTATTTATTTAGACGTATATGTAATGCGCGCATGAACATATTCACATGTAATGCGCGCAATATAAATTAAATATTATTATTATTATTATGATTGATGATGGCTATGATGGTCACGAAGAGACTGATGAAACTGTCGAGGGACGAGAACATCGCGCTGAATTCATTCGATCTTTCTTCTCTTAGTAAATAAATAAAGGAAATTAACTTAACAAACAAACAATCAATTAATTATAATGATGACACGAATGATAGCAAAAAATAAGACTTAATGCTGAATATTATTCTGACACTTCGAATCGTGTAATTGATAAATTCATTTGGGTACACTGAAATAAAAAAACCTAAACGACAAAAACAGTACAGAAATGTACTAAAATTACTTCAGAAAGAAAAAACATATATTGGTGACGTGTAGACTTACGGGACCTCTGAAGGTTCCCTAACTTTACGAGTGATATTAGAGGTTACGAGAGTTTTATGCAACGCCTGTAAATTCTGTTGCATGCATAAACAGCATTTAAGTGGTCACTTAAAGTGCCACTACGACGAAAATTTACCATTTCGATTTGCCACTTTTTCAGTGTCTATAGGTCAATCAGTATTAGAAATATCCGAAATAGTAAAAAATATTCCCAAATGGGCATCTTAAACCACAAATTTTAGGAGAGTTTACCGGTAAAATCCTGTCCGCCATTGCTGGAAGCCGTGCCCTTTGTTCAGCTTTAAACAAAGGTTTATTCACCGGAAGTGATGTCATACACTTAACACGACAACCTCGTGGCGCGAAATAGCGTGCATAAAAAAGTAGCGTATTCTGAGATTTATGTTCGATGACAGGAATTCTAACTACAACCAGCTATTATATAAAGCTAAAACACCTTCACTATATAATAGAAGAATACAGAATATGCTAATTATACTTTTTAAATCTCTGAAATTTTCAAACTATCCAGGCTACCTAAAAGATATGTTTACTCTAAGATCTGTAATCTATTCCTTAAGAGGCACTGATATTTTGAACCTACCTAAACCTCAAACAACAACTTATGGCCTGCACTCTTTCAAATATTCGACTGCAAAATTCTGGAACTCCCTACCTGATAATCTTCGATCTTTAACAACTATCACTGATTTTAAGAGAGAAATCCGTAAATACAATCTAATCTAATTTTACAGTAATGTCTATTTGTTAATAATTTCTAGGTTTCATTGTAAATATTTTTAGTATTAGTAATATAACAATAGTATTAGTATTAGTAACAGTAGTTTTCTCGAAGATATTAGCATGTATTTGCTACTCTGAAAATTCGAGTTGAAATAAAGTTTATGTATGTATGTATGTATGTAGCCAACCTCGCAAAGATAAATATAACTTTCTTCTTATGTACGTGAAGACGTTTTTAGTAGAAATATGCCTCCAGGCGTTGTGTTCTGCAGGCGAGCGTTAAGTGTATGACATCATTTCCGGTGAATAAACCTTTGTTTAAAGCTGAACAAAGGGCACGGCTTCCAGTAATGGCGGACGTGTAGATTCAATATTCGGAGCTAAAAAAATAAGACTTCCTGTCGTTGTATCGAAAAACAATTTGAACTGGTAATAATATATGAACTCTACATTGATATGTCAAAATTTGATCGTAGGGGCACTTTAAAGACCCTGTGTCTGAAAGGCCGCATAAATTAAAGGCCAGCTTTTAGTCGAACTAAAATGCTCTCGATTGTTTATAAGTTTCATAAAAGAAGTACACATACACTTTGAATAACGAGCCCACGAATTTTCCCCGGATGCTTCGAATATGATTTGAACAGTAATCGGCAAGAAGCCAGTTGTATTGTCTTTAGATTCTAATTCGGTTTACGAGTGCGACTTTTCACAACTCTACAAGCAAACACATACTCTTGCTACCTTGTTTTCAGGTCTCCAGTATTGTTTAGCTCTATTTGAAGACCTCTACTTTCCTTGCGAATGATAGATTTTGAGTGCAAAATGAAATGTCGTACTCGCACTCGAGTCAAACTCACAGCGAAGTAACAGCTGAACTCGGCAGATTGGAGTTTGACACGCGGTCGTAGTTTTGGTAGCAAAACTTTCTGGACGTACTGGAGGATGAAAAAAAGGTTAAGGGCATTGCTTTCTCTGCTAATAAAAATGCAAAACATATACAGATACAGATAAGTCGTAACACCTCAGTGGAGCTGAGCCGTGCGAAATTATAATTACGAATGATCTTGATGCCAGAAGTGGTTGCTTTGTATTTCCAACGAAGCCCGCCGGTCCCTTAGTGCAGCAAATTCCCGGGAAACTCACGCAGGAGTCCTTTTGAACTACAATTGTTCTCTTGTAGACCTAGAGAAAGTAAAATGTGGACTGCTGAAGTATTATTTGTCGAGTCGCTTTGCCTCCCTGTCTGTTGTTTCTTCAGCATTCCTCTACTCGCCACTCTTGACCGGGATTCGAAGAAATATTCGACTAAAGTTTCATTTTAAAAGGTATATATACAAAAGTTAAGATAAAAGAAAGTCAGTTAAGCATATATATGTATAACATTTCACACATCGAGGCTGTGATTAACATAGTAGCTTTTCTGGGCGCAACATAAAACCACCAATTATGAGGCACGAATAATTAGTATTTATGTTGAGACAAGAAAAGGTCATTCATAAAAATGGGCTGGTTCAATGACAATAGGATAATGTTTCAGAGTATCAGATTCCTATCTTGGTTATAAATAGGCATATTTCTCAATAGAAGTCCTCTCCTAACTGTTAGCCTTCATAGCGTGAACATCTCAGCATTTCTAAAGTTAAAATCCCTCCCCCAGCCCCGTCTTACCTCCTTAAGAGTGACCTCTTTATCTCAAAGTTTGTTCGGTTGTATTAATGTTTGTCTGTTCCCACCTTTGTTGAATGACAGTTATCTCTCAACACCTCATTGAGATAAACGGATTAGTGATTATCGCGATACTCGAATAAATGGCCACGCTCGTGGCAAATTAATCCCAAGCTGGGTGGTGTCGCGTAGTCGATGTATTCATTCACCAAACTGAGCTTGACGCTGGCATACAAAGCACATTTCACACATCGAGGCTGTGATTAACATAGTAGCTTTTCTGGGCGCAACATAAATATGTATAAATAATTACACGATTTATAGATATTTATATGCTTAACTCATAATAACACAGATCTTTCTGATTTTCGTAGCCTACGAAAATGATTTGCACGCGCAAAGCACCATGGGCTCGGACACAGGGTCTTTAAGACAATCTTAAGATTCAATACTTAGGTGAAGATCTTAAGTAGTCACTTAATTATGTTTATGCAACACACCTAACTTACGGGAACACTTAAGTACGCACTTACGTGTTACAGGCGTTTTATGCAACTGGGCCCTGGTTCCTGCTGTTTTCCCCCCGAACTTGCTTTTTTGTGTCCGTGACCATTGCTCCATCATCCGTACAAGAGTTTATGTCACTATCGGCGGGACCCAAATGTGCATGCCAACTGGTTTATCGCTCGAGCACACAAATCTCCCACATGGTAAAATATTTCGTCGCTCAAGTATATAAGTACCCTAACATTCAGTTAATAGTCAGTAGCAAGAGGCTAGGGGATCCTACAATGAGGCCTTTATTAACGTCAATTCCAACAGCAATAGACCTTTTCCCGCCTTCCGCTCCAATGCCCACGAACAATGGCACCCACAGGAAAAAGTTCCCTCCATACCAAACTTGGTAAAGATGGAAAATTGTTGGTAAACCCATTTCCCAAGTTTGGGAATTGTGAATCACCAAGTTAATACCAACAAATAACCTAAATAATTTTTTATCAATTTCCCTGAAATTGGGTTATTGTTGGGAATCGCACAAAAAAAGCTAAAATTGGTAAATTTTAAAGTTGGTATTGGGATATTATGTTGGTAAAATGTTGGTATTGTACAAAATTCCAAAAACTGGAAAAATGAAAAGCAAATATTTTCTTTATACCAAGTCCGGAAGAGTTGGTAAAGTTTTGGTAAATTATTTCCCAATATTGGGAATAATGTAATACCAAGCTAATACCAAGCAAATAACGGAAACAATGTTGTGCCAACTTCAGGTAAATTGGTATAATGTTGGTAATAATAATAATAGTCTTTAGCTGGGAAATTATGAAGTTGGTATTGGGATATTGTGTTGGTAAAATGTTGGTATTGTACAAAAAAAACAAAATTGGTAAAATGAAAAGCAAATATTTGCTTTATACCAAGTCCGGAAGAGTTGGTAAGTTTTGGTAAACTATTTTCCAATATGGGGAATAATGTAATACCAAGTTAATACCAAGCAAATAACGGAAACAATGTTGTGCCAACTTTAGGGAAGTTGGTATAATGTTGGTAATAATAATAATAAGTCTTTAGCTGGGAAATTTTGAAGTTGGTTTAGGATATTGTGTTAGTAAAATGTTGGTATTGTACAAAATCCAAAAAACTGGAAAAATGAAAAGCAAATATTTGCTTTTATATACCAAGTCCGGCAGAGTTGGTAAACTATTTCTCAATATTGGGAATAATGTAATACCAAGCAAATGACAGAAACAGTGCTATGCCAACTTTAGCCGGGGAAATTGGTATATTGTTGGCAATAATAATAGTCTTTAGCTGGTAAATTTTCAAGTTGATGTTGGGATATGTTTATGGAATAATGCTGGCATTGTACAAAATCCAAAAAACTAGAAAAATAGAAAGCACAATTTTGCTTTATTCCGACTCTGAATAAGTTACATTGTTGGTAAACCATTACGCAATCATGGGAATTAATTTGTATCAAGTTAATACCAAACAAATAATAGAAACAATGTTGCCCCTCCCTTTCGATTTTCCCAATCCTTAGGTTCTTGCAAGAGGTAGATCACTCTCCTTCTTTACCTCATTCATGTAGTATTTCTTAAGGAAGACAAGCATAATGGTTTCAGCTGATATCAGGGGTCATTGTTTTGTTGCTATGCATCAATCTCAATAGGTGCTAGATTTTCTAGTCTCCGAGGTCAAGTCCAAATTTTATCCACGCTATATCCACTTACAAAACCACGAACTCTGAATCTCTGACGATACCTAAAACAACCATGGGGGCTGATCAAAGCCAGGTCCCGGCTAATCCACAGATCGAATTGGAACTGTCGCACGGTTTTAGTTCATGGCACGTAAAGGAGCCACCTTGGACCGATTTATTTGGAGTATTCTTTAATGGGAGATTTAAATGAGCCTTTTGGCAACAGATTTGATAGTAAAAATAGTTGGCCAACATGTTTCAGATGCTTCCATCGAACTCTGCATAGTCCGCCATCTTTCCTGTTGCTCGTGAAGATTTCCCAGCATGCCTCATCGCTTGCCTCGTTTCTATGCTAACGTCTTCGCGCGCTTTTCAACCTTCCCATCGAAACAATAATGGCGGACAGTTCTACAGTGTGTCTCTTGAGTTTATCTACAAAAAGCAGAAAAACGAAGCATTCTGTAAACCAGGAAAAGGTAAGAAATACACCCCTGCTGCTGATTCGTTTCGTGATGTATTTTATGTAATAAAGTTGGTACTTTTCAGAGTTTTATTGCCGACTTGTCGCATATTTATTTATCACTAGACACTAGACAACAGCCTTGGTTGAATAGATTTTCTTATTGTTGGAATCTAATCTCTACTTAAATCATCGAAAAATGGATGACACTAAACTCAGTTAGCTACTTGAAGTAGTTTCAAACTATAAAGTTTACCCTGGGACCCCGAGACGCGAGACGTATAAATCCCAAGTGCTGGTCAGTTCGTAGGGAACCAGGACGGCGACGGCAATGAAATTTGGTGTTTACTCTTTCCTTTGATATGATGAGCGGTTTCTGATGAACATAGAGTTCCGTTCACGCCGAACGAAGAACGGATTGATTATCTTTCTTACCACATTCATGTTCTCTTCAAAACATACAATTTGGGGTTTTCACGTTGTGTTTTTGCAGACAACGGTTGAAATGTTGGCAACTGCGTGTATTTACACGAGTTCCAAATTCAAAATTAGTCTGTAACCGCCAGTTTCGTATAATTTCACGCTTGGGGGTCCCCCATGTAAAAAGGCGATTTGCATCGTTTTGGGTAGGGGCGGGAAAATTTTGGACCGCTTTGGTCATTCTGGTTCTTACAGATCATTGGAAGGTCGCGCTTTTTGGGTCTCGAGGAGGCCGTTTGGCGATGATAAATTTGATGGATTTTCCTAAATCTCTGTTCAGATGTTGCTTGATAACTATTCCCTCCTGTGCCGAAAGCTGAATAGCGAGCGAGGAAGAAAAGTGCCGATTTTTGGGTGATCTTTGAGGTAAGTGTGTGCTTTGGCGAGGTCGAGTTGCCTACCTTGTCAATTTTCTTAGAGCCTCGGCCAACGGTCAAAATTTCGAATCCTAATAAACTGCTTTAGAAGGCCCCAAATCGCCAAAAAAGCACTCACACAACTTCATTAAGTATCAATCTTTTATTATTGAAGATTCATTTCGAAGAAATCGGAAAAGAGAATTCACACGAAGCAATTATTTAAACTCTTCCGAGATCGTTATGAAACTAATCGATAAACCACAGGTAACCCAACAGACTAATAAGCGGGAAATATACGTCGAGTCTGGGAAGCCTGTGGTATTTATTGTGTTTTGTAATTTTAATTACGAAAAAATGCTATTGTTTTATGCCGTCGTCGTAGACGTTGCCGTCGTGGTCGTGGACCATCGTTGCAGGGAACTTATTAAAGCAACTGTTAGTTCCGATTTAAATTGTATTTATTTTCCGTTAATTATGAGTTTATAGTTATACACTGTATAATTGCTTTTGTGTTACTTTCCTTCCAGGAAGGATTATCAAGAAATAATTATATCCTGTCAAAGAATATCAAAGGAAACACTTTTTACACATAGTAATCACCTGGACAGTTTTCCATGCAATAATTAAAGCTAGGTCATCACGTTTTTATGTAAGTATTTTTGCAAGACTGTAAAGTGTAATAATAGACCAGTTCGTGGTAAATTCAGACATTTTGAAAGGGGTGCAAACATAGCGCGAAATACAGTGTTTGTATGGGACGTAAAATCGAATTGATGAAATATTATTCAGATAAAAACTAAAGATACCAGGTAAAACATTAACATATCGAAATTTGAGGGATGTAGCTGTGCTGGGAAGCGTACAATCGTGTTTTCAGTTTTCCATACATTGTCTGTAAATTTTCATGCGGAATTTTATAGACAAATGTATGGAAAACTGCACTCTTCCCGGCACAGCTACATCCCTCAAATTTCGATCAGTTAATCTTTTACCTGGTATCTTAAGTTCGTATCTTAAGAATATTTCAGAAATTCGATTTTACGGATTTTATTTGGCATCGTATTCCCTTTCAAAATGTCGGAATTTACCGCGAACTGGTCTATTGTACCATTTTATGATAAGTGTATGCTAATAATAAATGTTTAGTTTGTTAACACTGACCAGTTATCCACAAAGGCATTTTATACAATATACGGTTTTTTACAATAAAAAAATGTTCCTAGGCTTCTATTATCTGTTGATTTGATCCTTTGGGCTTTAGCAGCCGTGGTTTATTTTATCCCACATGTTTTTGCTTCACGTACGAAGATCGGTTACATGTTTCCCCATTTGTTACAACCTTGGGGTCTCTTAGATTGGATTAAGAAAGCACTACTCTACAGTGTAGATCAAAATAATATAGGAAAACATTAAGTCTGGATTTGACAGTTCAACTGCAGAATACAATGCCACTTGGTCATTAATAATCCATTTTCTCACATTTTGATACAATTAAACTTTTAAGAACCTAACCCAAAAATAAAAAAAAGCCTAACCATTTTAAACCTCAAATCATTCATAGAACGTTAGTCACACCTGAACTATAATGGCGAATTTAGCAAAGTTTACAAATTATCTTTTAAAGGGGCTGGGTCAGCGTTCATTCGTTACCAGTCTATCGCACGGCCAAAGGCAAATTCCAACTCTCTTTGCAAGTCTTTAGAACTCAAAACGATGGGAGTTTTCCGTTCAGCAAGGCAAGGAACGATGACTAAATTTGAAAACCGTCCGTTCAGCGTTCAAGTCAACACGGGACCAAAACCATGTTTCGCAAAATGTTGACGATTTTCACAAGAAATGGCGCCAGATTGTCCTAAGCGATGACAAGTAAACAATCCCTAGTATTACATTTGACGAGGTGAAGAGTTTGTGTACACATTTAGCCGGACTTTCATTGCTGTATTTTCGGATAAATCGAGGTGAACTTCCGTAACTGAATTTTACTTTCTTACACAAAATCTACCCGCTAACATTGAAAGGGTTTCAATCTTACCCTCAACCAATCAGAAATGAGCTCTCATTGAACTGACCAATCAGATACAATGCTACTGTTGCTTGCGAAATAAACCATTGCGATCGCAGAAGAATTTTGAATATTTATGATATGCTAATTACCTCAAGAGCATACTTACTGCGCACGGGCACCAGGTGACCCAGCCCCTTTAAGTGGCACTGCAGTGGCATGGTATGCTGCAGTTTTGCAAACAGTTATATTAGCTGCTTCATAATAATTATTATTGTATACATGCAGAAGATTTTGAGCTTAGCTGTTTGTACTAACTGGCCAGGCCAGAGTTACCCTGGTCTGACCGGCATGGTCAGGAATGTTATCCTCATAACTCTGGCCCTGGCCAGGGTTTACCCTGGTCTGGCCACAGTTACCCTGGCCGGTATGGCCAGGCTAGTCAAGTAAACCCCGGTTTCCTTGGTTATTTATCGTCTTGCTACCGTGGCCATTGGGCCAGCCTGACCCCGGCTTTGAGGCCAGCCGGCTTTGACTGGGGATTTCTCCAATCAGGCCAGGTACTTTATGCAAGGGTTAATCAGAACAGTCAGATATGTTCAATCTTCACAGAGACTGTATTAATATTGTGAAGACCTGCGAAGTCTGCTACAGCAATGTACTCCTCACAAAATAAAATAGCTTGAAAAAAATCAGGAGTTAATTAATCATCTGCATGGTTTTGTGTACCTTTTATTGTTTCCAATTGCAAATTAAATGATGAGCTTTTTCCAAAATACTTATCTTGATCTGTTGCCAACTGCATAACTTCTACATGCAGAGAAGATTTTGTTGTTAATAACCAGTGGTTGTAGTTTAAAACTTGATTGTTATATAGTTATGAGATGTGGCATTTTAAAATTGTTAAGCATTGGCATTTAATCTGTCGAGAACGTAATGTTGATAATATTGCTTTGCTTTATGAAGTTATTTAACACGAAAACATTTTTCTTTATTTTCCATAACTTGACATTGGTTGTAGTTTAAAACTTGATTGTCATATAGTTATGAGATGTGGCATTTTAAAATTGTTAAGCATTGGCATTTAATCTGTCGAGAACGTAATGTTGATAATATTGCTTTGCTTTATGAAGTTATTTAGCACGAAAACATTTTTCTTTATTTTCCATAACTTGACATGTTTACATTATTTGATGTTCTTAAAACAAATATGAGAACATCAAATTTCCAAGGCGATAGTTTCGAGACATATACATTCTATTTGTCGTTACTGTTCATCACAAAATTGTCTTCCGCTCTCAGCGGGCACTATCGCCTGATAGTTTGCCTCGGCAGACGACAACTGTCACGTCACGTGATCGCTTTCGGCCAATGAGCGTTCGCCAAAATGTTGTGGTGAACTATAACAACTGATAGTTTGCATCCACGGACGACGACAACACGTCATATGGTCACGTGATCGCTTTCGGCCAATTAGCGTTCACCGAAATTATGTGGTGAACCGCCTGTAACCGGCGCCTGATAGTTTGCATCCACGTCAGTTTCATTCAATCGGAATCGAAGAACTTGGTGGTGAACAATAATGCGTGATAGTGCAAAGTCGCAGACGAACACTACACGTCACGTGTTAGCCTGCTTGTAACTCATTCTTAATTGAACAATAGGAGTCGACGTGTGACAGCCTGCCAATTTTGATTTGGTTTGATTGAAATGCGTGCAATATTCAAAACAAACTTCGCTCGCTGTCAAATGCAATGCAAAATGTTGGTTAAAATTGGTTCTCAGATACGGAAATTTCAATAAAACCAGCTATTTTTGTTCAAAGTTCTCCATGGAAAGGACTGCGACAGTACCACTTTAGATATATATGTAGACAGTTCGGTTTTAGCTTGTTGCGTTCGCCCCATCAGTCTCTCAAAGAGTTTCATGTTGCAAATCCTGCGAAATACATACATTTAATACAAGCTGCTTCAAAAAGCCGTCCAGCACCGCAGTCTGGCGAAACAGAAGACACTCCCAGAAGAGGTGCCATACAAGCGGCTGCTTCCTTTCTTAAAAGAATTAAGCTCGCATAAAGATAAATACAGGATCGAAAAAATCTCTAAACTTCAAAGAAAACTCCGATGCAAACAAAGTTTTGTCTGGAACTCGATATTGAAGAACTCGTGGTAAATGTTGTGATCGTCTTTCTCTGACAACTCGAAGTCCATCTTAGTGAATGTTTGCCGAAAGAAATGGATGACCGTTGCATAAATGTATTGAGGCGGATTTCTGATTATTTCCTAGTTCAACGGCCGTGAAGTCAATAGCCGGATTGCATCTCTGCAATTTGGTCGACAACAATAGTTTTCAGTGGCGAATTAAGTCACGGTTCGTTAATTGTAGAGTTCTCTATACTGTAAATATCATACTCTTTCCAAAGCCTGTCGAAAGCACAGCCAGAACGGCAAGTTTAAAGTACAGGTCACAATTCACAGCGGGTCAGGTTGTTAAATTCTAAGACAAAATAAAGGCTCTGTATAGCTTTCTCCTGCTCTGTTTTCAAAGTACCTTTACCCAGCCGCGGAGAAAGAAGCGAGCAGCTGTGTTCTCTCTAGAAAACCTCTGGAACTGGGGTTAAGGCGAAGGAGATAACTTTGAAAACGGAGCAGGAGGAAGCTATATACAGAGCCTGATATTTACGGTTTACGAACTTGCGAAAAGAGAACTCGACAACAAACCTCTCGCAGTTCGCCGATCGCCGCCTTCGCGGCTCTTTCTCCGTGGCTGTTCTCTCTAGAAAACCTCTGCAACCAGGGTACTTAACCGTAGTCTTCAAAAAAGACAAAGCCTTTTGTATTACTCGCCATATTTTATCAACTGCAAGCTCAGTACACAACACTTATTCTAGTTACGCCGCTTCGCAAGGCTACACATATTCCTTTCAGTTCTTGCTTTCAACACTTGCCGCGATAAGCTTGATTGACACCGTTTCAGCCAATCATATACCCCGTCCGCTGGTGGACGGGATCTAACTTTTGTACTCAGAAACCAGGGGCTTTCGTGCAGGCGGTCTTTCAGATCTGCTTCTCCCCCACCCCCCACCCCCCACCCCCCACCCCCTCCATTTGTCATTCGATCCCAGGTCACAATCACGCTCGGCCAATATGGCGGCGATGATCCGTTTGCTGCGCGAAAAAACACCCTCCACCGCCTGCAAGCAGGCTAGTCACGTGTCGGTTATCGCTTTTGTTCAATAAGAGCATGCGAAAATTTAGTGGTGAACTATAAAAAGCTATCTACGGCCACCGTAGGATTGGGCTTCACAACTCGCAGAGACTTCATTGCAATGTTGTGTGCCATCTTCCATGTGTATTCGAACATGTCTTATTAGGATATCAGACTGCCTAAAACACTTTCCACACTGCTTACAGTTATAAGGCTTCTCTTCCGTGTGTATTCGAAAATGTTGAGTTAGGCTAGTAGCATGCGTGAAGCACTTTCCACACTGCATACATTTATGTGGCTTCTCCCCAGAGTGTATTCGAACATGTTGAGTTAGGTTACGAGACTCTCCAAACCACTTTCCACACTGCTTACAGTTATATGACTTCTCTTCCGTGTGTATTCGAACATGTTGAGTTAGGGTATCCGACCGCCCGAAGCACTTTCCACACTGCTTACATTTATGCGACTTCTCTCCAGTGTGCCCTCTTACATGTCTGGTGAGGTCACAAGAATCCCTGAAGCACTTACCACACTGCTTACATTTATATCGCTTCTCCCCAGTATGCATTCGAATATGCCGACTTGCGCTTTTAGAATACCTGAAGCACTTTCCACACTGCTTACAGTTATAAGGCTTCTCTTCCGTGTGAATTAGAAAATGTTGAGTTTAGGCTAGTAGCATTCGTGAAGCACTTTCCACACTGCATACATTTATGTGGCTTCTCCCCAGAGTGTATTCGAACATGTTGAGTTAGGTTACGAGACTCCCCAAACCACTTTCCACACTGCTTACAGTTATATGACTTCTCTTCCGTGTGTATTCGAACATGTTGAGTTAGGGTATCCGACCGCCCGAAGCACTTTCCACACTGCTTACATTTAAGCGACTTCTCTCCAGTGTGCCCTCTCACATGTCTGGTGAGGTCACAAGAATCCCTGAAGCACTTACCATACTGCTTACATTTATATCGCTTCTCCCAGTATGCATTCGAATATGCCGACTTGCGCTTTTATAATACCTGAAGCACTTTCCACACTGCTTACAGTTATATGGCTTCTCTCCCGTGTGTATTCGAACATGTTCAGTTAGGGTATTCGACTGCCTAAAACACTTTCCACACTGCTTACAGTTATAAGGCTTCTCTTCCGTGTGTATTCGAAAATGTTGAGTTAGGCTAGTAGCATGCGTGAAGCACTTTCCACACTGCATACATTTATGTGGCTTCTCCCCAGAGTGTATTCGAACATGTTGAGTTAGGTCACTAGAACTCCTGAAGCACTTACCACACTGCTCACAGTTAAATGACTTCTCTCCCGTGTGTATGCCAGAGTGTTTAGTTAGGTTGCCATTTTTTGTGAAAGACTTTCCACATTGGTTACATTTATATGGCTTCTCTCCAGAGTGAATTCCAACATAATCCGTAGATTCAATCTGAGTTTGAAGATGGTGTTTGCAGTCAGATAATGGTGTCAAGTTATTCTCAATATTATCCAGGTGATCTGATTGTGGAGGATTCTCGGTAGCATGGCATGGACGTTTCTGACTAGGCACATGGGCCAGTGTTTCCTTAGACATGTCCTATAGCGACAAACGGAAATTTTGGTTAACTGAAATGTTTTCTAAATGACATGGTATTTTCTAAATAACAGGTATAGCTAAATATTAAGTATTACTATTTCTAACAATCTTAAGTAGTTCCCTCTGGGGGATCTCAAGACAAAAATGTTAGGTGAAAACTTGAGGGGCATTGGATAATTAATAACTTAATTTGAGGAGACGATGGGTAACTAGTTCCTTTAAAAACTAGTGTTGGTCTGCGGGGAAGATAAACACCGGTATAATCAACTAAAGTAGATTTAGGTTAGCCTACTGGCGGCTCTTAAGAGTGTTTTTTGCTAATTTGTTTTCGGATTGTGCTACCTTTTGACTGCGCGTGACTCATTGTTTCACGCCGGAATAGTCTAGTAATTGTTTTACGGGTTTATTGCAAGGTTTCTTCCACCGTATAGTCCAGACTTCAACCCTATTGAAGAGTATTTTCACCAGGTGAAATGTTTCATTCGTCAAAACGACTTGGCGTTTCAAGCAACAAATAATCCTTCTGCTTTTATTCATTATGCGATGGTACAGGCCTCGCGAAAAAGCAATGTGCAAATTATTTTAGGCATGGAAAATATATTTAGCCCTCAGTGTTATTAGCCTGATTTTCAGACGGTACGAGGTCGTCCGCTCACTTCCTCCTCCTCCTTCAGTTGTTGTTCTTCGACATGAATGATCTATGTATTTTCAACTGAGAAAATATTAAATTGAAAAACTCACATTATTATAACACTAGCCTAAACTCAGCTGGTATTTTCTTCTTTTAGGTGAATCCCAAACACCGCAGAGCTCGACACAATGTGGCTACGTGGTAGGTATTTATGGCGGGTGATTACCGTCAAAATTACACTTTTGATTTTGTGGAACGCATTGAATTTAGCAGTGAATCCAGTTTGATGCAACTTTGAATTCTATGGTGGTACTTTGAATTTTCTATGTCTTGGTTTTCCACTGCATCTCGAATTTTCGGATATTATTTGAATTTTCGGATACACTAGTGAACTTCAGGAAACATTGAATTTTCGGATATACTTCGAATTTTCGACTACAGTTTGAGTTTTCCTATATATCTCGAATTTTCGGATACATTAGTAAACTTTCGGAGAGACTGAATTTTCCGATATACTTTGAATTTTCTGGTACACCTTGATTGTTCGGATACACTTGGAATTTTCGGATGCACTGAATTTTCGGATACTCTTTCATTACATCGAGTGAGCCTGGTAACTAGACAGGCCTCGCCGCCAAAGCGAGGTTATTTATTTCCCTCCAACAATAATATATTCATTTCACTTGCACTGTCCCACTGGAGGCTAGATAAGCAGTTTTACTACTGCCATCGAACTGCTCAGACAAGCTACACATATTATTTCATCGAGCGAGCATTCTTCTCGGCCTTCTACCAGCAGGCCAGCTCAAGTACAACTACAAGTAATGTGAATTCCCCAGTCCCAGATTGCAACGGAGCTGTAATGGCGGACTTTAGAAACCTCTTCTCGCCATATGAACCAACTTCCACTACACCATTTAGCGTAGTTTAGCAACAGAATTGGGTGAGGTCTAGTTTCAACTGCTATGGCCGTTGTCATCCCTCAAATGACGGATACAGTACCCAGTAGCTGGCGGAGGTACAAACACTAATTTGTTGCCAATCCCATGCACTTCTTAGAATCTCGAACCCGCCACCAGCCTTCAGCTGGAGGTATATGGCTTCTAACTTTCGGCTGAATTCGATTGCCCGTGTTTGTTGCCTAAAACTACTTAAGAGGGCATCCATGTGAACACCATGCACCCTGACAAAATTAGTCTACATGGTACATCTCAGATTTTGTTCATATGTTACTATTGGCCTGGCATTAGACTTGGTAGAATATTTTGGAAAAATTCCAAAAACTGTTAGAGATATGGGGGTCAGTACGAACTGCCTCGGTTTGAGGGGTATTTACACTATGTATTTTTAGTCATGTTTACAGAATATTTTTGAACAAACCATATAAGCTATATACAGAAAACGTTTCTACAGCATAAACACGACCAATTGCAATTTAATTATGATATATGTGCCAAAAAATATTCAGTATTCAAGGAGTAAGGCTTTCATGTACAAGTGACTTCCGAAATTATTTTTCAAAAAGTCAAATTTTAGGGTAAAATGACATTCGAATACTATCGATGCGGCGAAATTGTAGAAGATGAGAGAGTTATTATTTTGTAGATCAGTCATTTGGAAATACAACTGGGGACTAAAAAGTTTGTAAAGTTTATTCAGCTTAGGAGCAGTGAGGCCAAAGTTACATACTCCCAAACGCCCGGGTCCAACGTAAATAAACAATCAACGCCAGATGCAAGCTGTATCGTGTGCAGAATAACGGGACAAATAACGGACAGGAATGAGAAACATAGCCCTAAAATAACTGGGTGATAAATTTATTTGTCACTTATGCCTATGGTTTTGCAATAAACAACAACTAATTAACAATCAACTTCAAAATAAGAGAAATTAGTAATACGAAGGATGAATCAGCGATAAATGCATACCTGATTCTAGCCTTATTTGTGCTCTCCTCCCCAGCTCTGTCATGGTCTCGAAGCCACAACTTACGATAATTATCTTCTTGTCGATTTTACACCGAAAGAACATTTACCCATTATAGTTTATACAGATGGCTTTGTAGCATCCGCCATTTTATTTAGGACTAGAACCCAGTCTGCTGTTGTGCACCACAGGTAGCCCGAACACAGATGTGTACATTCCATGTGGAATATTGGAAGAAAAAACTCTCTACCGTTGAATCAGCCTTCCTTTCTTGTCTATTTATATATATATATTGCTGATCAGATCCCTACACGCTAGGAGATCCGGTGTTTTATCATTTCGTCTGTGGCGCCCAACATATATACCAGAGTGGGTAATTTATATTGAAATATTTATGAATCTCATGAAACAGAACTGAAAATAATCATAATGCACTACTTAATACATCTACATAATTTTGTTTGCAAAACTTTAATTTTTTCAAGCTGATTATATGTTAAAATTACCCATGATGCACCTGATATACGTAACTTTTATGGGGTCAAATGTTTGCATACATTCATACACAAGGTCACAATGATTTCTAACATCCCGTGCATATATCCTGTATATTCACACGACCCACATACGGCCATCCCAATAAAATGTTCCGTTTCCAATCGCCAGACCGACCCAATTTTTTTTGGAAAAGTTAACAAAAATATAAAGCTTGACATTGACCCAATTTTTGGGAAAAGTTAAAAAAAAAAAAATGAAGAACATACTTTCAACTACACCTCTTTTCCTAGCTCTCTACGTATTTGCATTTTATTGGGATGGCCTAATCAGCTGTGTCGGTGCCGAACTGGAGCGCAGTGCCATCCTGGAAAGCGAAGTTCAGAAATGTCTGACGTATGTTGCTATTACTACAAACTATCTTAGAAAAGGGTTCAGAAAACATCTGGGTGAACGATGAAACATATTGTGTGGATCGTGACAGACTTTATCCAGACCTGAATTACGCTGGATTTATATATACATGTATCTGCGGGGCGCTTGTTCAGACACACGGTAAGCCACGCAGTTTACAAGCATGAGTAGTTATGTTAGTTATCTTCCCATTAATGCGGCTGACCAACAAGCACTGAGGGTGGTCACTGCCAGATATTTGTTTAACGTCCAAAGTGGTTCCTTAGCGTCCTGTGATACACATGCAGCTGCTGATGAATACGAGCGTCGTGAGATGCAATCTCGTTCCCAGAGCCCGCGATCTTTTGACCAGCGCCAAGATACTGGCCAAAAGATCGCGGGTTATGAGAACGAGAATGAGAACGACCGCCATTTTACGTGATCATCCGATCGAGTCACGAGGGATCGAAAAGGCGTAGGCGCGAACACTGCGCTTCTCTCTTTCTCTTAATGTTGCCTGGGTGGCTAATTGAACGAGCAGGAAGCATACAAATGTTTTGCTGCACGGGTGGATATACGAGGAAACGTTGTTGCAGAAAAAAAACTAACGAATGCGCAGTGTCAAATTGTCTTGCCGGTGGGGTCTGGGTTTGTGTTGCTAAGAAACACATATACTGTGTGTCACTGGAGCCTAGTAAACATTGTTTTCCTCCATAGCCAACGTGAAAACATTGTTGCGGAAGCAAATTTTGCCTCATCGAAACAAAAAAATGTCTTTGAAATGCTTCAGAAAAAAAAATGTTTTCCTTCCTGGAAGATTGATTTTTTTTGCGCAAATTTTCCCGCGGACTTTGACTCGTTTTTACAGACAAATGTATGGAAACTAAATCCACGATTGCATGCTTCCCAGCACAGCTACACCCCTCAAATTTCGATCAATTAATCTTTTACCTGGTATCTTAAGTTTGTATCTGAAGAATATTTCATAAATTCGATTTTACGGATTTTATTTGTCATCGGATTCCCATACAAACACTGTATTTCGCGCCATGTTTACACCCAAAATGTCGGAATTATAATAAACCGCGAACTGGTCTATTACCTTAAAACTGTAAAGAAATACGTTATTCTTTGTGTACGAGGTTTGTAGTTTCTCAGCTGTAGGCTAGGATGTCCGGTGTCCGCGGGGAACAGGATATCAGGACACGTGACTTGTCCCTTCATGTGTACCGACCTTTACGTCTGCGAGCGGCGTGATTTTTTTTCACTTGTGTGGGTTGTTCTTTTATCTTTTGTTTTCCATATTGATTTTCTTTGTTTTTTTTATGCAACGATCTCCGCTATAAAGAGATACGAGGACGACAGTAACAAATCGCATACAAGTGTATCACAGGCAGCTTTAAGCAGAGAGTGAGCCATTATGCACTAGTCTAAATAAACCCCCCCCCCCCCTCCCCCTCCCACCCTGTCCCGGGTTGGGGGAGGAGGAGGGGGGGGGGGGGGGGGGGGGGGGGGGGGTTACTTTGACTAGTGCATTACCACCCCGCCCTAAAATCAAAAATGAATAAAATACCCTGTCTAGACAGTACAGTACAGGTGAAAATATTTATAGCTTTTATGATAATTTTACTTGACACGCGCCATCAACAACATCCGCGCCAAGTGCCAAGGCATTTCATACAATTCTTAGTAAGGGAGTCGGGACATGCCTTCAACGGTAATATAGTTGTTTTTCCCTTGTAACGCCGAGAAGATATGCCACATTCCCTCGTTGAATATACACAAAATGAGCACTTGATCAAGTCCAAATCCATCTCGTGGATAGGGCGGGAAATACACGTGCAGACGTTACACGCAGTTCCTGTCACGCAATTCTTGAGATATCATTATATCACTGAAGGGATTTCATCTATTTCGGTGATACCACATTTGATTTCATGGATTATACACACAGTTTGGTATTTCAACGTACGGAACGAACAGAATATTATGCACAAGATTGAAACAAATTGAGTCCGTAACAAGGTAGTAACGACATCAGAATGGCGTCCCGTTGCTGAATCTAAACGGTTCTAACTTGGCCAACTATTCGATGAGCATATAATAAAGGGCTTCCAAGAAAACGAAACCATTAGGGTTTTTTTTATTATGAAAAGAAAACATCGTTTCTTTACAGAATAAAAACTAAAAACTTGAATAGAAAATCGGCTGAAGAACCTAAATACGACTGTACGTGCATTTCTACTTGTCACTCATTCACCCCGCTACAGATCGAGGCTCGCAAAATTCAGAGTGACTCGCCGGATTAGAAGCTGTATTTAAAGCGTAGCGTAGTTTGAAATCCTCTATATATCATATTCAAAGAAAATTCATTGTCTTTGATCCAATCAAACAATTTTAAACGAAGATACTGCCATAAACTTTGAGTACCTATTTCTCAGCTTTGACTCCGTCAAACTCGACAATAATTCAGTCACTTTAGACATCTGCATATCGGGTGATGGACTTGGTCACCCTTCAAAACTAAAATAATATTGAAAATGAATGTGCATTCGAATTCTTAAAGCAATTATTTGCAGAAAATCTGTGAAGTTCACCGTATTTTCGATTTTAATCGGGAAAAAATCGCCGTGTCACCATAACGTCGTTTGTTTAATAACTGAACATTGCGGATTTTGAGAGTGCGTACTCTCTAACCCAGCATTAACTTTACAGATATTTTTTTTACCAGATGCAAAGATCTATTGTAAGTCAATCTAGAAATATTTCTAAATTCAAAGAAAAGAAGGCCGCAACTCTGCAAACGGCCATTGCCAGACAGCATTTATCGGGTTTTAAAAATACCTATTAAAGTAGCGTTAAATAAAAATTCGACAGAAGCGACAAAATATTAATAAAATTAGTTGATTTTGGTTTTAATATGCTGAATGGCCTTAGTACTAAAGCAGGTAAAAATATATCTTTCTACTTAAAATCATTTGCGATTGCGACATGTTACAGCATAAGGTATATTTTGCTCTGATTTTGAGCATTTCAGGGGGTCAAACAGTTTGATTGTCATATCTGAAAGGCCTTTTACATTTCAGCCAAACTATTTCACATGGGACATTAGCTATAGTTAAGATATAAATGTGTGCCAAGTTTAAAGGAAATCCGAGAGGTGCACTGTAGACTCGTCTGCATGGTTTTCACATGGATCCTCTCTTAAAAAGGTGTGTCCAGGTTTTTTTTGGTTTAAAGTATGGGGTAGGCCGACCTCCACTGCCTCTGGTTTCTGTGAAGAGCTAAATGGTGTAGTGGCAGTTGGTTCATATGGCGAGAAGAGGTTTCTAAAGTCCGCCATTACAGCTCCGTTGCGATCTGGGACTGGGGAATTCACATTACTTGTAGTTGTACTCGAGCTGGCCTGCTGCTAGAAGGCCGAGAAGAATGCTCGCTCGATGAAAGAATATTTGTAGCTTGTCTCAGCAGTTCGATGGCAGTAGTAAAACTGCTAGACTTGCTCCAAGTCTAACTCGCCGAGTCATGAGAAAGTCTATAAAACTGCTTATCGAGCCTCCAGTGGGACAGTGCAAGTGAAAGGAATATATTATTTTTGGCGGGAAATAAATAACCTCGCTTGGGGGGGACTAGGGTGTTTCAGAGAAAACTACCTGGGATTTGCGTTTCGCCTTGGGTGGACTAGGGTGTTTCAGAGAAAACTACCTGGGATTTGCGTTTCGCCTTGGGTGGACTAGGGTGTTTCAGCGAAAACTACCTGGGATTTTCGTTTGGCCTTGGGTGGACTAGGGTGTTTCTGCGAAAACTACCTGGGATTTTCGTTTGGCCTTGGGTGGACTAGGGTGTTTCAGCGAAAACTACCTGGGATTTTCGTTTGGCCTTGGGTGGACTAGGGTGTTTCAGAGAAAACTACCTGGGATTTTCGTTTGGCCTTGGCGGGGGGACTAAGTAATTCCCCTGAAATCCACCTTCGCTTGGCCTTGGCGTCTTTCAGAAACCAACTGGCCCCCATAAAATTTCCAGTTAGAGCTTTCTCTGACAACACATATACCAGAACAATATGAAGGGTCAAAACGGGGGACTGGCGTCTTTCAGAAATCGACTGGCCCCCCATAAAATTTCCAGTTAGAGCTTTCTCTGAAAACACATATACCAGAACAATATGAAGGGTCAAAACAAGTGCCAATGGTTGATGATTAACACTACTCAAACATGCGACAAGAGCTGCATTTACGAATTCTGTAAGCTTCACCGGCAGAGGCAAAGGCAAGGCAGCGTCACGCCAATCTCTTGCCGTAATTGTGGTGTGGGAACGCAGTCGCAAACGTACTTGTGTAGATTTTGCGGCGCTCATAGGGTGGCACAAAAGCTTGCTTACGCTGAAAAGAAAGCGCACAGAATATGTCTCCTTGTGCTTCAGGAACTACCCCGTCACCCCATTTAGGGATTTATCAGCCACATGTGGCCCACCAGTCTCTAACCTGGACTTGAGAGGCTCTCTTTTTCTCTCAAGCCCAGCACCGAACTGTTGGGCCACATGTGCTAGACAATGACGTTGTGGCTGCCATATGCTAATTAGTGGCTGATGCAATCGCCCCCGCATCTGGCGTGACTAGCGAAATTTGCATATGAATCAGACACGTTGCGAAACAACGTGTAAATAAACTCCTCGGTAGCTTTTTTCGAAAGAAATATTGAGTGTTTTTACTCTATGAGGTTCCCTAGTTTTTTCCTCATCTCTCGTCGAATCTCGGCACGTATTTGTTCGGTTTTTTTTTTCTCCTCTTGCCGGGTTTTCCTTCGAATGTCAACTTTCAGAGCTTCAAACTTGTCAGCCTCGCTGAGGATTAAAGCGAACTCCTTGTCACTTACCAAACCGTCGTGCATGGCTTTTGAAACTAGGTCGGCGATCGAGTTCACCTTAGCCTTTGCCAATATAACCGTCTGCTCGTGTTTTGAGACCTTCAAGCCTAGTTTCTTAGCGCCAACGGCTGTCGAGGCCGAAACCAGTCCAAATAGGCCCCCAACGGCGCCAACCGGAAGGCCAAGGCCTGTGAATGAGCTCGCCAGACCGGAAGCGGATAGAATCACAGAGAGGCTTCCTGTGGCCACAGCGATCCCGTGAATAATGCCACGAGCCCGGGAGTATTTCTTTCTGACTCCATCATAGTGTTTTGCTTGCTTTTCAATGACGGCAAGCACATCGCAAATCTTTCGCAGTCGAAAGCTCTCAGGCTCCACTCGTGTTGTTTCTGGGAGTGTAGGATAGATACTATCGCTTGCCATATTGCAATGGTTGTTAACAATAAACATTACACCTCAAGCTTCAATACAAAACGTAAAGGTCGATTACGGAAGTCGATGATGCTACCTTTTTCATCGCGAACTGTGAGGCGAAGGCTGCTCCGCATCGCCCCTAGGGCTCGAATGGGTATAGGATTCAACACGGAATAGGTCACTTTTGCAAACCTCTCCCCTCGGATCTCTAAACTAGCCAGGACTTCTGAAGGATTTCCCTCGAGAAGTGCAAAGCTGGAATCGACGATATCGCAGTGGACATACACTGTGCGAATGTCGTTGAGCACGAGTTCGTGGTTACCCACTCTGAGCGACACAACATGCTTCTCTTCGTTACCTTTTAGGCACAACAATGTGCATAGGCCTTTGCTGAATCGAACCGGCTTCTTCACCTCTAGGATCCAACCCCCCCTCGGTAAGTTTTTCATGAACTTAAGAATGCCAGCGTCGATTGCGGGTTTAAAATACGGTTGGATGCTTGTCATATCATGGTGCCCTGCAGCAATGCTATGTGTGTTTTTTTATATCTGGTGCATTACCCTCCCCATCCGTGAACCACCAGAAATTAGCAGTCTCGAGCAAGTTCCACCAACTGCTCTCGAGAGTGGCTTCGACTAGCAAAACGCTCTGGATGGGAAGGAGTCGATCGAAGTAGATCGTATGGTCGGACGAGGGGCATGCGATATAGAGGATAACCATAACTGTATTATTAAAGCCTGAGCCCAACTTATGTTACCATACAAGGTGTAAGTTCAAAAGATGAGCCAGGTAAAAGTAAAGGAGTTAAATGACCGTTTGTGGGCAAAGTTCAAGAAACAATACCCACATGCGGCCTTTTCTCAGTTCTACCCCCAAACGGATGTAGATGGACCAGGAAAATACTCAACCAACATCGTATTTCGGAGTGGAGACAATGGATACTGGGCTTACGGCCCTGATGCTCAGTACAAGAAACCAGCCGATGTCCAAGCACAAATCGATAGTGCACTACGTGGCATGCGCAGTCGGGACGACGGCTTCCCAGTGTCCTTGATACTAGACCCGATTGTAAAATATCCTGTTCCGGCAACTCCAGTCGAAAAACACGTGAGTGATATTGCTCCCATGCTCAAGGTGCTGCAGATATACGTTGCTCCCAACAAATCGTTTCAGGTAGGTGTGCGCGATATCTTCAAGGAGAAGACAAAACAGCAAAGGAGTCTAGGAGGTGGCTGTCGGCCCCATCATACGGTTATTGGCCTCAGCAGCTCAACTTCGCCATATGGTGTGCAACCGCTGGCTGTGGTGTATCACTTGCTGATTCCTCGTTTGAAAAATTCCCACCCGTAGTCCAAGGCTTCCCTCCAGTTCCACGTCTATTTCACAGCACGGAGGGTTTTGTGTGAACTTGGAGGTCTGGTACAAACACCTCTTCCAGGTGACTCGGCTTTCAAGCAAACGGATAATCTCTACAACAAAGCGGCTTTCGAGCGTCTGTGCCTCGAGTTCGGACTATCTCGCAAACCAGACTTTCATTGGAAGGGAGGTCGAAATCACGGTCTAGGCGACGTATTCCTTTACTATCCCGGTGATGGATACAGAAACGTCCATGTAATCCGAGGCTACGACAAAGAGGCAGACACATATCCCGATCACCTCAATCTATTTGCAGATGAGGGTGGTAAGTCGAACATGGGCAATTTGGTATCCTTTGTTCGCAATGACGAGCACAATGGAGCGCAATACAGTTGGTTTGCACCACCAATTCGGCATGGTCTTACAAAGGCGGGACTGGGTAGATTAAATCGATCAGCTGAGGCTTTTGTCTATACTGTGCTTGGGGCCCAGGTCAATGTGCGCTCGTCCATTGCTGGCAACAGCGGAGGTGCGCAAGAGACACGGCAGGAGTTCGTTCACTTGCTGGAGGAAGCTATCCAGGAAAATGACATCGCCAAGAGTGTACAGCGATATCAGCTGGCTTTACAGGAGGCCAAAGTAAGGTTGGACTTGGCTATAGCTCCCGGAGTGTGGGCTGTGTGGCTACTTCCTTCCAATCTCGTGATCAATATGGAGAGGCGTTGTGGGCTACAACAACAAGCTACAAAAAGCGACACATGACACGGTCTTTGGGATCAACAATGTAAACAACTATTCCAAAAAAAAACACCTCCACCACCTATGGAAGGTCCTATCCCACGCCTTTTGCGCAAGCACTTAGTTCCACCCATGAAGGGTCAATCCCCACGCCAAACCTACGAAAAGGTTCGTGAGCACCTAGTCCAACCACGACACCAACTTGGCAGTTGTTTCTATTGCTGTAGCCAGTGCCGCGTGGTGGATGTTTCGTTGATCCTTAGGATCTACAAGCGCCGCTTGTACTGCTCCACAAGAAAGACCACTATACCCACAATCAGCAACCAAGCGTTATTTGCGAGGAAGCCAATCACTTCGCCTGCCGTACGAAAGAGAATGCTGGCAATTGCACCTATACCATTCCAGGTAGTATCTGTCCCAACTTTTTTCCAATCGTCTTCAGCCCTTTGCTAACCCCTTTGGCAACGCCATGAAGCCCTCGCTGTAGAATGGAAACGATAACACCAATCACGGTGCCTGCAGCAGCCATCACCCTGAGCACTGTTAACCCATACCTTTTAAAGACAGCTTTTACCCGGTCCCGCAGCGACATACACTCTTCGATGGCTTCGTTTTCTCTTTCTAGTGTCTGTATCTGCTCCTCTCGTTGTGTCATACGCTCCTGTGCTGCCAATCGTTCTGGTCACCCAACCTCAGAGGCAACCACATCGTTTGCATCCACAACGTTTGCATCCACATCGTTTGCATCCACAACGTTTGCATTCACAACGTTTGCATCCAGAAGTCGGTCGATCTCGGCGTCGTTTTGACGAATCACGTCTTCCGCAGTGGGTCCCAGATTATCTGTAATCCTCTGAGGAAGTTTTCCATTGAGTTCGCCTGAGGTGTCAAACAGCAGGTGGGCCTTGCCTCCTGCCCGGTTGTGTCGCACCACGATCCTATCGAATTCGTCTAGGTTCACAGTGAACCCGGCGGTCTTGGGGTTGATATTTGGAAACTTAGCACGGATGCGGTTCCAGGCCGTCCTAACCCGATCGGCCCCTTCGATGAATGACGTTTCTGCGGTTCCGCTACCCTCTGCAGTTCTACTGCTCAATCCGCTACCACCAGTTGTCCCAACTTGGTGAAGATGTATCTCTTTGCTTTCGACTTGAGGTCGCCCAGAGGTACCACCTCCTGTTGGAAATGGATTAGTGGTGGTGTCTTCGTCATTGTCTTTGTCATCTGGGAGTAGCCGAGTCCTTTCATCCGTCGTGTCCGTGGGATCCACATCCACATCCATATTGAATACTGAATATTGAATATTCATCCCTTAAGGATTAATATCTCTTAAGGATTAATATCTCTTAAGGATTAATATCTCCAACATGATATCGTCAAAACTCGACCCAAATCGCGTCCCTAGAGAGGGTAGAGCTCTCAAAGCTAGGCACGTGCTCTATCGCATGACTTTCAACCCATCGAATGCCAATCCTGGTGAAACCCTATATGTCAAGGTTCCTACACTTGGTGAAAACAGGCTCCTGGTCCCTGGTAGTCTATCACTCAGGGCCAATCTCACTCTATCTGGAGGTCATGCCAACAACCATGTGGTGGCCAATGTCGGACGCTGTCTGGTCTCGCGGCGGGTCACAAAAATAGGCACCGATTCCTTGGAAGACTGTGCTCGGCTCGACCTACTGCAGGTATATGGAGACCTCTATCTATCTACCGCAGAACGAGAGGCCCGCATTCCAGAGGGTATCCAATCCGCCAATGTGAACAAACTCCGCTCAAATGCTGGTGATAAAGTCATCTCGAATGTAGCTGACAATGTGACACTGGCTGCATACGGTAGCAAGTACAAGATACCTATCGATCACGACATTGTCACAACTCACGGTGTTGTTTATCCACATGCACTGAATGACATATTGTCCTTCGAATTGACACTGGCACCAGCCATAGACGTCATAGTTGGATCTGACAGCACAAAAATAGGTACATACAAGCTCACAAACATTGAGCTTGAATACCAAGTCATCGAGAGTCCCGTTCTTGCGGTGCAGGCCGAGGAGGTCTACAACACTGGCAAGGCTTTTCTGTACGACCATGCCGTGCACTTCAAGACTGTTTCAGTCAACCAAGCAAGTGACACACTTGTATCTGGAAATGTGAATGTACATGTACCTCGTCGCTCCTTCACTGGGCTCCTTCTTCTCTTTGTGGAACAACATACCGCAGGCACCCGAGACAGTGAGAAGTTTGTAAATCCAGGCATCATCAAGGTCGCAGTGGATGTCAACGGCATCCCCAACACTCTCTTTCCTTCTGGGATGCTGGTGGCCAAAAAGTGCATTCAACTACTGTATAACCCCCCTCCTAAACTAGTCTATCTTAGGGGGCTCTTTACATGTGTTCTGAGACACTTTCATGAATCTGGCCCCAGGATCCTACAGGAAAGCTCAAGATAATTCACACACAGGATCCTACACAGGATCCTGAATAGGATATCCTGTGTAGGATCCTGAATAGGATCCTGTTTAGGATCCTGTAGGATCTAGCTGTGTAGGATCCTATTCAAGTTCTTGTACAGGATCCTACATGTAAGTAGGATCCTGAACAGGATCCTGTCCAGAATCATGAGCTGGGGAAATACTTATAAAACTCAATTGACTAAACTTAAAACTTAAAACAGAACAAATGCATTTGCAGCATATTCTTTGCCAATAGCAGAGAGAGTGCTAAATGTATCTCTTACTTTAATCTTCTAGAAATTTTAACACTTGACAATATATTTAAGCTCCGAATCTCAACATTTGGGCACAAAATCTCTACTATTAGTTCAAATACACCTAGTGTCTTCTCCAGATATGTCTTACCTACATGTATATCTGAAATTCATAGCCACAATACCAGGTACATGTATGCTACATGTAAGAATATGAATTTCTATAGACTGCAACCTAAAACTAACTATATATGGCATGACTACTTTCAAGTTTTCTTTATCCAAAATATGGCAATCGATCCCCACAGAAATTAAGTGTCTAATTAAGTTACTCTAAGTTTAAGAAACATTATAAAATCTATCTTCTCAAATTACAACTGCCCTGGTTATGATGTATGTGTTTGTTGATAATATTATTAGTTTAATATATTAGCAAATTAGTCTAATATTTTCACTTTAAAAATTTGGTTCCCATCCTTACCTAGATATTTTTTCTAATCCTAATTCTATAGGAGCTATTGAGGCTTAAGTCAACCGCAGTTTTATATACCTTTAACCTGTATTTTACTTTGTCCTGTGGCAGTGGTTAACTCAAACGTTTCGGCTCCTTTAACCACTGCACACGTACTCTCCCCCTGTTACTACCATATATATTTAATACTGTCTTTTATGTATCCTCCTCCTAAATGTCTATCATACCCTTTAACTTGTAATTATCCGTGTAGTACATAGAGTGGAAAATAAAGAAAACTGATTCTGAAAACTTTTCAACAGGGTTACTCTTGAGAAATTATGCCACAAATAAGTATAAAAAAAAGAAAAGAAAATGAAATAAATAATCTAATTACCAGCAAAGTGCTGGACATAGAAGATCACATGACCTATCATGTGATCAACTCAGAGGCCTCAATGATGTATGGAATACATACATGTACTTTGTTTGGTTTTGATCATAATACAAGATCATCCTCACACACATGTGAAACTAAATGCAAAAGAACCAGCCAGCCTCGTTTCCATGATGAAGATGGAAAGATTAATGTTGCAGTTGAAATTGACCATTCAGTTCAATTTGACCATGAGTCAAAACAAACTAGTTCAATTTGACCATCGCTCATATTCAACTAGTTCAATTCAACAGATTCCATGTGGGTTACTACTTCATGTAAGTGTTGACTTGTTGACCCGAGAGGATCTGGGTTCTGGTTTAAGTTACTTATACAATAAATGTTGCTTCCAAATCAACAAGCGCTTGTGTGGCGCAGTGTGTTATGTCAGTGGAAAACTGGGTGTGTCAAGGCAGAGCTGCTGAGTTCAAATCCCTCTGAGTTCAGTACGTGGTATTACATCTGAATGAAAGGTAAGTGTAAGTATATGGTAGAGGAGAGAGAGGAGGGAGGGAAGGGATGGAAGGAAGGGAGGGGAGGGTCAATTTGACCTGGGTCAATTTGACCTACTGGTTCAACAGGTTTGACCGGGTCAAATTGAACTAGTTGAATATGAGCGATGGTCAAAATTGAACTAGTTTGTTTTGACTCATGGTCAAATTGAACTGAATGGTCAATTTCAACTGCAACATTAATCTATTTACAAACAAGTTCTTGAAGCGAGAGGTGGTTATTTAAGGCCAAAGGGAAGATTGTTTTCTGAGGTTCCTGGAAGATTACATGTAGGTTTAATTTTAGGCATAAGCTGAGTCAGGGCTTGAGAGGGTGATTAGAATTACATGTATTGCAGCAGAGACTGGAAGCTTATTTGTGATCAAAAGAGAATATTACAAAACATCAACCTTGTGATATCAGCGATTCTACCAGAGGTAATTAATTACATGTACATGTAGCTAGTCATGTATGAAGCCAAATTTAAGACATGAATTGTAACCAGCGAGGAGCAAAGTTTCTCCCAGCATTTACTGATGAAAGCACACGTGTAAGCAAGATAACAATCCAATAACATCCAGAGTTAAAAGCAGTTTCTCTGGGCCTCAAATTCTCATGCTTCCTTGTGCCCCATTTTCACCTTCCAAACTCCTAAAAACCCACTAAAAGTATGTGCCTTGCTTAAGACATGGGCTATGGTAATGTACATGTAAAACAAGCTAGATAACAAAATATTCTTATTTCCTATTCATTATTGTACCTACATTTACATCAAAAGGGAGATCTGGAATATATTGCCATCTGACTTCATGAGTGGTTGTATTGTAATCGAACAGAACTTCACCAGATTTATAAAATGTAACATTCCAGTTATTAGACTCCATTCTTAAGTAATCCTGCAAGGAAAAACGTGATATTTTTTGTCAAAAGTACATGATTGTAATTAATATATAATTATTTACCTATAAGACTGCATGTGTAGGAGGTATACAGTGACTGATAAAAAGGGTCAGGAGCATATGTTTAATAAATAAATGTAATAAATTATTATTATTATTATTATTATCACTATAATATTAAATTATTATTATCATTATAATATTATTATTATCATTTGTTATTATATTTAGTTATTAGCAGTGTCAGCAGAAGCAGCAGTAGTAAACATGGTAGTCATGTCAGTACTTGTATTAGTGAAATGTGAATGACAGGTAAGCTAATGATTTCAATGTGCACTGGCAGGATGTGACAGCACAGATTGAAATTTCTACCATGAAAACAACTTTTCTGCCAGTTTTTGTCACTATGTTATCGAGTCCTATGACGCGCGTAAGATTATGGCACGCCAATTGTAGCAATATTCAACTCCGTAATATTCAACCATTCAACTATTCATTCAACTTCAATTCAACCCCTATTCAACTTCAATTCAACCCCTTATTCAACCATTCAACTATTATTCAACTTCAATTCAACCCCTTATCCGGCAACCATTCAACTATTATTCAACTTCAATTCAACCCCTTATTCAACCATTCAACTATTATTCAACTTCAATTCAACCCCTATTCAACCATTCAATTATTATTCAACTTCAATTCAATCCATTATTCAACCATTCAATTATTATTCAACTTCAATTCAACCTCTATTCAGCCATTCAATTATTATTCAACTTCAATTCAACCCCTTATTCAACCATTCAATTATTATTCAACTTCAATTCAACCTCTATTCAGCCATCAATTATTATTCAACTTCAATTCAGCCCTTATTCAACTATTATTCAACTTCAATTCAACCCCTTATTCAACCATTCAACTATTATTCAACTTCAATTCGACCTCTATTCAACTTATTATTCAACTTCAATTCAATCCATTATTCAACCATTCAATTATTATTCAACTTCAATTCAACCTCTATTCAGCCATTCAATTATTATTCAACTTCAATTCAACCCCTTATTCAACCATTCAATTATTATTCAACTTCAATTCAACCTCTATTCAGCCATCAATTATTATTCAACTTCAATTCAGCCCTTATTCAACTATTATTCAACTTCAATTCAACCCCTTATTCAACCATTCAACTATTATTCAACTTCAATTCGACCTCTATTCAACTTCAATTCAACCTCTATTCAACTTCAAGTCAACCCCTTATTCAACCATTCAACCCCCATTCAACTCGCATCAGTCCTACATGGCCAGAGCTGCATAAAAGAGACTTGACTGACGACCTGGTTGAAATCCAAGATGGAAGACAATTACTTCGATATTGAAAAAGCAGTAAAAAGATCTCCCTGATTTTTTTTATTCAGTTTTAGACAAAGTGGGAAATGTTTGTCAAAGTACGGTTGACCAAAGCACTGTAGAATTACATGCAGTAGTTGTTGATCAGACTCTTGGTTTGATTTGTTCAATTCGGGATGATGTTGATGCAAATGACAAAGAGAACTGGAATTCTTCGGTTTTAGCCGAAGTTTCATCGTCGATGAAAGAGTATGACCTGGCCAAGACGGATTGCTGACTCCAACAACACTTGCTGATAATTCAGTTAGCTTGGTTAGTAAAAAACGAGGAACACCAGGGAAACCACCTTTTGCAATATTCCCATTGAGACTCTGGAAAACCTCCGTGGTTTAGGGATCAGTTGGACAAATATTGCATGCATGTTAGGTGTATCTCTATACAAGGCAGGCAATTCAACGGCACAATTCGGCCCAAAGTCACTGGTGACCCTAACCCCAAATCGATTTTTTTTTCCTCCCTCTCTGATCTCTACCTGAAATCTCTTTCGCAAAACTCGCTAAGTAGAAAACTTTTCCCGAAAAAAACACCATACAACACTGCAATAACTACTAATTTTTATTTCTTGAGTAAATTTAGAGCACAGTATTGTTAAAGTTTCATTCCAGGAGTGAAAATCTAACTCTGTATCGTTTCTCGGTAATCTTTCAATTCGTAGCCACAGGGAACCCAAAACCAATTTGGCCAAGATACTCGATACTGTCTACGTGAAACAACAATACCCCATCTCAATGCTGTATTCTGAGGGTACACTCTAGCCATGCATTGTCTTATTCTACTCCTTTGAACCCTCAAACCAAGTGATTTTAAATAGCCTGCAATATAAACTTGCCCTGTAGGCGTTCCATGAGATGCAAAGTAGTCTTTGATAACTTTGTCCAATTCCGTTGGTCAGATATGTCATCAAATTTTGCCAGATTTTGTAAGTCATTCTCTTTTACCCTTCGCAAAATTGTCCAACGAGATACACCTAACATGCATGCAGTCTTTGTCCAACTGAATCTTAAACCACGGAGGTTATCCAGAGTCTCAATGGGAATATTGCAAAAGGTGGTAATTCCCTATCCTGCGTCGCATCCGAACTGAACCCCGGTTAAGTCCGTCTGCGAAACAGTGGACAAAAGCTTGTTCTCGACCCCCAGCGAAGTTGCAGGATTATATATAATCGATTTTGATTGGCTTTTACTAATGCTCATTCTTACACGTCTTCTGACTGGCCATTCAACTGTCACCAGCCTGTCACCAGCCTGTCACCGGTGCGACTAACGGCTAATTTACATTTCAAAATGCGGCGGCTTTTATACACGTCGAAAAGAGCAATGATATTTGTACAATATCAGTTATAATCGAGATTCGTTTGCTAGAACAAGAGCAGTTGACCGGAGTTGATTTCGGATGTGGCACATTACTAGATCTTTCCAAGCTGCATGAGGGATATGTTTGTGTGTTCTTCGAACGAGCATTTTGTCGTGACAGATTCTATTTAATGTGTTCGGCAAGTTTCCTTTTATCTGGCACTAAACCACGGGCAGCTGGTGACAGTTGAATGGCCAGTCAGAAGACGTGTAAGAATGAGCATTAGTAAAAGCCAATCAAAATCGATTATAAATAATCCTGCAACTTCGCTGGGGGTCGAGAACAAGCTTTTGTCCACTGTTTCGCAGACGGACTTAACCAGGGTTCAGTTCGGATGCGACGCAGGCTATAATTCCCTGGTGTTCCTCGTTTTTTACTAACCAAGCTAACTGAATTATCAGCAAGTGTTGTTGGAGTCAGCGATCCGTCTTGGCCAGGTCATACATGTACTCTTTCATCGACGATGAAACTTCGGCAAAAACCACTAATAGGGAATTCCAGTTCTCTTTGTCATTTGCATCAACATGCATCACCCCGAATTGAACGAATCAAACCAAGAGTCTGATCGACAACTACTGCATGTAATTCTACAGTGCTCTGGTCAACCGTACTTTGACAAACATTTTCCACTTTGTCTAAAACTGAATAAAAAAATTCAGGGAGATCTTTTTACTGCTTTTTCAATATCGAAGCCATTTATGTCTTCCATCTTGGATTTCAACCAGGTCTTTTATGCAGCTCTGTGGCCGTGTAGGACTGATGCGAGTTGAATCAGGTTGAATAAGGGTTGAATTGAAGTTGAATAAAAAAACATAACATAACATATTTTTTTTATTAGCTCTTTGTACTACATAGGTACATCAGATTGTTGCTAATAAACTTTTAAAGTAGCTAAAAAATATAAAAGTAACTAATTAAAATATTAAGATCCTTGTATCGTGATAGATCTGGCATTCATGCATTCATACACGTATTTTGCAGCTATAGTTGAAACCTCCCTTGAGGGATTGATAATAGTTAAGAAAATATCGTTTTCTGACATACGGCTACTATCTAGGTTAGCAAGAGTTTTTAATTTGAATAAGAAATCATTCCTGATTGCCTCAAACGTTTTACATCTTATTAGGAAGTGTATTTCGTCTTCCATTTCTTTGTTGCAGGTTGGGCATATTCGATCTTCTGGTTTTAAATAGGGCTTAACATGTCTACCTTTCTCAATCTGTAGGCAATGATTGCTTATTCTTAATTTCGTGAATGTAATTCTGTGTTTAATGTTTTTAACAGTATTCAAATAATCTTCGAATTCATACTTTGTTTTGAATGTACGGTAGACCCGTAGTTTGTTGCCCTGGTTTGGGTTTTGCCTTTGATCATTAAATATATCGCTGAGCCAATATTGTAGTTCTATGTCTTTTAATCGTTGTTTAATGCTCTTTAGGAGTCCCCTGTACTCTAGCAAATTATTCTGAAGTATCCATATGTTACCGAAGCCAAGGCTCTGTATGGTATTTTGAATTTTAGAGCTCCAGAATGTTGGTTTATTTAGCTGTAAACTGTCAATATATATTATAAAAGTAAGTTCTGGCTCTCTGTTAATTAATATTTTTGTCCAGTATTTGATACTTCTGAATGTTGATTCATGCCTAAGGGGATACCTACCAAGCTCTGCTCTGCAAGCGTTATTGGCAGATGTTCTTGTAGTTCCTAGAAGTAGTTTACAGAATTTAGTATGTACTATTTCAATCGGATCATTTGTGTCAGATCCTTTGTTGTTGTCAATTCCCCAGACCTCGCTTCCATATAACAGGATGGGTTTGATTAAAGTGTCAAATAATTTGATCGTGAGTTTAAGGTCAGATCTGAAGAAAGTTCCCATTTCTTGTTTGAGTTTAAACAGAGCTTTTAGTGCTGACTTTTTTAGTTCTTGTTTTGCAACAGTGAAATTTCCGTATGCACTGAAAGTGAGCCCGAGATATTTATACATACGGACGTTTTCTAGTTGATCGTTATTATAATAAAAATTATAATTGTTCATTCGTTTGCCGTTATTGTTGAAAACAATGACTTTTGTTTTGTCTTTGTTGACGGTTAGTTTGTTGGAGCTACAATAGACTTCGAGACAATCTAGGAGTCTTTGTAGGTCATTCGCATTCTTGGATATTAAAACTAAATCATCTGCGTAAAGTATATTGCTCAGATTGACATTAGATATAAATATCGGGTCTTCCATGCCCGCACGGTCTAACGTTTGTGGTAAGTCACTTAAAAATAAGTTAAATAGGGTAGGACTGAGCATGCAGCCTTGTTTAACTCCAGCATAGCATCTGAAGGTTTCCGTAATAACGTCATCTTTTTTGACCGCCGAATAATCATTAGAGTACATCGAGTGTAATATTGAGAAGAAATTGCCATTGATACCTGCCTGTTTTAGTTTTTCAAATAATTTTTCTCTTGGTATGCTGTCGAATGCTTTTTTAAAATCGACGAAGCAGGTAAACAACATGTTGTTTTTCTTTTTTGGTTTACTTTTTACGAATTTGTCGATGAGTCCTTTCAGGACGAAGATGCTATCAACTGTGGAGTGTTTTTTTCTAAATCCGAACTGCTCTTTTTTTAGAATTCCTTTTTCTGATAGGTATCCATATAACCTCTGATTCAGAATAGATGTAAATAACTTACCGAGTGCGGATAAAAGGGTTATGCCTCTGTAATTCTCTATATTTGTCCGGTCGCCTTTTTTGTGAATAGGGATTATGAGGCCTATGCTCCATTCCTGTGGATAAATCCCTGATTTGAGAATCGTGTTAAAATAATAGTGAAGTCAGGGGTTTTGTAAGTTCTGTTTTACCCGATATGAGGACTTCATTTGATATGTTATCGATACCCACTGCCTTCTTACATTTCAACCTTTCGATGGCCTCCTCTACAATGTACCTCCTTTATCGTTATTTCATAGTCCAATACTCCTATTTGTTCCGTATGGTTATTTGGGGTGCTGGTCGTGTTCGTTGTGTTGTCTTTGTGTTGAGCATTCAAATCTTTGAAATGTTCATAAGATTCTTGTATTTTTACAGGGCATGATTGATTGGTCCGTTTTTTTATATTGAAAAGGCCTTTAAGTTCTTTCCACAATTTCTTCGGATTTTTATGGTCTAGTTTCTTTAATCTAGCTTCTATTGATTGTGTCTTTTTCTTTTTGCATAGTTTTCTGAATCGCTTTTTCTCAACGTGTAAATGTTTTCTTAGCTCGTCATTGTTTGGGTCCTGACAGACATTTCTTCCGATCGACTTAAGGTTTTCTTTTTCGGCTCTACAGTCCTGGTCAAACCAGCTAGATTGTTGATTTCCCTCTTTTGTTTTAACGTTCCTATCTCTGTATTTCATACCTGCCTTTTCACAAACTTCTATAAGAACCCCGGTAAAGTTTCTTGTTAATTGGCTTAAATCATTTATGTCATTTATTTCAGAATTACTCAGAATTTCCTCGAGTTTATCTTTGTATTCCTCAGATGCGAGGATCTCGGGAATTCTATTTTTCGCTTCTTCGTTTACCAATAATATTTTGTGTTTATGAAGTTTGCTAGAGTTGAATTTGTTTGTGTGTGTGAAATCGTTCATTTTAATACCAAACGAAATTTGACAGTGATCAGAAATGTCAGGTTGTAGTGGATTAACTGCTAAAAATTGTACCTTGGGGATCATGCTTGTGTCTGCAATTATATAATCTACTAAGCTACTTCCGTTATACTGAAAGCATGTTTTTTTACCTGCAGAGTCCCCTATTATTCTACCATTTAATATTCTGAGATTGTTTCCTGTGCAAACATCGATGAGCGATTTTCCTCGTAAATCAGTATTATTTCGATCTTGAGAATATCTCTTAATAGGGTCATCAACAACATAATCTTCAGGAACATCAATGAATTTCTCGTCATCAAACAATACATATTCTTGTAAACTACCTGTTCTGGCGTTGAAATCGCCTTGAAGTATTATATCCCCTTTGATAGAGAAGCTCGATATTTCTTCTTCGAGATCTGTCATATAATCTTCGTTTTGGTTTCTCTCGTAATTGGTAGGACTAAGATATACGGTTCCAAGATAAATATCTCTTGTTATATGGAAAAAGTCCTTGTTAAGCTTGCACCAAATAATGTTCTTATTTTGAGTTGGGACGTATGACACACCTTCTTTAATTCTATTATTAATGTCAAGAGCGATCCCACCATAGTTTCTGTTACCGGATTTCTCCCGAAATTTTACGTAATGCCTGAATGTCTCTATATCGAGATTTGAATCTTCGTTCGCATGAGTTTCAACAATTCCAAATAAGTCATGTCTTTTTATGACTTTTTTTACATCGCTTAGCTCCAGTTTATTTCCTAATTCTTTATGCTTATATCCGTGAATATTCCAAAACCCGAGTTGGAGAGAACCAGGCATTGATATCAATTAACTATGGTCAGTTGAAGTTACTACTGTGTCAATAAGGATTGACTAACCTAATCATTTACGGTTTAACCAGTCGGATAGTACACGTAGTGCTTCCCCGACTGAGTAATCTGGCTGGTTATAACTTATATTATTACGGTAGTGATCATTGTGATCTCTGTAATCTGTTCTAACCTGTTGTGTGAAATTCCTTGAACGGGGTTCTTGTCCGTTAAAGTAATAATCGTGGAAATCTCTGTTATCTATTCTGACATGTTTAGCGGGATTCTCTGATCGGTATCCCTGTCCACGTCTTCTAAGTCTTGGTTGTTCGGGCGCGTTTGTATTAAGTTGGCGCCTCAGGCCAAGATGGTCTTTTAGGTTCGACACCAGCTTCTTTGTTCCGATATGGTTGTTTAGATGGACGTTGTCGAAAAATACGTCATAGTCTATTGTCCCACTTCGGGTATCGGTGACCGTCCGATTGTCCACGAAAGACGCATTACTGAAATGTTGGCACGTGAGTTTTGACTGATAATTAACCTCATCTATAATGTTGTTCTTTCTCGTGTCGTATTTATGGTATGTAAGACCCGACACTACTATTGTAGCAAGAGGCCATTTTTGTTGTGCTAACGCAATAATTGTTGCAATGTTTTCGCATATTTCTGCAGTTGTAGTGGAGTCCACGTCATTTGTTCCGGTGTGAATCACAACATGCTCGTAATGAACTGAATCTTCGTCAGGTATGCTGTTAATGTGCAGTAACATTTCTTTGGTGCCTCCTGGTATATATTGTTTGTTGACATATTTTTGCGGGGCAAATTTCCGTGGTATAATTCCACGATAGATGGAATCAGAGAGCATTAGAATCGCTCCGTCTCTAGTAGTTTTACGTCCTTCTTGTGTCCCAGTGAAAG
The DNA here is from genome assembly GCA_030867875.1 of Actinernus sp. WN-2022. NCBI lineage: Eukaryota > Metazoa > Cnidaria > Anthozoa > Actiniaria > Actinernidae > Actinernus > Actinernus sp. WN-2022. The sequence continues at coordinate 89,668,083 of JAOWCC010001634.1, forward strand.
TAGGCTGATTCCCATCCTCGATCTCTTCTCTGTGTAATGGTTCTCTTTCATCTTGTCGTTGCTGGGGATTGTTAGCGTCACTTGGGGGTTCGACCTGTTGTTGATTTGTTCTACTAAGTTCAATAAAAGATTCTCTTGTCGTACGATTATTGGATGGAGTCGATTGGACAATATGCTGGGTAGTTGTGGTTGTAGGGTTTGTAGTAAAGGCGCCAACATGGCGGCCATGATGAGATTAAGCTCTATAATTTTTAGTATTTTTATCATCTACAACTTAGGTCTAGTATTCTGTGACCCCACTCAAGATCTTTTTAAAGTCATTCCACGTTCTAGTTGGAGCAATTCAACTCCTCGGACACTCTATGAAGAAAATATTGGGCACAAAGTGATATTTACAAATGGCGGGCTATTTAAAATCAATCTGGCTGTTAATGGTTTCTACAAATCTCGTCTCGCTGCCTCAAAATGGAGTAAACATGGTATGATAACTCTACAGATTCCTGGTCATGATCCACCACTGGATATAACTGTTTATTTAGATGTATCTCTGAACCCTGGACCTATTACTCTAGATAGATCTTCCAGCATTAGCGACGATAGTACTACCAATTTACATATTCGTTCTTTGATTAACAAGACCTACACAAGATCCAAGCTTCTCAAGTTACGTCGTGTCTCTAAGAATCTATTATCAGACTACCTGTATGCTGACTTAAAAAATGGCGGGGTCTTCCACTACAGAGGAAAGCGAGGCGGTTGTAAGAATATTAAAGCTCTAATTTCTAATAGAAATAAGAGCGAACGCCGACCAGAGTTTTCCACTTCAGTGCGCACTACGACAATAAATCAAGACAACTTGATTGTGGTTCCACGGCAACCTCTACAATCACGGTTGCAGCAGCGACTATCTAAGTTTGCACTACTTAATGTTAGATCTATTAGAAACAAGTCCCTTTTACTGAATGACTATATAATGGAACATGACATAGATCTCTTCGCGATCACTGAAACTTGGCTCGACGGTGGTGATTTTGACGAATTTTACTGCCGCGATATATGCCCTGATGGATACAGAATACACCAGATTCCCAGATCTCACTCTCGTGGTGGAGGCGTTGGTCTTGTGTACAAGAAAGGTTTTAAAATTAAGAGCCATAACCAAGTCGACTTCAGAAGTTTTGAGTCTATTGATGTCAACATTACTTCGAACCTGAACTATAATTTGAGACTTGTTATTGTGTATCGCCCACCTCCATCCACTTCAAATCGGCTAACTGTTGGTCTTTTTCTAGATGAATTTGGAACCTATTTGGAACGACTAGCTTTAGCTCCAGGCATACTTTTAATTTCAGGAGATATGAATTTTCACGTTGATCGTTCCGACAATGTTGATGCTAAACATTTTCTAGACTTGTTGGATTTGTTTAATATGGTTCAACATATCTCCGATTCAACTCACCGTAACGGCCATACCCTTGACCTAATCATTTCAAGAGGCTGTGAGAATGTTGTTACACAATGCCGCGTTACAGACCCTGTTTTATCGGATCACTATACTGTTATGTGTTCTCTTGATATTTCTAAACCACTACTCGAGAGGAAACAGTTTTCTTACCGAAAAATTCGCTCCATTGACTTTGATCAATTTCGTCATGACCTTGAAGTGTCAGAACTAATAACAGATACTGCTGATGTTTTGGATGACCTTGTACGCCAGTATAATGACACTTTAGGAACTTTATTGAACACTCATGCCCCTCTTAATGTGAGATGTATTACCATTCATCCTTTGACACCTTGGTTTAATGAACAGATCTCAACTGAAAAGAGGAAAAGGCGAGCCCTTGAACGTCGCTGGAGATTTTCACACTCTACTATCGATCGTCACAATTACATGTTGCAATGTGCTGCCGTCAACAACTTGATTAAGTCGACAAAAGTGGACTATTACTCTACTATTATTCAAGGTAACAGTCATGACCAAAGAATTTTGTTCTGTACTGTCGATACATTGCTTCATAATAAGTCTGAGGTTCTTTATCCTACCTCCACGTCTGATAAAGTCTTAGCAAACAGATTCGCTGACTTTTTCAGCGATAAAATCTCTACATTGCGCCTTTCCCTCGACAACGAATTGGCTGATAACACTGTTCGTCATACTGATTTACCAGTGTCCTGTAATGTTTCCCTGTCAAGCTTTAAGAATGTATCTATGAAGCAAGTGTCGGAGTTTATAGCGTCTTCTGCTGTTAAATCATGTGCATTAGATCCGGTACCTGCCTCAGTGCTCCTACAATGCATCCCTGCTTTGCTACCTGTCATACATGTAGTTAAGATAATTAATACTTCTATAGACACTGCAGTTATGGCGGATGATTTCAAGCTGGCCCTTTTGAAACCTCTGTTGAAGAAGCCGAAGCTGGACATCGAAGAGTATGAAAATTTCAGGCCTATTTCAAATTTGATGTTCCTGTCAAAGCTCACGGAAAAGGTTGTAGCAGTGCAGCTGACTGACTATATTATATCCAATAACCTGGACGAAACATTTCAGTCAGCCTACAAACAGTTTCATAGTACTGAGACTGCTCTTATTAAAGTAACTAACGATATCCTTTATGAAATTGACAACAATCGTTCTGTAATACTGTTGCTATTAGATTTATCGGCTGCATTCGATACTGTCGATCACACTATTTTATTGAACAGGTTAGCTTCTCGTTATGGTATAAGTGGCTTAGCCCTATCGTGGTTTACCTCTTACCTTAATAATAGATCTCAATTTGTTAGTATAAGAAGTCAAAGGTCCACAACTCGCCCTCTGACATGTGGAGTTCCCCAAGGGTCTGTTCTTGGCCCAACTTTATACCTACTTTATACTTCACCACTTGGTGATATTGTTCGGCGCTATAATATGAAATTTCATTTATACGCGGATGACATCCAGTTATATATGTCCTTCAACTCCCTTTGTAATGACGACCAAGTATCATCGGCTGGTCAAGTTGAAGCTTGTGTTGGAGAAATTTGTAACTGGATGTTATCCAATAAGCTTAAGTTAAATAGTGATAAAACGGAACTGCTTGTGATTAGCTCTAAATACCGCTCTCGTCCAATTTTTAGTACATTAACAGTAGGAAATTGTAGTGTACAGCCATCGGCTGCCGCAAGGAATATAGGAGTAGTTTTTGATAGTTGTCTGTCAATGGAAATGCAAGTTAAATCAGTTTGTAAGTCTGCACTATACCATCTTAGGAAAATCAGTAAGATTCGAAATTATCTGTCAGAGGAATCAACAGAGAAGCTTGTCCACGCCTTCATTACATGTAGGCTTGACAACTGCAATTCTGTACTTTATGGGTTGCCTAAAAGCCTAATCCAAAGGCTTCAGCGCGTTCAGAACTGCGCGGCTCGGCTTGTTACTCGCAATTCTAAATTTAGCCATATAACGCCAGTCCTTAAAGATCTACACTGGCTGCCAGTAGAGAAACGAATAATTTTTAAACTTCTTCTCATTACCTATAAGGCTCTCAATGGCTTAGCGCCATCATATATTAATGATATGCTTCATGCTTATGTGCCCAATCGCAACTTAAGGTCTGCTAGAAAGTACCTATTAATTGTTCCACCCTCAAATCTGAGGACATACGGGGACAGATCTTTTTCCGTTGCTGCCCCAAAACTTTGGAATGGTCTTCCACTGGACCTTAGATGTAGTTCTACTGTAAATATTTTTAAATCTCATCTAAAGACTCATATTTTTAGGGAAACGTATTTGTAAATATTTTTTCTTTTGTTTTTAATGTATTTTAACGATCTTTGTTTAGTTTTTAATTTTTCAACATTGTAAAGCGCCATAGAGCATTTAATGGATATGGCGCTATATAAGTATACTATTATTATTATTATTATTATTATTGAACTGTAATATGCGGGTTTAGATCGGCCTCTACTAATTCCGTTAGTAGTGGTTCAAATGAATTAGATGTGTCTACATTATAACATGTCGAGTCAGCCATGGTCACTTCTTCCTGTGAACTATCGTTTGAACGATTCGGATCAGTTTGGGTTTCAGATGACACCGAAATACAAATGTAGATCTTTGGGCTTTTTCAACTTGTGACTTAAGCTTCTTTATCTCATTTTTGAGCCTTGTATTTGTGCAGTGCAGATCCTTTAACTCCTTAAGTAATGTATTATGTAAATCTTGTTTCAAGATATCGACCTCATTGTAGAAGTAGATCTTCAGTTCCTTGAATATGTTTCGCGTCTGACATTCGTGATCTTTGAGTTCAGTAAATTGTTCATTTATTTCTATAGCAAGTGATACTAGTGTTCTCTCAACTTTTTCGTTGAGTTCCTCCTGCATTGATTTAAATGTACTGAATTCTTCATACCTTTCATCATGGCCGCCATGTTCTGCGTTGGTTGCATTTGCCGATGCAGAGTGGACGGTGGGGTTTATTTCCGTGGTTTTCGAGGTGCTGACTTCCTCTATTTCATCGCTTGTTCTTTTATCACGCATTTCTTGAATGATTTGAAGTTTTTCTTCAAGTACCTTTGCTGCTTCCTCTTGATTATTATATTTTTTACATCGGCCACCGGGTTTGCCGTGATATTGCTTGACGCATTCATCGTAATTATCTGTTATACCGGCCTCATCTTGCGTTTGCCATACATAGAATTTCTTCTTATCAGACATCTCTATTAGTGTGATTGAATTGAGTTAACCCTTATTGACGTTGTACATTTTCATTACTCGGAAGCTAAGGTCGCCATGTCGTACAAGTGCCGTTGAATAATAATTGAATGGTTGAATAGGGGGGGGGGGGGGGGGGGGTTGAATTGAAGTTGAATAGGGGTTGAATTGAAGTTGAATAATAGTTGAATGGTTGAATAAGGGTTGAATTGAAGTTGAATAATAATTGAATGGTTGAATAGGGGTTGAATTGAAGTTGAATAATAGTTGAATGGTTAAATAAGGGGTTGAATTGAAGTGGAATAATAATTGAATGGTTGAATAGGGGTTGAACTGAAGTTGAATAATAGTTGAATGGTTGAATAAGGGGTTGAATTGAAGTTGAATAATAATTGAATGGTTGAATAGGGGTTGAATTGAAGTTGAATAATATTTGAATGGTTGAATAGGGGTTGAATTGAAGTTGAATAGGGGTTGAATTGAAGTTGAATGAATAGTTGAATGGTTGAATATTGCTACAATTGGCGTACGTGCCATATAAGATAGTGTGTTTGTTAACATTGTCGATAAGTGGTTGTGAAGTTGTATTCGGGACCAATTTTCATTCTAGAGAATTTTGTGAAGTATGCTATGGAACAATGACAAATTACTTACCAAAATAGAGAAGAAACACGACAACAACACTCGACTGGCAAAACCAAACAAAATGGCGGATGAGATGTTAAAAATGGGCTTCCTGTGGTATGCATTCTACCACAGGAAGACCGTATATTAGAATTTCGCAGAGACAGCACGAAAATACCGGGACTCCTGTGTTATGTATCAGTCAATTCCAAACCCCCCCCCCCTCATCGGGCCACCCCCGGGCATTTGAAAATTGGAAAAAAAAAATTGATCAAGTGCCCCACTACCAAGGCAGAAAAACTGTTCAAATGCCCCACCAGTTTTTCATCCAGGCTGTTCAAATGCCCCACTATCGGGGACCGGATCAGAAAATTTTACAAGGCAAAGACTATTGACAAATAAATGAAATCATTGTTTTATTCAGAATCTCTGACTCAAGCAATTCACAGGAAACACCGACGGTGAAAACCACCTTCAACCGGTCAGGGATGATAACAATCATTTCTACCGGCTCGATCGTTCTTGGTTTCAATGATATACTTTATAATAAACGTATTAATGGTTTGAAATTGAATATGTTAGCTTATGTTCTTGGTATATAAAGTATGCAACAGGCACCAATCGGCCCGTCTTTTACCGGTATAATAATTAAGTTTTTAACTCGATCGCGCGCTGTCGAGGGTCGCAGCAAATTCAACTTATCACAAATCTTGTCACGCACTTAATATCACGCAGTCGGTCAAAGTTCATGAAGCAAAACGTTTATAGGTTTAAACATAAGCAATTTACCTCTGAAAGTGGCCTTCAAATTTGGCAGGTTTACTCTATCATGCAAGCCTCTACAAATGCGCAATCATTATCCTGGAATTCCTCGAAGACACGTTCGTTCGCCCACAGGCAGCCCAGACTCGACATATATTTCCCGCTTTTTGGGTTACCTGTGGTATGTTTCATAAGCGATCTCGGAAGAGTTTATATAATTGCTCCTTGTGAATTCTCTTTTCCGATTCCTACCAAAAAATCTTCAATAATAAAAGATTGATACTTAATGAAGTTGTGTGAGTGGTTTTGGGGTGATTTGGGGACTTCTAAAGCAGTTTATTAGGCCTCGAGGTTTTGACGGTTGTCAAATACCCGCCCCTGAGAGCTTAGATATTCGTCAAATTCCCCACCCTCGGGAGGAAGCCTCTGATCAAATGCACGGGGGTGGCCCGGGGGGGGGGGGGGGGGGGGAGGGATGCACGGGTTTGGAATTGACTGATACATTTTGAAGAAAAGTTTGATGAAATCACAGGAGAAAATTCTCCACCCCATGCGGTATGTACAACCCTTGCCATTTAAGTCGGACCTCTTCAGCAATTTCCGGCTATTTTTAACACAACCCCCCTCCCCCATTTCAATGGTGAAGGGGGAGGGGGACAAGTGAAGTCATAAGAAATACCCGCTATGTGTCAAAGGAGTTTGTTCAGTATTCTGAATAGCCTTATTATGTTGGGCGGTCCGTACTTAAATGGCGAAGGTTGTAGTTGTCAAATGAAAATTTAAATATACAGTATATGATATACTCTTCCGTAAACATAATTACGGAAAAGACAGAAGAAAAAAAAAAGGTGAAGCTCAATATGTAATGCAAACCAGTTTTCCTGACGATCACGATTCTCTGCATGTGACGTCATAGCGCCTGCACAGCGCGGGAGTAATAATCTCGTTACCAGTCTTTTTTTTTTACTAGCTGGCGCACAGATGGCAAACCCATCACATAAGGGAGTCCACCCCCCGGGCAGGCTACGGGCTACAATGCATGCTCACGCTATTAAATATAGAATAAACAAATAATGCGAAACTTTATCAATCCAAGAAAACGTGCTCACTAACTGTAATTTATCACTCCAGCTTTACATAAATATTTTTTCCATTTTAAATAGTGAGGTATGGGGGTAGTTTTGGGAACACACTGTCAGTTAAACTTCAAAGATTCCAAAATAGAGCTGCCACGATCATCACTAGTTCAAATTACTATATCAGGTCTGATCACATTTTAGCTGGACTGCCTAAAGTGGGTTGGAAGAAGCTATATGAGAGACGGCAGTCTAAACTTGCTTCAATGGTTTACAAAGAGGGCGGAGGAACAGAACAGGGAGGAGGGAGAATTGGCAAAACAAAATCAGGGAGGAGGGTGAAATTCCAGGAAAAATAGGGAGGAGGAAGAATTTAGCATACAGAGAGGAGGGAGAAAATGGGATCTACATACATGCTCTAGAGCGAAATTTTAAAACTCACTTAATGGAGGAGGGAGAAATGTCGGGGAAAAAATAGGGAGGAGTGATATTTCACTACCCGTTCCTCTCCACTCTACAAATGCACGGACGGAGTAATGTACGTATCAGTCAATTCCAAACCCGTGCACCCCTTCGGGCCACCCCCGGGCATTTGATCAGAGGCTTGCATTTGCTCCCGAGGGTGGGGAATTTGACGAGTATCTAAGCCCTCAGGGGCGGGCATTTGACAAACTTGAAGGCCACTTTCAGAGGTAAATTGCTTATGTTTAAACCTATAAACGTTTTGCTTCATGAACGTTGACCGACTGCGTGATATTAAGTGCGTGACAAGATTTGTGATAAGTTGAATTTGCTGCGACTCTCGACAGCGCGCGAGTTAAAAACTTAATTATTATATCGGTAAAAGACGGGCCGATTGGTGCCTGTTGCATACTTTATATACCAAGAACATATGCTCACATCAGTTCAATTTCAAACCATTAATACGTTTATTATAAAGTATATAACTGAAACCAAGAACGATCGAGCCGGTAGAAATGATTGTTATCATCCCTGACCGGTTGAAGGTGGTTTTCACCGTCGGTGTTTCCTGTGAATTGCTTGAGTCAGAGATTCTGAATAAAACAATGATTTCATTTATTTGTCAATAGTCTTTGCCTTGTAAAATTTTCTGATCCGGTCCCCGATGGTGGGGCATTTGAACAGCCTGGATGAAAAACTGGTGGGGCATTTGAACAGTTTTTCTGCCTTGGTTGTGGGGCATTTGATCGAAATATTTTCAAAATGTTCAAATGCCCGGGGTGGCCCGGTGGGGTCATGCACGGGTTTGGAATTGACTGATACATTACGAATTCAAGGATTAAAATGTTTGTGTACATTCCTTGGGAAATCAGTAAGCTAGACACGTATTTGAGGAAAGCTTACAGGAAAGCAACTAAAAACATTGATAAATAGATACACTTTTACTTTCACTCTAAAATTAGCATAATATTTGCCATGAGAACAATTGACCTTTGCAATCTGATATTCCAAAGACACTAAATTATGTAACTCTATTTTTTTGAACACCCTGCGTACCCTGCGTGCCCTGCACCCTGCGTTTTACTCCGTCCGCGGTGAGCAGAGGTTTTTACTTTTTGACTGCAACGTATAACCCCACGGGGAACGACGGGACATGCCTTACCATATCCTAGAAGGGAGATACGTCACGCGACATTTTTCGTGACTCATAACGACTCAACCCTTAGTAACCCCGAAGGGATATTTTTGTCAAACTAAATGTTCCTGATACTTCCCCTACCGAGTCGTTTTTTGGTCAACAACGTTGCAGCGAAGTAAACACCTCAGCTCACAAAAACGAAAATGAAATGTGTTCAAATGTTGAACTAAACTATAAGGCTTGCCAAAAAATTCACATCAGGAGTGAGAAAATGCTTAAACAACTCACACATGTGAATTGAATTAGAGATTATGAAATTTGCAAAGGACTTCTGGTCGTTTTTCTGAACGCTGTGTCTTCCCTTTCAATACTTTATAGCAAGGCGATCGGCAGCGAAAATCAGCGAACAGGTATCAGTGAACTCAAACGCTTAAATCTCGCTCAAAACATTATCCGGTGTCTTAAAACTAATGCAGACTACAGAATAATAAATAAGCTACACATTTAGCTGGTTCATTTTACAGACAGATAACTTTATTGTCCGAATTTTACGCTGCGAATGAACAACATGAGAGGACGCAAGTGGGTGTGTACTGTAAGTACGTCGGCAAAATACTTTGTACCTTATCCTGGATTCCATCCATACTTCCCATTACCCACGCTGTGTTTCAAGTTTCGGGGTGTCTAAATCCCCAATAATCCTATTAGACGATTCTATACGCTTTTACGTCAAAGGATAAACCAGATCAAATTGCTGAAACAATCCATGACCGGCACTCGGCTGTTTTTTCTTCTTCATGTATCCAGTCGTATTCACAAGGATAACCCGGCTTGGCCGACTATAGTCTGCAATTTCATTTCATTTCTCACACAATGAGTAAGGAATTGTTATTTTTTCATTTAGTTTTCTATCACTGAGTGTGTTTTTAATATAGACATAATTAGAATAGTTGAAGCTAGGGGTAAATCTTTGTTTTTCGTTAGATTAGAGTACTTCAGCCGGAATTTTAAAACTGTAAGTTTATTTTAAAACTGTTTTTATTGTAACATTTATGAGACAATTTTATTCCATTATTTACTGTTCATGATTTCTACGGGTTATCTCTAGCAGTACTGAGCACACTCCGACGGAACGTCTGGATGTTACTGTACTGGCCTGACCTAAGTTACTGCGTAGGCATTCTAAACTGTTTGCATACTAAGAATACAGTTTATCTCTAGCTAGTAGTAGCACGCTCCGACGAAACATCTGGGTGCCACTGGTCTGACAAAGTTACTCCGTACGCATTTAAAATGTTTACATACAAAAAATAAAGTTTATCGCTAACAATAGCACGCTCCGACGAAACATCTGGATGCCACTGGCCTGACATAAAGTTACTCCGTACGCATTTAAAATGTTTACATACAAAAAATAGTGTATCGCTAACAATAGCACGCTCCGACGAAACATCTGGATGCCACTGGTCTGACCTAAAGTTACTCCGTACGGATTTAAAATGTTTACATAAAAAAAATACAGTTTATAGCTAGCAATAGCACGCGGCTCCGACGAAACATCTGGGTGCCACTGGTCTGACCTAAAGTTACTCCGTACGCATTTAAAATGTTTACATTAAAAAAATACAGTTTATAGCTAGCAATAGCACGCGGCTCCGACGAAACATCTGGGTGCCACTGGTCTGACCTAAAGTTACTCCGTACGCATTTAAAATGTTTACATACAAAAATACAGTTTATCGCTAGCAGTAGCACGCTCCGACGAAACATCCGGGTGCCACTGGTCTGACCTGAAGTTACTCCGTACGCATTTAAAAATTACAAAAAATACAGTTTATCGCTAGCAGTAGCACGCTCCGACGAAACATCTGGGTGCCACTGGTCTGACCTAAAGTTACTCCGTACGCATTTAAAATGTTTACATACAAAAAATACAGTTTATTGCTAGCAATAGCACGCTCCGATGTAACATCTGGGTGCCACTGGTCTCACCTAAAGCGGTTACTCCGTACGCATTTAAAATGTTTACATACAAAAATACAGTTTATCGCTAGCAGTAGTACGCTCCGACGAAACATCTGGGTGCCACTGGTCTGACCTGAAGTTACTCCGTACGCATTTAAAATGTTTACATACAAAAATACCGGTTAATATTTGAAAAAAAAAACTGCGTAAAATAACAAGCATAGTTGGTACCTGAAGGCGTTCCTGAATGCTGCGAATGAACAAGTTTGGGATAAAAACAAACACACTACGATAAATTCACAACCACTCTCGCGCGGCAAAGAAACCACACGCAACAACACTAACGTTTCGATCCAATCTTCCAATCTTCTAGTATCGGTTAGGGACTCCCTGTGTTGCTGATGAAGAATACTGAATAGGTTATAGCCTATGAACAAGAGAGAGAACAAGAAGAAATTCGACGCCAACAGTTACAAAATAGACTAGATGCAGTAACTGCTGTTAGTAATTAGTAAGTCATGCATGTCTTGTTGTAGTTTATACATGTATGCAGTTTACCCGGAAGTTTACACTGCTGCTCGTTATGAACAAGTCAAACCACAGGAAACCCAAGCTCTGTTTGTGTTTTAAATTTTTAACGAGTATTTGGTTGTACCGTTAGGCCAGAAATACTGAAATAAAATCAATGAAAACTTACCCGATGTCTTTATCTCTCCTCCTCTCCCCCTTCCTTCAATTTTTTTGCTCTCGCCCCATTTTTCGCGCGGCCAAATAGCGAAAAAGTCTTCCTACGCTCCGAAAAAAGGGGGGGGGCATCAAAGTTTTGACATACCTGTCATGTAAAATGCAGAGCAGTAAGCTCATGATCAAAGGCACATCCCCAAAGGACAGATAATGCATTGGTGTCCATACAAAGGAACTGCTGGTAGTGCTTAAATGGGAACACGGGTTCCTTTTTACCATAGAAAGAAACTGTTTGTAGTGCTTAAATGGGAACATGGGTTCCTTTTTACCATAGATCTAGAAAGGAACTGTTCGTAGTGCTTCAATGGGAACAATTGTTCCTTTCAACCATACAAAGAGCTTATGCCAATGCTAAGCTCTTTTTCATTTATGAGACTACGGAACAATGCATATGATGCACAAATTAACAGTACAATTTCAAGTTCCCATCCAGGAAGGATGCGAGGTAGAGATTACCAGAAGAATGCAATCCATGTACCGGTATATACATGTATATATTTCTACTTATAATGTATCATGGGAAATACCATAAATCTAGAAATATTAATAGTAAATTTAATGGATTACATGTATATGCAGTTTGCATTCTTTCTTGCACATCCATCGGGGGGGGGGGGGGGGGGGGCAATAAAGTTTTGAGCAATTTTATAGGTCCGGGGTTCAAATAAGTTTTAATTCATTTATAGGGGGGTCATAAGTTTTAACAAGAGAAGCAGATGAAATGCCAACCTCCTCCCCCCTTCCCCCAAAAAAGCCATAGATAATTAACACTCCTGCCCATTTTCCATTTTTGTAACGTGTTTGGTTAGCTTATTATCAGGCTGTTGTTATAGCGTGTTTACCATATTTGGGCATTCTTTGTGTTACTTGTCACGTAGTGGAATTCGTGTGATGCCAACCGGGAACTTTTAGGTGGCATATCGAACTTAGTCAAAACAGTTAAACTCATGTTTCATGTTATGATCTTCGTCGAGTTCTAGATAGTAGTTTATGGATAACTGGCAATGCGACAATTTTCATTTTAAGACATACCATTTTATTTTCCAACTACTCAGATTATAACTGTAACAGGGGTCACTTAGACAATGAGGACCAATCACATTGCAGGATGAAAACGAAGCATGCCAAGTTATGGTTATTTGAGGCAATCAATGTTGAGCACAAGACAATAGCATTTCAACTTGCCCATGGTTTGATCTGGTAAAAGGCCAATTTGGTGGACTAACTTTCTACTCATTTCGAATGAAGAAAATCGCATGGATATGTTAGGATTTGCAAGTTGACTAAGTTTGAACGGTTTGTTTTTGTCAAAGTGCCAGTTACAGTTAAGTTGCACAGTAACATACAATCATGTACTTTGCCCAACACATGCAGACTGGTGTCAATATAAAAAAAATAAAGTCATACATACATGTACAGGTACATGTAACCACTACACCTTGTGTTTTCCTTGTTTATTTGCATAAATACTAGCAGCTTGCCTCTTTGTTGCCCCATTTCAGATCATGTGACAGCTCTCAAGAGGATTCAGTTCATTGTTTTCAATTTCTATCAATTTTTGACATTCCTCTTGAGATACAGAGAAACAAAAAAATATCAAGGGTACAGTCAGGTGATCTGAACTGAGGCAACAAAGAGGCAAGCTGACTGGGTCTATTGTGGTAGACAGCTGCCACATTTCGTTTTTTGGCAATGTGTTTACAATCAGATGGGATGACTTAACTTGGCTATCTGCATTATGCTAGGGTTAGGGTTTGCCATTGTAAAAGGTTTACTTGGGATAACTCTACAACTTGCCATCTACAAATTAGTATAATAATAATAATAATAATAATAATAATAATAATAACAAGAGCCCATCTGGGCCTTCACTCGGGCCACATGAGATTGAAGATGAAATACACTGTCATTTGAAATCCTCTTAGGATTCGCCAGTGAGAACATCATAAAAACGTCTGGTCTATTAATTACTCGGGCTGCCTGTGGCAGGAACGAGTCTTAAAATGCAAGTCGTAATGTTTTTTTTATTCCGTGTAGCAAGCGTTCAGCGCATGCGTTAAAGGTCAAATTCACACCAATCAGATCGCACTGTGCTGGTCACGTAACACTCGCCAGGTTAATTTATTTACATAATTAAATACAGTAAATCAAAATAGTGGATCCGCGAGCAAATCTCTCTCAAATTTGGAGTCCCATCTCTCAAATGTAAGCAGTTTAATGTTTTATTTAACTTTACTCGTGCGAAAGCCTTCCAACAGGCTCAGGATATTGCAACTGGCGCTCTTGTCGGAGCCGAAGGACCGCGTTTTTTACCCAGATGGCCTGTGATTTTATATACGACACGACGCCGGACCTGAAGGACTCAAAGATCCACACATATCGAATTGGAATATAGCGTTTTCCTTTCTGCTGAAACCAAGGCTTCTTCGATAGAAAGGGCAAGATGTTGTGTTTTTCTAGGAGGACAAAATATTTCTCGTTTAAGCTTCTCTTTCGCCACGGCTTTGTTATTGGAATCTCTGTGCATTGGTATACTCAAATATACTGCACAATACCATACAACTGAATAAGAAGTCTTTAACAAAGCCGAACTCAAACTCAAGAGCAAAGCTGAGAGTGAAAGTGAAACTGAACAGTATCTTGTCAGGTCATGTAAAAGTATTTTTCATATATTTTTACTCTAAATATTTTACTCTAAATATTTTAGATAAATAAAATAAAATGCAAAGGGGGGTAGAGTGAACATCATTTAACCAATAATGATTACAGTTATATACTAGCATAAGACATATTTTTATACTCAATATTCAAAAAGTTATTTCCATAGTATATTGTTCCCCTACATAATTTATTCACATATCATATTTTATCAAATCATATCCATGGCATAATCACGTTAATCAATTTCATACCACTATTTATATATTTCATAATAACCCACTCTTCAAATTATCACTCAACATTTTTAAAATAAGTATGAATTGGTGGTGCTTGCTTGCACAAGAAAAACTAACACTATTAAGCAGTATGTCTGTAATCTCCTTTATCTTTTAATCTCCTTGCAAATAAACAGATGACACGTCCCTAAAAGGTACCCCTACTGTCAAGCCAAGCACCCCTGTCAGGTCAGCTAATTTAATGATTAGTATTGGAGGTCACGGCTCGTGCTCGAGTAAAGTTAAAAACGTGTGCGAAGATCTAGAGTAAAGGGTAAAGTGGGATTCCTCGATAAATTGATACTTTTTATCTTGGAACGGATTTTGGAACATAAAAGACTCGGTAAATTGCTCCCATTATAACAATAATTATCAATAATTATCAATCGCGTAATGTCTGGCCTTGGTTCTCTACCGAATGGTAACTAAGAAAAATCGACCTTAAACGCCTTAAACTTAGTTCTTTATACTCAAATTATATTATAATTTGTGCGCGTGTAATTATTTTCTTGTTTTTCTAACGTTCTGCTACTCTCTATGGTTTTTCATTCCTTCCTTATTCTTTTTTTCAATATAATGCAAAGTGGGAAGTATATCGCAAGTCGAGCAGACTAGATACTTAGTGAAACGGTATTTACGTGAAACAGTATGTACTTGGGAGCTCCTCTCAGTAGGCTCGACTATATATACTTTATACGCCACGGGGCACTACTTGAAAGGGCGTGGTGATTTGATCACTAAAACGTGATTACAGAGTGAATATTAGACCGAATCGAAAACTGTTTTTGCTCTATATGTTTTCAATTCACAAATTTCAAATCTGCACCTCGTCGGACTTAGGGCCTATTTACAAGTAGATAGGGTTACCCTAGCACTAGGGTTATTTCCTCTTATTTTTAGCGGTGTGTGTACAAGCAGGCTGAACAACTGAACTCGGCTGCCAGGGTTACTGCGCTAGGGTGACCCTCGCACTAGGGCTATGTTTTGCCCTTGTAAACGGTTTGCTAGGGTAACCCGCCTACCCGGGTCAACTCTATTCTAGAGCCAAATTTCATAGTGCAAGTTTCTGGAGTTGTCTAGCAATTAGTGGGTAACAAAACAACATTCTAGGACACTAGAAAGCAGCAGTAGAGGGTACCACAGAAAGAAGGATCAACGTTAATCCACCAAAACTCTACTCGTGTCCGCCATTTTGTTTTCTATGCTTGAATGATTTTGGCGGTGACATGGAAACGGAGCCTGGCTAACACAGAATCGGTAAAATCAAAATCACTTCCACAGATCTGTTCAGTCATTCATTAGAATGACATTTTATAAGAAACGGCTTTTCAAATGAAGAATATATTTGTACGATCGTTAACAAGCCACTATGGCCGACTAGTTCCTTTAAAACCTAGTGTTGATCTGCGTCGGCAAGGAAGATGAACGCTGGTATGATCAACTAAAAGTCGATTCAGGTTTGCTAACCGCCGTAGGGAGCGAGTAGCAGCTGAAGTTTCGAGTGCTAGCCCTTCCTCAGTGCTCTAACGAAGGGTTAGCGCTCGAAACGTCAGCTGCTACTCGCTCCCCACGGCGATTAGCATACCTTATTCGACTTTTAGTTGATCATACCAGCGTTCACAAGCCAGTTTGAAGTCTCTTGTTGAGTTGACTCGGGCAGTACGGTAACCCTACCATTTTGCTTGTAAACCTGGGCTATCTTTGACTAACCCTAGTAAACGGGCCCTTACGTCCATTTTTAACGTTAACGAGCCTAAACAAATTGGGAAAATAGGCTGTTCAACAAATATAATAACGTCTTCTATTCTCTATGAAACATCTTTTCAATTGCATGAAAGTGTTAAATCACAACAGTGCACTTACTGGAATGGTCGACTATCAATAATTAGCATAATCAAGTTACCACTATCGGCAAACTCGCAATCTGATTGGCTTATAACAACATGGTATGTCTGTCGAGGGACTGATAGTTGTCCGCGGAAATGTGATATTCTTAAAATAAACGGGCCGCGTCAGGCAAAAAGGGCCCGGACGACAATATGTAAATGTATTTTGAAATTGTATTGTTTTTTTCATACGTGTGCTGCGATTACAATTGGCCACTTTAGAAAAAAGGACTGGGTCAAGTTTGTAATGTCAAGGACAAGCCTCCCTCCAATCCATACACAAGTCTTATTTTTGCGATTTTTGAAAGCTCACCACAGGGTAAATATCGAATGAAACGTCACCAAACTTTTACTAATTTCGGTGTGCTCTTTCTTGTGATGGAGTTATGAAATTAACATTACGACCCAGTCGTTTTTTCGTTTCTAAAGTGGCCAATAATGCATCGCGAGCGCCACATTGTGCTACTAACAAGTGATGTTGATTTCATGAAATTGACCAATGAAATCGATGACGAAATTCACAATATTTTTACACGAGGGTGTGATCACAATTTTAGCAGGCGCAAATGATTCCTATCATCAGACGATTGTTTCAAAGTGTAACTTGTACTATTGCTAAAATCATATTATGAGCTACGGGGAGTAGAATGACTGCAGAAAAGAATTTTTTGGCCAAAAAGTGATCATCTGGTTCATCTTATTATTTTTTTCTCTTTAATGCCAGCAGGTATAAATGAATGTCACACATCAAAATCATCCCCTCTGACAGAATCTCTGACAGAATTCCTAATTTTTCTGGTCATATTTGTAATCGGGCCCTGGTATCAAAATCACGTAAATTTCACCCCTGATTTTTGTTGTCAATTTCTTGAAACTGACTTTTATTGTTAGGAATGAAATCTAGCGCTTCCCGTCAAGAATACAATCAGGAGTATATTACAGAGGAGTGTTCCTCTTCTCACATTATATTGTCACACAACACTGTAGACGGTAGAGTTATTTTTAACATAGAGTTTCCCGCGAGAAGAAACAAAGGCCGTCACTTTTAACCAAACAGGATGCACTGAAAGATTGTAATTAACACGGTTCAAACTGCTAAAAAATACTAAAGCGCAAGAGAACAAAAGAAAACGTAATCGCATACCAGAACTTCGCGACTATAAATAGACACACCAACTACGTGTTAGGGGCCAACACAAGGGCACAGGAACACTCCTGTGTAATATACTCCTGATACAATACAATGTTCGACCTGTTATTAGGAACACCGTTGTAGGAATTATTTAACTTGAATGTCGTCCGGGCCCTTTATGCCAGACGCGGCCCAAATATAAGTCCGAGGGTTAAATAACATCAAATCCAAGAATCGGATTTTGTGGTGAACTATAACGATCACATCATGTGCTCAATCGCTTTCGACCAATGAGAGCGCCCAACAAATTTGTGTTGAACTATAACGATCAATAATCGGCAATTTCGAACTAGAAAATTGCTTATTTTCCAAGGTTTTTCACAGGTTTTTCTCTATATAAATCGACAGCTACAATCTAAGTTGGAACGTATCGTAGCTTGGTTATGCTAAAACAGTTAGATTTCTTGCTCCTGGTTTCTATCGACTGATAGTTGACTCGGGACTTTCTCCCTCAGCCGAAAGTTCACCATAAATTTTGGCGCGCGCTCATTGGCTAAAAGCGATCACGTGACGTGATAGTTGTACTCCGCGAATGCAAACTATCAGGCGTTATAGTTCGCGCGCTCCCATTGGTTCGCCGCTTGGCACTATCAGGCGATAGTCGGCCCGTGGGCACTATCAACTTGATTTTGTTGAGAGAAATTTGTATTTACGCCAAGGGTTCTACCGCTCAGGAATATGGCTTCACGCTTTCCAGAAGTCACCGAAACAAGGATACAGAAGCTTGTACTATTTTATATTTTCAGCTTGGTGCAATGAAAGAGGAATAAAAGAGAAAATCCAAGATTTTACCCCTGAATCCCTTGCGACGGGTTCTGCGAAAATGTTACGTGGAAGCGCGAACAGTGAATGGAGAACATTATTCGCGCAATTCAATGAGAGCTATCCGTTCTGGCCTTGAAGCTTTCTAACTAAAGCACCATACCACAAGCCATTTTCTTTGATAAGAGACCAAATATTCGTTCCCGCCAACGATGTTCTGGACTCACATTTGAAAAACCTGAGAAAAAATGTAGTCATTTCCTCGACGAAACATAAGCAAGCTATTTCAAAAAGAAGATATAGAAAAGCTCTATGCAACGGGCCAGCTCGGAAACAAAACCCCAGAAAGCCTTATTCAAACTGCATGGTTTTACATCATGCTATATTTTGGTAAAAGAGGAAGAGAGGTCGCCGATGACATAGTTTTTGGCAAAACAACAAGCGGCTTCGAGTACATTGCCTTTAAAGAGAGCGTGCGACTGTAATTCGCCAATGGGAAAGAATACCCTTGCCAATCTACTCACCATTATGAACAAGAAGGCTAACCTCGCGGTCCCCTACACTCCATATTGTATTCGTGTTACTGCGTGGCTATCCTAAAAGCAGCTGGAGTAGATAATTCCCGAGTGAAGAGTGTCACCGGCAACAAGAGCGACACTTCTATCGAGTCGTACAACGCAAGACCACCGTTTGAAGAACATGCTTATTCCTCCACCATTGTAAGCAGTTTCGTAAATGCACAAGACTCAAATGGCCTTACAGCTAGGCCAAAGAGAAAAAGGCAGATCCGATCCTCACTAGTACCAATCTCGGCAAATCCTCTAAGCTCCAATTTGAGAAGGGAAGAGGCAGTGCAGGTGTACAGCCAGTCGTCCAGCCACAACGCGACAGCAATCAGGGCAGTTTTACCACTGCACATTTAATTTTATGCGAGCAAAGATTGATTTGTGGTCGACTTAGCTGTTAACTCCAGTTTTTGTCATCTCGCAAACAGAACTTTGTAGCTTTTAATTCAATTTCAACTGTTTCTGCTGCGATGTTCTTAATATTCCTCGATTGAAAACTCTGCCTAGATTTGACGTCACATTCACTAAAAGCGAGCAGCGAATCACAAACAAGCAACATATTTTTCCAGCCAATGAAAACAATCTTGAAGAGCTGGACTGTAATGGCTTCCGTTTTTTCTCCAGCCAAGCTTTTCCTTTTCTTCAGTTATATGCCATTCTCAAAAGCTTTTCCCCACAATTTCCCTCTTTTTCAAAGCCCTACTCGCTTGCCAGTTTATGACAGTTAAAACATAACTTTTCATTTTAATCAAAACATAATCTATTTATTCGCGCGAATCTTTGTCTTTTTTAGAACGATGCAGTTTATAGAGAGCTACTTCACTAAAAATGTCGCGTTGAACAATATAAAGACAATAGAGTGTGTTTGTTATAATAGTGCCGACTGAGAGCGAAAGACAATTTTGTGATGAACAATAACGACAAATAGAGTGTGTTTGTCTCGAACTATCGGCTGATAGTTTCCCTTGGAAATTTGATGTCCGTAAAACTAGCATATTCGAACTGCGCTCTCGGGCTTATATTTGTTTTAAGGATATCAAATTTCCGGAGGTACCTATCAGCCGATAGTTCCTCGACGAACACACACTATTTGTATTGTAGTTAATTGACGGACACACTATATATGTAGAAACCTCGTGTTCGCAGTCTTATTGTTAAATGGTCGACTGGCTACAAAATTAATCTTTCATAATGTTTTAGGACATCTAGTTTATGACTAAGCTATTAAATGCTATTTGAACAGTACAAAGTCTGTCAAGCACTTTTCTGGTAGTTAGGCAGATTCTAGTTAGAAATCAACGCACGTATTTCCTTTCTATCTAGGCCTTTTTTACTTCAATGATGTGTGTGTCTTGCCACCGTGGATCCATACCGACAACACTTAGATAAACTCAATCTAACGATCAAATCATACTTTAGGCATGCCCGACTCCAAAGGCTGCCCTTCTCTCCTTGGTTTGTGAACGTTTGCCTGTTTCCCAGCTGATTTCCGGACGGGGGCCGCCTGGCATTGTTAGACGACTTTGAAGTAAGTCCTGGAACATGAAGCATATCATTATTACTCTTACATAGTATGTCATTTGTTTTCACAATATCTGGAACCCCTGATAAAAAGACTCCACAATTCGTGTTTGAAATAGTTCGTGAAATCGATAGACGTCGACTTTAACAGGGCGGTAATTTTGTTCAGTTTTAAATTAAAATGAAACGCTACGTACTATGATGAATTAGCTCTTCGAACTGATACAAATGCTGTGTATGTCCACATGAGCAACGCAGTTCGATGTTTAATATTAGGAATGTCGGAGTGAGCTTACCTCGAGGAGATCTTGGTAATGAGAGAGAACGCTGTGCACGTGTCCAATGGTTAACATCTTAGGAATGAGTTGAGAGACAACTGACACCTGGAATGTACTGGATTTGGTTTCTCCCACAAGTCCTATCGGCCACAATGAAAGATGTGCCATACATTCCACAAGGGCACCCCCAGGTTCGGGTTTCAGGTTTAGGTATCTAAATATAAACCGCGTTAAGGCGACTACGGCAGCTTCTAGGTGAACTTGCTTTCCTTGTTTACTCTTCAGTAAATCGTTTCCGTCTATTTGCCTTTTTTCGTCATCAGAAAGGGGTTCCCTGTATTCATCGGTTACGCTTTCGGCAGCTGAACCTGATAACTTGTCTTCCAGTGACTCGTACAAGGCAGCAACATGCTTTAGCTTGATTGCGTTTTGAGGTTCAGGTAGTAATTCTTTGGAGAAGTGTTGAGAGGCGGAAACCCAGCTGTCAATGTAGTCAACAAGACTCTCATCGGTCTTGCCACCAGTGCGCTTCAGGAAACACAGGACAATCTCCATGCTTTCAAGGAGAGACTGGATATTTCCCAGGCTTTGTGTTGCTAGACTTGAGAGCCCTGTCTCGACGTCTTTCGGTAGCTGCTCCTGTGGTACGGTTAGATGTAACTCGTTAAGAATATCTGCGCAGTCATGGAAAAGCTCCTTTGAGAACACAAATTCTCTCAGGCCTTCCGACAAAGTAAGATAACACTTTCCGATAATAAACTCCACTGCCATATCCTTCTCGATCTTACCCAGGTCATAGATAATCTCTGTACCATGGCCATACTTCGTGTTGTGCTGCGAGTGTACCAAGAACAGGTCTGTCCATTCGTATTGCACAATTTCCTTGTCTCTTGCGTCCTGTACGTGAACCATTGGAAGGCCACTTATGGAGTTACCCTTATGAAGAAAGTTCAGTGCTGGACAATTTCCAGTAGCTGCAATGGCAAGGACTTTGTCCAGGAACTCGTTCTGAATCCGTGATAGAAAGGTGAGAGCACTTGCAAGATAGCGCCCTAGTTCTCGGGTCTCCACCAGGCAGTACCCAACGCATTCCATCTCAGTAATGTAAGGCATGGCATCTCCATCCTCGAACTGCTTTCGGACATACGGAAGGATCTTTTTCCAAGCCTTTCTGAAATCTTCGAACATCTTTTTCAAGTTCTCTCTATTCACGTTCCTTGGACAATTTTGCACTGATTGCTCCTCTCTTCTAATGATAGCATCTGCTATTTTCTTTCCCTTCGCCTCTTCACGAGTCAGGCGACGGTTTAAAAGAAAATCAACATGTCGACTCCACGTGTTGAGAGCTACGAGATTTTTAGCCAAAGGCAGTTTGTCATGATAGTCCAGGAAAAGTCCAAGTAACTGATGCTTTTCTTTGATGTCTGCTGGACTGTTGAGATAGTAGCTTCGAAGGTCTGTTAACGACTTTGGTTTTGTCCTGCGGAAAAGCCAAGGAAGGTACACATTTCTTGCATCCATATCTGAGTAGTGAGGTTCTCCGACTTCGTCGATTTGGTCCTCCAAAACTTGAACATTGTTTTGCCCTCTCAGTGATGGTTTGATTTCGTTATGTTGAAACTTCTCGATCAAAGGACTAACAACAGTGGCAAATTTCTTCTCCCAGGAGCACCTTGCTGTTTGGTCGTGAGGAAGTGCCATCTTAAGGTCTTCCGTCAGTAAAGGTGTTGTTGATTCGAATACCGAGTGGAGAAGATTTATAACAAGTTCCTCTCTACAATCAAACAACCTGGAAATGACATTCAAATCCTGTCTTACGTGCTGGAAGCAAAGCCCTGACGGATCGTCTATCTTCTTTTCTTGCGACAAGAACTTGGCCAACGTTTTATCATCTGTCAGTTGCATAGCATGTCCCATGAACAAGGCACAGTGAACAGTAAGGTGAAGAATTCGAAACTCTGCAGGTCTAAGCTTTCGAACATAGACCAGGTCATCGAGCATCTCCTGAGGTTCGCAAGGCAAATAACCCACGGCGCAGGCAACCTTTGGTGGTTCTTGGTATTCTTGCTGCAAATGGCCGCCATCTAATGGTCTCTTGCAGTTTGAACATACTAAATCCAGCGCTTCCTCCATCAGCAATGCCAAGGTAGTGCCACAAACACAATGAAAACGAGAAACTCTTGGATGACTAACTGCGTCGAAGTTTGTATAAATTCCAAACCCAGAGTTGGCATTTTCAGGAGCTGCTAAAAGGTGGGAAGTGCTTAGCTTTGCTGGGTCAGTGAGGTAACACATTAAAGCACTTGGGTTCTTTTTACTGTAGCTCGACGTCAAAATAGCTGTTAGATGCAACATGAGCGCAGCAATTTGGACATCCATAGGGGATGACTCGGGCGAGATGTCAAGTTTCGTTGAGCCAAATTTGTTCTGGTTGGCAATTCTTAGTATCAACTCTACATAAGGCTTCGATACATTCTTGATGTTATCTTTTAAGATAACTGCTGCTGCATCTTCTGTGTCTTTAATGTTGCGGATAGAACGGGTTAAGTAAAAAGCTTTCATAAGAACGGCAACTAGCTCCATTCTCTTTTGGCTCGAGTCCAATGAGCAAAGCACCTTTCGCATCGGCTGTGGATTTCCATTTGCAAACAGGTTACCCAAGGCATGTTCAGCTTCAGACTTTTCTTGGAGCTTCAGAAAAGGATCGAGACTCAACTTAGCAGCCGACTGTGATTCCTGCCACTTTAAAGCTTCCAAAACCGGCAGCTTCTCACTCTGTTTGCATATTCTTTGAACTTCAGACATTGAGAGCTTATTTCGAAGCTCTTTAAGAAGAAAACAGCAAACTTGTGTTGTTGTCATTCTTGCATCTCCTTGTATCAAGGCTCCACTAATGTCGTTGACAAACATCGAGTATTCTCCATCTGTAGATAATGCGTTTGGGTGGTCTTGAAGGAAACTTGCGAATGCTTTCATAAATGCCCGCACATAGGCTACAGCGCAGAGTGCATCGAAGAGCCCACGATCCTCTGTTGTACCTGTCAAGACATCCATAGCGCTATGAAAGTTCTGCAGTACTGGGCTGTCAGATGCAGAGAGACCGTCTACAGTCAGGTCTTTAAAGGCAACTTCATTTATCAAATCACAGCACATGACAACGAAGTGGGGATGTAGTTCATCGGCATTTTTTTTGTCAATCGGAGAGAGGACTTCTTTTATCCCAAGTAGATTTGGGAAATCGTCGATGTCACTTGCCGATACGAGAATTTTCCCAAAATTCTCATGAGTAAATGCAGCTTCCTCTGATAGTAAAACTCGAAATACAATCGGGCAGGCAAGTCGTAATAGCCTTTCATCTCCAGAGCTTGATGTTTGCATTAGTATTCCACCTAAAGAAGGCGTATCGGGATTAGAATCAATGCACCTTGCAAAGAATAGGTAAAGGAATTCAGTTAACCTGTTTTCGTCGTTGACCTCTCCTCTAAGGCCTTCAACCGTTTCACAAAATGTGTCAAAGCATCTTGTGGAATCAAGGTAGTCTTCTTCCGCTACCTGCTTTCCAAGTTCGCCAAACAGATACAGGAAGCATGGCTTAAGGGATTCGGGAAGTAGAACCAAACTAGTGAAATCATAGCAAACTCGCAAGTAATGAAACACTGGATCTCGTGAAGGCATTCTGCTTGCCATTGAAAGGATCAAACTCGCTGCACTTTCCCACTTATCGGGTCCTCCCATGATAGAAACGAGCTCTTCTGTTGGAATCATAGCACTGCAAAACTCTTGTACTAAATATTCATCAAACGTTTGGCATGATTCTTGTAAACTGTCGGTCTGCCTTTGGTCAGCACTTAACTTTTCTTTTTCAGCCAAGCAATAGAATGTTGTGATAATCTCACAAAGTTCGACAGGTGCGATAGTGTGACAAGCACTAACAAACTGCAAGATGGGCACCACCGAGTTTTCTGCAATCCAAAACGCACTGTGAAGTCGTGTTACAACTAAGGCGACTGCTTTGAAGTCATTATTGACGTCACTTGTTGATATCATCTCTGACAAACTTGCCTTCGACAAACTCACTCGTTGACTACGATTAAGAGCATTGGAGAACTCTGCTGATTTCATGTCAAGCACGTCATCAACATAATTCTCAATGTTCGAGCTCAGGTACTCAGATTCGATGATCTCTGGAATTCTCTGTTCCACAACTGAAGAAACTCTCTTCATCAGAGATTCTCTTGCGTTGGGTGTCAATTCGCTGTTCTTGTGTAGATTGCTATCATCGAGGTGTTGTCTTCGGAATTCTTCCATGAAAAAATTGGATAAACCTTCAATCCTTTCCCAAAACATAGATGCGAAGGGATACTTTAGTACCACACTCGTCCCTCTGCCAACAAGGGACTCTGCACCTTGTGGATCAGGAATCTGGTCGATGTTGAACACTTGTTCATTTAACATCAGCTCCGTTAATGTGCGCAGCTCATCTTTGCCACCATCTAGGCAAGTACTCCAAGCGGATTCGTTCTCCATGAAGTAAATAATCTTAGCTAATGGTTGTCGCACAAGATGATTAACAAAATGCTCCAGAGCTCTGACCAGCGTTGTGCAATTGACAAGAGCCTGTCGGTCACAAGCCACTGAAACTTGCCATGACTCCAAGATTCCTTGAGTGGGAGAATTACTATTCTCCTGTTTACGACTGATCCATTGACAGCAAAGCTGTTTAAAGCATTCCATTATCGTTTTGGATTCGCTGAGACAGTCTACGAGTGCGATTGTGTTCTGGAGTGAAGGTTGTCTGGATGGAGGGTACTTAATTCGAGTGAAGCACCACAGTAGTTGGTCTGCCGCTACCTTTTCAAAAGAATGTGTGTGAGAATGCAGCACCTCCAATACGCCAACTTCCAAAAGATCAGTGATCGGAACAACTTGCCTCTCTAAAACGTCAACCATCACTTGTTTCCAACCACTAAGGAAGTTAAATTGCCATCTACTGTAATACTTCTCATCCTCGTTGGATCTCTCGCGCTGAAGATGAATCAGAATACAAACATGCTTTGGACCCACACCAGTACCACTCTTAGAGCTCTTTTGGAATTCCGTCCGCTGTTGTTCGATGATTGATTTGGCCAGAAGCATATGAGAAGAATCGTGATCGGGTTGGCACTGCAGCACTAGAAGTGAAGCACTTGACTCTACCCAAAAATGATGAATCCTCTTCGAGAGCTGTTTCTCAGACTTGAAAGAACTTAATTTCTCTGTCTGAACTTCAAGCAGGCCTGCGAGGTCTTTGGAAATGTTTGTATGAATGTTGCTGTGCGTCATCACCACGATCTTCATACCACAACTTTCGTCTCCAAGTGGATCAGCGCCTTTGAAAGAGTAATGCAAAAAGTGCTCAAGTCCTTGGTGAACTGGTCTTTGGAAGTATTCATTGTACAAATGCTTCACCTCGTCCTTGTTGCTGTAATGAAGGTTGGACTTAAGGCTTCGAAGAACTGCGTCGGGTGACGCAATCGCCATAAGATCTTTCTTGCATCTTTTCAGGACGTCTTCTCTCAACAAATCTGAGTCTTGACTGTAGTTAAGAACCAAGGAAGGTAGGGTATCATCATGAAACCCTGCAAACATGTCAGTTTCATCAAACTCGGTACCAAACTCTTCCAAAGTTGAAATACTCTCTACCCAATCACGGAGTTCTTTGATGGTTTCTTGTTGTTCGGAATTTAACACATCTGAGAATCGGAGCTGCTGCTTCTCGAAGCGGTTTAGAAAAGGAGGATCTGTATAGTCAACTTGGCTCTGGTCAATAAGAACGATGCAGCGGAACCCATCATTGACCTGACACACTGGGTTGCTGAAAGCTCCAAGGGCGATTCTGCAGTTCTTCTTTCCACCGACAACAATGTAGTTCTGGTTTAGCATATCGTACAAGCTTCCGTAGATGTTCTCAAGGTCACGGAGAATGAGCACACAATTCTGCTCCATACACAAGATTATTCGGCTGAGGACTCGATAGTTGTAGTCGGCTGAGAGATCCTCTTCAAAGTGACTGCCAAAAATTGTGATATTTTCCTTGTTTAAACAATCAAGGGTCTGCTCAAGAATTCCAATAGCTGAGTCGCTGTTTGTGAGAAGCATTAGGTGGCGAGCAAGTTTGTCATGCAAATTCTCTCTGATGAGGTCCGTTACGGGATATTCTCGACTTTCTTCTGCTGCTGCTTGACACTTCTCGAACTTCTCCAGAAAAAGTTGTTGTATGCTGCTTGCTCCTCGTGTAAGACCACCAAAATTTCTCTGTAATGCTCTTTGAATTTCTCCACGTCTTCCTTTGTCTTTTGTTGCTACTTCGAGGCATTTGACCATTGAGTAGTAATCTCGAAGACCATGGAAGTTCTCGTGTTTTTGGCTTGATTGATACTGGTAGTAGGCTTCGGCGAGGTTCTTGAGTTGCTGATCGAAAATCGAGGATTTCCCGTTGTCCTTTCCTGATCGACTTCGTTTTGTACCTTCAACCTTATTTATCTGGGCTTGACGAATAGAAAGGCCAGTTTCATAGAGATCATTCTCATCTGGTTCCGGACGAGAAAGGTGTATGGCACGGTTCATCTTTGCTGCATCCAGGGCCCAGTTTGAAATCCCAACAACGGCAACATCTGGAAACTCTCCTTTACCAGGTTCTAATAAACGGTGAAGGACCTTCAATGGATTGAACTTCGAAACTTCCGCAAGACCAATCTCATCAAGCAGAACAACAGGTAAGACATTGTGAGCCTTTTCTTTGTACTTTCTTGCCTTCTCAAAGACCTTTTCAATGCCCTCAGAAGTCGAGGACTCCGAGCCTTGGTAGGAAACAACAAAGAGTTGTGGTAGTGTTTTCAGGAAGGCATCTTTGGAATCCTGACCCCGTAGATTGCTTCGGATAATTTGCATCGAAAGAGACTTGCTACATCCTGGCTTGCCAACTACGAACACTGGAATCCTATTCAAGATACAGACAAGGATTACAAAGACATTTTCACGTAGGGCGGCGTTACAAGCTGTTCCTTCTGGAAGCTCCATTCTTAGAAGATAGTCTTCTTGTTCTGCACGGATAATTTCTTGGAGATAGTCTTCCTGTTGCGTTTTTTGATCCACAAACATGGGCAGTTTGTGTGCTGTAAAAATGCTTGTCATCTTATTGCAGTATTCGTCTCGTAATGCCGTGGTTGGGAGACGTGAAAGGTAAGAGTGAGCAAGAGACAAAATAATTGAGCGCTCGTCGAGGCTAAATAATTTAGTGGTTTGAAAGTACCGTCGAACATGGTCGGGAATGTTGGTATTAGAAATGGACGGACGATTGCTCAGTGTTTTGTGAAACCACTTAATCAGAATAATAGAGCGATGGACATCGCGAAGACTAACACAGTACGAACTTCCCTCGGTTTCTCTAATGAAGTCTTGGGATGTTGCAAGCAAAGCCAACAACAACTTCTGATACTTGTTCTTCAATACCCCTTCCACCATTCGGCTGATATAAACTCTCTCGTCTTCTGGGGTCAGTGATCCATAGTCCCATACATAGTCAATCATTGTCTCTGGCAGTGGATGGACGCGATACACCAGTTTGGAGTATTCATCAGTAGTAGTCTTACCGCACAGTCCTGCCGTCATCACTTTACCAGGAGGACGAAGACGGTAGGGGTTGCATGCTGCTACGAATACGAGATTGGAAGCAAGGGGCGTGCCATGAACACTTCGGTGGCAAATAATTTCATTTACCGTCCCAAGATACTCGCAGGTGTTGATCTCGTCAAGAAACACCCAAACAGCTTTTCCTTCCTTCTGAAGCTGTCGGGCTTCTTTGTCTTTCAACATGACAAACTCGATGATTTGCTCTTCCGTGATACCAGCATGAAAATTGAAAACGTAAAAGGGTGTATTACGGGTGGCGGCAAGATATCTCACAAGACTAGTCTTGCCACAGCCTGTTTCTCCCATTACGATAACAGGGATGTTGGCTTGCATTCTTTGAGTGATCAACGCCATTTTCAAGATATTATCCGGCGTTAAGGCGTAGCTCATCATAGAAAGACCATCTCCACTTGCCTTCTGAGAAGCATCAGAAATTCGTTCCAATCTGATTTGCAGCTCTGTTTGGCTCATTGCTTTGTAATCGTCAAGGCCTTGACCTTTTCCTTTGATAGCTTGACTCTTAAAAAGATCCTTAACTCCCTGTGGTACTTTATCCAGGTCTCTATAGATGGCGGTTATGGAACCAAATCCATGAAACACGATCACGATACGCTCGTTATCAGCCCACTGGATCATCTCATTTACACGAGAAACCATTCGGTCTGCTGTTGCTCCAACCTCCGACTGCATCTTCTTTAGCGCTTCTCTGGCTTGCTCCTCGTTTAGAGCTTCAGCCTGTATGGCTTTACATGTGTTGACAGACCTTGCAGCAAAACCTGTGGCGACTTCAAGGAGAGCCTTGAACAGGCGGACACGCACATCATGCGATTTTCCTACCATGGCTTCCAGGTTGTGAGGCTTAAAAAACTGACTTCTTGTAAATTTTAGCAGCTGATCTGCTAGTACAGAAAGAAAGTTCTCCAGGATGTTGAATGAAGGATCTCCACCTGTGGCAAAGTGCTTTAAAAGAAGTGACCTGCATATTTTAACACTAAATGGCTTTACCTTGTTTGAACCACTGAAGATTACCTCTTCAGTCTCAAGTGTTCCGCGTTCGTAGGCCTGTAGGTAGTGACACACAACTTGGATTGGGCTTGTAACTTCCTGGCTAATTACAAGATCTTTGTAATTTTCCCATTTTTTCCCAAGCCTCTTGAAACATTTCGTAACCGGAAGAGAGTCTCGCATCCAATGCTGCAGAGTGTTAGCTACTTCAATGTAAATGTGCTTTGATGGCAAATGGAAGAGTTCGGTTCCCGATAAGACCATGCCAATGATAATAAGCTCAAACAGGAACGTGTCCAGAGCGAGAGGATCATCAACTTCCCCTATTTCAAAATGAATGGCTTGAAACCTGTTGAGCTTTAGCGATGAAAAGCGCCTTACGAGTGTCCTGCGTGAAAACGGACCACTAATAGGGAAAGTAACGACGCTTTTATGTTTTGAAGCAGCGTGGTCATGAATCGTCTCCGTCTTTCCTAGACCGGGGAGGTCAGCTGTAATAAGAAGTACATCTGGACGTGCTTCGGCGAACTTGTCTCTTAATTCGGCGTCAGCCATACCTCCAGAATGGTGCGCAAAGTCGCTGAATTGATCTACAATGTGGTGGTGGGCACCACCACGGCACACAAGCGCAAGGCGATAGCTTGCTTCATTTGAGCTTTGGAACTTTTTAATGGTATCGACTAGCTCAAACTGGATGTCATTTGGAAGCCTTTCCACATTTGCAAGGCAGTGCAGCTTACTTGTATATCCATGTACATGTGCTTCAAATGTTCGGCGTAGGAGAAGTTCTATTTCTTCCCAAGTCGTTTCAGAGTGACAAAACAGGACTTGGCTCGGCTCAGGAAGAGATGCAGAAGTGTTTTGAAACAGAGACATGATGACATGCACAGTTTGTGCACTTTCGGGTTGCAGAACGGCAACAAATACCTTCCCTGGCTCAACGGTTGCATCTATCTGCTTGGTGGAGATCAATGGATGTTTTGCATGTTTCTTCGATTTAAAAATCTCCTCCAAAGCTTTACCAATAGCATGCAGCTCACTCTCGGTTTCATTCTTTATTGGTCGCTGATACTTAGAAACGAAAAACGGTAAATCTCCGAGCTGTATACGAGGATCGATAGAACGGAACATACCAAAGGCAACACAGCGGTCCTTTTCTTCCAAATTGTTGTGCTCTCTGAAGAACTTCTTGAGAATCCATAACTGATTACCATGGAAGTAGTTCAGGTAGAAGTACTTCATACGAACGTTTTGTAGGATTGTATTCCAAAGGTCAAGCTCTTTGTTTAAGGATCTTTCTAGATCTTTAATTTCCTCTGATGTTTTGAGTTTTTTCCAACACTTCTGATATTTTGGTAGCCCTGAGTTTCTGAGGACCTCATACTTGCGTCTTATTTCTGTAATGAGATCGACCTGTTGGATAAACGCGGATAGCTCATCAGAGGTAACAATGGCGCGTTCTTTTACAAGGCTTTCGCTGTCCTTTGTCTTCTCCGAGTTAACTATGAGAAGTGCACGGCTTCTCAGGTCGTGTAGGTCAGCCATCCCATAACTTGCCTTTGTGCCGCTGCTGTACCTACGATCATATGTGAGAAGAACTTGGCAAGACTTATCGGGCGTTATCTCAACTTGATAGCAACCGTTTTTGACGGCATTTGCAATTATCTCTTTCGTCATCTCACCACGATTTGCTAGGCTCATGTACAACCCTCGAAGACTGTGCACGTTTGAACTGCAAAGCTTAATCTTTGCAGCCATTTTATTCTTGAGTGAATTTCCTGTCTTTCTGGACTCATCCAAGGCTTTATACGTCTTGACAAGGTCGGCCAAAAACTCACTGGGATCATCAGGCTTGTCTTTGAGTAAGCCGCTAAGGAATCTGTGTACATCAATCAAATCGGAAACAGTTGATTCCTGGATAAGTTGATCGGAGTGTTCTTCTACGGCGTCCACAAGATCAACCATGTCGTCGTTAGCAGTCTTGGTGATGAAGTCAATGAGCTCTCTCGCTTCTGCCAATTCACTGCAGATGTCAGTTAAGTCAGGATCAAGCTTCTTATCGACGTCAGTGATGATTTTCTGGTTAATTGCTTCTGAAACGGTCTTCAAAGTTGTTGGTGTATTTGTGCATTTTACAAATGAAATGAGACTTTTAAGCATTGGCGACTCGCAGGCTGCAGTATACCCTATTTTGTCTAAGGCACTGATGAGCTTTTGAATTTTGTTTTGGACTTCCGGATACAGATAGTACTTCAGCATCCACTTAAATGTCAGTGGAAAGTCTCCGTGACTGAGGAGGGTACATACGAGTTTAAGCTCGTTCTCGAGGTCTTCTTCTTTCACTCCATAAAACAGTGTGTCAAGCTCGTCAACTGCGATTTCCGCATCCGTTTTGAAGAAGTGGCCACAGGTATTCATAAACTCAGGAATTCCTTGATCACTAAACAACTGAAGAACTTCTTCCACTGTGGCTGTTGCAACTTTTCCCGTTGTACCTTGGTCTTCCTCTTTCTCTTGATGCATTTCACTATTATATTCAATCTGTCCTTCTTCCAATTTCTGCTTCTTCTGCTGCAATGCCTTTACACATTTTACAGCAACATTCGAGAACAAAGTTGAAGAACAGTAACTGTTCAGTTCTTTTGCAGGTTCCAGGAGGCTTTTCAAAGGACCCCAGTACTTCTCACTATGTAAGTCTGAAACCACAGTGCCGTTGAGAGTTTTGCGA
The DNA here is from genome assembly GCA_030867875.1 of Actinernus sp. WN-2022. NCBI lineage: Eukaryota > Metazoa > Cnidaria > Anthozoa > Actiniaria > Actinernidae > Actinernus > Actinernus sp. WN-2022. The sequence goes on from JAOWCC010001634.1 coordinate 89,700,095, forward strand.
CGACTGTTCCATTGCCCTAGTATCACATCTAAATCGTCAAGCTCGAGTATGCCCTTTGCAGCAGTCTGTGCCAGAGTAACGACGTCTTTCAGTGTATCAAAAACTTCATAAAGGGCATCTCCCTCCCTAGAAAATGTTGTCAAACAATGCTGCCATCTGTACTCCAGCGAAGAATTACTTGATCCTGTGGACCGGGGATCACATCCTGAGAGTGCCAAGAACTTTACCACTTCCTTTACATCAAAATCGTTAAAGAAATATACTCGGAGATTGCGCTTAATTGTAGCTTGGGCAAGCCAGTTGAGTGTTTCACGTACTAAAACATGATTGGGATTCTTACAAAGACGACTCACTGATCCTGTTGCCTCTAGTGCCAGTCTCCACATATCCTTTTCCAACAGCACGGCTTCCAAAACATTCTTGGCACCGTCTTCGTCCAAACATTGTGGTTTGGGCAGTTTTGTTTCGTTTAACAGAATAAGTAGGATTTCCTCTCTTACGCTATGAAATCAAAATAAAATTAGATGTATAAAATGCCGTTAATTTAACGGAAGGCTGATATTTATGGCGTACATACTAAATACTAGGGACCTTTGGCAACCAGGACGGCGACGCCAGTGAGGACGGGACGTAGAAAAGTGTTTTCGCCCGAAATTTGGTTTTACTATTTCCCTTGTTCGCCTTGAATTGTTTTTCACAACCAGATTTTCGAAAAATATAATGACTATAGAGTTCCGTTCACGCCGAACGAAAAATGATTTGATTTACTTTCTTACGTTCGCGTTGTCTTTAAAACGTACAATTTGGGGTTTTCACGTTCTGTTTTTGCAGAGAACGGTGAAAATGTGGGCGACTGCGTGCATTTTCACGTGCAGTTATTGTATTTTGTAATTAAGGCTATTGTTTTATGCCGTCGTCCTAGACGTTAACGTCGTAGATTCTTAAGTTCCCTACTACTAAATACGACACGGGATCAGACAACGCATAATGTGGTTACCAAGCTGAAAGACAAGACTGCCTTCATAGAAATTACTGTTTGATTGTCGCCAAACGCTATATATGTGTTTATTGCCTCTGGAAAGAAGGAAAATGCCCTATTTGATATATTTCTCATAGTGAACTTTCTGAAAAACAAATTAGTGATATTTTCAACCAAAGTGACAAAAAGAATCGTGTGCTATGTCTAATGACCTGTATGCATTTCGTGTTTTTGCTCTTTGCATACTAATATATTTTTAATGATTACTTTTTTTCCTGTTTTCTTTTCAGTTTTGCTCGTTTTTGAAATTTAAAAAAAATAACCTGTAGTTGAATAACAAAATCAGACGACGCATTCTTTCAACAAAATATATGTAACTCGTTAAAAGGGCTTACAGACATTTGAAAGTGGGCGTGAGTGAAAGTAGCCTTTATTTGGTTTCATAACTGCGAAGATCCCATTCGCTCGCATCCTCTATCCGCGGTTAACATATGATATAATATACATATCTCGTTCTCGTCATGCATATGACGGGTCTAAAGAATTTATGGTCAAGTCTATAATCGGAGCTCCCAGGAGACAATGCTTCACTTTCAGTAAGTAATTATTTCTTGTTTCCAAGCACACTTCCACATTCTTGGGGGCGGCCTTCACCTCCTCGGAACGTGGGATAGTACTGGCTATCCAAACAATGCCTAACCCTGAAACAATACAAACCCTAACCCTAAAACAATGGAATTCTTTGTCAGTGCAGTCCAACTGGGGTCCAATAAAATGCAAGGTTTTGAGAGGTGAAGGGCTACTGCATTCTTCAAGTAAGCAAGGATAACTCCAACATCGGGCAGAATCAGGCGACAATACTTAGTCACGTGACACGAGCTAGCGCGCTGGATTTAAATTTCTTCTCCAGCGCACATGCCAAATAACAAGGAAAACTGCCTCAAACTGGTCTATGCCCTGAAAATGTTGCCGATTTTGGGGTTTAAAAACTGATATCCACAAAAATGTAAACACGGGGTTTTAAAGAAGGGATGTTATGCTGCAATTTCCGCTAATTTGGGGGTAGATTAAGTGAAATGTTCTGCCATTAAATAAAGGCTGAAGTTTGGGTTATTTCAGGTAGAAAACGTATGTAAAGTGTTCTCATTTGCTATTCAGTACTTATTCTCTCACGAAGTCTAAAATCAGTAAAGATTGTAAAAACGGGAAAATATTATTTGATAACTTAAAGTATCTGTTATCGAGCGTTCTTTTATCGAAATCCGTTGAATATTTCTTCCATTAAAGTTGAAAAGTCTTTAGAGCAGTCAAAATGTCCTTAATGCTTGCATATTAATCCACCTTTCGAAACTCCCGAGAGACCGGCGAGCTGACATATGCTCCGCCTCCTGTGTTAAAACAGAAGACAAAGGGGCGGCAGTGAAAAGCTAATTAGTCAATTGAGCCGTTGGATAAGCATTTCAGCGGTAGCGCCTGGCTTTTGAATTTGACTAAACTGCAATAAAAAACTACTGACTTGTTCACACTTGTGAGTTCAAGCCAATTAACTCATGTTGCGATTCGTTTACTGATATATCTACTTCTAGTGGACAGAGAAGCTTCAGTGATATATTATTTCAGAGGTATAAAATTACCGAATCTGTTTCCAGATATTTTTGTGACGCGAACTTCTGAACATCATCGTGATCTCATGTTAATAAAGCGGTGTGGTATGAAAGAGTAATAGACTCTAATTGCCGACTTCTGATATCCTGACAGCTCTACCTCTAAATCTAGTACTGATCGTCACGCGGTACATTGAAAGTATGCGTATAACTGCTTGTTTTTTTTGTGAGATAACTTATAATAACTTAGCCAGGCCACCCTGCCACTTGACATTCTATTTGTACTACCAGTTTTAATTACTAAACTACTCGTGACTAAGCCCAAAAAATAGCCGAATGTGACCGCGAAGGCAGTGAAGCTGATTTTGTTTTAATGACACACGGGTAGCTGTAATTATCTTTTAATTACAAGAGGCGCATATGAAGAAATATCTATTGTTCAAGATTTGATACTCAATTAGCGCCCTCACATCATTCCTGGCATTGATTGACAGATGCCTTAACTGAAGTGGGACATTTGTATTCCCCTAACGATTACTGGACAGCCAATAGAGTGTCGTTAAAAGAATTACTTATTCATTAACTATAATCATTCCGCCTCAGAGACATTTCTCTTACTGCAAGTACATGTCGCGAAGAACAATAGGATTCTGCCCGATGAAGGTATTTCAAATTTTGAAAGCTATCAAAAAAAGAAAACTCTAAGTGAAAATTATAGATATTTTAGTCTGCACGACCTTCAATATAACTTACTCCTCTATCTTATTTGGAAATGAATTCGCAACTGTGATTGAAAAAGAATACGGACGAGAAAGAAATACAATAAACAGTAGCAAAACATTCCCAGTTGAGTCGGCCGAGTTTCAGCGCGGGAAATTAGACCACTCGCTCGGTCATCACGCACATTTTAAGTCACTATCCAAGGCCAAATAATGTAATTATACCTTAAAGTAGCACGGGCAGCGAACGAGGGCAGCGGGGCACGTCCGCATAAGCACTCCATGTGAATGTTTTGACTTGCATGGGTTATCTTTTGTTTTGTTTCCTTCTTTTCCTTTTTCCGTTTGTTCTCTTGATTTTCTATATTTTCTATGAGCTCCGCTATAAATTTACCTCACTATTGACCTGCTCCCAACAAGGCTTCATCGGTCAGTTGGTATAACATTGCACGGGTGACTTTCTGGGGTCGGTTCCGACCATCCTGAATACGAACGCGCGAGAATGACTGGAAACTAGTTTACATGGTTATAAAATTTGCGTTTGCATTGCATGCAGGTGATCGGGGTTCGAGTTCCAGGAAACCTCGATATTATTTCCGTCTCCATTTTAGTGAGAACTCGTTGAGCTGTAAACCCTAGCCCTAAGTGGGTGAGAACTCGTCTTTTACTAGGAACTTCATTTTGAAGTGGTTAGGGTAAGTTTTATGGTTCGGGTAAATGCCCATACAATTCATCCGTTCACATTGTATCTATTACTTAAAATGTTGTACGGCTACTCACCTATCGATTGGGCACTTCTGTGTTCTGGTAGTCTGGTTGTTGCCCATCGAACGAATAATGTCGATAAGTGAATGGGAAAGTGAATGACCTCTGGCAGAATCGACCTTCAAAGTAGTTAACAAAAGTACCATATACCATTCTCTTGCTGATCTTCCAAGCGATGTATTGATTTCTTCATAAGCATCAACGATGGCTTTCAGACCCAGGTCTTTAGTGTCGTGAAAAACGGTTTCAACGAGAAAGGCGACGAGTTTCTCGTCTGACTTCAAGACGGGGATCTCACATACCTCTTGTAACAACCGAAACGCTGTAACTACTTCGTCTTTACTGCTAGCGCTCTTTACGCGGCAATTTACTCCAATTTTGGAGTGTAGTAGATCTCTAGCAACCACTTCCTTGTCCATGTCTTTCATATCCTTCCAAAACGAATCGAAGTTACGAGCTTGTAAAACTGCACAAGCAGCCCTTAGGGAAGCTTCTGGTTTAGATGCTGTTAACCATTTTAGAAGATTAACGATATCAAGTGGTGCCGATCGCTGAAGATCTTTATCAAGCATGAAAGATTTCACATTACCCAGCTGCTCCTCCGTTAACTGTGCTTCTTGTTTCACTCGCTTCATCAGACTATCGCAGAATGGAAGTGCGAGTTTTGGTTTTAAGACTTCCTTCCAAACCTTAGTGTCTAGTTCATCTGGCTTTTGCGACCACGAGAAAAATGTCTTGAACATATCTACAACGGTGTCATAGAGCAGTATTATCAAGTCTGATATCTGGTAATCGAAATTTCTGTATAGCTTCCACAGAGAATCGATACTGGGAGATACCTTTACAAGGAACACCGATACGTCTATTATGTCTTCTTCTTTTCCCATCTGGAGAGATTGCAGTATGATATCTTTTGCAAAATTGTTGAAACTTTTCTCGGTAGAGACCATGTCAAACAAACTGGCAGTATCAAGAACTGTTTTGCTATCATAAAGATGACAAAAATTAAGGATGTACCCAAGGCAGTGTGGATTGGAGCTGGACATGTGAAGCACCCAGTCGATCCGTTTAATGAAATCCAGTGATGTTTCCGGGAAGTATTTTCTTGGGCATAAGCGTAGCTTTCGTAAGAGGATATCCACAGTCTTTGTTCTCTCTTCAAAGAAAGCTGCGATCGTTCTCGTTCTGTTGAAACCCTCTTTCTGAAATTGTCCCAGGAGAGCGCAAAGAAATGCACTTTGATAAGGAGTGACACCGCCACTTGTAAGTTCTTCAATCCATGTTATAAAGGTCTTCAGATTATCTTCACAGATGAAACCGTGGTGGCCAAAACCAACGTGTTCACATTCTATCATCAGCTCCTTGAGGTTGACTCCACTAGAACTGATTTTCCTATAGAAGAAAAACTGTCTCTCGAAGAACGTTTCTACGCTACAGTTACCTGCTGGTTTGAAAATATCATATTGGTTGGTCGAGGGATAAAGCTTCCGGAAATAGGTTTCTTCGATTACCCCGTCTGGATTATAACCAAAGGCTCTCTTCACGCCAGTTGCAAAAACCCGTCCTGCGATCCCTTGATGATACTTGACAGAATATTTATATCTTACTGCGTCGTATTCTTCTGGGGAAACCAGGATCGATGTAGACGTCCAGTACTTATGATTATCATCTATGTGATGTAACTCTAGTGCTACAGGTAGGTCCGACCTGGAGGCCACAGGTTTCTCAAATAAGACGGAAACGTTGTCGGCGTCGTAGTCTAAATAGACATGGAATATCACTTGTTGCATCTGTAAATCAAATGAATTCTTAGGGCTCTGTCCTACATGCAACTCTTTCTAACTTTTAGAATTTATGGTGAGGTCTGGGGCAAACTTGCTATTGAACTCTATCACTCTAACACTAACAAATCGTTTGACAGGAAAGCCTTCTCACCAAAAGGTGGTTTTCGGAGGGTCCTGTTAAAAATTAAAAATCATAAAATATATACATGAATTCACGATAACTAATTTAAAAATAAAAATTAGGCTAAGAATTAGTATAAATCAAGTAGTCTACGTTTAAAAATTGCTAAGTTTAGATTCTCGTATAGGTAAATTAAGAGAGTTCCAATCGTTCGTTACATAAGAGATAGTCGTCCACAGGACCCCAGTTCCTGTGAAATAATGGTCGCCTAACATCTTGATTGGACCTCGTATCATAATCATGAACATCCTCATTCGTCACTAGTTTAAAATCGTAGTGAATTAAGTTATTCATACACATAAAAATCCCCCGATGCTGGGATCGACGAGCTGACAATGGTCTCCAATTTAAAGTTTCAAATGCGCTAGTGGCTGAGGACAGGGGTGGTAAGTCTAATATAGAGCGAGCTGCATTGTTCTGTAGTACTTGCAGAGATTTCATTGGCATGCTATTTCCTCTGTCGCCCCAAACAATGTCGCAGTAATTAAAAAATGATAATATAACCGTATTAAAAAGACAAGAGGTTTTGCACCACCACGTGATGGCAGCCATGTTGGTGGCCAGAACAATGAGATTTGTTCAAACATGTGAAAAATTAAATCTCAAAGGAATAACATTCTATTGTTCTGGCCACCAACATGGCTGCCATCACGTGGTGGTGCAAAACCTCTATACGGGCCTTTAAGGAATAAACCGTTTGATTCGGTTTAGTAGCAAGGTTTCCTGCGAACCTTAGCACATAATTCGTCGACATGGTCCTCCCAACTCATGTTACTATTTATTGTCACTCCTAAGTATTTGAAGCTTGAGACATCATCCAAGGCTTCATGCCCACCGTCTACACACATAGAAATGTTCTGGAAGCTACTATCGGTATGGGGTCAAGCTAGTAAGACTCATCTTAATCATCTCATTCTTCAGAAACGTGCTGTGCGTTTGATGAATTTTGCTAAATATAGAGACCATGCAATCCCTCTTTTTGTTGAATCAGGCATACTTCCAATTAATTTCCTTTACTTTCATAATATTGCTTGCACTATGCACGATGCTATAAATGGTAAATCACCTATTAATATTTCTTCATTGTTTACCAGAATAAGTGATGTTCATAATTATAATACTAGATCAAGAACACGCGGCAATCTTTATCAGTCTCGTTCAAGGTTAAACATTCACGCAAAGTCATTCTGTTCAATTGGAGTGAAGGTCTGGAATTCTATTCCATCCTCAATACGCTCTGTAAAAAAAACGGTCTTTATAAAAAAATGCAAAAGTTTACTTATTGATGTTCTTTCGTCTAGTAATGATTATGTTGATATGGCCCAGATTATGCAGATTATGCAGCATGTAGCAAATCCATAACTATTTCAATCTTTGGCTCTTCTCCTTAAATTCAACTTCCTGTCTTATTTACGACTAGGAAATTGCCTGAGTCTATAAATCTTGTAAATTATAGTAGATTTATATTGTGGCTTTTTTAAGTAGTACTTATTTAGCAGTCAGTTCTGCTTGTAAGTTCTTTTTGTAATCTGAGATCTGTTTCCGTTCTTCTTTTGCTTGAAAATTGTTAATACGATCGTCTCTTGTACATTTACCACCTCGAATAGCATTTGCTAAATGTGGGTGGGTTAGATTCTTTGTAATATAATTGGTAAATTGAAATAAAAGTGAAAGTGAAGTGAAAGTGAAAGCTTACTATCACCCCCAATCAACACAAACTTGGACTTCTTGACGTTTAAGGTTAACTCCATGGTTTTGTTCTAGCCAGGAGCATATACTCTATTGAGGTTATCATTTCATTTCAGAGTGAGGTCCACAGCAGAGCATGACGAATAATAAATGTTATCAATTAAGCTCTCTAAGTTGATTATCAACACACGAGACAAAAGGATAGAAACGACAAATATTCGTGTCGCGAGTTTGACACCTAGTTTCTTTTGCCTTTTTACATGGTCTTTGTTAGTGCTTAAGAGCGGCGGATGTCAGGAAAAACCAGACGTGCATGGGTCGAAAATTCGATTTCTTTCATATTTCAAAGTCAGATAGGCTAACGTATAATCAAAAGCACTGTACACTTTTTTAGGGAAAATATCTTTTAATTTCCTAGAAAAATGCAATTAACGAAATTCAGTCGAAATGACTGAGTGTTTGAGACCCCAAATTATGACACGAGTTTGACGGTCTCGCGTACCAAAAGAAACAGTCATCTAGTCTTAAAAATGCTCAAATCGTGTCCTCCAAATCTAAATATCTAGTATTATACCTTTGAGAAATATTGTATTATTCTTTACATGAAAAATAATTTTATTCAGAAAGCATACATTTCACGTTGATAAAGTATCTCGTAAATAAAATTAATTTTCACCATGTGCTAAACCTTTGAATGGATCAAGCTTCAGGTTTTTTGAATTTTCGAAACATTATCTCTCGATTACTGTAAAGATTTCTTTGGGCAAATAATTATGCGTGACGCTAGAGCTGTTCAATTAGTCTGTTGCAAAACGTCCATACATGTAATTGACCTCGTGAGGTCAACTGTCTACCTGCGGGTCCAGCGTATTTATACCTATTTCACGCTTCTTAACAAATTAGAGGTTCATAAAATACACTATTAAAGGCCATTTTAAAAAGTTTAACCTTATTTGTTGTAGAAATCAGATCTTTTGTGATTCTTTTGTCGTTCTCTTCAGTTGCCGTCAAGAGACCATCACATAAGATAACTGATCTCCGTACTCTATGATAGTCTGCGCCAATCTATTTTTGGCTCAGTTGACGTCACGATGCTATTTTAAGATTCGGTTCCAGCTCCTCGCGGATTTTCATCGCTCCATCTCATGAATAGGCAATATTCGTATTCTCACGGACGAGCTGGAACGAACACTCAATGGAGGCTCGTGCGGGGGAATTCGCTAAAAACTATTTAGCATTAGAAAAGATTCCCCCGCATGAGCCTCCATTGAGTGCTCGTTCCAGCTCGTCCGTGAGAATACGAATATTGCCTATTCAACCTTGATTTCAACAAAGAAAGAGAGGCGATGGATGCGAAGCTTCAAAACTCTGAATTATGGCTCTGAATGATGTTGCTCCATAAACTTACTACCCGGACTGGTATGGGACGGATCTGACCTGATCTTACTTGAAGACTCGAGAAAATGAACTTTGAATTTAATAAATATAAACTACGGAGTGTAATTTGAAAACCCGTTAAAAATATTGCCGTTTGGATTTGACTGGGAAACTGTAGGCTGTATTAAGCCAGACCCGTAAGAAATTCGGATGTGACCTGGAAGCCGTGAAAAGAAACTAGAGTGACCTGAATTTCGTGAACCTATCAAAGGAAATGAAGCCGTATTCCATTCAGTTTGTAGCCGGATCGGCGAGCATGGAAAGTCTTCCAAAAATTAGAATAAATTAACAATCCCGTATCATTGTTATTGAAACTTCGCTTACCTTATAAATACTCGTTCCCTGTAGTTCATATTCATGTATAGCTAGATAACATACCTAGGGAACTGACCGGATTATTTGCTCTATTTCATCAGGCTAATAATTGTAGAAACGTTCAGTTTATAGCAAGCAAGCACGCATCGACTTTTGACCACAATTTTGCGAAATTAAAAATCCAGTTAATCTGAAACACTGACTGACTGACTGAGTTTGGAATTATCGTAAACAGACGCTTACAATTCGCTAAAGAAATTAGAAATAGAACCTATAATATCGTCAATAATCGGATATGCTTTTGCAACACCGTAATCAATATGAGTCTGTAGAGTAACTGTCGTGAAAGTAGAAAATTGTGAATGCTTTGATTACTGAGTAAAACACTGAATGCATTCTTCTGCTCTCGCCGCCCGCCGGGCCATTCGGACACGTGACACCCACAACCAATCGGATAGAATGGTAAAAATAGTCCAACTAATTTATGCAATCTAAAAATAAATCGGCGCAGACTATCATGGGGAGAGAGGCTAGTATGGGGGATCGGTTCTCTTTGGTGATGGTCTCTTGTTGCCGTATACTACAAGCTGTCAACGGTTGAATTGTAACAACAATATTTGTCTGACTTTCGACGTATTTCAACATCACAACATCTAATTGCCCTTTATCATTATGACGTCAAATCAAAACAATCTATTGTTTAAACAATAAGGATCACGGTCGTGGGAGGTGGACAAAACAGCAACAACACAAAGGAAATCGCTATCAAATGCATTTTGTAGAACGTAGAATAGCGGTAACAGCCACCAAATACGGTAAATGATTGTGGGATAAACATTTATACAAAGTTAAATTTTCCTCAGCAGAGCAGATTTAGTTCAAAATTCTATTGTTCGTGTCGATTCTGTCCCCCTCATAAACAAGCCGTGACGTCCTGGCCCGTTCACTGGCTTCAGGTCGTCGTACGTGTCGTATATAAAATCACTGGCCACCTGGGTAAAAATCGCGGTCCTTCGGCTCCAACAATAGCGCCAGTTGAAATATCCTGAGCCTGTTGGAAGGCTTTCGCACGAGTGAAGTTAAATAAAACATTAAACTGCTTACATTTGAGAGATGGGACTCCAAATTATATAGAGAGAAAGTTCCTCGCGGGTCCTCCGCCATCTTGCTTTTACTGTATTAAATTATGTAAATAAATTAACCTGGCGCTTGTTGCGTGACCAGCACAGTGCAATCTGATTGGTGTGAATTTGACCTTTAACGCATGCGCAGAAATTTTGCTACACGGAATAATTTTTTTTTTAATAATAACGACTTGCATTTTAAGACTCGGTGCTGCCGAGTAATAATAAAATTTATATAGCGTACATGATCCGAAAGTTCTAAGGCGCTTTACAAGAATATATATGTATATAACAATAATAAATCTAAATTATAATTAAGTTATTAAGATATTAAAAACAGAAATAGCTAGACTAAATGGGAAAGGTCTGACAGAATAGAGACGTCTTAAGATTACTTTTAAATGACATTAGATCGGTCTCAAGTGTCCAGGTTATCCATTCCATAGTTTTGGAGCGCAAACAGAGAAAGCTCTGTCACCTTAAGTCTTGGAACTCGACCAGGGAACTCTCAGAAAGCACTGAGATGACGATCTTAATGATCATCAGCTTGCTACCTGGTAATGATGTTAAACCATGTTACGGCATTATTGTTTTATAAACGGCCCAAAAAATGGAAACGATGTTTGATTTGTTAGTGCACTTCAGAACAACGAACGATTAAATAAATACCTAGTGTGCTCAATCGATAGTCTGATAGTACCGTGAAAGTATGGGACCACCCAACGCTTTGTTTACGGCATTTCGCGATATAATCAATGTTTCCCCGGAATTCAAAGCAACCAGCGCCCCGGACGCTTATTTCAAATCTTAAGTTCAAGGAGGGCGCTTAATCGAGGGGAGGGGGGCGCTTAATCGAGGAGAGACGCTTAATAGCAAAATTACTTGGACTCGGAGTTTGTTTTCTACGCTGTAGCTTTTAGTTAAAAAAAGTCATGTCGTCATCGTCCCCATCTTCATCATTTTCGATAACGTTCACCTCGTCATTGGCCTCTTCCTAGTCGGACATAGTGATATCTTCAGGAGAAGGGGGCGCTTATTTCAAATTTCGTGTCCAAGGGGGGCGCATAATGGAGGGGGGGGGGGGGGGGGGCTTATTCGAGAGAGGGCGCTTATTCGATCAAATACGGTATATTTAAACGATTAACAGGCTCCTTTTCTATTAGACATCCTAACTCGAAGTTATACTTTTCGTATATCTGAATTTTCTGATGATTTTCTTTTATAACTGGACGTAAGCCCCTCCTCCGCGCAAGCAGAACACGCTAAGTAATTATGCACTAGTCAATTGAAACTCCGGCCCCCGACCCCCGGGACATAGCGGGGAATGTAACATTTATACAGTGTTACATTTTGACCTTTTTCCCGCCCATCGGGGACAATTGGCTGTTACAATACCCGCCCCTATGGCCCCGGTATGTGCTTCAGGATTTTCAGTTGGGAGCAGGCATTGATAAATTGAATATAAATAAGCTTCAATCTGTTGCTCCATTATTTGAAACAAAATCATTTTCTGAAGCACATCGCTAGCGGATCCAGGGGAGGGGTTTCGGGGGTTGCAACACCCACTATGATTCCTGTAAATCACTGTAAATTCAATTTTAAATCTCTAGATTAAGAAAAAAATCCTTTTGCAAACCCCCCTTTCACAAAATCCTGGATCCGCCCCTGTACATTTTCTATTACTATACATGCTTTCCGCACTTTTACAGTCTCGACCATTGTCTTGTTTATCAGAAACAGTTGTCTGTCAACTAAAAACAACAATGCGACAAAGGAATATAAAGAAATGTCATGCAGCTGCGTTTAAATATATTTAAGTAATGATCCGTGTAAAAAGTACGACAAAATCCATTGTTATGTGATTTGTCTGTGTTTTAGACTACGAAAACAATGGGTTATAATTATGATTATTCTGAAATAAAAGTAGTATGAAGTCTTAGTTTCATTCCATTTTTATGAACAAATTATCTTCCAACCAATAGGAACAGCCAAAAACAATAGCTACGAAACAGGCACGATTGATAAGGTTCCGAACATACGATTTGCTTTACAAACGACATTTGGAACCGCAGTGCAAATCGTAGTTTTAATAGTTTGAAAAATTGGAGGAAATTAAACGTCTTCCTAAACTTTAAGGCGATTTTCATGTTTCAACCAATCAGATCAAGAATTTTCACAATACAAAATTAACACCTTGCCATCTGAATGCTGTTCGGTGTCGTACTTGTTACACGAATCATGACTTAATCTGATATTTTGCCGTGACGCAAACTTTAACAAAACCGGCTTTGTTGTTGCAAATAACAAAGTGTTTAATAATAAACACTTCCTGATCTACTACTCGTGACTTAACTCAGTATAAACACTGCCTCTGATGGAAACACCCAGGACTTGTTTAAATTAGCTACGATTTTTGCGTGTTCATAGCTTCCGCCATGTTTGATACACGTTGTTGATGCTCGGGCCCAGTCCCGCTCTGTCGTGGCTGGCGTTACAACCACCGCTAAAATCCTCGCAAATTTTGCAAATCGTTACTTTCCCCGTTCCACCGGAAAAATGCAGCGTTAAATGTGTGTTATTCCACGGCCATGTCCCCGTTAATGCCCCACTATGTCCCGGGGGTCGGGGTGCCGGGGTTTCAATTGACTAGTGCATTAGCATAATTGCTATTGTTTTAATAGTGTCAACTTGGGAAGAACCGCGGCACGTTGGTCGTATCTATTGTGGCAGTTTAAAGGTCTCAAAACTATAACGAGAGTGCAATCCAAATCGAAGAACGACTTTTAAGTTTAAAAACTGTGAATCACGGGATATTGTGATGTTGAAATACGTCGAAAGTCAGACAAAGATTGTTGTTCCAATTCAACCGTTGACAGCTTGTAGATGATAGCCTTATCACTGAAGAGAACGACATGACAAAAGAATCACACAGAAACGGTCTCCGGATCTGATTTCTACAACAAATAAGGTTAGAACTTTTTACAATGGCCTTTTTAGTGTATTTTCTGAACCACTAATTTGTTAAGAAGCGTGAAATGGGTATAAATGCGCTGGACCCGTCAGACAGTTGACCTCACGAGGTAAAAAATGTACGTTTTTCAACAGACTTTGAACAGCTCTAGCGTCACGCACAATTATTTGCCCAAAGAAATCTGTACAGTAATCGAGAGATAATCTTTCGAAAATTCAAAAAACCTGAAGGTTGATCCATTCAAAGGTTTAGCACATGGTGAAAATTAATTTTATTTACGAGATACTTTATCAACGTGAAATTATGCCTTCTAAATAAAATTATTTTCATGTAAAGAATAATACAATATTTCTCAAAGGTATAATATTAGATATCGTAGAACAAGATTCGGAGCGTTTTTAAGACTAGATGACTGTTTCTTTTGGTACGCGAGACCGTCAAACTCGTGTCATTATTTGGGGTCTCAAACAGTCATTTCGACTGAATTTCGTTAATTGCATTTTTCTTGGAAATTAAAAGATATTTTCCCTAAAAAGGTGTACAGTGCTTTTGGTTATACCTTAGCCTATCTGACTTTGAAATATGCATGAGAGAAATTGCCGCGATATGTTTGATTTTTCCTGACATCCACTCTTGAAGGAATGAAGGACAAATTAACTGAGCAGCTATAAGCCTTCAGTAAAACAGTGAAAGCAAAGAGCGCTGCCTTCAATATTTTTCATGCATTCATTGCGACAAATAAAAACTCCAACAGAGAATTCAAAAGCAAATATGGAAAAAGTAAAAAAAAAAAACGGTAATACTGAAAACCTGACGAAGTCCATTGATAAAGGCTAGTTTACTTACATTTTCTGGATGTTTAATGTGACAAGTCGCTCATCCTGGATCTTGGCTGGCTGGTGTACCCTACAAGTAAGATAATCAACTTAATTGCAGCTGCTCAAAAGGGAGTTGTCCAGTACTCTGACAAATGTATGCATAGCATTGTATTATATCGACATAACAATAGTTTACCAATACAGCACAGTATAAATGTTATATTTCAGCCAATCAGAGCTCAGCTTTACTATAAAAAAACAGCGCGGTGTTTCATGGCTAGATCAAGGCAATCAAACTGCAGGAAATTTCGCGAAAATTCGAAATTTTGAATACATAATTAGTCTGCAGACGCGTCACCACTCAAAATTTTTGTTTTCCGGCGAGAGAATTCGCAGTCTATTGCCCGGTAAGTGACTTTGTTTGCGTGATAAATCTGCTCGTATATATCTGTTATTTAGAGGATATGGTTATTTAATGGTTTACTATGGAATACTGGCGAAAATTTCACTTGAAGTTCATATTATTTTGGTATATGCCAAATAATATAAATTTCTCATGAAATATTCGCCGGTATTCCATAGAAAACCATGAAATAACCAGTAAATATCGAACCGTTCGTTCTTTCAGCGCAAAGCATACGCTTTTAATACTTGTATTTTTACATATAGACATATTCATAGCAGAGATTCACTGCCTAGCAAAAGAGCGGACTTGAAAAGTGACCATGTTCTGTGGTAGATCAATGTGTGTAAGTTATAAAATTATAAACAACAACAATATTTATTTGCACCACTGAGCACGGATAAGATTATTACAATAGGTAAAGAAATATACTAAAATTATGGTACAGGTTAACGGAAATAGCTTACGCAAAACGAGTCCGATAACCGTTCAAATATGTAGTAAATAATAATGGATCAAAAAGATTTTTGACACACACATACAAAAACGAAACACACAAATTACCATTTACACAAGGCTTATCTGAAAAGAAAACTAATAAGGGGGAAAGCGTTAGAAACAGTCTAATAGTCATTAATTATACTTATTTTGATTTTGTGCATGAATAGTGCATTGTAACAACTTACAGTATGCTTGTCTTTTGATCATCAGCCGTGTTTTGACGGTCGTAGGACATTTCGCTATCCTAGCCGCTGAAAGAACGAAGCAAACGAGCCACCGACACACGCTAAATAGGCTTGAATTTCATGGTTATGCACGTTCATGACCGTGATCCACTCGGTACTTATATCGGCAACTGAGTTGCACGGCTCTTTCGCGGGGGACACAGTGGGGAGCGATAAGAGTCGGCTATCTTCTCAGGCTAAGAAATCAGTGTTAATTTTTTAAACTCAATATTCTATTCTCCTGAACCTCGACAACAAATAAAAACTGAACTGCCAGGCTAGTAAGGAAAATGTTTGGCTCAGTTGTTAAAGATTGCAGAAATCTACTCGGAAGATTAATCTCGCGCGGCAAATATCTAGTTCTTACTCATTTTATTGTCGGTTGTTACTGAAAATTATACGAGAATCTTCCACTGCGTAATAGCCTAAATGACATGAACAAACTAGGAGGACAAAGAAGAAAAACATAGAACCGGAAAAGAATGTCAGAACAAGAAAAACGAGCGAAAGGAAGACGAAGGAAAAAACTGAAGAAAATTGTGTTGCACAGACTAGACTATGGGTTCATCTGTTCGCTCAGTTCTTCGAATCTCTGCGAAATAAACGAGGCGGCGTCGGATTTCTTCGGCACTCATTCGTCACTGCTCTCCAAGAAAAGCCGTTCGGTTTCAGTGTCACAACTTTCCACCACCCATATTAAAATGGCTGTAAATGAGTGATTTGGTGGAGTTATTCGGCAGCTTGCTGCTCGAGAACTGAAGGATATCTCGGATCTACTGACTGAAAATGCTTTAATATTTACTGGCCGATGCAGTGGCGAAGGCAACTGAGATGCGATTGTTTGGGATTTTCGGGGGATAAAAGTGGCGAGAGTTCGACTCGGTGAAATCATTCGTCTCCCACCTTTCCTTTCTATATATTGTATAGATCTGCTGGGGTAAAAACTCGCCCCAAAACGCTGAAATTGCAACCCCACACAGCCCATGGATAAACAAACACATTGAATTTCCAAGCCTAAAAAATCCCATACAAATGCTGGTAAATATTGTTACTAGAGTGGGTTACCCGAGTGTGAATAGCCAAGACTAATTTTCGGAGTTAGAATGTAAATACAATTGGACAAAACAAAATCTACATGATATATAAAAGGAAATAAGTGGTTTTAGAACTTACCCAATATGAAGCAGCAACTGCAGTGGTACACCAAGAAAACATATGATAGTGAATATATTATCAACTTCATTTCTTGGAAAACGATTCACAACTCAGCATGTGTACATCTGGGAAATGACCTGTCAAAAATCGATAGTTCAAGGGCAATTGAGCAGGTTTCAATTGACTGTAGTAAACTACCAAAACCAAAGCAATTACAACGAACCAATCACTAAAACCAAAATCAAAGCAATTTCAACAAACCAATCACGAACTAAAGTGAATACCATGATTTCAAAAGGCCACTTTAATTTGTGCCAGGAACCAATGGATCTCTGGTTGGTGTGGCAGTAAGTATCGCTATATACAATTTAATTTGTTTGGCTCTAAGTTTCAAGCCCTCAAAAGACTCAAAACAGTACAAAAGAAAAAAAAGAACTTGTCTGTAAACGTGTAAAGTGAAACGCACTACAAGTGCCTCAATGTTGTCGGGTCGTAGATTTCTCAGATATTTTCTGGCCTGTTGAGTGTTGGTGAGCTTTGTTTAATCAGTCATATTCGCACGTGCATGACCCCGGCACGACGACTGAAGTGAAGGAGGATCGATGGACCGTCCATTAGTGGTATATTCTCAGACGTATCCTACGCGTTGGAAAATATACGACGTAATTATATTAAAACCCTATCCGTGAACTAACAACTTCCAGCCTTCGGAAAGCGAATTCCATCTAACAAGTTATACCTGTGTTAATAAGTTACACTGTTGGATGTAGTTCGACGAACCTCTTTAAATTATTTGATTTTTAACTTTTAACTCTCTTAATTGCATTGACATGCAAGTACAAGTAATGTTGCTAAATCATGAATGAGTTATGAATGCAAAAACTGAAGCAAATATTGACCAAACAAACTGAAAACTGAAAAGTTCAAGTGGATTAGGCTTATTCTAGATAGCTATATTCTTGCTTAACTTTGAATAAACCCTTCCACGGTTTCTTTGAACACCGTTGGGGCACAACCCCCAATCAAAATTTCCATACAAACGTCTGTAAAATTTTCCGAAATTTTCCGAGTTTGCGGGCCTATGACTTTGCTCCTATTCAAGATATAACTCTCAAATTTGGGATTTTGACTAACTTCGAGGTGCTCTTTTCAGCAGTATCGACAGTTTTGCTATTATACGTATATATCAAAAGTTCAAAGAAACCGTGGAAGGGCCGGTCTATTGATAAGAACGGACAGTCATTGAATTTTCTAGTAATACGTGTTCCTGTTATAAATTATTGGAAAAGCAAATCAAATCGTAAACCTTACTAGTCTCCTTCGCAGCCGTTATGGTCTCTGTCACGCAACACTCTGAGCCCCGCTTCGCTTTCACAATGTTGTTTGTTTCTTGGAAATGGTCGAGGACTAGCGTGCAATGCAGGTGGCGCGAGGACAAAAAGGAAGTAGTGGGGAGGGAGGAGAAGGGAACTTCTCGTTCTTCCTCTTTTTCCCTTCTCCTCACCTCCCCTACTTCCTTTTTTGTCCTCGCCCCATTCTTCCCTCGTTAAAATATATCACGGTTTCCCAAATAGAACGCCTAGCCTGAATTTCAGACGGTACGAGGTCCTCCGCTCTCACTTCCTCCCCCTCCCCGTCTGATGGACTTGGCAGAACCGTGTTCCTGACGTCATTTCATTTCGACTAAAAGCGAAGGTTTCATCATGGAATGTTTAGTGGAGCCAAATGGCGGTCGATACAAACGGACTTAATATGGCTTTGCATGGAGAAAGCGTGCGAAACTTTCGCCATTTCTGGATTATTTCCCGTACAGAGAAAGGCAAAGTTACCCTTCGTTTCGCGGAAAGACCTTGTCATCACAGCTGCATCTATAGGCGACGACCAGGTCGAGAATCAAGAGAGGAGAGATTATGTAGCTTTGGGCACGCACTGCATGCACTGCAGAATATGTTCTACAGCTTCAAACTTATGTCGATTTCTCAGAACTAACCCTAACCCTATCCTGTTCGAGCTGCTCTGGTTCTTTGGGCAGCAGGGACTTCTTAAACAGGATTTTTCGTAAAGTATTTCAAGCGCATGGTCACAACACTGATCTAACCACAGGCAGCCCAACCTCTGTATTTGCACTGTGCATATCAATTCTATTATTTAACTTAATTCTCATATAAAGAAAATAAACTTACCTTAAGAGTTTGCTGTTGTCCTGTTCAGTTTCTCTGGGATCTAGAAATGGCGTTTATGGGGCATTTCTCTCATAAACGCCATTTCTAGACCCCAGAGAAACAACGGGACAACTGAGCAACCTCTAAGGTAAGTTTGTTTTCTTTATCTGAGAATTAAAGTGCAAGTAGCGCCATAAATCAACATTAACTCTTTTAGCCCCAAAGTTGTTCTGAACATGTTTATATTCTGAGTTTTAACGAAGAAAATGCGATTTTATACGGTAAGATTGGGAATTTAAAAATCTCAAATCTACATGATATAAAAAAGGAAATAAGGTTTAAAAATTTACCCAATTTGAAGCAGAAACTGCAGTGGTACACCCAGAAAACATATGATAGTGAATATATTATCATGCAACTTCTCATTTCTTGGAAAACGATTCACAACTCAGCATGTGTACATCCGGGAAAATGACCTGTCAAAAATCGATAGTTCAACCGAACATTTCCAAGAAATGCTAAACTATTATTGGGCAATTGAGCAGGTTTCAATTAACTGTAGTAAAACCAAAGCAATTACAACGAAACAATCACTAAAACCAAAACCAAAGCAATTACAACGAAACAATCACGAACTAAAGTTGAATACCGATTGGTTTCACTGGCATGAGAAAGCAATCAGGAGGGAAAGTATACGCAAATTAACCTGGATTGATTGCGTGACGGACAAAACCAAAACCACGAGTGGTTTTACTCTTGAAAGCCAAAGCAATCACCGTAAACTTTCGACACTCAATTGTAACCTGTTCTAACTTTATTGTATCTTATTCGCCTTGAAGGTTTCGTGTTTTTTTTATCAGTCAGGTATGTGACTTTTCAGGACAAAGTTTTGATCAGTGCATGCATGTTAGCGTTGAGTAGAGTTCGAAAATAAATAATTTACACTGAACATGTTGTAACCGTATAGCGATACAAACGTCTGTAAAAAAATCCGAGATTTTCCGAGTTGGCGGGCCTATAACTTTGCTCCTATTCAAGATATAACTCTCAAATTTGGGATTTTGACTAACTTCGAGGTGCTCTTTTCAGCAGTATCGACGGTTTTGCTGTTATACGTATATATCAAAAGTACAAAGAAACCGTGGAAGGGTCTATTGATAAGAACGGACAGTCATTGAATTTTCTAGTAATACGTATTCCTGTTATGAATTATTGGAAAAGCAAATCAAATCGTAAACCTTACCGGAGAGCTTCGAGAACTGCAAACGAAACGGCCCTGCTTCGCTTTCGCAATGTTGTTTGTTTCTTGGAAATGGTCGAATGCAGGCCGCCAGGCCTTTTATTTGGGAAACCGTAATATATTTGGACGAGGGAAGAATGGCGCGAGGACAAAAAGGAAGTAGTGGGGAGGGAGGAGAAGGGAACTTCTCGTTCTTCCTCTTTTTCCCTTCTTCTCGCCTCCTCCTACTTCCTTTTTTGTCCTCGCCCCATTCTTCCCTCGTTAAAATATATCGCGGTTTCCCAAATAGAACGCCTAGCCTGATTTTCAGACGGTACGAGGTCCTCCGCTCTCACTTCCTCCCCCTCCCCGTCCGTGATGGACTTTGGCAGAACCGTGTTCCTGACGTCATTTCATTTCGACTAAAAGCGAAGGTTTCATGAGGTATGCATGGAATGTTTAGTGGAGCCAAATGGCGGATGCATGGAGCCAAGTGTGCGAAACTTTCGGCATTTCTGAATTATTTCCCGAACAGAGAAAGGCAATATTACCCTTCGTTTGTCATCACAGCTGCATCTATAGGCGGCGACCAGGTCGAGAATCAAGAGAGGAGAAAATAGCCTTAATTCTACAGCTTCAAACTTATGTCGATTTCTCAGAACTAACCCTAACCCTATCCTGTTTGAGCTGCTCTGGTTCTTTTGGCAGCAGGGACTTTTTAAACAGGATTTTTCGTGCAGTATTTCAAGCGCATGGTCACAACACTGATCTAACTACAGGCAGCCCAAGCTCTGTATTTGCACTCTGTATGTCAATCCCATCTCATATAAAGAAAATAAACTTTGATGTTGTCCTGTTGTCCTGTTGTTTCTCTGGGGTCTAGAAATGGCGTTTATGGGGGCATTTCTCTCATAGACGCCATTTCTAGACCCCAGAGAAAAAAACAGGACAACAGCAAACTCTAAGTTAAGTTTATTTTCTTTTTCTGAGAATTAAAGTGCAAGTAGCGCCATAAAACAACATTAACTCTTTTTGCCCCAAATTCTATTTCTAATATACTATAGTTGTCTAAATTAGTTTTCTTCGAGAGACTGGAACAGCAATTCAACTGGAATAAAAGTTACCCGAATTGCGGGATTGTTCATCTTGTGATGTCACAATAGAAAGCTACGGCATTTTATTGTAGTAGTTTTCTCTTGGGAGGGAGTTGATTCATCTTATGACGTCACAGGGTCACGATAAGTAACCAAAATTAGGCATTAAACGTCTGACATTTTACAAAATTTGCAAGATTAATACTTTTTTTTCATAAATAAACACAATAGTACAATATATATATATATATTTTGACATGATACTTGCACTTTAAGTTAAATAATGGGATTGACATATACAAAAGTGGTCACACAGTGCAAATACAGAGATTGGGCTGCCTGTGATCTAACTACCGGATTTGTAATTTTGTCAAAATCGAGTGAAGACTAGTATTGTTCAAAATTCTGAAAACATAAATATTTAGGCAAATGTAACCCAACTTTTACCATGGTCTACCATTACATATTCACTATATGTTCACTCCCGTGTAGAAATTTCATGTCATTCCATGAAATATTTAGTCTTCTTAAGGCGAAAAAGATATTTCAGCTTTAGGACAGCGGCAAAATTTAAGCTATTACCATGACATACTCAGTATGTGTGTTTACTGCTGTTAAAATTTCATTACATTACATGAAAGATTTGGTCTTCAAAAAGCCAAAAATCTCAGGACACATTTAATAGATTTATGGCATACAAAGCGGTCGAGGAAGATTAATAATGTCCCAAAGCCCGTAGGTATGGCATCCAATGCCCGCCAAAAATCGAACTTTGTATTCTACATCGTATTTCATATTCTTATGCCTATATTTCGTGTTTGACTTTCAACATTGCATATTTACTATATACATTGTAGTTTATCAATTTATTGACATTCAATATTTCACATTTGACCTTCTACTTACTCTATTGTGCAATGTTTTCGATTCCAAGTTTTCGTATTCGAAATCCAACCGCAAACTATTTAAAGTCCTCACATCACAGGTTCAATGACTGTACGTACTGCTACCTCGCCCACCTCTCCCCGAGAATAGACCACAAAAAGGCTTTCAGGGGAGTGGGTTTGGGAGCTGAGGAAATGGGTTGCAGTCCCTCATTTGCGCTAAAGCGCACGGTCAATCGTCATTGACTGTTTGCATTCTAGGATTCACTACTGTATGTCCTGTAAGTTTACGAATGGACCAAAGTTGTTCTGAACATGTTTATATTCTGAGTTTTAACGAAGAAAGTGCGATTTTATATGGTAAGATTGGGAATTCGTGTGGAAATCAAAGATTAGATGGCGGTCTGGATAGTGTGCTGCAAACCTTCAATACTGGAGTGAATTAAGCCGAGATCGGAGCAATTCCCTGGGTTAGGTGAGTTGAAACTAAGTGCAACATTATATTGTCTGTGCAAAAGTTCTCTTAACTGCGTTCGACGAAGGAGAACGCAACCTAATCTGGTGACGGGTTCCCTGTGCCTGTGTGTGACGTGTTCAGTGCGTACGGTAGGCAAAGTTCAGTAATTAAAGGTGCTATAGACTTGCTACAAGTCGACCTCTTTTCCTCTGAGCCTTTTAGAGTCGCGAGAGGTCCTTAAACCAGAGAAGCGAAGGCGGGAAATTAAAATCTTGTTTTAAGAGAAGCAAAAGCGGGAAATGAAAATCTCGTTTTAAGGAGAAAGTCTATAAAAGTGCCTGTTTTGTTTCACTCACGATCACTTCCAACAATGCGACTTTCCGCTGACAATAATTAATGTTGGCGCTCACGAGGGACGTAGTGTTGAGCGAGTCCCGAAGAGACACGTAGTTACACTCTCCGCTTCGGGGCTCGCTCGGCACTACGATTCTCGTGCGCGCCAACATTAATTATTGTCAGCGGAAAGTCGCATTGTAGAAGAGACAAAACAGGCAAGTCTGCCCGTGGACGTAGACGTATTACAAAATGCCTCGATATAGATTTCAAAACAAACAACAATTGTATTTCACTCTAGATGGAAGGCATACATATGTAAAGCATAAACAGAATAGAGTTGATTGAACCAGAAAAAAACATGGGGTTATCTAGTCTGGTTCACCAATTTGAGACGACACTATAATACATACAATACAATACAAAAAAGGAAGAAGCACAATCTAATATACAATGTAGCTAGTAAATAAATTCACGACAAATACTCGTAGTCGCTTATGAGGTCGGAAACAATTTTATTTTTGAAGATGCGCCTATTTTCTGATTTAATATGGTGGTGTATTTGATCCCAGATTTTTATTCCATTAATGCTAATAACTTTTTGTTTGTAGTTGGTTCTTGAACAGTTAATAAAGCAAAGTTGAGATTTAGATTTCCTTGTATTGTGTTGATGAATACATTTACATATTATGTCGTCCAATTTTATTTTTTTATGGTAGATATCATACATGAAAAGGCTAGTATTAAGTTTGAAGATATCATCCAAGGTCAAAAGGTGTACAATGTAGGATTTAACAAAGTGGAACAAGCATTACCCCATAATAGGATTGCGTAATTTAAGTAGGGATAGAAAAAAGCATAATATATTTGTTTGAGAACTGCATGAAGTTGTAAAACTTCTAAAAATGCCCCTTTAAAAATACCCCTTTAAAAATACTTAAAGGCCTTGATTGAGATAATGTAGTAAAGGGGGCTTTGTTTTTTCCCCATAAATGAAGTTTTTTAGTAATATTATTAAATTGCTTTCAACCCTTAGCAAGATATTGCTTACTTGGGGACTAATACCTTTTTAGGTAAATTATTACAAAAAGAAGTGTTGAGGAAATGAGGTGGAAGAGGAATTTAGAGAAGCATTTGAGATAAAGCTAGACAAACTTGCATTAGGCTAAATAAAAAAGTATATGTTGTTCCAGTTCCACTTAACCACTGTTGATAGGTAGCCGGGCTGGTGCAGTGGTTAAGTGCTTCACCTTTCACCTCTGTGCCCCAGGTTCGATCCCTAGATGCGACGCCATAATAATTGTGCGAGTTGAGTTTGTTGCAGGTATATCTCGCCCTTGTTCCGAGGTTTTCTCTGGGTTCTCCGGTTTTCCTCCCTCCACAAAAACCAACACGCTTAATTTCAATTTCTGGCTTTGATCAGCCCCTGTGGTTGTTTCATGTGCCATTAGAAATTCAGAGTAGGACTGAT
The DNA here is from genome assembly GCA_030867875.1 of Actinernus sp. WN-2022. Classification (NCBI taxonomy): domain Eukaryota; kingdom Metazoa; phylum Cnidaria; class Anthozoa; order Actiniaria; family Actinernidae; genus Actinernus; species Actinernus sp. WN-2022. The sequence continues at coordinate 89,724,384 of JAOWCC010001634.1, forward strand.
CGATCTGACTGGCTTTTACTTTTTGGCAGATTTCAAGAAATAAACATAGTAATTGCCCCATATCATTATGACGTCATATCAAAACAATCTATTGTTTAAACGCTAAGGATCACGGTCGTGGGAGGGGGACAAAACAGCAACAACACAAAGGAAATCGCTATCAAATGCATTTTGTAGAACGTAGAATACCGGTAACAGCCACCAAATACGGTAAATAATGTGGGATAAACATTGATACAGCTGATATCTGGAAACCAGACAATTCGAAGTAAAATTTTCCTCAGCAGAGCAGATTTAGTTCAAAATTCTATTGTTCATGTCGATTCTGTACCCCTCAGAAACAAGCCGTGACGTCATAATGATATAGGGCAATTCTCTAAGTCAAGGTTGTATATACTGGTAACCAAAATATCAGATGGTGGAAAAACTTGTAGGGTCAGCAGGGGAATCTAAGCTCGCTCAGGTAACCAGATCCACATATATTTTATTATTTGTCCTGACACGGTGGGCACAAATGACCCTCAATTGCAAATCGCTCACGTTGCTATATTTTCAAAAGTAACTAATGTAGAAGATCGAATTTTTGTGGCAGGATTAAGACGAATGAACGAAACAAAATCCGATGATTTGCATTACCGTATACATCTTGATGACGTCACAATTACGTCATGTATCCATATATAATAGGTTTTCCAATGTTTTCAATTACCTTTAAAATCAGTAAATTATATATTTTTGAATTCCCATCATCTTGACAACAAAGAAATCGAAAACCCGAATTCGATTAGTTAAGAGGGAGAAAAGTTATTAAATGTTAAATTTGGTAATTTTCAACGTAAAACCATTTACAAAATAACTTCTTCATTCATCTTTTTGAGTTTAGAATAGTTGTTCATGAAAATCTTGCAACTATATCTGTACCCACAATCGTATGTTTTTAGAATTTTCAATTTTTGAGAGGAATTGCTTTAAAATTCATAGGGAATCATACGTTATTATGACGTCATATATTTTTGAAAACGTCTCTTAGAAAATAAATATGCGAGTATTTTTCGGGTTTTGACGAAGAAATATACTTATTGTAGAAAATATATAAGCAAATACCGTGAACAAAAATCCTGCAAAAATACGTTGGATCCGAAGTGAGGACCTATGCAGCCAAATATAAACAATTAAGAATGAAAAGTCCGAAGACTATGTACAGCAAAGCTGAAGCTCGCGTACTGTTTTCTAATAAGAACGAAACAGCTGTCTATGGCTGCAATCTAGTCGGAGCGCTTTTCGTGTCAGGCCTAGCTAACCGTAGTGCTTTGTGTTAGAATGTTACGTTGTATATCAGCTTTGCTGTAGTCAATATGGTCTTTTTTATATTTCTTCAATGTAGAAATCATAATTTAAGTCAGACCCATGACGTCACATGAAACTTAAGTTCTTAATAACTCTGCAAATATTTATCGTAGAGACTTCAAAATTGCGGCATTCAACAATATATATTTATGTTGTTGTGATAACATGCTTTGTCGCAAACGTATACGTAACAAAGAATTTGACCTTAAAAGGAGTCGTTCATCATGACGTCACAACAACGTCAATATACAAACCCGATTGAACTTGAAGGCGTAATTTCATATTAATATTAACCTACCAAAATTTCGTTAAATTTGAGGTCGAATTAATTGTTTTGCTAGTTTATACATTTTTGTCACGCTCAACGTGAGTGATTTCAGGGTCAGTTATTTTATGCCCACCGCTCAGGGGCGTTAAGGCATGGGTTTCAAATATGGCCGCTGCAAATCAAGAGGGGGTGGCCTATCTCTTCGTAATTGTGAGATATAGTCTTGACACTTTGACAGATTTGACAAAGTCAAAACCTTAACACAGTTTTGTGACAGTTTCCATGGAAACGCATAATGTGACCTTTGAACTTTAATATAAGGAAAAGTGGGAAAAGTGGGAAAAGCTTCCTGGAGAACGGTAAAAGTTGTTGATATAGTAGGTATTTTCATGCAAATGAATGAAGGTTAGTGCACACTTCGGTGCTCCAATTTGAAAAGTTGGTTATTATTGGAATGTTTGTTAATTCGGTGGGAACTTGAGGATATCAAATTTCACATTTGCCTTAAATTGCCTTCCCCTTAAAATAACCAACTTTTCAAATTGGAGCAGTAACGTGTGCACTAACCTTGATTCACTTGCATGAAAATACCCACTATATTAACAACTTTTACCATTCTAAAAGAGGCTTTTCCCAATTTTCCTTAAAATTAGACTTCAAAGGTCACATTACACGTTTCCATGGAAACTGACACAAAAAGGTATTAAGGTTGTGACTTTATCGAATCTATAAAAGTTCTGAGACTATATCTAACAAGCACGAAGAGATAGACCACCCCCTCTTGATTTGCGGCGGCCATGCATATTGGAATAGTTTGAGACCCATGCCTTAATGCCCCTGAGCGTGTGATATATCTCATTATGAAACTTTATAACCGTTCTTGCACTAGTCATGCATGGGCTTCTATCACGTGGTGGCCATGTTGGGTCCTAGGAGAATAAAGAAGTTATTGACCTGACAATAAAAGTTTAATTTATACTGCCCCTCGATTAACAATCATTTTAACTGCTCATCACATATGGAAGGTTTATCAGTAGGGGGTTACTGATGGTGCCTTTCAATAAAAAGTCAACCTCTCTAGATCTCTAGAGGCAATTACCAGCACACTATGGCCATGTGCTCTCAGGCATGGCCTCAGGTGAATTCTATAATCTACAGGTTTCCCTGCCAGTTTGCAAAACTATAATTACTAACAATTATAATTGACAAATGCCGGAACCATAGTCCAGTGTATGGACTTCGTACCCTTGCTCCTCAAGAGAACTGAGACCTGTTGCATGTGTATAACCAAATGATTATGTGATCCTCAGGATGTGCATTTTCGATGATTCAGAATAAAACATAACCTTAAGTGTTGTGAAGTGTTCTATTGGTTAACAAATAAAGAAGCCTTAGCCATGTTTTATGCTATCATAAAACACGATGGGCATTTGAGAACATGAGAGAAATGTTAAAGCACAAGCCGAAGTCGCGTGCTTTCAACATTTCTCGAGTGTTCTCAAATGACCAGAGTGTTTTATGATAGTATAAAACATGGATTTAAGGCTTCTTTATCTGTTTTATAATATAGATTTACACGCGCGATGAAAGGAAACCGCCAGTTGAAAATAGTAAAACCACGCTCTCTGATAAAACATGGCTTTTTAGCCAATGAGAGCGCGCGTACTATCGTATCTATATTATAATTACTAATAAAGGCCCTCCCAGAGACTGGAAATAGTATATAAACTGTGTGATACTCTTAATCCTACATTTGGAGTTCCCTATGAAACTAACAAAGTCGAAATAACCAGTAGAAATCAGATATTCTTTAAATAACATAATAATTATTGTAGTTTCTTGTTTTAAAGTTTCTCACATGCATGTAAAGGATTGTGGGTAAAAGTTTTCTTTTTTTGCGGTTTCAGAACATTTTAAACTAATAATCATTTACCTACTGATATGCAGTTAATTCCACTGTTCATTTTTTTTAAACTGGTTTATTTTTTCAAGATTCTAAAAAGGGAACCTATGTTTACTGAGGTTAGGTAAAGTTAATTAGATGTTGGCTTAGGGTTTGGATTATAAAATTATTGTAGTTCACAGAATCATTAAGGAAGCATTATTTTTGTGTTGTTCAGTGATCTAGCCCTAAAATGCATGATTTAGTGACTAGCTCTAAAACCCCTAAATTAGTGAGCACTTGGGTTTACCAAGGTTGATGTTATAAATGTTGGGTTTATATAACGCTTGGATCAGTTGTGTTAGGAATGTCAGTTTGCTTGGAGTGGAGTGACTTAACTCAGCTGATCACTGCATTATCTCATTTTCTCTTCGTGTAATTTTGGTCAATTTCCGAGTAGCCATTTGTTGATAATGAATGGCCTAGCGACGGAAGCGTAAGCGTAAGGAGCCTTACGTTCTAGTGAAAATCAAGAAACGCCGGAGACGTAAGCGGAAGCGTAAGCTCGACGGAAGCATAAGCGGAAGGAACGGAAGGTTTTCTTCTTCTTACGTCTCCGCTTCTGCTTCCGTCGCTTCCGTTCCAGTGAAAACTAGTCAAACGTAAGCAGAAGCGGAAGCAGATGAATTTAGCCAATCAGAATACTCATTCTCAGGCCTTTGCAATGTAAATATAGCATGCAAGCGAGGTTTCCGCTTCTGAACGAGGCTTATGCTTATGCTTCCGTCGTGTTGATTTTCACAAGAACATTAGTTTCTTATGCTTACGCTTACGCTTCCGTTTCTGCTTCCGTCGCTAGTGAAAACCAGCCTTAATTACTGTTATCTTCATCATTTTAATTACATACAAGCATACACGATACATATCATGATATATACAGTACCGTACCAATGCAATGTTATCAGCCATCCATGCAAGTGAACCCTTTTGGTTCATAATAAGGCATTTTATCAAATCTCATACAAACCTTCTAAAAGCCTACCCCAAAATTTGCCAAAAACCATAACCATTTCCAACTCAAATCATTAGTAGAACGAGTACACACGAGCTATAAATTATGAAGGATGTTTCACAGGTTTCCAAGTGACCATTTGAAGTGGTAGGGTATTCTGCAGTGAGGTTTCTCTCTTTTGATTTTACCTGTAGAAAATGTACTTCTGCTATCTGTGAGTTCGAGGGAACCTGTCACACTTATTTAAGTGAAGAAGTATTTATAATCAGCTGGGTTTTTTTTACTCACTCTGGATATTTATCGAAGTCTGGAGTGTGGGCCGACATCTCCGCTGGCGTATTTTCAAATTCCATCGTTTTCTGAGCTGTTCATTTGAAGCAAATGTGTGAAAAGAATCCATAGATCATCTTTTCTGGCTATTATTTGTACAATTGGAATTACAGAAGTGGAGATGAAGTAACTTTTTCATCCAAGCTCGCGACCAACAACAAAGTAAATAGTAAGCGCTACGTAATCGACAATTCGCTAGCCTCGCTTGCAATCCGGCGTTGACAAAACCTGGCTGGAACGGAACGGATCGGATCGGAATGGATCGGAATAGATCGGAATGGATCGGAATAGTCCAAATTTTATTTTTTTAAGAAAAATACTAATAATGTTGTCCTTCCTTAAAAAAATCTTTCTGTGGAGATTTTCGAAACTCAGATGTAAGTAAGTAGTTGGATCAGATTTCGGAGTTTAAAAAGTATGAAACGGCTAGTATTTTAAAATACCAAGTTTTTTAAAGCGGATGTCTATTGCGCAATAAAACGTTTGATATGGTCTCTTGCGCAGATAGACTGTGTCTGTCTCGGACCTATTATACAAATAGACTGTGTCCGTCGAGGAACTATCGGCTGATAGTTGCCCGCGGAAATTTGATGTTCTTAAAGCAAATATAAGCGTTCGAGGGCTTATATGCTAGTTTTAAGAACATCAAATTTCCAAGGGAAACTATCAGCCGTTATAGTTCACCACAAAATTTTAGCGCGCGCTCATTGGCTGAAAGCGATCACGTGACGTGATAGTTGTCGTCCGTGGATGCAAACTATCAGGTGATAGTGCCCGCTGAGAGCTGAAGACAATTTTGTGATGAACAATAACGACAAATAGACTGTGTTTGTCTCGGAACTATCGGCTGATAGTTTCCCTTGGACATTTGATGTTCTTAAAACTAGCATATAAGCCCTCGAACTGCGTTCTCGGGCTTATATTTGTTTTAAGAACATCAAATTTCCGCGGGCAACTATCAGCCGAGAGTCCCTCGACGGACACAGTCTATTTGTATAATAGGTCCGAGACAGACACAGTCTATTTGCGTTATTGTTCAACACAAAATGGTCTTTCGACTTTCGTACTCAGCGGGCACTATTATACAAATAGACTATCGCCTGATAGTTTTCATCCGCGGACGACAACTATCACGTCACGTGATCGCTTTTGACCAATGAGCGCGCGCCAAAATTTTGTGGTGAACTATAACGCCTGATAGTTTGCCTCCGCGGATGACAACTAACACGTCACGTGATCGCTTTTGACCAATGGCCGCGCGCCAAAATTTTGTTGTGAACTATAACGGCTGATAGTTTACATTGGAAATTTTATGTTCTTAAAACCACAGGCTAACCATCCTCCCATTTTGTGTATTTGTCACTGATGTTTTAATAATCCATCTTTTCTTAGCAAATTAAATAAAATACCCTTTGACTTGATTTGTGTATGTGTTGATTTAGCGCGCGCTCATAATACAGCTCGGGTTTCCTGTGGCTCAGGTTTGTTTAAATATAGCTCGGGCTTCCTGTGGCTCATCTCGCCAACTACATAAAAATACACAAGGCAGGCAACTAAATTCATCGCCGACAGGCGAGACGCGCGAGAATTTTGCCGAAAAACGAAAACTTCCAGGTTCCTGCTCCCTCTCTAACATTCAAAATATTGAAGAACAGTAAATGAGCTACGTTTTTGGTGCTAATTCACGGCGATATCGAGTGTTACACACTCGTAAAAGCTTCCTAGAAAGCGTCAAACTGGTCCAGATTTTCGGCGATTTTTTTTTCTCCCTATGATCGGAACAGATATGGGCCATCATAAGGATTTATAACGGTCATCACATTCAAATTTTTTTAATCAATCTGTCGAATGATCTCCCGTCTAGAGTCTCCAGCGAAGAAATGGACAGCAGACATATTTCCCCTAATCTCCCTCGTATGGGCTGTTTTGCAACTTGACACCACCCCGATGAAGTAGTTTTTTGGCAGCTTCCGATAAACGAACCGGAAGAAAAATATCTTGAAGACTTCGCGGGAAGTTTGTTGCGGGCGACCGCAGGGAGCCCGCAATCCTAATAGGCACATCAGATCTCGATTTGTACAAAAAATGTTCTGCCTATTGGTATGATTGGAATGCAGTCACGCAGGTTAGCTTGTCATTTCAGCTGATCACGTGCTGGAATTTTACTTCACGTGACGATCACACCATCGAATTTTCACTGACCCCAAGCTGTAGTACGTAGTTGATCCTGCGTTTTTTCGGTAAGTTAACGTGCATGTTTATTCCATAATATTATAAACAGTATTAGCATAGATACATAAATAAGACATCGTTTTGTATTTTGGAGGATTTATTTTTGCAGTGCTGGTATGTTTCGTGTCATAAATTCGTTACAAAGCAGGGCTCCAATTGATCGAATCCTACAGGGCACGTACGCGTGGAGATTCCTAGCGCGTGGCCTGACAGAGATTAGTGAACCATTTCTTCGCTCAATCCAAGCGAATCGCTCTTTACAGAAACAAGAAGCCCATGGCCTACTTTGGCCTAGCTAAGTCAGCATGAAAAATATTACGGGGTTGAGCTGTTTTGACGCAAAGAGAGCTGTCAAGAGGGGCTGAATGGGGTTAACTGATAACTGAGAAATGGCCAAAAATATTACTGTTAACTGAGAATTTTACCTTTTTTTAGCTGTTAGCTGATATTTGTGAGATAGCTGTTACCTGATATTTCATTATTTTTTATTAAAATGACGTAACGTCACATGCTATTATTGGCTTTTCGGATGGTTTTCGACAGATTTCATCCAGTTGATAATAGTCAAATATTAAACATGACTAAATTATGTACATTTTCCTTCACATAAAATAGGATGTTATCATTAAAAGTTATGTTGTTCAAATGAATAGACAAAATGTAGTGTTTGATGTTGAATTAGCGGTTATTATTCATTTCATACCAGCAAATATGTATTCAAATCAGGTTAGGGTAGTCTTTTTATATAACTTAAGTGATAACAGCAAAATTTAACTGATAACTGATAAATAGCTAAAAATTTAGCTGTTAACTGATATTGGTACCCCCCATTCAGCCCCTCTGTCAACCTGGTACTTCTTTTTATGCCGACTTCACAACAGACTACCCTATTTCCACCAGACGTACTCACTTGTTTGCTACTGTTGTGTTATTAACCTTTGTTGAACATTAAATTATATTTATCGTTACTACTGTGGTTATTTTAAAGCTCCTATAGTCTTATAATATGGCTGTATCGCGTGACTGACCATCGATTGACCCCTTTCCGCTATAAGGACCAGGGAGATTTCGGAGGACCCCCGATAATTTGATATAATTTTTTGGTAGAATTACTATTAAAAATGGCAGCAAAATATACCAAGGGTCCCCAACCTGCTAACAGAGACTCTTCTTGTGTTCTCTCGCCATTAGATTTCGTCTGTCACGAAGAAAACAGGCCAGCTACACGAAAATAAGAACAGCTACGCGAAGAGAGACACATGCACGAACGACTCTTGGAAATACCTAATCGGCAGGTACAAAATGCAGACTGAAAAATGCAGACTGCAGACTGGAAAATGCAGACTGGAAAATGCAGACTGGAAAATGCAGACTGGAAAATGCAGACCGGAAAATGCAGACCAGACAAAATCAAAAAGAAACATCTATCGGTCTGTAACAGGGCAACTCTGACTTAGATCCTTATTTTTTTGGGTTATACACGTCTTATGCGGGGTCTTGCTTTTTTCTTGACTGCATGCCGGCGCCAGCCACGCCGTGTATGCGAGCCACGCCGAATACGAGCTTTTCATGACAATATTTCCTTAACAAACAGAAAGGAAAAGCTATGTTATCCGAGGTATTTTGAATTGTTTACTTACTTTTTAATTACGTTCGTATTTAGCCGGGTCCTGTCTTTGTTAAATTGATTCAGTCCCATCTTCTTCTGTCCACCATTTTAAATTTATTGCTATACACAGGAAGCCCAAAGCAGCCTCTCCGATTACATATAAATTTGGGTTTCCTGTTTGGTAAAGCGGACACCCTTGGGTCCGTAGATCGTAACTGGAACTGTCCGCTTACGGGAATAGTTCTCGTAAGCGGACACTTGTGGAATATGGGATGTGTCCGCTTACGGGAGCTACAATAAAGACCCTGGGGGTACTCGGAAGATTTTTGGGTAGGGGTGTGCCCCGGAGACTTCAAAACCCTGACCCTATCCCAGACCTAAAAATGCCGTTTACCATACCCTATCCCAGACTTGAAGCAAAAAATCAATACCCTATCCCGGACGTGATCTTGTGATGTTTGCACAGCATGACATTAGATACATGTATGAAAGAGTCCAGATACCGAACAGTTTTTAATCGGCAATTACACTACGAAAGCCGTTGTTTTGTTTTAATATGGTATTTTAACGGCTGTAGTGTAGTCGATAGAGCGCTTAGCATGGCGTCAACGACAAGTATATTAAAATCCATACCCTTTCCCAGACCAAAACCGTAAAAAGGATACCATATCCCAGACCTCGGCAACTCAAAAATCATAATTGTCATAAGTGCCGGGTTTGTTTAACTGCCCTATCCCGCGGCACATGTACCCGTATAGCCCATATAAGTGAGTATACCCTATATGGCCCCGGGAATACAGCTGAAGGGAGGGATATGATGTCGTCATCATTGTGAGTTCATGTCGGTACATAAATCTGTACACACAAGAATTAGGAGATATATTTGCAAATGGAAGACTGCTTCATTGCGCTTAAAGACTTGAGTTGCATGTCCACCAAGATATCATTGACGCGTGCAACGGCTTGAGACAGTCGCTCTTTTCCTTGCCAGTCAGAGAAGTCTGCAAGTTCCATCGCACCTTGTACAGAATTAACTTCTGGAACTCTCAGTGGCTGGTCAAAGTCCTTGATCGTATCTTTATACAATACACAAGATTATTTCGATGACAGTTTACTTTACAACGCTGTTTACAATACTGTAATTGCTCTAGAACTGTATCAAATAAACCGATAAAGCGAATTGCGGAAAAGTTCTAAGCTAACACCGGTGTGAAGTTGATTGATTGCAACATAATACTCATAATCGTTCTAGTAATGGGATTATTCTGCCGGGGTGCCACTTTATACGGATTGGGCGAGGTTTGTTGTCGGATCATGGGTGACTGGCCGCGCGGCAACAGATCTCACGGTGACCATACTGTTAAATGCAATACCTATGGGCGATTTTTTTTTGAGGTCTTAGATCCGTCTTTGAAACGTGGATAAGAGAGTTAGCACTCGTTCTCAAAAGGAGGTTTATTAAAACGTCACATGAACTAACCCTAGGCCGGCCCTACGACTTTATACCCCGTCAACGTTAACCGTTAACTGAAAAACGTTTCAAGCTTGAGCGCCCAGGAAAACGACGTTTAGTGTTGAGGACTAGTTTGTGGCTTAAGTTCACAGGTAAAGGACGATCGTTTTAATAGACGAGAAAGTTCAAGAAAATCCTTAATTGACTTAATTTAATAGCCCCTCCAAGAACAATTTATGTATAATTGGAGGCTGATTTGGGCTTCCTGTGCATAGCAATAAATTTAAAATGGTGGACAGAAGAAGATGGGACTGAATCAATTTAACCAAGACAGGACCCGGCTAAATACGAACGTAATTAAAAAGTAAGTAAACAATTCAAAATACCTCGGATAACATAGCTTTTCCTTTCTGTTTGTTACACTCGTTCTCAATAACACGTGCAGGTTCGAAACGAAACTCCTGACTTCGAAGTCGTTTCTGGTGGATGTCAATCAAACGGTTTCCATGGAGTTTGAAGTAAATTCGGGAAACTAGCATTTTATAAACATTGCAAAGTCTTTCCCAAAGTCGCTTAGATGGAGAGTAATCATGCTTAGAGCCAAGGGTTTGCAAAATAGGGAAATCACATAAACTTTATGTGTGAGCGAGCGGTTTGTGTATAAGATCAAAATAGGGAAATCGCATAAACTTTATGTGTGAGCGAGCGGTTTGTGTATAAGATCAAAATAGGGAAATCACATAAACTTTATGTGTGAGCGAGCGGTTTGTGTATAAGATCAAAATAGGGAAATCACATAAACTTTATGTGTGAGCGAGCGGTTTGTGTCAGTAAGATCAAAATAGGGAAATCGCATAAACTTTGTGTGTGAGCGAGCGGTTTGTGTATAAGATCAAAATAGGGAAATCGCATAAACTTTGTGTGAGCGAGCGGTTTGTGTATAAGATCAAAATAGGGAAATCGCATAAACTTTATGTGTGATCATGAGCGAGCGGTTTGTGTATAAGATCAAAATAGGGAAATCGCATAAACTTTATGTGTGAGCGAGCGGTTTGTGTATAAGAAATCTGATTGTTTATATAGCTTCAAAGGTCTTGGAAAAAGAATTATAGTTATTTTTATTCATCCAGTTGCAGATATGCTCCTTATAAGAGGTTTTATCGAGCAATACCCTCGAGCTCTACCTCGACGAGCTCCAAGCATGGATACAAAATTCGACAGGGCAAATATCTTTTTTGAAACTCTCAGGACATGGATTATCGGCAATGCTCTCCACTCTCGACTGACATTCAAGCAAATAACAATCGTTTTTCGACTTAGTATCCGCCATATCTCTACCTATGTCGCCTCAAATTACTTACGATTTCGTTGACCTCCTACACTATTTATGTTTCCTCCACATCTGGGAGTTGTATGGCGACGTTTTATTTAGCATACAGACCAGTGTTGCCATAGAAATATAGTTGAGTGACATCCACCAAATTGACGTTTTCCGTTGGAAATTCAATTTCGAACCTGCACGTGTTATTGAGAACGAGTGTAAGGAAATATTGTCATGAAAAGCTCGTATTCGGCGTGGCTCGCATACACGGCGTGGCTGGCGCCGGCATGCAGTCAAGAAAAAAGCAAGACCCCGCATAAGACGTGTATAACCCAAAAAAATAAGGATCTAAGTCAGAGTTGCCCTGTTACAGACCGATAGATGTTTCTTTTTGATTTTGTCTGGTCTGCATTTTCCGGTCTGCATTTTCCAGTCTGCATTTTCCAGTCTGCATTTTCCAGTCTGCAGTCTGCATTTTTCAGTCTGCATTTTGTACCTGCCGAATACCTAATAGTAGAAATGCTCTGCTAGGAGGGCAAGGGTACCCCAATACGTACTACACTCCTGTTTATGCCTTTTATTCAAGGTGCATAACCTTTGGTTGTATAAAACATGGATATAAATTTGAGAGCTCACCGACACCAGTGCCGGACTAAAATCAACGCCAACGCCAGGGGTTACAACTAGTTTACAAAAATATATATGTCGCACGACCGCTAAACTCTCGTACCATAATGATTTCAGACCAAATTTTACTCCACTCTACTAGTATTACCATCAGTAAATCCAGCACAAATACAGTTTATCACATCATAAAAAAATATTCAACTAGCAAATTACCGTGTTTGTAGTGAGCTTGCTCGTTCCAAGAGTGCCAGGATCTTAGAAATTTCTAGTCGAGAGTGTGATAGCCTGCGTCGCATCCGAACTGAACCCTGGTTAAGTCTGTGTTAAGTAAAGTAGTGGCTACGCGTCGAAATGGAGAGAGACTGGGACTGGAGCCGCGTATCCGCGTGGCCATTGAGCATTTTGACCATGCTACACCAGTCGCTTGTAATTATATAGAGTGGCTACGCACAGAATAGATAGTTACGGGGTGTTCTGCAGTTTAGCCTAGACAGAGTATATATTGTTAAGGGGAATGGTAAGCCACCCGACGTCATTCAGTCTGGGGCGGCCTTCACCTCCTCGGAACCTGGAATAGTACTGGCTATCCAAACAATGCCTAACCCTGAAACAATACAAACCCTAAACCAGGGTTCAGTTCGGATGCGACGCAGGCTAGAGTGTGAAGAAGTTCCACTTTCTTCCGATTTGAGGTAGTCGATTTTTCCACCACAAATTGGCACAAACAATGAGAAGTTGAAGCGAATTCGCGAACCGAAGACGAAGTCCAAAGCCAAAGAGTTAGTCCGTCCATCACTTTAAACCTTGTCTAACAGTTCCAGCAAATGTCCAACATTTCCTCGTTGCTTGTCGAAGGCAAAGAAACAAATCCTGCTAAACCGTTTAGCATGTGCACAGCGCCGTTAAGTGGAGAAAGCGGCCCAGAAGTTCGTCCGAGACCAAATATCCTCGGGCGAGATTCAGGAGGACACTGATGAGTAGATCTCGGATGCAAAATGCAAACCAGCTCTCATTATAAAAGACGTTTTGCCGAGGGCGGGAATTTGGTAGCGCACGCGTGCAAAAGTTTTTTCGCGCCTGTTGTGCGAACTGATTACATGTAACGTTTGAAATGAACCCCCCCCCCCCCCCCCCCCCCGTAGGGTTTTCACTGGAGGCGAGATCCCTAAGGAGGGGGTGAAATCCCTAGTAAGATCCCTGGGGGGGAGGGGGGGGGGGAATCCCTACGACACCGGTTTATTTATGCCTCTCACAGTTATTCAGAGCTAAGTCCTTTCTATTTCTAATTTACAATATTTCGATTGCAATCACAATTAGTTATAAGTATAACTATTCACTTTCTTCTATCTCCGATTCTTCCAGAGACGTTTCGTATTATTTCTATGGCGACTCTTTGGTTTATTTAATAGTCATACAACTCTCACGGGCCCTCCGGATACTAGACCGATGCGAGAACTAAAATGCCCGCGAATAAATCCTACTTTATATCAGTTTAAACATTCCTAACGAAATTGCTATGCTATCACGACAGTTCAAATTCACCTCTCAAGACAATTTCGTTCTTCACTGCGGTCGGCCTTAGCTAGCTTATAACACTATTCTAATATCTCAAGCAGTCATATTTTGTACCTTTTTTGCTTTTTTTCGATAAATGTTCAGTTCCTTTTTTTGCCAGCTAAATTATTTTCTTCTTGATCATTTAAGTTCTTTCCCGTTCAGTTTCCATCCATTTTCCAGCGAGAATCGAAATCGCCTTTCCAATGAAAGTCGCCCTTTGTTGATGTTTCCACAGGGGTCCGGTCAGTTTTATCATTTCCTCTCAGAGTTCAGTTTTGCTCGAGTTTCTTGTTATGTCGCTTTTCTTCTTTGACCTCCTAGTTTGTTCATGTCATTTCCAGTTCGAAAAATTGTTTTGCTATCCGAAAAGTAGTTTATTCAGTTCTGTATATTCGATTCATGTCCGTAAGCCATATCCCATTTCTGACGGTTCTCACGTATCGTTTTCGGTTCTATATATTAATTAATACTCGATTCAGTTTTCTCCATTTGTGTATGGGCGTCAAACAGTTTCAACATCAACAGGTTCGGTTTCTAGTTCTATTTCTTCTATTCATGCACTCAGTTCAGTTTTCTCGGTGTCCATACGCTAGTCTGGGTACAGTTCAGACTCTCTTCTGTTCTCGAGTTCGCTCATTTCTAAACTTCTCGGCTCTGTTCAATTTCTCGGAATACTGATTCCGAATCGAAAGCTCGTAAAAAAAATGCTTGCTTTTTATCGTTTATCTTCTATCAGAAACAAACGAAATCATGACTTAAAGTCAAATTCTCTTGGACTTGGCTCCTTTGGCTCAGCCTTCAAAATTTCCAGAGTCTGGGTCTTTCCACACGACAGATCCACTCTGCGACAGATCATATATTTTCCCGCCATTTTTTGTTGTTGTAACATTTCAACTCGCAACTCGCACTTTTTAACTCGCAACTCGCACTTTTCAACTCGCACTGTCCCTATCCTGAACAAAAAAAACACGAAGTGAGCAGAAAACTGAGCGAGGGTTACTGAGCTAGAAAACCGTTGCAAAAAGTGTTCAAATACTCATATATTTGGAAGCAATCCGTTGGACTACGAGTTAAAGTATAAATCAGCAACTTGAACCGTAAAACAAGCAAAAAGGGAACCCTAAGGCTGGTAAAAATGCAAGAAACCAGCTGAGACTTCTGAGCCGCTGAAACATGTACTATTTTGTCGAAGGCAAAAACATTGTACAGCGTTGAGTGTCACTTAACGCTGTACAATGTTTTTGCCTTCGACAAAATCGACTTCTGTCTTTCGGAGCTCAAATCGGAAGAAAGTGGAACTTCTTCTTCACACTCTCGACTAGAAATTTCAAAGATCCTGGCACTCTTGGAACGAGCAAGCTCACTACAATTACAAACACGGTAATTTACTAGTTAAATATTTTTTTATGATGTGATAAACTGTATTTGTGCTGGATTTACTGATGGTAATACTAGTAGAGTGGAGTAAAATTTGGTCTGAAATCATAATAGTACGAGAGTTTATCGGAAGCTGCCAAAAAACTACTTCATCGGTGTGGTGTGTCAAGTTGCAAAACAGCCCATACGAGGGAGATTAGGGGAAATATGTCTGCTGTCCATTTCTTCGCTGGAGACCCTAGACGGGAGATCATTCGACAGATTGATTAAAAAAATTTGAATGTGATGACCGTTATAAATCCTTATGATGGCTCATATCTGTCCCGATCATAGGGAGAAAAAAAAATCGCCGAAAATCTGGACCAGTTTGACGCTTTCTAGGAAGCTTTTACGAGTGTGTAACACTCGATATCGCCGTGAATTAGCACCAAAAACGTAGCTCATTTACTGTTCTTCAATATTTTGAATGTTAGAGAGGGAGCAGGAACCTGGAAGTTTTCGTTTTTCGGCAAAATTCTCGCGCGTCTCGCCTGTCGGCGATGAATTTAGTTGCCTGCCTTGTGTATCAAGTTTATGTAGTTGGCGAGATGAGCCACAGGAAGCCCGAGCTATATGTAAACAAACCTGAGCCACAGGAAACCCGAGCTGTATTATGAGCGCGCGCTAAATCAACACATACACAAATCAAGTCAAAGGGTATTTTATTTGAAAAGATGGATTATTAAAACATCAGTGACAAATACACAAAATGGGAGGATGGTTAGCCTGTGTTAAAACTAGCATATAAGCCCTCGAACTGCGTTCTCGGGCTTATATTTGTTTTAAGAACATCAAATTTCTGCGGGCAACTATTAGCCGATAGTTCCTCGACGCACACAGTCTATTTGTATAATAGTGCCCGATGAGCCCGAAAGGCAATTTTGTGTTGTACAATAGCGCAAATAGACTGTGTCTGTCTCGGAACTATCGGGTGATAGTTTCCCTTGGAAATTTGATGTTCTTAAAACTAGCATATAACTCGAACTTCGTTCTCGGGCTTATATTTGTTTTAAGAACATCAAATTTCCGCGGGCAACTATCAGCCGATAGTTCCTCGACAGACACCTTTGTATAATAGTGCCGGCCGCTGAGAGTGGAACCCAATTTTGTGATGAACAATAAGTAATAGATACAGACCGAGCGGCGGTGGTGTATGTACTATCTCAAACACGGAATTGGAATGTTTTATCAGGGGTTCCAAATATTGAGAAAACAAATGAAACCCGAGAGGCGTAGTGTACCGCACTGTTGTGTTCGTTTGTGTCATAAGATAATTAACGGTATTTTCAGCCATCGACTTTAGATTTTTCTCTTCCTGTCAGTGGCAAGCCTCGCTCTGATGCCTGTATGATTTTTGTCGATGCAACCGTAGCGCGAAATTTACGAGTATTATGAAGTCATCGACTACTTACTAGACTCGTTGGTTAAACTGTCCCAGTGGTTTATAGCCTGCGTAGCAGGCTAAGTGGTTTATAACTTTCTCATATTCAAATAATCAAAGGATTATTCTACTTTTTGTCAAATGTACCTACCCCAACAACCGATTCGTAAAAGTGCCATCCGAGAATATATCGGTGGTCTGCACTTAGTTAATATAGGGAATGGTTAGGAAACCCGGCAAACTTCAAAGGGGCTGACAAAGGCGCTACGATTTAGGTTGGAGGGGGTAAGACAAAAGATTGTGCACTGAACCTTCCAATGGCTGATTGATTAACATATTCAAATATCTATTGTGTTTTGTGCATGGTCACGGTTGAAAAAAGCGAAAAAGACATATAACAATGAAGGTTCGCTTATTTTCATAAACATTCCCCTCTATTAAAGTGCCAGTCGCGGTTAATTTCCAGTCGAGGTTCAGCCGTACTATAGATCAAATAGAACCCAACACTGCCATATAATAATAGACACATTTCTGCCTCTGTCAACTCTTATAAAAACTCTTTCTATGTTAGAACAATACCAGTTTGGAATGCTCTACCAGCTACACTGTACATGCATCTTTTAAAGAACTCGTTTAATATGTACATTAGCTTCTTGTCGCTTGACTGTTTTGTTGTTTGTTTGATTGTTCATTAGCATACCGCTGTACTAAATGCTGGCTGGGATTAGGCTTGCCTACATATATAGATACTTAATAAACTGAAACTGAAAATGCCACTACGACGACAATTTGCCATTTCGATTTGCCACTTTTTCAGTGTCAATAGGTCAATTAGTGTTAGAAATATCCGAAATAGGGTAGCAGTGCGACCCTGACACACCCCCATCCCTGTGATCTTAACACCACCGTACCCCACCCCTGTGATCTTAAGTGTCTTTATAGAACGAAGCTTGCTATGAGAGCGAGGATGCGACGGTCTACGCGTGCGTGCTACGCATCAAAAAGACGAGAGGGAATGAGTGCAACCCTGACCCATCCCTTCACATGTGAACCTAAGTGTCGTTAAAGAACGAAGCTTTCTAAGTCAACACATCCTCCCCTTTGAATTAACAACTATCCTTAACTGGAAAACACGCTTGAAATAATGATAATCGTTAATTCTAATGACATTCTTAAAACCAGTCAAGGATAAAGATAAACATTCGTAACATTCCGAACGGCGGTTGACCGGCTTAGTGTAGTAGTGATGACGTCTGTACTACACTGCAGTACACGCAAATAGTTACGAGTTAAGTTCGAATCCGAGTAGGAGCGCTCAAAAAACGTGTTCCTCTCTTTACCTTCTCTTCTTGTTTACATGTGAACCCTCACTCTAGGTGAGTGAGAACCCGTCGTTTACCTGTGAACTCGTCCGATGGTTAGGGTTTGGTTAGACTTGCTCCAAGTCGAACTCGCTGAGTCACTGGGTAAGCGATTACTGGGTTAAATATCGAGCGCGAGAATCGAAGCGAAGAAAGTCTAGGGTTGGTTTGTGGTTCAGGTTAGGATTTGTCGTAGAATTAACGATTATCATTATTTCAAGCGTGTTTGCCATTTAAGGATAATTGTTAATTCAACGGGGAGAATGCGTTGGGTAAGTAGTGGCTACGCGTCGAAATGGAGAGAGACTGGGACTGGAGCCGCGTATCCGCGTGGCCATTGAGCATTTTGACCATGCTACACCAGTCGCTTGTAATTATATAGAGTGGCTACGCACAGAATAGATAGTTACGGGGTGTTCTGCAGTTTAGCCTAGACAGAGTATATATTGTTAAGGGGAATGGTAAGCCACCCGACGTCATTCAGTCTGGGGCGGCCTTCACCTCCTCGGAACCTGGAATAGTACTGGCTATCCAAACAATGCCTAACCCTGAAACAATACAAACCCTAAAACAATGGGATTCATTGTCAGTGCGGTCCAATAAAATGGCAAGGTTTTGAAAGGTGAAGGCCTCCTGATTTGTTAGGTCGTTTGTCAGTAGCCAGTTAACCCCATTCACACCCTCTCTGGTGACACTTCACCTCAGCCCATATAAGCTGGTATGAATTCTAGAAGCGAGCTAAGAGAAGAGATTGGTTATCAGCTAGTACACATTGCGTTTGGCAAGCAGCCAAAAACTCTATTAAATTTGAATTTTCAAAAATTTGCCATGCCATATGAATCTAGAACTTGTTGTTTACTAATTTTGGCTCGAGCACCAAATGTTTTTTTGATTGACATCCTAAAAACGATCACGTGACCATGTCCTGGCTGATAATAACACAGGAGTCTTGCCGGTTTGTTCTAATATACTGTCTTCCTGTGGTAGAAATGGGCGCTTCTATTTTCGGTGATTTTTTTCAGAGAAATGGAACTGTACAATTTTTGTCACAAGGCACACGGAACACCTTAAATTTTCCGGTGGGAAGAACCGTTCCATTTCATTTTCCAACCGGAACGACCGTTTCTTTCATTTAAATGAAAGCCTTTAAGCGCTCCGGGACTCCTGTGGCTGCTAATTACCACAGGAAACCCATTTGTCAACCATATTCCTCCGCCATTTTGTTTGGTTTTGCCAGCCGAGTGTTGTGTGGTGTTTCTTCTCTATTTTGGTAAGTATTTTATCTTTGTTTCATAGCATACTTAACAAAACGGGCTCTAGAATGTGAGGAGCTGAGATATCAATTTGTTTGTTCAATTTAAATGTAATTTTGCAAAATGTAATGGTCACAGTGCCTGGTCAGGCAAAAAAATTATCGCCGTGTCTTCATGGTTATTTCACAGACTAAATCTCTGCAAAAAGTGTCCCAGTCTACTGCCGTATTTGTGGCAAGTGACAGTTGTCATATGATGTGATTCTGTGGCATTCCAGTAGACCACCAGGACGTGAATTTAATTATTTCGGCAAGGCTCATGTTGCTTGATTTGGCGTAGTGCCTTTTTCTTTGAATTGTTATCTTACACACCCACTTCAATCCATCTTTCCTGTCGCTACATTGAACAAGTGCCATGCTGTCATCGCATTTTGGGCATAACTGTTTGGTGTGAATTAGTTTTTCCTGCTTTATCCATTCAATCATCGAATCTTGGGTAAACATAATTCTTTGTCGAAGATAGTCATAAGTTGTAAATTGACTTTTCCTTGCCCTGTCTTCTCTTGCATTACTGCCCTGTAGTGTCGGACATGTTTGTGTACTTACATCTTGAAGCGCTCTTAAACTTTATCCAGCTTGCTGTCCTACAGACCTCTTTTGTTTGACCATGTACATTGTAGGGGTTGTTGGTGTTGTGCACTGACTAATTTCTCTCGTCCCCATTAAATACAGAGTTCTTTTGTGATGCAAATCGTAGTAGAACCAAATATTTCCTTTTGCGTTAACATTCTTTTCTAAAAAGATTAGCTATCTTTCCCTTTTTTGCACAATTCGAGAATCACAAGCCCAAAATTGGGCACTAGTCTCATTATCCACTCATTATCCATTTCCAACAAAGAAAAGGAATAATTTCAATGTTTCTGCATCACCAATCGGTTTTTTAAAGAACATCAACTTGGCGC
Source organism: Actinernus sp. WN-2022 (assembly GCA_030867875.1). NCBI lineage: Eukaryota > Metazoa > Cnidaria > Anthozoa > Actiniaria > Actinernidae > Actinernus > Actinernus sp. WN-2022. The sequence continues at coordinate 89,744,394 of JAOWCC010001634.1, forward strand.
ACGTTGGCAAAGATCCAATTTAAAAAAAAAACTTATCCATTGATGGTACTCAGTAAATCTTTTCTTTGCGCTGATAATTATATGCTAGTATAAGTAGCGTTTGCTACCTTCAGTATCAACTCGGAACTCATGTTGGCTTGTGTGGTGCAGCATAACTTTATTTCCAAATATATTCATTTTAAAAACAACCAATGTAATTACCACCAAACTATCAACTAAATAGAAAGTAATTTCACCATGAGAACAACAAAAGATATAACGACGATCGACTGAGCTCTACTTAAAGTTACGTAACTAACTAAATGATAACTGTGATAACTGTCAGGCTACCTAGGCAGCCAAAGGCTAGCGTCATCTTTTTAAAAAAAAGTCCAGGAGAAGTAGTTTGGCCTGAGACGGATGTAAATTTGAAGCATATTATGCAGTGCATGAAAGTGCGTGATTCTGGTGAGCTGTGGCTACATACACATGTAATTTATTCTCTCTTGATTCCCAACCTGGTTGTCGCCTATAGATGCAGCTGTGAAACAAAGGATAATAATGCCTTTCTCTGTTTGGGAAATAATTCAGAAATGCATTCTCCAAAGCCGTATCAAGTCCATCCGTATCTTCCGCCATATTGGTTTCACCTTCAAACTCCACCAGACATTCCATGCATACCTCACTTCTCTAAAAATAAAACCTTCACTCTGATTTGTCAAGATGAAAATGATGTCAGGCACATGGTTTCTGCCAAAGTCCATCAGATAGGGAGGGGAAGGAAAGGAAGTGAGTGGACGACCTCGTACCATCTGAAAATCAGGCTAATAAACTGTCTAATAACCCATCTAGTACCCCTCAATATTTCATGACTTCCTTACACCAATATCAAATGTCCACAGCTAATTAACACTATATAAAAAAATATTCAGCTAACTACAATTTATATTGCATCAATCAGCGGCTCCCGGCCCCCAGAGGCACCCACAGGAACCCAGGAGTATTTTGTGGGGATTTTGTCAGCTGGTTGTTGCCTGAGGGTGTGGGGGAAAACATAAATTTTGCTCATGAAGATTGAACCCAGGGCCCAGACTCTGTGGATTTGTAATATGAGGTCAGCAATATACCCACTTGACGATTCCCGGATGTTCTTCAACATTCACTTTGTGCCATTTTGCACAAGAGTTCTTGGATAAACTGTCACACTTCATCATTATGCCAGTTTTTAATGCTGGAACAATGACAGGACAAGGAAAAAAGCTGTTCTTGCTAATCTTTTAGGGGAATTTATCAACAAAGGTATGCTATGTAATGACATACATCACAGGAGTCCTTTTTATTTTCTCCCAGTGGGTGGTGATTTGTTGGAATTCCTCTGTTCCATTACCCAAGGGGATTAGATGAGGTTTTAATGGACATTTGGACGAATCCCCCTGGGTCCCTGGGGATGGCCCTCAGGAGGAAGCCGCTGATTGATGCATATTGTCCAGAGGCCAGAACCAACTTTGGGAAATATACTATTAAATTTACAGCCTCAAAACTTTGGGAATATGTTCCTACTAATTTAACACAACTTAATTACCACCCGTAGCTTCAAAATACAATACAAAGCTTATCTTCTCTCTTATCAAACATAACTCTACACTTGTAATAGTACACACGTGTAATATATACATGACTTGTAATATACATTGTATAAAGTAATATATATTCATAATACTGTAAATATCACCCACTACCTAGTATTCAATTAGTAATAGTCAACTTAGCCTATCAGCCTTACCACTATTCTGTGTTGATGTTTATGTATAGTTATATCATTATAGCATCATTATAGTATAGTATTATAAATATTCAATAATCATTAATTATTGTTCTTTTGCTACTCATAGAATGTCTTGTTTGTATCTAGTTTTTCTTGTTCTTCTCATTCCTCATCTTATTTGGTATACATTTGGCCATACATTTATATATGTACATGTATGTACATGTATTAGTACATTTTATAATTACCTACATGTATATTCCAAGGTGTAAGATATCCTACTACTGTATAGTAACTGGTTAGTTATTCCTTTCCATAATTTGTATGGTTATAAAGCTTTTTCATTGTGGCACCTACATTGTGTACGCACTGTACATGTACCTTGTAGAACTCTTTACCACAAGAAATCAGGAAAAAATAAATATTGATTAATTGTTGTAGCAGGCTGAATATTACAGCTGGTGGGGGCCTGCTTTTACATCCCCACTACATTAACTGTTTTGGACACACTACACTCGACTCACCCTGGATAACTCCAGCATTAATTACACAATTAAAATTTTTTTTTTACAAATAGTCACTACTGTTTCAGCAAATATAAGATATATAGAAACAAGTTAAAGTATCTTAGTCATTGCACTGAGTAAGAAAAAATATTATAATGACTTTAAGTAAATGGGTCATTTCACAGTATTTTGGACAAAAAAATTAAAAAGGTTACAGGACATTAAAAACTACTTTTTCTAGTAGCTGAATAATCAAACCTTATGATATTAAGATTTTTTTTCATTCCAGTGTCACCCAAAAGAAAAACAATACCACTGATTTGGAAAAAAAGGATAAATTGTGTTACGGAGGGGAAAATGTTTTTTTATTATTTTACAAACACAGATTACATTATAAAGGCATTCTATGCTGGTGGACATAACAATTACCAGTCACCCTTAACAGTAATGTAATATAAATCTATTGGGGAAAATGTTCTATCAGGATTAGAGATTTCAACCAATATGCTATTTCCCCCCCCCCCCCCGTAACAATATGAGGTACATAAATTAGTATTACAGTTACATGTTACACTGTAAGTCCAAATTGTTACAGAGGGGAATTTTGTTATTGAGAAGGAAATTATTTTGATTGGAATTAAAGAATTAATAAAAAATATATTTACGGTTTTGCACATTAATGTTTCAGTCAGCATGTTTTGCAAGCACCAAGCATGATTTCAGGATTTGTATGCTATAAATGTGAAGTCCAGACAGGCCTTTGGCAATTGTCCTTTTTTTGCTTTTGGGTACCCTGTGTCGTTTGGGTACCCTGTGTACATTGACAAGGTCCACAAGTCATGTGTCTTCTATGGGCCTGTAACCCTCTCTGGAATAGGTCCTGTCACTGTAGCTGAACAAACTGACATAGAAAAGGTTTACCAGTGGCTTAAAAATAATGTATATTAAGAAGTTTGTTTAGTTTTAGGCTTTAAGAGTCTGTTTCACCAAAAGAGTGAACATTTTTATCTGTAAATATGCTGAACCTTCTGTTAAGTAGCTACAATGTTGCTACAATGTTAGCCAATGAGTAAATGAAGTATTATTGTGCATTTTGAAAATATTATGTACATTTTGATCTTAAAGAGCCTGTATTTTTTTCTCAGTTTACATAATGGCTGCTAAAGAAAACTACTGTTGTGATTTCAATTGATACAATACGTATTAATGCTGCAGTGAGATAAATCAGATCTTGTGTGTGCATGTACAATAAGATTTGAGACAGCCAATTTGTCAATTAATATTATTGAAAAGTCTAATTTTCAAGAGTTTGTTATTGCTATGTTGGTATTTAGGTCATGGACAAAACTTTGACCTCCGTAACTTCCCCTCTGTAACACCACCAGTGCTCTTATATAATTATCTCACACAATAACAAAGACAGATAAACTCTTGTCTCATGATTTTAGAAAGTCAGGTAAATGTGAAACATTATTAAACTAAAGAAGGTGCTTGAGATATCGTAACTTCACAGAGTTCTTAAGCCAAACTTAAAAATATAAAAAGGCAATTTTTCTGTTCCCCTCTGTAACGCTGAATATTTTTTCTTATGATCAAAACACCGATGTTTGAATTTTAGTTTGCTAGCTCTCCCTGCAGCTTTAGTATAGATGGATACCAATGCTACTGTCAACAACAAATAGTAAATGATACCATAATTAAATAGCTACAAGTTGTTAAAAAGTTTTGTCTTCCCCTCCGTAACATTCCAAATACTGTGAAATGACCCAAATACAACACCAACACAAAATCATCATCATCGTCATGTTTTATTTGACTCAATAATAAGTTTACAATTTGGAAATATACCTATGAATTGACATTTACGATGTGAATATTTGAACAATATTAACTAATATAATTATTTTATTGAGTTCGGGTCATCCTAATAGCATAAACTTAAATCGAGAGGATGACCCTCAATACTTATATTTAAAGGGAGAATACATTAAAATAAGTTTGTATTTCTTCAGTAATAGTATTATAATCTAATAAATATTATAAAATCAAGTCAAAGGAATAATTATCTAAAACAGAGCGTTTAATATTTTTACGAAAGGAGACGAGAGAGGTTATGTTTCTTGTATCAGAAGGTAAAGAATTCCAAAGTTTTGAACCAGTATATTGAAGAGAACGTAATCCATAGTATATATGGAAAGGTATTAAACAGATTATAGCATTTAAATACAAAGAAATCAATATACCTACTAAAATTATACTTCAGAAAGATACTATTCTGACTGATCCCACAGCTATAGCAAATTCTTTCAATAATTATTTTACTAATATAGGAAAAAATTTAGCCAGGTCTATAAATCCAACTAATAATTCTCCAATGGACTACTTGAAATCTCCTTTATCAAATAGTTTATTTCTTTTCCCATGCACTACTAATGAAATCCAACTAGAAATTGAAGCATCTGGTCCTTTTAGTATACCTGCAAAATTCATTAAACTATTAAAATATTTTATATCCAAACCACTTTAAATTATTTTCAATTGTTCTTTCAAGAACGGATCAGTACCTGACTGCTTCAAAATGGCATGTGTAATTCCAGTCTTTAAAAAAGGTTTACAAACCCATATGAATAACTATCGTCCTATAGCCCTTCTCTCAAAATTTAATAAATTACTGGAAAAACTCATGTATAAACAATTACTAGAGTTTCTAGAAAAGCATCACCTGCTAACAAATTCTCAGTATGGCTATTGAGCAGGGTTGCTATGCATGTGGAGCCTTTTTAGACTTCAGCAAAGCCTTCGATACAGTTAATCATCAAATTCTCATCCAAAGACTTATTATTATGGAGTAAGGGGGCTACCTAAAAAATGGTTTTGTTCTTATCTATACAATAGAAGACAGTTTGTTTCTATTGGTAGCTCATCCTCTGGTGTCAGGCTTATACCTTGTGGTGTCCTACAGTGTTCTGTACTTGGCCCCTTATTGTTTCTCATTTACATTAATGACTTTGTTTCCTGTTCTACTTTATTTGATTTTCACTTATTTGCTGATGACTCAAATTTATTTCTTGCAGATAAAAATTTAAACAAACTTGAACGTACTGTAAACAATGAACTGATTAAAATTCAAAGATTGGCTAAACACTAATAAACTATCATTAAATGTAGTAGATAAATCACATTTCGTTATCTTTCACCCATCACAAAAAAAAGCATTTCCAATTACCCTATATCATTATGACGTCACGGCTTGTTTATGAGGGGGACAGAATCGACTTGAACAATAGAATTTGGAACTAAATCTGCTCTGCTGAGGAAAATTTAACTTCGAATTGTCTGGTTTCCAGATATCAGCTGTATCAATGTTTATCCCACAATATTTACCGTATTTGGTGGCTGTTAGCGCTATTCTACGTTCTTCAAAATGCATTTGATAGCGATTTACTTTGTGTTGTTGCTGTTTTGTCCCTGTTTTGTCCCCCTTCCACGACCGTGATCCTTAGCGTTTAAACAATAGATTGTTTGATATGACGTCATAGTGATATAGGTCAATTAAGGTCTCCATAAATAATCAAAACTTATCTAACAAACCTTATGTTAAATATCTTGGGATCTTAATTGATGCTAATCTAAATTGGAAATACCAAGTCCACAAAGTATCTAAAAAAAATCTCTAAAGGTAATGGAATCATCTCAACGATTAGACACTATGTTAACACATATATCTTATCTTACATATGGTATCTTATCCTGGGGAAACACCAGCTACCCTACTACACTAAAAAATCTGATAGTCATGCAAAAGAACATTGCGGATCATTACATTCTCTAACTATGATGCTCATACTAACCTGTTATTTAAGAAACTAAGCATTCTCAAATTCCCTCTACAGATTGCCATCTTTATGCTTGATTACCATAATCTTCCTTCAGCTTTTGATACTTTCTTTATTCAAACTTCTAAGGTCCATAATTATAATACCAGATTAGCATCTAACAAAAATTCGGTGACCACCTTCACTTCTCTTTCAAGCCAGTTAGTGAGACGTACATTAAATCTATCCTAAACGACATCAAACCAAACAAAGCCACTGGCCCTGACTTCATTTCTCCTCGACTTCTGAAGTTCTCAGCACCAGCCATTATATGCCCTCTCACCAAATTAATAAACTCGTGTATCACCACCAAGTCATGGCCCATACAATGGAAAGTGTCTAACATCTCACCAATCTACAAGAAAGAGAGTGAAACAATCAAAAGTAACTACCGCCCAATCTCGGTTCTCACAGCCCTCCCCAAAGTCTTTGAAAAGGTCCAGTTTGACCAACTATATGAATATTCCCTTGGTTTCCTGAGTGATAACCTATCAGGTTTTCTGAGGGGCCACTCATGCTCTACTGCTCTTCTGAAGATGTCTGAAGACTTTCGAAGTGCTCTTGATTTAAAGGAAAACACGGCGGCCATAACCATAGACCTGTCAAAGGCATTTGACTCTGTCTGTCATAGCCTTTTACTGGCAAAACTTGAGGCTTATGGCCTCTCCGAAGACGCTGTTCAACTGCTTTGCTCCTACCTATCTGAGAGAAGACAACGAGTAAAAATTGGCAACGATTACTCAGAATGGATGAACGTTAAGCATGGAGTACTTCAAGGCTCCATCCTGGGCCCCCTCTTGTTTAACATATTTATTAATGATCTTAACTTTGCAGCTCTCAACACCTCGCTGAGGTTATATGCAGATGACACAACCGAATATGCATCACACGCAAGTCCTGATATATTACAAGCATACCTGCAAACATATCTTAATAATTATACTTGTCGCATGGTTTAATCAAAACTTTCTATTAGTGAATAATACAAAGACACAGACCATTATTCTAGGCAAATCTAGTATGCCACTTCAACTTATGATGGACAACAACAAACTTGAAACTGTTAACGAAATTAAGCTACTTGGCTTCATAATTGACAAATCCCTTTCTTTCAAGCAACATGTTAAAGAAATATGTAGAAAAGTTAACGCGAAAGTCTCTATCATGAGACGTATCCGTAAAATGATCCCTACTGACCTAATGCTAAAAGTTTACAAAGCCTTCATCCTATCCCAGTTCGAATACTGTTCTCAGCTATTAATTGGTATCAGTAATAACCTATCCCAGAAACTAGAATTAACTAACGCCTATGCTCTCAGAACAATACTCAATATGCCCAAAAGTACGTCCTATGACGATCTATTAAAGTTAGCGTCAATTAATACACTAGAGCATCGCCGTTGTGTACAGGCACTTGTGCTAGTCTACAAATGTATTTATAATCTAGCACCTCTGTACATTACTGAGATGTTCTCATTACGTGTACTAGATAACTATAATCTTAGAGGTCACTTGAAGCTTAAACTTCCTACAATAACTTCATCTTACAGGCAGCACTCCTTTACCTATACAGCTTCTAAATTATGGAATAATCTACCAGATAGTGTCAGAAGAATAGAATCTCTACCAGTCTTTAAAAGTAAACTTCAAAGTATGCCCATTTCGTCTTCACTTAAGGTTACCGGATACCTTCAAAACGAAAAAGTTGGAAAAAACTTTTTTTCACACAGAAATGTAGTTTTAGTAGTAGTGTCTCATATACCAAAAACTCCGTTCAAATTTTTTTTATATTGACGGAGAAATACCAAAAGGAAGTTTTTAACCGGAAGTAAAAGGTTCTTTTTGATTGACAGCAGATCAATAAACACATGACAAGTGCTCACTCGCCCGTAACGACGGTGTGGGAAATCATTTCATATACCAATGTTTACGTTTATTGAGAAAAGTTTTTCCACACACAATTCCACAATTCCATCGGATGTTGGCCTTATATCTTACAAAAAGCAAGCAGGATGCCCTAACCCTAAACCCTTAGCTTGAAAAACAAAGAAAAAAGAAAAGCAAAACCAGGCCAAACAATGCATACGACTACAATTACAAAGCCAAATAACAGTCCTCGCAAAACCCGACAAGCGTTCGTATTTTCACTTTCAGACAATGCCAATTGGTCCACATCTGAACATAAAGTAGAATTGATAAGAGCCAGCCGAGAGAATATTTGTTTCCAAGAAAGCTTAGATGGAAACGTAGTTTGGCGGTGACCCTGAATCGGTTGAACCACGATCTCGCTATTGCCGTTCTGTTTCAGACGCCTGCAAATCGCTGTCTCCTCTACTAACTTTGCTGGCATTCAAGGCGTCTCTATAGGTGTTCACCTTGGCTTTGCCCCTCGAGGTCTTTTTGTCTTTCCCATTTTTCTAGCCTGGGAAACCAGCTGACTCTTACCGCTACCATTTTTCAAGTCACACAAAAAAGAACAAACATCGGTGCGTTGCTTTGATCGGAAATCAACATTGGCGGGAAATCTTGACGGACAGTTGAACTGTGATGAGAAATGATTGGCCAAGAGCTTGCTAATTGTTGGAGAGGCGGGGCTTCAGATTCACTCACGCCAGACGGGTATATTTTTTGAAGTGCTATTTTCTCGCTTTCGATTTTCAATCAAAATAGAGTTTTAAAAAAGTTCCCACTCAAGAGGAATTTAATCGATGTGTGCGAAATTTTCACAAAATGTCAATTGATATATCAGCTGCAAAACCGTGTCGGGGAATTGGGAAATTCTTAAAAGAGAGCTCTTGACGACGTTTCCCGCATATCTACTCGGATTATTTTTCGCCTTTTCACGGAAAGCATGATAACTTTTGAACTAAATCGAATTTTGAAATTCCCCGACACGGTTTTGTAATACGATTCCTCTGAAATGCGACAAAGCAAACAGATTTTTAAACTTTAAAATATTTTCGGAGTCGGAACTTCTGAAAGCCATCTCACTAGATCGGAGAAACGGGATGGCGGAAAATTCGAGATTTTCAAAGAACTCAAAACTTTTTATGTATTCTTGTAGTCAATTTTATAAGCTTTAAAATGATACATGGATGATTTATCTACGATGTTTTCTCGAGGCGCTACATAATTTAGACTGGAAACGCACCCTGAAGGTATCCGGTAACCTTAACTGCAACTGTCACATATGTAAATAGCATTATCCAATATCACATATACATATATATATATATATATTAAGTCTTAATTTAGAGTATTTATTGCTATTATCATTATATTAACTAAAACCTTATCTGTAGTATGATCATTATTAGTATTATAGCATTGTAACTTATTCCACTCATGTATGTCTTTTTATGCTTTTACTGCAACCATCATTTGTATACAGTTTAATCTTGTAATATTGCACGCTCACGTTTAAAAGAGCCTCTGTGCTCAACCTGTGATACATGGTTAAATAAATTACTACTACTACTACTACTACTAAGTCTGCACTTTTCATTACACAAATTCGAACTAATTTTGGAAAATCCAGTCTAAGATGCAGGGGTGTCATAATCTGGAATGCACTTAGTGAAGACCTCAGAAATCTGAACTCCAAAACGTCATTCAAATCAAAACTGAAACAAAAGTTTTCTTCAGAATTTCTATCAACCTCTACTAATACATATATTTCAAAATTTCTCTGTATTTACTTATACCAGTAGAATCAGGCCTCCAAATGTCATTTCTTGTCCTACTACTACTAGCTTGCATTAATGTTTGTAACGTATAATTACGCTTGTGTTTTGCCTTGCTTTGCTTCGACCCAAAAAAAATATATATTTAAACCTACATTTTCTGGGATGCCTGACTCGATTAGTCTCACACTATTTCAGGCCTCCCAGTACTCTCAATATTTCATTCTATCATTTGTATTTATGTGACACAGTCTAGGGTACAAAATAAAGCTGTTGTTGTTGTTGTTGTTAAAGTGCACCTAACGTTTATTTTGTTATCATCATTATCGATTCTACATCAAGTTTTGAGTACTTCTGTGAAGAAAGTTTTGGTTTACAGAGAATACTCTATGTTCTGCGCTTGTTTGAAATCGTGAAAATGTGACCTTTCCTGACCCACGACCGCGTAAGTAAAAGCCTGGGTCGATCCCTGGGTAGACGTCATATAATTAATTCGACTTTGCAATAAGTTGAATAAATACTTAACATGTTGACTAAAATGACTTTTTTCTTTACTAACAACTCGCAAACAGTGTATATTCTCTATAAATCGATGTTGTTGTGATAAAAAGACGCCATGGAGAATAATGCATTAATGAGATGACGTCAAACCAGGGATCGACCCAGGCTTTTGCTTACGCGGTCATGGGTCAGGAAAGGTCACATTTCCACGATTATTTATTTTACTAGTTTAAGTTAGGTTTATAATGTTAGGTCAAGTTACCAAATTATTTTCCCTTATTCAATTACATGTACATGTATATTATTATAGTTTTATTATTGGTGACTTCATTCTTTTGATATTTTTGTTGTAAAGCAATACTTGACGTTGTGAAATGCTAGACATTGTTTACAATTAAAAAAAACTAGTATGGAAACAGTGCTATATAAATGTAAATAATAATGGCACATTTTATAACATTATTATTTATTTTACTAGTTTAAGTTAGGTTTATAATGTTAGGTCAAGTTACCAAATTATTTTCCCTTATTCAATTACATGTACATGTATATTATTATAGTTTTATTATTGGTGACTTCATTCTTTTGATATTTTTGTTGTAAAGCAATACTTGACGTTGTGAAATGCTAGACATTGTTTACAATTAAAAAAAACTAGTATGGAAACAGTGCTATATAAATGTAAATAATAATGGCACATTTTATAACATTATATACATGTAAATGTACTCCTACCATATTTCTCAGTCACTGTACCCACACAGTCTTAGTCCAATAATTATAAAATAATTATTTTTGACTAGTGAAATACTCATTTTTCCTTGCAGGATTACTGTTAGGATGGAGACTTCTAACTGGAATGTTACTTTTTATACATATGGTGAAGTTCTGTTCAATTACAATACAGCGACTCATGAAGTTAAATGGCCACATATTCCAGATCTCCCTTCCAATGTACATGTAGGTACCATAAGAGAATAGTACATTTTTGATAGCACGATTTCCTTTAAAAACCAATTTTCAAAAGTCACGGTGTCTGACGTGACTGGCCGGAAAAAGCTGTCCGGCCCTGCTCGATTCGATGGTTGTTGTTTTTCCATTATTAAAACAAACTAAGTGGTCGAATATTTGGTTCTCGGTTATTTTCCCGTCCGGCCCTCCCACTCTGTCATTCGTGGTTATTACAGTTTTAGAGGAATATGGGATTTTTTTAGGACGAAAATTGAGGTAAATTTCGAAGCTGAATGTTCCTTGAACAAAATTAATTCTATAAATGCATTCCAAATGCGCGTTAGGGCACATTTTAACTAGATAAAACAACAAACAAGGGATAAGGAAAGTTAGAAGAGCTGGCAGCTTGTCTCTGATTTGCTTCCGTGCCAGCGGGCCGAGTTATTTCGAAGCGTTCGTTGTTTTTAGCCAGTTTAAATGCACCGGCAAAACACGATATTAGCGGGCCGAGTTTATTTCAAAGCGTTGTTATTTTAGCCAGTTTAAGGTCGGTGTTGGCGCTTTTCGGGGGCGATCACAAAATTTTCTCAAGATTTCATTCGGTGCTCCTCGAAGAAAATTAATTCTATAAATACATTCCAAGGTGGTGCATGGCATTTTGGAGAATAGTTACTAAATTGCCCGGCAAGCCTCTTCCACAAATCCTCCCTCGGCTTGCGGGGCAGTTTAGTAACTAATCTCCCCCATGTCATGGTAGTACTTATAATTACAAGTATCTGCAAGTTTCATCATTAGAGATAAGGGGCTAATAGCCCACTTCCGCGATATGCTTTACTTGTCACGCACAAAGGTTTCAATACGAGGCCCCGTGCTAAATTAAATTTATTCTTTTCACCGCGAAAATATTAAATTTCATTTAGCACGGAGCCTCGTATTGAAACCTTTGTGCGTGACAAGTAAAGCATATCGCGGAAGTGGGCTATTAGCTGCGGTTACTCTACCCCAGATAAAGTCGTTTACCCCGTAAAACTGGCCCCAATAAAATCCATCTGGGGTTTGAATTTACCTGGGTGCAGCAGTTACACGAAGACCGTTGAATATCACGCCCCAGTAACTTTGTGGCGCGAAGGCCTATTGTACCGGCGGGAGCTGTCAGATCCTCGAAATTTCATTGGCTGAACTGTCTGGGGTCGGCAGCGACCCCTAAGACTTAATGGGGTGCTATCAAGGGAAAGTTCCATTCTTCTTTCTTTCGTAGCTATGGAAATATACCTAGGTACGTTTTCTCCTGGGGAAATCGGTTAGACACGAAAACACGAATTTACCCAGGTAAATTTCCAATATACCTAGTAAAACTGGTCAAGTGTAACCGCAGCTATCGTATCGATAGGCACATTTTGTGCACATGTAATGGTAGTTCAAAATGGTGCTCGAGTTCAGGCACGTTCGTGTATAGCTCACCGATCCATCCAGACTTTCTTTTCAACACATTTTCCAAAATGCGTCGTGCGGGATCTTCTTTCTTTTTATTTCACTGTTGTTTTTCTTCGACCAAAGCAAATACTATAACTGAGGCTAAACACTAGGGATATGGGTACAGGGAAGGTCAACTTCTGGAGCAGCGATCATTATAATAAACCAAGAAAATACCTTTCTTATTATGTGTCCTTTTTCTTTCCCCCCAATGTTCAATCCTTAAACCGACTGTCCTGACACTCAATCAGTACGCAATAATGTTTATCTAGGTGTGTGTGCAGCCGTGTTTATCTTGGTGTGTGTGCAATTGTGTTCATCTCGAAGTGTGTGCAATCGTGTTTATCTAGGTGTGTGTGCGACCGTGTTTATCTAGGTGCGTGTGCAACCGTGTTTATCGTTTTGCCCCTATGGGCCACCATAGTAAAAGGAGACGCGGTTAGTCACTTAATACGTTAATGTAGCTTAATAGTAGTAACCCAGGAGTCTGAGAGGAAGGGTAAGAAACAAACCTTGAAGTTGTTATCCTGAGCGGTATCGAATCTGATTGGTTGACCCTGTAACTTGTTGAGTAAAGTCGCGACACAAAAGAATAACAACATTAAATAAACACTTGCGATTTCCGACTCGTGCCGGCCAAAGTCCTGGCCCGAGTAATGAGAACGATGCGTTGCGTGTATGACTTCACTTACGCTAGGGAACGGGTTCGGGTTGTAAACTCTATTTAAAATGTGTGGTATAATTAATAGCCCACTTTCGAGATATGCCTCACTTCCTACATACAAAGAAATCAATACGAGGCTCCGTGCATAATGCTCAGTCGTTCGTGACAAGACTACAGCACTTCTGTAGTTTGTCACGAACGACAGAGCATTATGCACGGAGCCTCGTTTTGATTCCTTTGTACGTAGGTGAGCTATTTGCCCTATTAAAAACTTTTTTCACTGATTTGGATACTTCTGCCACTGTTTGTCCTTATGGAATGCAAAAAAGTGGCAAAATAAATAGTCAAATTTCGACGTAGTGGCACTTTAACCATCACGCGGCGTTTAGAGGAAGTTGGTCGAGTCAGACCGTTAAATCGCCGGTTAACGAAGTTGTTGCGACCGTCGAGAAGCAGTCTAAATATTTTTTTAGGAGGACTGAAAGGCTGAGCTGTGCCTGTAGTAATGCTCGATGCATTATATCAGCAGCTTCCTACATTAAAACTGGTTCTAATGAAAGGTTTTGTCGGGCTAATAATTTTGAAAGCAGCCTAAATTTTACTTCACATTTATTGAAACCGACTTCTTCTAAATTTTAACGGCTCCTAAGTGTATCAACAAAACAATGAACTACATCAAAATAATACCCTGAAATACAAAGAACCCTAATCCCAAAATGCAGTAGTTCATTGTTTTGATTTTGAGGATGTTGATACACCTACAAACAGCCATCTCAACTCTCAGTAAAGAAGATGAGCTCATCCGTTTATTCTCTAATGCTGATAATTCAGAGGAAATCCCATGTTGTACCGCTTTTGAAATTCTCCTCATGAGGATAAATAATTAGAGCCGGAGGTTATCGAACGTTTGGACTGCTCTCAACGGTCGCGACGTCAATAACCTCGACCAACTTGACCTTCTAAACGCCACGTGATGGTTAAGTGTACAAACTGTATTTCAAGACCCATGTTCGACCATCACGCTTTGCGCGCCCTGCGTTCGTGGCGCCATTAGGTCTTTAAAGTGCCCCTACGATCAAATTTTGACATATCAATGTTTTTGCATATTCATAAAGTAGAGTTCATATATTATTACCAATTCAAATTGTTTTTCGATACAACGACAGGAAGTCTTATTTTTTTAGCTCCGAATATTGAATCTACACGTCCGCCATTACTGGAAGCCGTGCCCTTTGTTCAGCTTTAAACAAAGGTTTATTCACCGGAAATGATGTCATACACTTAACGCTCGCCTGCAGAACACAACGCCTGGAGGCATATTTCTACTAAAAACGTCTTCACGTACATAAGAAGAAAGTTATATTTATCTTTGCGAGGTTGGCTACTTTTTTATGCACGCTATTTCGCGCCACGAGGTTGTCGTGTTAAGTGTATGACATCACTTCCGGTGAATAAACCTTTGTTTAAAGCTGAACAAAGGGCACGGCTTCCAGCAATGGCGGACAGGATTTTACCGGTAAACTCTCCTAAAATTTGTGGTTTAAGATGCCCATTTGGGAATATTTTTTACTATTTCGGATATTTCTAATACTGATTGACCTATAGACACTGAAAAAGTGGCAAATCGAAATGGTAAATTTTCGTCGTAGTGGCACTTTAAAGCATGTCGCGTTATCGTGAGAATAACGTTAACGCCTTAGTCTGAGTGTTGACACATCGAGCACGCTATGATTCAGCCGCGTTCGTATGCAAATAAGCAGCACAGTTGTTTAGATAGGGGTATATCTTTCTTCGCTATCCCCCTCAAACTGTCAAAACCGGACTACAAAGAAGCTAATCTTTATACATACTGTTAAGTAACAGCCGCAAGCAGTTAAACATTAGAACTGAAGAATCTACGATCAAATGTTGCAAAAGTCTCGCCATTATCCTAGCGCCCATGGGAGACTAATTACATTGTATTTGTAGCCAATTAACAGCCACCAATTGAAGATTGACTCCATACATGCGCAACACCATAAAATAGCTCCTTTAACTATGCTATTTTTCGTACCACGTCATACTGTAACTCCATGCTGCCTATAGTAAAATTTCCACCTAATATTTTGTCTTGACGTCCCTCGGATGGAACTACTTGAGATTGTTAGAAATAGTAATTCTTAATATCTAATATATAATCTCATTTAGAAAACATTTCAGTTAATCATAATTTCTGTTTGTTCCTTTAGGACATATCTAAGGAAAGACTGGCCCGTGTGCCATGCAATGCTACCGACACTCTTCCACAATCAGAGAAACTGGGTAATCTTGAGAATAGTATGACATCATTCCCTGACGATGTTCAAACTCAGATTGAGCCTACAGATCGTGTTGGAATACACTCTGGAAATAAGCCATATAAATGTAACCAATGTGGAAAGTGTTTCACCAAGTCTAATCACCTAACTGCACACTCTCGAATACACACGGGAGAAAAGCCATTTAACTGTAAGCAGTGTGGAAAGTGCTTCATCCAGTCTAGTCACCTAACTGAACATGCTCGAATACACTCTGGAGAGAAGCCATATAACTGTAAGCAGTGTGGGAAGTGCTTCAGGTGGTCTGGTGACCTAACTGAACATGTTCGGATACACTCTGGAGAGAAGCCATATAAATGTAAGCAGTGTGGAAAGTGCTTCAGGCAGTCTGGCAACCTATCTGAACATGCTCGAATACACACTGGAGAGAAGCCACATAAATGTAAGCAATGTGGAAAATGCTTCAGGCAGTCTTCTCACCTAACTGAACACGTTCGGATACACTCTGGAGAGAAGCCATATAACTGTAAGCAGTGTGGTAAGTGCTTTGGGCATTCTACTAGCCTAATTAAACATGTTCGAATACACACGGGAGAAAAGCCTTATGACTGTAAGCAGTGCGGAAAGTGCTTCAGGCAGTCTGGTGACCTAGCTCAACATATTCGAATACACACGGAAGAGAAGCCTTATAACTGTAAACAGTGTGGGAAGTGGTTTAGGCATTCTACTAGTCTAACTAAACATGTTCGAATACACTCGGCAGAGGACACACAACATTGAAATGTAGTTTCTGCGAGTAGTGTTGGTGCCGAATTCTTCGGTGGCCGTAGATAGCCTTTTCTAGTTTACCACAACATTTTCGCGCGCGGTCATTGGACAAAAGCGATCACGTGACGTGATATTGTTCGTCCGTCACTTGGCACTATCAAGCATCACCACAAAATTCTCTCCGATTCTGATTTGGTGAAATTGATAACTATCTGCCGTTATTGTTCAACACAAACAATTCGTGCGTACTCATTGGACAAAAATGATCACGTGACCTGTAGTTGTCCTCCGCTGATGCAAACTATGAGGCGTTATTGTTCACCACAACATTTTCGAGCGCTCTCATTGGTCCGTTTTTTGGCACTATCAGGCGATAGTCGCCCGTGGGCACTATCAAAGAATTTGTGTTGAACAATATAGACAGTGTTTCTGTCTCGAGATTATCGGCTGATAGTTTCCTTGGAAATTTGGTGTTCTTTAAACTAGCATATTTTTCTAGGGCTTATATTTGTTTTAAGAACATTAAATTTCTGCGGGCAACTATTAGCCGATAGTTCTTCGACGGGCACACTATTTGCGTAATAGCGTCCGCTGAGAGCGGAAGATAATTTTGTGATGAACAATAACGACAATTATAACCCATCAAATATTTTATCTCGTTAGTTACCCGTTATTTTCTCTTCGCCAGACGACAAATATCAGCGAATACACTCCCTGCAAGCGTAAGCCGCGCTTCGAAGAAAATATTTGTAGGATGATAACAACAATAACTTACATTGTGGCGTCGAAATATATGCCCTACATGATATTTGTCCTTGGACGTTTTCTAATCCTCGAAGCTCACAGCTTCGCTCTCGGGAACTGTTCTCTTCTCGGAACAGAAAATAGCCGTGGACGAAATATCAGGGCATATTTCGACACCACAAACAAGTCATTGTTAATATAGACTGTGTCTGTCTCGGGGCTATCGGTTAATAGTTTCCCTTGGAATGTGATGTTCTTAAAACTAGCATATAATATTCCAGTTAGGTGACCTAATTAAATATGTCCGAACATACTCTGGAGAGAAACCTTACGACTGTAAGCAGTGTGGGAAATGATTCATGTGTTCTAGTAACCTATTTAACCATGTACAAATACACACGGTCGAGAATCCCGATAACTGTAAGTAGTGCGTAGAGTGTTTTAAGCAGTCTGGTAACCTATTTATACATGTCCAAACATATTCGAAGAGGACACACAACATTAAAATGCAGTCTCTGCGAGTAGTGTTGATGCCGAATTCTACGGGGCCGTAGATAGCCTTGTAAAAGTTTTGCGCGCTCTCTTTGAAAGAAAGCGATCACGTGACGTGATCGATTGTCGATCTTTCTAAAACAGCATTTTTAAAGATAGCTTGCCATCCAACATCTTTCCCATGGAGATCACAAGTTCAATTCATTCGTTGACAAAGTATTATACCAACACATGACTGTTTCCTGCGAAAGGTCTATTACAACTGCTCCCAGTAATTATAATACATCAACTTCACATAACACTGTCTCTGAACTGAACTTGCTCAAAAATATTACAATATTAATTGAGATGTTTCTTTTGTATTTTAGAAAACGATTCTTTTTAGCAGGGTTTACCAACCCATACTTTTCAACATTTTTAGAAATCAATGCTTTTCAGTAGGAGTTATGCACTGATAAGTGTTAGATAAAGAATGAGCGGCTGATCTTTATCCGATTTACAAATTCGAGCTGAAAGCGAGAGTTTGTAAATCGGAAAAAGATCGGACGCGAATTCTTTATCTTACTTATCAAACGTCTAGATGTAGAGTCTTGTTTTCAGTTATTTTTGCGATACGACTAATTTTGGCCGAAAAATCGAAGCCAAAGTTTATGTAAATCAGGACGAAATCTGTATCAGATTTACAGATCCCTCCACGCTCATTGATTTCCTTTGTTTTTGCTTCATGCATTATTAATGAGTTTGATAAGAACTATGTCAAACACGAATTGGAGTCTTTCATCAGGGGTTCCAAATATTGAGAAAACAAATGAAACCCGAGAGGCGTAGCCTCGAGGGTTTTATTGTTTTCGAAATATTTGGAATCCCCTGATGAAAGACGAACAATGAGTGTTTGACATGTCTTCTCATGTGAATGCAAAACCGACAATTTACATTCGTTTCTTTTCAAACTTCATTAGCAAGTATTGTTTACCGTTTGACTGTTGTATCTAATTATTCAATAGATGGCTTATTATTCTTTTTTGATGGCAGTGATTTCAACTAGCGTACTAGTAGAGTAGTGGACAAGAGTTAGTGGACAAGAGTTAGTGCACAAGAGTTAGTGCAAGCAGTCGGAAGGGTCGTGGTTCAAACTCCAGTGGAGGCAGGCTTTTACTCCTTCTTCGCTCCTTACTTGTAGTTTATCAGTATGTAATTAGTTAGTGGTTCATGAATATGATGATTAAGAAATATTGATCACTAGGTTTGGAAACATGATCAAACACAAGGGTTTCACCCGGTATCAAGACCCATGCATGTGACCAAATACAGTTCCTCCATTGGATCACTATCTCATGAATTATTAATGAGTTTGAGAATATTATTTATAACTTCACTGTCCAAGTACAGGTGGTGTTGTAGCATGCACGTACATGTGTACGTGTAACTTCTCCTTTAGCTAATAGCTATATCCCTTGTCAATATTTAGGGTGTATCGTTCTAAATGTGAAATAAAGTCATCTATCCACATCTGCATGCAGTTTTATTTTCGAGTAGAGTGGTGACTTTCCAACATTAGTGCTAGTGTCATTTTCTACATCTTGAAGGAGGATGACATTTATAACGAAACGTGATCTCCACTCGTTTTTTTCGATCACTGGGTCGGCGCCGTTCCCGAATTCTTACTCATGCCACATGAAGTGACCGAGTGAAAGTGCCGACGCTGGCCTGGAACAACTGACGAATCGAGCCATTTCCTGCTATATTTGATGCCATTACTTTTAACAGAAACGAATATTAAACAAGCTGGTAAAGTTATGTGTTTACTAACAAATGTCGATTATTTGGGCCACGCGCGTTTAGCAGCGCCAGATATATCCTTTCGTAAAATGTGCGAAATTTCCCTCCAAAGTATCAGTGTCCAGATCCCCACTCCAAAACGTTTGCCATGTTCACGTGTAGGTATACCAAGGAGGATTGGAAGGCCTTTCCATAATCCTTTGCGTAGCAACTATATTATCAGTTGTCCCTATCACGTGAGCAATTCATTATGCGTTGAATTTCGTGGAGATCGGACCTCAGCAGCACAAATTTTCAGAAAGCATCTCCAAA
Organism: Actinernus sp. WN-2022; assembly: GCA_030867875.1. Classification (NCBI taxonomy): domain Eukaryota; kingdom Metazoa; phylum Cnidaria; class Anthozoa; order Actiniaria; family Actinernidae; genus Actinernus; species Actinernus sp. WN-2022. The sequence goes on from JAOWCC010001634.1 coordinate 89,764,183, forward strand.
CCAAATTTGAGTTCCCTGTATTTCTGGTAAAAATTATAATGAAAGCCTAAGAAAAATGGGAAAAAGGTAGACAATTACCTGTGATTTGAGTAATGAAACGTTTTCAATTTTAGTTTGCGTGCGCTGCTGACACAATCTGATCACGCCATTTCGAACAATGAGCGCGTCCTCAAAGCTGCATTTGTTCGAGTGCGCGACTGAATAAACCAAAGTATTACTTATTTCTTCCTTTTATTTTGTCAGTTATCATAATTGCCGTTTTTAAGTAAAATGATTAACAATGAATCCGTCTGTTTTTTTGGTATAATAAACACTGCTCGTAGCCTCCTCCGCAGGCATCTCTAATTTTCGAAGAAACCAGATTATGGGCTCCCTGTGGCAGGTGACGAAAAGAGAGGGAGATTGGAGCCGGGAGAGAAGAGAGAAAGGAAGAGCTCGACATGTTATCACCACTTCGCGCAGGTTTTTGTGCGCATAACAATAGATATTGGGGGAGGGGTGGGGCATAGTTTTTGTGAAGGCTAGCCGCCTCGTCAGCTCGGAGCTAGCTGAAGAGGCGGCTCATCGCCGGATCAAGCTCGCAAGCCCTGAGGAATATTAAAATTTGAAGCTCAAGTTTTCAAGCTGCCGTAAAAATGGTGTATCATTTGCTTGACTCTTGTGGGCCGATTGCACTGTATTATGTATAGTCTATACACGACTTTCATAATGGCCGCCTCCTAATTTGCATAATTTGGAAGATAAATCTGTAGAGGGAAACCAATGCTACCACATGAAAGATCACATTAAAACTAGTAATATTTTTGAGTTTTAGAGCAATGTGGAGAATTGCTGTTGAGCTATGAGCATTTCTAATGCAGAAAAACATGAAAGCGAGGCTAGTAAGGCGTCCGTTGTTTTTCTCATACAAATCTCTCTAATTTCAACTTGCTGTAACTTCATTGCTTTTTAAGCTACAGCACTCAACTTTCACAAGTTCACTAATGTCGACATGCTCTTTCACATGGCAATGTTCATATTTTCTATAAATGTGGGTAAACAACCGAAACGGAAAATCACATATGCAAATTAGGAGGCGGCGATTATGAAAGTCGTGTATACTGAACACGAAGTAATAAAATAAACATCTTTTAGTTGTAATAGTTATGGCCACAATCGGGAACACGATTATTTCGGTCAAATTGGAATTTACATGGCTTTTGGTTGGTAAGGTTCTCGCAAAGGTTTTCGACTAAATCAACTGCAAAGGTTTTCGTCGCACTCTCGATATCTATGTACACGGATGAAACACAACACATTTGCATATTATGGCTCCGTTCATGTATATCACGCACGACCGCTAAAACTGAAAGTTCCAGATTCAATAAACGAGTGATTTTCGATCTCCTTTACATATAAACTAACATGCGACTGTATGAAATAACCCGGGGAAATAAGAATCAACGAGCGTGTATGTGGTAATTGTAACTGAGTTTTGACAGCTTCGTTCCGACGTGTTATTTTCACAGCTTCGCCGTGGAGTATAAACGCTAACGCTCCGTATATAATAAAAACTATAGCTACCGCTTGCGGGTTCCAGAGCAGTTGTCTTGGCATTTCTTCTTGCTCGGCTGGTTTTCGAATAATCGAAATATCTTATCAGTTTTCGACTAAATCAACTGAAATGTCGGCAGTGCCGTTTGGAAGCAACTCTGCCTCTATTTCACACTCGCCGGCGGATGGCAATTTGATTCACTTTGACTGCCTTTAGGGTCGCTATATATATATATTAATGGCGACTTTTGTCCCGACATATCTAGGAATATTTGATCTCATCAGTTATTGTTTAGCCCGTGCGAAGCGGCTGTGGTAAATGTTTGGTTGTTCGAATTTCCATCGGTTCAAACTTCTCTCGCCTTTTCGATATGAAGTTCTTCAGTTGCTGCCCTCAAATTGCTATATCACTGATCAGTATTCGATGTACCCTGGTTCCAGAGGGGCTTGCTGCTAAACGAGTCGCAAAGCGCCGACAGTCGAGGAGCTAAGCAACGAGCCCCTCTGGCCACTCGAGTCAATTGTTTTAGTACGAAAACTTACTCTCTCTTAATCGTGAAACTTCCCAAAACCTCTGGCACCCAGGGTATATTCGATGCTGCAATGAGTTGAGTTATAAAATTATCCGGAGGGGACCCGTTTAGTTTTGGAACTGAGTTACAATTACCTCCCTAGGGTACCCCGGGTCCCGTGACAAGTCCTTGGGGTGAAGCGACATGTCCATACCCATCGAGTTTTGGCAGGCAACTCTTCTTTCTCTTCTCGCGCTCCGCGCTCGCCTCAGCTCCTCGCGCTTCGCGCTCGTCGCTTCGTAACACAGGAATCCCGGTTTTCTCCTGGTTTCTTCGTTTCTTTACGAAATAAAACAAATTTTAAAACATAATTTAAACTTCCTCCCATGATACAGGTTGCATTCCGCTTTGCACTGTAGTAGCAGTTTTGCTATTTCCTGGCAGTACAATATAGTGTTATTTACCCACCCAGTTTATTTAAGGTAGGCATGTTTTATGTAGAATGCTACCATCTACTAGATCTTACCTGCATCAGTATAGCAGCACCAAGAGAGGGGAGGAAAGAAAGACTCCTGCTACATGACTGTAATGTCTCTGTTGTGGGCCAAATTCAGTTTAGTTCAAATAAAGTTGAAATTATAAGTATATATACAAATGTAGTTCGACATGTAAATTTGAATTAAAGTAAACATAGACTGATTGAGCATGAAACATGTCTCTTGGTCTTGTTGCTGCCGCAGCAAGCGAGCCTGAAGTGAGCGGGCAAGGCAGCAGCATTAATTTGTGTTGTGGAGCCGTTTTTAGCACATTGCCAGAGCAGTGCATTGTGGTTGTGCGCAAGGACACAGAAATGATGTGCGCAGATCAAACGAAGTGCATTGTGGTCATGCACAAGGACACAGAAATGATATGCGTGGTCTTCCGAACATGGCTTTCTTTTCCTTTGGGCGTGAAGGTGTGTATATTTATAGTGCCTTTATTTAGCATTTTCACATGAATGTGGCCCTTATTCGTAATCTGTTGTTATTGCCATCCATTAGAGACAGTAATAAATGAAGAATTTAAACATTTGTTAGATTATTGTGCTGGTAACAAATTATCCATTAACTTTTAAAAAAAACTTGCTACATGCTCATCTCATCACATCGTAGAAAAAAAACAAATTAACATACCTAATACTGATCAAAAGAACTAAATTAAATATATAAGAATATATTGACAAAAACCTTAACTAGGAACCCCAAATTCAGCACATCAACAATACAATCTCAAAAACCTGGGAATTATTAATAAACTCGGATATTTTCTAAATTATCAAATGCTAAAAGAACTCTATTATACATTGATATACCCCTACTTACAGTATGGAATCATGAGCTGGGGAAATACATATAAAAGTAAATTGAAGGGCTGTGTGCAAAAAGGGTGTAAGTGACTCTTGATCATGTTCTACTTCTCCCTTAGAAAACAAAGAAATTGAAGGAAAATTTAGAATGTGATCAGAACTCTTACGCCCTTTTTGCACACAGGCCTTCAATTACTTTGTAAGGCAAAGCAAAATAAATGCATACGTAGCATATTCTTTGCACACAGCAGAGAGAATGCTATTTCCTATTTTAATCTATTGGAGATTCCAACTCTTGAAAATATTTATAAATTACCGTAAGAAGTGCAACCTTTGGTCACAAAATCATTACTGACAAATCAATAATTCCTAGTATTTTTCCAATATGTTACGCCTGCATCTGAAATACATACTTACAATACCAGGTATGCAAGAAAAATATTTTTATCGACCAAATGGAAAAACTAACTATGGCTTATCTACATTCAAATTTTCTGTATCTAAAATCGGGCAAACAATTAATCCCTACCGAATTCAAAAGTTTAAATCGCTTACAGTTAAACAAACAAACAAACTGACCTTATCTCAACATATTTTATGCCGTATGCTATACATAATCCTTGACCTAGTCTATGTAAACCTGACCTAGTCTTAGGCTTTATTTATTTTCCCTGTGGCAGTGGTTAACTCGAAGGCTTCTGTGTAAAATAAAGAAAACTGAGAACTGAAACTACAGCGAGTGTAAATAAATTGTGATCGCTTTCGTTTGTATTTTTACCACAATTCCTTCAGTGCTCGACCTTTAATATTGGTCTTGTGTTTTGATGTGAAGTTTACTATTAAGTAATGGTCCAGATAAGAACTGTAGTGGAATCCATTGTTCTGCGGCAATGAGCCTCCCCCACATACGATTTTGCTTGAATATGCCTTAAGTGCTTTAGGAGGTATCTACAGTCCAAACTACATCTCGAAAATAAAGTATTTTTTATGCTATTGGCTCTTTTTTCTGTGAAAACACAGAGAAGCCACCATCCAGCCAATCGGATATAGAGAAAACAAAGGATTTTTCAATCGCAAATTTGAGAACTTTCCCCACATACGATATTCTTCGAAATTAAACTATAGTTAGTTTGATCAAAAATAAATTCAAACCGCAAAAAAATATCGAATGAAAATGCATTATTTCAATGGGTTTCTATTGAATTTATAAATATCAACCCATGAAATTACGAGAAAGAATAATAGAAAATTAACACCTTTTAACATTCCTTGCCGTAGACACTACAGTTCTTATCTGAACCATTACTTAAACCTACAAAATGCTTTGTAACTTGATGATAGTGCTAAGTTGACGACTCTACACGTCACTGGAGTCGTTTAGTTTTGGATGGAGATACCTATTTTCCAAAGAGCAAGATCTTTCCTCTTATATCAACATGATTAGCAACAAATAATTTTCTTCTATTACCTTCGATAAAGTCAAATCAATATACTGTAGTTACAATTTGAAAAGTGACAGCGGGGTTCAAACCACACAAATTAGCATATCTCGATAACAGGTGATTTCCTATGTTATGCTTCATCGGACTCCAATATATGTATGCCTGTTTCCGGAAAACAGCTGAGAATTGCATGGTAGATTCAGGGAATATACCGGGAAATTATTGATATATCAGGCCAAACTGAAAATAAACCGGGACAACTTTTGAGAAAACACGCCACAGCTCAAACAGGCTTCAGGCAAGATGGCCCCAAAGCTACACAATAGATTCATCTATAAACACACACCACACCTTAAGCTACACAATAGATTCATCTATAAACACACACCACACCTTAAGCTACACAATAGATTCATCTATAAACACACACCACACCTTAAGCTACACAATAGATTCATCTATAAACACACACCACACCTTAAGCTACACAATAGATTCATCTATAAACACACACCACACCTTAAGCTACACAATAGATTCATCTATAAACACACACCACACCTTAAGCTACACAATAGATTCATCTATAAACACACACCACACCTTAAGCTACACAATAGATTCATCTATAAACACACACCACACCTTGACATTTTTGTTACCCAGTAATATATTTTTCCTGCGAAAGACCTACGTAACTGGAGGTTGTCTTCTAATACATTTCCTTAACTGAGCGGCAGCATTCGATACCTATTAGGTAATGTAAACAGCAGGCCACATAATTATAAAGAAATATGGGATTTGACAAAAAGATGCTCATATCGATATTTAAAAGTACTCCTGACGCGCGCTTACCGAGAGGATTTACTGAAGCTGGCCTCAGATCAAAGAACTGAGGGATCATGTCAAGTTTACAACACCATTGACGATGGAGTCGTAAACTATATAGCCTGTTCACAGGCCCTGGATACTAAAAAGACTGGAAAAATCTGACAAAAGAGAAGAGGAGGACTGGAGAAGGAAGGTGAATGGAGGGGGAATGGGTTCCCCTCTTCTTTCCGTCCGCCATATTGTTTTCGCCACGTTTTATTTTCGTCATTTTTCCCAGTATCTAGAGCCTGTGAACAGGCTATTAACTATATAAGCTAAGCTCTGAAGGTTTACGACTCTAAAGTTTACGACTCCATCGTCAATAGAGTCGTAAACTGGACATGATCCCGCGAACTGAGAAATCGGGCCATTTACTATATATTTTAAGCCATTACTTTTAAAGTGCTTATGAGCCGGCCTAGCCAGAAAGCATTTATTTTGGTGCAGTAAAGTGTTTTACATCTTGTTCAACCATTTGTGGGTGATATATGGTCGTGATATTGCTTTAAAATGCGTTACAAATCCTTGAAATGACGTCATTTAAGTCAAATTATGCTAATGTTGAACATGAATATTGAGTCATAACACTGAATATGTTTATTTTTTCAGTTGTTTTTCAGGCATCAGACATTTGATCCTTGCAATCTTATTGAAATATCTTTTAATAAGTGGAGCTGACATAAAAACAGAGCAAAATGAACTAAAATGAGCTTTTGACTTAAATGACGACATTGAAATTTGATTCCTTAATAAACGAAAATGGCTACACGCTAAAAAAAATTCGATGCCGGTCATTTTGTTTTCCATTTTGTCCTTTAAATGAATGATAACTGGTTAGGGCTCATATGCACTTTGACCTTTCAATGAATGATAACTGGTTAGGGCTCATACGCACTTTGACCTTTCAATGAATGATAACTGGATAGGGCTCATATGCACTTTGACCTTTCAATGAATGATAACTGGTTAGGGCTCATATGCACTTTGACCTTTCAATGAACGATAACTGGTTAGGGCTCATATGCACTTTAAAAGGAACGAATAAACACGACACTACTACAAGCTGGTAAAGTTATCATGTGTTTACTTACAAATGTCGATTATTACGGCGCCACGTGCGTTTAGGAGCGCCAGATATCCTTTTGTTCTTGGCATTTCGGTCGAAGAAACGTTTCGTTTTAGCAAAATAAAAGTTACGAATGACCCAAAACTTTGCTCACGTTTCAAACTCTTCGTATGAAAAGGTTTGCGAAAAGTCTATTAGTTTCCAGTCCCTCACTCCACAAAGTTTGCCATGTTGACGTGCACAGTGCTTTCTGATTGGTTGGAGATTGCCAATTCACCCTTCTCACACAGCGGCCATGTTGGATATTAACAATAGATTTTGGGTGGCTAGCCTTGCACTGAGCAGATTCAGAACGAGTTTAGTCCGCAAAAACAAAGGTTTCTTTTCACTTTGCGAAACTTGACTCGGTCGGCCAAAGGCCTGGCCCGCGTAACATGATTCTCTTCCTGATGCAGTTTTGTAGGAAGCTTGTTCCACAATTTTGCCCCGTCCTAGCCGAAGCTTTTTTTCATGAATTCTGTATTTGGGCGAGATATGTAACTTCGTGCTAGCTCCCCTCAAATTATAGCTCCCCTCAAATAAAGCTGTCATTGTTGAATGTAGTTTTCTGAAGCCAAATTGCTTATTCGTTTATAGGTTATGTGTTGAGAGATAATTGTACAGCTGCATGGTCATACAGTATTCTCTCCAACACTTTACTTATTATAGCGGGAACTGATATGGGCCTATAATTATTCGTAACATTTCGCTGGCTATCTTTATGCAAAGGACTAGCGCGTGCTTTTTTTTCCATTCCGAGGGAAACATACCTATAATTCTATGATTACACTGAATAGAAATGTTAAAGACTCAGATACAATTAGTCATGTGCCGCAGGTTTCAAGATTTTGGCAGAAATCCCATCAAGACCCGTAGCTTTGGAAGAAGATAGTTTTTCAGCTAAACTCGAAACTATATATACTAGGAGCATTCTTGATGTATTAGAATGTTTTCCTAGTAAGGCCTCGTGGCGTTCCAAACAATTTGTGTTCTGACATGATGAAAACAGACCTGTATTTATTTCAGATGTACTGAGTTTCAATTATAAAACTTGATCAAGTTTGCAAGAGCCGTAGAAGAATACGAACAAACTTGTAAGTATTTAATTAGTAATACTCTTAATTTGTAAGTCAATTACCAAATGTGAATGCGGAATTTTTCAGCCCATGCAATAAAAACGCTGCTATCTTTGATGAAACTGTGTTACGTTTACTTGTTTCCGTAATAATTTTAATAGCGTACTAGTTACGTAGCCGTACTTTTCTTAGTATTTTTAGAAGTTTCACCCGGTATAGCGATGTTTCGTGTTGATAAACCAACCATGATTTGTAAAGCCCGCTTTGTGTTTGAAACCAATGGATCTCTGGTTGGCACATTAATGACAATGGATGACGACACACGAAACATCGCTCTTCATGTATGACATCTATAGTTATTTATTTAGAAACCATCAATCTAATCTACTGGCTCCACTGTTAAATCCAGCGTCGTTTTTGCTGCAGTTGTTTTTATCGATTTCTCGAACTTGCAAGTCTGTGAATTTTAGCTGAAGTTTAAACTTGCTAACTAATAAGATGCTCAATGACGAATAGTATTAAATAAGATGAATATATAATACATATAATCGAACTATCAAACATTGTGTTGAACAATAAAAACAATAGAGTATTTCGGACTATTATACAAATAGTGTGTCCGTCGAGGAACAATCGGGTGATAGTTGCCCGCGGAAATATATATAAGCCCGAGAACGAAATTCGAGGGCTTATATGCTAGTTTTAAGAACATCAAATTTCCAAGGGAAACTATCAGCCGATAGTTCCGAGACAAACACAGTCTATTTGTCGTTATTGTTCATCACAAAATTATCTTCCGCTCTCAGCGGGCACTATCGCCTGCTAGTTTGCATCCGCGGACGACAACTATCACGTCACGTGATCGCCTAACCCCCCCCCCCCTCCCCCCCCCCCCCCCCCCTCGATTAAGTGCCTCCCTTGAACACGAAATTTGAAATAAGCGCCCGGGGCACTTATTCGATCAAATACGGTATATAAGCCCTCGAACTTCATTCTCGGGCTTATATTTGTCTTTTGGAAACTATCAGCCGATAGTTACTCGAGGGACACACACTGTATCATAGTGTCCGCTGAGAGAGGAAGACAATTTTGTGATGAACAATAACGACAAATAATACGTCTGTCTCGAAACTATCGGCTGATAGTTTCCCTTGTAAATTTGGTATTCTTAAAACTAGTTCCTCGACGGACACATTCTATTTTTAAAATAGTGCCCGCTGAGAGCGGGAAACAATTTTGTGATGAACAGTAACGACAAATAGTGTGTCTGTCTCGTACTAATATTTTCCCTTTGAAAACCGATTTTGTCGGGAATCTGTGTAGGAGTCGGATAAGGAGTATCTACTTGCATGTTTATACGGTTGCTTCGATATCCCACGTTTATTATAATAATAATAATAATAATAATAATATTTTGACAGGAAAGCTCCACTCACAATTTGTGATTTTCAGGGAGGTCCTGTATTAAAAATATATATTTCACTAATATATGGAAAACAGAAAAGATAAATGGTTGAAATAAAATAGAAATAGAACAAGGATTATTATGAAATTAAGTTATGTGCCAGTAAGATTTAAAAATTGATAATGTAGTTGATTGTATAACTTCAGAGTCTAAAGAGTTCCAGTCTAATAGTGCATGGTAGGTAAACGTCTGTTGTCCCCAATTCCTACGTGCGAATGGCAAATGTAGATTGTGCTGACGGCGTGTATTATATGTATGAAAGTCGTGATTCTTCTTTAATTTAAAGTTCAAGTCCACCATGCTATTTAAGCATTTGAAGATAGTAATACAGCGATGATAGCGCCGTCGAAGGTATAGTGGTTTCCAGTTTAATAATTCGAGTACTTGAGATGCAGAAGAGCTTGAGGGAAAGTCGAGCATTAGTCGAGCAGCATTATTCTGAAGAACTTGAAGGTGATCCATGAGGACGGTATTATTCTTATCTCCCCAGACGATATCAGCATAGTCAAGTAAGGGAAGGACAAGAGATTTATAGAGAGTTAGCCGCGCATGCAAGGGTAGCAAATGCTTTACCCGGCGGATGATGCCAAGACGTTGATTGACTTTATTACTGACTCTATCCACGTGTTCTGACCAACTCATGTTCTGACTGACTGTCACTCCTAAATATTTAAAAGAGTCAGTTCGGTCAAGAGCAGAGCCATTTATGGTTAGTGAAACCTCTCTGAAATCCTTGAGCTTGCGTGCGCTGCCATAAATTATGAACTTGCATTTAGATGTATTCAGTGTCAAGAGATTGCTGTTAAACCATTGACATATGGACAGAAGATCAGCGTTCAATTTATCTTTAAGTTCCTGGGCATTAGTCGAAGAGCAGTAAATTACTGTATCGTCAGCGTAGAGGGACACCTCGCAGTAATTAACACATGAGTGTAAGTTATTTACATAAACAAGGAATAGTAGTGGCCCTAAGACGCTTCCTTGGGGAACTCCGACAGGAACTTTCTTGGGAGAGGAAGAGACATTTGCCAAGTTGGTGATTTGGCTTCTGTTAGATAGATAGGACTTGAACCAGTTCACACTTGTGTCAGAAAAGCCAGCTGTTACTAGTTTATTGAAGAGAATAGTATGGTCAACAGTGTCAAACGCTTTTGACAAGTCCAGGAATACAGCACCGGTTACTAGACCACTGTCCATATTCCCAAGGATAGTATCGGTGAAATGAGTAAGAGCGATCTCTGTTGAGAGTTTAGGTCTGAAGCCAAACTGCCTGGGTGTAAGGATCTTTTCTTCCATAAGGTAATTATATACTTGTGCATGGACTGCCTTCTCAAGGATCTTACTAACTGTCGGGAGGATTGTAATCGGCCTGTAATTGTTGGCGTTGCTTCGATCACCAGATTTGAAGAGAGCTGTAACTTTACCAAATTTCCAGATAGAAGGGAATGTAGAAGACTCAAGTGAGCGATTGAATATCTTGGTCAAAGCAGGAGTTATGACGCTTGCAGAGTCTTTCAGCAGTCTGGCGCTAATGCGATCAAGGCCAATTGATTTATTTGTCTTGAGCATTTTTAGTTTTCTATGCACAAAATTTTCTTCAACTGGAATGAAGACAAAGTTTCGAGACCTAGCGATGGATTCACCAGAAGGGGGTCGTGGATAGAAAAAATCAAGGCTTGCTTTTATTTTAGCAGCCAATTTAGTTCCTACTGTTGAAAAATGATTATTTAAAACTTCAGCAATCGACTTTGAGTCAGTATGTGGTACGCCATCGACTTCGATACATGAAGGGATTGAGGATGTCTTTCGCGAAGTAATTTCGTTCAGTGTTTTCCATAGTTCACCGCTATTTCCCCTGTTCCTAGTAATAAGGTTTAAATAGTAATCAGCTTTGCATTTTTTGACCAGGTTGTTTACGTAGGATTTTATCTTTTTGTACATGGACCAATGAAATGACGATCTTGATTTAATGGCCTTCCGATGGTGGTAATCTCGGTCTTGCATGGCGTTGCATAACTCTGAATTCATCCAGGGCACGTGTATACCCTTGATTCTAGATTTTTTAATTGGAGCATGTCGATTGGCTGTATCCGTAAATAGTTGGTTCCAAGTTTCAACTGCACTATTGGTGTCCAATTGCTCGTCGACGACATTCCAACATATGTCTCTGAGTTCAGTCAGGAAAGACTCCCTTGAGTAGTGCTTGTACGATCGATACTCTATAACTCTGCAAGGGGCCCGAGGAACACCCGCTTTGATGACACAGTAAATGAGTGAGTGATCACTCAAATCTATGTGAATAACTCCAGAATCGACTATGCGATGATTGTTGTTAACGAACAACAGGTCAATTGCAGTGGATGAGTTCTCGGATATTCTCGTAGGCTTGTCAATAAGCTGTACTAAGTTATGTTGATTTGTAAGTCTAACGAGCTTCTGTTTCAATGGCCTTGATGAGTCAGTATTTGAAGTCAAAAAATTAACATTGAAATCACCAAGTAATATTATCTCAGCTTGTGATGGGAGTAATGATAAAGCGGTGTTGAGATCATTAAGAAAATCGTCCAGTGTTTGGTCTGGGGCTCTGTATATTGTGAATATAATGAGTTTCTTTGCTTTAGGACGAGTAATCTCAACTACGCATGACTCAATGTTAGTGTTCTGTAAGTCACTTCTTGATCGATAGGGAATGCCATCTCTAACAAAAGCGAGCGTACCTCCACCAGGTTTTCCATTCCTATCCTGTCTGGTAACTGTATAACCAGGGACATAAATTTCGTTATCAAGAATGTTCGGGTGAAGCCACGTTTCAGACATTGTGAGTACGTCAAAGGGCTTCTCTTTCAATAAAAGTCGCACAGAATCCATCTTGTTGATGATACTTCGGACGTTCAGATGACCGACTTTAAGACCGCGCGAAGTAGGAAAGTCAGCAACTGACGATCCGTTAGTAGATGGGCCAGGGTTTGGAGATACATCGTTAGACAGACAGATTAATAAGATGGCCAAGGAAGATTTCTGAACCAGGCGGCATCCACACAGTAGTAGTGTTGAGGTAGATCTCATTGTAGTCTTTTTGGGGTGAGTTGAGGGAACAGAGCCATAGGTGTTTGGACGAGAGACTTCACAAACGGCATAGAAAATTTGACAGTCATTGCGCCTGGAACTGTTGGAGTGCTTCAGGTTTGAGAAACATAGGTACAAGACGAGGATGAGTAACACGTGGCGCAAAGCACTTCCATTCATCATGCTGTCACTCTGCTGACGTTGTTATAGTAGTAGCCGTTGTAATTTACAGCGCGCGCCACAAGGACGGTTATGATCGAGCTCATGGAATGTTTTGAAAATTTAAAATGTAACGAAAAGAGAATGATAATAACAATCAAAACCGTTGCAGTATAATGAAACCGATAATAATAATAAATAGAGATGGAAAACAAAAGGAAAAACAAACAAAAAAGATTGCAAGAACGGTTATGTTCTTATGCTCTTCCAAAATTCAAAATGTATGAGAAATAAACGAAACAAAAAATGATCGTATGATATGACTAGTGAAAAACCCTAACCCTACTATACTGAGAAGAACAATGAAGCTAATTAATGATTACAAAAGTAGAAGGGAACTGAGTGTCGCAGTGTGAGGATGAACTAACTGTAGTATGAGAAAGATAATAACGGGAAAGGGAAGTAATACGTGAACGAAAATGCACTAGTATAATGAAAGTAAAATGACTGAAGAGTAAAAGTGGGAAAACAAGAATGAGAAAGATAATAATAAATAAAGACAGAAATGTAAACGATTTTAAGGCAGTGTACTATGTCTTAAACAGTGTATCAAAAAATCAAGAGGGCAATTAATGAAGAAGAGAAGATAATTATATAAGTAAAACAGCTAGAAGGTACCGACTACCGATCGGAAATAGAAAACTGAATTTTAAAGATGAAAAATATGGAAAAACACTAACAAAATACACGAGATACGTAAAACTAACCTTTAGACGTAGAAGTACGAGCTGAAGTTAAGAAAAAGTAAAGAACTGTAGCAGAAAAAGTAAAAAATATTGGAGAGCTGAAAAAGACCATAACCGTCCACCATTAGCTCGCGCAATATCGACGAAGTACATTCATTTTGCAGTTAACTATTTTATTTATTGTAATTGCGATTTGGTTCTACATGTATTACGGTGTAATAGGTACTTAATAGACCGATGTACATGTAGCTTGTACATTTTTTGTCCCAATTCAGATCATGTGCCAGCCCCAGAGGATCCAATGCTTTGTTTTCCAGTTAGAGAAATGTGTACATTTCCTCTTGGGATACCGTGAGAAAAGAAAGAAAACATTACTCAAGGGAAAAGTCAGCTGACCTGAATGGTACAACAAATGTACAAGCTAAATCAGTCTATTATTGACTGAAGGCGGGCCGGACGGGAAAATATTTGGCTTGAGGTCATGACGTAAAGACCGAGCACACCAACAAATTCACAGATTCAACTATTTTCCCGTTCGGCCCGATCTTACTTAGTCGATTAGTTTTTATCATATGACCACTTTCAAATACCCACCCACCCCTCCCTTGGATATGCATCGTTTTATTAATGATTAACCATTAAAGTTAGGGTGAAGTGTGGGGGAGGGGTGGGGTTTCCCAGAAACCGTGATTGATCCAAATTGAGCAGGGCGGATGGCTTTTTCCCGGCCCGTCACGTCAAACAGGTACTGTCCCCATCACGTGACTTTTGTAAATGGTTTTGAAAGGAGAGTGCGCGCGGGGCCTTATGGGTAATATGATAACTTGGCTTCTCCATTCAGCTGTGCTATTTATTTATTACGTGTTTGATTCAGTGTACCCTGGATGCCAGAGGTTCTACTGCCCCCTCTAAGGCATTAGAACCTCTGACATCCAGGGTAGATTCAGTGCAAACTCTCTTAGATTGTTCACTTGTTTTAGCTAACTGATAATACAGAAATTGCTCACCCGTGATTTCTAAATCTATGTTACTCTACCATACTATCCCTAACAATGGCCCTAAAATAGATATGGAAACCGTCGGCAGTTCCTGTATTTAGCCTTTGGTTGTTTCGAGTTGGCGCCACGTTGGGTAGGAAGCTAAGAGCAAAATATCAAATGTCACTATCAATCCCTCTCTAAAGAGAAAATGCAAAGACCACAATTCATGATCGTTTCAGTCTATGAATGCCTTGTTATCTTATGTTTCATTTCCTATCTGAGAACTTTAACCACTAAGCTAAATGGGTACAGGGATATCTCATTGAATTTTAGACTTCAACTGACGTTCATGTCGTTTGTTGATTGACATTGCATGACGTTCTCGCAATAAGCATTTCAACGAAGTGAGCATTACTGCGTGTAGAATCTCACTTCCATTTACAAAAAAGCGTCAGATACATATATCGCTTTGCCATATTCATATTTACATGCATATAAGAATAAGATGGCCATGATAATATACTAAATTAAATGCACACGCTTATCAATTATTTTGCCAGATAAACCTAATGAATAAATGGTCAACGCTACAGCTGTGCATCAATCTAGTTATGGACGCACATGTTTGGCAAGACCGACCGACTCCAGCTCATTGAATAATGGTCAACGAATGGCCATTAACCAATAAGAACTCGTGCTTTATCGTGTTTGTGTGTTTATTATCCGTAAATTTAAAACACCTTAATATTATTTTGAAAATGATTATATCGGGTTTTAGTATAAACCAACTAGTGGACTATTACAAATCCTGCATTCTGATTGGCTACCCTACTATAGGTCTATTTGTGATAGCACATGTTTTCAACTTCAATTTGTTTCTTTCTATTATTTTCTACTGTCCGACTAGTTAGTTTATACTAAAACAATTAGACCTCTCGCCCTCATGGGCTACGAGTTAAATATCCCACTCGGCTGCGCCTCATGCATGGGCTATTGACTCGTAGCCCATTCGGGCTGCCGGTCTAATTGTTAAATATATTCTACCGCGGTTGAAAAATAGAGGGTGTTGAATGAGATGTAATCAAGACTGACTTCGTTTTGATTTCTTTGGACGGACCTGTTGTCTCAGTCTCACAGCCTATAAACCTGAGCACAGGGCTTTCAAAATCTTTTAAAGATAAAAGTAGATCAGTGGCCAACATAGAAAGGTAGGCGGCAGTGTGAACATGAAGGACCCATTCTCACTAGATTCAAAAGTCAAATCTAGGAAAAATAGCCGCCTACACAGAAGCAACCGGAGCTTTTGAAAGCCCTGTGAGCACAACTTTGACATGATATTGCTTATTCGTCAGAAAATGTAAGTATATACAATATATATAAGTCACACACATCGTATAACAGTTTTTCGAATGGGTCAATTGGATCACTGTCGCGTTATCACTTCAAAATTTTAGTTTCCGTTAGGGCGACCTATGGACCCAACAAAAAAGATGAACACTTACAAATCACTAAATAGTCGGGGTGCTGTCAACAAGTCACTAATATATCATGCCTTAGACAGCCTTTGATGGCAAAAAGGTTCCCTAAAGTGGCAGTGCTTGTCCTTTTGCCAAAACGTCATACCAAGGAAGGTACATAAATGTCTTCATTTTTAACATGTTGCCCTTCACATTGTCCTATTATTACCAGGGTGTTCTCGTGTGTATTAATGAATCTTCATCTCACTGTATATGATGTTGTGCAATAGGATAGTTGTGCAATTAGGAAGGTATAATATCTTCATTGTTAACATCTTACCCTTCACATTGACACTGTCCTATTATTACCAGGGTGTCCTCATATGTATTAATGAGTCTTCATCTCGCTGTATATGATGTTAGGATAGCTGTGCAATTAGGAAGGTATAATGGCTTCATTTTTAACAACTTGCCCTTCACATTGTCATGTTATTACCAGGGCCGTGTCCTCGTGTGCATTAACGAATTTTCATCTGGCTGTATATGATGTTAGGATATTTGTACCACTTCGGGATATTGGTGTTTAGGTTTGATTGACCACAATGATTAAACCACCATCCTGCAGTTCGAGTGCATCGCCCACCCGCCCATCCATCGTTGTCGTTATCTTTCGTGCTAAACGGAAAACCCTTTTGATTATGCAATGGTTCAGCTAACCCATAAAAGGAGTTCAGAAGATTCCCCGACACATACACGAGGTCCAGTCGGTACTCATCGTCCTTATCAGAAATCTTAAAGCTTCTGTACACTATGTAACCATTGGAAGCCCCGGTGGCTCTTAATTCTATACGAAGATGTACATCTTTACGAGTCAGTCGATAAATATTGTCAAGACCAATCCAAAACTCGTTTGACAAGTTACCAAAACCTGTTACATAATCAGCCCATTCGCGAGTGAAGCTAAAGGAGAATGGGGAGAATCGTCGTTGTAGTAGAGCCCAGCCTCCCCCGTCTGTGGTCTGGTCACAGTAGGTGGTTATGGTACCATTCCCATCGGGATCAATGCGTTCGATTGCACTCGTCGTTGATCCCGAGGTTTTCCATTCCGTGCAACTTTTGGCTAAAATAGGAGAGAGAATAAGACTGTAATTCTAACTAACCGTTTAATATCGTAATAGGCCCTTTGCAGCTAACAAATCACGTGGTTGTACTGGAGCGCAAAACAATTATCACTTCATTTATTTATAGGCCTTGTACGAGATCGGTATTGATATTAGCAAAACCTGTTTGTAAATGCTATTTTCCACCTCCAATCGATCGTCGATCTTTCTAAAACAGCGTTTTTAAAGATAGCTTGCTCTCCAGTATCCATGGCAACGTTAACGTCTTTCCCATGGGGATCACGAGCTCAATTCATTCGTAAATGAAGTATTGTATCAGCACGTGACTGTTAGCTGCAAAGGGCCTATTGACTTTAACCGAAATGATGAAAGGACTGGGTTGTAATGATATGTACAGTGCATTATGGGTAGTGCTAGCCAAGCTCGAAAACAAAACAAGAAGAGACTCGGTTATGGTCGTTTCTCTCAATTCAAGAAACTAGCCTACAATTAAATATTGATTATTACTGAGACCTTCATATATGAATGTATCTAGACATGCGTATTGGAAGCATTCATAAGCATCCTGAAGCATTTAAAACCCTGAACCTGGCAATAACAGGAACTACTGAAGTTCATTGTTCGAGGTTAATCGTATCGCAGGTGTCGTTAAAGAATTGTCATATCATCATGCACTTTACCACTTGGAAATACTACTGCCAACGATGGTATAGTTTATCTCATGCTAATGAGACAACCGAGGAATTGTTTCTGAAAATACGAAGTCCAAGCACTACGGCAAAGCTGTTTTTATATTTAATATTACAGAATTTCGGCTGACTAAACCAACCTTCAGGTAATAGATGTCACAAGTGAAGAGTTCTAAGGTAAGGAAATCTATAAATTGCGGTGAATTTCATAATAAAAATTGCAGAAACGGGAACTGACGTAGACTGTAACTTGAAGTAGCAAACATACACTAGGCTTCATCCTGAAATAGGCAACATGGATGGGTATAGGAAACGCTAAGATACAATGCACGTTAACGACAGTGGCCTGCTTTTAGGGCACACAAATTATAAAACAAACATAGATTACCCCACCCACTCCCACTACCACCCCCCCCCCCCCCCCCCCCTCCCCCTCCCCACCGCCCCCCAGCCATATTTCGATCGACTTAGAAGAATGTACCCACCTACGATAGCAGTCTCGCAGAGCTTGCCGGTATATCGATGGGAGCAGCTACACACGAATCTGCTTTCGTTACATAAGTTACGACAGATACCTCCATTAAGGCAAGGGTTACTGTGGCAACCAGAATCTACCTGAGTAAGTAAAATTGTGTTAAATGTGGTCATTCAATTAAGTCTGCCTGCGTTAATCCACTGAAAATGCGCTGTGATCTTTAGAGAAATGTGAAGTTATGCAGTTATCTTAAAAGAAATGCGCAGTGATCTTAAAGAAATGCGCTGTGATCTTAAGGCCTTTTCAGACATGCGAAGTGATTTTCAGAGACACTGATCTTTAGAGGTTTTAAAAGACTTTAATTGTGCAATGGCTTCGGACTTGCGGGGTGATCTTTACGAAACGCGTTATTTAAACGGTGCTTATAATATTCAATTAATAATAATACTTTATTTATATATTGCAATTTCCATACAAATGTACGATGACACTTTACAATATTACACTCGTTCTCAATAACACGTGCAGGTTCGAAACGAAACTCCTGACTTCAAAGTCGTTTCTGGTGGGTGTCAATCAAACGGTTTCCATGGAGTTTGAAGTGAACCGTTGTGTGAGTATAAAATTCGGGAAACTAGCATTTTATAAACATGGCAAAGTCTTTCCCAAAGTCGCTTAGATGGAGAGTAATCATGCTTAGAGCCAAGGGTTTGCAAAATAGGGAAATCACATAAACTTTATGTGTGAGCGAGCGGTTTGTGTATAAGATCAAAATAGGGAAATCACATAAACTTTATGTGTGAGCGAGCGGTTTGTGTATAAGATCAAAATAGGGAAATGACATAAACTTTATGTGTGAGCGAGCGGTTTGTGTATAAGATCAAAATAGGGAAATCACATAAACTTTATGTGTGAGCGAGCGGTTTGTGTATAAGATCAAAATAGGGAAATCACATAGACTTTATGTGTGAGCGAGCGGTTTGTGTATAATATCAAAATAGGGAAATCACATAAACTTTATGTGTGAGCGAGCGGTTTGTGTATAAGATCAAAATAGGGAAATCACATAAACTTTATGTGTGAGCGAGCGGTTTGTGTATAAGATCAAAATAGGGAAATCGCATAAACTTTGTGTGAGCGAGCGGTTTGTGAAAAAGAAATCTGATTGTTTATATAGCTTCAAAGGTCTTGGAAAAATAATTATGGTTATTTTTATTCATCCAGTTGCAGATATGCTCCTTATAAGAGGTTTTATCGAGCAATACCCTCGAGCTCTACCTCGACGAGCTCCAGGCATGGATACAACATTCGACAGGGCAAATATATTTTTTTAAACGGATTATCGGCAATGCTCTCCACTCTCGACTGACATTTCGGTGAGGAATTCAAGCAAATAACAATCGATTTTCGGCTTAGTATCCGCCATATCTCTACCTATGTCGCCTCAAATTACTTACGATTTCGTTGACCTCCTACACTATTTATGTTTCCTCCACATCTGGGAGTTGTATGGCGACGTTTTATTTAGCATGCAGACCAGTGTTGCCATAGAAATATAGTTGAGTGACATCCACCAAATTGACGTTTTCCGTTGGAAATTCAATTTCGAACCTGCACGTGTTATTGAGAACGAGTGTAACTGAATGATACAAATATTAATATTCTTAAATTAATGATAGTATTTCAATACATATCTTAAAGAAAAGTAAAATATAAAAAGCATCCTTAAAGAGATACATTTTAAGGTTCTTCTTAGATATATCCACAGTTGCACTGGCCTTAATCTCAAAAGCAAGGTAATTCCATAAATTGGGGGCACAACAGAAAAAGCTCTAAAACCATAATATTTCAGAAGATATGGCGGTGGTGGCCTTAACAACAACTTCGAAGGCGTGCGTAAAGTACCTGGTGGACCATTTTTACGATCCCGACCATATAGGCGAATCTTTGGTAAGCCACTGGCCTACGCAAGCAGAGCATTGACACCTACAAAGCGCAACTACGCCCAAATTGAAAAGGATCTCCTGGCGATAGTGTTCGCCAGTGAGAGATTTCACCAGTACACGTACGTATGGTAGAGCCGTAGTTGTAAAATCTGATCACAAACCCTTGGAGACGATTTTCACCAAGTCTCTCATCTCAGCACCAAAACGATTAAAGAAGATGTTAATGAGGCAACAAAAGTACAACCTAATATGTCTGTTACAAAAGAGGGAAAGAAATGTATCTAGCAGACACTTTCTGAAGTATACTAGATTGGATTCGAGAGTGAACCACTTACTAGTGAATGAAGACACAGCTAAATGGTTCCACCAAGAAACCAAGAATGATGAAGTCCTACAAGCAGCCAAGACAGTCATACAGTCCGGCAGGCCAGAGGACAAAAGAACATTGTCACCAACTATGGCAACCTACTTTCATATACGTGATGAACTAGTGGTACAAGATGGACTGCTATTTAGAGAAGGCCGGCTAGTGGTGAGTATCTATTAAAACCCTAAGGAGCAGTACATGTACGCTTCAACAGCAGTCTAGGGATGCCCTTCGTGTGCTCAACCATTACACCGTGTTCAAGTGATAAGTTCACAATCCTAGTAATTGCAGGGGGCTGAGCAAATCAATGCAGCCCTTCAAAATTGATGCAGGGATAGGGTCCAGGTCACAGGTTTCGTATCCGTTGCACCAATAACTGCTCGGTCGTGACTGATTTAAATTCACGAAATTTAGAGCCGCAGCAGCCGGTGTCAGGAACCGGATTACCAACCCAACCCTTTCTGGTTCCTAGATCATCCCTTATTTTTGATAACTTCTCTGAAAAGAAGTCTGCAAATGCATTAGCTAGTGTTCTAGTACTATCACAGTAGTTTGTTTTCAGCCCGACGATGTTGCAGCTTATTGGCAGTTTTGAAAAGAGCCTTGGGATCTGATTGTTTTTTCTCAATCAAAGTATCATAGTTCATTAGGTGTACGCACAAGTGCAGTAGCTACCGGTTTTAAGGGCCACCTCATCAAAAAAATACAAGGCCAAACAGGGAATTTTCGTCTCAAAGTGTACGCACGTGCGTATATGCGTACAGGAAGCTACGCCCCTGTTTGGATTTAAAGAAATACTCGTTCACAACGTTACACTGTTCGACATAAAGTTATCTATCCACTGTAAGTCCTGATACCTGAGTGTGGAGCATTGGACAAAATCTATTTTCAAACTAAGCGATTTACCATCAAACTCTCTACTCTCTATCAAGGACCATTTGTACAGCAGTCAACATTAATCGTAACCATGTCATTCCGGCTAGGATATTATACCTACTTCTTACAAGTTTATGTTGTTTTAATCTGAGCCCATTTTTATTGCCCCATTTCAGATATGTCACGTATATCGCTTTCCTTTATTTCTTGTTAACGCACGAGAAGATACTTTAATAGCTGATAAACGCTACATGCAACAGAATGGGCCGCCATGTTGGCTGCTACAAGAACAAGGTAACCTGGCCTAAACGATCCTAGCATACAACGCGGGCGTAGCTAGAGCCCAGTCTTAAATGGGACAATAATACAGACACGTGTAGCATTCACATGGAAATCTCTTGAAGAAAGGAATTTCCCACAAAGAGTTTGAGATGGGCAAAACAAACAGGAAAAGTGAAAGGGTCTATTAGCTCTTGCCTCAAAATTAGTAGTATCACCTGCCCGCGCGGGAAGAAGTCTGGTAACAATGGTATCAGAGCGAGGCCAGTTGTCCCAAAGATCGCAAAATTGGAGCCGGTCAGAAATGTCTTACTTTCTGTCATACAACACAGTCTGCCATGCACCTTATTCATACTTCATGCCCACGTGGTAAGAAGTCTGGTAACAATGGTATCAGAGTGAGGCCAGTTGTACCAAAGATCGCAAAATTGGAGCCGGTCAGAAATGTCTTACTTTCTGTCATACAACACAGTCTGCCATGCACCTTATTCATATCTCATGCCCACGTGGTAAGAAGTCTAGTAACAATGGTATCAGAACGAGGCCAGTTGTCCCAAAGATCGCAAAATTGGAGCCAGTCAGAAATGTCTTACTTTCTGTCATACAACACAGTCTGCCATGCACCTTATTCATACTTCATGCCCACGTGGTAAGAAGTCTAGTAACAATGGTATCAGAGCGAGGCCAGTTGTCCCAAAGATCGCAAAATTGGAGCCGGTCAGAAATGTCTTACTTTCTGTCATACAACACAGTCTGCCATGCACCTTATTCATACCTCATGCCCACGTGGTAAGAAGTCTAGTAACAATGGTATCAGAGTGAGGCCAGTTGTACCAAAGATTACAATAATGGAGTCGATCAGAAATGTCTTAGTTTCTGTCATACAACACAGTCTGCCATGTACCTTATTCATACCTCATGCCCACGTGGTAAGAAGTCTAGTAACAATGGTATCAGAGTGAGGCCAGTTGTACCAAAGATTACAATAATGGAGTCGATCAGAAATGTCTTAGTTTCTGTCATACAACACAGTCTGCCATGTACCTTATTCATATCTCATGTCTACGTGGTAAGAACTCTGGTAACAATGGTATCAGAGTGAGGCCAGTTGTACCAAAGATTACAATAATGGAGTCGGTCAGAAATGTCTTAGTTTCTGTTATACAACACAGTCTGCCATGTACCTTATTCATACCTCATGCCCACGTGGTAAGAAGTCTAGTAACAATGGTATCAGAGTGAGGCCAGTTGTACCAAAGATTACAATAATGGAGTCGATCAGAAATGTCTTAGTTTCTGTCATACAACACAGTCTGTCATGTACCTTATTCATACCTCATGCCCACGTGGTAAGAAGTCTAGTAACAATGGTATCAGAGTGAGGCCAGTTGTACCAAAGATTACAATAATGGAGTCGATCAGAAATGTCTTAGTTTCTGTCATACAACACAGTCTGTCATGTACCTTATTCATACCTCATGCCCACGTGGTAAGAAGTCTGGTAACAATGGTATCAGAGCGAGGCCAGTTGTCGCAAAGATCGCAAAATTGGAGCCGGTCAGAAATATCTTAGTTTCTGTCGTACCGCACTGTTGTGCTCTTTTGTGTCATAAGGAAATCCGCCGGCCTCACTCTGATGTCTTTAGGGAGCAGGTCAAAACACATGCCCCAGATAGGGACCCATTTTTTTCAACAGACACAGCTGTCAGCGCAGGGTACCACCCCCATCCCCATTTTTGACCATCTATTTTCTATTCTGGGGGCCTTGGTGGTAATTGTAACAGAAAATGAAATGATAACGTAAGACAAAACATGCAGTGCATTTGTTTATAGATTATGCCTTTTAGTTTTGAAGATATTTAAGAACAAATTGTTTTTAATATTGAGTTTTCTCTCCAGAGGAGATGGCTGGCAGCAGCCCTCATCCCCCTACCCCAAAATGTGTCCGTCGAGAGGGCATGTGTTTTGATCTGCTCCCTTATCATAAGGTTGCGCAATCTTCGAAATTCACGAGCACGATGAAGTCGTTCTGAAATACTTATTATATAACTAGACTAGTTGGCTAAACTGTATGGTTTCATATATTCAAATAATCAAAGGCTTATTCTACATTTTGTCAAATGTACCTACCCCAACAGCTTCGTAAAAGTGCCATCCGAGAATATATTGGTAGTCTGCATTACAGGCCGTTTTTCTTGTTTTGTCATTCAACTGGCATTCAAATCTGTACTTCGTATTTCTTAGGTTGTACGACACACATCGGGTGTTTCCCAAACATTCAAAACTGCACTCGATGGCGTTCTTTTTACTAATGCTGCTTATCACGTGACTCACTAGCGCGTGATCTGCAAAGTGAGAGAAGAATTTAGGAAAGCAATCAATGTATAAATGTAGGGTAACTAGACGATGCATATTATGCCTCACTAAAGAATATAGAAATGAGTTGGCAGACCTTGTAAGCAAGTTGAGTGCGGACAATCATATAAATGAGTTACTAAAAAGGCAAAGTAGATTAATTTTCTAAATGATCGGTGAAGTTATCGTCAGAATTCTGTCCACCGAAAGTTTACAAAAGTTCATTTCTACCAGCCTACTGATTAGACGTCACTTTATAACTTATAATAACAATATTATGTTATTTCCAAAGGGTTGCTGTCATTTCCAAATTTAATCTCCAGTGAACGCTAATCGAGAATTGAACACGTTTTTCAACACACCTTTGAACGGTCCATTAAACAGACCCGACCGATAATACGGAGTACGGCTTAGTGTTGCATACGCTGTGTGTCTCCAAATCAGCAAACTGAACATAGCCACAAGAAGACGCTTTCCTTTATCCATCTTTAGCTGAAAAGCAAAACAACATTTACACTCGTCTCAATTTTAACTTGTGCTGCGCGCAAGCGCATAAACGACTTATTTGGATAGGTGATTCAGTCGGTGGTATATGAACAATCATCCAATGAGCGGCCAAATTGGCTATTTGTTTGACAAGGTTAACATCAGAGGCTCATCTCTCTCTCTCTCTCGCTCTCTCGCGCCCTCACCATTGGGAAGGAATTAAGAGATCTCTGCCAGCAGGGAATTGCAATCGTTGCGAAAAGTAGAACTTGGTCATCTACTTCATGAGCTTCTAAGGAGAGGAATCGCTCACTTAATTCGTTCATGAAATGGCAATATAAACTAACTAAAACCCTAACCTGAACCATAAAAAAACCTAACCGGTCAGTAAACAAGATCTCACCCACCTAGAGCTAGGGTTCTCAAGAGAATGGTGAGGTAAAACAAAATGAGAGATTTTCTGGAACTATATTGAACCCCGCTCCTCCTACTCGTAAGATAAACGTCACAACCACTACACTAAACAACCATCGTTACTCAATTTTTAATTTTTTTAAACCACTGCTAATCTACGTATTTTTAGCCAATCAGAATGAGTGAGCGATTCCTCACCTCAGGAACTCTGATCTACTTCGTTCAACGCTCGCTTGAAATTCGGTCCTAAGTTTTATTAAGTTCTGTATACATGTGTATAAAAGATGTTTAATGCCTGTTTTCCGAAATGAAATGAAAAAAGAACAAAACTTGAAATTACGTATATATAATATGATGTATATGTGTCAAGTATCTGAAAACGGAATAAGACAATAACTTCAAGTGAAAAACAGGAACATATTACTCTACAAGCTAGTTCAAAAGAAATACATAGAGGTGAAAATGAGTTTCTTGTAGGGAGTGGTTTGAAGACTAATCGTCGATAAAGATAAATGTATTTTGAATGTTAAGACCTGGAAAACGTGGAAATGTTATTGCATAAATATTTGTGAATTTAGTGTTGCTTCGGTAAGCAAAGGTGAAACATTTTTATTAATTGATATATGATAATTCGGAGAGGTGTAGTATATTTCGCAACCGGGCAAATCAGGACACGAGGAAACATCGTAGTCGGAGAGCATCAACAGGCTGAGCCCAGCTATGGAGGTCTCTGAGGGACTACGAGTTAACGTTCTTATCCGAGAAGACATGAAGGTTTAACCAGTTGCAGTTCGAGAAAAAATATTTCGCAATGGCAGCATATTTCTCTCTCTCTCGCCGTTGAGAAAGAAGAGATCTCTGCCAGCAGGGAATCGCAAATGAATAGAGGGGAAAGCGAGCTGTTTCAAGGTATTGGTGAATCTGCTAAAAAAAGTATGAAACATTATTGCGCAAACATTGTGTGATTTTCAGTTTTGCTACGGTGAGTAAACGGGAACCATTTCAAGTGCGGAGCTAAATTTGCTTCCGCAAAAGAGCACATTTCGCAACCGGGCAAACGAGGAAATATTTTAGTTGGAGAGCCTCAACAGGCTAGGCTCACCGAGAGGCTCAGGCCTCAGGTCTAACCATTTGCAGTTCGAGAAAAACTTTATTTCGCAAAGACATATTTCAACGCAAATGCATATCGCAGGTGCTTTAGCCGGTTCACATGTTAGCAGACTGTGCAATACTGTTATCGTTCATAGCTCTTCGAGTTTTTATTAGAAATATTGTTTCAGCTCGCTTATGGATAAACCAAACCGGAATCCCAGTGCTTTGGATGGCTGGTTTGCTGCGACTTCTCTTTGGCTAAATGTCGTCGCTTTCGCCTTCTACTTGTCCTTGATATATCTCAGGCTGCTTTTTTATCTTACATCGCTTGACAACACTTTCTTTTCGCTAGGTTTCAGTTAGATTTTGCCATGATAGCTAACAGTCTAACCAGATCGTTCGGTGAAACTAGCAACGCAGTACTGTATGTAAGAATGTAAACCCAGGTAATACGAACCATTTCATTGCCCGCGAATTCTTGGTTCATTCACAACAACCCCAGGGGTCCTGTGTTTCATTGGCTTGTTAGGTTAATGTATCAGTCAATTTCAAACCCGTGCATCCCCCCATGCCCGGGCCACCCACGGGCATTTGATCAGAGGCTTGCTCCCGAGGGTGGGGAATTTGACGAGTATCTAGGCCTTCAGGGGCGGGCATTTGACAAACAGTGGGGGTAGGGGGTGGGGCATTTGATCGGTGTTTAAAAAATACATTCTGTCTGTCTACAAATTCGCATCGCTCGCGTCGAAATGGAGAACGTGCGTGTCTTCGAAGACTTCCAGGATAAGGATTGCGCATTTGTAGAGGCCTGGTTTGAAAGAGTGAACATGCCAAATTTGAAGGCCACTTTCAGAGGTAAATTGTTTATGTTTAAACCTACAAACTACTGTATGTTGTTTTCCTTTGCTTCGTGAACTTTGACCGACTGCGTGATATTAAGTGCGTGACATTTATATACTTTATAATATATAACGTGAGTCAGTTTTGCGGTGAGTTTTGCTGCGACCCTAGACGGCGCGTGAGTTAAAAACATAATTATTATATCGGTAAATTTCAAACCATTACGTTTATTATAAAGTATATAACGGGAACCAGGAACGATCGAGCCGGTAGAAATGATTGTTCTCATCCCTGACCGGTTGAAGGTGGTTTTCACCGTCGGTGTTTCCTGTGAATTGCTTGGGTCAGAAATTGTCAATAAAACAATGATTTCATTTATTTGTCAATAGGCTTTGCCTTGCCTTTATCGAACAATCCGGTCCCCGATGGTGTGGCATTTGAACAGCCTGGATGAAAAACTGGTGGGGCATTTGAACAGTTTTTCTGCCTTGATCGAATCTTTCTCAAAATGTTCAAATGCCCGTGGGTGGCCCGGAGGTGGCCCGGGGGGCCATGCACGGGTTTGGAATTGACTGATACATAACATATTGACAGAACCTTTGATGAAGTGTGAACTCGCTGTAAAACTTCCGAAGCTAAAAACTCTGACTTCATTTACTTGCCTATTCCCTATCTTTGAGTGAATTATACGTGTCTTAATTATTATTGAATCCTTGCGAATGATGCGAAACTTGGCCAAAAGATAGATATACTATCAAGGAACCAAATCGTGTCGGGCTTTAGCGATGTTTTCGTTATTTCTTTTTTTATGTGGCTTAGCGTCATATAGTTTGGAAAAATTTCCGTCCTCAAACTTCAAGAAGGATTTGCATGCGAACAAAGTAAAATATTAAAAATCCTCGACACACTTTTGGAGGGCTGTTATCAGTTGATTGACATAGTGCACTTGAATGGATCCTATGTACGCGCATAATTCACTGATCTAAACCTCGTCTTTTTTGCGTTTGTTAACTTTTTTGAGTTAATTTAATATACTTTAATAAGCACAAGCGTTAATTTCCTATTTACTGGTTATTTCATGGATTTCTATGGAATACGGGCGAATATTCAGTTCACGAGAAATGTGTATATACACAGTAAGACCCCGCTATCTCGAACTCCCAAGGGAAACGAAATATAGTTCGAGTTAGCGGGGTAAATTTTACAGTAAAACAGTGACAAAATAAAACAAATGGATGTCACAACTTGTTCAAGATAGCGGGGTTTTCGAGATAACCGAGTTCGAGATAGCGAGGCTCTACTGTAATATGAATTTCGAGTGAAATGTTCGCCAGTATTCTATAGAAAACCATGAAACTGACCATTTAATCCTATAAATCGCAAGTTTACGGGAAGATTTATCACGAAAGCAAAGTGACTTACCGGATGATAGACTGCGAATGTCAGTCTCACCGGAAAACCAAACTTTTGAGTGGCGGACGCGTCTGCAGACTAATTATGTATTCAAAATCTTGAATTCTTATTGGCTGATAAAGAAGTGCGCGAAATGTTCTGCATTTTGATTGGCCTTGATCTAGCCATGAAACACCGCTCTGTATTTCATAGAAAAACCATAAAATACTACCCTGTATTTCATAGTAAAGCTGAGCTCTGATTGGCTGAAATATAATATTTATAGGATAAAATAAGGTATGTTACGAAATATTTCGTATAAAGCAAATATTTTTATGCCTAACGCAGGCATTTGGATGTTAAAAGATACTTCTAGATAGCGTAACAAGAAGTTATTCGCATAAATTAAATTTGCCGCAGTAGCACACGGTAGTTTTGATGTTTTTCAGCAAACGAGATGTATGAATACAATCAGGTACAGGAGAAATGTTGTCTTATTTTCTTCTATTTCAAACTATTACAGCTGGAGTTAAATACATTTTTCAACTGAAAAAACGACAACATTAGTATTTAATTATGCTCAGTTACTAACTACTTTCACGAATTAATGGGATAAAATAAACCCAAAACACGATAAATAGAGAAAGTTAATGTTAATACCAATAATTTATTTAAAAAATATATTTTTATTCAAAACACAATAATTCTCATAGGCTACAAGTCAATCTAACCTAATAGCATTCATAAAAATTAAAGGTCTTCATGAATTTATTCGACACAGCAGAAATTCGACGTTTGAACCAAGCTTTAGAGAGGGGGAAATGGAACACAGAAACAACGGCAGATCATTTGTGTCGCGCGTGTACCTTTATCGTATCTGTTACAGATCAACTGAACGGCATTGTCTGTGTTCATACTATCGTCGGCAAATCGGCCACCGATCAAGGGCACCCAACGAGTACTTTTTGAAATTCGTGTGAAACCAGTTGTATGCAGCTCATCTAGCCATTTTAAGGCGCCTACCATGTCTTTTGACGTACTCTAGAAAGCTATTAGCTGTTCGGATTTTCTAGGTGGAAATCGCGTCAATTGAAAATTCTATGGCAAAATATTCCCGGCCTACGAATTTGTTAGTAGTCTAGAATATAAACGAGAATTTTCTAGCCCAAGTAACTTCATGTTTCAAAGTTTTGTGGAGGGACGAATTTTTTAGGGGTTCTTTTTTTCCTTTAGGCAATTGTTTCAGTTAGGCAATGTTTTCCTACCAGGCAATTGATCTTTGGCACGAGATACCTCACCATCTGAAAGACCTCAGTACATTTTCCTTTACCAAAGAAATAAAACATTATTTACTGTCAGAACAACGCCCAAAGAAACTTAAATAGATACGTTCTTCATTTTTAAAAGTCATTAGTTACCTTTACACTAAACATTATTTATTAGTCCCAGTTCCTCTTCCTTGCTGCTTCTTTTATATAAAAAAACAACAACTCAAACTTTAGATAGCTACTAGGGGCTAACTCGAAAACCTCATGGTTCCCTTAGCCTCTAGGCTCAAACAAACATTCTATTTTCCTTTGTCTTTTCCTTTTATAACTTATAATGTATTTTATATCATTCTTGTAATTTATTTTGTGAGCCAATAAAAGATTGTTGTTGTTGTTGTTGTTTCGGTGACCTCCATTTGCTAAAGGTTTATTCTTTCGATATTTAGATGTCAAAATTTCTTAGGGAATGAAAATGTGTTTTCGAAAACTTTAGGTGGCCGCTTCACTAAATGATTTGTGATAATGTTTTTTTTTTTTAATCTAACCAATGTTTTTTTCCGGATCGTTCTGACTCTATTGATCAGACGAATAGGTACGTAAATTTTAGGGGAAACCTCTTAGTCTCCCTTTTCTTCTATAATTTTCTATGGATTGAAAACAAATCTTCTAGCCAGTATTTCAGAAAACAATTTCCTAGGACAATATTTTCAAACCCGAAAATGTTAGGCTAACTTACTCTCCCGAACAGCTTTTTAACCGAAAACTTCGTTGGGTGCCCTTGACCGATAGTCAAACAATATTAATATCGTACCTAGAACGTTAAGTTAAAACAAAAGCTAGTGACAATTTTCTGGGGGGGAAATGTTTGTCAACACGTGCAATTTGCTATAAATCCATGAAATAAATTCGGTCCTAAGTTTATTAACTTCTATATGCGTATAAATGTTGTTTAACGTTTGTTTTCCGAAATGAAATGAAAATAAAACAGAACTTGAAATTACGTATGATGTATGTGTCAGGCTGGCTGGCTGGGATTTATTCAATATCTAAGGATCTGAAAACGGAATAAGACAAAGAAATAAAGGTGAAAACGAGTTTCTTGTAGGGAGTGGTTTGAATAACTAATCGTCGATTAAGATCAATTTCTTTTGACTGATTAAAGTGTAAGACCGAGGAAAAGAGGAAATATATTTATTGCGGCCATATTCGTGAATTTCAGTGTTGCTTCGGTGCCTCAAATGGGAAACATTTGTTGCGGAAGCTAAATTTGCTTTCTGTAACTCATGTGTTTCGCGCGCGGTGAAACGAGGAAACAGCTATTAGCTGTTCAGATTTTCTAGGTGGAAATCGCGTCAACCGAAAATACTATGGCAAAATATTCCCGGCCTACGAATTTGTTAGTAGTCTAGAACATAAACAATAATTTTCTAGCCGAAGTAACTTCATGTTGCAAAGTTTTGTGGAGGGACGAATTGTTTAGGGGTTCTTTTGGATCGTTCTGACTCTATTGAACAGACGAATTGGGACGTACGAATATTTTAGGGGAAACCTATTAGTCTCTCTCTTCTTCTATCATTTTCTAGGGATTGAAAACAAATTTTCTAGCCAGTATTTCAGAAAACAATTTTCTAGGGACATTTTTTACAAATCCGAAAGTTTTAGGCTAGCTTACTCTCCCGAACAGCTTTTTAACCGAAAACTTCGTTGGGTGCCCTTGGTCTTTCCAGACAAAACATGTCTGCCTTTTTTAACAAATATCATTTGTGAGACTTTACTTTTTTCTTCGAATTTATGAGAGTGAAAAAATACGTCTGCATAAGCAAGCTAAACAGATGGCGGTCACGATCATACAGCGAGCATTTTCTTTTTTTTATATAATTTCTCCTCCAATCCTAATTTGGATCAAGTTGTAGAAAATGTCGATAGAAATATTATTTTCATTTGTCCTCCCTATATACGTTCATTGAGTGCACGTTTTATAAAGAGGATTTAAATTATTTATTCAGCGACGTGTGTTGGAAATATATAAAAACATTGCATGGGTATGAATTAGCTTATCCCTTCCAATGGAAACGCTGTCTTACAAGTGCGAACGAAACATTCGACTCCTGCAAAACTTTGTTCAGCGCTACAAAACTTTAAATCAAAGCACCGTCGTCCCAGCAAAGTACCAGCTTTGTTGATTCTCAGCATGTACATGTGTTAATCAAGCTTAAGCTCGCGCCAAAAGTAATTTCATCGTTGAAATCTCTCGTTCACTCGTTCTCTCGGCGTTCTCTCGTTCTCTCGGCGTTCTCTCGTTCTCTCGTTCTCTCGGCGTTCTCTCGTTCTCTCGGCGTTCACTCGTTCTCTCGAATCGGAAGATAGTTGCAGCGATCTTCTCGCGTTCTCGCGTTCTCCTTAAGAGTAAAACTGTGAGATGATATCAGTCGCATATAGCGGCACTTGATCGATTAGACGGAAGTCCTGCCAAGAGATTCGACTCTTGACTACTTTTTACTTTTTATTATAGGAAATTAACGCTTCATGTAATTAACGCGAATTCCAATCATTTGCGTTAATTGAAAGTCGGGATAATTTCGTGGAACGTTAATTTCAGTGCGAGTTAATTAATTTGCGCGCCAGTAATTTTTGTTTTTTGAATCCTAATTCTGAATTATGTCATTTCATTAAAGAATACAAAATTCAACTCGCAGTTTTCTCTATCTGGCATACCGAATGTGTACCATGTTACAAGATTTCAAGTTCCTCATCGGTATCTGACTGTTTTGTTCCGTTCTTTGCTATTAAAATATTGTTCCTGTTCTCATCACGAAAAGTGTTTCCTTTGTCCCATGCATCCGCGTTAATTTCCTTTCGTCCGGAAATGTTAGCTTCTCGTTCGCGTTAATTTCCTTTATTTTGGACGATTTCGCTCTTCCATTCGCGTTAATTTAAGTCGAGTTAATTTAATATACTTTAATAAACACAAGCGTTAATTTCCTATTGCCTGGTTATTTCATGGTATTCTATGGAATATGGGCGAATATTTTACGAGAAATTTGTATATACACAGTAGGACCCCGCTATCTCGAACTCCCAAGGGAAACGAAAAATAGTTCGAGTTAGCGTGGGTTCAAGTTAGCGGGGTACATTTTACAGTAAAACAGTGCCGGACAAAATACAAGGGCACCCAACGAAGTTTTCGGTTAAAAAACTGTTCGGGAGAGTAAGTTAGCCTAAAACTTTCGGATTTGAAAAAATTGTCCCTAGAAAATTGTTTTCTGAAATACTGGCTAGAAAATTTGTTTTCAATCCCTAGAAAATAATAGAAGAAAAGAGAGACTAAAAGGTTTCCCCTAAAATATTCGTACGTCCCAACTCGTCTGATCAATAGAGTCAGAACGATCCAAAAGAACCCCTAAAAAAATCGTACCTGTACAAAACTTTGCAGCATGAAGTTACTTGGGCTAGAAAATTCTTGTTTATGTTCTAGACTATATACTAACAAATTCGTAGGCCGGGAATATTTCGCCATAGTATTTTCGGTTGACGCGATTTCCACCTAGAAAATCCGAACAGCTAATAGCTTTTCTAGAATACGTCAAAATACATAGTAGTCGCCTTAAAATGGCTAGATGGGCCGCAGACAACTGGTTTCAAACGAATTTCAAAAAGTACTCGTTGGGTGCCCTTGAAAATAAAACAAATGGATATCACAACTTGTTCGAGATAGCGGGGTTTTCGAGATAACCGAGTTCGAGATAGCGAGGTTCTACTGTAATTTGAATTTCGAGTGAAATGTTCGCCAGTATTCCATAGAAAACCATGAAACTGACCATTTTATCCTATAAATCACGAGTTTACGGGAAGATTTATCACGAAAGCAAAGCGACTTACCGGACGATAGACTGCGAATTTTCTCACCGGAAAACAAAACTTTTGAGTGGCGGACGCGTCTGCAGACTAATTATGTATTCAAAATCTTGAATTCTCAGTGGTTGATAAAGAAAGGGCGCGAAATTTTCTGCATTTTGATTGGCCTTGATCTAGCCATGAAATACCGCTCTGTATTTCATAGAAAAACCATAAAATACTACCCTGTATTTCATAGTAAACCTGAGCTCTGATTGGCTGAAATATAATATTTATAGGATAAAATAAGGTATGTTACGAAATATTTCGTATAAGGCAAATATTTTTATGGCTAACGCAGGCATTTGGATGTTAAAAGATACTTCTAGCAACCGTAACAAGAAGTTATTCGCATCAATTAAATTTGCCGCAGTAGCACACGGTAGCTTTGATGTTTTTCAGCAAACCAGATGTATGAATACAATCAGGTACAGGAGAAATGTTGTCTTATTTTCTTCTATTTCAAACTATTACAGCTGGAGTTAAATACATTTTTCAACTGAAGAAACGACAACATTACTATTTAATTATGCTCAGTTACTAACTACTTTCATGAATTAATGGCATAAAATAAACCCAAAACACGATAAATAGAGAAAGTTAATGTTAATACCAATAATTTATATTAAAAAAACTTTTTATTCAAAACACAATAATTCTCATAGGCTACAAGTCAATCGAACCTAATAGCATTCATAAAAATTAAAGGTCTTCATGAATTTATTCGACACAGCAGAAATTCGACGTTTGAACCAAGCTTTAGAGAGGGGGAAATGGAACACAGAAACAACGGCAGATCATTTGTGTCGCGCGTGTACCTTTATCGTATCTGTTACAGATCAACTGAACAGCATTGTCTGTGTTCATACTATCGTCGGCAAATCGGCCACCGATAGTCAAACGATATTAATATCGTATCTAGCTTTAGAACGTTAAGTTAAAACAAAAGCTAGTGACAATTTTCTAGGGGGGAAATGTTTGTCAACACGTGCAATTTGCTATAAATCCACGAAATAAATTCGGTCCTAAGTTTATTAACTTCTATATGCGTATAAATGTTGTTTAATGTTTGTTTTCCGAAATGAAATGAAAATAAAACAGAACTTGAAATTACGTATGATGTATGTGTCAGGCTGGCTGGCTGGGATATATTCAATATATAAGGATCTGAAAACGGAATAAGACAAAGAAATAAAGGTGAAAACGAGTTTCTTGTAGGGAGTGGTTTGAATAACTAATCGTCGATTAAGATCAATTTCTTTTGACTGATTAAAGTGTAAGACCGAGAAAAAGAGGAAATATATTTATTGCGGCAATATTTGTGAATTTCAGTGTTGCTTCGGTGACTCAAATGGGAAACATTTGTTGCGGAAGCTAAATTTGCTTTCTGTAACTCATGTGTTTCGCGCGCGGTGAAACGAGGAAACATCACAAATGTTACCGCATGTTTCTTCGTTCACCCAGCCTTCAGTTATTGATGTCAGAAAGTGAAACTTGCATCTAACGAAAAAAAAATACTACTCTTTCTCAACCTTTATTTGGAGGGAAAGAGGTAAATATTTCTCCCTTTTCTGCATCGCATTACTAGGTTTAATATTCGTCAACTTATTTACCTGATATAGTTCTGATATTCCCCCAACAATCGCATAACAGACTAAGGAAGATAACATAAAAATACCAGGCCACTTCAACCAATTTCAGCTCCTACAGTTCTTTCCTTTTCTTCTGGGATTTTTTTTTTCAGGCCTTTTCTAATTTTGATCGAAGATTTTCAGGAACAAACTAAGATCCAGAAGGTTCCACAGTGTCTCGAGCTCTCCTGCAGAGCTGCATGCGATCGGTCTTTCAAGGGCACCCAACGAGTACTTCTTGAAATTCGTTTGAAACCAGTTGTCTGCAGCTTATCCAGCCATTTTAAGGCGCCTACTATGTCTTTTGACGTATTCTAGAAAGATATTAGCTGTTCAGATTTTCTAGATGGAAATCCCGTTAACCGAAAAAACTATGGCAAAATATTCCCGGCCTACGAATTTGTTAGTAGTCTAGAACATAAACAATAATTTTCTAGCCGAAGTAACTTCATGTTGCAAAGTTTTGTGGAGGGACGAATTTTTTAGGTGTTTTTTTTCCTTTAGGCAATTCTTTTCGGTGACCTCCATTTGCTAAAGGTTTATTCTTTCGATTTTTAGACGTCAGAATTTCTTAGGGAATGAAAATGTGTTCTCGAAAACTTTAGGTGGCCGCTTCACTAAATGATTTGTGATAATGTTTTTTTTTTTCAATCTAACCAATGTTTTTTCCGGATCGTTCTGACTCTATTGATCAGACGAATACGTACGAAAATTTTAGGGGAAACCTCTTAGGCTCCCTTTTCTTCTATAATTTTCTATGGATTGAAAACAAATTTTCTAGCCAGTATTTCAGAAAACAATTTCCTAGGAAAAAAAATTTAAATCCGAAAAGTTTAGCCTAACTTACATGTACTCTCCCGAACAGCTTTTTAGCCGAAAACTTCGTTGGGTGCCCTTGGCCGATAGTCAAACAATA
Organism: Actinernus sp. WN-2022; assembly: GCA_030867875.1. Taxonomy (NCBI): domain Eukaryota; kingdom Metazoa; phylum Cnidaria; class Anthozoa; order Actiniaria; family Actinernidae; genus Actinernus; species Actinernus sp. WN-2022. The sequence goes on from JAOWCC010001634.1 coordinate 89,799,980, forward strand.
TTAATATCGTACCTAGCTTTAGAACGTTAAGTTAAAACAAAAGCTAGTGACAATTTTCTGGGTGAAAATGTTTGTCAACACGTGCAATTTGCTATAAATCCACGAAATCAATTCGGTCCTAAGTTTATTAACTTCTATATGCGTATAAATGTTGTTTAATGTTTGTTTTCCGAAATGAAATGAAAATAAAACAGAACTTGAAATTACGTATGATGTATGTGTCAGGCTGGCCGGCTGGGATATATTCAATATCTAAGGATCTGAAAACGGAATAAGACAAAGAAATAAAGGTGAAAACGAGTTTCTTGTAGGGAGTGGTTTGAATAACTAATCGTCGATTAAGATCAATTTCTTTTGACTGATTAAAGTGTAAGACCGAGGAAAAGAGGAAATATATTTATTGCGGCAATATTTGTGAATTTCAGTGTTGCTTCGGTGACTCAAATGGGAAACATTTGTTGCGGAAGCTAAATTTGCTTTCTGTAACTCATGTGTTTCGCGCGCGGTGAAACGAGGAAACATCACAAATGCTACCGCATGTTTATTCGTTCACCCAGCCTTCAGTTATTGATGTCAGAAAGTGAAACTTGCATCTAACGAAAAGAAAAATACTGCTCTTTCTCAACCTTTATTTGGAGGGAAAGAGGTAAATATTTCTCCCGTTTCTGCATCGCATTACTAGGTTTAATATTCATCAACTTATTTACCTGATATAGTTCTGATATTCCCCCAACAATCGCATAACAGACTAAGGAAGATAACATAAAAATACCAGGCCACTTCAACCAATTTCAGCTCCTACAGTTCTTTCCTTTTATTCTGGGATTTTTTTTTTCAGGCCTTTTCTAATTTTGATCGAAGATTTTCAGGAACAAACTAAGATCCAGAAGGTTCCACAGTGTCTCGAGCTCTCCTGCAGAGCTGCATGCGATCGGTCTTTCAAGGGCACCCAACGAGTACTTCTTGAAATTCGTTTGAAACCAGTTGTCTGCAGCTTATGCAGCCATTTTAAGGCGCCTACTATGTCTTTTGACGTATTCTAGAAAGCTATTAGCTGTTCAGATTTTCTAGGTGGAAATCGCGTCAACCGAAAATACTATGGCAAAATATTCCCGGCCTACGAATTTGTTAGTAGTCTAGAACATAAACAATAATTTTCTAGCCGAAGTAACTTCATGTTGCAAAGTTTTGTGGAGGGACGAATTTTTTAGGTTTTTTTTTTCCTTTAGGCAATTCTTTTCGGTGACCTCCATTTGCTAAAGGTTTATTCTTTCGATTTTTAGACGTCAGAATTTCTTAGGGAATGAAAATGTGTTCTCGAAAACTTTAGGTGGCCGCTTCACTAAATGATTTGTGATGTTTTTTTTTTCAATCTAACCAATGTTTTTTTCCGGATCGTTCTGACTCTATTGATCAGACGAATACGTACGAAAAGTTTAGGGGAAACCTCTTAGGCTCCCTTTTCTTCTATAATTTTCTATGGATTGAAAACAAATTTTCTAGCCAGTATTTCAGAAAACAATTTCCTAGGACAATATTTTCAAACCCGAAAATTTTAGGCTAACTTACTCTCCCGAACAGCTTTTTAACCGAAAACTTCGTTGGGTGCCCTTGACCGATAGTCAAACAATATTAATATCGTACCTAGCTTTAGAACGTTAAGTTAAAACAAAAGCTAGTGACAATTTTCTGGGGGGAAATGTTTGTCAATACGTGCAATTTGCTATAAATCCACGAAATAAATTCGGTCCTAAGTTTATTAACTTCTATATGCGTATAAATGTTGTTTAATGTTTGTTTTCCGAAATGAAAATAAAACAAAACTTGAAATTTGGTATGATGTATGTGTCAGGCTGGCTGGCTGGGATATATTCAATATCTAAGGATCTGAAAACGGAATAAGACAAAGAAATAAAGGTGAAAACGAGTTTCTTGTAGGGAGTGGTTTGAATAACTAATCGTCGATTAAGATCAATTTCTTTTGACTGATTAAAGTGTAAGACCGAGAAAAAGAGGAAATATATTTATTGCGGCAATATTTGTGAATTTCAGTGTTGCTTCGGTGACTCAAATGGGAAACATTTGTTGCGGAAGCTAAATTTGCTTTCTGTAACTCATGTGTTTCGCGCGCGGTGAAACGAGGAAACATCACAAATGTTACCGCATGTTTCTTCGTTCACCCAGCCTTCAGTTATTGATGTCAGAAAGTGAAACTTGCATCTAACGAAAAGAAAAATACTGCTCTTTCTCAACCTTTATTTGGAGGGAAAGAGGTAAATATTTCTCCCTTTTCTGCATCGCATTACTAGGTTTAATATTCATCAACTTATTTACCTGATATAGTTCTGATATTCCCCCAACAATCGCATAACAGACTAAGGAAGATAACATAAAAATACCAGGCCACTTCAACCAATTTCAGCTCCTACAGTTCTTTCCTTTTCTTCTGGGATTTTTTTTTTCAGGCCTTTTCTAATTTTGATCGAAGATTTTCAGGAACAAACTAAGATCCAGAAGGTTCCTCGGTGTCTCGAGCTCTCCTGCAGAGCTGCATGCGATCGGTCTTTCAAGGGCACCCAACGAGTACTTCTTGAAATTCGTTTGAAACCAGTTGTCTGCAGCTTATCCAGCCATTTTAAGGCGCCTACTATGTCTTTTGATGTATTCTAGAAAGCTATTAGCTGTTCAGATTTTCTAGGTGGAAATCGCGTCAACCGAAAATACTATGGCAAAATATTCCCGGCCTACGAATTTGTTAGTAGTCTAGAACATAAACAATAATTTTCTAGCCGAAGTAACTTCATGTTGCAAAGTTTTGAGGAGGGACGATTTTTATTTTTTTATTTTTCCTTTAGGCAATTCTTTTCGGTGACCTCCATTTGCTAAAGGTTTATTCTTTCGATTTTTAGACGCCAGAATTTCTTAGGGAATGAAAATGTGTTCTCGAAAACTTTAGGTGGCCGCTTCACTAAATGATTTGTGATAATGTTTTTTTTTTTTCAATCTAACCAAGGTTTTTCCGGATCGTTCTGACTCTATTGATCAGACGAATACGTACGAAAATTTTAGGGGGAACCTCTTAGGCTCCCTTTTCTTCTATAATTTTCTATGGATTGAAAACAAATTTTCTAGCCAGTATTTCAGAAATCAATTTCCTAGGACAATTTTTTTAAATTCGAAAATTTTAGGCTAACTTACTCTCCCGAACAGCTTTTTAACCGAAAACTTCGTTGGGTGCCCTTGACCGATAGTCAAACAATATTAATATCGTACCTAGCTTTAGAACGTTAAGTTAAAACAAAAGCTAGTGACAATTTTCTGGGGGGAAATGTTCGTCAACACGTGCAATTTGCTATAAATCCACGAAAGAAATTCGGTCCTAAGTTTATTAACTTCTATATGCGTATAAATGTTGTTTAATGTTTGTTTTCCGAAATGAAATGAAAATAAAACAGAACTTGAAATTACGTATGATGTATGTGTCAGGCTGGCTGGCTGGGATATATTCAATATATAAGGATCTGAAAACGGAATAAGACAAAGAAATAAAGGTGAAAACGAGTTTCTTGTAGGGAGTGGTTTGAATAACTAATCGTCGATTAAGATCAATTTCTTTTGACTGATTAAAGTGTAAGACCGAGAAAAAGAGGAAATATATTTATTGCGGCAATATTTGTGAATTTCAGTGTTGCTTCGGTGACTCAAATGGGAAACATTTGTTGCGGAAGCTAAATTTGCTTTCTGTAACTCATGTGTTTCGCGCGCGGTGAAACGAGGAAACATCACAAATGTTACCGCATGTTTCTTCGTTCACCCAGCCTTCAGTTATTGATGTCAGAAAGTGAAACTTGCATCTAACGAAAAGAAAAATACTGCTCTTTCTCAACCTTTATTTGGAGGGAAAGAGGTAAATATTTCTCCCTTTTCTGCATCGCATTACTAGGTTTAATATTCATCAACTTATTTACCTGATATAGTTCTGATATTCCCCCAACAATCGCATAACAGACTAAGGAAGATAACATAAAAATACCAGGCCACTTCAACCAATTTCAGCTCCTGCAGTTCTTTTCAAGCCTTTACTAATTTTGATCGAAGATTTTCAGGAACCAGAAGGTTCCACAGTGTCTCGAGCTCTTCTGCACAGCTGCATGCGATCAGTCTTTCCAGAAAAAAACATGTCTGCCTTTTTTAACAAATATCATTGATGAGATAAAGATCTGAACAGGTATGGTAGATATTCGGTCATTGTTCTACGAATAAACTTCCATATCCGAAAGGACGTGAATATCTAACAATTTGTAGTTCGAGATCGTAAGAACAGCACCTCCTCCCCTGTTATTTTTAGAATTCTATTTTCGATAAGACAGGAAATCGAAAACAAGACTGCCTCCCGCACGATAGTAGTATAGGAGGCACCGAATTAGCCCCCTTTTTTGGTGTGTTATGCTAATTGTTGGTGCGTTCTCATTAATTCAATGACGTCACGGTTCTATTGTCTTAGACTCATGAATAAAGTGGTGACCTCATGAATAAAATGCGGCGCTCTCATGAATAAAATGCGGCGCTCATGAATAAAGTGGTGAGCTCATGAATAAAGTGGTGAGCTCATGAATAAAGTGGTGAGCTCATGAATAAAGTGCGGTGGTTTCTCATTATCTATTGTCTTAGACTCATGAATAAAGTGCGGCGCGCTCATGAATAAAGTACGGCGCTCTCATGAATAAAATGGGGGTGAATAAATTATCTATTGTCTGGAAATTGAAGTGGAATCTAATGACGGCATAGACGGTGGAGGATTTCAATTTCAGCTATACAGCAGAACCCCTACAGAGGAGGAAGGAGGGAGGAGGGACTAGATATTTGTAGTATAGAACGACATTTTAGACTAGACTACCTAGGTTAAAAATGTCTAGACTAGACTAGAAAATGATAGCTGAAGTATAGTTTTTAGACTAGACTACCTTGGTCATTAATTTTCCTCTCCTCGGTAAAAACACAACTGTCTGTAGCATTTGTCAACAAGAAAAATCAATAAAACATAGGAGGGAGGAGGAGGGAGGATGAGGAGGAGGCAGTCGTTGACGGGCGGCGGGCGTTCAGGGCTTGTGAGTGTTGTTAGTTTCTAGACTAGATATTTGTGGTCTAGAACGACATTTTAGACTAGACAATCTGGGTTAAAAATTTCTAGACTAGACTAGAAAATGATAGCTGAAGTATAGTTTTTAGACTAGACTACCTCGGTAATTAATTTTCCTCTCCTCGGTAAAAACACAACTGTCTGTAGCATTTGTCAACAAGAAAAAATCAATAAAACATAAATCAGTGTAATCTTGTAACACGGTACATTATATCAACCCAAGAACTGAGAAATAAGAAATTTATCAACTCCGCGAGGATAAGGAAAACGAACTGTTTTTGAGATTGAGTAAAAATTTTTTTAATTATCTGGTGGTTTGTTTATATTCGTATGGTAATTATAGTTCAGTTTTAGAGAAGAATTTGCATCACAAGAGTTTTCCTCAAAACAATAGGACTATTGTTTCTATCAAACTGTACTGATGGCCCTTCAGTTATCGTTAATCCCTAAGGACAATAGCAAAGTTGCTCTTATGAGTCATAGTGGATTTACTGTAAAGGTTTATAAATATTCTGATCTCAGAATCACGTTACGAGTGATGGTGAAGGTGCCTCCTATACTACTCACGATAGACCAGCGAGCATTCAACTGGGCTGAACAGGTGGCGGTCACGATCATACAGCGAGCAGTTAATTTGGGGGTTTCTTGGTGTAGCAAGGCACCACATGACGTCATTCTTTCCCTCTCTTGAATATTCATTGAAAAGCACCAATGTTGAGTATAGTGTTAAGGAAAAGGTTCTTACGATTTTAGACAAAATCCTACTCTAGGAGAAACATATAATAAATTAAACTGTTCTAGTTTTAGCCCACGCTCAACACATTCAAAGTTGAGTTACTTTAATTAAATCGTTCTTTTGTTAAAACTCGTTTGGTCACGAGCCTGTATTTACTAAGGTCGCTTTCGATCCATTGACAACATTGAATATAACTCATTTTCCAATAACCTGTTTGTTACAGGGAACTAATTACGTATTGATTATATCTTAAGCTATCGGTACCAAGCGATCCCGACAACAAGCCAATAAGATTTGAGTATTTCTAATTACAGTTCCGTACTTTGTCAGGTACCAAACCCATTGAACTTTCCGTCAATGCAAATTAGTTACAAACTTCAAGTTGGATTTCTATGGAACATATCTAAAGACTCGTATAATGTTTTACGCTCAAACTATGATATTTGATTTCTAGTTTCACCTTTGACATATCTTATTTATGTTGTCGATCGTTTGAAAGATCTTTCTTTCAAGGTCAGTTTTTTCTTTGTTTGGGCCACAACCCTACTTACAATAGGAGTCCATGTAAAGACACCTGTTTGGTTCTCAATAACTATTGTTTGTAAATGACATAAATACAGAACGAATATCTTGTAACATAGTCGAAGAAAGCAGAAACCATGGTGCGCCCATGATTCGTCATGGCCAGTCAATACTCTTGTAAGTTGCCAGTCATTGAGACCAGTAATAAAGTGCGTTAAGATCCAACCTTGGTTGTCGTCACAGCTCTACGAGAATCCCCTCAGCTCAGGAAAACCTTCCCTGACAATAGTGATACACCAGCGCAAGAGGAAGACCTTTCCCAATAATTCTAAGTCTCTAGTCGTTGTCCCACTGTCCCGGGATAACGGGACAACCACTTCGTCGAAATAATTCTAAGTCTCAACACAACGGGACAACAAAATTGTATGCATACTAATGAGTATAGCTGAGAGACCGGGACAACGGGACAACGGGACAACCACTTTGACGAAATAATTCTAAGTCTCAACACAACGGGACAACAAAATTGTATGCATACTAATGAGTATAGCTGAGAGACCGGGACAACGGGACAACGGGAGAACCCGTTGACGAAATAATTCTAAGTACGAAATCTGCTCTAGCTGGGAAACCGGAATTGGTGTGGTGTGGAGTTGGAACGCAGGCTCACACAAACGGCCGGTAATCGAGCCTAGTGCTTTATATATGATGGTGCATTCACGCACTTTAATGGTTCTGGATTTCGCGTGCTTCACGTCTACAACATAAACTTTGCACTCAATTCAAGTCATTCGCAATTTTACAGTTTGTCGTTACCAAAGTTTTCTTAATAAAGCGCGTGAAAGTTTATATAAGCTTAAACCTGTTCAGCTGCCTCCGACTATATACTATACTCGCTACTCGATCGCGAGGTTTTGTTAATAGTTTTCCAATTACACAATTACACGGGATATATTAAGCACTGAATTATTCGTGAACTTAGATGACATTCAAAATACCTACGAGAAAGAGTGGAGAGATTTTGCCATTTCCACGCCGCCGCCATGTGCACTGCCACACTGAAGACAGGCCCGTCGTGCTAAGAAAGGACGTCTAGCAAACTGAACATTACCACGGGCGTAGCCAGCCATTTTCCTCTTTAAGCCCCGAAGGTACAAGCCAAACAAGCGCTGAAGGCGCGAGCTCCTAGATGGGTGTGGGGAATGTTTTTGAAATTTTCAAGCTCTGAAACGCTATTTCTAGCGTTTTCGATGAAATATTCCTCGTCATAATTATATGTTGGGGGTCGATTGAATAGTGCAGTGGTAGCGTATTCGCCGTGCTCACGCAAGGGTTAGAGTTGAGTTTCTAATAAAAGTTATACAAAAATATCGCTGCCACAGCCAAACAAAAAAAATCACCAAAATTCTTGTTAAGCCCGGGCTTAACTTAATTGAGTTACAGTAGAATCACGTTAACTCGCCACGCAATAACAATGACAGTTTCCGCTGGTTTGTTTTTTAAAACAGCAATTCTCGCTAAACTCTCGGTAACTTGCCCTTCTGTGTTTTTAATTACTTCCCATTGTTGTTAACGGATTCTATACTGTATTCGCAACATTATTTGTTGAGAAGTTTAAAAATTTTTATCACAGAATCTGTTTAGTGACAAAGCCATTCGGTTATTTATCTCGGTGAAGCAAGTTAGGTTCAGTAACCAACTGAAACCACTTCCAGTTCGCGGTCAATTCCGACATTTTGAAAGGGGTGCAAACATGGCGCGAAATACAGTGTTTGTATAGGAATCCGGTGCCAAATAATTTCCATAAAATAGAATTTCTGAAATATTGACTGTCTGCAAACTTTATAAGATACCAGGTAAAAGATGAACTGATAATATAATAAATACATATTATTAGGAGCATTATCCTGCGACTCAATGCTTTCAGTTACAGATAACTATAAAAAATATTACAACTATGTACATCAACTTGAGAATGTGGATAAATTATACATAAAATAGTGTTTCTATGGTACATAAAATGATCAATTACAGCAGGAAATGCCACTAAGGAATTTTTGTTTTGATAGTTTGGATTTGAATTGTGCTAATGAGTTGCCTAATGTGTTCTGAAAGTAAGTTCCAGAGCCTAGGAGCCACAACTGAAAACGCTCTGTCACCATAGTTACAAGTACGTGATCTGTAAGGACACGATTAGGCTTATAGAACTCTAAGGCCTACGGCAAACGTCGAACTAGCCATGAACTTAATTCAGTCGAACCTATTAATTTTGAAATAAGCTCATGGATGGTGCGACGTTTGCCGCAATAGAGATCGACCTATTCAATAGGTACGAGTACAGCATGAGGTTCGAGTAGCCAAGTCGGGAATTACGACTCTGGTGCGACTTTACGGCAAACGTCGTTCTTAACACGCGCCGACCTAAATTCATAAATTATGTAAAATAATTAATAAATCATGCAAATAGTATGGATTTCTCCCAAACACTGAAGGTGGTACAAAGGCGATTTCGAAGGCGAAATGGCGGCCTATCGGAAGTGATTGCCGCATGACGCTCTGCCGGAAATGTGTAGTTTGTGCTTTAACGTCACAAAATACATTTGCCTTAAATGCGAAATGCCCTTTCGTAATAAATGCTCAGTATTCGAAAGTAACGAAGACGTGTCTGGCTGGAATGTTGGCAGAAGAACTGGCTATTGCGAATGTAGCGATATAGCTCGCTTTGAAACGCTTCTACCATATGAAGTCAAACCATCCAGAATGTCGTTGAAAACTGCGGCATGATCGACTATCACAGAGGTTTCAATGTGTGAATCGCAACCGCTAGAAACATGGCCAATAACGCCACTTGCAGTGACAACCATCGTCTCCTATACACGGCACCGAGTGCTGTGTAGAACGCCATTCTTCTGTTTGTGTTTTGGACTATCATTTTCCACAGAAAGGCCTTTCTTTAATATATTTGAGCGAGCGCTGTATTTCGCCATATCACTAACCGCGGGCGAAAAGTGAAATGCGCCAGGACATTAGGCGCAAGTGAATTAAGATCGACATAACGGTTCGACGTTTGCTGCCACGTCGGCCCTAAGTCGATCTTCTACCGAACCTATTTTTTAATAGGATCGGCGCGACTTAAGTTCGACGTTTGCCGTAGGTCTAAGAGTTCCGCGATATATGTAGGTGCTAGACCGTGTAGAGCGCCCTCCCTCAAATAAGCTCCCCATCGATTAAGCGTCCCCTTATGCACGATATTCGAAATAAGCGCACCCCTCGATTAATCTTAAGAAATCTCTCGTTCACTCGTTCTCTCGGCGTTCTCTCGTTCTCTCGGCGTTCTCTCGGCGTTCTCTCGTTCTCTCGAATCGGAAGATAGTTGCAGCGATCTTCTTTTATTGTAAAGAATTTTACAGAACTCAAATATTTTTTAAGCTTCACCACTCCAACTGTGGGATTCGGTCAATCATAACCGTTGTCATAGCAACTAGAATACTAATTACTCGTCTGGTCCAATTTAATAAAATATTAATAATACAAAGTATTGATCTCAATTAGAATATAAAAAAACGCTATATACATGTACGGCTTCAAAAGTTATTAGACGACATAGTTTTAATCATATTTTGAAATATTAAAGGGGCTATGTCATGGTACTGCGCATGTATCGAGTAATCGCTCGGTTGGTGGCTGTTAATAGGCAATATTCGTATTCTCACGGACGAGCTGGAACGAACACTCAATGGAGGCTCGTGCGGGGGAATTCGCTAAAAACTATTTAGCATTAGAAAAGATTCCCCCGCATGAGCCTCCATTGAGTGCTCGTTCCAGCTCGTCCGTGAGAATACGAATATTGCCTATTGGATACAAACAGTTAAACTTCCCTCCCTCAATGCTTGATTGAAAGGATTTTCAATATTTTCTCTGGAGACTGTTTATATACACTATCTGTTAGCTATTTTTGCATATTTGCTTTGATTTTAAGCATCCCACATGGCCGAGATGTTCGTTAGTTCATATCAAAATCGGTGAAAATAACTGTTTCCGGCCTGGAACGCGAATGTATAGTCTATTACCGTGACACAGCCCCTTTAACATGCCGGTAGTTGGACGATCGAGAAAAAGAACACACAAACCTTACCGTGAATTACAGAACTCTCGTTCTCTCGTTCTTGCGGTTCTTGTTCTCCTTAAGAGTAAAACTGTGAGATGATATCAGTCGCATATAGCGGCACTATAAAGTGTTTATTTGGCTTTGTCGATACGTTTTCCAACTATAAGCCAGGCTCTTGTGCAGCCTGTGCATCCGGTAAGCTTCGGTCAGTACATATGAATCATTTCATTCTGCCCTTTGAAACGTTATATCAGTCTAATAACACTGATCAGTTCAGTCTTCACAGAAGTAGAAGACAGAACGGAATAACTGCGCTGATATCGAGCTAGATTTTTTTCATCGCTCTCAGTTTTGATTTAGAATCACTGATCAGGTGTAATCATGTCTCTCCTCTTCATGGGTTATCTCGATATTTTAGGTCATCAGAAGATCTCCTAACAGTAACAGCTTCACAAAAGTTCTGAATTCACACTTCGAACCTGAAACTTCGGCATGATCATTTCCCGTTCTCTTTCCGCCGACCAGGGATATGTTCTATTTTGCAAATTGCGTTGAAGTGGAACCCACATATTGTAGCTTACATTTATGGCAGGAAACTACAAAAATAACTCCGGCTGATGTACAAGTAACTGTTTCCTTAATTTTATACCTGCAACCTGTAGAAAAACTGGTAATATGATCTGCCTGTATAAAAAAGTTGTTACATAGATCGCATTTCTTTGTGCATTTGAAACATCCTAATTCTATTGATTCCGAAGTTTGTGAATGCTCTTTAAATTTAGAGGGTGCTAAAATTTCTTAGAGATTCTTTGTTCTCCTATATGCTGGCAGCAGAGACTTAGGAGGAAATATCTTTTTAAGCACTGGCGTTGCTAAAAGATGTTTTTTGATGTTTTGGGGAGGGACAAGATTTTTTGGGCTGATGTGTTGGGGAGGACCAACATTTTTGGGTCCTCGTTTTAGATATTTTACCGCCCCCCCCCCCCCCCCCCCCCCCCAGTAATTAATGACCGCTCCCTTAGAACCAAGCAAGTCACTTTTGCTTGAATCACACCTAACTAGCTAAAGACACAACGCAGCAGGTTTGGCAGGTAAAATGGTCAGGCTAGAGAGCAGAAACATGAGAAAAACAATGAAAACCCCTCAAAGTATTTTTCAGACCTCAGGATGTCATCTTGCTCTTATTTTTGTTCAGTGGTGGATGTGACCCGAAATTTGAGCTATTTTTATTCAAAATCCTAACAATCAGAGCAACTACCACTAGCATTTGCATCACTGTAAAATCCTCCGAAATTACATTCTGGCGAAAGCTTGAGCCTTTCAGTTAACTTTATGGTTCAGTGACACATAACTGACCTGGGCTAGCCAAACTTGGACTGAGGACAAGGGTAGGGTTAGCACTCCACTAATTTGACCAAGACTCAGTGGGTTAATAATAGCAAATAATTTCTGGACACTAGCAGGCTTATATATAATTATCACAAAAAAACATATCCTCATCCGAACTTGCTGATAGCAAGAGTACATGATGTAACTATACAGTAAAAAAATAACAAGTCCTATCGAGATCACCACAAACCTTGAAGTTTTGTGAGTATACTTCCATATCATATCATGGCTCTTCATCAAGCCGCCCTTGTATAGTGGATCTCAGACATAAGTAACTTCATTAATAAACTCATGCTCACCTTCCAGTATTTTAATATAATATAATGTAAACTAAATAGGAAGTAAAAATCTAAGATCTAAGCTAAATGCGCTTCGGCAGCTCCTTGGTCAGAAGTACGTACTTTGACAAATAAGTTCTGCTTGGACTAGAACTGAAGTCAAAAACTTTGGCAGATCAAAATCTTCCGAATCAAAAAGTCAGTTCTTGGTCCGCCATATTGGATTATAACACAGGTAGACCAAGTAGTCAATGAATGTAAAATATAGACTGAAAACGAGATAATAGATAATAGACACCTAATTTAGGGCGCTTGCCCGCGGCGCCGCTGATGAGAATAGTCTAATTGTTTTTAGTAGAAACCAACTAGTAGTTCAATCTTAAACTGAAACAATATTTTTTTGACATTTTGACGACTTAGTAATTGGCAGCCATTGTTTTGAAAACTGGCTCTTTCGCAGAATAAGATTTAGTTTTTTTCGGCCACATGCTATTAGCTATACTAATGAAGTGATTAAAACTTTGAATATGTCATCTTTTAAATAATCCGTACTCTTCGGAAACTACTATATTCTATTAGTATACCTATAATGTGGCGTTTTATAAATGGAATAGAGCACGAGCACTGTCAAACCCTTCATCCTACAAACTTGATACTTCAAAGTATTTTTTTCATCCGATCTTTCATTAATAATTAACCACAGGAGATAAAGCCAATGTCAGGTTGTTGTATTTAACTTAGCCTGCGTCGCCTCCGAACTGAACCCACTGCAACTTTCTTTTTTAATCTTTAATCAGTGGCAATATTCCAAATTGGGGGATTGCCAAAGATCCACAGCTGCTTTCGTATTTAATATGGAATATTGGTCAGTCACTTCTTTGTGCGTTTGAACTACATCAGTATCTATAACTAGATTTAACTTTATCTATTTTATTCTCAGCTCGGGTTTAGGCTGTCGTGCATGGTTTAAAAGGTTAGATATGTCAGGATTTGGGTTGGATTTATGGAATCAGCTAGTGTGCTGAGAAGGAGTTGATTTTTTAGGTCTAACGGGCCAAAATAATTTTCAAAATATTGAGCAAATTTTAAACCACAAAATACAACACGAACGGTGAACAAGGCGTTGTAAATACAAATAAGGCATAATCATTGCTTTGTGTACCCCAGTAAAGCCCCACTCAAACAGCTTCAACATTGGTACAACATTTGTTGAAGCCGATCTCGAAACTCATTTGAAATATGGCCTGAAAACATTGTTAAAAGGCAGAAAAGGTGCTGAAAGATATCGAAATCATGTTGGAGAGAATTTGACGTTTCAAACGGTTTCAAGATCGGTTTCAAGACTAGTTAGTTTCAACAAATATTTTGCCGATGTTTGACCGAGTTTTAGACAGATCGATATTTCAAGGACCAACTCTTGACACGGTGATTCTGGTAGGGCAGTATAGCTGACAGTTAATGGAGTTAACAGCTAGCGAAGCAGTTATTTCGCTTAAACATTTGCTGGGAAATGATTCCAAATTATTGTATCAACGAAATGCTCTTTCAGCATTTTTTCTTTTTACACGTTCGAGGAGGGCAGTAAGCATCAGTTCCATCTTCAAATTATGGCAACAAGAATACACGATATTCAACTACACCGACCCAACGTGAACGGAAACGGGCACTGCAAAGCAACCCCCAAATGATCACTTTCTCATGACGATTGACTGACAAGTAACTACGATTAGCAGAGTGTATGCTTTCTAGGTATACTGGAGAAAATTTTAGACATTCAATGATGAAGGATGGGAAATATTCGAGTGGATGAAAAATACTACTCTTAGAGAACTTTCAGTTTAGAGCAACTTCACCTCGGTTCACTGTAACCGTAATCAAGTTCTAAAATAAGCTTTCGTAATCCACTTTAATCTTTACCATCATCTATCGAAAAAGTTTGAAAAGCATAATTATCGGGTCATTCCGCCATGGTATTTCTCTTCTATCTCAGGCTGTTATTGTTGTAGTTTTGTTTAAGAGAATAACCAATATAAACATGGCAACACCTAGTTATAAATTAACAGTTATCCTTTTCACGTTTGTCGGCTCTCAGATTATCTAAAGGGGATCCACAGCATAATTCATTAAAGCAAAAAGCCTTGTTCGTGTGAATTTTCGTTTCGGAACTGAATTCACTGTATAGGACTGATACAATTGTCATATAAATTTTCATAAAGCGGAACACGCAAAATGCACAACAGCGCAAGAAATATGAGACCGTGTTGGAGTAGCAAAAAGAAAATGGCTTCCTGGCTGCCCGCATCAGTAATGTCGCTTTTCGCAGATTTATAGAATAAACTGCTTGCGAAATCAAGTTATAAAATAAGCTTTCGTAATCCACTTTTAATTAACCTTTACCATCATCTATCGAAAAAGTTTGAAAAGCATAATTATCAGGTCATTCCGCCATGGTATTTCTCTTCTATCTCAGGCTGTTATTTTTTTAGTTTTGTTTAAGAGAAACTCGAAGGTTCAATTCTATCGACAGAGTCCCTTTCCTCGACGTCTTATCCGAGGTGTTTTTGTAGTTGTACGGCTGCGGTCTATATATAACACCAATTCAGTTTGAGGATCACTTTCATAGTGTAATAACCAATATAAACATGGCAACACCTAGTTATAAATTAACATCTGGAACACTCTACCGAATGATATTAAAGATTGTAAATCAATAATTTCACTTAAGAAACTGTACTTTCAATTTTCAATGTCTAAGTACACTCCTGATAATTTTCGTGTTAGTAAAACTTATTAATGGACTATGATATATAGTTAGCTAAGTAAATTAGGATTTATATTTATATTTTTTCATATATCGCTTTCGCCAATTCGCTTTCAAACTTTTTTAGAGTGATCTTTGTATTTTGTTATTTCAAATCCTTTTTGTTAGGGCCACAAGGGAGAATACAGTATTTACTGTAATTGTGCACCCTCTTTAAATAAAGTGTTATCAGTTATCAGTATCAGACTCCCCAAAATATGACTCGTAAAATTATTACACAGCCGTATTATCTGGTTAGCAGACCTATTATACTCTATGTAATGTACCTCACCGGCTTTTCGCTGCTGACTTATTAACCGAAGAAACCAATTTACTCAGTTTCAAAGGTTTTCTCACTGAACTGGGGTAATGAAGTCCTCTGTGGAAGTTACTGATAAAATCTAGGCAAGGTGCAAAAAAATGATTTTAATTAATTATTTAGTTCTCTGGCCGGCTGGACCACTACGAAATTTTTTTTACATATCAATGTTTTCTGATATTCATAAAGTAGAGTTACTATATTATTACCAGTTCAAACCGTTTTTCGATACGTCGACGGAAAGTCTTATTGTTTTGACTCCGAATCTTGAATTTTACGTCCGCCATTACGCGAACCCGTTCTCGTGGGCGAGAAATAGCATACGTGACGTCATACACTCAACACAACAACACCTTCACCGGCGCTAACTAACTTATGTAGCAAGAAAGTGCATCATTTTCCGCAAAGAAAAGCAAAGAAAACGCCGGTTTTGAATAGAAATATGCCTTCAAGTTTGTGCATTGTACAGGCATTTCGCTACATTCAAGTAGGCCTTGGAAGATCGTGCTAGCATAATTTTTGGCATAATTGGAGCAATTTTTTCAGAAAAGCACTGCTCGGGCATAATTAGAAATTTGTCGCACTTCTTGAAGCAATACATCTTTTATTCTTGTTTTTTTAAGTGCTTTTGCTACACAGAATAAGAATTTAAGAAGCCATTAGAAGAAGTTATTATAAAAAACGTGCTAAACATTGTTATTATTTAAGGTGGCCCGCGGCTATTTATTTTGGCAACGGGGATCTTTTTAAATCGCGTTTTTGAACAGCTAAACATTATCCGATTTCTGAGATTTTTTGAACTTTTAATAAAGAAACATCGAATTTTATAAAAAGTACAATTAGAAAGTGATTAACAAAGAATTGCCGAAGATATCAGCGATTTTCGAAAACGTTGTTTTTTAGGAAAGAGCGTATATTGCAAAACCCAAAAGATGGATTTGTTCCATTTTACTTTCAACGAGTGCACAACCTCCAAGGTCTGTGACAGGCAAGTTTCAGGTTAATCGGCACCATACAAGTTTCTCAGCAAACGGCTGATCAATTTTAAGCTTAAAATGTTATGCTCGTGCATCTGGTTCAACTGCCGGAGAAATATTACAGTAATAATTAACTGAATCGTACATACCATATGGGAGTTCAAAACCACTTGAAATTAAACTTCTGTGCAAAAGGCAAGAAGATCGGAAAACTGCAACTAACGTTATGCGGCGAACGAAGTAAGATAGGTTATTGCTGAATATTTGCGAAAATCGAGAAATTTGTATTCTTTCGGCGTCAAAAAAATTAACTCGTTTGTTTTTCTTAAGTTCCTAATATGACTTACAGTAGCATGTTTTAAAGTGCCTTACCGAGTTTCAGCGCGCTTTGACCATACGCTTTTGAGAAATAAAGGCTGTAAACTTCAGCTTATGCGAGACTTCTAAAATCTAAATGCTTGGAAAACTTGAAGAGCGTTTCCACAGTAGGATACTCCTTGGCACCAAAAGTGAACATTACTCAGCCTGGAACTATTATTACAAATACCTTACTTACACTTGCAAAATTAATCCTCATTTTTATTTCAATATTAATTTTAATTATTCCTTGCCTCGCGATTCCCAAGTGGCAGAACCCGTGCGGAAATTCAAAACAAACCCATTGAATAATTTAGCGATCATGAGGGGTTTTCCAAGCATTTAGATTTTAGAAGTCTCGCACAAGCTGAAGTTTACAGCCTTTATTTCTCAAAAGCGTATATGGTCAAAGCGCGCTGAATCTCGGTAAGGTACTTTAAAATATGCTACTGTAAGTCATATTAGGAACTTAAGAAAAACAAACGAGTGAATTTTTTTGACGCCGAAAGAATACAAATTTCTCGATTTTCGCAGATATTCAGCAATAACCTATCTTACTTCGTTCGCCGCATAACGTTAGTTGCAGTTTTCCGATCTTCTTGCCTTTGGCACAGAAGTTTCAAGTGGTATTGAACTCCCATATGGTATGTACGATTTAATTATTACTGTAATATTTCTCCGGCAGTTGAACCAGATGCCTGAGCATAATAGTTTAAGGTTAAAATTGATCAGCCGTTTGCTGAGAAACTTGTATGGTGCCGATTAACCTGAAACTTGCCTGTCACAGACCTTGGAGGTTGTGCACTCGTTGAAAGTAAAATGGAACAAATCCATCTTTTGGGTTTTGAAATATACGCTCTTTCCTAAAAAAACAACGTTTTGGAAAATCGCTTATATCTTCAGCAATTCCTTGTTAATCACTTTCTAATTGTACTTTTTATAAAATTCGAGGATTCTTTATTAAAAGTTAAAAAAATCTCAGAAATCGGATAATGTTTAGCTATTCAAAAACGCGATTTAAAAAGACCCCCGTTTCCAAAATAAATAGCCGCGGGCCACCTTAATTAAAAAAGTTTGTTTTGCTGTTATATGCACAGAAACGTTGTCATTTCGTAAGCACAATTTTGGAAACTGGAGGCATAATTTGTGAACCTGAGCATAATTTTTGGCATAATTTGACAAAACTAGGAACACTGCTAGAAACATAATATGCCAGTTTTAGGAGCACAATCTGCTTAGGTTCTAGTTGAGTACCGGTACGATCGAGCAGTGATAATCAGTGGATAAGGTTTGCAATTTAATATCTTAAAGCCTCAAGGATGGTGTATGTTTTGGTCGTTTTGAGGACAGAAGCGTCTCCAGAATTGTTTGTGTCGCAAATATGAAGGGTGAAGTAGGACATAAATGATACTAGGTCATGTATGTTTTCGGGCTAAGGGTAATTTCATTTGACCTCATACGTGCTACCCAGAGGCTCAGAGGTCCCAGAGGCTTTCTTCCGTTGGAGACTGAAGAGAACGGAGCCGCGAAGCGCGTCGATCAACGAGCCGCGAAGCGGTGAGAAGGGAAGAGAGAAGAAAGCCACTGGTAGCCGGCGACCGTTGACTGATCGTACCGCGCCAATAGATTTGAACAAGTTATATCTGTATAACTGAAAAACATAAAGCACGTTAAATATAGACAATGCTTAGGGAACCGTAGTGGTCCGTATAGTCCTTAAATAGTAATCGTTGGTTTGAAAGACCTAAATACCTAAATTAAAGTGTATTGGTTTTTGTAATAAATATTGGCAGAAAAGACAGGATCGGAAGTGTAGTTGTTGAGCTGGGAAAGGACTCCCAGTATTTCTGGCATATATATGAGAAATACGATAAATGTAGAAAATTCAGGACAATTACTAGCTATTAGACCTATTACTGGAATCTGTCGAAATTAAGTAGCCGAAACTACCGGTTGAGCTTTCTGTCTCGTCCTTATTATGTGAGGGGTACACGGATGCTCGTCGTACCTTTTAGGGGTCAAACTCAGGAGTTTGGTACCACTTAGGGTATTCACGATCAAACACAGACATTTCTATGTAAAGCGGTACCTTTTATAGGGGTCGGGTGTGACCGAATGCTAGAGAATGACAGCGCTTTTGAAAACAACAAGGAAGAATGTGCTTGATGATTCAACATCAAGTAATAGCAATAAAAGACATCGAAAGTTTAAAATGTTGGCATGTTTTTATCGGTACCTTTTAGGAGTCAAAATAAGCTTGAGCCACGCCCATTTTAGTACCTCTTAGGGGTCACATCGAAAATGTCCGACGAGCATCCCTACCCCTTTTATATGGGAGTTCCCCCTCCCGGATCTCTTCTCACTTGTCAACCAAATATTGTCATTTGGCTGCGTGTCTAGCTGTGTCGACAGTAAGGTCAGCAAGCGGAAATCCAAAGCTGACACTTTTGTGTTTTGCTTTTGTGGCTTGAATTGAAGGCCCGAACTTGAGGACCAAGACGAATTTGGAGATGATCCGGTGCCGACGACGAGCTAATTTATTCATCGTTTTATGGTGTGTACTTCGTTTTTTTCTGTGTACATCGGGGACTCTCCGTTGGCTGTCCGAATAGTCTTCGATTTTCCGAAGATGTATTGACGGAGTTCATGGCATGAATCCAAGTTTTCGATTAATCGGAAAGACGCTTCGAAAGCAGTTTGGCCGTGTTGCTAAAGGTAATTATTATGTCTGTCTGTCTGTCTGTCTCGATTTACACCCGGGAGGGGGATGGGGGGGACTATGGACTATACGGGGATGATCCGCTGGACAGGGTATGGTTTTTCGAGTTTCTGATCTTAGACAGGGTATCCATTTTCACATCGACAGATCTTGAACAGGGTATGGTATTTATTTAGTGCCGTTATTTAGTCTAGTGCTTGATAAAGACTTATTTAGTTATGACACTCATTATACAAGATCACAATAAACACTGACATCCAAGTATAGATAATTTGTTTTTATCTTATAGAGGGAAAATATTGACACTTTGTCTTGAACGGGGTATGGAAAGTTGAGTTTTTTGTCTTAAACAGGGTAAGGGTTTCAGAGCCCCACGGGCACACCCCTACCCAAGAGAAACCCGGAAATTTATAAGCGCGTTTGGCTTAGCTAAGCAGAATTTAATGTCTTGAATGTACTGTGTTGCTCACTGGGGAATGAAAGCCAAGATTTTGGAAAGTGAGGAAAGCAAAGCTAAACAAAGCCATACAATAGCCAAACAAAAGCTAATGGAAAAGCTTAGTAATATACAGAATAACAATAATGTGATCAGTTCGAGAAATTATACGGTATCAAGCCTCATTGCAAGTGTCAGCAACTGTCTAAAGAATCTGTGCAGCCGACATCGCCGAACCTTCATTGATAACTCTAACATCAAACTCGAACATTTAAACCGGGGAGGTCTGCACCTGTCGCCAAATGGAAATTCAATTATTTTTAACAATCTTCAATCGTGTATAAATAGGGATTAGGTGTTTGCCGCCTAGGAGTCCGAGGAACCCGTAAGTCCCACATTACATGAAAATTCTGCTTTAATACCTACAATCACACCTATTAACGGTAAGTCTACCTCTTCACTAAAATGTGGTCGTGGTTTAGTAATGGCTTGTCTCAATATCAATAGCCTCCTTACCCATATCGATGAGCTAAGATTGTTTATGGGCTCACACAATGAAATTGATATTCTGGCAATAAATGACACTAAACTGGACCCTTTGATACATGACGACGAGGTTTATTTACCTGGCTTTCAAATAGTTAGAAAAGACCGTCAATGACCATCGAAAAACTCATAAACGAATTGCAAAATCTTCAAAGCAAGCAATCTGCTGTTGCTGAAATTAAAGTTGGTGATCAACTCATTAACTCTTCTAACAATATCGCGGAGGCTTTTAACACACACTTCACGAAAATTGGGGAGGACTTAGCACGTGAAATCTCTCCTACAAATGTTGACCCACTATCTTATATGGATAACACCACTGCCATTCGTTCACCTTTCAGAAAATAGAAATCTCAAATAATCGAACTGATACGTAAAATTGAAGTTAAGAAAGCAACGGGCTTAGATAAAATCCCTTCAAAACTGTTTAAAATGGCTGGGGATATCATTGCTCCCTCTTTAACAACAATTCTTAATCAGTCCTTATCTATGGGTATTTTTCCTGCAGACTGGAAAATAGCTCGGGTCTCACCTGTTTTCAAGAAGGGCACAAAATCGGACCTGAACAACTATCGACCAATATCTGTCATCCCCCTTGTTGCTAAGATATTCGAAAAAGTTATACACGACCAGTTATACCAATATTTTAATGAAAATAATATGCTTACAATAGTCAATCTGGATTTCGGTCACTACACAGCACTCTCACTGCAATGCTCGAGGCGACAAATGATTGGTGTGTCAATATTGACAAAGGCTTTCTTGATGGTGTGATATTTATTGACATTGACTTAAAGAAGGCCTTTGACACTATTGACCACACCATCATTATCCAAAAGCTAGCAAAATACGGATTAGACCATAATTCATTAAACTGGTTCGAATCATACCTATCTCATAGAAGTCAGCTATGTAGTGTTAACGGCCATTTATCGACACCAAGTTCAATAACCTGTGGCGTCCCGCAGTGATCCTTAATTGGCCCGTTACTTTTTCTAATATACATAAACGACCTTCCAAACTGCCTAAATGATGGCTACCCTCGTATGTACGCTGACGACACTAGCATAAGCTTTGCTGCTCCTACTAACACTGAACTTGAAAAAATAATCAATAAAGAATTACTAAATGTCAACTACTGGTTGCGGGCCAATAAGCTCAGTCTAAATGTAGGCAAGACAGAGTTTATGGTCATCGGTTCACGACAGAGGCTCAAAACACAAGCTAACTGTGACGTCAGTGTACATATTGAGGGAAAATAAATTAGTAATGTCCATTCCAGCAAATCTCTCGGACTAAATATCGATGAGACACTGTCCTGGACCAAGCACATTGATTTGAGCTCAAAAAAGATATCCTCTGGTATTGGCGCTCTAAAGCGTGTCAGGCCTTTTATTACGGAGGATACTGCAATCAAAATACCTTAAGGCTACTATTTATTGCGACACTTAAATTTTGCGATTTAGGAAACTGCGTATTTCGCGAGTGTTTTAATTTTGCGATTTTGCAAAGGAAAAAATGGCAAATAAATATCAGTCCTGAGTAAAGACAAGTTAAGCCTAAGGAGTACTACTTTTCAGCTAGATTTTCCTTCGCGCTACGCGCTAAATTATATAAACGAACGCGGAAAAAGGTTCACGCTTAACGGTAGCTTGCAAATGGTAGTATTAAACAACAAAACGTGCCACATTTACAACAAAACAATAACCGTTTCTTTATTTCTTAAACTGCAAAACAGGGTAAATTTTGCGAGTAGAAATTACTGCGGCAACTAATCTTTGCGATTTGCGAAAAATCGCAAAAATCGCAAAGATTAGTTGCCGCAATAAATAGTAGCCTTAAGGTACATGTATACAAAGCGTTGATTGAACCTCACTTTGAATATTGCAGTGCTGTATGGGACGGGCTTCGGTCTAAAACTAAGTGATAAGTTGCAAAAATTGCAAAATCGTGCGGCTAGGGCAGTAACAATATCTAGCTATGATACCAGCTCAGACCCATTACTCAATATGCTTGGTTGGGATAAAATTGCAGTTGCGCGAACAAAGCAGAAAGCACATGTCATGTACAAAACCTTAAACAATCGCACTCCAGCATATTTGCAAGAGATGTCAGTTTTCCTATCGACACTCGAGTTACGACATGAGAGATTCTAACAACAAATTACTTCTACCAAAGCCAAAAACTGACTACCCAAAACGCAGCTTTAGCTATTCTGGAGCTGCCTTATGGAACGGGCTTCCCAATAAACTGAAAACACTAACGTCCCTCTCATGTTCCAAGAGGGGCGTTGACGACCTATTCTCGTCACCGGACTCCCATGCACACGGCAAACACGTAAACCAGTTTTTATTGAGTTATGTACTGTTTTTAAATTGTATATAGCTTTGTACTGATGTTTCTTTAACCGTGTATAAATAAAGTATGTCTGTCTGTCTGTTGGTAAATATCACTGAAATGTCAAATAGTTTGAATTTGATGGTCGAACGCGAACAGCTGAGCACTGTATTGTTATCTGGTAAAGGCTTGAATACTGATCAATCTAGGAGTAGTAGGCACAAATCAAGATCGTCTGCAGTTAGAAATCGTGATAGAGAACCTTCAAGAATACCAGTGAGAAAAATAATAAGCCTGTTGAAAAACAACATTTGATTTCTTTGATCTTCCAGCCAGTTGACCTCCGGGTCATGCACTGTTTATATTTGATAAAACGTTTGCAAGTTACATCAGTGGCTAGCGTTAGATTCCCAAAAACTCAATTCTGTGCCGATGTGGACCGGATAAAAACTCGTTTTAACCTCTTCGATATGTGATTTCAAAGTTCAGCGGGGCATTTTGATTTAAAGATCAATTTGATTTAGCTACACTAAATAATAACTTTGTCACACAATCCTTGTACAGATTGGAAGGTTCCTTAGACTGCATGCGTCAACACAATTAGCCATGCATTATCAAGCGATGGTTCTAGATGTAATCCTAGGCAAACTGCAATAATGAAGTGAAAACTATAGCAAAACGTGTTTACATATTGTTTGTGAAGTGAAAACAAGAATAAAACGTGTTTTACGTACTTTTTGTGCATTTCTCACTTTTTTACCCTCCCCCACCCCCGTTATAGTTATCCGTTATAGTTTGAATTTGAATTGAGCAGGCTTAAAAGTAAGGGGAGGGGAGGGACGGTAAAAAAATGACAAATTCACAAAAAGTACGTAAAACACGTTTTATTCTTGTTTTCACAAACAATATGTAAACACGTTTTACTATAGTTTTCACTTCATTATTGTGGTTTGCCTATGACGTAATCAAGCTATGGATAGGTCGTTTATTCCACACACAATAGTAATTTAACTCGTGGATGCACGCATGTTCAGGACGAGTTTTTGGTTTTAGGTGGATACGAAAAGATTTGATAATGCTGGAGAAGATGTATTGGCAGTGATCATCTAATGCCAGCTGGCTCAAACTGGACAGACATGGTAGTGGGTTGCTATCAATCACTTAGTAGCGATGAAGTAACGATGACGTCATCGATTACGTGTTTTAAGTACATGCCCGTATCTCCTTCATTTCTAATGCCAGACAGTTCAAACAAGGACAGGCATGGTATTGGGTTCCAACAAATTACTTAGTGGTGATGACGTAACGATGACGTCATCGGTCACGTGATTTTAAATACATACCCATATCTCCCTCATTTCTAATGCCAGCTGGCTCAAACCTAGCTTATAGACAGACATGGTAGTGGGTTGCTGTCAATCAGTTAGTGGTGATGACGTAACGATGACGTCATCAGTCACGTGATTTTAAATACATACCCATATCTCCCTCATTTCTAATGCCATCTGGC
This sequence comes from Actinernus sp. WN-2022, assembly GCA_030867875.1. Lineage (NCBI taxonomy): Eukaryota > Metazoa > Cnidaria > Anthozoa > Actiniaria > Actinernidae > Actinernus > Actinernus sp. WN-2022. The sequence goes on from JAOWCC010001634.1 coordinate 89,824,154, forward strand.
TCAAACCTAGACAGACATGGTAGTGGGTTGCTATCAATCAGTTAGTGGCGATGACGTAACGATGGCGTCATCGATTACGTGATTTTAAGTACATGCCCATATCTCCCTCATTTCTAACGTCAGACAGTTCAAATTTGGACAGGCATGGTATTGGGTCCCCACAAATCACTTAGTGGTGATGACGTAATGATGGCGTCATCGATTACGTGATTTTAAGTACATGCCAATATCTCCCTCATTTCTAATGCCAGACTGTTCAAACTTGGACAGGTGTGGTATTATTTTCCAACGATTCACTTAGTGGTGGTGACGTAACGATGACGTCATTGGTCACGTGATTATAAGTATATACCAAAATAATAATAATAATAATACTTTATTATTTGCTATAGCGCACTCTCCAGAAATGCCCAAATGCGCTTTACATATATATACAATTCAAATCTAAAAACCTAAGTTAAAGTATAAATAACGATAATAAATGCTAACTATATATAATAGAAATATCGGAACTTATATGAACAGTAAAAAGTTAATAATATACTAATTTAAAAAGATGTGTCTTGAGTTTCTGCTTAAAAATTACAACACTAGGACTACACTTAATGTCCATAGGTAATTTGTTCCACATATAAGGAGCGCAAACTGAGAACGCTCTGGACCCATACGATTTGGCATGATATGATGGCTGGCAAAAAAGCAACTTGTCAGCAGATCTAAGAGCTCTCTTTGGAACATAAGGTACAAGCAGTTCACTTAGGTACATTGGTGCTAGACCGTTAACTATCTTGTAGGTAAACAACAAAATCTTAAAATTTATGCGCTGTTCCACTGGAAGCCAGTGCAATTCTATGAGCAAAGGCGTGATATGATCAGCCTTGCGCGACAAGGATATGAGCCTCGCAGCCGAGTTAAGGTTATCGTATACCTTCAGGGTACTGTTCCGGATAAAATTAAGTAGCGTCTCGAATATTCGTCGTATTTAGATAAATTATACCTCATTTTAAAGCTTATAAAATTGGCTACAATGTTATACCTAAGGTTTGTAATTTTGATAAAAGTGCGATTTTTCAATAAACTTCTTTTCCGAACAAGCGAGTTGGTTTCCAAGAGCTCCAACTCCACGGCAATTTAATGAATTTAAGATCTGTTTGCTTTTCTGGACTCCCGCAGACGTTGTTTACGAAATTGTGTCGGCGATTGTGGAAATTCGAAGCCGTTCTGAAGATATTTTGGTCTTCGTGAAACTGCTAACGCGCAATCCAAGTATAGATGCGGGAATCGATGTCAGCGCCTCTCTTAAAAAAAAAAAAAAAATCGCCGACACAATTTTTTAGCTGATATAATTGCGAACAATATGTGAAAATTTGAAGTAATTCGCACAAATTCGCGTTGAGTTGGAGCTTTTTTCAAACTATGTTTAGAACGAAAATAGAAAGTCAAGAAAACGCTCTGAAAAGTTTTAGCCGGCCGGCGAGACTGATTCTGGTGCCCCGCCTCTTTCACAGCAATCAAAGACCTTCTATATAAAGCAGCCAATGATGTTCAACCAGTAGTGACTGGGAAATGTCACTGTCAAAACTTCCCACCAATTTCTCAGCGGCATGAAAGCAACACAATCAAAGGTCTTCGCGCTCAGTTGAGTTTATAGTTTCGCGTTTTCAATCTCTCTTCATTTTGGGCAAAACCAAGAATAAACCGGTCAAACGCCAGAATAAGGCAATTGCAACGGCAAAGGATAAACCAGCTAAAGACAAGAAGAAGGCAAAACCAAAGCAGACCAAACGGACGCGACGAAAGAAAAGCACGAGGACAGATCAATTACCCAAAGAATCAGCCCGTGAATATAGGCTCCGGAAAATGTCAGAGATTGGGCATGTTATTGTAGAAATACTTAGTGGAATCAAGCGGCCTAATGTACAACAAAATAGTTTAGCCAGTGGTAATAAGAATATATAATTTCGAACATTTCTTTGATTTTTTCCTCTTTCTTTTACTCCAAGGACCAGATACTTGTTTTGAAGAAGAAATCTACGGATAATTTTAGCGAATACGCTTCGAATTGACGATGACATATTTATGTGAGAAAAGATTCGATAGAACGCTGACAACAAGCCACAGAGCGAACTCCGAACTGATCATGAACGGTAAACGACTCCCGCGCTTAGCTACGGTTGAATGCTCATGAGACATGACGATTGATGTGGTGTATGAGCTGTCAATCAAAATATGTAACGCAATCTTTCGGTAAAATGTTTCTTTTTGATATTTCTCCGTCTAGATAACAAAAAATTCAACCAAATTTTTTTCTGTTGGATACTTAACACTCTAAACTTTGTTTTTACGTGAAAAAAATATTTTTTGAAAAATTCGGCTCTGAAGCTATACGATAACCTTAAGAGCATACTGTAAACGCTGGGTTAAGTACATGTAGCTAGGCAGGCCATACAATAAAGAATTACAACTATCAATTCGAGACGTAACAAATGCGTTAACGAGGGTCTTTGTAGATTCAATACTAAGATATCTGCGAACTTGGGAAATGTTCCTAATGTGGAAGAAGGCAGACTTGCAGATTTCACTGATATGCTTCTCAAAGTTCATTGTGCTATCGAACACAACCCCGATGTTCCGCGCAGATGGAGTTGGAGAAACTGGCGAGTGTCCGACAGTCACAGATTCCAACGATGGCTGTGGGCGATGTCTTGAGTGCAGAATCAGAAGCTCCGTCTTATCGTTGTTCATCTTCAAGTTGTTATACAGCATCCACCGATCGATATCGCATACGCAGGCTTCAACTCGTTCACGGGACAGTTCCATATCTCCCAACACAGATGACTTGAACGTCAGGTAAATCTGCATGTCGTCAGCATACATATGATATGAGCTCACTGACCATCCACGAGTTGCCCTTAGGGGCCCTACGTTTGTCATCAGTATCGCCACAGTTTATGTGCAGTATGAACAGAATGGATTTGTGAATCATGTAGATGAGAGACAGGTGGGAGACATTGTTTGTTTTTGCAAAATATAATATCACACGCGTATATTTATTTTCAAAGTCAAATCCATGTAAATCACTCTTAAAAAAATTATAGCGTCATTGCGGTGTCGGTATTTTGTCAACATTACATGAGGTGATGCGGTGTTTTCGGATTTTTTTTGTGGTGTTGCGGTATTTAGAGCCCCAATGATCGTAAAAACGGCGGGTTTTATATATTTTTAAACGTTTTTGACATTTAAGAATGAATTTTGGTAGGTGTGTAAAGGAGTGTAAACAAAACATAGTCTGATAAGTTAAGCTAATATAGCCATCATTATGACGTCACAGTGACGTTATATCAGTCCTTTTCTTATAGGTTTCTTATAAATTTTTATTACCTCTAAAAACGTTTTATTATATCTTTTTAAAATCTCTTGTTCATGACAATGAAATGATCGAAAACCCGTTCTCGATTGGTTGAAGTAAACGAAAGTTATTAAATTTTGAATTTTGGTAATTTCCCGCCAAACATTGCCGGGAAATAAATGGCATAAAACCATTTATGAAAATGCCGCTTGTTTTAACTTTTACAGTTCGCAATACTGGTGCGTCATATTTTGCACAATAATAGAGCTCTTTAGGGACCGGACATTATTTAGCGGTAGGGCTTGCCCAAAACATTGTGACCCTGCAGTTCTCTGGTCTCACAAAATAATGACCCTCCCCTTGGATAAGCCTATAAGGGAAGAGGTCAAAACAATGGTACTCTGACGGGACCCAATTTTGATGGAATGAGGGTTGTACCTGGAACCCACCACCTATTTTGGAAAAATCTAGATTTTTGACCACAAATATCGTCTTGAATAAAATACTTATTGAAGAAGTAACTATATTTCTAGTTTCTACTGGCAGAGAAGAACGTGTGTCTGCATTAGAGTACTGGTGGCCATATGAGCAGTAGGTTCTCGCCGAAGCTCATTTTGCTTGCTATGGCATGCTAACGAGTCCAAATGAAGACAAAATAGCTGTCCATGACTGCATTCTAGTAACGAGCACCTTTTTGTGTCAGGTCTAGCTAGCCATCAGCTTTGCAGTAGTCTTCGGACTTGATATTGTCGTCATAATTTTATATTTTGGCTGGTTAGGTCCATACCTCGGTATTTGCTTATCAGTCTAGTTTTATTAAAATCATGTATCCCTATTTTACAACGCGAGAAAATCATCCTCGAAAAAAGGGGTAGGGGTATTACCCGCCACCCACCACGTCCCTTGACAAAATTGGGTCCCATTCGAAATACATTGTTTTGACCTCTCCCTAAATATATATACTTAATTAAAAAATTATGGACCCCTATAAAATAGCCTGTACACAGACCTCCGTAATCCCTTCAAAGGAAGGAAAAGGTGGTCTGTACTACGGATGAGTTAATCGTGTTCCGACATAATTTTGCATAAATTACATATCGATTTCCATTGGCCGAGAAACACTAGACGGTACACATTGTAGATTTCAGATTGTTCATTTCCTATTGTTAACGGCAATGCAAGGACGCGCTGGGAAGCGTGGGAAATAAAATAAATTCCCTTCTTCGATAGCCTATATACACAGACCTTCGTAATCCATTCAAAGGAAGGGATTTGGAGATCTTTCTATCCTCGAGGAAGTGGAAGATTGGATGGATTCGTGAGTTTGAGAACCACGTGAACTCGAGGTTTGAGAAGTCGCGCTCGTAAGCAACTCGCCTGACCGCCGAGGCTATTGATATTGCTTCTGGTTGATCGTCTTCCACAGCCATTCGCTTTGCAAAAAGAGCTCTTGAACATGGACTTTCTTTTCGTTTTGAATAACTAGACGATATCTGAAGAAGAATTTCGTTTGTTCCCTGCAAATTCTTTCAAACTTCCTAGCTAGGCACTTTCTGCATATATGTTGAGGCCGACTTTTTACTTGAAATTCGAGAGAAATAATTTATTCCCAGACTTGAAATGCAGCAGTTCCATCACAGGTACCCCAAGCTCATTATGCGTAAAACCGTTATTTCCCGGATATTTGAAATTACAGTAAATGTATGGAGTTTTAGTTCGAACGCCCGTTTGCTCTAAAATAAAATTCAACAAATCGTCAAACTAGTCTTACCTGTCTCTTGTGTGTTCCTTTCAGTTTCTGTGAAGTTTCAAGCCATTCCGTTCAATTTTGAGGAAGTTACACTAAGGGAAGAAAAATTGCTGTAACTTCCTCAAAATTGAACGGAATGGCTTGAAACTTCACAGAAACTGAAAGGAACACACAAGAGACAGGTAAGACTAGTTTGACGATTTGTTGAATTTTATTTTAGAGCAAACGGGCGTTCGAACTAAAACTCCATACATTTACTGTAATTTCAAATATCCGGGAAATAACGGTTTTACGCATAATGAGCTTGGGGTACCTGTGGTTCCATGAACGATATTCTTATCATTTTTTTCTCGATATTAACCGAGTACTGGACACAAAATGACATAGCAATTCGTCTTAATACAATTCCAAACTAGAGTGAATCGAGCTCGGATTTTCCCACGGAGCCAGAACTAAGGTCAACATAACCGCTAAGCCAATCAGCACCCGCTATGAGGCACCAGCCAATCAGCGACTGGTTACAGCATTCCTGTAACTATCCACGTGACCTAGAACACGATTAACTCATCCGTAGTACAGACCACCTTTTCCTTCCTTTGAAGGGATTACGGAGGTCTGTGTACAGGCTACTATAAAAGGGGAGCAAGTAAAAATTTGACGCCCCCTAAATGGGAGTATAAAAAATCGTAACCCCCCCCCCCCCCCCCCCCCCCCCGAGTAGCCCCATACCGCTAAATAATGTCCGGTCGATTAGTAATAACAACGTGTTCTTTTTAGAATTTTGATTTGTTTGAGTATAACAGCTTAGAATATTGAAGCCCCATTCTTTGTATACGTCATTATGACGTCATAAATATATTTGTGTACACTCAGAATAGCCAGTTCATTTTTTTTGGAATTTTATCAATGAAATGCATCGGGCTAGCACTCACAAGTCATAGTGTTCTCTTTAATAGGCAGTCTGATTTAAGCTTTAAGTATGATGTCACTAATGATGACGTCATAAAAATAGTGAATCGTCCATAACTTTGAATATATTTATCGTAGAAAGTTCAATTTTTCGACAAATAAATATATTTCATAAAGGCATTCTGATGACGTAATATGTTTGAAACGTGTTTTAAAGGTTATTTTTTTTACAAAAAGGAGACATCCCTTATGACATCACAACAACGTCAGAATACAGAAACATATTGAGTCCCCAAAAATGTAGTCTTACTTTGTTACCAACCTGCCAACATTTCGTCAAATTTAGAGTAGAAGTAAGGAAATGGCGTTACTTTTACGTTTTCTGTCACACTCAACCTCGTAATTTGATTGGTGGATACTCGTACATTCAATTGAAAACCAGCAAGGCAATATATTTTCATTAGATAGTTTTTGATGTTTCAATTTAGTTTTGATCAAATTAATTTTGTTATGGTCTGATTTCAAAGAAAACCGTTATTGGGGAAAGTTTTCAAATTTGTGATTCAAATATCTTTTTTCTTCCCTTCAGCATAATGCTCGACCACGAGCATAATTTTGAACATAATGCTCTCTATTGAGGGGTGCCGCTCAAAAGCATAATGCTCGATTTTCGAGCATAATCCGGCTGACTCTACCCCCCCGGATGTATACCCCGGCCGGTATACCGCGTACCGGGATTGCATGCAAAATACGGAACATTTCAAGTCGGGACGTGTCATTGGGTAAACAAATCAGCAGATGAAGTACATAGATAAGTACTGAAGTACGAGATGTATGGGAACCTCAGTGCTTGCATGTGGGCAGGCGATCAAAATGTGGCAACAGAATGTCTTTTTTGACATAGTAGCTAAAAAAACGAAACACCCTAACTGCCTAAAAAATACTGAACCCCGACCCTGACTGCACCCAAATTATACTCAAATCCTGACCCTGATCTGCCCAAATCAGGTCAAAACCCTGACCCTACCTGCCCAAACCGAGCTCAAAACCCTGACCCACCCGGGCGGCACATACATAATACGTCACAAAACGAAGTAATTAAATATGGCAAAGATCAACTAACACCGTTCTTAAAGCAACTATTTAACGCAATACTGAAATCCGGCGAGTTCCCGCAAGAATGGAGTACAGCGCTCATCGTGCCCATTCACAAAAAAGGTGACAAATCTGTTACTGACAATTACCGCGGAATCTCGCTGCTCTCTACCCTTGGTAAACTATTTACCTCCATACTCAACACTAGGCTTTATGATTATCTAATAGATAAAGGAATCCTCAAACGGGAACAAGGCGGCTTTAGAAAACACCATAGTACGGTAGACAGTATGTTCATACTGACAACTTTGATTGAAAAATACGTCAAAGCTAAACCATGTAAGAAAAACAACCTCCTCTTTGGATGCTTCGTAGATTTCAGGAAAGCGTTTGATAGCATACCAAGAGACAAACTCTTTGAGAAAGTTAGGAACGGGTAAATTCTATTCAATATTACGATCGATATACTCAAACGACTCTGCCGCGGTTAAAGTCGGAAATACAATTACTGAAGAATTCCCATGTGAAATAGGAATAAAACAAGGCTGCATGCTAAGCCCTACCCTCTTCAATATATTTTTAAGCGACCTTCCTGAGTTCCTTGATCAAGCAAAAGGGGCAGATTTTGTGGAGCTAAAAAATAAGACAATTAGCTGTCTGGCATACGCGGACGATTTAGTTATACTTTCCAGGTCTGCTAAAGGGTTACAGCAGCTACTTTGGAGGCTTAAAGAATATACCATCAACTCCGAATTAGAGGTAAATATCGAAAAAACGAAAGCAATGATTTTCAACAACTCATGCAGGTAGAAGAATGAACAATTATGCTTTCACTTATTCTAACCAACCAATAGAAAATATGCGAGTATTTAAATATCTAGGCCTCTGTTTCAGTACTTATGGTAACTTTACTACGGCAAAGATCGAGCTAAAAAAAGTCGCATTAAAAGCACTTTACAAATTACGGAAAACAATGGGTTGTCATTTTAGGACTGATGTTAAACTTACGCTCAAACTATTCGATAGTCTAATCAAACCCATACTTCTTTACGGTAGTGAAATATGGGGTATGGATAAAGTACCAAACAATGACCCAATAGAAAGTGTACAGTTAAAATTCTGTAAATGGTTACTGGGTGTAAGCAGGACCGCCACTAATAATGCTTGTCGGGCCGAATTAGGTAAATTACCAATAAGCATGGACTCCACCCTAAGAAGCCTAAAATACTGGCTAAAAAACAAAATCAAAATATCACTGAATTAGCGCAAGACGCTGTAGCTGAATCGAGACAGATAGGGAAGTCCACAATGTGGTGCCAAAGAGTAAAAAACCATCTGTTTCGACTAGGTTTCGGTGAACTCTGGTTTTTCCAGGAAGAAATCGAACACCCAAACACAATTATTAATAATTTAAAACAAAGACTAGTAGATATTCAAATCCAAAATTGGCATAGTGAGCTATTCAACGATAATAACCGAAAAAACAACCAAGGTAACAAATTAAGATTTTACCCAACATTCAAATATAAACACGAACTTGAAAATTATCTGTTAAATATTAAGAACGTGAAGCATCGAATTGCGCTAACGAAGTTGAGAATAAGTAATCATGAGCTACAAATTGAGAGGGGTAGATATGAGCGCCCATACAAACCACCCAACGAGAGGCTTTGTCCTCTTTGTAAAGCCGAAGTTGAGGATGAACGGCACTTTATAATTAGATGCACATACTACCAAGTGCCGAGAAAGGAATTCTATGCTTCATTGGAAAATACATTGAAAAGATCTCTAAAGAAAACAAATGATGACCAAATTTTAACCCTTATACTTAAGCCAGATACCAAAATTGCAAGAAGAGCAGCCAAATACATATCTGATTGCCTTACAATTAGATCCCACATTATAAGTAACTTGCCACCTGTTTCCACAATAAATTAATGTCATATATATTACCCTACAACAAGACTTGGTATTCATCTATTTAGTCATCTTATATTATTATTGGATTCAACACTGATGTAAACATTAATGTCTGCAAATTGCCAACAAACCTCTTCTGTCTGTCTGTCTGTCTGTCTGTCGTCACAAACAGGAGTACCCCCCCCCCCCCCCCCCCCCTCGGGGAATTGGAATTACATTGGAATACGCGTGCATACTGGACTTGTCTTCATACTGGTGCGGATATACTCTCGGAATTTATTAGTTTAATAAACAAATACCACAGGTATGTATGTGAGGCCAAGAGGCTCAAACCCTGACCCTGTTTGACCCCAATCCGAGCTTCAAAACCCTGATTGCCCCTTTTTGGGAAAAAAAACCCTGATTGCACCTTCTTTAAATTGTTTTAAAAACACGGTCGGATATATATCCCGGCCGGTATACCGCGTACCGGGATTGCATGCAAAATACGGAACATTTCAAGTCGGGACGTGGCATTGGGTAAACAAATCAACAGATGAAGTACATAGATAAGTACTGAAGTACGTATTAGCGGCGTCACGATGTATGGGAACCTCAGTGCTTGCATGTGGGCAGGCGATCAAAATGCGGCAACAGAATGTCTTATTTTTGACATACATGTAGTAGCTAAAAAAAATGAACCATAACTGCCTAAAAAATACTGAACCCAACCCTGACTGCACCCAAATTATACTCAAATCCTGACCCTGATCTGCCCAAATCAGGTCAAAACTCTGACCCTACCTACCCAAACTGAGCTCAAAACCCTGACCCACCCGAACAGTACGTCACAAACAGGAGTACCCCCCCCCCCCCCCCCTCGGGATCTGGCCGAGGCATCGAGGTTGTAAAGAGTCCAAAGTTCACATTTCAACTCACGAACTTGAAAACAGCATTATCATTGGATAACGGACAATCAAGTGAAATATTAACTAGCCTGCGTAGCAAGCGTTCGCTTTTTTGGCCGCGAAGCCAAAAAAGCGGGGGGGGGGGGGGGGGGGGGGGGGAACAGAAACGCTTGCTATGCAGGCTAAATATTAACTGGAATTGCAAACCGCAATTCACCACTACGTCACGTAGAGTTGAGTATTAAAGACATTGCGACATCAAATCATATCAATACCGGAAAACCGCATTTTAAAATCAACATTAACGAAAAACCGTAAGAATATTAGCTCAAATCCGTAAACCCCCCCATGTCCCCTTCATATCAGTAAATATTTCAATAAAGTAAATATGACTTGCCTGAAGAGTGGTTGGTGTCCTTCCTGTTCTCTGTTGACGATTTCAAGCGATTTCGACGAATTTAACCCTCGTTCTCTCGGCGAGGGAGAACGAGAGGGTGAAAATTAGCCGAAATCGCTTGAAATCGTCACCAGAGAACAAGAAGGACATCAACTACTCTTCAGGCAAGTTATATTTACTTTATTGAAATATTTACTGATATATTTCAGAAATCGTAAATTCCCATACACTTTCAATACAAATTAAGCCTGGGCTTCCTGTGATCTTGGCACACAGGCAGCCCAAGCTCAAGTTACGAAAATATAAGGGTTTGTATGGGAGCGTAGCGAACTCCCTTTACTAGCCAGAAATACTGTAAAATATTTGAATAAAATGACTTACCTTGCCACTGTGATGTCTTCTGTCGTGTTTTTCTCCTTGTTGGGTAGTTTTAAGCTGATTTCAGCCGGGTTTTTTTTTCGGAGCACCTTCTAAAACCGTACCCAACAAGGAGAGAAACACGACAGAAGACATCACAGTGGCAAGGTAAGTCATTTTATTCAAATATTTTACAGTATTTCTGGCTAGTAAACGGAGTTCGCTACGCTCCCATACAAACCCTTATATTTTCGTAACTTGAGCTTGGGCTGCCCGGCTGAAATCAGCTTAAAACTACCCAACAAAGAGAGAAACACGACAGAAGACATCACAGTGGCAAGGTAAGTCATTTTATTGAAATATTTTACAGTATTTCTGGCTAGTATACGGAGTTCGCTACGCTCCCATACAAACCCTTATATTTTCGTAACTTGAGCTTGGGCTGCCTGTGCTTGGCATAAAATTGACGATTATTATGCCTGACTTCAACACGAAGAAAAATAATGTTCGCGCTCTCAGAATTTATATTTAATTGCACAAAATGACTAAGGGAAGACTAACATTTAATAAAATCAAATAAAAATCGGGTCGACTTTTCCATTTCAAAGGTACTTTAATTCTCCTTCTTCTCTAGTGCTACCCTTCTTCTTCAACTCCTGGGTCCGGTTGTTCAAAATCCACTGGGCCGGATAAATCCTTATCCAGTGGATAACCATTATCCAAACTAGTTTATTTTATCCACGGATAAGGATTTATCCGGTGGATATTTAACAATTAGATATGAGGCGCAGCCGAATGGGCTATTTAACTCGTAGCCCATGAGGGCGAGAGGTCTAATTGTTTTAGCATAAACTAACTAGTCGGACAGTAGAAATAATAGAAAGAAACAAATTGAAGTTGAAAAAAAATTATTATGTCGTGAAAACGCGTGCGATTTTTCTCTACCATGGGCTATCACTAATAGACCTACAGTAGCGTAGCCAATCAGAACGCAGGATTTGTAATAGTCCACTAGTTGGTTTATACTAAAATAGCGTTATCCACCGGTAGGCATTTATAGATTGTGCTCGGCAACTTTTGGGCAACTTTTGGAGTCTCGAGCAACTTTTTGAAGTTTACGCAACTGTAAGCATTTTTTGGAGTTTTGAGCAACTTTTGAGCAATTTGTTAAAAAAATTGAGCCACAAATAAAATTTTAGAGTTTTAAAATACAAGATCTGTGTAAATACGGCAGAAAACACCCTGAACAATCCTTACAAAAAGAAAGCAGTTTATTATGTGCCCTCGATTACCTCCATGTGGTCAGCGGCTGTTCGCAAACTGTACACGCTCTTTATGGTCAGCGGTTCGAAATTTTGAGGTACAATAATGCCAAAAGGCAGTAATAACTGAACAATACACAAGCATCTCGGTTAAATGTACTCATTGGCAAGTTAAACGTTGTACATAGTGTAAAAAAACTTTACAAAGTGTTGTTTAAAGCTTTTACTTCAATAAAGCAGTTTATATTGTAAAGCAACTTCTTGAATTATTGAAGCAACTTTTCTCCTTTTTGGGCAACTTTTTGAGCAACTTTTAACCCTATTTTTGAGCAACTTTTTCGAAATTTTTGAGCACAATCTATAGATGCCTATCCACCGGGAATGATCGCCACAGGCAGACCGAGAAATGATAAGCCCTGGGCGGGCGTTCCCACAGGAAGCCCATTTATCTTTTCCATATCTCTAGCTCTCCGCCATTTTGTTTGGTTCCGCCAGTCGATCGAGGAGTGTGTGTGGTATTTCTTCTCTATTTCGGTAAGTATTTTGTCCTTGTTTCATAGTATACTTAACAAAACGGTGTCTAGAATGAGAGCAGCTGAGATACCAACCACTTTAGAATTTGCATGTTCACTTGAAGTGTAATTTTGCAAAACGTATGGCGTATATTACTATATATGCCGTATCATTGGTATGGCTAGCTATCACTATCAGTATCAATCGGGATCAATGCTGGGGTAAGTAAGCGACAGTTTTAAATAATTACGAGGTTCGCTAGATCAGAGAGAGAGAGAGAGAGAGTTTTGGATACTCATATCGCGTCTAAATATGTATTTCTCGTGCTAGATAAACTTTTATGAATAAAACACGATGCAAAGTCATTCTGCCGAGGATTATAAGGTCCTTCCGTCCTTCCGCACGTGGAAATAACTAGCTATAAGCACGTTTGCTCATTATTGGGCGGGTATGCCAAGTATGCCAAATCATGGCTGTCTTCAAAAAAGAACCTTTGCACACTGGCAAATGACCCACTCCAGGATAGAAACTCAGTCAATTAAATGCCCCATTGACTGATTGAGGGTAATGGGCAGGTTTGGAATTGATAGAGCCATAATTTACAAAATGTGTAAATGTATTTTAGGTTCTCCCTTCATGTAGGCAGACATGAATATACTACCAAATTGTATTGTGTTATATTGTATTGTGTTATATTGTATTGTGTATTTCATTCTATTGTTTTGTATTGTATTAATTGTATCGTATGTTGATAGCAATTCTTGTGTTGCCTACATGAAGGTGTTACTGTTAGTTGTGAAATCAACAAGTTTATGCCAAATTAAAGTTTTTTTGGTGTAATAAATGCTCATAAGGTAACCAAATGACATGTTTACTTATTTAAAGTGCTTCTGCAATCAAATTACACTTTTCCTGCTGTCAACACCCATTTTGCACACAGCCCTTCAATTTGATCGCAGTAGCACTTACGTTTTGGTTGGTCAAGGCTTTCTAAGCCTGGTTCACACTTGCATCACAAGCATGTGCATGTATGTGTTGTGGTACAATTTTAACCCCTGGTGCAATTTTTTTTTGCACCAGTGCAATTATCAAGATTCTAAAAAGGGATTTTATTTTTTGGGATTCATAAAAAAGGGGTTTAGTTTTTTGGGGGTGGCAAACAAATAAAAACAAAATTTCACCCACCCACCCCTACAAAATATTTTTGACCACTCTCCCCTCCCTAACCCCTTTTCTCTTCCTTGTAGTCCCCTTTAATTTTCTCTTCCCTAGTTCCCCACAACCAACTTTGTAATTCAATCATTAATGGCACACCATTAAGTACTACGTACATGTGTACATGTACTTGTATATCACATTTTCATTCACCGGTAGCGGGACTCGAACCTGCAACCCTTTGCTTGAAAGAACAGCAGTTTACCAATTGTGCCACAGAGACTTGTGTTGGAGATCCAGCCACGTGTTTGGAATAATAATTATAGCTTTTCTTAAGAAAATTAGTTACTAGTTCCCTCTCGGCCACTTAATTTTATTCAGCGCATGTGCACTACTAACAAAGTCGGACTTTGAAAACATCGCCGAGTTGCATGATTAGAAGTGGGAAACTGTAAACCTAAGCGACTTTTATAGAGTTTAAACCAAACTAAAAGAAAGCCAGAGAATAGGATTTCTCTTCTCACTTTATATTTAGAGGAAAAGTTATGTGTAAGAGTGGAGCAATGTCTGTAAAAAGCAATGAAAGAAGAGAATCTGTCACTCTGTTTATCCACCCAGACTGCAGAATTGCAGAACTGTTATCTCTCGAGTCGGAGAAAAATACGTTGACAAAAAAATTATGGAAGTAAACCAGCTTATAACCTGGTTCCAGAGGTTTTCTAGAGAGAACAGCCATGGAGAAAGAGCCACTTTAAGCAGCGATCAGCGAGCTGCGAATGATTTTCGAAATGTTCTCCTGTTATCAGATCTACCAGTAGTGCCAAAAATGGTTGTGAATGATTTTTGGTTTTTAGGGCTAATTAAGTCACTAAACAACAGACAAATATCATGCTTCTCCAAATTAATAGTCATGTGAACTAATCAAAATCCTAACCCAACAATTAAAAATAGGCACCCAATGACAGCATCTGTCTACTATGAGAAGATCGATGGAATAATGCAAAATTTATTTACATGTACAAAAATTGGGTTGGACCTTTATTGACTGGGATTACACAAATTCTCCCAACTAATAAAGAGTACACTTATTTTGACAAAAAAAATAATACTGAGCAAACAACCTAACCCCTAAAGCATGGATGTTTTTGCCTCAGTATGTACACTGTTATCCACTACTTCTCAGTTGACAGCCTAAGAATGGTATAGAATATTATTTCAGCAGCAGAATAATATTTCAGCTTGCCTGTTTGATGCCCATTTCAGACCATGTGACAGTTCCCTAGAGAATTGTGCTTTTTTTTCAATTATAGAAATTGATACATTTCGTTTTGGGATACATAAAAAAACAAAAATATTTTACTCAAGGGAAAAGTCAAGCTGACTGGGTCTATTATAATAGCTCACTTCTGCGATGTGCTTTACTTGTCATGCACAATGGTTTCAATACAAGGCTCCGTACTAAATTAAATTATTGTTTTCTCTGTGAAAAGAATAAATTAAATTTAGCACGGGGCCTCGTATTGAAACCTTTGTGCGTGACAAGTAAAGCATATCGCGGAAGTGGGCTATTTTAGAAGAATATTAAAATTATAAGAAAAACTTAAAGTGGCTTTCAAGGACATGAGTTAAAAAAGTATGTAAGCTTATTATTGGTACTGATCATGAGTAAAACGATTTTGTTTTAAGATTTTGGATAAGTCCAGAAAAAATGAAGAAGATTGAGCAAGTGAAATTCTAACCTGTGCTGAGTCTTGAAGCTGGCCTTTCTGTTGGCACTGAGAATATCAACCTAAAGGACCTAAAACTTGAAAGCATCTTTCATAACCTTTCATAACCTTTCATTCCAGTAGTTTGACACACATTTTGAAAGCTGTATTTGTAAATTTTAACATGGGGCAAAGATGGCTGATGGTGAAGACCAGGCAAGTTTGAACGACCTCATTTCCAGGACTTCTTGGAAGCGAGGTTGTTGCAAAGCATGATGGGATAGTGTTAACTAACTTGACAGCATAGTGTCTACTGGCTTCATACATTGTAGAAGCAGTAGACACAAAAACACTAACTATCAGTCAACATAAGTGCCTACCATCTAAAAAAACAGCTGTAAATAATTGTATGTTTTAGAATCTTGAAAATCTGCACTGGTGCAAAACAAATTGTACTGGTGCAAAAAAATTGCACCAGAATTAAAATTGAACCACAACATATGTACAAGTTAGTATGCATTGATCATTAGCAGTACATGTACTTTTTCTTATCTCGCAGTTATGGCACTGCAGTTACTCTTAGTATGTGTACATGTTGTTTACGGTGTACAAGTGCTTAATTTGCTTGTGTTGCTACATGTACAGTACATGTAGCTGTGAACCAGCTAGGCTTTACTAACCAGTATAATCTGCAGGCTGGATATAAAATACAGACTGCATATAAAAATTAATTCAGACTGGGATATAAAGCTAGGAAAATAAAGGAATGAAAACTATAAATTATTACTGTAACATCCGTTCTTCGTGTTCAGTGAGTGTTTGGCAAAACATTGTAAATTTTGAAGAAGGAAACTGAGTAAAGTATGTTAAACTACCGTAAATACCCTCATGTACATGTAGGCTGCATCGTTTTTGGAGAAAAAAGCCTGAAGGTTCATAAATACTTGTACCTGAAGCAAAACCTCTTCAGAAGAGATTGTTGTCATTCCCAGTCATGCCAACTGCTATTGCAACTTTGAATATGGTAACTGAACTTTCCTTGTAATTTGTTGTGTACATACACAATGTAGTTTAATTAACCTTTATTCCTAACGATAATCATAGAAATAATACAATCATTAATTAATTAATTAATGTTTGGTACATGTATGTAGCGAATAGTTAAAGACACAAAAACTAGCCTATCTTATGTGTTTTCGCTCAACTAGATGAAATTTTTGCGTACTAATTCGTGCAAATGAAGTTCAGGGGGGGGGGGGGGGGGGGGTTAAGGCGTTTCTCTGTTTTTCGTTGGCCGAGCGGGGCCTGGGCAACCGTTTAACTTTAATTATGTGGTTCTGTGTTGAACTTGAAATCTTAGAAACTGATCAGTTTTGTCATGAATGACATTCCGGAGACATTTTGCTAACACAAATGGGTATACCATTTCCAGGGGGAGTGGGGTAGGGAATAATTGTAATTTATAGCTTTGAGGTGTTAATGTTAGGTTCGTTGCGCTATGTTAATGCGAATTAAAACAAGCCTATCATATGTAATTTATTTCATCCAACTAGATTAAATTTTTGATGTAATATTTGCGCAAATGAAGTCCAGGGGGGGTTAAGCCATTTTGAAATTTTATTTTGGCTGCCATTTACCCCCTTGAACATCAATGTTAACCAAATTAAGAAGACCCCCTGCAGTTTTCTATGGGTAACACTTTGGTGAAAACCCTATGTCTCTACCATGTTCCTTTTCTAAAAATCCATCGCCATAATTTGGTTTTGGCCATAAAGCATCCTGGGACAAGTTTCATTTTCTATTTCGCAGTCCAGAACTGGATTCAATAACGTTACAGCATTAAAATCATAGTTTTGCTACTAAACATGATGAACACAACATATTGGTTGCAAAATGCGAACCTTGCAAAACTGAGGGGGGAGGGGTGGAAAATTATATGCCTTTCCTGTTAATAATGGTACCCTCCCCATTTAGAAGTGGGTTGAATGAAGTTGAAGCTTAAAAATCAAGTTTTGCTACTAAACACGACGAACACAACCTATTGGTTGCAAATTTGGGGTAAGAAATGCGAACCTTGCAAAACTGAGGGAGGAGGGGTGGAAAATCCTATGCCTTTCCTATTAATAATGGAACCCTCCCCCATTTAGAAGTGGCTAGAAATCACAGTGGTTGCAGCTTAAAATCACAATGCATTAAGTGATGTGGCAGAATTAAAAGCATGGTTTCTGTACTCGACGTGACAACTGCCATATGCAGCATGAACTGCGGAAGGCTGTCGGTTTGCGAGCTTGTGATGACATTCAATGCACTTGGATGGAAAATAACAATTGTTTCAAGGAGAAACTTTTTTGGCGGATGTTTAGGCCACTTATTTCCACGAGAAGTGCTCCAAAATTCCAGTACCCACGATCACTACCATGCAAGTTGCATGGCACTACCCAACATGCGCTATGACGTACAATGTACATTGTAGCTAACATCTAACACGCATGTTGGATTATCGTTAGCGGTATCTACTAGTAATAATAATAATAATTTATATAATTTTATTTAAAGAGGATGCCCCAGTCACCCAAAGGTGTTTATCATGGAGGTCCTCATATAAATAGAAATATAGGGTTAAAAATAAATAAATGGACTAAGAATAATGACTAATAATAAAAGTTACAATTATAATGACGTAAAGAATGTGAATAAGATAACTATATAGATAAAATAGAACAATTACTGTAGTTTCCAATAAAGAGTCTTAAAATTTGTGTAAGTACATGTAATTGTGTCATTGACATTAATATTAAGATTGTTCCATTCGTTAACAAAGAAACTACATGATTGTTGCTTGCCCCAGTTAGTTCTTGAAGCAGGAACCCTGAGCATCATTCGGCCTCTTGTGTTGTAATTATGCAATTCATGAGCGTATAAATTGGAAAATTTGTGTGAACTATTATGTTGATAGATTAAAAACAAAGCTACATGTACATGTACATCTATGGAATTTACGACATTCGGATAATGGCCACCAGTTTAAGGATTGTAATGCTGCTGAACTACATGTAGATGACCTATTACATGTAGGTATACAATGTAGGTTTAAGATTAGTTTAGCAGCCTAATATTGTGCAACACTTGGAGACTATTCATTATTGTCTTATTGTATCTGTCCGGTCCCCATACTAAATCCCTGTAATCAAATAAAGGCAAGATCAAAGTGTTAACAACAGTTTTCCTAGAAAATCGAGGAAGTAGATGTCTAATTCGGCGAAGAAGGCCAAGTCTCTGTGCCGCTTAATTCTTTTGGATCAATTCCACCTGGTCAGCCTATGAGAGAGATTCACTAATTATCACACCAAGATACTTGTAGGACGTTACACGTTCAAGTTCATCCTCTTCGATCCTGAGTGTGAGTTCCCCAAAAGATTTGAGACGTTTGGTTCCTCCAACTAACATAAATTTAGACACATTAAGGGTAAGCTCATGCCTGTTGAGCCATACCTTCATACGGGAAAGGTCATCATTCAGCTTGTCCTCTAGTTCGGATGCTGTTGGAGCTGTACAGTAAATAACAATATCATCTGCAAATAATGATGCTCGAGTATGGTTTAGGCATTCGTGTAGATTGTTTATATACAAGGAACAAAAGGGGACTGGGGACTGATCCTTGAGGTACCCCAGTTGTTAGTGTACGTGGTAAAGCCTATGACCCACCAATAACCATACATGTACTGTACATTGTATTCGATGGGTAAGGTACGATCTGAACCAGGACAAGCAATTTGGATCCACACCAACAGCGGTTAGTTTCTTGAGTAGGACCGCATGATTGACCTTTCTTCAAGTTGAGTTAAAGAACATCAGAAAAACTTGACCGCAGTCCATGTTGTTCAGTAAGTTGTCACAGAACTGTAATAAAGCATGAGATGTTGGCTTTTTACGTTGAAACCCATATTGATGCATATAAAGAATATTCTCACGTTGTAAATAGTCATGTAACTGGCTGTGAACGGCATGCTCAAGAATCTTGCTCGCTGTAGGGAGAATGGAAATACATGTACAATGTACATGTAGGTCTATAGTTATCACATTAACTAATGTCACCACTCTTAAAAAGAGAGTAGTCTGTCTTTAAATCACTCCAGAATTATTATTCTTTTATTGCCCCATTAATTTACTGAAAAAAAATTCAAGGAATCTTGTTCCTTTAAGCACAAGAGAAAGCAAGATTTTCTGGTGAAAATACAGTGGAATCCCGATTTGTCAAACCCTTGATTTCTCGAACCTCCCGATTTCTCTAACCAAAAGTCATTTCCCTTTGAGTTGCTTCACTCTGACACTGTAATTTTACCCTGATTTCTCAAAACTCCCAATTTCTCTAACCAATTTTCGCTTCCCTCGATAACTCGAACCATTGAAAAGTTAATACTCATTTTCAGCACTGTGGTGTCAATTTCAGTTACATTCACACATTGAAGCAAGGTAACACTGTGAACATTTGGTATTCTCTAATATTATTTTATTACACAACACGCGGCAAATCTGTCATCTCTTTACAGTCATGGGCTTCGATTTACACGTTAAACAGTAAAGTACTTTGTTTTACGTTGGTAGCATTGCGATTGCAGAATCTAGCAAAATCTGATTGGCTGGCACTTGACAGCACAACAATAGACAGTGTTTCCTTTCGATTAGGAACTAATTTCTCTTTTCCTTTGTGCACTTCGCTATGCTTGTTTACTCATCCAAAGAGAAATTACATTTTTCTACTTCTGTAATCCTATACAGTCTACTAAAAAAGCAGTCAGGCATGACTTTGAAAACTTGTGTTTTCTACTTCTGTAATCCTATATACAGACTGTACTGAAAAAGCAGCCAGGCATAACTTTGAAAACTTGTGTTTTCTACTTCTGTAATCCTATACAGACTACTGAAAAAGCAGTCATGACTTTGAAAACTTGTGATTTCTACTACTGTAATCCTATACAGACTGTACTGAAAAAGCAGTCATGCATGACTACTGTAATCCTAATATGCAAGAACAATGTACATGTATACAACAGTTGTTTAAGTTTGTTCATAGTGAAAAATATGTTTATTGTTATGTACAATGTACATGTACATGGTTGATTATTAACAAAAAGTTCTCAACCTCTATTACCGGTACAATGTAAGTGGGCTTTTCCATTTAAGGGGACTTTGGCTGGTCCCGAGGGTGTCGCCTTAATGGAGGTTCAACGGTTACTACTTACATGTATAACATTCAATAATAATAACAATAACAACAAATAATACTAATTTACAATGACAGCAAAATAATGATAATTATAATGGTACATTTTCTAACAATAAAATTTATTATGTTATAAAATGTACCACTATTATTATCATTATTTTGTTGTCATTGTAAATTAGTATTAATTTAATGTACTCCTACCCTTTTTGTCTGCAGTCAATATACAGTACAGCTCAAAAAGAATGCACGCGCAAGAACTTCTTTTTGCGGACGCAAGAAGTTGATTATTGCGCTTCTTTTTGCGCTTATAATTAATTATCAACCGCAAGAAGTTAGACCCGCAAGAACTTCTTAAACGCAAGAAGTTAGAACCGCAAGAACTTCAACCGCAAGAAGTTCAACTTAATTCAAACGGGTTGAAACTCTCTTACTTATTAACGCGAAGTAGTCCCTTCGACTGGAAAGAAACAATTAAGTTATATTTTGCAGACTGAGGTTCACGTTCTGCGGGAAACATCAAATTAAAGTACTAAAGAAATATATTAGAACAACAAACACAAACTATGCAGCAAATGTATCGCATTTTGGAAGTGAAATTTCACATCAGACTCTTAAATCCAAGTGCAACTTTTCGCTAATACTGCTGTTGAATAATAGCTTGGTTGATTATATGACAAATGGCCCTAATAAGAGTTGTGTTCTTTATTGAATCCCACCGCCGCTCATGTGTTCAGCTGACTATTAAATAAGACAAACACTTCAGAAATATTAAACGTAAAAACTCCGAGACAGCAGCCCAAAATATTTTCGCCTTTCACACTTCTTTATAATATTTATCACCGCCGTTTGTGTATATCGGCGAAAGCACTTACCTCCTTGCTGCTTCACAGCTCGCTTATAATGCATCCTCCCATATATTCTGATAACCTTACTGAAAATCGTTACTTAAAATGTAATATGGAAGCCTGAGCTTTCGGCACAAAATAATAACAAACAACGGCCGCTCGATCGCTTCAGTTCCCGTTATAATTATAAATACCGGTGTTGCGAGGCCAGCTTTATAGTTTGCCGTGCAAAGCATAACATCAAATAAACTTTAGCGTCTGTAGTTTCACATTTATAGCACATCCCTGTGTTGCTCAAGGTTTCGGCTCAAATCATTGCAAATGTTCGCAGTCCTAATATAAGGCATATTTTCGAAATTAAAATCTCAAGTTCTTGCCGTCTGAATTTCTCCACGTGCAAATCAGTCAGGCGTGAACGTGTCAGTCTGAGTTGATCGCTGGGACTTTCTGAAGCCAAGTTGGCAATGAAACCGTGTAAAACTATACTCTTAGTCTTACCAGAAAACTTCTACTGGGAAAGTGGAATCCTTTTGAACTAAATGCGCCTTAATTCGTAGAATAGTGAGTGACTGTCTTCCCAAAATTTTACAGGTCAAAAAGAAGTGGTAATTTGCATATTGCGATCGACTCAACAATAATCGCTAAACGCGCAAATCAAAGCAGTTGGATCGAACTGCAAAACCTGGGAAACCTGGCAAAGCGAAAGAAACAGTTAATAAACACTACCATAAACGAATCAAAGCAAATTGTTAAATACATCTATGTCTTTGAAAATAAGTTTTTCAAAAATATTACCGAAAGTCTTTCTAAATAAATTTGCCGTACACGCTTAAATTGTAAACAAACCACGATCGAGCGTGCATTGTACTCGCGTTTCGAAGTTTGGACTTGAAACTTTTTGTATTGTTTAACTTTGTGCGTGGTCTTGCAGTTGAGCCGCAAAAAGCGGATTATCCACTCTTTACTTCTTGCGCGTTCTTGCGGCTGAGCCGCAAAAAGCGGGCTATCAACTTCTTAAACTTCTTGCGTGTTCTTGCGGGTGAGCCGCAAAAAGCGGGTTATAAACTTCTTGCGGGTTCTTGCGGCGCAAGAAGTTCTTGCGGGACTTCTTGCGGGTGCATTCTTTTTGAGCTGTACTGTACTCCACACGGTCTTAAAGTGTATATGAAGCGAAAATTAAGTTGATCTTATTTGAAAGTCCTTTCAAAGTGAGGAAGGATGGCGTTTTCCGTTTGTGAATAACTCATCTGGTTCCAGAGATATTCAAGTTTTTGTAGTATGTAAATTAGATTACCTGTGACGTCATGACCTTGACACAACCTGGAGACAGATCACAAAATAAAGAATATCTCTGAAAATAGTAGCTAAAAATAATTGATACTTTGCACATGTATGGTACTAAGGAAAATACACATCAATGTGCAAATCATGACATTGCCATGGAAACACTCTTGGCCCCAGGCCACTTTCATGATAAAAATAGATTCCTTGATTTCTCCTTCGTAATATACAATTTACTGCCATAGGCGCATCAGACATTTTCATACAATGTAAGCATTGTATTGTATAATGCAGGGTTTAAAGAAAATTGTTTTGTAGAACAGAGTCATAAATTACAATCAGATATTATTTTATGTTCAAGGTCAAATGAGCCTGGGGCCAAGAGTGTTTCCATGGCAACGTCATGATTTGCACATTTATGTGTATTTTCCTTAGTACCATACATGTGCAAAGTATCAATTATTTTTAGCCACTATTTTCAGAGATATTCTTTATTTTGTGATTTGTCTCCAGGCTGTGTCAAGGTTATGACATCACAGGTAATCTAATTTACATATTACAAAAACCTGAATATCTCTGGAACGAGATGAGATATTCACAAACGGAAAACGCCATCCTTCCTCATTTCGAAAGGACTTTCAAATAAGATCAGCTTAATTTTCGTTTCATATACACTTTAATTACAATGTACATATAACATACATGTAATATAAGTAATTTTGACTAATGATATTCCTACTCCTTTTTTTCCTTGCAGGATTCATAAGGATGGAGTCGACCGACTGGAATGTTACTTTTTATACATCTGGTGAAGTTCTGTTCAATTACAATACAGCCACTCATGAAGTTAGATGGCAACATATTCCAGATCTCCCTTCCAATGTACATGTAGGTACCATAAGAGAATAGTACATTTTTGACTGTCTTGGTACATTTAATAATTACCATCTGAACAGTAGCTGCCCCATAGCCAAGCACTCTGTATGTTTTTGGGAGCTTGGATTAGGATTGGGAACAAGAGAGCATCCCTGGTAGCAATCTTGGACAGGTTCCTACACAGGATCCTAAACAAGATCCTTAGGATCCTATCCAGGTTTTCTTAGTACCAGGGATGGGAATTAAGGCTGCTATACTCTGAGTGCCAATGGTTCTCATGCTTGTGTGTTTTTGTAAGGGACGTACATCAGTAAAAGCTCAGAAAAGCTTTGCTCTTCATGTCTTAAATGTGGCTTAATGAGAGGCAGCTGAATCTCTGATAAGTACTATTACTCATAATTATCATTAGGTGGAGTTTTTGGAATATTTCATGTAATATAAAAAACGAGAGCTAATACAGTAGTGTTTTACCAGGGGATCCAAACACCGAGAAAGATGAAAGCATGAAGCCGCTTTGGCCGAGTGCTTTTATTATTTCGAGGTGTTTGGATTCCCTGGTGAAACACGAAGCTCAAGTTTTTTATATGACTTCTCAAGCGAAAACAATACCTGCATTCATAAAATTAATCATTAGAAATTATTGTTTGCTGGAATTTTATTGCATATATTAGACTACAGGGGTTGTGATTGTTATTTTGTCACTGTCATTTCAACAAACGGCCTGATAGCATAGTGGGCAAGACAGCGGACTAGTAGTCAAGAGCATGCACTAATTGCCATGAGGATGATGGTTCGAGTCACACTGGACTTTTATTTCCATCTTCTCCTTCACTTCTCCGCGTAAAGTCATAGTTATGCTGTAATCCTTGTACAGTAGCTTAATTAGGTCCATCACATGCATGAATCTTGATACCTAATGAGAGCACAGATGAACATCACTAGTGATTTGGATATTCAAATCACTAGTGATGTTCATCTAGTGTTTCATTAGGTATCCAAACTCATCCACCTGACCAAATGCAGTCCTCTGATTGACTAAAAAGCTCATGAATTATTACTGAGTTTGAGAAATTCTGATCACATCCAGTCTCAAACATTCAATACATGTATATGTGCTTTGCCTTCTGGAATTCTTTGAACATTTATGATATTTTGTTGATCCATTGATCTTAATGTATCCATCAATTCCAAACCTGTAAATGCCACCCACCCCCCCCCCCCCCCCAAAAAAATCAATGGCATTTAATGGGTGGGTAATGCTCTCAATACCTACTGATTCTCCCTGACACCTATACACCTCTGTACTAGGTTGAGATCACACCTTTAGGAGTCTAATTTTGGTGCATTGTTGTTTTACTGTTAAGGTTATTGTATACTGTACCTTCAGGGTACTGTTCTGGATAAAATTAAGTAGCGTCTCGAATATTCGTCGTATTTAGATAAATTGTACCTCATTTTAAAGCTTATAAAATTGGCTACAACGATATACCTAAGGTTTGTAATTTTGATAAAAGTGCGATTTTTAAATAAACTTCTTTTCTGAACAAGCGAGTTGGTTTCCAAGAGCTCCAACTCCACGGCAATTTAATGAATTTAAGATCTGTTTGCTTTTCTGGACTCCTACAGACCTTGTTTATGAAACTGTGTCGGCGATTGTGGAAATTCGAAGCCGTTCTGAAGATATTTTGGTCTTCATGAAACCGCTAATGCACAATCCAAGTATAGATGCGGGAATCGCTCTCAGCGCCACTCTTTTAACAATTTAAAAAAATTCCCAACACAGTTTTTTTAGCTGATATAATTGCGAACAATCTGTGAAAATTTGAAGTAATTCGCACAAATTCCCGTCGATTTGGAGCTTTTTTCAAACTACAGTATGTTTAGAACGAAAATAGAAAATCAAGAAAACGCTCTGAAAAGTTTTAGCCGGCCGGCGAGACTGATTCTGGTGCACCGCCTCTTTCACAGCAATCAAACACCTTCTATAAAAAGCAGCCAATGATGTTCAACCAGTGACTGGGAAATGTCACAGTCAAAACTTCCCACCAATTTCTCAGCGGCATGAAAGCAACACAATCAAAGGTCTTCGCACTCAGTTGAGTTAGTTTCGCGTTTTCAATCACTCTTCATTATGGGCAAAACCAAGAATAAACCGGTCAAATGCCAGAATAAGGCAATTGCAACGGCAAAGGATAAACCAGCTAAAGACAAGAAGAAGGCAAAACCAAAGCAGACCAAACGGACGCGGAAGACAAAAGAAAAGCATGAGGACAGATAAATTACCCGAAGAATCAGCCTGTGAATATATGCTCCGGAAAATGTCAGAGATTGGACATGTTATTGTAGAAATACTTAAGAGGAATCAAGTGGCCTAATGTACAACAAAATGGTTTAGCCAGTGGTAATAAGAATATATAATTTCGAACATTTCTTTGATGTTTTCCTCTTTCTTGAACTCCAAGGACCAGATACTTGTTTTGAAGAAGACATCTACGGATAATTTTAGCGAATACGCTTCGAATTTACAATGACATATTTATGTGAGAAAAGATTCGATAGAACGCTTACAACAAGCCACAGAGCGAACTCCGAACTGAATGGTAAACAACGACTCCCGCGCTTAGCTACGGTTGAATGCTCATGACGATTGATGTGGTGTATGAGCTGTCAATCAAAATATGTAACTCAATCTTCCAGTAAAAATTTTCTTTTTTATATTTCTCCGTCTAGATAAAAAAAAAATCAACCAATTTTTTCTGTTGGATACTTTCTTTTTACGTGAACATTTTTTTTTTGGAAAAATTCGGCTCTGAAGCTATACGATAACCTTAATCTAAAATGTCCCCATTTATTTATTGTTTACCACCTTGATGCCTTATTTGAATTCCAGTGTTGAGTTTGATTATAGTACTTGATCTCTCCTGTGAGATACTAGTCAAAGTTCATACAGTGTGAACAGGAATAAAAGTTAACCGAAGATTGGTAGCGTGCCGTGATTTAAGAATGTTTATTTTGAAACAGTTGGCTTCGTTAGTTAATAAGAACCCGAGCGGCGGTGTTGAGTAAGAAACTGACAACTCATCACCCTTGAACAGGAATAAAAGTTAACCGAAGATTGGTAGCGTGCCATGATTTAAGAATGTTTATTTTGAAACAGTTGGCTTCGTTAGTTAATAAGAACGGTGTTGAAGAAACTGACAACACATGAATAATAACGACGGTGAAAGGTCCAGTTCGAAAAAGTGAAATATCACTTTTTGGTGACGTGAAATATCACTTTTGGTGACGTGAAATATCACTTTTGGTGACGTGAAATATCACTTCTTCAAAAGTGAAATATCACTTTCCAAAAAGTGAAATATCACTTTCCAAAAGTGATATTTCACGTCACCAAAAGTGATATTTCACTTTCCAAAAGTGATATTTCATGTCACCAAAAGTGATATTTCACTTCCCTTAGTGAAGTGATATTTCACTTAAAAGTGAAATATCCCCGGGGATATATCCCCAATTCTCGTTGCAATCTTTTCGAACAGTACTGTAGGTCTAGATATCCTGAATGGCTGAATCCCTTTTTCATTTGCCAATGCCAAAATTTTTTAGCCAGTGGGTCATCCACTATGGTCAAAAAGTTCATTTCCCTCCCAGAAGCTTCATACATGTATAGCTAGGGTCTGAAATAATCAGAATGATTTAAAACTTGGCATGAATTCAGAGATGGATAATATATTTTTGGAGGTTTGTGTTTAAGGTGGATGATCGACAATGTGATGTCATATATGGCATATGCCTGAATTTCACACCAAACTAAAGTTACATGTACATGTGTACATGTACATTTGTATAAGAGGATATACATGTAGAGTTTGAATCTCCTGCCAGCTTTCACCGGAATTTAAGGAATGTAATTGTTTGATTACCGTATGAGGTCAAACTTTAGGGGTATTTACCAATGAAGGCAATAAAGGAAAAACATGTTGTCAAGTTTCGAGTTATTGGAGGAGATGCTTTGATGTTTTCGAAAGGATTTGGTCATGTTGTTAAAGGTAAATATTCTGAAATTACTTATGATGAACTTATCGCTACAACTACATGTATATTGTAAAAAAAACTCAGACATTAAATTTTGTTCGTTGTCGTATTACCGAGAGTAGTCCAGTCTCAGTGGATGAAATTTCCACTTTCTATGAATGTCGGCCGGTTTATAAGCAAAGTGGTTTAAAGTCAATCATCAGAGTCTTCCTGAATTCAAAGTTCTGTATTCGGAATTCTCGAATGAGAAAATGAACTGAAATAACTTAATATATTCACATAGGTAAGACGTTTGCAAGTTACATTTGGCTTGCATTAGATTCCCAAAAACTCAATTCTGTGCCGATGTGGACCGGATGAAAACTTGTTTTAACCTCTTCGATATGTGATTTCAAAGTTCAGCATGGCATTTTTATTTAAAGATCAATTTGATTTAGCTACACTGTACACTAAATAGCTACACTGTACACTAAATGCTACTCGCTTTCCACGGCAGTAATTAGCATACCTCAATTGACTTTAGTTGATTACATACCACTAAATAATAACTTTGTCACACAATCCTTGTTTAGATTGGAAGGTTCCAGAACTACTTTAAGACTGCATGCATCAACACAATTAGCCATTAGTGAAGGTTCTAGATATAATCAAGCTATGAATATAGTAAAGTTCAATAGTACAATACACTGTACATTCATAAAATTAGAATGAAGTAGAGGATGGAAGAGATATAATCCCAGAAGGATATTTAATTAAAGCTCTTGCACCCTATGTACTATTTACAAAATTCACAACTGTGTTGTACAGTATATATACAGATCCGAGCCGGATATCTCCGATACAACACAGCCACGAATAAATTTATTTTGTAAATTAATTCTAAAACTCAAACATAACTATTGAAATGCAATAAAATGTTAACTAAAATAAGTAAAAATTTACTTTAACAAGAGGCCATGAGTGGCCTTAACTCGGGCCACCTAGAGAAATAAATATGTTAATACATGTTCTAGCATATTTTGTGTCATACATGGTTTGTGCTAGGGGAGCCAGATAATTGATTCACTACTGATTCTCGTGATAATTTCATCTGTAATTTCATCTTAATCTGTTTTCATCTGTCATAACTTAAACACTTTTTTCTGTATGAGCTCCCTCGATAAGCCTTTAGCTTTTGGAGCAAATGCAGAGAGCAAATACATGTATGTTTAAATAAAAAAAAAAAAAAAAAAAAAAACTTAAACACTTTTTTTCCTTTATCGTATATCCTATAGTCTAGCTGTAATGTCTGTCTCTCAAATGGTTAATATAACTGTATTGTACATGTAAGTGTAACATGTGAGCCCCCTAGATGAGCTAATAGAGCTCTTGGGGTGAACTCGTAATAAAAAAATGTTTAAATAAAATAATAATAATAATAATTTAGATACAATGGAGTGGACCTTTTGCAGGAATGCAATGACGTGGTTGTACTACATGTAGATGACAAACAAATCTTAATTCATATATTTAAAGGGACTTGTACCCCCCCCCCCCCCCCCCCCCCCCACCCAAACCCTCCCTCCTTGCATCTCCCCTGCTAATTTTTGACCAGTCCCTAATGCTAAATAAAATATTGTGTGCATTGGTTTCATGCATGTAGAGCGCTTGGAAAATAAAATTAACTACATGTATTTTTAATGAGGGTTACATGAACACTAACTGTATACACAGAAATGCATGGCCCTCCTTGTAATTAAAAAATTGAAACAATTGTAAAACGTAATTTAGATTTAATACTAGAAGTACATTGTAATCATAGATTATCAAAGTACATTCAACATATTTTTTGAAACAGAAAGGACTGTAGTAATTAACACACACACGGTTGAACAATTGCTGCAATAATGTGGATGGTGTAAGTAATCCTGATCAAAAATGCTTGTTTTTAACTAATGTGAAAGTTTTGATGTCTTGACTTATAAGCCAACAATTGCAATCAAAATCCCTCATTTGACCTCCTCACAGTGTGTGATGGTATAAACGAAGATCAGCAATGCAACACTGCAATCCTACATGTACAGTGTATGTCACTTACATGTAGATGCAGCTGTACAGGCATTTTCGTTCAGTTTCTGTGGATTATTGAACCAAAACCTTCACTCCTCCCTTGGCCATACTACCTTGGATCGCGACAATCCCTTTCGTAAATGTGAGAATTTTCCGTCAAAAGCCCCAAAAAGTCCTGTTAGCCCTAGAATAACTGAACATCTTGGTATTTCAGTCGAAGAAACCTTTGGTTTCAGCAAAATAATAAGTAATAATGGCCTAAATCTTCGCCCCCACTGCTGGGAAATTATCTAACTATCGGAAGTGTCCACAATCGGTGTCGAATTTGATTGGCTGATCCTGTCACATGTTAAGTTGTTCATCGTCCAGAACTTGAAAGAAGGTGCAATCTCATTGGTTGGTGGCAAAAATGCTCGATTTGGAAAATAAATATTTAAAAAACATTTGCGATTTCTGACTCGTGCCTGGCAAAGGAGCAACATTTCTATAAATTTATTGAGACATCTTGTGTTCCAGATGAGTGCAGTATTTCTTTCACTGAATAATAATCAGTAACAATTAGATTTTATTTGTACTTAAAAACAACAACAATGTTTTTATCTATGATTCAGTTTTAGTTCAAAGCAAATTTACATTTCAAAGTTGACTAGTTCAGTCACTGAATGAGGTTCTCTTCTAGCCATAAATTTTTTTCACATTTTATTATTGTTCATTTGGAAAATGATAGACTGGCCCACAGGTAGCATAAACTAATCTAGGCGGGCCATAGTTTTTAAAATTAACAAATTACAAATAGGTATGATAACTTCTAATTCATTCGACTTTGCAATACATGTAAGTTGAATAAATGTTTAGCATTTTGTCTAAAATAACTGTTTTCTTTACTAACCACTCACAGACAGTATAAATTCTCTATATATCGATGTTGTTGTGATAGAAAGGCACCATGGAGTATAATGCATTAATGAGGTGACGTATTAGATCAAGAATCCACCCAGTCTTTTTCTTACATGGTCATGGATCAGGAAAGGTCACATTTTCACTATTTCAAACAACCCAGAACTTACAGTAGAGTATTCTCTGTAAGCCAAACATTTCTTTGCAGAAGTACTCAAAACCTTTCAAAGTTTCATAGGTATAAACATTGCAAAAGAGGTTAGGGGCACTTTAATACCATGTTGTAAGATCAAAAAACTACAAATTCGTTTTTAAAATCCTAAATTTTGGCACCAAGATCTCATGGTTACAGTGACATCACATTGTCAATCACTACATCCAAACTACTATGTTTGAGATTCCCTTTTATTATATGACTTGGTGTTTTCGAGTGCAAATATGGGCTAAAACGAGTGCAAATATGAGACCATATTTGAGACCATAAGAGTGTGAGCCAATTGAAATGGGGCTGTTTGAGTAACAGGCAATCAGCTTTTAGCGTGCGAAAAAACTTTTCAGTGTGCGCTCGGCCCCGACATTGAACTTCAACTGAGGCTGAGAGGTTTCTTCTCTCAAGATTTATTATCTCAATATTTGCTTCAAACAGAGCAGTAAGGTAAGCATTTTTTGTTCGTTTTAGCTGTCGTATAATAAACAATTTATTACACGAAAAGTTGTGTAATACGGCTGGGAATTTTTACTCATCAATTTTATTTTTTCTTGCCTTTCATGCTCGAAAAAATAAAACCGACTCGTAAAAATACCCAACCGTATTACACAACTTTCCGTGTAATAACCTCTTTGTCTTGAATTATCTTCGTGCCAAATTTCAAGTTATTTGCATTTTATGGTCTAAAGTTATTGTGAAGTGGGAGGGAAATTGGTCTTTTTTTGCCATTGTGATCTCTTAGTTTTGAGTATTGGGATTTTTTTAAGGTGGAAGATTGGATTTGACAGTTGGTTTTAAATACCTAAGTTCAAATGTTTGATTCTCCTGTCATTTTTTCATAACTCAACCATTAAGGAGTAGGGGAGACTGGTTAGAATAGAATACTTTTGGCTGTCACCCTGTAATTGGGTTAAAAATTAAAAAATTAACAGAATTGCCTATTACAATTCTGTTTGGCTACCCTGGGTTCCAGAGTCTCTGAGGCCCAAATAAATAAATAAATAAAAGGCCTGAAACAAGGGAGAGGTGAAGGAGAGGAGCTTCTGGTGTTGTCCCTTGAGAATTTGAACCTCTGCCCTGATTGGATAGTATACTCATTACCAGGCAATTTTCATACATGTACATGTACATTGTCGCTCAGCAATGGAACCTGTAGCCTACGAGTAGCCATTATCCACCGAAAAATCGTTCACTGCACTCACATGTGAGATATCGAGTTGAACACTCGAGTCAGCGAGTCATGGTGCGACCAATGAGTCAGGGTACGAGTGGGCGAGTCGGGGTGCAAATCAGCAAGTCCGGTGCGAGTCAGCCAGTCAGGGTGCAAGTCAACGAATGAGGGTGCAAGTCGGGGTGCGAGTCAGCGAGTCAGGGTGCGAGTCAGCAAGTCAGGGTGTGAGTCAGTGAGTCCAGGGTGCAATGAGTCAGAATGTGAGTCAGCGAGTCAGGGCGCAAGTCAATGAGGCAGGGTGTGAGTCAGCGAGTCAATGCGAGTTAGCGAGTCCGAGCGAGTCAGGGTGCAAGTCAGGGTGCAAGTCAGCAAGGCAGGGTGCGAGGCAGCAAGTCCAGAGTGCAAGTCAGGGTGCGAGCCAGCAAGTCAGGGTGCGAGTCAGTGTTTTTTATTTATTAAAAAACTCAGTGTGGGCTATCACAGAAAGCAACTAAATATGATATTTATAGTGCGTGATATGCCGTGATATGCATCATGAAACGTACGACCCTGGTTTGACTCTATCAACGAGTGATATACATGTACATGTAGTACAGCATTAACGGTTGTATCTTTTTTTCGTTCGTTTCAAGGCTTTACGTTTGAGTTCAAGCCGGCTATTGGCTTGCGAAAGCAATGAAAACATACCCTCATAAAATAAACACCGGGCTCGATTAGGCAGATTCAGTTATTTTGCACTACTAATATACATTGTATATTCGTTTGCAGTCTCTCGAGACGCTTTTTCCTCCCGGTTATATGACCCCCCGAGGATATAACCCTCCCCCTCGGTTATAACCCCTTACGAACTTGCATATATAAGCCTAGGGATTTTACGTGCAAAAATAGATAGGTTAAAATATATATATATTGTACATCAATGTTTGATTTTGCAGATTTCGTAGAATCTGAGTTACTTTAATTTTGCGACTGTTAGCATAAAATAAAGAGAGAAAAAACAACCAGACAACTTTATTTAATTTCTTTTTAATTATTTTGTTCTAACATATATTATCGTTTCCAGAAACGTAGTGGTATTGTTCATTTGTGAAAAACAGAACGAAAATAATTATATGTAAACTGTATCGCGTGTAGAAATGTTCGCGACATATTTTTCTCTCTTGCGGATGCCACCCAAAACAAGTTTAAAACCAAGATTCCTTTACGGAACAATAATGGAAATAGTATATAACTAGGTGCGATAGTATTCCACTTAGGGGGTCCCTTCAGCCCTTGGTCTGCCTTTTGAAGCGGTGGTTACGTTCGCGAAGGTTAAACTCATTCCCGTAGTAAAAGGGCGAATGTAAGAGTACCGGGGTAGTTTCCCCATGCATACTTGCCGTGCACAAAAATAGAATATTCTTTTCACCCAGTTTCCCTGTAGTGTTCGGTAGGGCCCATCGGTGCTGGCTTGTAAGGGTCCAACTGCTAGATCATTTTTGCAAGTTGCCTGCCCGCCAAACGATTTGTACAACTGTGCATGAACTGCGCATGAATAAACTGGTCTTTTGTGAAAATTGAACCTGTCGCGTCACTTTACATGTACCAGTGCTTCATTCGGTTGATTGTTACACTTTGCTTCAATAGCATTATGCCCACACACGGTAGTCGCTTGCAGGAGGTCAAAGCCAATAGGATATATTCCAACGTCGAGCCTCAAAAGTTATCACGGTCGCATGAAGTTTCTATAGCAGGTTTTTTCTTTTGCTATTTCTAATCTAATGCCGGAAATCCTGATGTAAACGGCAGAAAAGGTTTTGCATTAAGATTTTCATTCGTCGTTTTCTAGCTGCCTGACAGTTATTTCAAAAACAAAAGGAAGATCAAGTAAGAGAACGAAAGAGCTCGTATTCGGGCGGGCGGGCGGTTATGGTGTCAATTTGAGTTGAATATTTATTTCATTATTAATTGTTGAAGAGAACTTCAAAAAAAAGTTTAGTTAGTTTATAGTATATATTTCCTAATTCTTGATTCGGCTAAGGCACACATGCACGTGCAAACGTTATTTATGGTAGTAATTCCTGAAAACCTTACCACTTGGTTCATTAATAATGCATTTTCTCAAATTCTCATAAATTTTGCAGTTTACAAGGGGTTTTCAAGTGATCTTTCGAAGTGGCAGGGTATTCGCCAGTTAAGCCTATTTATGCCTTAATTATTCGTCTTGCATCAACTACTAAAGCAGTACACTTTGTAATTGTAGCTCAGCTCACCCAATTCATGCAAGCACTCGTTTCTGTGTAGTGCAGGAAATGTTTCTGTCTGGGCTGTGTACCGGGGGGGATATAGCACAGAGAAGTGCCACTGGACAGGGTATAATGTTTTAATAAGATATATAAATCCCCTGTTTTGGTCAGGGTATCATTTTTCCGAAAACGTTAAGGGAGATATCGGTTTGACTCTGGCATAGGGTATCTCTTTACCACGCTGATGTCCGATGTTGTGTTCCATAGTTGATTATTACAATGGATGTCCGATGTTGATAGCTGAAGTCCGATGTTGATCGCTGAAGTCCGATGTTGTGTCGTGAGGTATTAAAATTAATTACAAAGTCCGATGTTGATCGCTGAAGTCCGATATTGTGCTTCGAATTTCAACGTTGATTTACAAAGTCCGATGTTGATTGCTGAAGTCCGATGTTGTGTTACAAAGTTCGAAGTTGGTAATTACAAAGTTCGATGTTGATTGCTGAAGTCCGATGTTGTGTTCCAAAGTTCAAAGTTGATAATTTCAAAGTTCGATGTTGATCGCTGAATTTGGATATTGAATGCCACCTTCGATTTTTGGCGGGGATTTGACACCAAAGGCGGGCGGGCGGTCGGTCGGGCAAGAACATGTCGCTAAAATTTCACTGTCATGCTATATATATGGTGCTCCGCTCGCTTCGGCCCACGCCGGAACTCCACTATGAGCATCATTTTGTTTAATATTCGTTTCTGTTAAAAGTAATGTATCAAATATAGTGTAAATGGCCCGATTCCTCAGTAGTTCCAGGCCAGCGTCGACACTTTAACTCGGTCACTTCATGACATGAGTAAGAATTTGGGAATGGCAACTCCAGTGATCGAAATAAAACGAGTGAAAATTACATGTTTCGTTATAAATTTCAGCCTCCTTCAAGATGTAGAAAATGAACACTAGCACTAATATTTGAAAAGTCGCCACTCTACTCGAAAATAAAACTGCATACAGATGTAAATAGATGACTTTATTTCACATTTAGAATGACACATACCGAAATATTCACTAGGGATATTTAATTTTTAATAAGCTATTAGCTAAAGGAAAAGTTTCATGTATGCTACTATAGAACCTGTGCTTGGACAGTAAAGTTTGAAATAATATTATCAGTCCATGAATCCTACAGAAAAGCATTGATTTCTAAAAATGTTGAAAAGTATGGGTTGGTAAACCCTGCTAAAAAGAATTGTTTTCTAAAATACAAATAAAAACATCTCAATTAATATCGTAATATTTTTACGCAAGTTAACTCCAGAAACAGTGTTCTACGAAGTTGATGTATTATTATTACTGGGAGCAGTTGTAATAGGCCTTTTGCTAGCCTGCTTGCAGGCGGTGGAGGGTGTTTTTCGCGCAGCAAACGGATCATCGCCGCCATATTGGCCGAGCGTGATTGAGACCTGGGATCGAATGACAAATGGAGGGGGGAGGGGGGTGGGGGAGAAGCAGATCTGAAAGACCGCCTGCACGAAAGCCTATGGTTTCTGAGTACAAAAGTTAGATCCCGTCCACCAGCGGACGGGGTATATGATTGGCTGAAACGGTGTCAATCAAGCTTATCGCGGCAAGTGTTGAAAGCAAGAACTGAAAGGAATATGTGTAGCCTTGCGAAGCGGCGTAACTAAAATAAGTGTTGTGTACTGAGCTTGCAGTTGATAAAATATGGCGAGTAATACAAAAGGCTTTGTCTTTTTTGAAGACTAAGGTTAAGTACCCTAGTTCCAGAGGTTTTCTAAAGAGAACACAGCTGCTCGCTCCTTTCTCCGCGGCTGGGTAAAGGTACTTTGAAAACAGAGCAGGAGGAAGCTATACAGAGCCTTTATTTTGTCTTAGAATTTAACAACCTGACCTGTGAATTGTGACCTGTACTTTAAACTTGCCGTTCTGGCTGTGCTTTCGACAGGCTTTGGAAAGAGTATGATATTTACGGTAAACTAGAGATAACTCGACAACGAACCGTGATTTAATTCGCCACTGAAAACTATTGTTGTCGACCAAATTGCAGAGATGCAATCCGGCTATTGACTTCACGGCCGTTGAACTAGGAAATAATTAGAAATCCACCTCAAACATTTATGCAACGGTCATCCATTTCTTTCGGCAAACATTCACTAAGATGGACTTCGAGTTGTCAGAGAAAGACGATCACAACATTTACCACGAGTTCTTCAATATCGAGTTCCAGACAAAACATTGTCTGCATCGGAGTTTTCTTTGAAGTTTAGAGATTTTTTCGATCCTGTATTTATCTTTATGCGTGCTTAATTCTTTTAAGAAAGGAAGCAGCCGCTTGTATGGCACCTCTTCTGGGAGTATCTTCTGGTTCGCCAGACTGCGGTGCTGGACGGCTTTTTGAAGCAGCTTGTATTAAATGTCTGTATTTCGGAGGATTTGCAACATGAAACTCTTTGAGAGACTGATGGGGCGAACGCAACAAGCTAAAACCGAACTGTCTACATATATTTCTAAAGTGGTACTGTCGCAGTCCTTTCCATGGAGAACTTTGAACAAAAAATAGCTGGTTTTATTGAAATTTCCGTATCTGAGAACCAATTTCACCAACATTTTGCATTGCATTTGACAGCGAGCGAAGTTTGTTTTGAATATTGCACGCATTTCAATCAAACCAAATCAAAATTGGCAGGCTGTCACACGTCGAATCCTATTGGTCAATTAAGAATGAGTTACAAGTTAACGGAAATCGTGTGCGTGGTGGGCGTGTACTCAGAAACCATAGGCTTTCGTGCAGGCGGTCTTTCAGATGTGCTTGTTCTCCCCCACCCCCCTCCCCCCTCCATTTGTCATTCGATCCCAGGTCTCAATCACGCTCGGCCAATATGGCGGCCGCGAAAAAACACCCGTTTGCTGCGCGAAAAAACACCCTCCACCGCCTGCAAGCAGGCTAGCCTTTTGCAGGAAACTGTCATTTGCTGGTATAATACTTTGTTAACGAATGAATTGAGCTTGTGATCTCCATGGGAAATCGACGTTGCCATGGTTGCTGGATGGCAAGATCGACAATTGATTGGAGGTGGAAAATAGCATTAACAAACAGGTTTTGCTAATAACACTGCCGATCTCGTACAAGTGCCTTTAAATATATGAATTAAGATTTTGCATCTAGTACAACCATGTGATTGCACTTCTACAAAAGGTCCATATATTATATATAAATATTATTATCACGAGCATTAGTATTGAATCAATTATCAGGCTCCCCTACCACAAACCATATATGACACAAAAATATGCTAGAACTACATGTATTCATCTATTCCTAGGTGGCCCGAGTTAAGGCACTCAGGGCCTCTTGTTACTCATTAATTATTCATTGCTCCCTGTTATTACTCATTAATTATTCATTGCCCCCTGCTCCCTGTTTATTCCCATTATTAGGGGCTCCGTTACCGCATATACTGTAATACTACTGGTTTCAGTAATAGTATTTGTAATGATAAAAACAATCGGAATTTCATAATAATTAGCCGGTAACAAAACGAGCGGGGGACTGGAACCGAGTCAGTAAAACTAATTCAATTAATAACGAGTCAAAGTGAGCATTATTTTCCAAAAGAACAGATAAAACTTAGCTAGTCTGGAAAGTTTGGTGAACTTTGGCTCAATATTGACGACGCTAGAAGGCATCAAATATGTCAATTTTCCCATACAAGTCTACTCAAATTGAACAGTGATTTACATGAGCGACAGACAAGATACTCTAATTTTAACTTAGTATGCCCTAGATTTAATAGACAGACTGAGGGAGGAAGGACTTTTAATGTTACAACATGCCAGCTTTGGAACAGTCTACCATTATCGTTAAGACAGAAAGAATCTATCAGTTCCTTTAAGAGTTCTATGTGGAGTTATGTTTTTAGGCATTTTATTGTATAGTTGGAAGTCTGTCATTTTCTATTTCATTATTAATATTTTAAGGTATTGTACATATTATAGATTAATGACGTTGTATCAGTATTATCTTATATATTTATGGCTAGTTACATCTCTATTCAATTATATCGTGCTTATATACTTTCTCTCAAAGTACATATATATAGTATAATAATATTTCAATGAAGTTGTGTATTTATCTCGTTTTTATCTTATATATAGTTTTGTAATTTTGCTTCTTATATAACTAGTTTGTATTG
This sequence comes from Actinernus sp. WN-2022, assembly GCA_030867875.1. NCBI lineage: Eukaryota > Metazoa > Cnidaria > Anthozoa > Actiniaria > Actinernidae > Actinernus > Actinernus sp. WN-2022. The sequence goes on from JAOWCC010001634.1 coordinate 89,862,471, forward strand.
TCAGTTATTGAGGGCCACAAGTTTGTTAGCTTTGCTATCTAGTACTACCCTCTTTAAATAAAGACTTGATTATTATTATAATAATTATTATTATAATTACTATAATTACTGTAGTTACTGTAGTTACTATAATTATAATTATTATAATACAAACTCTTATTTTTTTAACGTTGTCCCTCCAAACCATACATTCATTGTAAAAGTGTGGAGGGACAAAGAAATTTCAATTGCTTATAATTCAGACAAGATTCACTTCAATCACGTTAAACTTGGCACACATGCTAATTTCAACATGCTCTATCATGTAATGAACTTCATTTTAGAATTAGAGTAATTCTGATAAACTCAGTCCCAGTCCCGTGCTCGTTTTGTTACCGGCCAATAATAACGTAACGCTTAGCGTAGCGCAACGCAATGCAATGCAACACAACACATAGTGTATTTAGTACTTTTTGCAGTATACAACTGAATTACTAGGGTGTCGGCAACACACGTAGGTACTCAGCAATACAGTTAGAATGGTTTGTTGCCTAATAATAGCGTAATAATAGCACTATATACAACATACATATGATTACTTAATCGACTAATATTACGACTCACTGATACATAATAGTAACAAAATCATTAAATCTGTTAGTTTTAGCTCTCACTTATTGTGTTCTACTAGTACGGGAGAGCAGACTATGCCCATATTGAGTATCAGCTTGCGGCACAAGGCATCACACTAAATAAAACTGATAAATACCATAAGATAATAAGCTACATTGTATTTACAGTCAATACAAAACAGATCGGGACTTCAACGAACTGTTGCATTTAGTTTCAATCAAACATTGAGGGAGGAACCTTTAACTATTTGTATCCAATCAACAGCCACCAATCGAATACTAACTCCATACTTTCGCAACATCATAACATTGCCCCTTTTGCCATACTATTATTCACACCACATTACACTGTAACTCCATTCTGCCTGAAGTAAAGTTTTCACCTACATTTTCTCTTTGAGGTTCCCTTGAGGGACTTACTTTAGATTGTTAGAAACTGTAATTCTTAATGTTAAATTATACCGGTAGAATAGCTCCAATTTTACCATGTCATTTTTTGTCTCTATAGGACATGTCTAAGAAAATACTGGCCCCTAGTCAAACAAGTTCACGTCCACAATCAGAGAAACTGGGTACTGTTCCATTCCTTGACCAAAAAGACCATCCCCAAACTCAGATTGAGCCTACAGATCAAGGCTCAGCAGGGACGCCATATAAATGTAAGCAGTGTGGAAAGTGCTTTAGGCGGTCTCATAACCTAACTCAACATGTTCGGATACACACTGGAGAAAAGCCATATAATTGCAAGCAGTGTGGAAAGTGCTTCACGCATTCTACTGCCCTCACTAGACATGTTACAATACACTCCGGAGAGAAGCCATATAAATGTAAGCTGTGTGGAAAGTGCTTTAGGCAGTCTCGTAACCTAACTCAACATGTTCGAATACACACTGGAGGGAAGCCATATAACTGCAAGCAGTGTGGAAAGTGCTTCACGCATTCTAGTGCCCTCACTAGACATGTTAGAACACACTCTGGAGAGAAGCCATATAAATGTAAGCAGTGTAGAAAGTGCTTCACGCATTCTAGTGCCCTCACTAGACATGCTAGAACACACTCTGGACAGCAGTCATATAAATGTAAACAGTGTGGAAAGTGCTTTACGCGGGCTCGTAACCTAACTGAACATATTCGAATACACACTGGAGAGAAGCCTTATAACTGTAAGCAGTGTGGAAAGTGCTTTACGCGATCTCGTAACCTAACTCAACATGTTCGAATACACACTGGAGGGAAGCCATATAACTGCAAGAAGTGTGGAAAGTGCTTCACACGTTCTAGTACCTTCACTAGACATCTTAGAACACACTCTGGACAGAAGTCATATAAATGTAAACAGTGTGGAAAGTGCTTTAGGCTGTCTCATAATCTAACTGAACATATTCTATTACACACGGAAGAGAAGCCTTTTAACTGTAAGCTGTGTGGAAAGTGCTTTACGCGGTCTCGTAACCTAACTGAACATGTTCGAATACACACTGGGGAGAAGCCTTATAACTGTAAGCAGTGTGGAAAGTGCTTTACGTGGTCTCGTAACCTAACTCAACATGCTCGAATACACACGGAAGAGAAGCCTTATAACTGTAAGCAGTGTGGAAAGTGCTTTAGGCGGTATAGTAACCTAACTGAACATGTTCGAACACACACGGAAGAGAAGCCTTACAACTGTAAGCAGTGTGGAAAGTGTTTTAGGCTGGCTAGTAACCTGACTCAACATCATCGAGTACACACCGAAGAGAAGCCTCATAACTGTAAGCAGTGTGAAAAGTGCTTCAGGCATGTAACTAGCCTAAATCAACATGTTCGAATACACACGGAAGAGAAGCCTTATAACTGTAAGCACTGTGGAAAGTGCTTCAGACATGCTACTAGCCTAAATCAACATGTTCGAATACACACGAAAGAGAAGCCTTATAACTGTAAGCAGTGTGGAAAGTGCTTCAGACATGCTACTAGCCTAAAGCAACATGTTCGAATACACACGGAAGAGAAGCCTTACAACTGTGAGCAGTGCGGAATGGGTTTTAGGCAGTCTGGTAACCTAACTAAACATGTCCGGAAACACTCGAAAGAGGACACGCAACATTGACATACAGTGTCTGCTAGTACATTGAAGTGTTGATGCCGAATTCTACGGTGGCAGTAGATAGCCTTTTATAGTTCGCCACTAAAAGTTCGTGCGCTCTCATTGAACAAAAGCGATCACGTGACGTGATAGTGTTCGTCCTGCACTTGGTACTATCAGGTATTATAGTTAACCAACTTTGATTGGATGAAATCACATAACGTAATAGTTGTCTTACGTGGATGCAAACTATCAAGCGTTAGTATTCAACACATGGCAACATTGCCCAAATATGGTCATTTCACCCTCAATATCTGTCACCTACACATGACAGATATCCTGGGATAGCCATAGCGCAGAATGGCTGCACATTGATATGCACATATCAGTAACTCCCGAATTCAGTGATGCGTCAAGCTCATTAACTGCTGAGCCGGAGTTTCAAATACAGAGAAAATGCCGGATAAAAATAGCTGGTGCGGCTTTCGTTTTAAAAAACCTTCACTCCGCCTTTTATTACCAAAACACCAATTGACCCTTCGGGCTCGGTTTTCTACATTCCGCTAGAAAAACTGTTCCAATATGTGATCTATCTGAATAAAGGTGACGTTTAGTCTAAGTCGCTTTTCTCATTAACTATGAAACGCAGAACAAACCTTCAGTCGGATTTTTGTAGCCGATAAATTGATATGTTACCCTAAAAAAATCGGTTGAAAAAACGTGTCATTCAAATAAACGAAATGTATTGAATAAAACGTGATTTCCTAGCAGTTATAATAATTAGAACAGCACATTAATCCATGCTTGTAGAGGTGATCAAATCGTTACTCCCACTTGGACTTTAAACAACCGAGTACGAAATTCGAATTACAATTGGCGGGAGCGTTTGTTGCTTAGAAAACTTCTTGAGCAAAGGGATTTGGAACTCCCAGTCTTCAAAGAAATGTTTGTGTTCTAAAGGATCGATGTTTTTGTATTGGAGCGGAATTACACGACGAACTCTAAAATAAATGTATCGAGCTTCGGCCGTTTACGCTCGGCAAACGTTTATTCTGTCGTTTCACACTTCAAAGAAATATTTGTATTCTAAAACACCGATCGTGTGTGGAACGCCATGACCAAGGAATTAAAACTCCCGGCAGAACGGATTCCTTTCAGCCAATAATTTGGTCAACATCTAACTCATTGAATTTCAAATGAAGTGACCTTAATACATTTCAAAAACTAATGAGTGTCCTTCGAACAAAGGCCGTACTGCGCGATGCGTCATCTGCCTGTGAACGAATTAGCGATTGTTTGACATTCTACGAAATGTTAGAGTGTTTCAAAAATATAGAAAACAATGAAATCGACTACGTTAACAATAGTGAGCACTTCACGGAACACAAATAAGGCAACATAGTTGAATTGGAGATTTTCAATACATTTTAATGGTAAATACATTCGCAACTGCTTAAATCAGATTTCATTTTGATTGTTTCTGCTTGAATACATTTATTACACGAAACAAACTAGTATTTTACCTCGTTTGTAGTTAACTTGCTCGTAAGAGACTCCAGGCTCTTTGAAGTATGCAGTCGAGAGTGTCAAGAAGTTCTGCTTTCTTCATCTGAACCATATAAGGCATAATTCGATTGTTTTCGACTGCAAATTCGTAAAGTTAAAGCGAACAGACCAGTTAATTCCGACATTTTGAAACGGGTGCAAACATGGCGCGAAATACAGTGTTTGTATGAGAATCTGATGCCAAATAATTTCCGTAAAATCGGATTTCTGAAATATTCACTGTCTGCAAATTTAAGGTATCAGGTAAAAGATTAGCTGATCAAAATTTGAGGGAGGTAATTGTGCCGGGAAGCGTGCAATCGTGTTTTCAGTTTTCCATACATTGGTATGTAAATATTCCCACGGACGTTTCCTAGTACAGCTACATCCCTCAAATTTTGATCAGCAAAATTTACCATTTCGATTTGCCACTTTTTCAGTGACTATAGGTCAATCAGTATTAGAAATATCCGAAATAGTAAAAAATATTCCCAAATGGGCATCTTAAACCACAAATTTTAGGAGAGTTTACCGGTAAAATCCTGTCCGCCATTGCTGGAAGCCGTGCCCTTTGTTCAGCTTTAAACAAAGGTTTATTCACCGGAAGTGATGTCATACACTTAACACGACAACCTCGTGCCGCGAAATAGCGTGCATAAAAAAGTAGCCAACCTCGCAAAGATAAATATAACTTTCTTCTTATGTACGTGAAGACGTTTTTAGTAGAAATATGCCTCCAGGCGTTGTGTTCTGCAGGCGAGCGTTAAGTGTATGACATCATTTCCGGTGAATAAACCTTTGTTTAAAGCTGAACAAAGGGCACGGCTTCCAGTAATGGCGGACGTGTAGATTCAATATTCGGAGCTAAAAAAATAAGACTTCCTGTCGTTGTATCGAAAAACAATTTGAACTGGTAATAATATATGAACTCTACTTTATGAATATGCAAAAACATTGATATGTCAAAATTTGATCGTATGGGGCACTTTAATCTTTTAACCTGGTATCTTAAGTTTGCAGACAGTGAATATTTCGAAAATTCGATTTTACGGAAATTATTTGGCATCAGATTCTCATACAAACACTGTATTTCGCGCCATGTTTGCACCCCTTTCAAAATGTCGGAATTAACAACGAACTGGTGTATTCGCGAATCGAAAAATTTCACTCTTGAGATATTGACAGGCCATGGCCATCACTTTAACAACACAAATTCGTTGTTTCTCAAAGGCAAAGAAACAAATACTGTATAACTTTGTACATCTTCAAGTGGAAAAAGTCCGATTCAAGTTCAACTACAAGGTGCAATTTTCATACAAATAACCAACAGCCTCTGGGTCCCGTTTTGCTTGTAATTTTAACATTTCAATTAACTTTAATACCACTTTACGTACGAGTCTTGAAATATACTTTTGGATCCCGGATAAAAGAGCATTTGAGTGCTTTTTTTCAACAGTTTCCTAACCATCAGCACACTTAGAACATTTTTACTTCGCTCAAAGGCAAAGTCAAAAGGTGCCAAAATAGTCCAGTGTCGTATTCGGGTAATAAGTTCATGTCCTAGATACAACAATAGGTTAATTACGTTCTATTATGTTTCGGTCATAGAACGTCAGTAACATATTGGTGTATCTAGGACATGAACTTATTACCCGTATTCGAAAATGACCGCTGAATGATGCAATGACTACAGACGCATGTACGTAGGGTTAGCCTCATTCTGAAGTTAAACATTCATAAATACCAGCGAGAAGGTGCAAAACGCGAAACTACAACAATACGCAGTGTTGTGAATAGACAACGTTTGTTTAAAAAAAAATTATGGGTTAATTGCTTATAGCCACGGCATTTCTGCTTTAGCGTAATAAGTAAGTAAGTTATTAGTCAGTTCTCTAACCCTCGGAGAACCCGGGTTGCTGCATTAGGTCTGAGGTATACGTTTCCTCGTATTCCTACGTTTTTGGCCACAACCCCGGGTGTTTTTTTCGTGGTTTTAGTAGTTTCCCAGTAGCTAAGAATACAATTTATACCAGGTAGTTAATTGTATTAGAGTGCAGAGTTGTCTGGCGGCTATCCCACAATAAACTACACTTATGAGGTCTATTGTCAGTGTAGTCAGAATTAAATATGTTTGTTTAAACAAACTTGTTAAATTTGAGCCTTAAATCGGTGATTTTACCAAATATTTTGTATAAATCAGAAATAGTTTCATTCAAAATGTCTACTATGACATCACATAATTAGCATATTGGAAATAGAAACCTCTATAACTCAGACATTCAAATCAATAAATATTTTACAGTTCAACTATTTACTTGATGGAGAATCGATTTTAATGATTAAAAAAAATGGGCTTAAGGCACTTTAAATAGTGCCCGACAAGAGCGGAAGTCAATTTTGTGATGAAATATAACGACAAATGGTGTCTTTCTTGGAACTATAGTTCCTCGACGAACACACACTATTCGTTTGATAGTTCTGAGACAAAACACTATTGTCGTTATTGTCTTCCGCTTTCTTTATGGAAAATTTGCTAAAAAGTAAGCTTCGGCAAAAATATGGAATACTATACCATTGATATAAAAGATAGTTCGTCTCTTGAAACTTTTAAAGGGGCTGTGTCACGGCAACAGGCTTTACATTTGATATGAACTAACAAACTTCGTGTCCATGTGGGATGCTTAAATTCAAAGCAAATATGCAAAAATGACTAACAAATAGTGTATATAAACAGTCTTCACGTAAAATATTGAAGATCCTTTCAATCAAGCATTGAAGGGAAGTTTAACTGTTTGTATCCAATTAACAGCCACCAACCGAGCGATTACTCGATACATGCGCAGTACCATGACATAGCTCCTTTAAACGGCCTTACAAAGATACCATAATGCTTTATAGCTGCTCTTGCCTGTACATCATTTATTTAAATGTTTATTAAATTTAGATTCGACTCGATGTAATCACATTTATATATTTTATCAATTTAATTATCATTATATTTAGTCCATACGCTCATGTTTATCATTATTGTTATAGTCATAGTAGCTAATGGGGAGTATGCACGATGGTAACCCTTTGGGTTGTTCGCATACTTCCCCCACATGTTTTTTCCCCCTTTCTCTTAACCTTAAAGTGCCTATAAGCTCTAGCCAGAAATCATTTATTTGGGCGCAGTAAAGTGTTTTAAATCTTCAACCATTTTTGGGCGATTTATGGTCGTGGTATTGCTATAAAAAGCATTACAAATCCTCGAAATGACGTCACATAAGGGACGTTATGCAAAATGAGTTGAAAATGAAATGAGTCATAGCATTGAATTTCTTCATTTATACATTTGTTTTTCAGGCGTCAGACATTTGATACTTACAATCTTAGAGAATGATCTTTTAATAAGTGGAGCAGACATAAAAAACAGAGCAAAAGGAACTACATATAGGTTATCTCTTAAATTACGTCATTGAAATTTGATTCCTTAATAAACGACATTGGCAGACTCCAATTATTATTTTTCCTATGTCGATCATTTTGTTTTCCAGTTTGACTTTTAAATTAAAGATAACTGGCTACAAGGGCTTATAGGCACTTTATTGTAAACATATATACATGTGGAAATAAAATCCTTTATCCTATATTCTGTATTATACAAATAGTGTGAGTGTAAAAAGTGAATGTACCCCTCCCCCCTTAAGTAGTTTAGACAACCAGAACGCGCATGCGTAGTTTTGCTTGTTGCGAGCACATGGTCAGACGTACACAACGCAATGCTTCAAGGTTAATATCCCCCCCCCCCCTCATTTTTAACTCGTGGATGCGTGCAAGCGCAGAACACGAGTTATTGGAGTGGGTCAGTAGCTAATTTATTCATCGTTTTATGGTGTGTACATCGGGGACTCTCCGTTGGCTGTCCGAATAGTGTTCGATATCCGAAGATATATTTACGGATGTTTATGGTACGCGTCCAAGAATTGAAAGATTTGGTCATGCAGGAGAAGATGTATTGACGGTGCCTTCATAATGCCAGACACTCCAAATCTGGACAGACATGGTAGTGGGTCCCTTTCAATCACTTAGTGGTGATGACGTAACGATGACATCATCGGTCGCGTGATCTTAAGTAAATGTCCTTATCTCCCTCATTTGTAATGCCAGACAGTTCAACCTTGGACAGGTATGGTATTGGGTCCCCACAAATCACTTAGTGGTGACGAAGTAATGACGTCATCGCTCACGTGATTTTAAGTACATGCAGATATCTCCTTCATTTCTAATGCCAGACGTTGTCTGCAGCACGATGTTCATCCTCCTCAGCTTCAATCCCTTTTACATCATTTAAAAAACTCTTCATCGCTTTGAGTAGCATGATCTTCCTCTAGGCTGCGAATTTCATCGTCAAATATAGTCGAAGGGAAGAATATTTCTTCACCTGTTAAAGATATTTCTATTCTGCTTAAAGAACAGCGAAACCTCTGGCACGAATGGTCTTACATTCACAGTCATTTTAAATAAGTTTTCCTTTTTTTTTTCAGAACAAGACAGAATGGAGTTTAATATTTCCAAATGTGACTTTGTATTTACCGAAATTTTGACATTAATTATTTCACTTTATCGAACTGAACTGAAATAACGTAATATATTCACATAGGTCCATCCTAAAAAAAAAAAGTGTTTTCTTTGATCTTCCAGCCAGTTGACCTCTGGGTCATGCATTGTTTATGTTTGATAAAACGTTTGCAAGTTACATTTGGCTAGCGTTAGATTCCCAAAAACTCAATTCTGCGCCGATGTGGACCGGATAAAAACTCGTTTTAACCTCTTCGATATGTGATTTCAAAGTTCAGCGGGGCATTTTGATGTAAAGATCAATTCGATTTAGCTACACTAAATAATAACTTCGTCACACAATCCTCGTTCAGATTGGAAGGTTCCAGAACTACTTAGACTGCATGCGTCAACACAATTAGCCATTATCAGGTGAAGGTTCTATATGTAATCAAGCTATGAATAGGTTGTTTATTCCATATACAATAGTAATTTAACTCGTGGATGCACGAATGTGCAGAACGAGTTATTGGGTTCAGGTGGATACGAGATAATTTATTCGTCGTTTCTTTCTGTGACTCGACGACTTTCCGAATGACCGTCCAAGGTTTCGAAAAGATTTGGTCATGCTGGAGAAGATGTATTGACGGTGCCCATCTAATGCCAGACACTTCAAACCTGGACAGACATGGTAGTGGGTCCCTGTCAATCACTTAGTGGTGATGACGTAACGATGACGTCATCGGTCACGTGATTTTAAGTACATGCCCATATCTAATGGCAGACATTTCAAACCTAGACAGACATGGTAGTGGATTGCCATCAATCACTTATTGGCGATGACGTGACGACGACGACGTCATCGATTACGTGTTTTAAGTACATGCCCATATCTCCCTAATTTCCAATGCCAGACAGTTCAAACTTGGACAGGCATGGTATTGGGTCCCCACAAATCACTTTAGTAATGATGACGTCATCGGTCACGTGATTTTAAGTACATGCCCATATCTCCCTCATATCTAATGGCAGACAGTTCAAACCTGGACAGACCTGGTAGTGGATTGCTATCCGTTACTTAATGGCGATGGTGTAACGATGACTCATCGATTACGTGTTTTAAGTACATGCCCATATCTCCTTCATTTCTAATGCCAGACAGTTCAAACTTGGACAGGCATGGTATTGGGTTCCAACAAATCACTTAGTGCTGATGACGTAACGACGACATCATCGGTCACGTGATTTTAAGTACGTGCCCATATCTCCCTCATTTCTAATGCCAGACAGTTCAAACTTGGACAGGTATGATATTATTTTCCACGATTAACTTAGTGGTGATGACGTACCGATGACGTCATCGGTCACGTGATTTTAAGTACGTGTCCATATCTCCCTCATTTCTAATGCCAGACAGTTCAAACTTGGACAGGTATGGTATTATTTTCCACGATTAACTTAGTGGTGATGGCGTAACGATGACGTCATCGGTCACGCGATTTTTAGTATATACCAAAATAGCACACTGACCATCCACGAGTTGCCCTTAGGGGCCCTATGTTATTCTTTTAAACAATTACAAACGCGTACAACGTTTTCCAAACTAACCTTATCATAGATTCAAACAAGAGAGTGCCATTTAAATGAAAATTACTGAAGTTTATTATTTGCCAGTGCGATACGCCTTTCTAACATTATTCGAAAATTTAAAGCCGATAAAAATCGTTCAAAAATTGGTGCCGTATCATTAAGGAAGCTTTTATAATTCCCATACTTTGCAATCAAAATACAATGATTTAAGCCGATGAACTTGCTGTTTTTAAATTCGTACCCGTACAGTATGTCTGTATCGGACAGGTTCACTTCAAGGTTAATATGAACTTTCTAGTTGTCTTGTAAAGCCATGAAGAATTACCATATAAACCTGGAAGTTACATGTCTGTTGAGCAACTTATAACAATAGCTCGTGAGTCTGTCGACGGACTATCGGCTGATAGTTGGCCGCAAGCATGCTAGTTTTAAGAAACAGTTCACCACAACATTTTGGCGCCCGCTCATTGGCCAAAAGCGATCACGTGATGTAATAGGTGTTGTTCGCGGATGCAAACTATCGGCCGATAGTGCCCGCTCAGAGCGGAAGACTATTTTGTGATAAACAATAACGACAGATAGTGTTTCTTTCTCGTGGCTCTAGGCTGATATTTTCCCTTGGAAATTTCATGTTCTTAAAAAGTAGCATATAAGCTCCCGAACGTCGTTCTCGGCCTTATATTTGTTTTAAGAACATCAAATTTCCGCGGGAAACTGTCAGCCGATGGTTCTTTGACGGACACACTATTTGTATAATAGTCACGAGACACTATTGTCTTTATTGTTCAACACAAAATTTTCGCTTTTGGTCAATGAGCGCGCGCTCTCTAAATCATATAAAAAGCACAATTTTGTAGATCATCTAGTTTAGATTTTGGAATTTTTATGACGTCACGTGAAAATAGAGTATAACGCCTCACAGTTTGCATCCGCGGACAAGAACTATTACGTCACGGGCAATTTGATCGAATCGGAATCGGAGAGAATTTTGTGGTGAACTATAACGCCTGATAATTTGCATCCGTCGCGTTATCGCTTTTGGTCAAATTTAGCGCATGAAACTTTTGGCAAATATCTGAAGAACTAATTCTGAACATATTAGCTGACAGAATGAAGTCAACAGACATACTATTGGCAGGGAAATTTACTGTCATTTCTTTGTGAACCCTTTGGCGGGTATCTTAAACAAGAAGTTCCTGTATAAAAGGTAAGCCCCTCTCTTTTCACGCCTTTGAAACTCGAAATTTAAAATTCAAATTGAACAGCAGCGAAGAAAGCAAGCGAGCATATCAGCCTCTCCTTTCAAATGCTCGATTTTTAAGGTTTCAAATTAAATAAGCCATAAAAAAGTGAAGAGTTTAACAACAACAACATTTATTTCACTCTAGATGTTGGAGTTACATGTGATACAATGATAATATGAATTTAACAATGGAAAAAGAGAGTGAGCTGGACCTGAAAAAAACCGAGAAGCTATCTAGTCAGGAATAAACCGAGAAGCTATCTAGTCGGGAACAAAAGCTATCTAGTCAAGGAACAAACCGAGAAGCTACATTGTATCTAGTCAGTTGTTCAATAATGACTACCAATGGTATTTTATGGACTGTTTAATAACTCTGTAGCCCTTACTGTGAAGTTTAACATTTGTGGTTCATTTGAATTTTCGCGCGATAAGCAATCAACAGAGAGCACTCAAGCGGAGCATCTCGGAGATGAACACTTTACAAAGGCTGGTTGATAACTGAAGGTGACAAACACCTGGGCTCCCCTTTTTATATCGGAACTTCGTGTTTAAAGTGCCACTACGACGAAAATTTACCATTTCGATTTGCCACTTTTTCAGTGTCTATAGGTCAATCAGTATTAGAAATAATATCCGAAATAGTAAAAAATATTCCCAAATGGGCATCTTAAACCACAAATTTTAGGAGAGTTTACCGGTAAAATCCTGTACGCCATTGCTGGAAGCCGTGCCCTTTGTTCAGCTTTAAACAAAGGTTTATTCACCGGAAGTGATGTCATACACTTAACACGACAACCTCGTGGCGCGAAATAGCGTGCATAAAAAAGTAGCCAACCTCGCAAAGATAAATATGACTTTCTTCTTATGTACGTGAAGACGTTTTTAGTAGAAATATGCCTCCAGGCGTTGTGTTCTGCAGGCGAGCGTTAAGTGTATGACATCTTTCCGGTGAATAAACCTTTGTTTAAAGCTGAACAAAGGGCACGGCTTCCAGTAATGGCGGACGTGTAGATTCAATATTCGGAGCTAAAAAATTAAGACTTCCTGTCGTTGTATCGAAAAACAATTTGAACTGGTAATAATATATGAACTCTACTTTATGAATATGCAAAAACATTGATATGTCAAAATTTGATCGTAGGGGCACTTTAAGTAATGTTTCATGTACAATACTTTATTTCACATTTCACAATTTTTCAGTTACATTTTCTATATTTAGTTAGGATTGTTTATTTTATTTTTATTATTATTATATAAATATACTAAATGTGGTAACACAGAAGGAAATCTCTAGAGTCTAAATAAACCGTGAGGTTATCGAGTTAGACACTAGACTGTTATGTCAAGGGCACCCAACGAGTACTTTTTGAAATTCGTTTGAAACCAGTTGTATGCAGCTCATCTAGCCATTTTAAGGCGCCTACTATGTCTTTTGACGTATTCTAGAAAGCTATTAGCTGTTCGGATTTTCTAGGTGGAAATCGTGTCAACCGAAAATACTATGGCAAAATATTCCCGGCCTACGAATTTGTTAGTAGTCTAGAACATAAACAAGAATGTTCTAGCCCAAGTAACTTCATGTTGCAAAGTTTTGTGGAGCTACGAATTTTTTAGGGGTTCTTTTTTCCTTTAGGCAATTATTTTAGGTGACCTCCATTTGCTAAAGGTTTATTCTTTCGGATTTTAGATGTCAGAATTTCTTAGAGAATGAAAATGTGTTCTCGAAAACTTTAGGTGGCCGCTTCACTAAATGATTTGTTATAATATGTGGGTTTTTTTTTCATTCCAACCAATGTTTTTTCCCGGATCGTTCTGACTCTATTGATCAGACGAAAACGTACGAATATTTTTATGGGAAAGCTCTTAATTACTCTATTGATCAGACGAATACGCACGAATATTTTAGGGGAAACCTTTTAGTCTCCCTTTTCTTCTATAATTTTCTAGGGATTGATAACATATTTTCTAGCCAGTATTTTAGAAAACAATTTTCTAGGGACAATTTTTTCAAATCCGAAAGTTTTAGGCTAACTTACTCTCCCGAACAGCTTTTTAACCGAAAACTTCGTTGGGTGCCCTTGTTATGTTAAAAGTACCGGATTCGACGGTTTATTTATTTGAAATTCTCACGAGGATTTGGAACGCCCTCGAATCCGGTGTCGAGTATAATTATTAAACATTACTACTACTCATGGATTATTACATTAAGGCTTTATGTAAGCGCTGTTGCTGTTGTTTGTAATTTTAAAAGAGCATTGTTGAAGTATTGTGTATAGTTATCCTGCTCATGGATTATTACTCTTTTTTGGGACCGGAGTGTTCAACAAGGTTCAGTAGTGTAGTTGGTAAGGGAGTTGACTAGAAATATATGGGTTCTCAGAAAGTTGGTTCGAATCCCGTTGGAGGCAGGATGTCACTTCACTTGACATGTTAGTTTGCCAGTTTTCATGGCCAGGACTTAGACATTTCAAAGTCCCCAGTAGTTTGAATGTCAAAGCCTTCGGACTTTGAAGTAAGTCGAACTCCTCACGAGAGTATAGGCGAATCTTTGTTTACGTGTTTTCCTCATTAGCATACATCAAACTTCAAGCGACGTACATAAATCGAGAGCCAATAAATCGAGAGCCGAAAATTTGAGAGTGATATGACAAATATATTTTGAGAAATGAGCGTTTAAAAATCTCAAAATTTACGAAGAATATATGGCTGTCGGAAACTCTTGGCCCATTTTACAGTTTTTAAAAGTCATTTCTCCGTAAATATTTAACATATCAATCTCACATTTTCTGTGATTACTAAGTTTAAAATTCTCTTTCAACTGATGTAGTCTGTAACTTGAGGTTTAATTTATGCTAATGAAACAAAAATGTAAACAATGACGTCAGCAAGGATTGGCCTATTCAACGGGGGTTTCAAAGTACGTCCAGCCTGCTTATGCAGACTTATTTTTTCACTCTCATAAGGGACCGGACATTATTTAGGGGTAGATTTGTAGGGGAGGTTAACAATTTTTTATGCTCCCATTTAGGGGGGGTCACATTTTTATATGCTCCTCTTTTATAGGTTACATATATTTATAGGCTTATCTAAGGGGAGGGTCACTATTTTGTGAGACCAGAGAACTGCAGGGTCACAATTTTTTGGGCTAGCCACAATGCAAATTTAGTAGCCCCCCCTACCGTTAAATAATGTCCGGTCCCTAAGTTCGAAGATAAAAGTAACGTCTGCTTACCCGAGCGCTTAAAGTGGCTATGTCATGGTACTGCGCATGTATCAAGTAATCGCTCGTTTAGTGGCTTTTAATTGGATACAAACAGTCAAACTTCTCTCCCTCAATGCTTGATTGAAAGTAGTTTCAATATTTTCCCTGGAGACGGTTATATACACTGTTTGTTAGTCATTTTTGCATATTTGCTTTGATTTTAAGCATCCCCACATGGCCGAGAGGTTCGTTAGTTCATATCAAAATCGGTGGAAATAGCTCTTTCCGGCCCGGAAAAACGAATGTAAAGTCTTACCGTGACACAGCCCCTTTAAGTAGTTTCCAATATGCACACCTCATTGTGAGAATAAGAAGAAGCAACTTTATTTAACGTCGGTAACTCGTGACAGTCTGATGAGACTGATAAACTTGAGGCCGACGGGAGACCTACGATTTTACGTCCTTATCCGAGAAGACGTGAAGAATCACGTTCTACTCAGTTATTTTAAGACCCTGAGTGTTGGTCCGGCCGGCCGGTTTGACTGACTCGCGACCTCCCGCTCGACAGACCGGAGCTTAACCATTGAGCTAACAGGGAGGCGGTTATGTGTTATGGACCAATCAGATTTTACCTTCCATCTCCTTTATAGTGACGTAATGTTACATTTAAAAGGAATTCAGACAATACATTTGCCATTGACCAATCATAGGAGAGTATTCACTGGCGCGCCAATTACTAAAATTATAACTGCCTTTGATTGGGCGGCGGGCAGAAAAATAAAACAAACGTGCTGACGTCATGCTTGCATATTAGAAACTAATTAAGCGCTTGGGTAAGTAGACGTTACCTTCTCTTCGAATTTATGAGAGTGAAAAAATACGTCTGCAAAGCAGGCTAGCTTGCAGGCGGTAGGTGTTTTTCGCGCAGAAAACGGCGGGATCATCGAAGCGGCCGCCATATTGGCCGAACGTGATTGAGACCTGGGGGAGAAGAAGCAGAAAGGAAAGACTTCTTCTTCTCCACCCCCTCCCCCTACATTTGTCATTCGATCCCAGGTCTCAATCAGGCTCGGCCAATATGGCGGCCGCTTCGATGACCCGCCGTTTTCTGCGCGAATGAACAACCTCTGCCTGCAAGCAGGCTAAAATACGTCACGTGTACAAATCGAGGCCTTTGTTTGGTGGTTGTTTCATTAATAATTAATGAGTAGTAGAAGGGATATTTATAAAATATATGTGCCCGTATTATATTGGCATATAAATCTTTAGATCCGATATAACACGGACACGAATTTTATCTGTTTCAGTTTTAACGAGTCCGCCGGAAAATTTACAGACAAATGTATGGAAAACTGAAAACACGACTGCACGCTTCCCAGCACAGCTACATCTCAAATTTTGATCAGTTAATCTTTTACCTGGTATTTGTTTTTGCAAACAGTGAATATTTCAGAAATTCAATTTTACGGAAATTATTTGGCATCGGATTCCCATACGAACACTGTATTTCGCGCAATGTTTGCACCCTTTCAATATGTCGGAATTAACCGCGAACTGGTCTATTTGTGAAGGATTAAATAATAATGGATTAATCAGTGGCATATCCAGGAGGTAGCTCTTCATCCAAATAAAGTCAAATTGCATTCGTACGATCAGCGGCATGAATGAAGATCGAACCGAAACCCTAACCGTCACTATCCTCTACTCCACGAGGGATTTGCTGTCAACATCCGCTTATACTGCATGCTGTTTCAGAACAGGCGTTCTTTGTTAGACACCAGTTCCTGCTCTCTGTGAAGGATTTTTGCAGTGCATTTCGGGATTGCGTCCTTATGGTGGATGGAATCTTGCCTTGACCGGTATCAACTTTGTTGTTACGGCTGGTTGCTTCGGCATCTCGCGTTTCGATGAGCTCCTAAGGAAAGGAATCGCTCACTTAATTATTTCATGAAATGACAATATAAACCAACTAAAACCCTACCCTGAACCATAAAAAACCCTAACCGGTAAACAAGATCTTACCCACCTAGAGCTAGGGTCTCAAGAAAAACTTCTCAAGAAAATGGTGAGGTAAAAAAATTGAGAGACTATAGACCCTATGCATAAGTCCTGGTAACTAGCATGTCAACGAGGCCGGTAGGTCCTCTGGAATGTTAAAATTGAAGCGCCCGGGGAGATTGTGAAATGCACTGAACGAATGTTCAGTGAAACAATGCCGTTAATTTGCTATGCGCCTGGCTGGTTGTACAATAAAGAAAAATAAAGGATAAATGAGGGCAGATCAGCAACATTTTTCAACTAAACAATCGTGTTCAAACACACCACCTGCTAGTATTTCAACTTCAACATTCCAGAGGACCTACCGGCCTCTTTTTCGTGTTGTGACCGCGCGAATTATGCATAGTGTGTATGGAACTCGAACCCTGCTCCTTCTACTCGTAAGGCAGACGTTGCAACCACTACACCAAAGAATCATAGTCACTCAAATGCTGTCAAATTTTTACATTTTAAAACCACTGCTAATCTATGTATTTTTAGCCAATCAGAATGAGTGAGCGATTCTCTCCTTAGGAACTCTGGTTTCAACAAAGTGCAGCCATTTTGCATTTAGCCATCTGTGGTTTATTGCCGTTCTTGCGAACATAACGGTGGTAACTTGGCTTTTATATTCTGTGCTTTTATTTAAACGTGTTTACTTCAGTGTAAACTCTCTTAACGTTGTTTACTTGTTTGTTAACTCACTGCTAATACAGAAGTTGCTCACCTTTAATTTATAAATCGAGGTGATATCTTTGGATTTACGTCCGATTTGTAAACATTCTTACTATCGTTTTCACATTAGGTTGAAACCTAACGAACGCTAATCGAGAATAGGCGGTTTGCACTATTACGTACTTGACTACAACTACCAGAATCATTTGCGCTGATTCTTTTGTTCTTCTACGTTGGACCATTGTCTTAGTATTCTCAGAGCGAGGAGTTAAACTGAACCGGAATAAGAAAATGAATTCGCAAAGGATTCTGGTAGTTGTAGTCCATTGACGTAATAGTCGACAAACCGGGAATTGAGCAAATTCTTCCAACACACCTTTCACAATGGTCCATTAAACAGGAAGTTCCGGTGTGAAAGGGCCATGTCCAGGCCATTAACACCTTCCGTTGTCACTCGGCCGTTGTCGAGTGAAGATCTCCGCTTGAGTGTTCCCTATACTGATGATTGCTTATCGCACGACTGATTCAAATGAAACTCACATAAATGTTTAACTTCACATTTCCTGAACAGCCGATAAAGTACTCCGTTGTAATCCTCCAATGAGCGGCCAATTTGGCGATTTTTTGACAAAGTTAATCAAACTACACATGCAGAGAATTAGGAAGAGCTTCCATTGGCTTGAAATCAGTGTAGTATCTGCTAATGAATGTACGAGTGTCAATCTTGGTAGCAGTTCACAGATCGAGTTGCAGGGCAGCGTATTCGTGTTTTATGCCACAAGGGGCAGGAGCGTTTCACGCCGTTGCTTCTGTCCTAGCGCCTGGTAGACCACAGGCAGCCCAATCTAATGATTTTACGAGGAATGTACCCGTGTGTCGAGAAGTCGTTCCTCTTCATCACTGATGTGTTTATTTAAAAAAATTCTAGAATTGCCTCAAAGCAAACATGTTCGTTATGCTGCATTCATTGTGTATACCACGGGAGGGGGAGGGAATCACAAAATTCTTGAACAGAAAGGGGGATCTTAAAATTTATTTAAAGAAGGGTTGGGGTGTTAATTTTTTTAAACGCTCGCAAACTCACTATTAATGGAGGGAAAAGGAGATATGCGGATAAATACAGGAATGCTCCTACTAAAAGAACTAACTAAAACCCTATCCTAAACCGAGGTCGGAGCATTCCTGTATTTAGTCACTTATAAAAAAAAACAGGGATTGCTCGCAGTCTGGCACAAGGAAATGGTAACGTTTTATACAAAAGAACAATGGATTCTCGTGTAATTTCCCCCGGTTAAACTTCACTGTTCTGTAGGTCATATCCTATTTGACTTCACTGATAAAGAATCCCATTGTTTTAGGGTTATTGTTTGTAGGCTATTGTTTGGGTAACCAATAACATTCCAGGTTGCAAACGGTCAAGTCTTCCCCGTAAATTGGAATACCAGCAACAAATACGTTTTAAACACCAAAAACGGTGGGTACCGACTATAGCTTCACGTAGGTTACAAAGTAGTAATACCAGTAATTTAATGGTTTATTCCTAGATTCTCTACACAGTAACTGAGTTTCACGGCCCAAAATGACAGTTCTGTAAAACTATGCTTCTGATAACGCTCGCCTGGTTTACATACATACATACAAAATGTACATACATAGTTTATTCAAGGTGCACTGAAGAAAGAAGTATTCACAAATACGGATACGGATTCAAAATCAACAATGATCTATGAACTAATTAATTACGTAGAACTGATACTGGGGCGAAAATTAAGAAACACGTTGAAGGAAATCAAGAGGTCAGCCTATGAACGATTCTCGAACAAAAATTAAATCACTGACAAAAAACAACCATGGTACGTAAAACAATAATACAAGGCTAGATAGAGAACTATAGATACACCAAAAAAGATTTAAGTCTTGCTCTAAAAAGTTTATAACTTCCTGCTTCAACTATTTTGCCAGGTAAGTTATTCCACTCGCTGATAGTTCTAACAAAAAATGAGTGTTGGCAACAGCTACATTTTGCAGATTTAACGCGTAGCTTACAGGGAGAAGATTAAGAGATCGATTCCGCGCGCGAACACTTGCTAGATGTTAGAACTAACAGCAAGGATCTCGCCAAACCTGTACCTCGTCACTTTAACCTTAGTAAACAATTGATCCGAGTACATGTTTCCTCAGCGGTAATCATGCACTCGACACTATATAAACCGTTTCCCCACCCACAATTCCCTCTTTTGCTCTGACGAAGGACTAGCGCTCGAAACGTCAGCTGCTACTCGCTTTCCACGGCGGTTAGCATACCTCAATCGACTTTAGTTGATTACATACCAGTGTTTATCTTCCCCGCCGACGCAGACCAACACTAGTTTTTACAGGAACTAGTTGCCTATCGCTTATAGTTGTGGTGTGCTCTAGTGCGCTTTCATTTGGTGCCAGTTCAAAAAAGTTAGTAAATCTAGTTTTAATTGTTAGTATAAATAACTGTCTTATAGCATGATATTAAAGAGATATATAGTCTACGTTTTTCAAAGGTTGGCTTCTAATAATGTCATTAAATAAAGCGACCCAATATTTTCATTGATGTGCGCACGCATTTGTGTTTGTATTTGACCCAACTTAGCAATTTAATGTTTACCGAATCTCTACATCTTTCCAACATAGTAAAATAGAGATTTCCTTATTTGATCAACTTCTGCCTTTGTGAAGTTGCAGGATTTCAAGCCATTCCGTTCGATAAAATGGTTTAGACACCATTGTGACGTCAATAATTATGTGTTTGTCTTATCAGCAACACTGTCCCAAGATATTAATCGTTCTTCGAAGTCAAAACAAAACATGGAGAGTCCGGGTATCGATGTCGGTAGCTCTCACATGCTAAGCAAGCGCTCTACCATTTGAGCTAATCCCCCTCACTTGCTATTGTCTTGGAAAGTTATTGATGTCAGATGTGATAGAATACGTGAAATCAGAAAGGAAGTTGGCTTGTGTTTCGGCCGTCATTGAAAACCAAAAAACTTAACAGATGTTGAGTTCGCATAAAATAATTTCAACGATTCAGAAAACGTTCAAATTTAAGAATCGAATGATTCCGATACACACAGGTATAATTTTTGAAAGACTGAAAATTGTTTTGCCTGGGCTATGGAGATTTCTCCAAAATAAAACCAACACTATTAACAATTATTCTAGCAGAGCAAGGTTTCGATCCTTAGACCTCTGGGTTATGGGCCCAGCACGCTTCCACTGCGCCACTCTGCTCATTGTTGCCCAGCATAACGTCAAATGGCCAAATGTAACAGTTGTTGTCTACCCTAAGTGCGAAATTTCGGTGCCGTCTTTGAGTTTGACCCAACTTGGCAATTTAATTTTAACCGTACCTTCGTTTTAACTATCTTCATCTTTTCAACATAGTAAAATAGAGATTTGCATATTTGTCTTTTTGAAGTTTGAACTAAATTGAATAATTAAATTTGTGTGAACTCAACATCTGTCATTTGTTTTCGTTTCCAATGGACAGTTAAAATACAAGCCAACTTCCTTTCAGATTTCACGTATTCCATCACATATGACATCAATAACTTTCCAAGACAATAGCAAGTGTGAGGGATTAGCTCAAATGGTAGGGCGCTCGCTTAGCATGTGAGAGCTACCGACATCGATACCCGGACTCTCCATGTTTAGTTTTGACTTCGAAGAACGATTCGTAACTTGGGCATATCAAACAATTGTTGTCGTTCAGAGTAATATTTGGGCCTGACTAGATGCTAGTGAGGCATACACTCATCCTTTTCAAATTTCGCTATCGAATCTTCAAGAAACGATTCGATTTTTTAAAATCGCACTTCCTGTAGCCTACGTTGTATCCGCCTCTCTTCTGCTGGCTCGCTACACTTCCTGGACGTGTTCCAGTATTCGACGATCCATCCTGCTTTCCAAATATTGAATATATTGACCATATATGGAATATCACAGGGAGCTCTCAGGAACGACACTTTTCTCAATAAATTGTTTGATATGACATTTGTTGCCATTAAGTTTTCTTAAACTGCAGAATAACAAACACAAATGCGAGCGCGCATCAATGAAACTCTTGCGTCGCTTTATTTAATGACATCATTAGAAGACAAACAAATAATTATTGACGTCACAATGGTGTCTAAACCTTTTTATCAAACGGAATGGCTTGAAATCCTCATGATCCATGAATTCCTGCAACTTCAAAAAGACAGAAGGTGATCAAATAAGCAAATCTCTATATTTTACTATGTTGAAAAGATGAAGAGAGTTATAATGAAGATACGGTTCAAATTAAATTTCCAAGTTGGGTCAAATTGAAAGACAGCACCGAAATTTCACACTCAGCGTAGACAACAACCGTTACATTTGGCCATTTGACGTTATGCTTGGCATCAATGAGCAGAGAGGCGCAGTGCAAGCGTGCTGCGCCCATAACCCAGAGGTCCAAGGATCGAAATCTTGCTCTGCTAGAATAATTGTTAATAGCTCAGGAAAACCAATTTTCAGCCTTTAAAAAAATATTCCTGTGTTTATCGGAATCATTTGATGCTTAAATTTGAGCGTTTTCTGAACCGTTGAAAATATTTTGTGTGAACTCAACATCTGTTAAGTTTTTTTCGTTTTCAATGACGGTCAATGCATACGCCAACTTCCTTTCAGATTTCACGTATTCCATCACATTTCACATCAATAATCAACTTTCCCAGACAATAGCAAGTGTGGGAGATTAGCTCAAATGGTAGAGCGCTCGCTTAGCATGTGAGAGGTACCGGGAGCATTACACAGATTCTCCATGTTTTGTTTTAGCTTCGAAGAACAATTCGTACGCTGGGAAACTTGTTGCTGTTAAGTTTTATCAAACTGCAGAATAACAAACACAAATGCGCGCACGCATCAATGAAACTATTGCGTCGCTTTATTTAATGGCATCATTAGAAGAAAAACAAATAATTATTGACGTCACAATGGTGTCTAAATCATTTTATTCAAACGGAATGGCTTGAAATCCTGCAACTTCAAAGATCAAATAACCAAATATCTATTTTACTATGTTGGAAAGATGAAGAGAGTTATAACGAAGGTACGGTTAAAATTAAATAGCCAAGTTGTGTCAAATTGAAAGACAGCACCGAAATTTCGCACTCAGCGAAGACAACAACCATGATATTTGGCCATTTGACGTTATGTTTGGCATCAATGAGCCGATAACCAGAGGTCCAAGGATCGAAACCTTGCTCTGCTAGAATAATTGTTAATAGCTCAGGCAAAACAATTTTCAGCCTTTCAAAAATTATTCCTGTGTCTATCGGAATCATTTGATGCTTCAATTTGAGCGTTTTCTGAACCGTTGAAATTATTTTGTGTGAACTCAACATCTGTACAGTTTTTTTGGTTTTCAATGACGGTCAAAGCAGAAGCCAACTTCCTTTCAGATTTCACGTATTCCAGCACATTTGACATCAATAATTAACTTTCCCAGACATTAGCAAGTGTTGGGGATAAGCTCAAATGGTAGAGCGCTCGCTTAGCATGTGAGAGGTACCGGGATCGATACCCGGATTCTCCATGTTTTGTTTAGACTTCGAAGAACGATTCGTATCTTGGGATAGTTGTTGCTGTTAAGTTTCATCAAACTGCAGAATAACAAACCCAAATGCGTGCGCGCTTCAATGAAACTATTGCGTCGTTTTATTTAATGACATCATTAGAAGAAAAACAGATAATTATTGACGTCACAAACGGAATGGCTTGAAATCCTGCAACTTCAAAAAGACAGAAGTTGATCAAATAAACAAATCTCTATTTTACTATGTTGGAAAGATGAAGAGAGTTATAACGAAGGTACGGTTAAAACTAAATTGCCAAGTTGGGTCAAATTGAAAGACAGCACCGAAATTTCGTACTCAGCGTAGACAACAACCGTTACATTTGGCCATTTGACGTTATGCATGGCATCAATGAGCAGAGTGGCGCAGTGGAAGCGTGCTGGGCCCATAACCCAGAGGTCCAAGGATCGAAACCTTACTCTGCTAGATTAATTGTTAATAGTTTTGGTTTTATTTTGGAGAAATCTCCATAGCTCAGGCAAAACAATTTTCAGCATTGCAAAAAATATTCCTGTGTCTATCGGAATCATTTGATGCTTCAATTTGAGCGTTTTCTTAACCGTTGAAACTATTTTGTGTAAACCGCCAACATCTGTTAAGTTTTTTTAGTTTTCAATGACGGTCAAAACACAAGCCAACTTCCTTTCAGATTTCACGTATTCCATCACATTTGACATCAATAATTAACTTTCATAGACAATAGCAAGTATGGGGGATTAGCTCAAATGGCAGAGCGCTCGCTTAGCATGTGAGAGGTACCGGGATCGATACCCGGATTCTCCATGTTTTGTTTAGACTTCGAAGAACGATTCGTATCTTGGGATAGTTGTTGCTGTTAAGTTTTATCAAACTGCAGAATAACAAACCCAAATGCGTGCGCGCTTCAATGAAACTATTGCGTCGTTTTATTTAATGACATCACTAGAAGAAAAACAGATAATTATTGACGTCACAAACGGAATGGCTTGAAATCCTGCAACTTCAAAAAGACAGAAGTTGATCAAATAAACAAATCTCTATTTTACTATGTTGGAAAGATGAAGAGAGTTATAACGAAGGTACGGTTAAAATTAAATTGCCAAGTTGGGTCAAATTGAAAGACAGCACCGAAATTTCGTACTCAGCGTAGACAACAACCGTTACATTTGGCCAATTGACGTTATGCTTGGCATCAATGAGCCGATAACCAGAGGTCCAAGGATCGAAACCTTGCTCTGCTAGAATAATTGTTAATAGCTCAGGCAAAATAATTTTCAGCCTTTCAAAAATTATTCCTGTGTCTATCGGAATCATTTGATGCTTCAATTTGAGCGTTTTCTGAACCGTTGAAATTATTTTGTGTGAACTCAACATCTGTACAGTTTTTTTGGTTTTCAATGACGGTCAAAGCAGAAGCCAACTTCCTTTCAGATTTCACGTATTCCAGCACATTTGACATCAATAATTAACTTCCCCAGACATTAGCAAGTGTTGGGGATAAGCTCAAATGGTAGAGCGCTCGCTTAGCATGTGAGAGGTACCGGGATCGATACCCGGATTCTCCATGTTTTGTTTAGACTTCGAAGAACGATTCGTATCTTGGGATAGTTGTTGCTGTTAAGTTTCATCAAACTGCAGAATAACAAACCCAAATGCGTGCGCGCTTCAATGAAACTATTGCGTCGTTTTATTTAATGACATCACTAGAAGAAAAACAGATAATTATTGACGTCACAAACGGAATGGCTTGAAATCCTGCAACTTCAAAAAGACAGAAGTTGATCAAATAAACAAATCTCTATTTTACTATGTTGGAAAGATGAAGAGAGTTATAACGAAGGTACGGTTAAAACTAAATTGCCAAGTTGGGTCAAATTGAAAGACAGCACCGAAATTTCGTACTCAGCGTAGACAACAACCGTTACATTTGGCCATTTGACGTTATGCATGGCATCAATGAGCAGAGTGGCGCAGTGGAAGAGTGCTGGGCCCATAACCCAGAGGTCCAAGGATCGAAACCTTGCTCTGCTAGATTAATTGTTAATAGTTTTGGTTTTATTTTGGAGAAATCTCCATAGCTCAGGCAAAACAATTTTCAGCATTGCAAAAAATATTCCTGTGTCTATCGGAATCATTTGATGCTTCAATTTGAGCGTTTTCTGAACCGTTGAAACTATTTTGTGTAAACCGCCAACATCTGTTAAGTTTTTTTAGTTTTCAATGACGGTCAAAACACAAGCCAACTTCCTTTCAGATTTCACGTATTCCATCACATTTGACATCAATAATTAACTTTCATAGACAATAGCAAGTATGGGGGATTAGCTCAAATGGCAGAGCGCTCGCTTAGCATATGAGAGGTACCGGGATCGATACCCGGATTCTCCATGTTTTGTTTAGACTTCGAAGAACGATTCGTATCTTGGGATAGTTGTTGCTGTTAAGTTTTATCAAACTGCAGAATAACAAACCCAAATGCGTGCGCGCTTCAATGAAACTATTGCGTCGTTTTATTTAATGACATCACTAGAAGAAAAACAGATAATTATTGACGTCACAAACGGAATGGCTTGAAATCCTGCAACTTCAAAAAGACAGAAGTTGATCAAATAAACAAATCTCTATTTTACTATGTTGGAAAGATGAAGAGAGTTATAACGAAGGTACGGTTAAAATTAAATTGCCAAGTTGGGTCAAATTGAAAGACAGCACCAAAATTTCGTACTCAGCGTAGACAACAACCGTTACATTTGGCCATTTGACGTTATGCTTGGCATCAATGAGCAGGGTGGCGCAGTGGAAGCGTGCTGGGCCCATAACCCAGAGGTCCAAGGATCGAAACCTTGCTCTGCTAGATTAATTGTTAATAGTTTTAGTTTGATTTTGGAGATACATGTATCTCCATAGCTCAGGCAAAACGATTTTCAGCCTTTCAAAAATTATACCTGTGTGTATCGGAATCATTTGATGCTTGAATTTGAGTGTTTTCTGAACCGTTGAAATTATTTTGTGTGAACCGCCAACATCTGTTAAGTTTTATTTCGTTTTCAATGACGGTCAAAACACAAGCCAACTTCCTTTCAGGTTTCACGTATTCCATCACATTTGACATCAATAATTAACTTTCCCAGACAATAGCAAGTGTTGGGGATAAGCTCAAATGGTAGAGCGCTCGCTTAGCATGTGAGAGGTACCGGGATCGATACCCGGATTCTCCATGTTTCGTTTTGACTTCGAAGAACGATTCATATGTTGGGACAGTTGTTGATGTTGAGTTTTATCAAACTGCAGAATAACAAACCCAAATGCGTGCGCGCTTCAATGAAACTATTGCGTCGCTTTATTTAATGACATCATTAGAAGAAAAACAGATAATTATTGACGTCACAAACGGAATGGCTTGAAATCCTGCAACTTCAAAAAGACAGAAGTTGATCAAATAAACAAATCTCTATTTTACTATGTTGGAAAGATGAAGAGAGTTATAACGAAGGTACGGTTAAAATTAAATTGCCAAGTTGGGTCAAATTAAAAGACAGCACCGAAATTTCGTACTCAGTGTAAACAACAACCGTTACATTTGGCCATTTGACGTTATGCATGGCATCAATGAGCAGAGTGGCACAGTGGAAGCGTGCTGAGCCCATAACCCAGAGGTCCAAGGATCGAAACCTTGCTCTGCTAGATTAATTGTTAATAGTTTTGGTTTTATTTTGGAGAAATCTCCATAGCTCAGGCAAAACAATTTTCAGCATTGCAAAAAATATTCCTGTGTCTATCGGAATCATTTGATGCTTCAATTTGAGCGTTTTCTGAACCGTTGAAACTATTTTGTGTAAACCGCCAACATCTGTTAAGTTTTTTTAGTTTTCAATGACGGTCAAAACACAAGCCAACTTCCTTTCAGATTTCACGTATTCCATCACATTTGACATCAATAATTAACTTTCATAGACAATAGCAAGTATGGGGGATTAGCTCAAATGGTAGAGCGCTCGCTTAGCATGTGAGAGGTACCGGGATCGATACCCGGATTCTCCATGTTTTGTTTAGACTTCGAAGAACGATTCGTATCTTGGGATAGTTGTTGCTGTTAAGTTTTATCAAACTGCAGAATAACAAACCCAAATGCGTGCGCGCTTCAATGAAACTATTGCGTCGCTTTATTTAATGACATCATTAGAAGAAAAACAGATAATTATTGACGTCACAAACGGAATGGCTTGAAATCCTGCAACTTCAAAAAGACAGAAGTTGACCAAATAAACAAATCTCTATTTTACTATGTTGGAAAGATGAAGAGAGTTATAACGAAGGTACGGTTAAAATTAAATTGCCAAGTTGGGTCAAATTGAAAGACAGCACCGAAATTTCGTACTCAGCGTAGACAACAACCGTTACATTTGACCATTTGACGTTATGCCTGGCATCAATGAGCAGAGTGGCGCAGTGGAAGCGTGCTGGGCCCATAACCCAGAGGTCCAAGGATCGAAACCTTGCTCTGCTAGATTAATTGTTAATAGTTTTGGTTTTATTTTGGAGATACATGTATCTCCATAGCTCAGGCAAAACGATTTTCAGCCTTTCAAAAATTATACCTGTGTTTATCGGAATCATTTGATGCTTGAATTTGAGTGTTTTCTGAACCGTTGAAATTATTTTGTGTGAACCGCCAACACCTGTTAAGTTTTATTTCGTTTTCAATGACGGTCAAAACACAAGCCAACTTCATTTCAGATTTCACGTATTCCATCACATTTGACATCAATAATTAACTTTCCCAGACAATAGCAAGTGTTGGGGATAAGCTCAAATGGTAGAGCGCTCGCTTAGCATGTGAGAGGTACCGGGATCGATACCCGGATTCTCCATGTTTCGTTTTGACTTCGAAGAACGATTCATATGTTGGGACAGTTGTTGATGTTGAGTTTTATCAAACTGCAGAATAAAAAACCCAAATGCGTGCGCGCTTCAATGAAACTATTGCGTCGCTTTATTTAATGACATCATTAGAAGAAAAACAGATAATTATTGACGTCACAAACGGAATGGCTTGAAATCCTGCAACTTCAAAAAGACAGAAGTTGACCAAATAAAAAAATCTCTATTTTACTATGTTGGAAAGATGAAGAGAGTTATAACGAAGGTACGGTTAAAATTAAATTGCCAAGTTGGGTCAAATTGAAAGACAGCACCGAAATTTCGTACTCAGTGTAAACAACAACCGTTACATTTGGCCATTTGACGTTATGCTTGGCATCAATGAGCAGAGTGGCGCAGTGGAAGCGTGCTGGGCCCATAACCCAGAGGTCCAAGGATCGAAACCTTGCTCTGCTAGATTAATTGTTAATAGTTTTGGTTTTATTTTGGAGATACATGTATCTCCATAGCTCAGGCAAAACAATTTTCAGCCTTTCAAAAAATATTCCTCTGTGTATCGGAATCATTTGATGATTAAATTTGAGCGTTTTCTTAACCGTTGAAATTATTTTGTGTAAACCGCCAACATCTGTTAACTTTTTTTCGTTTTCAATGACGGTCAAAGCAGAAGCCAACTTCCTTTCAGATTTCACGTATGCCATCACATTTGACATCAATAATTAACTTTCATAGACAATAGCAAGTATGGGGGATTAGCTCAAATGGTAGAGCGCTCGCTTAGCATGTGAGAGGTACCGGGATCGATACCCGGATTCTCCATGTTTTGTTTAGACTTCGAAGAACGATTCGTATCTTGGGATAGTTGTTGCTGTTAAGTTTTATCAAACTGCAGAATAACAAACCCAAATGCGTGCGCGCTTCAATGAAACTATTGCGTCGTTTTATTTAATGACATCATTAGAAGAAAAAACAGATAATTATTGACGTCACAAACGGAATGGCTTGAAATCCTGCAACTTCAAAAAGACAGAAGTTGATCAAATAAACAAATCTCTATTTTACTATGTTGGAAAGATGAAGAGAGTTATAACGAAGGTACGGTTAAAATTAAATTGCCAAGTTGGGTCAAATTGAAAGACAGCACCGAAATTTCGTACTCAGCGTAGACAACAACCGTTACATTTGGCCATTTGACGTTATGCTTGGCATCAATGAGCAGAGTGGCGTAGTGGAAGCGTGCTGGGCCCATAACCCAGAGGTCCAAGGATCGAAACCTTGCTCTGCTAGATTAATTGTTAATAGTTTTGGTTTTATTTTGGAGATACATGTATCTCCATAGCTCAGTCAAAACGATTTTCAGCCTTTCAAAAATTATACCTGAGTGTGTGTATCGGAATCATTTGATGCTTGAATTTGAGTGTTTTCTGAACCGTTGAAATTATTTTGTGTGAACCGCCAACATCTGTTAAGTTTTATTTCGTTTTCAATGACGGTCAAAACACAAGCCAACTTCCTTTCAGATTTCACGTATTCCATCACATTTGACATCAATAATTAACTTTCATAGACAATAGCAAGTATGGGGGATTAGCTCAAATGGCAGAGCGCTCGCTTAGCATATGAGAGGTACCGGGATCGATACCCGGATTCTCCATGTTTTGTTTAGACTTCGAAGAACGATTCGTATCTTGGGATAGTTGTTGCTGTTAAGTTTTATCAAACTGCAGAATAACAAACCCAAATGCGTGCGCGCTTCAATGAAACTATTGCGTCGTTTTATTTAATGACATCACTAGAAGAAAAACAGATAATTATTGACGTCACAAACGGAATGGCTTGAAATCCTGCAACTTCAAAAAGACAGAAGTTGATCAAATAAACAAATCTCTATTTTACTATGTTGGAAAGATGAAGAGAGTTATAACGAAGGTACGGTTAAAATTAAATTGCCAAGTTGGGTCAAATTGAAAGACAGCACCAAAATTTCGTACTCAGCGTAGACAACAACCGTTACATTTGGCCATTTGACGTTATGCTTGGCATCAGTGAGCAGAGTGGCGCAGTGGAAGCGTGCTGGGCCCATAACCCAGAGGTCCAAGGATCGAAACCTTGCTCTGCTAGATTAATTCTTAATAGTTTTGGTTTTATTTTGGAGATACATGTGTCTCCATAGCTCAGGCAAAACGATTTTCAGCCTTTCAAAAATTATACCTGAGTGTGTGTATCGGAATCATTTGATGCTTGAATTTGAGTGTTTTCTGAACCGTTGAAATTATTTTGTGTGAACCGCCAACATCTGTTAAGTTTTATTTCGTTTTCAATGACGGTCAAAACAGAAGCCAACTTCCTTTCAGATTTCACGTATTCCCTCACATTTGACATCAATAATTAACTTTCCCAGACAATAGCAAGTGTTGGGGATAAGCTCAAATGGTAGAGCGCTCGCTTAGCATGTGAGAGGTACCGGGATCGATACCCGGATTCTCCATGTTTCGTTTTGACTTCGAAGAACGATTCATATGTTGGGACAGTTGTTGATGTTGAGTTTTATCAAACTGCAGAATAAAAAACCCAAATGCGTGCGCGCTTCAATGAAACTATTGCGTCGCTTTATTTAATGACATCATTAGAAGAAAAACAGATAATTATTGACGTCACAAACGGAATGGCTTGAAATCCTGCAACTTCAAAAAGACAGAAGTTGACCAAATAAACAAATCTCTATTTTACTATGTTGGAAAGATGAAGAGAGTTATAACGAAGGTACGGTTAAAATTAAATTGCCAAGTTGGGTCAAATTGAAAGACAGCACCGAAATTTCGTACTCAGTGTAAACAACAACCGTTACATTTGGCCATTTGACGTTATGCTTGGCATAAATGAGCAGAGTGGCGCAGTTGAAGCGTGCTGGGCCCATAACCCAGAGGTCCAAGGATCGAAACCTTGCTCTGCTAGATTAATTGTTAATAGTTTTGGTTTTATTTTGGAGATACATGTATCTCCATAGCTCAGGCAAAACAATTTTCAGCCTTTCAAAAAATATTCCTCTGTGTATCGGAATCATTTGATGATTAAATTTGAGCGTTTTCTTAACCGTTGAAATTATTTTGTGTAAACCGCCAACATCTGTTAACTTTTTTTCGTTTTCAATGACGGTCAAAGCAGAAGCCAACTTCCTTTCAGATTTCACGTATGCCATCACATTTGACATCAATAATTAACTTTCATAGACAATAGCAAGTATGGGGGATTAGCTCAAATGGTAGAGCGCTCGCTTAGCATGTGAGAGGTACCGGGATCGATACCCGGATTCTCCATGTTTTGTTTAGACTTCGAAGAACGATTCGTATCTTGGGATAGTTGTTGCTGTTAAGTTTTATCAAACTGCAGAATAACAAACCCAAATGCGTGCGCGCTTCAATGAAACTATTGCGTCGTTTTATTTAATGACATCATTAGAAGAAAAAACAGATAATTATTGACGTCACAAACGGAATGGCTTGAAATCCTGCAACTTCAAAAAGACAGAAGTTGATCAAATAAACAAATCTCTATTTTACTATGTTGGAAAGATGAAGAGAGTTATAACGAAGGTACGGTTAAAATTAAATTGCCAAGTTGGGTCAAATTGAAAGACAGCACCGAAATTTCGTACTCAGCGTAGACAACAACCGTTACATTTGGCCATTTGACGTTATGCTTGGCATCAATGAGCAGAGTGGCGTAGTGGAAGCGTGCTGGGCCCATAACCCAGAGGTCCAAGGATCGAAACCTTGCTCTGCTAGATTAATTGTTAATAGTTTTGGTTTTATTTTGGAGATACATGTATCTCCATAGCTCAGTCAAAACGATTTTCAGCCTTTCAAAAATTATACCTGAGTGTGTGTATCGGAATCATTTGATGCTTGAATTTAAGTGTTTTCTGAACCGTTGAAATTATTTTGTGTGAACCGCCAACATCTGTTAAGTTTTATTTCGTTTTCAATGACGGTCAAAACACAAGCCAACTTCCTTTCAGATTTCACGTATTCCATCACATTTGACATCAATAATTAACTTTCCCAGACAATAGCAAGTGTTGGGGATAAGCTCAAATGGTAGAGCGCTCGCTTAGCATGTGAGAGGTACCGGGATCGATACCCGGATTCTCCATGTTTCGTTTTGACTTCGAAGAACGATTCATATGTTGGGACAGTTGTTGATGTTGAGTTTTATCAAACTGCAGAATAACAAACCCAAATGCGTGCGCGCTTCAATGAAACTATTGCGTCGCTTTATTTAATGACATCATTAGAAGAAAAACAGATAATTATTGACGTCACAAACGGAATGGCTTGAAATCCTGCAACTTCAAAAAGACAGAAGTTGACCAAATAAACAAATCTCTATTTTACTATGTTGGAAAGATGAAGAGAGTTATAACGAAGGTACGGTTAAAATTAAATTGCCAAGTTGGGTCAAATTGAAAGACAGCACTGAAATTTCGTACTCAGTGTAAACAACAACCGTTACATTTGGCCATTTGACGTTATGCTTGGCATCAATGAGCAGAGTGGCGCAGTGGAAGCGTGCTGGGCCCATAACCCAGAGGTCCAAGGATCGAAACCTTGCTCTGCTAGATTAATTGTTAATAGTTTTGGTTTTATTTTGGAGATACATGTATCTCCATAGCTCAGGCAAAACAATTTTCAGCCTTTCAAAAAATATTCCTCTGTGTATCGGAATCATTTGATGATTTAATTTGAGCGTTTTCTGAACCGTTGAAATTATTTTGTGTAAAACGCCAACATCTGTTAACTTTTTTTCGCTTTCAATGACGGTCAAAGCAGAAGCCAACTTCCTTTCAGATTTCACGTATGCCATCACATTTGATTCCAAATAATTAACTTTCATAGACAATAGCAAGTATGGGGGATTAGCTCAAATGGTAGAGCGCTCGCTTAGCATGTGAGAGGTACCGGGATCGATACCCGGATTCTCCATGTTTTGTTTTGACTTCGAAGAACGATTCGTATCTTGGGATAGTTGTTGCTGTTAAGTTTTATCAAACTGCAGAATAACAAACCCAAATGCGTGCGCGCTTCAATGAAACTATTGCGTCGTTTTATTTAATGACATCATTAGAAGAAAAACAGATAATTATTGACGTCACAAACGGAATGGCTTGAAATCCTGCAACTTCAAAAAGACAGAAGTTGATCAAATAAACAAATCTCTATTTTACTATGTTGGAAAGATGAAGAGAGTTATAACGAAGGTACGGTTAAAATTAAATTGCCAAGTTGGGTCAAATTGAAAGACAGCACCGAAATTTCGTACTCAGCGTAGACAACAACCGTTACATTTGGCCATTTGACGTTATGCTTGGCATCAATGAGAAGAGTGGCGCAGTGGAAGCGTGCTGGGCCCATAACCCAGAGGTCCAAGGATCGAAACCTTGCTCTGCTAGATTAATTGTTAATAGTTTTGGTTTTATTTTGGAGAAATCTCCATAGCTCAGGCAAAACAATTTTCAGCATTGCAAAAATTATTCCTGTGTCTATCGGAATCATTTGATGCTACAATTTGAGCGTTTTCTGAACCGTTGAAATTATTTTGTGTAAACCGCCAACATCTGTTAACTTTTTTTCGTTTTCAATGACGGTCAAAGCAGAAGCCAACTTCCTTTCAGATTTCACGTATGCCATCACATTTGACATCAATAATTAACTTTCATAGACAATAGCAAGTATGGGGGATTAGCTCAAATGGTAGAGCGCTCGCTTAGCATGTGAGAGGTACCGGGATCGATACCCGGATTCTCCATGTTTTGTTTAGACTTCGAAGAACGATTCGTATCTTGGGATAGTTGTTGCTGTTAAGTTTTATCAAACTGCAGAATAACAAACCCAAATGCGTGCGCGCTTCAATGAAACTATTGCGTCGTTTTATTTAATGACATCATTAGAAGAAAAACAGATAATTATTGACGTCACAAACGGAATGGCTTGAAATCCTGCAACTTCAAAAAGACAGAAGTTGATCAAATAAACAAATCTCTATTTTACTATGTTGGAAAGATGAAGAGAGTTATAACGAAGGTACGGTTAAAATTAAATTGCCAAGTTGGGTCAAATTGAAAGACAGCACCGAAATTTCGTACTCAGCGTAGACAACAACCGTTACATTTGGCCATTTGACGTTATGCTTGGCATCAATGAGCAGAGTGGCGCAGTGGAAGCGTGCTGGGCCCATAACCCAGAGGTCCAAGGATCGAAACCCTGCTCTGCTAGATTAATTGTTAATAGTTTTGGTTTTATTTTGGAGAAATCTCCATAGCTCAGGCAAAACAATTTTCAGCATTGCAAAAATTATTCCTGTGTCTATCGGAAACATTTGATGCTACAATTTGAGCGTTTTCTGAACCGTTGAAATTATTTTGTGTAAACCGCCAACATCTGTTAACTTTTTTTCGTTTTCAATGACGGTCAAAGCAGAAGCCAACTTCCTTTCAGATTTCACGTATGCCATCACATTTGACATCAATAATTAACTTTCATAGACAATAGCAAGTATGGGGGATTAGCTCAAATGGTAGAGCGCTCGCTTAGCATGTGAGAGGTACCGGGATCGATACCCGGATTCTCCATGTTTTGTTTAGACTTCGAAGAACGATTCGTATCTTGGGATAGTTGTTGCTGTTAAGTTTTATCAAACTGCAGAATAACAAACCCAAATGCGTGCGCGCTTCAATGAAACTATTGCGTCGTTTTATTTAATGACATCATTAGAAGAAAAACAGATAATTATTGACGTCACAAACGGAATGGCTTGAAATCCTGCAACTTCAAAAAGACAGAAGTTGATCAAATAAACAAATCTCTATTTTACTATGTTGGAAAGATGAAGAGAGTTATAACGAAGGTACGGTTAAAATTAAATTGCCAAGTTGGGTCAAATTGAAAGACAGCACCGAAATTTCGTACTCAGCGTAGACAACAACCGTTACATTTGGCCATTTGACGTTATGCTTGGCATCAATGAGCAGAGTGGCGCAGCGGAAGCGTGCTGGGCCAATAACCCAGAGGTCCAAGGATCGAAACCTTGCTCTGCTAGATTAATTCTTAATAGTTTTGGTTTTATTTTGGAGATACATGTATCTCCATAGCTCAGGCAAAACAATTTTCAGCATTGCAAAAATTATTCCTGTGTCTATCGGAAACATTTGATGCTACAATTTGAGCGTTTTCTGAACCGTTGAAATTATTTTGTGTAAACCGCCAACATCTGTTAACTTTTTTTCGTTTTCAATGACGGTCAAAGCAGAAGCCAACTTCCTTTCAGATTTCACGTATGCCATCACATTTGACATCAATAATTAACTTTCATAGACAATAGCAAGTGTTGGGGATAAGCTCAAATGGTAGAGCGCTCGCTTAGCATGTGAGAGGTACCGGGATCGATACCCGGATTCTCCATGTTTTGTTTAGACTTCGAAGAACGATTCGTATCTTGGGATAGTTGTTGCTGTTAAGTTTCATCAAACTGCAGAATAACAAACCCAAATGCGTGCGCGCTTCAATGAAACTATTGCGTCGTTTTATTTAATGACATCACTAGAAGAAAAACAGATAATTATTGACGTCACAAACGGAATGGCTTGAAATCCTGCAACTTCAAAAAGACAGAAGTTGATCAAATAAACAAATCTCTATTTTACTATGTTGGAAAGATGAAGAGAGTTATAACGAAGGTACGGTTAAAATTAAATTGCCAAGTTGGGTCAAATTGAAAGACAGCACCGAAATTTCGTACTCAGCGTAGACAACAACCGTTACATTTGGCCATTTGACGTTATGCTTGGCATCAATGAGCAGAGTGGCGCAGTGGAAGCGTGCTGGGCCCATAACCCAGAGGTCCAAGGATCGAAACCTTGCTCTGCTAGATTAATTCTTAATAGTTTTGGTTTTATTTTGGAGATACATGTATCTCCATAGCTCAGGCAAAACGATTTTCAGCCTTTCAAAAATTATACCTGAGTGTGTGTATCGGAATCATTTGATGCTTGAATTTGAGTGTTTTCTGAACCGTTGAAATTATTTTGTGTGAACCGCCAACATCTGTTAAGTTTTATTTCGTTTTCAATGACGGTCAAAACACAAGCCAACTTCCTTTCAGATTTCACGTATTCCATCACATTTGACATCAATAATTAACTTTCCCAGACAATAGCAAGTGTTGGGGATAAGCTCAAATGGTAGAGCGCTCGCTTAGCATGTGAGAGGTACCGGGATCGATACCCGGATTCTCCATGTTTCGTTTTGACTTCGAAGAACGATTCATATGTTGGGACAGTTGTTGATGTTGAGTTTTATCAAACTGCAGAATAACAAACCCAAATGCGTGCGCGCTTCAATGAAACTATTGCGTCGCTTTATTTAATGACATCATTAGAAGAAAAACAGATAATTATTGACGTCACAAACGGAATGGCTTGAAATCCTGCAACTTCAAAAAGACAGAAGTTGACCAAATAAACAAATCTCTATTTTACTATGTTGGAAAGATGAAGAGAGTTATAACGAAGGTACGGTTACAATTAAATTGCCAAGTTGGGTCAAATTGAAAGACAGCACCGAAATTTCGTACTCAGTGTAAACAACAACCGTTACATTTGGCCATTTGACGTTATGCTTGGCATCAATGAGCAGAGTGGCGCAGTGGAAGCGTGCTGGGCCCATAACCCAGAGGTCCAAGGATCGAAACCTTGCTCTGCTAGATTAATTGTTAATAGTTTTGGTTTTATTTTGGAGATACATGTATCTCCATAGCTCAGGCAAAACAATTTTCAGGCTTTCAAAAATTATTCCTCTGTGTATCGGAATCATTTGATGATTAAATTTGAGCGTTTTCTCAACCGTTGAAATTATTTTGTGTAGACCGCCAACATCTGTTAACTTTTTTTCGTTTTCAATGACGGTCAAAGCAGAAGCCAACTTCCTTTCAGATTTCACGTATGCCATCACATTTGACATCAATAATTAACTTTCATAGACAATAGCAAGTATGGGGGATTAGCTCAAATGGTAGAGCGCTCGCTTAGCATGTGAGAGGTACCGGGATCGATACCCGGAATCTCCATGTTTTGTTTAGACTTCGAAGAACGATTCGTATCTTGGGATAGTTGTTGCTGTTAAGTTTTATCAAACTGCAGAATAACAAACCCAAATGCGTGCGCGCTTCAATGAAACTATTGCGTCGTTTTATTTAATGACATCATTAGAAGAAAAACAGATAATTATTGACGTCACAAACGGAATGGCTTGAAATCCTGCAACTTCAAAAAGACAGAAGTTGATCAAATAAACAAATCTCTATTTTACTATGTTGGAAAGATGAAGAGAGTTATAACGAAGGTACGGTTAAAATTAAATTGCCAAGTTGGGTCAAATTGAAAGACAGCACCGAAATTTCGTACTCAGCGTAGACAACAACCGTTACATTTGGCCATTTGACGTTATGCTTGGCATCAATGAGCAGAGTGGCGCAGTGGAAGCGTGCTGGGCCCATAACCCAGAGGTCCAAGGATCGAAACCTTGCTCTGCTAGATTAATTGTTAATAGTTTTGGTTTTATTTTGGAGATACATGTATCTCCATAGCTCAGGCAAAACGATTTTCAGCCTTTCAAAAATTATACCTGAGTGTGTGTATCGGAATCATTTGATGCTTGAATTTGAGTGTTTTCTGAACCGTTGAAATTATTTTGTGTGAACCGCCAACATCTGTTAAGTTTTATTTCGTTTTCAATGACGGTCAAAACACAAGCCAACTTCCTTTCAGATTTCACGTATTCCATCACATTTGACATCAATAATTAACTTTCCCAGACAATAGCAAGTGTTGGGGATAAGCTCAAATGGTAGAGCGCTCGCTTAGCATGTGAGAGGTACCGGGATCGATACCCGGATTCTCCATGTTTCGTTTTGACTTCGAAGAACGATTCATATGTTGGGACAGTTGTTGATGTTGAGTTTTATCAAACTGCAGAATAACAAACCCAAATGCGTGCGCGCTTCAATGAAACTATTGCGTCGCTTTATTTAATGACATCATTAGAAGAAAAACAGATAATTATTGACGTCACAAACGGAATGGCTTGAAATCCTGCAACTTCAAAAAGACAGAAGTTGACCAAATAAACAAATCTCTATTTTACTATGTTGGAAAGATGAAGAGAGTTATAACGAAGGTACGGTTACAATTAAATTGCCAAGTTGGGTCAAATTGAAAGACAGCACCGAAATTTCGTACTCAGTGTAAACAACAACCGTTACATTTGGCCATTTGACGTTATGCTTGGCATCAATGAGCAGAGTGGCGCAGTGGAAGCGTGCTGGGCCCATAACCCAGAGGTCCAAGGATCGAAACCTTGCTCTGCTAGATTAATTGTTAATAGTTTTGGTTTTATTTTGGAGATACATGTATCTCCATAGCTCAGGCAAAACAATTTTCAGGCTTTCAAAAATTATTCCTCTGTGTATCGGAATCATTTGATGATTAAATTTGAGCGTTTTCTCAACCGTTGAAATTATTTTGTGTAAACCGCCAACATCTGTTAACTTTTTTTCGTTTTCAATGACGGTCAAAGCAGAAGCCAACTTCCTTTCAGATTTCACGTATGCCATCACATTTGACATCAATAATTAACTTTCATAGACAATAGCAAGTATGGGGGATTAGCTCAAATGGTAGAGCGCTCGCTTAGCATGTGAGAGGTACCGGGATCGATACCCGGATTCTCCATGTTTTGTTTAGACTTCGAAGAACGATTCGTATCTTGGGATAGTTGTTGCTGTTAAGTTTTATCAAACTGCAGAATAACAAACCCAAATGCGTGCGCGCTTCAATGAAACTATTGCGTCGTTTTATTTAATGACATCATTAGAAGAAAAACAGATAATTATTGACGTCACAAACGGAATGGCTTGAAATCCTGCAACTTCAAAAAGACAGAAGTTGATCAAATAAACAAATCTCTATTTTACTATGTTGGAAAGATGAAGAGAGTTATAACGAAGATACGGTTAAAATTAAATTGCCAAGTTGGGTCAAATTGAAAGACAGCACCGAAATTTCGTACTCAGCGTAGACAACAACCGTTACATTTGGCCATTTGACGTTATGCTTGGCATCAATGAGCAGAGTGGCGCAGTGGAAGCGTGCTGGGCCCATAACCCAGAGGTCCAAGGATCGAAACCTTGCTCTGCTAGATTAATTCTTAATAGTTTTGGTTTTATTTTGGAGATACATGTATCTCCATAGCTCAGGCAAAACGATTTTCAGCCTTTCAAAAATTATACCTGAGTGTGTGTATCGGAATCATTTGATGCTTGAATTTGAGTGTTTTCTGAACCGTTGAAATTATTTTGTGTGAACCGCCAACATCTGTTAAGTTTTATTTCGTTTTCAATGACGGTCAAAACACAAGCCAACTTCCTTTCAGATTTCACGTATTCCATCACATTTGACATCAATAATTAACTTTCCCAGACAATAGCAAGTGTTGGGGATAAGCTCAAATGGTAGAGCGCTCGCTTAGCATGTGAGAGGTACCGGGATCGATACCCGGATTCTCCATGTTTCGTTTTGACTTCGAAGAACGATTCATATGTTGGGACAGTTGTTGATGTTGAGTTTTATCAAACTGCAGAATAACAAACCCAAATGCGTGCGCGCTTCAATGAAACTATTGCGTCGCTTTATTTAATGACATCATTAGAAGAAAAACAGATAATTATTGACGTCACAAACGGAATGGCTTGAAATCCTGCAACTTCAAAAAGACAGAAGTTGACCAAATAAACAAATCTCTATTTTACTATGTTGGAAAGATGAAGAGAGTTATAACGAAGGTACGGTTACAATTAAATTGCCAAGTTGGGTCAAATTGAAAGACAGCACCGAAATTTCGTACTCAGTGTAAACAACAACCGTTACATTTGGCCATTTGACGTTATGCTTGGCATCAATGAGCAGAGTGGCGCAGTGGAAGCGTGCTGGGCCCATAACCCAGAGGTCCAAGGATCGAAACCTTGCTCTGCTAGATTAATTGTTAATAGTTTTGGTTTTATTTTGGAGATACATGTATCTCCATAGCTCAGGCAAAACAATTTTCAGGCTTTCAAAAATTATTCCTCTGTGTATCGGAATCATTTGATGATTAAATTTGAGCGTTTTCTCAACCGTTGAAATTATTTTGTGTAAACCGCCAACATCTGTTAAGTTTTATTTCGTTTTCAATGACGGTCAAAACACAAGCCAACTTCCTTTCAGATTTCACGTATTCCATCACATTTGACATCAATAATTAACTTTCCCAGACAATAGCAAGTGTTGGGGATAAGCTCAAATGGTAGAGCGCTCGCTTAGCATGTGAGAGGTACCGGGATCGATACCCGGATTCTCCATGTTTTGTTTAGACTTCGAAGAACGATTCGTATCTTGGGATAGTTGTTGCTGTTAAGTTTTATCAAACTGCAGAATAACAAACCCAAATGCGTGCGCGCTTCAATGAAACTATTGCGTCGTTTTATTTAATGACATCATTAGAAGAAAAACAGATAATTATTGACGTCACAAACGGAATGGCTTGAAATCCTGCAACTTCAAAAAGACAGAAGTTGATCAAATAAACAAATCTCTATTTTACTATGTTGGAAAGATGAAGAGAGTTATAACGAAGGTACGGTTAAAATTAAATTGCCAAGTTGGGTCAAATTGAAAGACAGCACCGAAATTTCGTACTCAGCGTAGACAACAACCGTTACATTTGGCCATTTGACGTTATGCTTGGCATCAATGAGCAGAGTGGCGCAGTGGAAGCGTGCTGGGCCCAT
Source organism: Actinernus sp. WN-2022 (assembly GCA_030867875.1). NCBI lineage: Eukaryota > Metazoa > Cnidaria > Anthozoa > Actiniaria > Actinernidae > Actinernus > Actinernus sp. WN-2022. The sequence continues at coordinate 89,903,341 of JAOWCC010001634.1, forward strand.
AACCCAGAGGTCCAAGGATCGAAACCTTGCTCTGCTAGATTAATTCTTAATAGTTTTGGTTTTATTTTGGAGATACATGTATCTCCATAGCTCAGGCAAAACGATTTTCAGCCTTTCAAAAATTATACCTGAGTGTGTGTATCGGAATCATTTGATGCTTGAATTTGAGTGTTTTCTGAACCGTTGAAATTATTTTGTGTGAACCGCCAACATCTGTTAAGTTTTATTTCGTTTTCAATGACGGTCAAAACACAAGCCAACTTCCTTTCAGATTTCACGTATTCCATCACATTTGACATCAATAATTAACTTTCCCAGACAATAGCAAGTGTTGGGGATAAGCTCAAATGGTAGAGCGCTCGCTTAGCATGTGAGAGGTACCGGGATCGATACCCGGATTCTCCATGTTTCGTTTTGACTTCGAAGAACGATTCATATGTTGGGACAGTTGTTGATGTTGAGTTTTATCAAACTGCAGAATAACAAACCCAAATGCGTGCGCGCTTCAATGAAACTATTGCGTCGCTTTATTTAATGACATCATTAGAAGAAAAACAGATAATTATTGACGTCACAAACGGAATGGCTTGAAATCCTGCAACTTCAAAAAGACAGAAGTTGACCAAATAAACAAATCTCTATTTTACTATGTTGGAAAGATGAAGAGAGTTATAACGAAGGTACGGTTACAATTAAATTGCCAAGTTGGGTCAAATTGAAAGACAGCACCGAAATTTCGTACTCAGTGTAAACAACAACCGTTACATTTGGCCATTTGACGTTATGCTTGGCATCAATGAGCAGAGTGGCGCAGTGGAAGCGTGCTGGGCTCATAACCCAGAGGTCCAAGGATCGAAACCTTGCTCTGCTAGATTAATTGTTAATAGTTTTGGTTTTATTTTGGAGATACATGTATCTCCATAGCTCAGGCAAAACAATTTTCAGGCTTTCAAAAATTATTCCTCTGTGTATCGGAATCATTTGATGATTAAATTTGAGCGTTTTCTCAACCGTTGAAATTATTTTGTGTAAACCGCCAACATCTGTTAACTTTTTTTCGTTTTCAATGACGGTCAAAGCAGAAGCCAACTTCCTTTCAGATTTCACGTATGCCATCACATTTGACATCAATAATTAACTTTCATAGACAATAGCAAGTATGGGGGATTAGCTCAAATGGTAGAGCGCTCGCTTAGCATGTGAGAGGTACCGGGATCGATACCCGGATTCTCCATGTTTTGTTTAGACTTCGAAGAACGATTCGTATCTTGGGATAGTTGTTGCTGTTAAGTTTTATCAAACTGCAGAATAACAAACCCAAATGCGTGCGCGCTTCAATGAAACTATTGCGTCGTTTTATTTAATGACATCATTAGAAGAAAAACAGATAATTATTGACGTCACAAACGGAATGGCTTGAAATCCTGCAACTTCAAAAAGACAGAAGTTGATCAAATAAACAAATCTCTATTTTACTATGTTGGAAAGATGAAGAGAGTTATAACGAAGGTACGGTTAAAATTAAATTGCCAAGTTGGGTCAAATTGAAAGACAGCACCGAAATTTCGTACTCAGCGTAGACAACAACCGTTACATTTGGCCATTTGACGTTATGCTTGGCATCAATGAGCAGAGTGGCGCAGTGGAAGCGTGCTGGGCCCATAACCCAGAGGTCCAAGGATCGAAACCTTGCTCTGCTAGATTAATTCTTAATAGTTTTGGTTTTATTTTGGAGATACATGTATCTCCATAGCTCAGGCAAAACGATTTTCAGCCTTTCAAAAATTATACCTGAGTGTGTGTATCGGAATCATTTGATGCTTGAATTTGAGTGTTTTCTGAACCGTTGAAATTATTTTGTGTGAACCGCCAACATCTGTTAAGTTTTATTTCGTTTTCAATGACGGTCAAAACACAAGCCAACTTCCTTTCAGATTTCACGTATTCCATCACATTTGACATCAATAATTAACTTTCCCAGACAATAGCAAGTGTTGGGGATAAGCTCAAATGGTAGAGCGCTCGCTTAGCATGTGAGAGGTACCGGGATCGATACCCGGATTCTCCATGTTTCGTTTTGACTTCGAAGAACGATTCATATGTTGGGACAGTTGTTGATGTTGAGTTTTATCAAACTGCAGAATAACAAACCCAAATGCGTGCGCGCTTCAATGAAACTATTGCGTCGCTTTATTTAATGACATCATTAGAAGAAAAACAGATAATTATTGACGTCACAAACGGAATGGCTTGAAATCCTGCAACTTCAAAAAGACAGAAGTTGACCAAATAAACAAATCTCTATTTTACTATGTTGGAAAGATGAAGAGAGTTATAACGAAGGTACGGTTACAATTAAATTGCCAAGTTGGGTCAAATTGAAAGACAGCACCGAAATTTCGTACTCAGTGTAAACAACAACCGTTACATTTGGCCATTTGACGTTATGCTTGGCATCAATGAGCAGAGTGGCGCAGTGGAAGCGTGCTGGGCCCATAACCCAGAGGTCCAAGGATCGAAACCTTGCTCTGCTAGATTAATTGTTAATAGTTTTGGTTTTATTTTGGAGATACATGTATCTCCATAGCTCAGGCAAAACAATTTTCAGGCTTTCAAAAATTATTCCTCTGTGTATCGGAATCATTTGATGATTAAATTTGAGCGTTTTCTCAACCGTTGAAATTATTTTGTGTAAACCGCCAACATCTGTTAAGTTTTATTTCGTTTTCAATGACGGTCAAAACACAAGCCAACTTCCTTTCAGATTTCACGTATTCCATCACATTTGACATCAATAATTAACTTTCCCAGACAATAGCAAGTGTTGGGGATAAGCTCAAATGGTAGAGCGCTCGCTTAGCATGTGAGAGGTACCGGGATCGATACCCGGATTCTCCATGTTTCGTTTTGACTTCGAAGAACGATTCATATGTTGGGACAGTTGTTGATGTTGAGTTTTATCAAACTGCAGAATAACAAACCCAAATGCGTGCGCGCTTCAATGAAACTATTGCGTCGCTTTATTTAATGACATCATTAGAAGAAAAACAGATAATTATTGACGTCACAAACGGAATGGCTTGAAATCCTGCAACTTCAAAAAGACAGAAGTTGACCAAATAAACAAATCTCTATTTTACTATGTTGGAAAGATGAAGAGAGTTATAACGAAGGTACGGTTACAATTAAATTGCCAAGTTGGGTCAAATTGAAAGACAGCACCGAAATTTCGTACTCAGTGTAAACAACAACCGTTACATTTGGCCATTTGACGTTATGCTTGGCATCAATGAGCAGAGTCGCGCAGTGGAAGCGTGCTGGGCCCATAACCCAGAGGTCCAAGGATCGAAACCTTGCTCTGCTAGATTAATTGTTAATAGTTTTGGTTTTATTTTGGAGATACATGTATCTCCATAGCTCAGGCAAAACAATTTTCAGGCTTTCAAAAATTATTCCTCTGTGTATCGGAATCATTTGATGATTAAATTTGAGCGTTTTCTCAACCGTTGAAATTATTTTGTGTAAACCGCCAACATCTGTTAACTTTTTTTCGTTTTCAATGACGGTCAAAGCAGAAGCCAACTTCCTTTCAGATTTCACGTATGCCATCACATTTGACATCAATAATTAACTTTCATAGACAATAGCAAGTATGGGGGATTAGCTCAAATGGTAGAGCGCTCGCTTAGCATGTGAGAGGTACCGGGATCGATACCCGGATTCTCCATGTTTTGTTTAGACTTCGAAGAACGATTCGTATCTTGGGATAGTTGTTGCTGTTAAGTTTTATCAAACTGCAGAATAACAAACCCAAATGCGTGCGCGCTTCAATGAAACTATTGCGTCGTTTTATTTAATGACATCATTAGAAGAAAAACAGATAATTATTGACGTCACAAACGGAATGGCTTGAAATCCTGCAACTTCAAAAAGACAGAAGTTGATTAAATAAACAAATCTCTATTTTACTATGTTGGAAAGATGAAGAGAGTTATAACGAAGGTACGGTTAAAATTAAATTGCCAAGTTGGGTCAAATTGAAAGACAGCACCGAAATTTCGTACTCAGCGTAGACAACAACCGTTACATTTGGCCATTTGACGTTATGCTTGGCATCAATGAGCAGAGTGGCGCAGTGGAAGCGTGCTGGGCCCATAACCCAGAGGTCCAAGGATCGAAACCTTGCTCTGCTAGATTAATTGTTAATAGTTTTGGTTTTATTTTGGAGATACATGTATCTCCATAGCTCAGGCAAAACGATTTTCAGCCTTTCAAAAATTATACCTGAGTGTGTGTATCGGAATCATTTGATGCTTGAATTTGAGTGTTTTCTGAACCGTTGAAATTATTTTGTGTGAACCGCCAACATCTGTTAAGTTTTATTTCGTTTTCAATGACGGTCAAAACACAAGCCAACTTCCTTTCAGATTTCACGTATTCCATCACATTTGACATCAATAATTAACTTTCCCAGACAATAGCAAGTGTTGGGGATAAGCTCAAATGGTAGAGCGCTCGCTTAGCATGTGAGAGGTACCGGGATCGATACCCGGATTCTCCATGTTTTGTTTAGACTTCGAAGAACGATTCGCATCTTGGGATAGTTGTTGCTGTTAAGTTTTATCAAACTGCAGAATAACAAACCCAAATGCGTGCGCGCTTCAATGAAACTATTGCGTCGTTTTATTTAATGACATCATTAGAAGAAAAACAGATAATTATTGACGTCACAAACGGAATGGCTTGAAATCCTGCAACTTCAAAAAGACAGAAGTTGATCAAATAAACAAATCTCTATTTTACTATGTTGGAAAGATGAAGAGAGTTATAACGAAGGTACGGTTAAAATTAAATTGCCAAGTTGGGTCAAATTGAAAGACAGCACCGAAATTTCGTACTCAGCGTAGACAACAACCGTTACATTTGGCCATTTGACGTTATGCTTGGCATCAATGAGCAGAGTGGCGCAGTGGAAGCGTGCTGGGCCCATAACCCAGAGGTCCAAGGATCGAAACCTTGCTCTGCTAGATTAATTGTTAATAGTTTTGGTTTTATTTTGGAGATACATGTATCTCCATAGCTCAGGCAAAACAATTTTCAGGCTTTCAAAAATTATTCCTCTGTGTATCGGAATCATTTGATGATTAAATTTGAGCGTTTTCTCAACCGTTGAAATTATTTTGTGTAAACCGCCAACATCTGTTAACTTTTTTTCGTTTTCAATGACGGTCAAAGCAGAAGCCAACTTCCTTTCAGATTTCACGTATGCCATCACATTTGACATCAATAATTAACTTTCATAGACAATAGCAAGTATGGGGGATTAGCTCAAATGGTAGAGCGCTCGCTTAGCATGTGAGAGGTACCGGGATCGATACCCGGATTCTCCATGTTTTGTTTAGACTTCGAAGAACGATTCGTATCTTGGGATAGTTGTTGCTGTTAAGTTTTATCAAACTGCAGAATAACAAACCCAAATGCGTGCGCGCTTCAATGAAACTATTGCGTCGTTTTATTTAATGACATCATTAGAAGAAAAACAGATAATTATTGACGTCACAAACGGAATGGCTTGAAATCCTGCAACTTCAAAAAGACAGAAGTTGATCAAATAAACAAATCTCTATTTTACTATGTTGGAAAGATGAAGAGAGTTATAACGAAGGTACGGTTAAAATTAAATTGCCAAGTTGGGTCAAATTGAAAGACAGCACCGAAATTTCGTACTCAGCGTAGACAACAACCGTTACATTTGGCCATTTGACGTTATGCTTGGCATCAATGAGCAGAGTGGCGCAGTGGAAGCGTGCTGGGCCCATAACCCAGAGGTCCAAGGATCGAAACCTTGCTCTGCTAGATTAATTGTTAATAGTTTTGGTTTTATTTTGGAGATACATGTATCTCCATAGCTCAGGCAAAACGATTTTCAGCCTTTCAAAAATTATACCTGAGTGTGTGTATCGGAATCATTTGATGCTTGAATTTGAGTGTTTTCTGAACCGTTGAAATTATTTTGTGTGAACCGCCAACATCTGTTAAGTTTTATTTCGTTTTCAATGACGGTCAAAACACAAGCCAACTTCCTTTCAGATTTCACGTATTCCATCACATTTGACATCAATAATTAACTTTCCCAGACAATAGCAAGTGTTGGGGATAAGCTCAAATGGTAGAGCGCTCGCTTAGCATGTGAGAGGTACCGGGATCGATACCCGGATTCTCCATGTTTTGTTTAGACTTCGAAGAACGATTCGTATCTTGGGATAGTTGTTGCTGTTAAGTGTTATCAAACTGCAGAATAACAAACCCAAATGCGTGCGCGCTTCAATGAAACTATTGCGTCGTTTTATTTAATGACATCATTAGAAGAAAAACAGATAATTATTGACGTCACAAACGGAATGGCTTGAAATCCTGCAACTTCAAAAAGACAGAAGTTGATCAAATAAACAAATCTCTATTTTACTATGTTGGAAAGATGAAGAGAGTTATAACGAAGGTACGGTTAAAATTAAATTGCCAAGTTGGGTCAAATTGAAAGACAGCACCGAAATTTCGTACTCAGCGTAGACAACAACCGTTACATTTGGCCATTTGACGTTATGCTTGGCATCAATGAGCAGAGTGGCGCAGTGGAAGCGTGCTGGGCCCATAACCCAGAGGTCCAAGGATCGAAACCTTGCTCTGCTAGATTAATTGTTAATAGTTTTGGTTTTATTTTGGAGATACATGTATCTCCATAGCTCAGGCAAAACAATTTTCAGCCTTTCAAAAAATATTCCTCTGTGTATCGGAATCATTTGATGATTTAATTTGAGCGTTTTCTGAACCGTTGAAATTATTTTGTGTAAACCGCCAACATCTGTTAACTTTTTTTCGTTTTCAATGACGGTCAAAGCAGAAGCCAACTTCCTTTCAGATTTCACGTATGCCATCACATTTGACATCAATAATTAACATTCATAGACAATAGCAAGTATGGGGGATTAGCTCAAATGGTAGAGCGCTCGCTTAGCATGTGAGAGGTACCGGGATCGATACCCGGATTCTCCATGTTTTGTTTAGACTTCGAAGAACGATTCGTATCTTGGGATAGTTGTTGCTGTTAAGTTTTATCAAACTGCAGAATAACAAACCCAAATGCGTGCGCGCTTCAATGAAACTATTGCGTCGTTTTATTTAATGACATCATTAGAAGAAAAACAGATAATTATTGACGTCACAAACGGAATGGCTTGAAATCCTGCAACTTCAAAAAGACAGAAGTTGATCAAATAAACAAATCTCTATTTTACTATGTTGGAAAGATGAAGAGAGTTATAACGAAGGTACGGTTAAAATTAAATTGCCAAGTTGGGTCAAATTGAAAGACAGCACCGAAATTTCGTACTCAGCGTAGACAACAACCGTTACATTTGGCCATTTGACGTTATGCTTGGCATCAATGAGCAGAGTGGCGCAGTGGAAGCGTGCTGGGCCCATAACCCAGAGGTCCAAGGATCGAAACCTTGCTCTGCTAGATTAATTGTTAATAGTTTTGGTTTTATTTTGGAGATACATGTATCTCCATAGCTCAGGCAAAACGATTTTCAGCCTTTCAAAAATTATACCTGAGTGTGTGTATCGGAATCATTTGATGCTTGAATTTGAGTGTTTTCTGAACCGTTGAAATTATTTTGTGTGAACCGCCAACATCTGTTAAGTTTTATTTCGTTTTCAATGACGGTCAAAACACAAGCCAACTTCCTTTCAGATTTCACGTATTCCATCACATTTGACATCAATAATTAACTTTCCCAGACAATAGCAAGTGTTGGGGATAAGCTCAAATGGTAGAGCGCTCGCTTAGCATGTGAGAGGTACCGGGATCGATACCCGGATTCTCCATGTTTCGTTTTGACTTCGAAGAACGATTCATATGTTGGGACAGTTGTTGATGTTGAGTTTTATCAAACTGCAGAATAACAAACCCAAATGCGTGCGCGCTTCAATGAAACTATTGCGTCGCTTTATTTAATGACATCATTAGAAGAAAAACAGATAATTATTGACGTCACAAACGGAATGGCTTGAAATCCTGCAACTTCAAAAAGACAGAAGTTGATCAAATAAACAAATCTCTATTTTACTATGTTGGAAAGATGAAGAGAGTTATAACGAAGGTACGGTTACAATTAAATTGCCAAGTTGGGTCAAATTGAAAGACAGCACCGAAATTTCGTACTCAGCGTAGACAACAACCGTTACATTTGGCCATTTGACGTTATGCTTGGCATCAATGAGCAGAGTGGCGCAGTGGAAGCGTGCTGGGCCCATAACCCAGAGGTCCAAGGATCGAAACCTTGCTCTGCTAGATTAATTGTTAATAGTTTTGGTTTTATTTTGGAGATACATGTATCTCCATAGCTCAGGCAAAACAATTTTCAGCCTTTCAAAAAATATTCCACTGTGTATCGGAATCATTTGATGATTTAATTTGAGCGTTTTCTGAACCGTTGAAATTATTTTGTGTAAACCGCCAACATCTGTTAAGTTTTTTTCGTTTTCAATGACGGTCAAAACACAAGCCAACTTCCTTTCAGATTTCACGTATGCCATCACATTTGATTCCAAATAATTAACTTTCATAGACAATAGCAAGTGTTGGGGATTAGCTCAAATGGTAGAGCGCTCGCTTAGCATGTGAGAGGTACCGGGATCGATACCCGGATTCTCCATGTTTTGTTTAGACTTCGAAGAACGATTCGTATCTTGGGATAGTTGTTGCTGTTAAGTTTTATCAAACTGCACAATAACAAACCCAAATGCGTGCGCGCTTCAATGAAACTATTGCGTCGTTTTATTTAATGACATCATTAGAAGAAAAACAGATAATTATTGACGTCACAAACGGAATGGCTTGAAATCCTGCAACTTCAAAAAGACAGAAGTTGATCAAATAAACAAATCTCTATTTTACTATGTTGGAAAGATGAAGAGAGTTATAACGAAGGTACGGTTAAAATTAAATTGCCAAGTTGGGTCAAATTGAAAGACAGCACCGAAATTTCGTACTCAGCGTAGACAACAACCGTTACATTTGGCCATTTGACGTTATGCTTGGCATCAATGAGCAGAGTGGCGCAGTGGAAGCGTGCTGGGCCCATAACCCAGAGGTCCAAGGATCGAAACCTTGCTCTGCTAGATTAATTGTTAATAGTTTTGGTTTTATTTTGGAGATACATGTATCTCCATAGCTCAGGCAAAACGATTTTCAGCCTTTCAAAAATTATACCTGAGTGTGTGTATCGGAATCATTTGATGCTTGAATTTGAGTGTTTTCTGAACCGTTGAAATTATTTTGTGTGAACCGCCAACATCTGTTAAGTTTTATTTCGTTTTCAATGACGGTCAAAACACAAGCCAACTTCCTTTCAGATTTCACGTATTCCATCACATTTGACATCAATAATTAACTTTCCCAGACAATAGCAAGTGTTGGGGATAAGCTCAAATGGTAGAGCGCTCGCTTAGCATGTGAGAGGTACCGGGATCGATACCCGGATTCTCCATGTTTCGTTTTGACTTCGAAGAACGATTCATATGTTGGGACAGTTGTTGATGTTGAGTTTTATCAAACTGCAGAATAACAAACCCAAATGCGTGCGCGCTTCAATGAAACTATTGCGTCGCTTTATTTAATGACATCATTAGAAGAAAAACAGATAATTATTGACGTCACAAACGGAATGGCTTGAAATCCTGCAACTTCAAAAAGACAGAAGTTGATCAAATAAACAAATCTCTATTTTACTATGTTGGAAAGATGAAGAGAGTTATAACGAAGGTACGGTTACAATTAAATTGCCAAGTTGGGTCAAATTGAAAGACAGCACCGAAATTTCGTACTCAGCGTAGACAACAACCGTTACATTTGGCCATTTGACGTTATGCTTGGCATCAATGAGCAGAGTGGCGCAGTGGAAGCGTGCTGGGCCCATAACCCAGAGGTCCAAGGATCGAAACCTTGCTCTGCTAGATTAATTGTTAATAGTTTTGGTTTTATTTTGGAGATACATGTATCTCCATAGCTCAGGCAAAACAATTTTCAGCCTTTCAAAAAATATTCCACTGTGTATCGGAATCATTTGATGATTTAATTTGAGCGTTTTCTGAACCGTTGAAATTATTTTGTGTAAACCGCCAACATCTGTTAAGTTTTTTTCGTTTTCAATGACGGTCAAAGCAGAAGCCAACTTCCTTTCAGATTTCACGTATGCCATCACATTTGATTCCAAATAATTAACTTTCATAGACAATAGCAAGTATGGGGGATTAGCTCAAATGGTAGAGCGCTCGCTTAGCATGTGAGAGGTACCGGGATCGATACCCGGATTCTCCATGTTTTGTTTTGACTTCGAAGAACGATTCGTATCTTGGGACAGTTGTTGCTGTTAAGTTTTATCAAACTGCAGAATAACAAACCCAAATGCGTGCGCGCTTCAATGAAACTATTGCGACGTTTTATTTAATGACATCATTAGAAGAAAAACAGATAATTATTGACGTCACAAACGGAATGGCTTGAAATCCTGCAACTTCAAAAAGACAGAAGTTGATCAAATAAACAAATCTCTATTTTACTATGTTGGAAAGATGAAGAGAGTTATAACGAAGGTACGGTTAAAATTAAATTGCCAAGTTGGGTCAAATTGAAAGACAGCACCGAAATTTCGTACTCAGCGTAGACAACAACGTTACATTTGGCCATTTGACGTTATGCTTGGCATCAATGAGCAGAGTGGCGCAGTGGAAGCGTGCTGGGCCCATAACCCAGAGGTCCAAGGATCGAAACCCTGCTCTGCTAGATTAATTGTTAATAGTTTTGGTTTTATTTTGGAGAAATCTCCATAGCTCAGGCAAAACAATTTTCAGCATTGCAAAAATTATTCCTGTGTCTATCGGAATCATTTGATGCTACAATTTGAGCGTTTTCTGAACCGTTGAAATTATTTTGTGTAAACCGCCAACATCTGTTAAGTTTTTTTCGTTTTCAATGACGGTCAAAGCAGAAGCCAACTTCCTTTCAGATTTCACGTATTCCATCACATTTGACATCAATAATTAACTTTCCCAGACAATAGCAAGTGTTGGGGATAAGCTCAAATGGTAGAGCGCTCGCTTAGCATGTGAGAGGTACCGGGATCGATACCCGGATTTTCCATGTTTCGTTTTGACTTCGAAGAACGATTCATATGTTGGGACAGTTGTTGATGTTGAGTTTTATCAAACAGCAGAATAACAAACCCAAATGCGTGCGCGCTTCAATGAAACTATTGCGTCGCTTTATTTAATGACATCATTAGAAGAAAAACAGATAATTATTGACGTCACAAACGGAATGGCTTGAAATCCTGCAACTTCAAAAAGACAGAAGTTGATCAAATAAACAAATCTCTATTTTACTATGTTGGAAAGATGAAGAGAGTTATAGCGAAGGTACGGTTAAAATTAAATTGCCAAGTTGGGTCAAATTGAAAGACAGCACCGAAATTTCGTACTCAGCGTAGACAACAACCGTTACATTTGGCCATTTGACGTTATGCTTGGCATCAATGAGCAGAGTGGCGCAGTGGAAGCGTGCTGGGCCCATAACCCAGAGGTCCAAGGATCGAAACCTTGCTCTGCTAGATTAATTGTTAATAGTTTTGGTTTTATTTTGGAGATACATGTATCTCCATAGCTCAGGCAAAACGATTTTCAGCCTTTCAAAAATTATACCTGAGTGTGTGTATCGGAATCATTTGATGCTTGAATTTGAGTGTTTTCTGAACCGTTGAAATTATTTTGTGTGAACCGCCAACATCTGTTAAGTTTTATTTCGTTTTCAATGACGGTCAAAACACAAGCCAACTTCCTTTCAGATTTCACGTATTCCATCACATTTGACATCAATAATTAACTTTCCCAGACAATAGCAAGTGTTGGGGATAAGCTCAAATGGTAGAGCGCTCGCTTAGCATGTGAGAGGTACCGGGATCGATACCCGGATTCTCCATGTTTCGTTTTGACTTCGAAGAACGATTCATATGTTGGGACAGTTGTTGATGTTGAGTTTTATCAAACTGCAGAATAACAAACCCAAATGCGTGCGCGCTTCAATGAAACTATTGCGTCGCTTTATTTAATGACATCATTAGAAGAAAAACAGATAATTATTGACGTCACAAACGGAATGGCTTGAAATCCTGCAACTTCAAAAAGACAGAAGTTGATCAAATAAACAAATCTCTATTTTACTATGTTGGAAAGATGAAGAGAGTTATAACGAAGGTACGGTTACAATTAAATTGCCAAGTTGGGTCAAATTGAAAGACAGCACCGAAATTTCGTACTCAGCGTAGACAACAACCGTTACATTTGGCCATTTGACGTTATGCTTGGCATCAATGAGCAGAGTGGCGCAGTGGAAGCGTGCTGGGCCCATAACCCAGAGGTCCAAGGATCGAAACCTTGCTCTGCTAGATTAATTGTTAATAGTTTTGGTTTTATTTTGGAGATACATGTATCTCCATAGCTCAGGCAAAACAATTTTCAGCCTTTCAAAAAGTATTCCTCTGTGTATCGGAATCATTTGATGATTAAATTTGAGCGTTTTCTGAACCGTTGAAATTATTTTGTGTAAACCGCCAACATCTGTTAAGTTTTTTTCGTTTTCAATGACGGTCAAAGCAGAAGCCAACTTCCTTTCAGATTTCACGTATGCCATCACATTTGATTCCAAATAATTAACTTTCATAGACAATAGCAAGTATGGGGGATTAGCTCAAATGGTAGAGCGCTCGCTTAGCATGTGAGAGGTACCGGGATCGATACCCGGATTCTCCATGTTTTGTTTTGACTTCGAAGAACGATTCGTATCTTGGGATAGTTGTTGCTGTTAAGTTTTATCAAACTGCAGAATAACAAACCCAAATGCGTGCGCGCTTCAATGAAACTATTGCGACGTTTTATTTAATGACATCATTAGAAGAAAAACAGATAATTATTGACGTCACAAACGGAATGGCTTGAAATCCTGCAACTTCAAAAAGACAGAAGTTGATCAAATAAACAAATCTCTATTTTACTATGTTGGAAAGATGAAGAGAGTTATAACGAAGGTACGGATAAAATTAAATTGCCAAGTTGGGTCAAATTGAAAGACAGCACCGAAATTTCGTACTCAGTGTAAACAACAACCGTTACATTTGGCCATCAATGAGCAGAGTGGCGCAGTGGAAGCGTGCTGGGCCCATAACCCAGAGGTCCAAGGATCGAAACCTTGCTCTGCTAGATTAATTGTTAATAGTTTTGGTTTTATTTTGGAGATACATGTATCTCCATAGCTCAGGCAAAACGATTTTCAGCCTTTCAAAAATTATACCTGTGTGTATCGGAATCATTTGATGCTTGAATTTGAGCGTTTTCTGAACCGTTGAAATTATTTTTTTGTGAACCGCCAACATCTGTTAAGTTTTATTTCGTTTTCAATGACGGTCAAAACACAAGCCAACTTCCTTTCAGATTTCACGTATTCCATCACATTTGACATCAATAATTAACTTTCCCAGACAATAGCAAGTGTTGGGGATAAGCTCAAATGGTAGAGCGCTCGCTTAGCATGTGAGAGGTACCGGGATCGATACCCGGATTTTCCATGTTTCGTTTTGACTTCGAAGAACGATTCATATGTTGGGACAGTTGTTGATGTTGAGTTTTATCAAACAGCAGAATAACAAACCCAAATGCGTGCGCGCTTCAATGAAACTATTGCGTCGCTTTATTTAATGACATCATTAGAAGAAAAACAGATAATTATTGACGTCACAAACGGAATGGCTTGAAATCCTGCAACTTCAAAAAGACAGAAGTTGACCAAATAAACAAATCTCTATTTTACTATGTTGGAAAGATGAAGAGAGTTATAACGAAGGTACGGTTACAATTAAATTGCCAAGTTGGGTCAAATTGAAAGACAGCACCGAAATTTCGTACTCAGCGTAGACAACAACCGTTACATTTGGCCATTTGACGTTATGCTTGGCATCAATGAGCAGAGTGGCGCAGTGGAAGCGTGCTGGGCCCATAACCCAGAGGTCCAAGGATCGAAACCTTGCTCTGCTAGATTAATTGTTAATAGTTTTGGTTTTATTTTGGAGATACATGTATCTCCATAGCTCAGGCAAAACAATTTTCAGCCTTTCAAAAAATATTCCACTGTGTATCGGAATCATTTGATGATTTAATTTGAGCGTTTTCTGAACCGTTGAAATTATTTTGTGTAAACCGCCAACATCTGTTAAGTTTTTTTCGTTTTCAATGACGGTCAAAGCAGAAGCCAACTTCCTTTCAGATTTCACGTATGCCATCACATTTGATTCCAAATAATTAACTTTCATAGACAATAGCAAGTATGGGGGATTAGCTCAAATGGTAGAGCGCTCGCTTAGCATGTGAGAGGTACCGGGATCGATACCCGGATTCTCCATGTTTTGTTTTGACTTCGAAGAACGATTCGTATCTTGGGACAGTTGTTGCTGTTAAGTTTTATCAAACTGCAGAATAACAAACCCAAATGCGTGCGCGCTTCAATGAAACTATTGCGACGTTTTATTTAATGACATCATTAGAAGAAAAACAGATAATTATTGACGTCACAAACGGAATGGCTTGAAATCCTGCAACTTCAAAAAGACAGAAGTTGATCAAATAAACAAATCTCTATTTTACTATGTTGGAAAGATGAAGAGAGTTATAACGAAGGTACGGTTAAAATTAAATTGCCAAGTTGGGTCAAATTGAAAGACAGCACCGAAATTTCGTACTCAGCGTAGACAACAACGTTACATTTGGCCATTTGACGTTATGCTTGGCATCAATGAGCAGAGTGGCGCAGTGGAAGCGTGCTGGGCCCATAACCCAGAGGTCCAAGGATCGAAACCCTGCTCTGCTAGATTAATTGTTAATAGTTTTGGTTTTATTTTGGAGAAATCTCCATAGCTCAGGCAAAACAATTTTCAGCATTGCAAAAATTATTCCTGTGTCTATCGGAATCATTTGATGCTACAATTTGAGCGTTTTCTGAACCGTTGAAATTATTTTGTGTAAACCGCCAACATCTGTTAAGTTTTTTTCGTTTTCAATGACGGTCAAAGCAGAAGCCAACTTCCTTTCAGATTTCACGTATTCCATCACATTTGACATCAATAATTAACTTTCCCAGACAATAGCAAGTGTTGGGGATAAGCTCAAATGGTAGAGCGCTCGCTTAGCATGTGAGAGGTACCGGGATCGATACCCGGATTTTCCATGTTTCGTTTTGACTTCGAAGAACGATTCATATGTTGGGACAGTTGTTGATGTTGAGTTTTATCAAACAGCAGAATAACAAACCCAAATGCGTGCGCGCTTCAATGAAACTATTGCGTCGCTTTATTTAATGACATCATTAGAAGAAAAACAGATAATTATTGACGTCACAAACGGAATGGCTTGAAATCCTGCAACTTCAAAAAGACAGAAGTTGATCAAATAAACAAATCTCTATTTTACTATGTTGGAAAGATGAAGAGAGTTATAGCGAAGGTACGGTTAAAATTAAATTGCCAAGTTGGGTCAAATTGAAAGACAGCACCGAAATTTCGTACTCAGCGTAGACAACAACCGTTACATTTGGCCATTTGACGTTATGCTTGGCATCAATGAGCAGAGTGGCGCAGTGGAAGCGTGCTGGGCCCATAACCCAGAGGTCCAAGGATCGAAACCTTGCTCTGCTAGATTAATTGTTAATAGTTTTGGTTTTATTTTGGAGATACATGTATCTCCATAGCTCAGGCAAAACGATTTTCAGCCTTTCAAAAATTATACCTGAGTGTGTGTATCGGAATCATTTGATGCTTGAATTTGAGTGTTTTCTGAACCGTTGAAATTATTTTGTGTGAACCGCCAACATCTGTTAAGTTTTATTTCGTTTTCAATGACGGTCAAAACACAAGCCAACTTCCTTTCAGATTTCACGTATTCCATCACATTTGACATCAATAATTAACTTTCCCAGACAATAGCAAGTGTTGGGGATAAGCTCAAATGGTAGAGCGCTCGCTTAGCATGTGAGAGGTACCGGGATCGATACCCGGATTCTCCATGTTTCGTTTTGACTTCGAAGAACGATTCATATGTTGGGACAGTTGTTGATGTTGAGTTTTATCAAACTGCAGAATAACAAACCCAAATGCGTGCGCGCTTCAATGAAACTATTGCGTCGCTTTATTTAATGACATCATTAGAAGAAAAACAGATAATTATTGACGTCACAAACGGAATGGCTTGAAATCCTGCAACTTCAAAAAGACAGAAGTTGATCAAATAAACAAATCTCTATTTTACTATGTTGGAAAGATGAAGAGAGTTATAACGAAGGTACGGTTACAATTAAATTGCCAAGTTGGGTCAAATTGAAAGACAGCACCGAAATTTCGTACTCAGCGTAGACAACAACCGTTACATTTGGCCATTTGACGTTATGCTTGGCATCAATGAGCAGAGTGGCGCAGTGGAAGCGTGCTGGGCCCATAACCCAGAGGTCCAAGGATCGAAACCTTGCTCTGCTAGATTAATTGTTAATAGTTTTGGTTTTATTTTGGAGATACATGTATCTCCATAGCTCAGGCAAAACAATTTTCAGCCTTTCAAAAAGTATTCCTCTGTGTATCGGAATCATTTGATGATTAAATTTGAGCGTTTTCTGAACCGTTGAAATTATTTTGTGTAAACCGCCAACATCTGTTAAGTTTTTTTCGTTTTCAATGACGGTCAAAGCAGAAGCCAACTTCCTTTCAGATTTCACGTATGCCATCACATTTGATTCCAAATAATTAACTTTCATAGACAATAGCAAGTATGGGGGATTAGCTCAAATGGTAGAGCGCTCGCTTAGCATGTGAGAGGTACCGGGATCGATACCCGGATTCTCCATGTTTTGTTTTGACTTCGAAGAACGATTCGTATCTTGGGATAGTTGTTGCTGTTAAGTTTTATCAAACTGCAGAATAACAAACCCAAATGCGTGCGCGCTTCAATGAAACTATTGCGACGTTTTATTTAATGACATCATTAGAAGAAAAACAGATAATTATTGACGTCACAAACGGAATGGCTTGAAATCCTGCAACTTCAAAAAGACAGAAGTTGATCAAATAAACAAATCTCTATTTTACTATGTTGGAAAGATGAAGAGAGTTATAACGAAGGTACGGATAAAATTAAATTGCCAAGTTGGGTCAAATTGAAAGACAGCACCGAAATTTCGTACTCAGTGTAAACAACAACCGTTACATTTGGCCATCAATGAGCAGAGTGGCGCAGTGGAAGCGTGCTGGGCCCATAACCCAGAGGTCCAAGGATCGAAACCTTGCTCTGCTAGATTAATTGTTAATAGTTTTGGTTTTATTTTGGAGATACATGTATCTCCATAGCTCAGGCAAAACGATTTTCAGCCTTTCAAAAATTATACCTGTGTGTATCGGAATCATTTGATGCTTGAATTTGAGCGTTTTCTGAACCGTTGAAATTATTTTTTTGTGATCCGCCAACATCTGTTAAGTTTTATTTCGTTTTCAATGACGGTCAAAACACAAGCCAACTTCCTTTCAGATTTCACGTATTCCATCACATTTGACATCAATAATTAACTTTCCCAGACAATAGCAAGTGTTGGGGATAAGCTCAAATGGTAGAGCGCTCGCTTAGCATGTGAGAGGTACCGGGATCGATACCCGGATTTTCCATGTTTCGTTTTGACTTCGAAGAACGATTCATATGTTGGGACAGTTGTTGATGTTGAGTTTTATCAAACAGCAGAATAACAAACCCAAATGCGTGCGCGCTTCAATGAAACTATTGCGTCGCTTTATTTAATGACATCATTAGAAGAAAAACAGATAATTATTGACGTCACAAACGGAATGGCTTGAAATCCTGCAACTTCAAAAAGACAGAAGTTGACCAAATAAACAAATCTCTATTTTACTATGTTGGAAAGATGAAGAGAGTTATAACGAAGGTACGGTTAAAATTAAATTGCCAAGTTGGGTCAAATTGAAAGACAGCACCGAAATTTCGTACTCAGTGTAAACAACAACCGTTACATTTGGCCATTTGACGTTATGCTTGGCATCAATGAGCAGAGTGGCGCAGCGGAAGCGTGCTGGGCCAATAACCCAGAAATCCAAGGATCGAAACCTTGCTCTGCTAGATTAATTCTTAATAGTTTTGGTTTTATTTTGGAGATACATGTATCTCCATAGCTCAGGCAAAACAATTTTCAGCCTTTCAAAAAATATTCCTCTGTGTATCGGAATCATTTGATGATTAAATTTGAGCGTTTTCTGAACCGTTGAAATTATTTTGTGTAAACCGCCAACATCTGTTATGTTTTTTTCGTTTTCAATGACGGTCAAAGCAGAAGCCAACTTCCTTTCAGATTTCACGTATGCCATCACATTTGACATCAATAATTAACTTTCATAGACAATAGCAAGTATGGGGGATTAGCTCAAATGGTAGAGCGCTCGCTTAGCATGTGAGAGGTACCGGGATCGATACCCGGATTCTCCATGTTTTGTTTAGACTTCGAAGAACGATTCGTATCTTGGGATAGTTGTTGCTGTTAAGTTTTATCAAACTGCAGAATAACAAACCCAAATGCGTGCGCGCTTCAATGAAACTATTGCGACGTTTTATTTAATGACATCACTAGAAGAAAAACAGATAATCATTGACGTCACAAACGGAATGGCTTGAAATCCTGCAACTTCAAAAAGACAGAAGTTGATCAAATAAACAAATCTCTATTTTACTATGTTGGAAAGATGAAGAGAGTTATAACGAAGGTACGGTTAAAATTAAATTGCCAAGTTGGGTCAAATTGAAAGACAGCACCGAAATTTCGTACTCAGCGTAGACAACAACCGTTACATTTGACCATTTGACGTTATGCTTGGCATCAATGAGCAGAGTGGCGCAGTGGAAGCGTGCTGGGCCCATAACCCAGAGGTCCAAGGATCGAAACCTTGCTCTGCTAGATTAATTGTTAATAGTTTTGGTTTTATTTTGGAGATACATGTATCTCCATAGCTCAGGCAAAACGATTTTCAGCCTTTCAAAAATTATACCTGTGTTTATCGGAATCATTTGATGCTTGAATTTGAGTGTTTTCTGAACCGTTGAAATTATTTTGTGTGAACCGCCAACACCTGTTAAGTTTTATTTCGTTTTCAATGACGGTCAAAACACAAGCCAACTTCCTTTGAGATTTCACGTATTCCATCACATTTGACATCAATAATTAACTTTCCCAGACAATAGCAAGTGTTGGGGATAAGCTCAAATGGTAGAGCGCTCGCTTAGCATGTGAGAGGTACCGGGATCGATACCCGGATTCTCCATGTTTTGTTTAGACTTCGAAGAACGATTCGTATCTTGGGATAGTTGTTGCTGTTAAGTTTCATCAAACTGCAGAATAACAAACCCAAATGCGTGCGCGCTTCAATGAAACTATTGCGTCGTTTTATTTAATGACATCACTAGAAGAAAAACAGATAATTATTGACGTCACAAACGGAATGGCTTGAAATCCTGCAACTTCAAAAAGACAGAAGTTGATCAAATAAACAAATCTCTATTTTACTATGTTGGAAAGATGAAGAGAGTTATAACGAAGGTACGGTTAAAATTAAATTGCCAAGTTGGGTAAAATTGAAAGACAGCACCGAAATTTCGTACTCAGCGTAGACAACAACCGTTACATTTGGCCATTTGACGTTATGCTTGGCATCAATGAGCAGAGTGGCGCAGTGGAAGCGTGCTGGGCCCATAACCCAGAGGTCCAAGGATCGAAACCTTGCTCTGCTAGATTAATTCTTAATAGTTTTGGTTATATTTTGGAGATACATGTATCTCCATAGCTCAGGCAAAACGATTTTCAGCCTTTCAAAAATTATACCTGAGTGTGTGTATCGGAATCATTTGATGCTTGAATTTGAGTGTTTTCTGAACCGTTGAAATTATTTTGTGTGAACCGCCAACATCTGTTAAGTTTTATTTCGTTTTCAATGACGGTCAAAACACAAGCCAACTTCCTTTCAGATTTCACGTATTCCATCACATTTGACATCAATAATTAACTTTCCCAGACAATAGCAAGTGTTGGGGATAAGCTCAAATGGTAGAGCGCTCGCTTAGCATGTGAGAGGTACCGGGATCGATACCCGGATTCTCCATGTTTCGTTTTGACTTCGAAGAACGATTCATATGTTGGGACAGTTGTTGATGTTGAGTTTTATCAAACTGCAGAATAACAAACCCAAATGCGTGCGCGCTTCAATGAAACTATTGCGTCGCTTTATTTAATGACATCATTAGAAGAAAAACAGATAATTATTGACGTCACAAACGGAATGGCTTGAAATCCTGAAACTTCAAAAAGACAGAAGTTGACCAAATAAACAAATCTCTATTTTACTATGTTGGAAAGATGAAGAGAGTTATAACGAAGGTACGGATAAAATTAAATTGCCAAGTTGGGTCAAATTGAAAGACAGCACCGAAATTTCGTACTCAGTGTAAACAACAACCGTTACATTTGGCCATCAATGAGCAGAGTGGCGCAGTGGAAGCGTGCTGGGCCCATAACCCAGAGGTCCAAGGATCGAAACCTTGCTCTGCTAGATTAATTGTTAATAGTTTTGGTTTTATTTTGGAGATACATGTATCTCCATAGCTCAGGCAAAACGATTTTCAGCCTTTCAAAAATTATACCTGTGTGTATCGGAATCATTTGATGCTTGAATTTGAGCGTTTTCTGAACCGTTGAAATTATTTTTTTGTGAACCGCCAACATCTATTAAGTTTTATTTCGTTTTCAATGACGGTCAAAACACAAGCCAACTTCCTTTCAGATTTCACGTATTCCATCACATTTGACATCAATAATTAACTTTCCCAGACAATAGCAAGTGTTGGGGATAAGCTCAAATGGTAGAGCGCTCGCTTAGCATGTGAGAGGTACCGGGATCGATACCCGGATTTTCCATGTTTCGTTTTGACTTCGAAGAACGATTCATATGTTGGGACAGTTATTGATGTTGAGTTTTATCAAACAGCAGAATAACAAACCCAAATGCGTGCGCGCTTCAATGAAACTATTGCGTCGCTTTATTTAATGACATCATTAGAAGAAAAACAGATAATTATTGACGTCACAAACGGAATGGCTTGAAATCCTGCAACTTCAAAAAGACAGAAGTTGACCAAATAAACAAATCTCTATTTTACTATGTTGGAAAGATGAAGAGAGTTATAACGAAGGTACGGTTAAAATTAAATTGCCAAGTTGGGTCAAATTGAAAGACAGCACCGAAATTTCGTACTCAGTGTAAACAACAACCGTTACATTTGGCCATTTGACGTTATGCTTGGCATCAATGAGCAGAGAGGCGCAGCGGAAGCGTGCTGGGCCAATAACCCAGAAATCCAAGGATCGAAACCTTGCTCTGCTAGATTAATTCTTAATAGTTTTGGTTTTATTTTGGAGATACATGTATCTCCATAGCTCAGGCAAAACAATTTTCAGCCTTTCAAAAAATATTCCTCTGTGTATCGGAATCATTTGATGATTAAATTTGAGCGTTTTCTGAACCGTTGAAATTATTTTGTGTAAACCGCCAACATCTGTTATGTTTTTTTCGTTTTCAATGACGGTCAAAGCAGAAGCCAACTTCCTTTCAGATTTCACGTATGCCATCACATTTGACATCAATAATTAACTTTCATAGACAATAGCAAGTATGGGGGATTAGCTCAAATGGTAGAGCGCTCGCTTAGCATGTGAGAGGTACCGGGATCGATACCCGGATTCTCCATGTTTTGTTTAGACTTCGAAGAACGATTCGTATCTTGGGATAGTTGTTGCTGTTAAGTTTTATCAAACTGCAGAATAACAAACCCAAATGCGTGCGCGCTTCAATGAAACTATTGCGACGTTTTATTTAATGACATCACTAGAAGAAAAACAGATAATCATTGACGTCACAAACGGAATGGCTTGAAATCCTGCAACTTCAAAAAGACAGAAGTTGATCAAATCTCTATTTTACTATGTTGGAAAGATGAAGAGAGTTATAACGAAGGTACGGTTAAAATTAAATTGCCAAGTTGGGTCAAATTGAAAGACAGCACCGAAATTTCGTACTCAGCGTAGACAACAACCGTTACATTTGACCATTTGACGTTATGCTTGGCATCAATGAGCAGAGTGGCGCAGTGGAAGCGTGCTGGGCCCATAACCCAGAGGTCCAAGGATCGAAACCTTGCTCTGCTAGATTAATTGTTAATAGTTTTGGTTTTATTTTGGAGATACATGTATCTCCATAGCTCAGGCAAAACGATTTTCAGCCTTTCAAAAATTATACCTGTGTTTATCGGAATCATTTGATGCTTGAATTTGAGTGTTTTCTGAACCGTTGAAATTATTTTGTGTGAACCGCCAACACCTGTTAAGTTTTATTTCGTTTTCAATGACGGTCAAAACACAAGCCAACTTCCTTTGAGATTTCACGTATTCCATCACATTTGACATCAATAATTAACTTTCCCAGACAATAGCAAGTGTTGGGGATAAGCTCAAATGGTAGAGCGCTCGCTTAGCATGTGAGAGGTACCGGGATCGATACCCGGATTCTCCATGTTTTGTTTAGACTTCGAAGAACGATTCGTATCTTGGGATAGTTGTTGCTGTTAAGTTTCATCAAACTGCAGAATAACAAACCCAAATGCGTGCGCGCTTCAATGAAACTATTGCGTCGTTTTATTTAATGACATCACTAGAAGAAAAACAGATAATTATTGACGTCACAAACGGAATGGCTTGAAATCCTGCAACTTCAAAAAGACAGAAGTTGATCAAATAAACAAATCTCTATTTTACTATGTTGGAAAGATGAAGAGAGTTATAACGAAGGTACGGTTAAAATTAAATTGCCAAGTTGGGTAAAATTGAAAGACAGCACCGAAATTTCGTACTCAGCGTAGACAACAACCGTTACATTTGGCCATTTGACGTTATGCTTGGCATCAATGAGCAGAGTGGCGCAGTGGAAGCGTGCTGGGCCCATAACCCAGAGGTCCAAGGATCGAAACCTTGCTCTGCTAGATTAATTCTTAATAGTTTTGGTTATATTTTGGAGATACATGTATCTCCATAGCTCAGGCAAAACGATTTTCAGCCTTTCAAAAATTATACCTGAGTGTGTGTATCGGAATCATTTGATGCTTGAATTTGAGTGTTTTCTGAACCATTGAAATTATTTTGTGTGAACCGCCAACATCTGTTAAGTTTTATTTCGTTTTCAATGACGGTCAAAACACAAGCCAACTTCCTTTCAGATTTCACGTATCCCATCACATTTGACATCAATAATTAACTTTCCCAGACAATAGCAAGTGTTGGGGATAAGCTCAAATGGTAGAGCGCTCGCTTAGCATGTGAGAGGTACCGGGATCGATACCCGGATTCTCCATGTTTCGTTTTGACTTCGAAGAACGATTCATATGTTGGGACAGTTGTTGATGTTGAGTTTTATCAAACTGCAGAATAACAAACCCAAATGCGTGCGCGCTTCAATGAAACTATTGCGTCGCTTTATTTAATGACATCATTAGAAGAAAAACAGATAATTATTGACGTCACAAACGGAATGGCTTGAAATCCTGCAACTTCAAAAAGACAGAAGTTGACCAAATAAACAAATCTCTATTTTACTATGTTGGAAAGATGAAGAGAGTTATAACGAAGGTACGGTTAAAATTAAATTGCCAAGTTGGGTCAAATTGAAAGACAGCACCGAAATTTCGTACTCAGTGTAAACAACAACCGTTACATTTGGCCATTTGACGTTATGCTTGGCATCAATGAGCAGAGTGGCGCAGTGGAAGCGTGCTGGGCCCATAACCCAGAGGTCCAAGGATCGAAACCTTGCTCTGCTAGATTAATTGTTAATAGTTTTGGTTTTATTTTGGAGATACATGTATCTCCATAGCTCAGGCAAAACAATTTTCAGGCTTTCAAAAATTATTCCTCTGTGTATCGGAATCATTTGATGATTAAATTTGAGCGTTTTCTGAACCGTTGAAATTATTTTGTGTAAACCGCCAACATCTGTTAACTTTTTTTCGTTTTCAATGACGGTCAAAGCAGAAGCCAACTTCCTTTCAGATTTCACGTATGCCATCACATTTGACATCAATAATTAACTTTCATAGACAATAGCAAGTATGGGGGATTAGCTCAAATGGTAGAGCGCTCGCTTAGCATGTGAGAGGTACCGGTGTACCAGCGATTTCGCCCCCCCGTGAATTCGCCCCCCTCCCTCTAACCTTTTAAAAGGTTATGAATACATGTTTTCCTTCTTTTTATTACTGTAATGTATTGGACGTGGAGAATAGTAATACAAAAAACTATCAGTAATGTGTATAAAGGCATGCAATTCAATTTTATTTTAAAATCCACGCTTCACTTTTCTTAGACAAAATTCGTGTTGGTAGCTACGGTAAACGCTGCAATCTTCATTCGGGCGAGCAGTGCAACATACAATCTTCGTCAATCTTCGAATGATTAGTTGTTAGTATTTCTTGCCTGAAGCCAACATGTAGATGATGTAATTATTGTGGATACTTAAAGGTTTTGATAACCCGTTTATCCGCCTTCTGAATAACTTCCTGAATAAACAAGCTAATGAACTAATTAAGATCTAAAGCGACGGGAAGTTTTAAAACTTACCTTTGCTTGCAGCGAGTGGACTCGTATTTGGAAACGACTGCCAAATAGCCTGATGATTTTGACATGCATGAAAACCATAATGAAGTTGACGTAATTATCGTGGTATGTAAGTTTTTATAACCCGTAATGCACGCGTCGATCCATCTATTTTGAAAGAACTTTGCCGAATGAAGGAGTGTTACCGACTCGCGTGCTTTGTTCTATTTCAATTGAGCTAACTGCGCTTGTTAATTCGGTAATTAGATCAGTTCTAACAAGGTAAACCTTTCTGGATAAACAGCTTATTAACTAATGAGAAGATAAAACGGTGGTAAGTTTTGCAATTTTCTAGCAGTGTAATTAACACAAAATTCGGGGGAAAAAAATGAAATTACTTTCCGATGTAAAGGAGTGTTACCGACTCGCGTATTTTTGTAGTCAGTACTAGTAGCTAAAGAGGTCTTACACTAAATTTTTTTTTTTAAACTTTAGATTTATAAATTTTATTCAATGCGTTGACATGTACTGCCTCTATTTTCTGAGGCGGGACGATTTCAATAAGAATTACGACTACAATTCACTAGCGATTTCGCCCCCCCTAGGGGGGGCGAATTCACTGAGGGGGGGCGAATTCACTAGTGATCTCGCCCCGGGGAGGGCGAATTCACTAGCGATCTCGCCCCGGGGGGGCGAATTCACTAGCGATTTCGCCCCGTGGGGGGCGAATTCACTGGGGGGGCGAAATCGCTGTGACACCGGGATCGATACCCGGATTCTCCATGTTTTGTTTAGACTTCGAAGAACGATTCGTATCTTGGGATAGTTGTTGCTGTTAAGTTTTATCAAACTGCAGAATAACAAACCCAAATGCGTGCGCGCTTCAATGAAACTATTGCGTCGTTTTATTTAATGACATCATTAGAAGAAAAACAGATAATTATTGACGTCACAAACGGAATGGCTTGAAATCCTGCAACTTCAAAAAGACAGAAGTTGATCAAATAAACAAATCTCTATTTTACTATGTTGGAAAGATGAAGAGAGTTATAACGAAGGTACGGTTAAAATTAAATTGCCAAGTTGGGTCAAATTGAAAGACAGCAACGAAATTTCGTACTCAGCGTAGACAACAACCGTTAAATTTGGCCATTTGACGTTATGCTTGGCATCAATGAGCAGAGCGGCGCAGTGGAAGCGTGCTGGGCCCATAACCCAGAGGTCCAAGGATCGAAACCTTGCTCTGCTAGATTAATTGTTAATAGTTTTGGTTTTATTTTGGAGATACATGTATCTCCATAGCTCAGGCAAAACGATTTTCAGCCTTTCAAAAATTATACCTGAGTGTGTGTATCGGAATCATTTGATGCTTGAATTTGAGTGTTTTCTGAACCGTTGAAATTATTTTGTGTGAACCGCCAACATCTGTTAAGTTTTATTTCGTTTTCAATGACGGTCAAAACACAAGCCAACTTCCTTTCAGATTTCACGTATTCCATCACATTTGACATCAATAATTAACTTTCCCAGACAATAGCAAGTGTTGGGGATAAGCTCAAATGGTAGAGCGCTCGCTTAGCATGTGAGAGGTACCGGGATCGATACCCGGATTCTCCATGTTTCGTTTTGACTTCGAAGAACGATTCATATGTTGGGACAGTTGTTGATGTTGAGTTTTATCAAACTGCAGAATAACAAACCCAAATGCGTGCGCGCTTCAATGAAACTATTGCGTCGCTTTATTTAATGACATCATTAGAAGAAAAACAGATAATTATTGACGTCACAAACGGAATGGCTTGAAATCCTGCAACTTCAAAAAGACAGAAGTTGACCAAATAAACAAATCTCTATTTTACTATCTTGGAAAGATGAAGAGAGTTATAACGAAGGTACGGTTAAAATTAAATTGCCAAGTTGGGTCAAATTGAAAGACAGCACCGAAATTTCGTACTCAGTGTAAACAACAACCGTTACATTTGGCCATTTGACGTTATGCTTGGCATCAATGAGCAGAGTGGCGCAGTGGAAGCGTGCTGGGCCCATAACCCAGAGGTCCAAGGATCGAAACCTTGCTCTGCTAGATTAATTGTTAATAGTTTTGGTTTTATTTTGGAGATACATGTATCTCCATAGCTCAGGCAAAACAATTTTCAGCCTTTCAAAAAATATTCCTCTGTGTATCGGAATCATTTGATGATTTAATTTGAGCGTTTTCTGAACCGTTGAAATTATTTTGTGTAAACCGCCAACATCTGTTAACTTTTTTTCGTTTTCAATGACGGTCAAAGCAGAAGCCAACTTCCTTTCAGATTTCACGTATGCCATCACATTTGATTCCAAATAATTAACTTTCATAGACAATAGCAAGTATGGGGGATTAGCTCAAATGGTAGAGCGCTCGCTTAGCATGTGAGAGGTACCGGGATCGATACCCGGATTCTCCATGTTTTGTTTTGACTTTGAAGAACGATTCGTATCTTGGGATAGTTGTTGCTGTTAAGTTTTATCAAACTGCAGAATAACAAACCCAAATGCGTGCGCGCTTCAATGAAACTATTGCGTCGTTTTATTTAATGACATCGTTAGAAGAAAAACAGATAATTATTGACGTCACAAACGGAATGGCTTGAAATCCTGCAACTTCAAAAAGACAGAAGTTCATCAAATAAACAAATCTCTATTTTACTATGTTGGAAAGATGAAGAGAGTTATAACGAAGGTACGGTTAAAATTAAATTGCCAAGTTGGGTCAAATTGAAAGACAGCACCGAAATTTCGTACTCAGTGTAAACAACAACCGTTACATTTGGCCATTTGACGTTATGCTTGGCATCAATGAGCAGAGTGGCGCAGTGGAAGCGTGCTGGGCCCATAACCCAGAGGTCCAAGGATCGAAACCTTGCTCTGCTAGATTAATTGTTAATAGTTTTGGTTTTATTTTGGAGATACATGTATCTCCATAGCTCAGGCAAAACAATTTTCAGGCTTTCAAAAATTATTCCTCTGTGTATCGGAATCATTTGATGATTAAATTTGAGCGTTTTCTGAACCGTTGAAATTATTTTGTGTAAACCGCCAACATCTGTTAACTTTTTTTCGTTTTCAATGACGGTCAAAGCAGAAGCCAACTTCCTTTCAGATTTCACGTATGCCATCACATTTGACATCAATAATTAACTTTCATAGACAATAGCAAGTATGGGGGATTAGCTCAAATGGTAGAGCGCTCGCTTAGCATGTGAGAGGTACCGGTGTACCAGCGATTTCGCCCCCCCGTGAATTCGCCCCCCTCCCTCTAACCTTTTAAAAGGTTATGAATACATGTTTTCCTTCTTTTTATTACTGTAATGTATTGGACGTGGAGAATAGTAATACAAAAAACTATCAGTAATGTGTATAAAGGCATGCAATTCAATTTTATTTTAAAATCCACGCTTCACTTTTCTTAGACAAAATTCGTGTTGGTAGCTACGGTAAACGCTGCAATCTTCATTCGGGCGAGCAGTGCAACATACAATCTTCGTCAATCTTCGAATGATTAGTTGTTAGTATTTCTTGCCTGAAGCCAACATGTAGATGATGTAATTATTGTGGATACTTAAAGGTTTTGATAACCCGTTTATCCGCCTTCTGAATAACTTCCTGAATAAACAAGCTAATGAACTAATTAAGATCTAAAGCGACGGGAAGTTTTAAAACTTACCTTTGCTTGCAGCGAGTGGACTCGTATTTGGAAACGACTGCCAAATAGCCTGATGATTTTGACATGCATGAAAACCATAATGAAGTTGACGTAATTATCGTGGTATGTAAGTTTTTATAACCCGTAATGCACGCGTCGATCCATCTATTTTGAAAGAACTTTGCCGAATGAAGGAGTGTTACCGACTCGCGTGCTTTGTTCTATTTCAATTGAGCTAACTGCGCTTGTTAATTCGGTAATTAGATCAGTTCTAACAAGGTAAACCTTTCTGGATAAACAGCTTATTAACTAATGAGAAGATAAAACGGTGGTAAGTTTTGCAATTTTCTAGCAGTGTAATTAACACAAAATTCGGGGGAAAAAAATGAAATTACTTTCCGATGTAAAGGAGTGTTACCGACTCGCGTATTTTTGTAGTCAGTACTAGTAGCTAAAGAGGTCTTACACTAAATTTTTTTTTTTAAACTTTAGATTTATAAATTTTATTCAATGCGTTGACATGTACTGCCTCTATTTTCTGAGGCGGGACGATTTCAATAAGAATTACGACTACAATTCACTAGCGATTTCGCCCCCCCTAGGGGGGGCGAATTCACTGAGGGGGGGCGAATTCACTAGTGATCTCGCCCCGGGGAGGGCGAATTCACTAGCGATCTCGCCCCGGGGGGGCGAATTCACTAGCGATTTCGCCCCGTGGGGGGCGAATTCACTGGGGGGGCGAAATCGCTGTGACACCGGGATCGATACCCGGATTCTCCATGTTTTGTTTAGACTTCGAAGAACGATTCGTATCTTGGGATAGTTGTTGCTGTTAAGTTTTATCAAACTGCAGAATAACAAACCCAAATGCGTGCGCGCTTCAATGAAACTATTGCGTCGTTTTATTTAATGACATCATTAGAAGAAAAACAGATAATTATTGACGTCACAAACGGAATGGCTTGAAATCCTGCAACTTCAAAAAGACAGAAGTTGATCAAATAAACAAATCTCTATTTTACTATGTTGGAAAGATGAAGAGAGTTATAACGAAGGTACGGTTAAAATTAAATTGCCAAGTTGGGTCAAATTGAAAGACAGCAACGAAATTTCGTACTCAGCGTAGACAACAACCGTTAAATTTGGCCATTTGACGTTATGCTTGGCATCAATGAGCAGAGCGGCGCAGTGGAAGCGTGCTGGGCCCATAACCCAGAGGTCCAAGGATCGAAACCTTGCTCTGCTAGATTAATTGTTAATAGTTTTGGTTTTATTTTGGAGATACATGTATCTCCATAGCTCAGGCAAAACGATTTTCAGCCTTTCAAAAATTATACCTGAGTGTGTGTATCGGAATCATTTGATGCTTGAATTTGAGTGTTTTCTGAACCGTTGAAATTATTTTGTGTGAACCGCCAACATCTGTTAAGTTTTATTTCGTTTTCAATGACGGTCAAAACACAAGCCAACTTCCTTTCAGATTTCACGTATTCCATCACATTTGACATCAATAATTAACTTTCCCAGACAATAGCAAGTGTTGGGGATAAGCTCAAATGGTAGAGCGCTCGCTTAGCATGTGAGAGGTACCGGGATCGATACCCGGATTCTCCATGTTTCGTTTTGACTTCGAAGAACGATTCATATGTTGGGACAGTTGTTGATGTTGAGTTTTATCAAACTGCAGAATAACAAACCCAAATGCGTGCGCGCTTCAATGAAACTATTGCGTCGCTTTATTTAATGACATCATTAGAAGAAAAACAGATAATTATTGACGTCACAAACGGAATGGCTTGAAATCCTGCAACTTCAAAAAGACAGAAGTTGACCAAATAAACAAATCTCTATTTTACTATCTTGGAAAGATGAAGAGAGTTATAACGAAGGTACGGTTAAAATTAAATTGCCAAGTTGGGTCAAATTGAAAGACAGCACCGAAATTTCGTACTCAGTGTAAACAACAACCGTTACATTTGGCCATTTGACGTTATGCTTGGCATCAATGAGCAGAGTGGCGCAGTGGAAGCGTGCTGGGCCCATAACCCAGAGGTCCAAGGATCGAAACCTTGCTCTGCTAGATTAATTGTTAATAGTTTTGGTTTTATTTTGGAGATACATGTATCTCCATAGCTCAGGCAAAACAATTTTCAGCCTTTCAAAAAATATTCCTCTGTGTATCGGAATCATTTGATGATTTAATTTGAGCGTTTTCTGAACCGTTGAAATTATTTTGTGTAAACCGCCAACATCTGTTAACTTTTTTTCGTTTTCAATGACGGTCAAAGCAGAAGCCAACTTCCTTTCAGATTTCACGTATGCCATCACATTTGATTCCAAATAATTAACTTTCATAGACAATAGCAAGTATGGGGGATTAGCTCAAATGGTAGAGCGCTCGCTTAGCATGTGAGAGGTACCGGGATCGATACCCGGATTCTCCATGTTTTGTTTTGACTTTGAAGAACGATTCGTATCTTGGGATAGTTGTTGCTGTTAAGTTTTATCAAACTGCAGAATAACAAACCCAAATGCGTGCGCGCTTCAATGAAACTATTGCGTCGTTTTATTTAATGACATCGTTAGAAGAAAAACAGATAATTATTGACGTCACAAACGGAATGGCTTGAAATCCTGCAACTTCAAAAAGACAGAAGTTCATCAAATAAACAAATCTCTATTTTACTATGTTGGAAAGATGAAGAGAGTTATAACGAAGGTACGGTTAAAATTAAATTGCCAAGTTGGGTCAAATTGAAAGACAGCACCGAAATTTCGTACTCAGTGTAAACAACAACCGTTACATTTGGCCATTTGACGTTATGCTTGGCATCAATGAGCAGAGTGGCGCAGTGGAAGCGTGCTGGGCCCATAACCCAGAGGTCCAAGGATCGAAACCTTGCTCTGCTAGATTAATTGTTAATAGTTTTGGTTTTATTTTGGAGATACATGTATCTCCATAGCTCAGGCAAAACAATTTTCAGGCTTTCAAAAATTATTCCTCTGTGTATCGGAATCATTTGATGATTAAATTTGAGCGTTTTCTCAACCGTTGAAATTATTTTGTGTAAACCGCCAACATCTGTTAACTTTTTTTCGTTTTCAATGACGGTCAAAGCAGAAGCCAACTTCCTTTCAGATTTCACGTATGCCATCACATTTGACATCAATAATTAACTTTCATAGACAATAGCAAGTATGGGGGATTAGCTCAAATGGTAGAGCGCTCGCTTAGCATGTGAGAGGTACCGGGATCGATACCCGGATTCTCCATGTTTTGTTTAGACTTCGAAGAACGATTCGTATCTTGGGATAGTTGTTGCTGTTAAGTTTTATCAAACTGCAGAATAACAAACCCAAATGCGTGCGCGCTTCAATGAAACTATTGCGTCGTTTTATTTAATGACATCATTAGAAGAAAAACAGATAATTATTGACGTCACAAACGGAATGGCTTGAAATCCTGCAACTTCAAAAAGACAGAAGTTGATCAAATAAACAAATCTCTATTTTACTATGTTGGAAAGATGAAGAGAGTTATAACGAAGGTACGGTTAAAATTAAATTGCCAAGTTGGGTCAAATTGAAAGACAGCAACGAAATTTCGTACTCAGCGTAGACAACAACCGTTAAATTTGGCCATTTGACGTTATGCTTGGCATCAATGAGCAGAGCGGCGCAGTGGAAGCGTGCTGGGCCCATAACCCAGAGGTCCAAGGATCGAAACCTTGCTCTGCTAGATTAATTGTTAATAGTTTTGGTTTTATTTTGGAGATACATGTATCTCCATAGCTCAGGCAAAACGATTTTCAGCCTTTCAAAAATTATACCTGAGTGTGTGTATCGGAATCATTTGATGCTTGAATTTGAGTGTTTTCTGAACCGTTGAAATTATTTTGTGTGAACCGCCAACATCTGTTAAGTTTTATTTCGTTTTCAATGACGGTCAAAACACAAGCCAACTTCCTTTCAGATTTCACGTATTCCATCACATTTGACATCAATAATTAACTTTCCCAGACAATAGCAAGTGTTGGGGATAAGCTCAAATGGTAGAGCGCTCGCTTAGCATGTGAGAGGTACCGGGATCGATACCCGGATTCTCCATGTTTCGTTTTGACTTCGAAGAACGATTCATATGTTGGGACAGTTGTTGATGTTGAGTTTTATCAAACTGCAGAATAACAAACCCAAATGCGTGCGCGCTTCAATGAAACTATTGCGTCGCTTTATTTAATGACATCATTAGAAGAAAAACAGATAATTATTGACGTCACAAACGGAATGGCTTGAAATCCTGCAACTTCAAAAAGACAGAAGTTGACCAAATAAACAAATCTCTATTTTACTATCTTGGAAAGATGAAGAGAGTTATAACGAAGGTACGGTTAAAATTAAATTGCCAAGTTGGGTCAAATTGAAAGACAGCACCGAAATTTCGTACTCAGTGTAAACAACAACCGTTACATTTGGCCATTTGACGTTATGCTTGGCATCAATGAGCAGAGTGGCGCAGTGGAAGCGTGCTGGGCCCATAACCCAGAGGTCCAAGGATCGAAACCTTGCTCTGCTAGATTAATTGTTAATAGTTTTGGTTTTATTTTGGAGATACATGTATCTCCATAGCTCAGGCAAAACAATTTTCAGGCTTTCAAAAATTATTCCTCTGTGTATCGGAATCATTTGATGATTAAATTTGAGCGTTTTCTCAACCGTTGAAATTATTTTGTGTAAACCGCCAACATCTGTTAACTTTTTTTCGTTTTCAATGACGGTCAAAGCAGAAGCCAACTTCCTTTCAGATTTCACGTATGCCATCACATTTGACATCAATAATTAACTTTCATAGACAATAGCAAGTATGGGGGATTAGCTCAAATGGTAGAGCGCTCGCTTAGCATGTGAGAGGTACCGGGATCGATACCCGGATTCTCCATGTTTTGTTTAGACTTCGAAGAACGATTCGTATCTTGGGATAGTTGTTGCTGTTAAGTTTTATCAAACTGCAGAATAACAAACCCAAATGCGTGCGCGCTTCAATGAAACTATTGCGTCGTTTTATTTAATGACATCATTAGAAGAAAAACAGATAATTATTGACGTCACAAACGGAATGGCTTGAAATCCTGCAACTTCAAAAAGACAGAAGTTGATCAAATAAACAAATCTCTATTTTACTATGTTGGAAAGATGAAGAGAGTTATAACGAAGGTACGGTTAAAATTAAATTGCCAAGTTGGGTCAAATTGAAAGACAGCAACGAAATTTCGTACTCAGCGTAGACAACAACCGTTAAATTTGGCCATTTGACGTTATGCTTGGCATCAATGAGCAGAGCGGCGCAGTGGAAGCGTGCTGGGCCCATAACCCAGAGGTCCAAGGATCGAAACCTTGCTCTGCTAGATTAATTGTTAATAGTTTTGGTTTTATTTTGGAGATACATGTATCTCCATAGCTCAGGCAAAACGATTTTCAGCCTTTCAAAAATTATACCTGAGTGTGTGTATCGGAATCATTTGATGCTTGAATTTGAGTGTTTTCTGAACCGTTGAAATTATTTTGTGTGAACCGCCAACATCTGTTAAGTTTTATTTCGTTTTCAATGACGGTCAAAACACAAGCCAACTTCCTTTCAGATTTCACGTATTCCATCACATTTGACATCAATAATTAACTTTCCCAGACAATAGCAAGTGTTGGGGATAAGCTCAAATGGTAGAGCGCTCGCTTAGCATGTGAGAGGTACCGGGATCGATACCCGGATTCTCCATGTTTCGTTTTGACTTCGAAGAACGATTCATATGTTGGGACAGTTGTTGATGTTGAGTTTTATCAAACTGCAGAATAACAAACCCAAATGCGTGCGCGCTTCAATGAAACTATTGCGTCGCTTTATTTAATGACATCATTAGAAGAAAAACAGATAATTATTGACGTCACAAACGGAATGGCTTGAAATCCTGCAACTTCAAAAAGACAGAAGTTGACCAAATAAACAAATCTCTATTTTACTATGTTGGAAAGATGAAGAGAGTTATAACGAAGGTACGGTTAAAATTAAATTGCCAAGTTGGGTCAAATTGAAAGACAGCACCGAAATTTCGTACTCAGTGTAAACAACAACCGTTACATTTGGCCATTTGACGTTATGCTTGGCATCAATGAGCAGAGTGGCGCAGTGGAAGCGTGCTGGGCCCATAACCCAGAGGTCCAAGGATCGAAACCTTGCTCTGCTAGATTAATTGTTAATAGTTTTGGTTTTATTTTGGAGATACATGTATCTCCATAGCTCAGGCAAAACAATTTTCAGCCTTTCAAAAAATATTCCTCTGTGTATCGGAATCATTTGATGATTTAATTTGAGCGTTTTCTGAACCGTTGAAATTATTTTGTGTAAACCGCCAACATCTGTTAACTTTTTTTCGTTTTCAATGACGGTCAAAGCAGAAGCCAACTTCCTTTCAGATTTCACGTATGCCATCACATTTGATTCCAAATAATTAACTTTCATAGACAATAGCAAGTATGGGGGATTAGCTCAAATGGTAGAGCGCTCGCTTAGCATGTGAGAGGTACCGGGATCGATACCCGGATTCTCCATGTTTTGTTTTGACTTTGAAGAACGATTCGTATCTTGGGATAGTTGTTGCTGTTAAGTTTTATCAAACTGCAGAATAACAAACCCAAATGCGTGCGCGCTTCAATGAAACTATTGCGTCGTTTTATTTAATGACATCGTTAGAAGAAAAACAGATAATTATTGACGTCACAAACGGAATGGCTTGAAATCCTGCAACTTCAAAAAGACAGAAGTTCATCAAATAAACAAATCTCTATTTTACTATGTTGGAAAGATGAAGAGAGTTATAACGAAGGTACGGTTAAAATTAAATTGCCAAGTTGGGTCAAATTGAAAGACAGCACCGAAATTTCGTACTCAGCGTAGACAACAACCGTTACATTTGGCCATTTGACGTTATGCTTGGCATCAATGAGCAGAGTGGCGCAGTGGAAGCGTGCTGGGCCCATAACCCAGAGGTCCAAGGATCGAAACCTTGCTCTGCTAGATTAATTGTTAATAGTTTTGGTTTTATTTTGGAGAAATCTCCATAGCTCAGGCAAAACAATTTTCAGCATTGCAAAAAATATTCCTGTGTCTATCGGAATCATTTGATGCTACAATTTGAGCGTTTCCTGAACCGTTGAAATTATTTTGTGTAAACCGCCAACATCTGTTAACTTTTTTTCGTTTTCAATGACGGTCAAAGCAGAAGCCAACTTCCTTTCAGATTTCACGTATGCCATCACATTTGACATCAATAATTAACTTTCATAGACAATAGCAAGTATGGGGGATTATCTCAAATGGTAGAGCGCTCGCTTAGCATGTGAGAGGTACCGGGATCGATACCCGGATTCTCCATGTTTTGTTTAGACTTCGAAGAACGATTCGTATCTTGGGATAGTTGTTGCTGTTAAGTTTTATCAAACTGCAGAATAACAAACCCAAATGCGTGCGCGCTTCAATGAAACTATTGCGTCGTTTTATTTAATGACATCATTAGAAGAAAAACAGATAATTATTGACGTCACAAACGGAATGGCTTGAAATCCTGCAACTTCAAAAAGACAGAAGTTGATCAAATAAACAAATCTCTATTTTACTATGTTGGAAAGATGAAGAGAGTTATAACGAAGGTACGGTTAAAATTAAATTGCCAAGTTGGGTCAAATTGAAAGACAGCACCGAAATTTCGTACTCAGCGTAGACAACAACCGTTACATTTGGCCATTTGACGTTATGCTTGGCATCAATGAGCAGAGTGGCGCAGTGGAAGCGTGCTGGGCCCATAACCCAGAGGTCCAAGGATCGAAACCTTGCTCTGCTAGATTAATTGTTAATAGTTTTGGTTTTATTTTGGAGATACATGTATCTCCATAGCTCAGGCAAAACGATTTTCAGCCTTTCAAAAATTATACCTGAGTGTGTGTATCGGAATCATTTGATGCTTGAATTTGAGTGTTTTCTGAACCGTTGAAATTATTTTGTGTGAACCGCCAACATCTGTTAAGTTTTATTTCGTTTTCAATGACGGTCAAAACACAAGCCAACTTCCTTTCAGATTTCACGTATTCCATCACATTTGACGTCAATAATTAACTTTCCCAGACAATAGCAAGTGTTGGGGATAAGCTCAAATGGTAGAGCGCTCGCTTAGCATGTGAGAGGTACCGGGATCGATACCCGGATTCTCCATGTTTCGTTTTGACTTCGAAGAACGATTCATATGTTGGGACAGTTGTTGATGTTGAGTTTTATCAAACTGCAGAATAACAAACCCAAATGCGTGCGCGCTTCAATGAAACTATTGCGTCGCTTTATTTAATGACATCATTAGAAGAAAAACAGATAATTATTGACGTCACAAACGGAATGGCTTGAAATCCTGCAACTTCAAAAAGACAGAAGTTGACCAAATAAACAAATCTCTATTTTACTATGTTGGAAAGATGAAGAGAGTTATAACGAAGGTACGGTTAAAATTAAATTGCCAAGTTGGGTCAAATTGAAAGACAGCACCGAAATTTCGTACTCAGTGTAAACAACAACCGTTACATTTGGCCATTTGACGTTATGCTTGGCATCAATGAGCAGAGTGGCGCAGTGGAAGCGTGCTGGGCCCATAACCCAGAGGTCCAAGGATCGAAACCTTGCTCTGCTAGATTAATTGTTAATAGTTTTGGTTTTATTTTGGAGATACATGTATCTCCATAGCTCAGGCAAAACAATTTTCAGCCTTTCAAAAAATATTCCTCTGTGTATCGGAATCATTTGATGATTTAATTTGAGCGTTTTCTGAACCGTTGAAATTATTTTGTGTAAACCGCCAACATCTGTTAACTTTTTTTCGTTTTCAATGACGGTCAAAGCAGAAGCCAACTTCCTTTCAGATTTCACGTATTCCATCACATTTGACATCAATAATTAACTTTCATAGACAATAGCAAGTATGGGGGATTAGCTCAAATGGTAGAGCGCTCGCTTAGCATGTGAGAGGTACCGGGATCGATACCCGGATTCTCCATGTTTCGTTTTGACTTCGAAGAACGATTCATATGTTGGGACAGTTTTTGATGTTGAGTTTTATCAAACTGCAGAATAACAAACCCAAATGCGTGCGCGCTTCAATGAAACTATTGCGTCGCTTTATTTAATGACATCATTAGAAGAAAAACAGATAATTATTGACGTCACAAACGGAATGGCTTGAAATCCTGCAACTTCAAAAAGACAGAAGTTGATCAAATAAACAAATCCCTATTTTACTATGTTGGAAAGATGAAGAGAATTATAACGAAGGTACGGTTAAAATTAAATTGCCAAGTTGGGTCAAATTGAAAGACAGCACCGAAATTTCGTACTCAGCGTAAACAACAATCGTTACATTTGGCCATTTGACGTTATGCTTGGCATCAATGAGCAGAGTGGCGCAGTGGAAGCGTGCTGGGCCCATAATCCAGAGGTCCAAGGATCGAAACCTTGCTCTGCTAGATTAATTGTTAATAGTTTTGGTTTTATTTTGGAGATACATGTATCTCCATAGCTCAGGCAAAACAATTTTCAGCCTTTCAAAAAGTATTCCTCTGTGTATCGGAATCATTTGATGATTAAATTTGAGCGTTTTCTGAACCGTTGAAATTATTTTGTGTAAACCGCCAACATCTGTTAACTTTTTTTCGTTTTCAATGACGGTCAAAGCAGAAGCCAACTTCCTTTCAGATTTCACGTATTCCATCACATTTGACATCAATAATTAACTTTCATAGACAATAGCAAGTATGGGGGATTAGCTCAAATGGTAGAGCGCTCGCTTAGCATGTGAGAGGTACCGGGATCGATACCCGGATTCTCCATGTTTCGTTTTGACTTCGAAGAACGATTCATATGTTGGGACAGTTGTTGATGTTGAGTTTTATCAAACTGCAGAATAACAAACCCAAATGCGTGCGCGCTTCAATGAAACTATTGCGTCGCTTTATTTAATGACATCATTAGAAGAAAAACAGATAATTATTGACGTCACAAACGGAATGGCTTGAAATCCTGCAACTTCAAAATGACAGAAGTTGATCAAATAAACAAATCTCTATTTTACTATGTT
Organism: Actinernus sp. WN-2022; assembly: GCA_030867875.1. Taxonomy (NCBI): domain Eukaryota; kingdom Metazoa; phylum Cnidaria; class Anthozoa; order Actiniaria; family Actinernidae; genus Actinernus; species Actinernus sp. WN-2022. The sequence goes on from JAOWCC010001634.1 coordinate 89,942,021, forward strand.
GGAAAGATGAAGAGAGTTATAACGAATGTACGGTTAAAATTAAATTGCCAAGTTGGGTCAAATTGAAAGACAGCACCGAAATTTCGTACTCAGTGTAAACAACAACCGTTACATTTGGACATTTGACGTTATGCTTGGCATCAATGAGCAGAGTGGCGCAGTGGAAGCGTGCTGGACCCATAACCCAGAGGTCCAAGGATCGAAACCTTGCTCTGCTAGATTAATTGTTAATAGTTTTGGTTTTATTTTGGAGATACATGTATCTCCATAGCTCAGGCAAAACAATTTTCAGCCTTTCAAAAAATATTCCTCTGTGTATCGGAATCATTTGATGATTTAATTTGAGCGTTTTCTGAACCGTTGAAATTATTTTGTGTAAACCGCCAACATCTGTTAACTTTTTTTCGTTTTCAATGACGGTCAAAGCAGAAGCCAACTTCCTTTCAGATTTCACGTATTCCATCACATTTGACATCAATAATTAACTTTCATAGACAATAGCAAGTATGGGGGATTAGCTCAAATGGTAGAGCGCTCGCTTAGCATGTGAGAGGTACCGGGATCGATACCCGGATTCTCCATGTTTCGTTTTGACTTCGAAGAACGATTCATATGTTGGGACAGTTTTTGATGTTGAGTTTTATCAAACTGCAGAATAACAAACCCAAATGCGTGCGCGCTTCAATGAAACTATTGCGTCGCTTTATTTAATGACATCATTAGAAGAAAAACAGATAATTATTGACGTCACAAACGGAATGGCTTGAAATCCTGCAACTTCAAAAAGACAGAAGTTGATCAAATAAACAAATCCCTATTTTACTATGTTGGAAAGATGAAGAGAATTATAACGAAGGTACGGTTAAAATTAAATTGCCAAGTTGGGTCAAATTGAAAGACAGCACCGAAATTTCGTACTCAGCGTAAACAACAATCGTTACATTTGGCCATTTGACGTTATGCTTGGCATCAATGAGCAGAGTGGTGCAGTGGAAGCGTGCTGGGCCCATAATCCAGAGGTCCAAGGATCGAAACCTTGCTCTGCTAGATTAATTATTAATAGTTTTGGTTTTATTTTGGAGATACATGTATCTCCATAGCTCAGGCAAAACAATTTTCAGCCTTTCAAAAAGTATTCCTCTGTGTATCGGAATCATTTGATGATTAAATTTGAGCGTTTTCTGAACCGTTGAAATTATTTTGTGTAAACCGCCAACATCTGTTAACTTTTTTTCGTTTTCAATGACGGTCAAAGCAGAAGCCAACTTCCTTTCAGATTTCACGTATTCCATCACATTTGACATCAATAATTAACTTTCATAGACAATAGCAAGTATGGGGGATTAGCTCAAATGGTAGAGCGCTCGCTTAGCATGTGAGAGGTACCGGGATCGATACCCGGATTCTCCATGTTTCGTTTTGACTTCGAAGAACGATTCATATGTTGGGACAGTTGTTGATGTTGAGTTTTATCAAACTGCAGAATAACAAACCCAAATGCGTGCGCGCTTCAATGAAACTATTGCGTCGCTTTATTTAATGACATCATTAGAAGAAAAACAGATAATTATTGACGTCACAAACGGAATGGCTTGAAATCCTGCAACTTCAAAATGACAGAAGTTGATCAAATAAACAAATCTCTATTTTACTATGTTGGAAAGATGAAGAGAGTTATAACGAATGTACGGTTAAAATTAAATTGCCAAGTTGGGTCAAATTGAAAGACAGCACCGAAATTTCGTACTCAGTGTAAACAACAACCGTTACATTTGGACATTTGACGTTATGCTTGGCATCAATGAGCAGAGTGGCGCAGTGGAAGCGTGCTGGACCCATAACCCAGAGGTCCAAGGATCGAAACCTTGCTCTGCTAGATTAATTGTTAATAGTTTTGGTTTTATTTTGGAGATACATGTATCTCCATAGCTCAGGCAAAACGATTTTCAGCCTTTCAAAAATTATACCTGTGTCTATCGGAATCATTTGATGCTTCAATTTGAGCGTTTTCTGACCCGTTGAAATTATTTTGTGTGAACCGCCAACATCTGTTAAGTTTTATTTCGTTTTCAATGACGGTCAAAACACAAGCCAACTTCCTTTCAGATTTCACGTATTCCATCACATTTGACATCAATAATTAACTTTCATAGACAATAGCAAGTTTGGGGGATTAGCTCAAATGGTAGTGCGCTCGCTTAGCATGTGAGAGTTACCGGGATCGATACCCGGATTCTCCATGTTTCGTTTTGACTTCGAAGAACGATTCATATGTTGGGACAGTTTTTGATGTTGAGTTTTATCAAACTGCAGAATAACAAACCCAAATGCGTGCGCGCTTCAATGAAACTATTGCGTCGCTTTATTTAATGACATCATTAGAAGAAAAACAGATAATTATTGACGTCACAAACGGAATGGCTTGAAATCCTGCAACTTCAAAATGACAGAAGTTGATCAAATAAACAAATCTCTATTTTACTATGTTGGAAAGATGAAGAGAGTTATAACGAATGTACGGTTAAAATTAAATTGCCAAGTTGGGTCAAATTGAAAGACAGCACCGAAATTTCGTACTCAGTGTAAACAACAACCGTTACATTTGGACATTTGACGTTATGCTTGGCATCAATGAGCAGAGTGGCGCAGTGGAAGCATGCTGGACCCATAACCCAGAGGTCCAAGGATCGAAACCTTGCTCTGCTAGATTAATTGTTAATAGTTTTGGTTTTATTTTGGAGATACATGTATCTCCATAGCTCAGGCAAAACGATTTTCAGCCTTTCAAAAATTATACCTGTGTCTATCGGAATCATTTGATGCTTCAATTTGAGCGTTTTCTGACCCGTTGAAATTATTTTGTGTGAACCGCCAACATCTGTTAAGTTTTATTTCGTTTTCAATGACGGTCAAAACACAAGCCAACTTCCTTTCAGATTTCACGTATTCCATCACATTTGACATCAATAATTAACTTTCATAGACAATAGCAAGTATGGGGGATTAGCTCAAATGGTAGAGCGCTCGCTTAGCATGTGAGAGGTACCGGGATCGATACCCGGATTCTCCATGTTTCGTTTTGACTTCGAAGAACGATTCATATGTTGGGACAGTTTTTGATGTTGAGTTTTATCAAACTGCAGAATAACAAACCCAAATGCGTGCGCGCTTCAATGAAACTATTGCGTCGCTTTATTTAATGACATCATTAGAAGAAAAACAGATAATTATTGACGTCACAAACGGAATGGCTTGAAATCCTGCAACTTCAAAAAGACAGAAGTTGATCAAATAAACAAAACTCTATTTTACTATGTTGGAAAGATGAAGAGAGTTATAACGAAGGTACGGTTAAAATTAAATTGCCAAGTTGGGTCAAATTGAAAGACAGCACCGAAATTTCGTACTCAGCGTAGACAACAACCGTTACATTTGGCCATTTGACGTTATGCTTGGCATCAATGAGCAGAGTGACGCAGTGGAAGCATGCTGGGCCCATAACCCAGAGGTCCAAGGATCGAAACATTGCTCTGCTAGATTAATTGTTAATAGTTTTGGTTTTATTTTGGAGATACATGTATCTCCATAGCTCAGGCAAAACGATTTTCAGCCTTTCAAAAATTATACCTGTGTGTATCGGAATCATTTGATGCTTGAATTTGAGCGTTTTCTGAACCGTTGAAATTATTTTGTGTGAACCGCCAACATCTGTTAAGTTTTATTTCGTTTTCAATGACGGTCAAAACACAAGCCAACTTCCTTTGAGATTTCACGTATTCCATCACATTTGACATCAATAATTAACTTTCCCAGACAATAGCAAGTGTTGGGGATAAGCTCAAATGGTAGAGCGCTCGCTTAGCATGTGAGAGGTACCGGGATCGATACCCGGATTATCCATGTTTCGTTTTGACTTCGAAGAACGATTCATATGTTGGGACAGTTGTTGCTGTTAAGTTTAATCAAACTGTAGAATAACAAACAAATAATTATTGACGTCACAATGGTGTCTTATCCTTTTTATCAAACGGAATGGCTTGAAATCCTGTAACTTCAAAAAGACAGAAGTTGATGAAATAAACAAATCTCTATTTTACTATGTTGGAAAGATGAAGAGAGTTATATCGAAGGTACGGTTAAAATTAAATTGCCAAGTTGGGTCAAATTGAAAGACAGCAGCGAAATTTCGTACTCAGTGTAAACAACAACCGCAACATTTGGCCATTTGACGTTATGCTTGGCATCAATGAGCAGAGTGGCGCAGTGGAAGCGTGCTGGGCCCATAACCCAGAGGTCCAAGGATCGAAACCTTGCTCTGCTAGATTAATTGTTAATAGTTTGGTTTTATTTTGGAGAAATCTCAATAGATCAGGCAAAACAATTTTCAGCCTTTCAAAAATTATTCCTCTGTGTATCGGAATCATTTGATGATTAAATTTGAGCGTTTTCTGAACCGTTGAAATTATTTTGTGTAAACCGCCAACATCTGTTAACTTTTTTTCGTTTTCAATGACGATCAAAGCAGAAGCAACTTCCTTTCAGATTTCACGTATTCCATCACATTTGACATCAATAATTAACTTTCATAGACAATAGCAAGTATGGGGGATTAGCTCAAATGGTAGAGCGCTCGCTTAGCATGTGAGAGGTACCGGGATCGATACCCGGATTCTCCATGTTTTGTTTTGACTTCGAAGAACGATTCGTAACTTGGGACAGTTGTTGCTGTTAAGTTTAATCAAACTGTAGAATAACAAACAAATAATTATTGACGTCACAATAGTGTCTTATCCTTTTTATCAAACGAATGGCTTGAAATCCTGTAACTTCAAAAAGACAGAAGTTGATGAAATAAACAAATCTCTATTTTACTATGTTGGAAAGATGAAGAGAGTTATAACGAAGGTACGGTTAAAATTAAATTGCCAAGTTGGGTCAAATTGAAAGACAGCAGCGAAATTTCGTACTCAGTGTAAACAACAACCGTTACATTTGGCCATTTGACGTTATGCTTGGCATCAATGAGCAGAGTGGCGCAGTGGAAGCGTGCTGGGCCCATAACCCAGAGGTCCAAGGATCGAAACCTTGCTCTGCCAGATTAATTGTTAATAGTTTTGGTTTTATTTTGGAGAAATCTCCATAGATCAGGCAAAACAATTTTCAGCATTGCAAAAATTATTCCTGTGTCTATCGGAATCATTTGATGCTTCAATTTGAGCGTTTTCTGAACCGTTGAAATTATTTTGTGTAAACCGCCAACATCTGTTATGTTTTTTTCGTTTTCAATGACGGTCAAAGCAGAAGCCAACTTCCTTTCAGATTTCACGTATTCCATCACATTTGACATCAATAATTAACTTTCATACACAATAGAAAGTATGGGGGATTAGCTCAAATGGTAGAGCGCTCGCTTAGCATGTGAGAGGTACCGGGATCGATACCCGGATTCTCCATGTTTTGTTTTGACTTCGAAGAACGATTCGTAACTTGGGACAGTTGTTGCTGTTAAGTTTAATCAAACTGTTGAATAATAAACCCAAATGCGTGCGCGCTTCAATGAAACTATTGCGTCGTTTTATTTAATGACATCATTAGAAGAAAAACAGATAATTATTGACGTCACAAACGGAATGGCTTGAAATCCTGCAACTTCAAAAAGACAGAAGTTGATCAAATAAACAAATTCCTATTTTACTATGTTGGAAAGATGAAGAGAGTTATAACGAAGGTACGGTTAAAATTAAATTGCCAAGTTGGGTCAAATTGAAAGACAGCACCGACATTTCGTACTCAGCGTAAACAACAATCGTTACATTTGGCCATTTGACGTTATGCTTGGCATCAATGAGCAGAGTGGCGCAGTGGAAGCGTGCTGGGCCCATAACCCAGAGGTCCAAGGATCGAAACCTTGCTCTGCTAGATTAATTGTTAATAGTTTTGGTTTTATTTTGGAGATACATGTATCTCCATAGCTCAGGCAAAACAATTTTCAGCCTTTCAAAAAGTATTCCTCTGTGTATCGGAATCATTTGATGATTAAATTTGAGCGTTTTCTGAACCGTTGAAATTATTTTGTGTAAACCGCCAACATCTGTTAACTTTTTTTCGTTTTCAATGACGGTCAAAGCAGAAGCCAACTTCCTTTCAGATTTCACGTATTCCATCACATTTGACATCAATAATTAACTTTCATAGACAATAGCAAGTATGGGGGATTAGCTCAAATGGTAGAGCGCTCGCTTAGCATGTGAGAGGTACCGGGATCGATACCCGGATTCTCCATGTTTCGTTTTGACTTCGAAGAACGATTCATATGTTGGGACAGTTTTTGATGTTGAGTTTTATCAAACTGCAGAATAACAAACCCAAATGCGTGCGCGCTTCAATGAAACTATTGCGTCGCTTTATTTAATGACATCATTAGAAGAAAAACAGATAATTATTGACGTCACAAACGGAATGGCTTGAAATCCTGCAACTTCAAAAAGACAGAAGTTGATCAAATAAACAAAACTCTATTTTACTATGTTGGAAAGATGAAGAGAGTTATAACGAAGGTACGGTTAAAATTAAATTGCCAAGTTGGGTCAAATTGAAAGACAGCACCGAAATTTCGTACTCAGCGTAGACAACAACCGTTACATTTGGCCATTTGACGTTATGCTTGGCATCAATGAGCAGAGTGACGCAGTGGAAGCATGCTGGGCCCATAACCCAGAGGTCCAAGGATCGAAACATTGCTCTGCTAGATTAATTGTTAATAGTTTTGGTTTTATTTTGGAGATACATGTATCTCCATAGCTCAGGCAAAACGATTTTCAGCCTTTCAAAAATTATACCTGTGTGTATCGGAATCATTTGATGCTTGAATTTGAGCGTTTTCTGAACCGTTGAAATTATTTTGTGTGAACCGCCAACATCTGTTAAGTTTTATTTCGTTTTCAATGACGGTCAAAACACAAGCCAACTTCCTTTGAGATTTCACGTATTCCATCACATTTGACATCAATAATTAACTTTCCCAGACAATAGCAAGTGTTGGGGATAAGCTCAAATGGTAGAGCGCTCGCTTAGCATGTGAGAGGTACCGGGATCGATACCCGGATTATCCATGTTTCGTTTTGACTTCGAAGAACGATTCATATGTTGGGACAGTTGTTGCTGTTAAGTTTAATCAAACTGTAGAATAAGAAACAAATAATTATTGACGTCACAATGGTGTCTTATCCTTTTTATCAAACGGAATGGCTTGAAATCCTGTAACTTCAAAAAGACAGAAGTTGATGAAATAAACAAATCTCTATTTTACTATGTTGGAAAGATGAAGAGAGTTATATCGAAGGTACGGTTAAAATTAAATTGCCAAGTTGGGTCAAATTGAAAGACAGCAGCGAAATTTCGTACTCAGTGTAAACAACAACCGCAACATTTGGCCATTTGACGTTATGCTTGGCATCAATGAGCAGAGTGGCGCAGTGGAAGCGTGCTGGGCCCATAACCCAGAGGTCCAAGGATCGAAACCTTGCTCTGCTAGATTAATTGTTAATAGTTTGGTTTTATTTTGGAGAAATCTCAATAGATCAGGCAAAACAATTTTCAGCCTTTCAAAAATTATTCCTCTGTGTATCGGAATCATTTGATGATTAAATTTGAGCGTTTTCTGAACCGTTGAAATTATTTTGTGTAAACCGCCAACATCTGTTAACTTTTTTTCGTTTTCAATGACGATCAAAGCAGAAGCAACTTCCTTTCAGATTTCACGTATTCCATCACATTTGACATCAATAATTAACTTTCATAGACAATAGCAAGTATGGGGGATTAGCTCAAATGGTAGAGCGCTCGCTTAGCATGTGAGAGGTACCGGGATCGATACCCGGATTCTCCATGTTTTGTTTTGACTTCGAAGAACGATTCGTAACTTGGGACAGTTGTTGCTGTTAAGTTTAATCAAACTGTAGAATAACAAACAAATAATTATTGACGTCACAATAGTGTCTTATCCTTTTTATCAAACGAATGGCTTGAAATCCTGTAACTTCAAAAAGACAGAAGTTGATGAAATAAACAAATCTCTATTTTACTATGTTGGAAAGATGAAGAGAGTTATAACGAAGGTACGGTTAAAATTAAATTGCCAAGTTGGGTCAAATTGAAAGACAGCAGCGAAATTTCGTACTCAGTGTAAACAACAACCGTTACATTTGGCCATTTGACGTTATGCTTGGCATCAATGAGCAGAGTGGCGCAGTGGAAGCGTGCTGGGCCCATAACCCAGAGGTCCAAGGATCGAAACCTTGCTCTGCCAGATTAATTGTTAATAGTTTTGGTTTTATTTTGGAGAAATCTCCATAGATCAGGCAAAACAATTTTCAGCATTGCAAAAATTATTCCTGTGTCTATCGGAATCATTTGATGCTTCAATTTGAGCGTTTTCTGAACCGTTGAAATTATTTTGTGTAAACCGCCAACATCTGTTATGTTTTTTTCGTTTTCAATGACGGTCAAAGCAGAAGCCAACTTCCTTTCAGATTTCACGTATTCCATCACATTTGACATCAATAATTAACTTTCATACACAATAGAAAGTATGGGGGATTAGCTCAAATGGTAGAGCGCTCGCTTAGCATGTGAGAGGTACCGGGATCGATACCCGGATTCTCCATGTTTTGTTTTGACTTCGAAGAACGATTCGTAACTTGGGACAGTTGTTGCTGTTAAGTTTAATCAAACTGTTGAATAATAAACACAAATGCGTGCGCGCTTCAAAGAAACTATTGCGTCGTTTTATTTAATGACATCTTTAGAAGACAAACAAATAATTATTGACGTCACAATGGTGTCTTATCCTTTTTATCAAACGGAATGGCTTGAAATCCTGCAACTTCAAAAAGACAGAAGTTGATGAAATAAACAAATCCCTATTTTACTATGTTGGAAAGATGAAGAGAGTTATAACGAAGGTACGGCTAAAATTAAATTGCCATGTTGGGTCAAATTGAAAGACAGCACCGAAATTTCGTACTCAGCGTAGACGACAACCGTTACATTTGGCCATTTGACGTTATGCTTGGCATCAATGAGCAGAGTGGCGCAGTGAAAGCGTGCTGGGCCCAAAACCCAGAGGTCCAAGGATCGAAACATTGCTCTGCTAGAATAATTGTTAATAGTTTTGGTTTTATTTTGGAGATATCTCCATAGCTCAGGCAAAACAATTTTCAGCCTTTCAAAAATTATTCCTGTGTGTATCGGAATCATTTGATGCTTAAATTTGAGCGTTTTCTGAACCGTTGAAATTATTTTGTGTGAACTCAACATCTGTTAAGTTTTTTTCGTTTTCAATGACGAGCAAAACACAAGCCAACTTCCTTTCAGATTTCACGTATTCTGTCTGGTTCCCGATTGTTTTCAATTGAATAGGATGAATTTCTTTCTATTGAGTCATTGTTGAATCATGGGATTCTATTAGACCTTTCACGTATAAGACACATGTCTAACCTTTCTGTTTTGTCTCATTTTTCGTGCGCGTGTCAAAAGATAATGAGATCAGGAAAACAATCGTTATTGTTATGCGCAATCATAAATGAACAATAGAGTGTCTGCACAACTAATCTGTGAAACGAATTTTCGAACTGAACAGAGGTTTTGCACCTCCACGTGATGGCAGCCATGTTGGTGGCCAGAACAATGAGATTTGTTCAATCATGTGAAAAATTAAATCTCAAAGGAATAACATTCTATTGGTCTGGCCACCAACATGGCTGCCATCACGTGGTGGTGCAAAACCTCTATAGTGTTAAATAGAGCAATACGCAGCCTGTAACGGACAAACAAATACTATTGGTTAAAGTAATTTCAATATCATTTAGCTATAGAAAGCCGTAAACGGAAAAACAAAAATTATGTGTTAAGAATAGAAAGTGTTAATTATTTACAAATTGAGTAAATTGCGCATTCTTCTATTGCTTAAAGAAGCACAGCAATGAATAGGAAGGAAGGCACGTGGGTGCCTCCATCGTCCAGAAATACAACGATAGGTTAAAACAAATCCGATTGCGTGTTCCACTTTCACGCGACACCGTCTCTGCTCATTGTTTATTTTCTGCAGCCTTGGATTTCCTCGAACTTCGTTTCTTCGGTTTGGTGGAACGAGAATTACATGAGCTTGATAGCCAAAATCTGCCAAAAAATGGCAATCATCTGGTAGAGCTAAATCGCAATGTGGACCAATGCTTGGCATCATGTTGAATCCATTAATGTCATTCAGGTACCTAGGAAATCTAAAAAATAAAAAGATTATTTTAGTAACGAATTATTGTTCTTGCTTGCCTCATATCGAAGCGAAAACAAAATCAGAAAGCGTTTAACAATGCGGAACCGTCTCAAAAGTGACCGTTCGGCTAAGTTGGGAGAATCAAACGTGTGACCATCTAGGGGAGGGGGATTTATGCTCCTCTATGTTCAATGCTTTTCTTGCGAAACGTAATGAAAAGTAATTATTAGGCTTTTGTAACTGCATTAGGGACTTTTCTCACCAGACACAGCTGTCAGCGCTGGGTACCCCTCCCCATTTTTGACCACCTATTTCGTTTGTATGGGGCTAGTGGCAATTTTGATACGGCAAATGAAATGATAGCGTAATACGAAACATACGGTGCAATCATTTCTGGATTTTTCCTTTAGTTTTGGAGGTATTTAAGAACAAAAATATAAATATTGAGTTTTTGCTTCAGAAGAGATGGCTGGCGGCAGCCACCACCCCTCCCCAAAAATGGGTCCTTTGTCCCTTACATCCGCATATTTTTGTGTATCAGCTAGCGTGAATCACTTTCAGAGTACTTACGCAGCCGAACAATGAGCTATCATCCCGTCAGGAGTCACTATAATGTGACTGGACGTAAAATGCTTCTTTTTGTCCCCTCGGTAGAAATCCGCCTGTCTACGAGAGGATCGCCATATTGTATGCATTGTAGCATCAATCATTCCCACGCAGGATGGAAACTTTCTCCATGCACGCCACTCCGCTATTAAATGTGGTTCTTTCTCGGTGTAAGAAACCCTAATATTTGAATTGCAAATCATTTTCAACCGTGTTTAAGAATACAATACATACAATACAATAATAATAACAATTATAAAATAACCCACAGAAAATACGCGCTCTGATTGGTTGAAAGCCGTGTTTCTATAACTCTATAGAAACATGGCAAATTATGCCGGCATCGTGGCCTTGAACTCAATTTGAAACTCGGCGAAATAATTCCTAAACTTTTCTAAAAACATTGAGCACTAAATTCAATTCGACGAAGAACCAGCTACAGTATTGTAAGAAACGACAATGTGTTGTTAGTTTAGGAACAAGCCGATGTTTTATTCAACTCAAAACAATCTCAAAGTACGAATTACAACATTCATTTTTGTGGACAAAGTAGTGAGTTGCTCGCAAATTTGTGCGATATTAAACAATCATTTTCGCCAAAACAGTCTATTTTGGCTGACTAAGCTCAATTAAAGACTATTGTTTGGTAGATTTAAGCCGGAGAACTTTAAAAAAATCCAGTCTTAAATATTGCTAACATGATCTAGATGTACAAAATAGAGGTTGAAATAGAAATGGAAATCAAAAGTACAGCAAAATGTGGAGCACAAACCTGACAAAGTTAATCAACATCCAAGTGCTACAGTCTTGTACAGATGCTAAAACTCCATCCAACGGGAATGTACGGTTCAGTATGACTCTCTACAGGTGCCGTAGAGGATGAGAAGGGCAAGGAAATCTGATCAAGCTTGAAGTGTCTGATGAAAACAACCTGCCGTCCGTATGCGACCTCATGAGGCATGACACACGGCGAATCGAATAAGAACTATTCTAGTCCTTGGAAGACAGAATGTACAAAACAACTGATGACCCGAGGGATGACTTCCATGTTTTGTAGCTCTAGATTTTAAAGAGAAATCCAAAATATCCTCCTTTCTTGCAACACGTCTTGATCTCCTGCAAACTTTGTTTGCAGTTTGGTACGAAAACCGGCGCCCGCTTGATCCACGCCGTGAACTCCATGAGGCAAAATGAACTGTTGAACATTACGTGCTTCCGTGTATTGTCAATCCAATTTTAGCATTAGTCCATAGAGCTTCTTTTTCTTCATCATTCTGTGTAATTTTGGGCTCCAATTAAAAGGTTTTTCGTAGCTAGGCTGTTTTTTCAAACTCACTGAATCGGATTGACAAAACTGACTGATTTAGTCATGTGATAAGTTCATGACGTACGACTGCACGAGTTAGGAGAATTTATGTTTTGATGATCACAATAAACGCGCGATTTTCCTTTGTTGTACTTATTTTCTGTGGGTTATTTTATAAAGGAAATAGAAAACATTTCCCCTTGTTTCTATAGAGTTATAGAAACACTTGTGGAAGTTTGGAATAACTCGAAATAGCTGTGGAAACACTCGCCCTTCGGGCTCGTGTTCCCACTGCCATTTCTCGTTATCCCAAACTCCCACTCGTGTTTCTATAACTCTATAGAAACAAGGGAAATGTTTTCTATTTCTTAATTAGTGTATGCTAATGAAGAAGCAAGATAAAAGTTCTAAAAAAGCGGTCATCGGCAGCGAAATCCCTCGTGGCGTAGTGGTGAGGGTTAGTGAGGGTTAGGGTTTGGTTTCAAATCAGGATTCGGGTTTGTTTCGATTCTTCCCAAACGCTAAATATTTTTTATATAGTTGAGGGTGGCGCACTTGTGAGTATTTTCGTTCTAAAAATTTCTAAGTGTCGCTTTAATTTGTACTTTCAGGAACCCTACAAGTATTTCTTACACCGAGAAAATACCGCTAATGTAGGCCATCGTACTTCGTTTGAGAAATTTTCAAGAAGAAGGAGAGGAATTACTTTTATGATTTTACTAACATAGTTAATGTCAACGATGAACATACTGGCAAGCGTTTGTATCCTTGGATATCTTCTTAGCCAGATAAACACAAGAAGTCTGTTTCTAATGTTTAACCTTTGTATTCTAATTCTGCAGCGAGCTCCGCTTCGACGGTTTGCACGGTCTTGTTCAGTTATTGGCGGTCTCATCAGCTATCACAACTTCTTGAAACGTACTGAGTGTTTCACCAGTGAGATACCAAAACTTTATGGGGAAGTTAGCAATACAGTTATAATAATATTGACCTCTGTTTGGTTCCGAAATGCCAGCTAGATGAAGTCGCTCTAGGACGCTTTAAAGTGTACACTTGTCCAAAATACTAGGGTGGACGTTAACACGAAGATAGTTTGACTGAAAATCAGTCCTGGGAAAACTGGAAAGTCATTGTTATCAGCCAAAATCTTTAAAAAGTTGAGAACAATAAAGAAAACGTGGATGAAAATCGATGGAAAAGTCGGAGGTCCCATCGCAAGCTATCAACCATGTTTCGAAAGTGACAATCGGGTTAAACATGCTTTAGTATTGATTTATTATTCAGATAATAAAGTCAGAAAACTGCATCGTGCATGACACAAATAAAGTTGATGACCCCTTTGGTATGGGCGTAGCATGAAACAGGCATTAATATTGCATTGCTCGTAATCCGTGTTTATAATGTGTTAATCATTTTCTTGTTTATGCTTTTTTCAGATAAACTTTTATTATGTAAAGGCGAAAGTGATAGTTTGCTAAGTAGTCGGTGTCACCACCTCCCTGGTGTCACTGACAACTATCACGTTGATCGACACGGGTGGTTTTAAGGGATATAATTCTAGATGTCAAATACTCTTGCACAGTTTGTTAATACTTATTTATAATAAGAGAATACTTCTTTAATTCACATCCAATTATGAAACCTGAAAAAAATGACATCACAATAATTGTTTAAGAAATCAAGCGCGAAAGTATGTTCACACGTTTTCTGTATAAATATGACCCGAAAAATATTAAAAGTGTCTTGTCATAATGGAGAAGAGAAACATATTTATGGGAGCAGCGTTCGCAGGGCAGCCTGCAGTAAGTCCTGATGACTGCGAGATAGAAAATGCAGATGTTTTTTTTAAGAATAAAAAAAACAAAAGGCTAAACAGACTAAACAACACACAAGAAACCAGAGCCTTGAGCTTAAAGTAGTGAAGGGTTGGCCGCCTTCTAAACAGAGTACTGTGATACGCAGAGTTAATGGCCAGCAAGCTTGGACCTGTTGAAAGCGCGTACTATTCTTCGATAGAAAAGCCTGGGGGACCGACACGAGAAGCAGCAAGAAGAAGAATAAGCCGAAAAATAAGCCAAGCGTAAATGTTATATTTATTTGAGATCGGCTGGCACTGTTCATTAATCCTTCTTTTGTTTGGAAAATTTAAAAGAAATAATACTCAAAGGCATGTAGTCTACTGTCAATTCATTTCTTACCATTATATTTACATTTTACGTTTAACATTTTACGTCAATAAGCCTTAAAATATGACCCTTATTATTGTTTCCAACCACAAAACAAGCGAAAAATCGAGCAGGACCGGATGGCTTTTTCCGGCCACCTCACGTCAAACACGTACGACCCTCATCACGTGACTTGTTGTAAATGGTTTTGAACAGAAAGCGGAGCGGGGCCGTACGGCTACGGGTCATATGATAAAAAAAACTCCTATGCAATCTAGTAAATTTGCATCCCCACTATAAATAAATTTAGACCAGAATAATTTTAATATCTGCCACGAGTCGAGAAGATGCAAGAAGCCGTCCTCGCCTCTTAAGCCATCACAGATCAGCCTCTGAAACCAGAAATATCATCCCTGGAATGAATCTTATTTCAAAATTAGCAATTGTTTACGTAGTGAGTCTTTAGATTTTGTCTTTTGTTGATTAATTAGTCAGATGACTTTTGTTTATCTCATTCCAAATATCTCACTTTAATACCCTTCTACACGTGTATGCATAACAATAGATTTTATATAAATGACACAAAACAAAAAGTGAGACATGTGTCTTATACGTGATTACTTGAATAGGATTAACATTTTTCTAATGAGTCATTGTTAGACTATGTCAGGAATAGGGATATTTTTATTTTACTTTAATACTCTTTCGCCTATTATTCAAATTGTCACAGGTTTTCTATTTTGTATTTTCGTTTATTGAAATAGGATACACCTGTTTCAAAAAGGTTGTCCCAGACAAGCGGCAAACGACGAGCGACATAACCAGACCGAAATGGATTGTGGGTGTTGCTAAACGTCTGACGAATTCGTTTGTTTTTGGAGTCAAAGGCTTTAAGAAGAATATTAATAGTTTCCTTCGAATGGATCTTCGAATTGCATCCCATTCCATTTCGTACAGCTGCCGCCAGTAATAATGACAATCCTTTGTCGCTTGTCGCTCGTCCGTAACAACCTTTTTTGAAATAGAAATATACATTATTTAGTAGCTTAGCCTGCGTTGCGGCTCTGGAGTATTGGAACGCAGCGAGCGGAGATTAGGGGGATTGGGGCGAGAGAGAAAAAGAGAGGGGGTAGGGGGTAGGGAGGAGAGGGGTAGGGAGGAGAGGAAGAGAGAGCCTGCCGACAAGCCATGGTTATTTTGATATCCACCCACTAATTAAAATGCATAAAATTAGTAAGTCATTCGACCGATTCATCCAATCATCATGCGGCGGAAGTGAAAACCATGTCTAATATCTGTCAAACTCACGCGTGGAATCTCAAGGAATCTCAACTCAAGCGTAAAATTCAAAACAAAAAATATACGAACTTGGATGAGAAGACAGGGCCGGCCTAAACCCCAACCTGCAAATGTCAACGACTTTTGCAGGATATGTAATGTATGTTTTAAGGTAGCGTTTGGGAATTCAAATATTTCCACGACGAGAATCTGTTCAAGCCTTCAGAAAGAAAAGAGAGCCGATGCTTTAAATAATTCTAGCTGGTGCCTGCAAAATTATGGGTCTTCATATTCCGAAATCTGCTTCTCTATCAGAGCGAGTCTGTCGTTCCCGAGGAAGGAAGATTCGAAATGCTGTACAGAACTACACCTTTGTTCGAGAAGGTTTGCAGGATAAAGATAACTAAGATAAAGATAACTCGTTGCCGCTGAATATAAAGTCGCCACCAAATCAGTAAAGAACACTGCCGACCACAATAACACCGGAGCGAAGTTCTGCCAAAAGAAGCGCTAAAAACCATCCACGCAGCGTTACGAAATCATCAAAGCAACTAGTATTTTCCAAACCCAGTTGGGATTACAGCTAGAGCATCTCTTCCAGACAAAAGATCTCTAATAGCCTTGCTCCTGTTCTTTCTTTAAATTCATCGCTGAGGGATTCTCGGTATGTTTGTCGCCATATACTAATTGGTTTCTGCTCTTATCGCATCCATGCATGAATACAATTTAATGATTTCTGTCAATCACGCATTTTAGCCAATAGCAATACGCGGCCTTCTGAGGCCGAGAGCCCAGTATCAAAATAACCATGGCTTGCCTCCCCACCCCCTCCCCCCTCTCTTTTCTCTCTCGCCCCAATCCCCCTAATCTCCGCTCGCTGCGCTCCGATACTCCAGCTATTAGTAGCTAGACCTTGCGCATCATGTTATTTACGTACGTACTTGGCCCATGCACCAAATGACAGTGAGAACTTACTTACGTAACATTTATTTCTCCCATTTATAATCATCGATTGTTGTCATATTATTCATTTATAACCCCCAGTATTAGTGCAAGCTACTTGGGAGTATAACTATGTGGGTGAAATACAGATTAGACCCTCAACGTGCGACACGACCCTATGAAAAACTATCTTGTCCGTCAGTGTTACATATCACTGATAAAAGTAACAAGACGGGGAATCGACGGCGCGAGTATGTCAAATTAATATTGAGCAGGAAGGCGCGGCCAGAATTTACGCGCAGTAATCAAGTGGAATCTGTTTTAATTAGTTTAAGAGTGTTTAATTAAAATCTTAAGCTTGACGACCATTGGTAGCAATTAGTAGATTAGTATAATACTTCAAGAGAGAACGGCACGAACAAAACTGATAATTCACTCGACCACTAAGTGAACTTACAAACTACAGAATACCCCACAACACGACAGAATATCCGTGCAGCCAGTGGCTTTGCGGCTAGGAACTGGAAATTAGAATGAGAAAAACACAAAGTGGCTGCGCCATTACACAGTAAAAATACTGATGCATATTCATAGTATCGGAAAGTAGTTTGGTAGTGGCTACGCATGCATAGACACACAATCATATAACTCAGCTTAATTATTGCATTGCAACCTCGAGCTCAAGCGAAATAGGTTAAGTAGAGGTAAAAGGAAGGAGGGGGCAATCATGTTTAGGCTTAGTGCTACTGGGGAGCACGAAATGTTTGCCTATAGGCCTACGAGGGGGTTCAAAAAGTTTTTGATAATAGCATCCCCCGTTTTCCAACCCCCCCCCCCCCCCCCCCCCCCCCCCCCCTACCATAAATAATGACCACTCCTAACCATCAATTCACTCTGAGTTTGGAAATGTTTACTTCGCTCCGGCAAAATCTGAAAAAGGCGCCAACATTGTGTACAAACTGATGCCGCGCGCGTGCCACCAGATTCCCGCCAAAATAAGATGTACTCTTTGCGAGTATTTTGGTAAATACTGCATTTTGTTATCGATGTGTTGAATAATAAAACAATTACCTGCTCGATCTTGTGGAATATCGCCTGATTTTAGCCAACTCGGGCCTATACAATACATTATTATACGACTATGACGTAATTTTACCATATTAGGTCACAAAAACGGACTGATATGCCAGCGTATTACCCACTAGATTGTCGTATTACCCGCTAGTAAACCAGTATTGACCGGTTTAGTACACGACCGTATACTGAGTTCAAAGCGGCAAAAATGGCCGATGAGAATTGTTACGAACTCAACGCGGACTACCCAAACTTTGACTTAACAGGACTTTTCGACGACATTGACTTTGATACAGAACTTATTAACGCTGTCGAGTTCCTTGAGGAAACTGAAACGACTGACAGTTCCAGTGGCAATGTAAGAAGCGAGAAAAAAGAGACAAAACTTGACAATGACGAAGTTACAAAATTTATCGAGGATAACAGAAACAAAAACACAACAAAAAAGACACGAAGCGACCTTAACGTGTTTTATAAATGGGCAAAAACTGTTAACGAAACGAGAACTATTGACAATATACCGCCTACTGAACTTGACAGTATGCTTTCACACTTTGTAGTGAAAGTACGAAAACAAGATGGTGACGAATTTGAGCCAGATACACTTACCTCATACTTTCGTAGTTTTGACCGCTTTTTGCGAGAACAAGGCAAAACATACAGCATACTCCTTGACAGACAATTCTCAAAGGCCAGAGAAGCTTTGTCTTGCAAAAGAAAAGAACTTCGTCGTTCTGGTTAAAGGTCAAAGGCCGAATAAAGCCCTTGGACTAAACGACACACAGATCCAACAGTTATGGCAACAAAAACAGCTTGGAAACTGTTCTTCTCAAACCCTTCTACGTACAGTCTGGTTCAATAATACCATCTATTTTGGCTGGAGAGCTCGGGATGAACACCATCGTGTAAGGTTTGGTGACTTCCATGTAAAGAAAGAGGATGGGCCAGAGGGAAAAATGTATGTCGAGTGGGTCATTGAGCGTGGCAGTAAAACTCGTACCGGCGAGAACGAGTTTGTTCCTGACCGGCCATTTAATCCCAAAATGTACGCCACCGATGGACCATGTTGTCCTGTTCGTATTTTCACGCAGTACATATCCCGAAGACCAGCAGATATGAACTACCCAGATGCTCCTTTTTACCTAGCATCAATTCCAAGGCCAGCATCACAGACTTGGTTCAAGAAACAGCCCCTTGGTAAGCACTCACTTGGCTCTTTCATGAAAGAAATGAGCAAAGCCGCGGGATTGAATGGCCGATACACTAATCATTCTGTACGAAGAACCATGATTTCAACCTTACGTCACGACAAGAGAATGTTGAGCCTCTCAATATTATTGGTCTGGCAGGTCAAAGAAATCTCAAATCCTTGGACAGTTATTCTGAAGCCTCAGAACAACAACAGAAAGACATGTCCAGCAAAATCAGTCAACACATTCAAGGCCAAGGGACGCGCGATACGTCGAAGGAATCTTCGGAGCCAGAGAAGAAAATCCTCAAACCACTGATGACCAATCCAAATATGATGTCTGCCGAACAAGACTTAAAACCAGCAATGTTCTGTGGTGCCGTATTTAACAACTGTTCATTGAACTTCGGTGGAAATGCTGGTTATCCTTGTAGGCTTGTGGCGGGTTAAAAACACCAACCAGAAGATTCAAGAGAATTTTGCCGCTTCTTGATAGTGACGATGAACTTTAGACTGAACACTGCTTCTTAAAGAGAATGTTAAGAGCCTCTTTGTCAAGTTCAAAAGTATATTAGACGTTTTTGGCTTGAATTTCTCGCTTTATATTCTCTTTGAAACACTTTTCCTTGTTGAACTAATTCGAGAACGTTTGTCACAGCTTATAAAAACAAGCTGGGTTTACGAGATTCATATCACATGTCATACTTTTAGTTTATTATCCAATGAAATTAAAGGCACTTTTCTGGCTTTCCATCGCTCACGTCATTGATCTAAAAGACGCACGGATTTCTTGATATCGTGGATATTTTGTCTTCGAACTGAAAAGGAAATCAATCACAAAGATATTCAAGTGTTGTATAATAAATCTCTTATTAGATAATTTTTCGGGTAATACGGGCTGACATTTTACTCGTTGCTTGTATTTTTCCTCGCCCCTGCGGGGCTCGGAAAAATACATTCGCAACTCGTAAAATATCAGCCCGTATTACCCGAAAAATCATCTAATAAGATGTATATATTATTTAACGTCGATAAGCGTGGGGAGTGGTCTCCCAATCTCCCGAGCCAGGGGCTCACGTTATAAACACTCGATTTAAAAATGCAGACAAACAATTTGCAGACATTAAGTAGCTAACAATAATAATAATAATTTAAATATTTATACAGGAGGCAAACCTCACCCTAAGGTGATTTTCAGGAAGGTCCTGTATTAGAGTAAAAAAAATTAAAAAAAATAAAAAATGTCTATGAATCTATAAAAGGTTAAAATCTAGTAATATAAAGTATTAATTAAAAAAATTCTATAAAGATAATAATAATAACAATAACGATGTTAATAATAACAATTACAATCCAAAAACAATTTATAGATGTGACAATTAGCTATTTACAATCATATATAGTTGAGGTGCAGGGAGGCCTATAAACAGCTGTTGCATTGGCAGCCGGAAAAACTCCCTTAATATGAGTACGAAACTCGGACTTAAAAGTAGCCGATTTAGCAGTAGTATGTAATTGCAATAATATAACAAAACGAGTTATGCATATATAACTACTATAGGAAGGCTGAGTAACATTGAGACCGGAACTACGTAGGTTGTAAGGTTTAAGTCGAGAGGTAAAAAAAATGGAAATATAGGTTGGGCCCTGCATCCTAAAACACTTAAAAAATAATATGAGTGATTGTTCAAATCGTCTCTGCTCCTGAGTCCATAGAAGCCATAAATAGACAAGTGTCATAATTTACTTTGTTACCTAAATTTAAGAGTTCTTAAAGCGTAGTGATTCAGTAACATTTTCTAACTTATTACATAGTGCCTTAGATTTTCCTAGAAGAATAGAACAGTATTCCAAATGTGGTAATACATAGCTCTTGTGTAATGAAATCATCGTACTAAATGGCACAAGACGCTTGATTCAGGAGCCGCAATCTTAGCATACGCTTTCTTCAGCATGTTAGTGATATGGGGCTTGTACGAGAGGGTCTTATCCAGAGTTGTATCGAGTATCTTGAGTGTAGGTTCAATCTATAATCTAATCCTATTGGCCCCCGTCGGATAAGTATCTTGCGCCGATATTCCGCGCGATCGATCTTGCAGGATAATTGACCTATATCATTATGACGTCAAATCAAAACAATCTATTGTTTAAACGCTAAGGATCACGGTCGTGGGAGGGGGACAAAACAGCAACAACACAAAGGAAATCGCTATCAAATGCATTTTGTAGAACGTAGAATAGCGGTAACAGCTACTAAATACGGTAAATATTGTGGGATAAACATTGATACAGCTGATATCTGGAAACCAGACAATTCGAAGTTAAATTTTCCTCAGCAGAGCAGATTTAGTTCAAAATTCTATTGTTCAAGTCGATTCTGTCCCCCTCATAAACAAGCCGTGACGTCATAATGATATAGGGTAATTGTTAAATAGATGGCGAGTAGCTTAGCCAATCAGTTTGCAGTATTCGTGTTAGAACACTAGTAATTAACTGACGCAGCCCAGCTGGTTTCTACTAATGAGAAATATGCTTCTAGTGTAAACCAGATCTAAAGCTCTGCATGGATCCGGTTGTTCAAAGGTGGATATAACGCTATCCACCGGATATCCTTATCCAGTGGATAAAGATGTATCCAGTGGATTGCGTTATCCACCCTTTGAACAACGAGTCCAACATCGTAGAACCGAACATTGTTGGATAGGCAACATGTTGGACTCGTTTGGCCGCCATGTTGGACGAAGTTTGATTTCTGTCAAATATTATGTCCAACATCGTAAAACATTTCTTTTATTCTCGAGTTTGATGACCAATGTTTGATTCGTTTGGAAAGCAACATTGCTGGATTGACGCATGCGCACTAGGCTGAGACACGTTCGGCCAAGCTTTCAAGTGCCTATAAGCCCAACATCGATTCTACATCAAGTAGACAGGTGAATAGTAAAATATTTCTTGATTTGAGTGTTGTGTCTATGAGTTACAGAGGTTTCTATTTCCAGTATGCTAATTATGTGACGTCACAGGAGGCCAACAAAAGTTCATTTCTTTCTCCTTGTGGATGAAACTATTTCTGATTTATACACAATATTTGGTAAAATCACTGATATAAGGCCCAAATATAACATGGATGTGTAGCTAGAACAAACTTTGTATCCGTCTGCCAGCACGTTTTTATATAATGCATGGCATGACGTCGGGGTATCTGCTATCTGAATACAGACATTCATACCAGTTTCACAACTAGAATACTTAAGGCACTGCGACCAACTTCACTTGTCACTGGCTAGAACATCAAAGTATCAGGGTAGCTTCAGGATAAGTGGCGCGCGTGCGTTTAACGCCCTACCGTCTACCATTCGGACAAATACAGGAGTTTAGCGAGTTCAAGTCTAACATCAAAGTATCAGAGTAGCTTCAGGATAAGTGGCGCGCGTGCGTTTAACGCCCTACGTCTACCATTAGACAAGTCTAACATCAAACGCCATTTTAAGCGTCAATTTTATCCGTAGCACTTCTATTGTATACTGTATGTTTTGTGATTATGTGTAATTTACTTATTTTAAATGTGCATGCACGTGTACCTATTAGTTAATAATTAGTTAATAAGCTCTATTTAAACTAGCTATGGCTAAACCAGATGTCCCTGTATAAATAACTTGAAATAAATAAATAAATTTAAAATGAGGACTCTGTGACATCGCATAATTAGCATATTGGAAATAGAAACCTGATTTGAGTTATAGAAGAAATATTTTACAATTCACTTGATGTAGAATCGATTTTTAATCAATAATAACAAATTGGGGGAGTATTCAAATAATATGTGGATTATTCTGTAGTCGTACCGAATAATCTTTTGTTCGAGTTCATAAATGCTCGTATTTGAAACAAAAATATTGACTCACCCGAATCTAAAAAAAAATGAGATTTGAGGTTCACGGTATAGCTTAAAATGGTCAATTTGAAACAGATCGAGTCAACCGAATCTCAAAAATTTTGAGATTTGAGATCCGTGGTATAGCTTAAAATGCTTCTTATGGTTGGTAGAAATATCAACCGGAGATTACGTGAAGAAGTGCATTTTTGTAAAAGTTGGGTTTTCTTTGCTGATAAAACAGCACTTTTATATTGAACTTTAAACCATTAACAAAAGTGTCAAATTTTACGAATCTGGAAAAGCGTCTTCTGAGAGGCTTGCTTTCTTGGCTATTTTGCAGACAAGAGGATTAACTCATTGAAGGAATAGCAATTTAGGAATGAAATGTGAGTCAAATAAAATAGTTTGTTAAAACCGGGAAATAGTTTGGAAGAGGTTGTATGTAAACATTTTAAATACGTACGGAGTGGCACCCAGACGTTTCGTCGGAGCGTGCTACTACTAACGATATGAGTCGGCTGTTTTCTCAGGCTAGTTTTATGCGTGTTCACCGGCCACCCAATTGTTTTAATACTTACACATGTTTTGTTTTTTAAGTTTTATTCGTGGTTTACCTGTAAGGTTTTCATGAATGAATGAAGTAAAGTGTTCAAAAGTTGCCTTTTAAGCTGCAGTGGGGAAACTGAAAAGCTTGGTTTATCGTGTGAAAGAAAATAATACTTGACAAGAATCTCAATCCGATAATTTCGGAGGAATCGTCCAGGAGTCGAAAGACGCCTAACTGTACTTGAACCTAGAAAACTGCCTAGAGAAAGGGAAATAATTAATAATTTGTACCGAGTAAAAAAGTAACGGCAAGCGTACGGCGCCGCCACACCTTCAGTTGATGAAGTCAGTCAGGAAATCGTCGATGTATGGGAAAGCAAACTTGTATTAGACTCTCCGATGTAGCCGAGCTCTTTCTACTGTTGATAGATTGAAAGAATATCTAGTAAATAGTATCTAAATTTGTCAAAGATACAGAGGCTGAAATGGCTGCTTCCAGCGAGAAAATGGTTTCTAAAATTACGAAGAAAAGTACGGCCACTCAAGAACACTGCAAGAAGTCAAGTGACAAACATGAACACTTTTGTCTCCAGATAATGCTTTTGGGTTCCTGGTAAAGTTGTGATTGAACCTTAGTGCAACTAATTAAAATACAGGTCAGTTTTCATCCTTAAACAAAGTATTTTTAATGTAGGAAACAAACTATTGGTGAACGCCACGAGATTCAACTTCAAGTGAAAGTTGTCGAATCTCGGTCTAATTTTAACTTGATTTCTATTGGCTCTTCGGTTTGCCGCGAAATGGGTTCCTGGCATGTGCTCCACACAGTCCGAAGCTCATTGCAGACAATCAAGCTAGCTCATTGAAGACTGGAGTATTCAGCCAAGTCCCAAAACTGGCCATTGTCGGAGGAAATAGGAGAAAATGCACATCCTGTTCGACCAATTATTGTAGACTTTAATGCAACAACAGTTCTACGACTATTTCACGACCACAAAACAGGCACTTTTGCGCATGCGTTAATTTCTTCACTTCCGGTTTCTAAAAATCCAAAACATTTAGCGCGCTTTCACCAAACACCAAACTTTTTCCCGTTAAAATGTTGTCGACCACGTTCTCCACAAAATCGAGCATGGATTTGGGAAACCGACAATAATGCCAAAGTGATGGCTTTTCATTCGCCAAAAAAGCTTAAATTTGGACAGAAAAATGTTGTAAAATCTTTATGTTTTTGTTGTAATGGCAAACGCATGCTCGGTTTTATGCGCTTAATTCGTAGGTTTGGAAAATATTCATAAATTACTAGTAGATTAAAAATCCTTGGAGAGTATAGAAATTTTCAAATTTTGATGACGTCATCATGACGTCACTTAAAGGAGCAGTGTCACGATTAGTATTCATGCCCAAAGTTTTGAAAATGTGTCAGGCGGACAAGAAATCAAAAGATGTGACAGAAGTAGAAGTCCGTGAGTAATCCGCTTGCATCGGCGTATTTGCACAATATCTCGAGCCGAAATTGCTTTAAAACTATACTTCAGTATTATATGGTTAGGTTTGATGTTATGTTTTTATAAAGCAGCATTTTATTTATTTCAATCGAAAGGGAAATTTGCAGCGGCGCGTGACATAGCGTGATTTTGCCATTGTCTATAACAACCAATCAGAATCGTGACACTGCTCCTTTAATGATGTCAGTCATCAAACTACAAGACTTTACCCTAGGAGTCACCTTGACAATAATCATTGCCCACTCTTTAATTTTCAGGGTTTTACGAGGCTGCAAACTAGCAACGGCCGATTTAAATATGTCAATGGGCCCTTAAAATGCCTACGCAGCCACTTAGGTCAGGCCAGTAGCATCCAGACGTTCCGTCGGAGTGTGCAGTAAATAATGGAATAAAAATATAATTGTCACATAAATGTTACAATAAAAACAGTTTTAAAATAATGACTTTATTGATTTCCTTCCGGCTGAAGTACTCTAATCTAATGAAAAACAAAGTATTTACCCATTCAACTATCC
The DNA here is from genome assembly GCA_030867875.1 of Actinernus sp. WN-2022. Classification (NCBI taxonomy): domain Eukaryota; kingdom Metazoa; phylum Cnidaria; class Anthozoa; order Actiniaria; family Actinernidae; genus Actinernus; species Actinernus sp. WN-2022. Next base: position 89,967,300 of record JAOWCC010001634.1, read on the forward strand.
TAATTATGTCTATAACACACTCAGTGATAGAAAACTAAATGACAAAAATAACAATTCCTTACTCATTGTGTGAGAAATTACTAATTGCAGACTGTAGTCGACAGCCCAGTGCCGGTCCAGTATCTTTCGAAGCCGGCCGGGGATGCCTTGCCGGTTTTCTATCTCAACCGGCTTCCAACTAAATCGATGACTATCTACCAATGTACTCACCATTATTGGTCATTTTGTAGTCAAAATCTAATTATAAGCATTTGGAAAACCATGAGGAAAAATGTATTCCGGTTTTGTTTATCATCTACTGACAGTCATGGATTGTTTTAGCAATTTGATCTGGTTTATCCTTTGATGTAGAAGCGTATAGAAACGTCTAATAGGATTATTTGGGATTTAGACACCCCGAAACTTGAAACACAGCGTGGGTAATGGGAAGTATGAATCAGTGGAATCCGGGATAAGGTACAAAGGTTTTAGCCGACGTACTTACAGTACACACCCACTTGCGTCCTCTCATGTTTGTTTTCGATGGTTTCTATTAGTGTTCACTGCTGCGGCCTCCAGAGTCTAACTTTTCAAGTTCTCTATCTGATTTTACTCGTTTCGGCGGCTCGAACAGTGTTTATCGCAACTTCCAAAGTGAGGTTGTTGTTGCGTAGAAGGCGTTCCCTTACGCTGCTGCTGTCTATTCCGCAGACGATTCGGTCCTTTACAAGACTGTCCTGCAGACTCGCAAATTCGCACGTTTTCGCTTTTGAGCGGAGATCAGTTACGAACGTGTCTATTGACCGTCCATTTTGCGTACACGAGTGGAAAATGTAGCGCTCGTAGGTTAAATTTTTCTTAGGTGAGCAGTAAGCTTCGAACTTTTCGATAATAGCCTCCAATTTATTCGTCTCTTCTTCTGTGAAGGTGAATGTATCGTGTACTTCCAGCGCAACCTCTCCTATAGTGTGTAGAAATATTGCACACCTGGTCTCCTCCCCTTTGGAGTCCGCCCCGCTAGCTTTAGCGTAGAGAGTCCATCGTTGTCGCCACTTGCGGCAGTTTTTGGCGATGTTCTCTTCCAATTTCAAAGGTCCTATGGGCTTCACGTGTTCCATCTTTTGGCCACTTCTGACACCATGTAATAAACCGTGTTTATTATAATAAATGGAAGAGATAATGGTATGGCTTCGTGTACAAGCTTTGACTACATTATTTTATCTAAGCTATGTACATGTTGGTATATATGCTACTAATATTCATTACTAAGCTTGATGCTAGTCAGGTATACATGTCAATCATTCTAAGATGATCGGTCAATATTATTACAGCCCAGGCTACAGGTTTGTGGCAGTCAGCCTTTATATACATACTACATTCGTAGTATTAAATTTAGAAATCCTTTTGAATGTACGAATAAATATACCTATTTGCTTCCACGCATTTCTTGTGTTATTTCTTCATTTGGGGGCGTTTTAGGGTATTTTGCTATCTTCCACAATTCTCTCTCTCTCTAAGCGAAGCGAAGTCTGGACAGCTCAGTTCTCGGTGCTTCTCGGAAAATCCCCGATATTTCGCCAATAGAAGGTCTCACGCTCCAATAAACCCCACGGTTAGAAAGCTCGATAAATTTTGAGTCCATTCATGCAAACATTTCGCCGGTCAGCCCAACAACGATGCGACAAATCGGAGCATAATAGACCACCTCGAAGTTTTCGACGCCATTTTGTTTGGTATGCAAGAAATCCTGCCGCGGTTACTCAGTCCCCATACAAACCTTTGCAATTCGGACACGCTTCGTCAAAGCGCTCTGAAGAAAATTGTAATTACGGCAAGCTGACCTAATAATTCTACAAGAACCGACAACGGAATTAAAGGTAAGATAATAACGAAAATCATTTGTGAATTTAAACCCAGTAGGATGAATTTTGATCGAACTCTGCAAAGAACCGGGAAAGAAGAGAAATTACGAATCACAAGTGTATTGAAATAGTGTACTGAATATTAAAATAGGGGTTAAAGTAAACAGTTAATTTCGAGAGAAAAATATTTTTTTTTGCTCTCACACCACGTGCTTATGACGACGCCGCCATGTTTTTGAACAGTTGCACAGTCGGAGTGCCGAACAGAAGTCCGATCAAAAATCATCCGGAAAAAGTCACCCTACTGGGTTCAAATTCACATATGATATTTGTTCTTAACTTACCTTTGATTCTGTTGTCGGTTCTTGTAGAATTATTAGGTGAGCTTGCCGTAATTCCAATTTTCTTCAGAGCGCTTTGACGAAGCGTGTCCGAATTACAAAGTTTTGTATGGGGACTGAGTAACCGCACCAGGATTTCTTGCATACCAAAACAAAATGGCGTCGAAAACTTCGAGGTGGTCTATTTCTCATGATTTTGCCGTCTCAGAGGCCGTGGTGGAAACTCGCTTATGGCACTTTCAACCGTCGTTCTAAGTAACGCTCTGATTGCGTCCTGAGCGCCAGGCGATAACAATACTGCCAATCAGAGCGTCGCTTAGAACGACGGTTGACAGTGTCATAAGCGAGTTTCCACTGGAAGTTATTTTTCATTTATTTCCTTTGTCTATTTTAACGTGTTTCAAGTAAACAAATCTTCAAATGCGTTTTAAAAGACACTACGAAATCCACCGAACTGTGATAACGCCAGAAAGAAAACGTGACATGTCTTCGCCTACGAACGTCTATGACTCCGCCCCCGAACATAAAGCTGGGTCCCATTCCTTGCCGAACTAAATTCGATTAAAAGAGGCCGCCTGACTATCTTTTCCGTAGCACACATTCCTTTATGTTTGGGTTGCACATCGACGTGGGGGGTCAAATTCACAAGTGTTTGTTTGCATGGGGGGTCAGACCCAAAACATTTGCAACCGAGCCAAAACTGCGCATGCCGGCCCCCTATCACATATAATAAACGACCAGCCCCTGAATCAACGTGATAAAAATGCTACACCAGAATTCCCTGCAACTTTAGGTATTTTCCATGGTTTCCATACAAACTTACCCACCAATTTTAACAAACCCTAACCACACAATACTGAAGTGGCAGGGTATTCTCCACAAAATACTTACAGAAATAGAGAAGAACCAAACATCCTGGTGGAACGATATGGAAAAATGGGCTTCCTGTGGTAAAAAGCAACGCTTGATAGCGCCAAGTGGCGAACCACTTGGCAATGAGCGCGCGACATTTTGTGGTAACTATAACAGCCAATAGTTCCTCGACGGATGCACTCGTGTTTATTTGTCATTATTATTCATCACAAAATTATCTTCCGCCTTTAATTTTACCGAACCAAGAAAACATAAACAACAGGAAGCTAGTTGTGTTCCATCAAAATTTCATATTTTTAAGTATTATATACAGTCAAACCTCCGTAAGCGGACACAATTCCGCGGTCCCGACCATTTCTCTAATAAAACACTACATTTGCCATCTCCTGCAAGCGGACACCTCAGTCTCGTAAGCGGAGACGACGGACACCTATCCCTAGGTCCGCATGAGCAAAATAACCAAAATTATCCCCTCTTATTTGTGCACACCCGGAGAGATCGAAGTTATTTGTTGAAATGTATGCAGTTTTATCTTTGAATTCTACCTAAATATAATCAAGATCAGCTTAGTAAAAAGACAACACATTTGAGCTACAAGCCGTTTAACTCTTTCGGGTCCGAGCCTGTAAATATAGGTCCCCTTGGACCTATATGAGAAAAAAATATTGCATCACATCTAGACATGCCGGAAAGACGATGTTGCGTATTATGTGAAGGGATGAATGGCTTCAAAGTCAGAGCTATAACAGGGATCGCTTGACTCTTTCACTATGGGGAAAAGTTCATTTGTTTTGACGATCGTTTTTGTTTCTTCGATTTTCACGAATTTCAAGGAGCTAAAAATCGGCTCAAAACACCCTTCCCATTCGCACTTGAAATCAAAAGCAAACACAAAATCAGCGCTCAGTCGTTACAGTACCTTCTTTAATCTTTCCAATCATCAGGTTTGTTTGCACAAAATACACCAAGCGACTATGAACCGCACTATTCTTGTCACTGCATTTCTCTCCATCACGTTTTCCTGTACCCACCTCCAATTGCATGCTGGTTAATGGACAAAAAAAACCACAAGGGGTCCCTACAGCCAAGAGCGGTGATTTGGACTCAAGCCGTTGCTTTAAAGTGACAAAAACACATCCTAATAGGTTGAGCAGGGGTCAAAGACTGCCAACTGCAGGATTTCAAGGATTTCAGTGAAGAATTTTTTCCTGTGTCTGAAAGCACAAACACAACGGAAAAATCCTGTGAAATCCCCTCACAAGGCCTACTAAAAGCAAACCAAGTACTTTTCAGCCATCCTCAGACTTAATGATGTCCTCAAGCTCTCTGACAGTGGCATTTTACTCCAAAATTAGAGCACATTTCATTGGAAACCCTACAGAAGTTGCAATACGTACCGTCGACGAGTACGTAGAATTCTCCCGAATGGCATTGTGGGGAAAGTTTGAGCCCTTGGCTTAAAAAGTCAGCAGTATTTAACTACCCCGGGCTAACCAAACTTGAACTGAGGGGGGAGGGTTGAGTTAGCACTCAGGATTTCACGAATTGAGCTCACACACGATCGGACCCCAAAGAGGAAAGCATGTGGTTTACAATTCCACAGTTGACTGTCACTTCCTACCCTTACTGTCAACCTCCTGTAAGCGAACGCCTCCCGTAAGCGGACAGATACGCTAGGTCCCAACAGAGTTAGTCTCCTCTACTAACTCTGGTCCCAAGGATGTCCGCTTACGGGATATTCGACTGTAGTTTCATTTCACAAGTAGTCCGGTTCGAGATTGTATAGGCCGGTACAACACTCCCGCTCATGTTGTAAACACTATGTACTGAAGGCAACTGGATACATTATTTTGGTCCTAGTGACAATCACAAGCTTCTTTTCAATTTCTGAAGTACGAAAACATAATTATTTTTGCTGAGCTAGAGCCAGAAATTCCACATAATTCGATTAAAACCAAGTATCCCAAACAATAGTAAAGGTGTATGTACTACAGTTCAATCCCGATAACTCCAACCGTCGGTAACTCGAAGCTCGCGCTAACCCGAACCAAAATTGATTTCCCCTGGATTTGCGTGATACATTTAATGTAATTTTACCCTCCGTAACTCGAACCCTCGATAACTCGAACCTCCCGCTAACTCGAAGCAATTTTTGTTTCCCTTCAGGTCATTTTCTTTGTAATTTTACCCTCGAGAACTCGAACCTCGTTTATCAAGACGTAACGAGACAAAACGTACTTCAGAACATTGAATTTATTTTGAAGCAGCATGTATTCTTTGTGTTAACTTCTCTAGTTTCTTGGTTTTACGTTACATAAAACGTGTCAGTTCAGTCCTGTGAGAATATTGTACGTGATAAGCGGTGTCAGCAGGAATCAAAGGGAAACAAAGAATCCATTCAACCAGCTTTCATCAAGCTTTGCCGCTTAACTGTTTCTTTAAAATGTCAATAAATTTCTTCTGTCCCTTGAAATGCAGCGTGCACGGCACTTGCATACCTTCTCCATCGCCACGGTTAACTGCCTTGCCAGTTACCACCACAGTGCAGGAGTTCTGCTTATTGGCCTGCAAAAAGTAGAAAATAGTCTTTGCAAAACGGCCAGATTTGCCTTTCATTAAAATGTCCAACAACTTCGCCAGAATGTAGCACACATACCGCATACTTGTCGACACTATTGCTTGGTTCTGGTACAGCGTTTAGCTCCTCAAGAAGCTCCGGGGACCAAACTTCTTGGTACACATGATATCGTTTGATAAAAGAATCCAGGTTGTAAAAGACGATATTTTCAGACGTTTGCACGGTAACGTAACGTCAAGTTGCAGCTCCAAGCAGCTCTCAAATGCTATTTTAATACTGGACTGTATAGTGTTTTACAGTCAAACCGGATGTTCCTTTGACGGTCACTTTCACACCTTGTAAAATTGTACAAAGACCCTTATGTTTTAGTTTGGCCATTGTTTCCGGTTATTGCAGTGAAAACCCGCATCATGCAGTACGCTTTCATTGAGGAATTTCAACAATAATGCTTGGAAATGTCGGACAAGTCTCTCAAGCGTAAGATTGCTACTAAATCTTTGGAGGAGAAATACAAAGCTCTCAAAGATATTGAGAAGGGCGTAGCAAAGAAAGAGGTAGCAAAAAAGTATGGCGTTCCTTTAAACACTTTTATCCACGTGGGCGAAGAGCAAAGATAAGATTTCAGCTGCTTTCGAGAATGGTAAAAGTCCAAAGACACTGAAGCTGAAAGGCGCAAGTTTTGAATCTTAAGATAAAGCGATATACAAGTGGTTTATGAATGCAAGAGAGCGAAATGTTCCAGTTAGCGGTACGTTGCTTAAAGAGAAGGCAGTTCTATTTGCGAAAGAGCTCCAGATTGAAGATTTTAAGGGTTCCGATGGCTGGCTTGACCGTTGGAAAAAAGACACACTGTCACGTTTAAGACTGTTGCTGGAGAAGGAAAGTCATGCACCCCTCAAATGACCGCATTTTGGGACGAGACAACTCTGCCAATAATTATTTCCAACTACAAGCTTGAAGACATTTTCAATGCTGACGAATTTGGCTTGTTTTATCAAGCTCTTCCCAACAAAACTTTGCATTTGAAGTCTGAGAAATGCGTGGGTGGTATGCACAGCAAAATAAGACGGACTGGTATGGCTGCTGCAAATGCAGTGGGCGAGAAGTTGCCCATGTTTGTTATTGGCAAATCTGCAAGACCACGGTGTTTCACTGGCGTTAGAAACATCCCCTGCCGATACCGATCGCAGAAGAAAAGTTGGATGGACAGTGCTCTGTTTGAAGAGTGGATCAGAGAGTTTGATAGAAAGTTTGTGGGAGAAGGCAGGAAAAATGAATTTTCTCGCGTTTTGTCAAATAAGCGAGAAAATATGCTCTCGTTGATATGTGACTACCAAGGGAATTGGTAGTCTATTTAAGGGCTGATTGTATGTTGGTTCATTCTCTTGGTGTTCATTTCTGGAGGCGAACCTCAACTTAACTTACATTGTTATTTTATTTTATTTTAACTTAGGATACTCAGAGTTACAAGACTTCTCACATTCATGGGTGACCCCGAAGTTGCAGCCGTTGGTATTTCTCCGGAGATTCGAGCCCTTCTGGTCAATCAAAGAGATTCCATCTTGGCTGCCGTCAACCATCAAATTCAAGGTCTTCAAAGCAAGCTCAATCAGAATTGGCTTCTCAGATAGCCTTAGACGTTCAGCCGGAGAGCTATACGTTTAAGAAGAAAGGAAACAACAGCAATTCCAGTTTAACCGCAAGGTTTCCAACAAGAGTGTCGTTGCCTTAAAAGCTTTGGCCGTAGAAATATCGCCAAAGCGAAGGAGAGCTGAAAGAAGGTATTGTTTTGATTAACAATAGGCAAAAGGTAATCAAATTAGCAGATAAATCGGAGTTTGGCTGGGCTACAGTGTTCGGGATGAATTGGCTGACAACGATGCCGATGCCAAGCAAATTAAAAAAAAAAAAAAAAGCAGAAAAGAGAGCTGCCGATAAGATTAGGGTCCTTCAAGAGAAAAAGAGGAAGACTAGTTAAAAACCCTCTACACTCCCTTCAGCGTCCAGCTCTCTCAGAACTGGTAGTGGTTTAATTTGGCTATTTCGGCCCTTCTCAGCTCAGTAATTATCAGTTTTGTTCACAAGGTTATCGGTTTCCCGGTAATTTCAACAGAGCATTTGATATGTTTGATAGATGCGGGAGAAGAGGTCACTGGGCCAATTTCTGCCCTTCCAGAGACAAGTCAAGTTCTTCTGGACCAAAAATCTTAATCAGGTCGTAGATTCTTTTGAATTTGAACAAGGTTCTGACAATTCGAGTTTTGTACAAGGTAATCAGTTACGTGCGAACATTTCATTCTGGCGTGATGTAGTGCAAGCTTCTCATTTTGTTCCTGACATCATAGAAAACGGCCATAAGTGAATTTTTCTAGAATTGCCATCTCTTTATTCCATTGAAAATAGGTATTCTGTGCTTCGTCAAGAGAGTTTTGTTCAGGGAGCTATTCTGGCTTTACTTGATCGTGGTTGTATCGGAGAAATGAATTCTTATCCTGAATTTTGCAACCCGTTACACGTTGTAGAACAGTCTTCGGGAAAACTGCGACTCATCTTGGATTTATCGTATCTTAACAATGCGATTGCTAAGAAGTCCGTAAAGTACGAAGACTTAAGATCAGATTTACAGATATTTTTTCGAGACGTTTGCTTTCTCTTTCTATCTAAAGTCTGCCTACCACCATATTGACATCTGCGTATATCATAGGAAGTTCATGTCTTTTAAATGGCTCTCCACAGACGGAGTAATGAAATATTATGAGTTTAAAGTTTGCCTTTTGGGCTTCACTTCAGCACCATATGTGTTTACTAAAGTTATGCGTCAGCTGGTCAAGTTTTTCAGAGGAAATGGTCATTTGATTTTGCTTTATTCAGTTTATTTAGACACGGTTTGCAGGAGCTCCATCATTTGACCGCACCGTAACTCTCAGCTTGGTTATCCGTCAAGATATTGCTTCTTCGGGATTTACAGCTAATGAACAGAAATCAGTTTGGGTGCCTAATCAGAAATATTTTTCTTAGGTACATTTCTAGATTTTGAATCGGGAATGATCCATATTCCTGATAGACGTATTCTGAAGTTGAAATCGTCCCTCAAGTTATGTGTACAAATGAGCAAGGTGAAGGCAAGAGAGCTAGCCTCTATCACAGGTCAGATTATTTCTATGTCTTGTGCTGTAGGCAATATTACGAGGTTATTGACAAGAAGTTGTTATTCGACCTTTGAACAAAGGTCCTCCTGGGAACAATACTTATGTATTTCCTCTGAGATTCGCCACGAACTCTCATTTTGGTTAAACAATATTGATTCGATTAATGGCAAGACTGTGTCCCCTAAGACTAAGTCCAGTGCTGTTGGAGTTGTTTACTCAGATGCAAGCGATACGGGATTCGGTGTTATTTTGTTCAGTGCGGTCAAGTTTTTAGTTTCTGGCAGTTGGTCTGACAAGGAGTTGGTACGAGTTCTACAGAGAGATTCTGGCGGTAAAATGTGTCATTTTATCTTTGATAAATCGATTATCAGGTTTAACCATTAAGTGGTATACGGATGGATGATCAGAAAGTTCCGAGAATTATGTCATGTGGCAGTAGTAAGTGTCACCTACAGTCGGAAGCTTTGTTCATTTTCAACATTTGTTGTCATGGTATTTCAATTGAGATGGAGTGGATACCGCGGTCGGAAAATGACAAAGCGGAGTTTCTTAGTCGGTTTATGATTCTGACGATTGGGGTCTTTCGTATTCTACTTTTCGAAGAATCGATCTCCACCGGGGACCGCATTCTATTGATCGATTTGCCAATCATTTGAACTATAAAACTGCTAGGTTTAATTCCATATATTGGAATCCTGGATCAGAAGGTGTGGATTCATTTGTTACTAATTGGTCCTATTTGTCTCATTCCACGGGTTTTGCTCCATATGCGTAATTGCAAAGCTTTAGGAACTCTTATTGTTCCATTTTGGCTTTCCGCCCCATTCTGGCCGATGATTTGTCATAACAGAGATCATTTTCACGACTTTGTATTGGATTGGTGGAGTTATCTTCAGTTAAAGAAGCTTTTACTCCTGGTAACTGCCGTAGTGTGTTTGGTCGTGAGGACTTGACATTCAGAATGTTTGCATTGAGAATTCACTTTAACGGTTAGGTAATTATTTTGAATAGTATGAAATTCTTGAAATTCTTAGTATCAGTTACGTAACCGATTACTTCTTTCTTTGAACTCTTGGGTTGTGCGGCCTCCAGTGAGCACGCAACAAACACCAAGTTCGTTTATGTTTTCATTGTTTGGCGCACAGGTACGTAGTTTGTAGGAACTAGTAACGAGATGAATTTTCTCGCGTTTTGTCAAATAAGCGAGAAAATATGCTCTCGTTGATATGTGACTACCAAGGGAATTGGTAGTGTATTTAAGGGCTGATTGTATGTTGGTTCATTCTCTTGGTGTTCATTTCTGGAGGCGAACCTCAACTTAACTTACATTGTTATTTTATTTATTTTATTATTGATGCATTCCTTTCTTCATTTATTAATCTATTTTAGGAGTACGTTGGTAATATTTCTTCGCTGGAACAGTCAACCTTTAAACATTTGGTGAAGAGCAAAGTTTTGCATTACTATTGAAGATTTACTTTTTCATATGTATTTTGCATTTATTATATTTTATGTTCCGGCACGCAGAGCAGGAATTTTCTGTCTGATTAGTAGGGGACGATCTGTGCCCGTGCGATTAAGGGACGATCTGTGCCCGTGCGATTAAGGGACGATCTGTGCCCGTGCGATTAAGGGACGATCTGTGCCCGTGCGATTAAGGGACCATCTGTGCCCGTGCGATTAAGGGACCATCTGTGCCCGTGCGATTAAGGGACCATCTGTGCCCGTGCGATTAAGGGACCATCTGTGCCCGTGCGATTAAGGGACCATCTGTGCCCGTGCGATTAAGGGACCATCTGTGCCCGTGCGATTAAGGGACCATCTGTGCCCGTGCGTTTTTAGGGACCATCTGTGCCCGTGTGTTTTTAGGGACCATCTGTGCCCGTGTGTTTTTAGGGACCATCTGTGCCCGTGTGTTTTTAGGGACCATCTGTGCCCGTGTGTTTTTAGGGACCATTTGTGCCCGTGTGTTTTTAGGGACTATTTGTGCCCGTGTGTTTTTAGGGACTATTTGTGCCCGTGTGTTTAAGGGACCATCTGTGCCCGTGTTTTGAAGAGATAATTTTAATTTTTGTGGCGTTCAGGTTTGATTAAAAAACATTCAAGTTTATTTGGCTGTTAGCTGCTTTTGTTTTTTCAGATGTTTTTCAGTCGCAGATCTGGTCCGAGTTTTCTGCCGCTGTGCCTGAGCATTTGCAGTCCATAGGTCACCAAGTTAAGGAGACAGTTCTTCCATCTAAGCAGATGGTAGCGGAGATGTTAAAGAATCTCGTTTCTTCCAAGACAAAAGATAAGTGTTCTTTGTCACACAGAAGGACCATGGTGCTGTGTCTTATTGCTTATGCGGGATTTCTTCGTTTCAGCGAATTATGCCAGATACGAGCTTGCGACGTTAAGTTCTTTCCATCTTATTTGTCTATTTTTCTAGAATCGTCTAAGACAGACCAACTTCGTGAAGGAGCTTGGATATCCACTGCAAGATCAGGTCAATACACCTGCCCAGTAATTGCGCTAGAGGAGTACATCGTCGCCGCGGGAATTGATATGGAGGAGGACTTACCTCTATTCCGAGCTCTTGCACCTCAAAATTCAACCTCTAAAGTTCGACGTCAGGGTTTCAGCTACACCAGGACCAGAGAACTCGTCAAGGATGCATTTAAAGAACTTACAGACGTCTCTAAAATCAGTCTCCATTGCCTGAGATCGGGTGGGGCGTCTGCTGCTGCTAATGCGGGAATCGCAGATAGACTCTTCAAAAGACATGGTTGTTGGTCAAGCGAAGATGCTAAAGACGGATATATTAAGGACAATCTAGATTCTATGCTTTCTGTTACAAGAGCATTAGGAATTTAATAGACCGAGCCCAACAGGTCAGGGGGTACGATCCATAGGGCTGGGATTTTTCCCCTTTTACAGTCACAATGAGCGTGATGGGGTTTTTTCATCCTATGGATGCTCGTTTCGTATTCCCTTATGATCAATGTATTAGGTTTAGCTTTGGTTTCTTTTAATGAGTTCACTTGTAATGTGATAAATGTACTGTATTTAATCTTGTTCAGATTAAATGGGTTGTGCGGCCTCCAGTGAGCACGCAACAAACACCAAGTTCGTTTATGTTTTCATTGTTTGGCGCACAGGTACGTAGTTTGTAGGAACTAGTAACGAGAGTTTCACTTATTGTGTATGTTGCAGGTCAAAAAAAACTTAAAGGTTAAATTTGTCCAAACTAGATTATTTTTTTCAACCTAGTTTGTTTTTTTCAACCTAGGTTATTTTTTTCAACTTAGGTTATTTTTGTTAGATATCAATCATTCTAAAAAGGGATCCTTTCTTTTTGTGGAGTCATAAAAAAAAATGGGGTTTAGTTTTTTTATGGGGAACATTCTAAAACGAATTGAGAAGGCTTTCGTATTCTACCTCCCCTCCCTTCCCTTTTCTTTGTCCCACTATCTTCCTTCTACCCCACCCTGATTCCCCTTACCACCATGACATTAATTAATATTACACATCATTATTACTTACTTTGTTTCGTCCCAGACGAGACTCGAACCCTGAACCATCGGCTTGGAAGACCAGAGCTTTACCACTTTACCACAGAAACATTCGATGACGTGTCAGTCATTTAAATCACTAATATAACTACGTCGCAGGTCTTATGCAAATTATGTATTCACGCATGTGCACTGCTAACGAACTCGGACTTCGAAAAATATAACACGGACGATTATACAGACGAAGTTTGTGTTGACTCGATCGATCTGCGTTCTTTTATGAAAACTCAAGGGAAGTAAGAAAGCTAAATTCAGAAACATATATTGTTTATAGATGATCAGGTTTACTTTACGGCTCAAGTTCAAGTTTATTCTGCACTCTGTACTATTTACAATGACTACAGTTACAATTACATTAACAATACATTTAAATAAAAATAAAGAAATGTACATATTCTATATTGAGATCGTGCGCAGTGACCAAAGTAGCGTAGCTTCCGAGTTGGACACTGCCTACGATTAAAGATACTAGATTCATTTAGGCACAGCTGAATATTCATATATTCATATTATAATATTTGTTTTTTTAAAAGAGTAGTTGTATATTTGTTTTTAAATATACTAACAGAGCAAGCACATTTCAATTCAAAGTCGATTCTTTCCCAGATTTTCGATGAGATGTACTTAAATGTATGCATTCCGTAGTTTGTTCGTGTTTTTGGTCTATTAAAATTTAGATTAGCGGCAAATCTTGTATTATAGGAGTGATTTTTTTTGGCAAGTATAATGTAATTAGAAAAGACAGATGGCATTTGTGTTTTCTCATTAATAATTTTGTAAGTGAATGCTGCAATTCTTAATTTGAAGATATTATCAAGTTTTAGAAGTCTAAGGATATTAAAATATGGCGTTGCATTTTCTCTGCTATGAGCAAAAAAGATGTTTCGTAAGCATTTATTTTGGCAGGTGGGTATTTTTGATAACTTGGTTGTATATGTGTTACCCCAGCTCATGAGGCCATAGTTTAAATATGGGTATACGAGTGTATAGTAGAGTTGCTTCAATGTATTTAGATCACTTATTGAAAAAAATATTTGTTTGAATTACCAAAATAAACGAGGTTAAAAAATAACCTAGGTTGAACCAAAATATACCTAGTTTATTTTTTAAACCTAGTTTATTTTGGTAATTCAACCTATTTTTTTTTTCAATAAGTGCTCACTAATTTAGGGTGTTTAGAGCTATATAGTTTTTTTACGGCTAAGTCACTAAACAACAGATAAATAATACTTATTTAATGGTCCTGTGAACTAATACAAACCCTACCCCTACATTTAAAAACACCCTAACCGTTAACAACTGATGCTCACTTATTTCGGGTGTTTAGAGCTAGTCACTAATTTTGTTTTTCTTTACGGCGAAGTCACTATTAAACAACAGATAAATAAATTACTTCTTTAATGGTCCTCTGAACTAATACAAACCCTACCCAAAGATTTAAAAATACCCTAACCGTCAACGGGTGCTCACTTATTTAGGATGTTTAGAGCTAGTCCCTAATTTTGTTTTGTTTTTACGGCTAAGTCACTAAACAACAAATAAATATAATGCTACCCTACATTTAAAAAACCCTAAAAAATACTGTTTGGGAAAAAATAACCTAGGTTGGACACAAAATAAACTAGTTTGGACAAAAATAAACTAGGTTGAACCAAAATAACCTAGTTTGGACAAAAATAAACTAGTTTGGACAAAAGTAAACTAGGTTTAAAAAAACAACTAGTTTGGACAAAAATAAACTAGTTTGGACAAATTTAACCTGAAGTATTTTTTTAAACTACAACATGTACAACTACCCGGCCCACCCACACGTTGGAGGACTTAAAGCTATCCATTTAGTGTTCCTTCCTCCTAATACGACATCCAAGACCCAGCCAATGGACCAAGGAGTTATTAGATCACTAAAATCCCACTACAGAGCCCTCACAGTTTAGCTTTTCATCCGTGCGGTGGACAATAACCAGCCTTTGCCCAAAATAACCATCCTATTGGCAATGAATATGCTAACTGCAGCCTGGAACAAAGTGTCAGAAACAACAATTCAAAACTGCTTCAAAAGAGCAGTCACAGGAGTGTGCTATGAATGATGATGATGATGACCCTTTCAAAGAGCTCAATGAAGAACTTGACAGCCTGAGAGAGAGAGAGAGCACCAGATCTCGCATCATTGCAAGTTAACGCTGAAAGCGTGATAGGATGTGATGACGAACTCCAAATAGCTGATACCGAGCTGCCGAGTGATAGTGACATTCTTGCCGAGTTTCGACCAGATGACAATGAGCTTGAAGAGGAGGATGACACAGAGGTGGTAATTGATGAACCGCCCCCGAAACGACCCTCAAAACACGAACTGTGCCACGCCATTGACGTGCTACAGACATACGCTTTGTTTGTGGAGGATCAAATCGATTATTTTAAATCTAACGTGACAAAGCTCTCCAGAATCATCGACAGAAATAGACTCACGGAACAGCGTCAGGGCCTATTAACAGACTATTTCTGTAAAAAGTAGTGTATTTTCTCCATATTTGTTTAGTTCTGTTTTATTTGCTAAATATTGATCCGTTTTTTACTCTTTCTCCGTAAAAAAAACCTGATTAAATGCAAACTCTTTGAATAGAAATAAAGTATGTAAGCAAAACACCATTTTATTCCCTAATTTCCGGTCATTTGTTCCCATCTCTCGCTAACTCGAACTCCCGCTAACTCGAACCGTTTCTGATTTCCCTTGGAGGTTCGAGTTATCGGGATTCAACTGTAGTTACAATACGAGCGACCGAATCGGATCGGATATACAAGGGCGAGCCGATACAATTCGAACGCGAATATTGTAATGTACTTATGCTTATCGTATGACATATATAAAATTGAAAACATTTCTGAAATGTTGATGAAAAGCGCAAAATGAGTTCGACACTAGGTTGCGTCATGGACATGCGTCACGGTTGCGTCACGGACATGCGCAGTGTGCACAAAAACATGTCCCACATTGGAGACGGTATGTATGCCTCAAGTTGTAGTTTCAACCGGCCTGGGATATCGGAGGTCAGTGATCGGTTGCGAGATCTCCCTGATACTAACGCTAGTATTCTGTATCTATTGCATAGAGTACTAATACAGCCAACTGGAACATGGATACCCATGTAAAACCGATACAAGATGACTTGAATGCTGCGTTACATAGATTGCTTAGCACCCTTATATATCATTAATCATATTATGACCAATTATAGATCAGAACCACCTTACGATCTTCATACCGATTTTCAAACTGAAACAAAGCATAATCGCTCATAATGTGAAAGTAGTCCTCGAGCCAACCTCGTTCCCAAGATAAGTGAGCCCTGAGAACGAGCCCTAAACTCATCATTTGTTTCTTACTGTACATGCTCGACGTCCGGTTAATCTGCGCATGCCTATCACTACGTCACCCTTAGAGTAAGAAATTGTTTTCGTTTCTCCGGGGTCGATTCTCGCTCTGATTTTAGTTTGGATTTGGAAGTTGGCCCGGTATTTTGATAGAGATTATTATTGTTTGTGTATCGTGCGGTGGGATTCATAGATTCATACACAAGAGAATTCATAGGGATCAAAAACTCGCTGAAATCGCCTTACATAAGCCCGATAAATACACAAACAGCAATACACCGCAGAAGCAAATGAAGCCATTTTTATTCACGAATCGTTCGTATTTTAGCTCCTTGAAGGCTAGAGTTCGTTGCATTTCCATACGAACGCTTGCATTTAAGCAACCAGAGCTTGAAGTGCACAAAAGCTTACGAGATCGGAAAATGACACTTCTGCTTATAAAGCATTTACAAACATTGCTGTTGATTTGGTAATGTGGAGAATATTACCGATCTGTTAAGGTAAATACGGCTATATCAATAGTCCAGTTTCGTATTCTAAAATTACTGCTGAATGCGATTACTGCAGACGCTTTTATACAGCGGTAGCCTCGTTCTCAAGCGATTTGTGCTGGAGGTGAAGTGATTACAGAACTGAGAACGGGAATTCAATATTTTTTGGTCGTTTCTCCTCAAAATCTTTCCCCTTTTGAAACATTGAACAGCTTCCAGATTCCGATTTTGAAATAGGATGTTACCAAATATCTAACAATCCTTGAAGATTTTTTGCGGCAACAATCGTATTAATTTAGGACAAATCCAACGGTTTTTAGCGTTTGGATAACCCCGATTTTCAAAGCCTTTGGCAAAATAAATCAACACCCGGGGTGAAGTGTAGTACATACATACTGCTACCCTGCTAGGAGAGGTTTCTCATCCCATCCCAATTTCCCTGGTATTTTACGTTTGGATTTCGTTGTCTGTTCTTGCCTCACCCAAACTACTATAAAATTGTCACTTCCGGTTAAATTACATTGTTCAGAATAGCCAATCAGAATATACAAAAATCGGATTCTCCCAGAGCCTAGTATTTTCGATGGGCATGCGAAGTAAGAAAAGTACGGCGTCTGGATACGAGATTAGAACTATAGATGGGTTGCACATGGCGTCACGGCGGCCATGTTGGTGTACCTTTAACAATAGATTCTTCGTTAGCTTATTTTGTTAGATACACCAACATGGCCGCCATGCCCTTTGTCATTTGAATCTCTGGGGATTGAGTGCAACCCATCTACTGCAGACCCTCTGTAAGGCCCAGTTCAAACGTTTAACGTTTCCTGCGCCCTTCAGACGTGATAGTTCTCCAAAGGATTCAGTGCTTTTTTTGCCAATTATAGAAACTGGTACATTTCCTCTTGGGATACAGAAAAACAAAAGCGCACTACTCAGGTCACGTGGTCTGAAATGGGGCAACAAACAGGCAAACTGAAAGAGTCTATTGAAACAAAATATAATTAGGCGGCTTCCTTTGATCTATTTAGGTTCGGTGCATGAAAAGTTCGACGTTAGAATCAGGCCTAGTACATCGCGCTTGCACAATTCGATTTTGCACGCTCTCGGCCACTTTATGTGAAACAGGTCAAAGCAAAAGTGGTCAAAGCTAAAGTGCTCAATGCAAAACTCAATATTTAGCGAAACTGCTCACAGCTAAAGCTCAATATGAGCGAAAGTGCTCAGTCAAGTCAGGTGAAATTCAGTTCGATTTTCTGCATTAATTTAATTTGACTGTTGAGCTATCATAATTTCACATTTGATGGCCGCTCACGGCACATACTGCATTTCAATGTTGTGGTCCTCTTCCGAGTGTATTCAAACTCCTCTCCAGTATGAGCTCTAACATGTCTATTGAGAGAACTAGAATGCCTAAAGCACTTTCCACACTCCTTACAGTTATATGGCTTCCCTCCAGAGTGCATTCGAACATGTTGAGTTAGTGCAATAGGCTGCCTAAAGCACTTTCCGCATTTCTTACATTTATGTGGCTTCTCTCCAGTGTGCATTCTAACATGTTTAGTTAGGTTAGCCAGACTGCTTGAACCACTTTCCACAATGCTTACATTATATGGCTTCTCTCCAGTGTGTACTCTAACATGTTTAGTGAGTGAACTAGACTGCCTGAAGCACTTTCCACAATGCTCACATTTATGTGGCTTCTCTCCAGAGTGTACTCGAACATGTTCAGTTAGGTTAATGGACTCCCAAAAGCACTTTCAACACTGTTTACATTTATGTGGCGTCTCTCCCGTGTGTATTCGAGCATGTTTAGTTAGGTAACCAGACTGCTTGAAGCACTTTCCACATTGGCTACATTTATGTGTCTTCTCTCCCGTGTATATTCGAACATGTTTCTTTAGGCTAGCAGAACGCCTGAACCACTTCCCACACTGTTTACAGTTATACGGCTTCTCTCCAGAGTGTATTCGAACATGTTCAGTAAGGTTACCAGACTGCTTGAAGCACTTTCCACACTGCTTACATTTATGTGGCGTCTCCCGTGTGTATTCGAGCATGTTTAGTTAGGTAACCAGACTGCTTGAAGCACTTTCCACATTGGTTACATTTATGTGGCTTTTCCCCAGTGTGCGCACTAACATGTCTAGTGAGGCAACTAGAACGCCTGAAGCACTTTCCAAACTGCTAACAGTTATACGGCTTTTCTCCAGAGTGTATTCGACGATGTTGAGCTACGCTTCTAGCATACCTGAAGCACTTTCCACAATGCTCACATTTATGTGGCTTCTCTCCACAGTGTACTCGAAAATGTTCAGTTAGGTTACTGGTCTCCCAGAAGCACTTTCCACACTGCTTACATTTATGTGTCTTCTCTCCCGTGTGTATTTGAACATGTTTCTTTAGGCTAGCAGAACGGCTGAAGCACTTCCCACACTGCTTACAGTTATACGTATTCTTTCCAGAGTGTATTCGAACATGTTCAGTTAGGTTACCAGACTGCTTGAAACACTTTCCACACTGCTTGCATTTATGTGGCGTCTCTCCCGTGTGCGCACTAACATGTCTAGTGAGGCAACTAGAAGGCCTGAAGCACTTTCCACACTGCTTACAGTTATACGGCTTCTCTCCAGAGTGTATTCGAACATGTTCAGTTAGGGTACCAGACTGCTTGAAGCACTTTCCACATTGGCTACATTTATGTGTCTTCTCTCCCGTGTGTATTCGAACAGGTTTCTTTAGGCTAGCAGAACGCCTGAACCACTTCCCACACTGTTTACAGTTATACGGCTTCTCTCCAGAGTGTATTCGAACATGTTAAGTAAGGTTACCAGACTGCTTGAAGCACTTTCCACACTGCTTACATTTGTTTGGCGTCTCCCGTGTGTATTCGAGCATGTTTAGTTAGGTAACCAGACTGCTTGAAGCACTTTCCACATTGGTTACATTTATGTGGCTTTTCCCCAGTGTGCGCACTAACATGTCTAGTGAGGCAACTAGAACGCCTGAAGCACTTTCCACACTGCTTACAGTTATACGGCTTCTCTCCAGAGTGTATTCGAACATGTTCAGTTAGGGTACCAGACTGTCTGAAGCACTTTCCACATTGGTTACATTTATGTGGCTTTTCTCCAGTGTGCGCACTAACATGTCTAGTGAGGCAACTAGAACGCCTGAAGCACTTTCCACACAGCTTACAGTTATACGGCTTTTTTCCAGAGTGTATTCGACGATGTTGAGCTACGTTGCTAGCATACCTGAAGCACTTTCCACAATGCTCACATTTATGTGGCTTCTCTAAAGAGTGTACTCGAAAATGTTCAGTTAGGTTACTGGACTCCCAGAAGCACTTTCCACACTGCTTACATTTATGTGTCTTCTCTCCCGTGTGTATTTGAACATGTTTCTTTAGGCTAGCAGAACGGCTGAAGCACTTCCCACACTGCTTACAGTTATACGTATTCTTTCCAGAGTGTATTCGAACATGTTCAGTTAGGTTACCAGACTGCTTGAAGCACTTTCCACACTGCTTGCATTTATGTGGCGTCTCTCCCGTGTGTATTCGAGCATGTTTAGTTAGGTAACCAGACTGCTTGAAGCACTTTCCACATTGGTTACATTTATGTGGCTTTTCCCCAGTGTGCGCACTAACATGTCTAGTGAGGCAACTAGAACGCCTGAAGCACTTTCCACACTGCTTACAGTTATACGGCTTCTCTCCAGAGTGTATTCGAACATGTTCAGTTAGGGTACCAGACTGTCTGAAGCACTTTCCACATTGGTTACATTTATGTGGCTTTTCTCCAGTGTGCGCACTAACATGTCTAGTTAGGCAACTAGAACGCCTGAAGCACTTTCCACACAGCTTACAGTTATACGGCTTTTTTCCAGAGTGTATTCGACGATGTTGAGCTACGTTGCTAGCATACCTGAAGCACTTTCCACAATGCTCACATTTATGTGGCTTCTCTAAAGAGTGTACTCGAGAGTGTGCAGTTAGGTGACTATACTGGCTGAAGCACTTTCCACATTGGTTACATTTATGCGGCTTCACTCCAGAGTGTATTTGAACATGATCCGTAGGTTCAATCTGAGTTTGAACATGGCCTTTGTGCTCAGGGAATGATTTCATGTTGTTCTGACGATTACCCAGATTATGTGATGGTGGATGTTTCTCGGTAGAACAGCATGAACGTTTCTGAGTAGGAGTATGGGCCAGTGCTTTCTTTGACATGTCCTATAGCAAGAAACAGAAATTAGGGTCAACTGAACTTTTCTCTAGACGACGTGATAAAATTGTAACTATTCTACAGGTATAATTAAATATTGATAATTACTTCTTCTAACAATCTCAAGAAGTATAGGCAATATGGAGTTACAGTAATAACATTGTGATGTGGTGTGAAACATACTGTAGTATGTCACGTTGTTGCGCATGTGTGGAGTCAATGTCTGGTTGGTGGTTGTTAATTGGCTACAAATAGTCTACATCAGGCGCTCAGAGAAAAGAAAGGGAGCCTGATACAGAGCCATGGAGAAACTTCACCCCCAAAGATTACGTTATTGAGCTAACACTTTTTCACCAATGAAATTTATTTCCGGTTTTCGGAAATTGACACAACTGTCATTACAGATTGAGCTCAGAAATTAGTTTTCAAACGTCGGCCAGATTTCACATCAAAGTTTTTCGATCAATGTGATAAATTTATTTTTTTGGTATTTCATCCATC
Source organism: Actinernus sp. WN-2022 (assembly GCA_030867875.1). NCBI lineage: Eukaryota > Metazoa > Cnidaria > Anthozoa > Actiniaria > Actinernidae > Actinernus > Actinernus sp. WN-2022. The sequence goes on from JAOWCC010001634.1 coordinate 89,988,220, forward strand.
TTATTTTGTCTTATGCTACGACTAACACATAGTTCTGCTGCTTCTTCAAGGATAACACTTCTCGCGCGAGGCTTTTGAGTTAAATTATGTTGCTGTGGGAATTGTTTTGTCAAAGTGGTTCTGCTTACAAGGAATGTGCAACATTTTGCAGCATTAAAGTGCCACTTGCTGTGTTCTTATCAGCTCTACTGGACTGACTACAATGACGGTGAAGATGTTTGTTTCTCTTGTTCTCCGGCTTCGAGAACTGCAAGAAGATCTTGGGAATCAACTGGTATAAAATTAAACTTGTCCCTATCTGCCAGCAACACTAGCTCCGAGGACTGACATACTTTCTTTCAAGAAGCCTTCCAGACAAAGTTTTTGTGCAGGTTTAAGACTAATATTTGGGAAGAAACGTAAAGCGCCTTCCAATGCTTTTATGAAATCCATTTCATTCGCTATTTATTATAAGAGACAGTTCGATACCAAATCATTGTTCGCTAGAGCTGGCATTTTCACATCTGGTTTTGAGTGTTTGTTTTTTTCAATCGACGCAACGTCCAGAATCTGGACGTTTGACATACGTCCTTGAATAGTTTTGTGTCAGGCCTTCCTTCCTTTTCCTCCTCTCCACATTCTTCCTCTCCTTCTCCCCCCCCCCCCCCCCCCCTCCCCCACTGGGCCTGATACTCACGTTATTTCCTCCCTCAAACTTGATTGAATCGAAGCTAAATGCAATATTTCACTTTATACTATCTCTATACACAGTTATTAGCCAATTTTTCAAATTTTTCATTTTTTTCAAATTTGCTTTATATTTTATAACCATGCCAAATATGCACAAGGTTTTTCGAATTCATATGAAAGTCGCTGAGAATAACTGTGTCCGGCCCGGACTGCGAATAGAAACACCAGCTATCACCATGACAGAGCCCCTTTAAGATGAATGTCCCTACTGAGTAACAATGTTTTTTCTGAATGTTCTCTTATTTTGTCTTCCTTGTGTTCTTGAAATGACATTTTGAGGGAGCTAAAAAAAGGCGAAGGAAAATTGCAATCCAAAAACCCGTTTCGCCATTTACACAAGGATGTCATAGAGATTCGAAATAGCAAAAGAGAAAAACCTGCTATAGATCCGAAATCTGCAATGATAGGTCATGCGGATGGGAATGAAATGAAAGTACCACCTTGCTCTGTTAGCAATTGAAAGCTGCTTTCATGTAAAACGTGTTTTAAATATGATCTCACAATAACAAATACGCACCCAGAACAGAAACGATTTGAGACTCGATCAATTTGACACACCTTCATATTTCCTACGAGAAATGCGTAACAGAAATACCTCGTTGAAAGGTGACAAACTATCAAATCTCAGTCTACTAGCGCAGCAAACGTTTCTACGAACAGATGGTCAGTTGTTTATCAGTATAACATTGCCATCACTGTTTTCGTAGCTGGGTCTGCCCAGCCGAAATTATTTATCGCAGCTGTGTTTCTACTCCAATGATGGCAACGACTGACAATTTGCACGCACCTCAACCATTAAGGAGCAAGGAAGACTAGTTAGAGTAGTATATTGGGAGCAAACCACCCATCAAATGCCCTGGAGGTTGCCAGAGAAGGGCATATATGGGTTTGGAATTGACTGATATATTAAATTAAGGCCAAAATATCAAAATATTGTTAGTATTCAAAGAATTCCAGAAGGCAGAGGATAGATATGAAATGTTTGGCAGAAATGCTTCTTTGCGATCAGAAGAGGAGAATATTCCATAAACTCCACCTTACAGTAAAAAGGGCTCGAAATTAAGAAAATAAAAGTAGGCGTAATTTTACGTCCAGCTTAAAAATTTTAGGCGTAATTCTCCAAAATGTTACGCCTAAGCGGAAAACGTTAGACGTAAAACGAAAAAATCTTGGCGTATTTACGCCCGTATCAGGCGCAATTTCGAGCCCTGAGTATGATGAGTGATTGCACCAGAGGTTTAGCTGCCTCTCTAGGCCAAACATCAAGTCCAGTCAGCAAGGAGCAAAGCTTTTCTGAGCTTTTACAGATGTTCCTTATTAATTAAAGCACACAAATGAGAGAACAAACCATTGGCACCCAGAGTAAAGCACTTTCTCTGGGCCACTTCCGATGCTTCCTTGTGACCCATTTTTCTCCTTCCAAGCTCCCAAAAACCTGGCTATGGGGCAGTTCAAAAAGTACATGTACATGTAGCTCGATGGCTACAGCTACGTGTAGGTTATTCAGATGGTAATGTACATGTAAAACAAGGTTATCGAAGTGTATTATACTGTAATTGTACCTACCTTGAAAGGGAGATCTGGAATGTGTTGCCATCTAACTTCATGGGTGGATGTATTGTAATAGAACAGAACTTCACCAGATTTATAAAAAGTCACATTCCAGTCAGACTCCATCCTTAAGTAATCCTGCAAGGTATTTCGAGTAAAACAATTATTATATAATTATTTTAAAGGGGCTATGTCACGGTAAGACTTTACATTCGTTTTTCCGGGTCGGAAACAGCTATTTCCACCGATTTTGATATGAACTAACGAACCTCTCGGCCATGTGGGATGCTTAAAATGAAAGCAAATATGCAAAAATGACTAACAAACAGTGTATATAAACAGTCTCCAGGGAAAATATTGAAAATCCTTTCAATCAAGCATTGAGGGAGGGAAGTTTAACTGTTTGTATCCAATTAACAGCCACTAAACGAGCGATTACTCGATACATGCGCAGTACCATGACATAGCCCCTTTAACTAAGACTGTAGGCACACTAACTGACAAAAAGAGTATTATGTTATAAAATGTACCATTACTATTATTTTGGTTTTATTATTATATTTATATAGGTAGTGGTCTGAACTGACTGACTTGGTTATTGTGAACAACTTGCACCAGTCGGCAGGTGGTGGTAAGCTGTCTGTAAATTTTGGCCGTAAGATTGTCAGTCAACTAACCACTTACTGAACACAATTTTCCAATGCAAACTGTTCACATACAATAGCCATCTGACTTTGTTTTGGTCTTGTGTAATCACCCTCTTAGACCAAAAACGTATAAAGTAAAAACTACTTGTGACATTGAAGTGTGTGGAGAGAAGTTATGTAATGTGATTCCACCTGTTATAAGGGAGAGAGAATATTTGATGGCTTTTAATTACTTTTTTAGGTGGAAATATTTTATTTCTTCTAAACAAATACAAGTATGTATTTTTAGTTTCTACAATGTACCACAAGATAAAGAAATGAAAGTGACAGTACGTCACCCCAGGAAAAGAAAGATCAATGTTCATCCAATTCAAACAAGTGTAGAACATAGAGTATTCTCTGTAATTAAAAACCCAAAAATATTTTTGCAGAAGTACTCAAAACCTTTCAAAGTTTCAAACTAAGGTATACAAATTGCAAAAAGGGGTTAGGAGCACTTTAAGTAACGCTAATGATCAATGCATTAATGTTCCTTGTGCTTATGCTTACATGTACATTGTATGTTGGTGCTACAATGAGGAGGCATGGCCGAGTGGTTTAATACCATGGCAGATTTGCAATCCAGGGACCCCGAGTTCGAGTCCCTTTGTGCTTGACCACATGTATATAATGTCCAGGGGTTTTACAACAAGCCCATTGGGCACTGGAGCTCCTGCAGTTGCTCCAAGCTACATTGCCGGTTATTTTTTCTTTATCAACAGACACAGTTTGTAACTAAAGGGACTACCTTGCTTAAATAAAGGTTTATTCATTCATTCATAAGTCCCACATTTTGTAACAGATGCCTACTTTCCGATGTTGATCTCCTACTCAAAAATATAACCAGTAGATTTGTCTCCTCGTTGACTGGGATTCTTATCCTATTTTCAAATGAGGGGCTCTTATGCGAGGCCAGCATGGTTTGATTTTGACCATGTTCCAGATTCTACCTTATTCTATTTATCTTCTACTATAGCAACAACTATAGTCAGTGGGGAGGGGGAGAACGAGGACATGTCCCACATCAAAGAGACAGTGTGTATGCAATAAGAGAGCAGAGTGTAGCATGCAGAAAAATAGATCCCACATGGAAGAGATGGTGTGTAGTCACAATAAGAGAGCAGATGTACTTTATTATTTCACCTGGCCCGGGATAGGGGAAGTCAGTGATCGGTCGTGAGACCTCCTATACATGTATGCTATATATGCTATATGTTTGTTCATGCAATTAAAATGATGATAATGACAGTAACTGACTTGCAATATACATGTAGGGCCATTATCAACAAATGGCTACTCATAAATTGACCAAAATGACCCAGAGAAAATGCATGAGATGTATACACTGGTGCATGGTTCTTTGACCATGTAATAAATATATTTATGCAAAACTATATTGATGTTGATGACAATGCTAATAATTACAATAAAAATTGTAACAATGACTACATTTGTATATCAAATTCTAAAGAAATAAATATGCATACATGTACATGTAAATCACAGTACATATACATGTAAATATAGAATTACAGTATCCTCTAAGATGCATATATTAATAAAACAATACCCCCCACAACTGTCTCAGTTGTCTGTTCTGGAGTTTGTAGATACTGGTATTTCACATATTTTCTGGCTATTATTTGTACAATTCGGATTACAGAAGTGGTGATTAAGTAGCTTTTTCATTGATACATATAACCTGGCTTAGTAAGATGGCTGAAGTGTACTTATAAAGACAATGATTGTGCCACTCTGTCCTCCTTGACTAATAAGTACACACAGAGCTTATACTTTTTGTTTGCAGCAGCTGGACTTTTTTTTGGCATCAATTTTTTTTTGCAGCATGTATTTTGTGTTTACATGTTATCTACATTACATGCCTTTCTCATATAAATAATTTACTACCTGCTCCTCTTTCTTCTCTTTCTTTTTAACTATAAATGTCATGATTACTTTACTCATTCAAGGTCTAATCTCCATAAACAATTTCTCAAACACCAATTTTCTATTCATTCACATGCAGGCACCTACTATCTGAAATCGTACCCCCTCTATCTTTGCAAGGCTTTAAATGTTGCTAATATCAGAAAGAAACATTTTGTTCTTACGTGACAGCTAGTACGTATATATACAATGTATATATAGATATACACTCGTTTGCAGAAAGGTTGTCCTACACAAATATCCAGATATCTAATTTATTCAGACATATATAATGTGATGCATAATGACTGTGCCAACAGTTAGCATATTTGTTCAGTTGCAGAGAGATTTGGTGAAACATGCCAAAAGCGTACTCAAAAGATACACAAATTATTTCACATTTTTTTCAATTATTGAAAACGACTTGTTGCATTGATAAAACTGGAGGCTACAGACCTAAACTGCCTGAAACACAAAAAATGAAGCGGTTTCTACAAAATGTAAATAATTACGACCAATTGTTAACTGAACCTCAAGATTAATGGATTTGAATCTCCCGCCCTGTCTGTTAAAAGTTTGCACAACAAATGTTTACAGCATCAGGACCCAAAGTTATCCACTGGGTAATTCTGTATTACTAATTAGCTCTGCTTTTAAAAAGTTTCAAACATCTCGTCAATATCGGTGCAACATTTGTTGAAGCCCATTTTCGAGAACAAGGCTGAGAGCAATAAGAATGTTGAACAGATGTTTAAACCGCTTGACAATGTTCTCGACGGCAATGTTGCAATGATTTGACACACACGCTTTCGACATCCTTCGACACAATTTTGTGTTATTATTTAACAATTTTGTGGTATCATTTAATAATTATTTAATAATTATATTATTTTTCTTTGCAAAAATGTTAGTTAAAAATACAGGAAATAATGTCAGTTCAAAATACAGACAATAAGGCATACAGTGTATGTTAATAAGCAGTTTTTTATTTAAATTTGACAGTGAAATATAGCTAGTTTGTGTGTATGTGAGTTTGTTAATTCACTAGTTTGATTTTCTTTCCATCTTGTAAAAAAATATTTTTTAATTCTATATACTATATTTACTGGCAGACCATAATTAAGCCATTTAAGCCTCTGGCTAAGGGGGTGTTTACATGATACCAGAACAAGTTTCATTCTGGATCGACTTTCATTCCAGTATGAGTTTCATTCCGGTATGAGTTTCATTCCGTGTTTACATGCAAGTAAGTGTAAGGAATGAGAATCAGACTGATGTGGAGCCCTCACTATCGAAAACCAGTGTGAATACAAAAAGGGTAAACATGGCTGGGTTAAAAGACAAAATTAATATGCATGCGTTACCCGCCCCAGTCTGCTCGGTTACTTGATTTCATTGTGGTTTCGATCCGATACAAAAATCGGAGTGAACTCATTCCAGAATGACTTCAGTCCTTTTCCGGTATCATGTAAACACAGATACAGAGCGACATTAAGGGGAACCGGAGTGAACTCATTCCGGAATGAAACTTGTACCGGTATCATGTAAACACCCCCTAAGTTTCTTCTGTACGTTTTTGTTAATAAATTGAATTGAAATCTTATGTGTTTGCTACATGTCCCTTACATGTTGTGGACCACCATAATAGACCGGCACCTCAAAGTTTCTGCTACCATTATGAAAGGTACCATGCCAAATTTCCTGGTGTTAATTAATACAAACCTTCCAACCCATGCAGTAACACTCTGTCGGATCAGGTGTGTTTACATGTACGACTCCAATCGAAAATTTCCTATTGAGAATCGCTAGAAAATCAAACATTTTAGAATCATAAATTCCCCAAATATAATTTGACAGGGGATGGCAAAATCATGTGGAGTTTTGTCATTCTAAAATGTTTGATTTTCTAGTGATTCTCAATAGGAAATGTTTTAATGGGAGTCGTAAACTACACTTGATCCCACTCTGTCAAAGCGCTCTGAAGATAAATTGTAATTACACCATGTTGACCTAATTCGATCAGTAAATTATCTTGGTTTGATCGCTTTTGTTTCTGGTCCCGTAAGATATTCAGTGAAGTAGGGCAACATATGTAGTTTTCAATCCCTCGAAATTAAACCACGTAAAGTTTTATTCCTATATATAATTCTACTTTACCTCTATTTTAATATTCAGTTCGCTATTAGCTATTTCAATACATCTGTGATCCATATAATTTATCTTCTTTGCAGCTAGAGTCCGCGCCAGGAAATCTTGCATACAAAGTTACCTTTCAAAATGCCGGCGGAACCGTCGAGGTGGCCAAGCAAATTATCTCCACATTAGTAGAAGTAGTTTATTTACCCACTAAAACATATGAGCCTTGAATTCGTGTAGGGACCTAAACCATGGACATCGACAAAATGTTAAACTATTAAAGATATTGTATCGAAGTCATCGGCAAAATCACACTTGAATAGTTGAGCAGACAAATTCTAAAGTGTTTGATATCCGATATCTTAGCTCCTTTCATCATAGAGAACATTTTGTGAAGTAAGTTATTGCTATGAAACAAGGACAAAATACTTACCGAAATAGAGAAAAAACACCAAACAAAAATCCAGCGCACACCAAACACTAATGACGGAGGGATATTGAAAAATGGGCTTCCTGTGGTAAAAGCAACCCGCCCAAGCTAGGGGTCCCAGGGTCTTCTCGGTCAGATCGAAGATGGTGGATCTGACCGAGAAGGCCCTGGGGACGAGGTTGGTTAGGGGCCAGAAGCACGCAATCCCGCAATCCCTGCACTGCACTAAAAGACATAATTGAGAGCAGGAACTGGTGTCTAATGAATTAACGCCTTTCTAAAAAAGCGGTTGTTGACAGCAAATCCCTCGTGGCGTAAGGGATAGTGACGGTTAATAGATGGGTTAGGGTTTCGCATCGACGTCTGCAAGACAGTACACGCAAAGGGTTACGAGTTCGAGTGGGAGCGCTCGAAAAATAATTTTCCTCTCTTTACCTTCTCTTCTTGTTTACCTGTGAACCCTAGCTCTGGGTGAATAAGAACCCATCGTTTACCCGTGAACTCGTCCGATGGTTAGGGTTTGGTTTGTGGTTCGGGTTAGGATTTGTCGTAGGATTAACGATTATCATTATTTCAAGCGTGTTTTGCCATTTAAGGATAATCGTTAATTCAACGGGGAGAATGCGTTGTCTGGAATGTTGAAATTGAAGCGCCCGGGGAGATTGTGAAATGCACTGAACGAATGTTCAGTGAAACAATGCCGTTAATTTGCTATGCGCCTGGCTGATTGTACTATAAAGAAAAATAAAGGATTAAATGAGGACAGATTAGCAACATTTTTCAACTAAATAATGATGTTTAACACGTTTCACACCTCCTGCTAGTATTTCAACTTCAACATTCCAGAGGACCTAACGGCCTCTTTTTCGTGTTGTGACCGCGCGAGTTATGCATAGTGTGTATTAACTTCGTGTAGTTTGGAAGTGTGGGACAAGAGCCAGTGCATACATTTTTATGTTGAAGCAATAATCTGGGGGTCAATGTGTACTTTCTAAAATTAAGTTTTTATGAAAGACAATAGCCTATAATACAACAATGAATGGTTGGGTTGCAAAGATCTGTATGGGCTATTATCACAGTTCGGCCATCTTGTATAAAACAATGGTTTTTGCCCCGGTAGCCTCGCACTGGTGGGTTTCAGAACGAGTTTACCGGACGAAGATAAATGTTTTTATTCTCCTGGGACTCCACATGGCCGCAGCGGATTCAGGTTGACCGTTTAACGGTGTCTGATTTAGCGAATTTACGGAATACGACTACGGGTGGACGTGCCTAGCGGTCGGCTGAGTACTGGGTCGAGTACACAACAATGGCGCGAAAATTTCAATATTTTGGCGAGAATGAGCGGAAGACATCGCGTTGCCGAAAGAATTGACCAAAATTCCCACTTAAGCTTACCCAGAAACGCTGTACACTCGAACAGAAAACAATTTATTATGTAGTTTAATGGTTAGCTTCTGAAATATTTCCAAGAGTGGTGAATTCGACTAACGTACTCTGTTGCGGTGACTACGAGAAACGAGAGGAGTCGCTACGGTGCAATGAAACCAACATGAGTGTCTCGTTCCAGTCCTTTATTGGTGCGCGTCCGTGTGAAAACCGTTGGACAGAGCTGAATAAATAGGGCGCATGCGCGAGCTGATGGGTAAATCGGCGAGAATTTTACCGAAAACACTTCTGTTGGTGGTCAATATCTCGTGTTTGAAGCCAATTTTATCTCAGTGTCCAAAACTTAAACTACATTCTCCAAAACATATGTTGTTTCTCAGTTTCTGGAGGAAATGGTCTGACTTGAATCTTATCCTTCCAGCAAAACTCTTATTCTGCAGTAAACATGAAGGTACTCGCTAAATTTTGAAATTTCCGCTATTTTTGTTTTTACAACAACCGCCAATTTTCTCGCAATCTGATTGGCTAATTTTCAGATGCACTATTTTAACAGACGCGCGGCCGGCTTTCGAAGCGGGCTTTGCAGAGATTTGTGAATTCAGGTTGTGTACACATCTGTTCCAAAAATCAAGAAAATGAGGATTTTAAAAGCATTACATCACTGGAAAAAGTTAATCGGTGAGTCAAATTTCCTTGTGTGGTGCCATTTGCCAAAATTCGAGCTTTCTCTCGAGTCGAACAAAGCATTTTAGGCTAATTTGTGATCGACTTTGTGACAAGTTCGACCGATCTTTCAGAACTAGTACTGAGAAATGGTCTCGAATTAAATACATAATCTTCTAGTTCGTAATTAAAATCTCTTATTCAGGATATTTACATAACGTTCTTAAGTTGAAACAAACAGTTTAGAGTAGCTTAGGTATTTTTATGGAGTTCGGGAAAGCATAAAGACATGTTTACGTTTTGGACTTTTCGACTCGAAAGGCAGTTTGTACACACTCGTTCGAAGCTAAAAGTGTTTTGTTGTTGTAAAAAAACAAATTGAAGTTAGTTTTTTATGTGTCTGTCCTGCGAAGACGCTTCGTGGATCCACAGCTATTTTGACCATGTTATGACGAAAATCATTGTCAATATTAGGACAGACACATAAAAAACTAACTTCAATTTGTTAATTAAATATACGCTGCAGTCGTCGCTAGTCTACGCGCGTCACTTTATTCAGTAAATGGTGTCTGGATACGAGATTGTTTTCAGCGTTGTCAGACCAACACAACCCCCGTTGAATTAACAACTATCCTTAAATGGAGATAATGACAATCATTATTTTTATGACAGTCTTAAAGCGAGTCAAGGATACAGATAAACATTTGTCACATTCCGAACGGCGGCTTACCGGCTTAGTGTGCGGTCGTGGCGTCTGCACTACACTGCAGTACACGCAAAGGGTTACGATTTCTAGCCCGAGTAGGAGCGCTCAAAAAAAACTTTCTCGTTGACCTGTATGGTTATTTCTTGTTTACCTGTGAACCCTATGTCTAGGTGAGTTGGTTAGGGTTAGATCTGTGGTTCGGGTTACGATTGGTCTTAGAAGTCCGAGGCGGACTGGAACTAATTGCGAGGACTTTGAAATGCCGTCCAGCCCGAATTGGAGGCCTTTAAACGACTTCAAAAAAACACTTAATAATTCCATGCTTGTTTCGTTGTTGTGGGATAAACGACAAAATGATTTTAAAACTTCATGCGTTTAGAGTTTCGATGTTTTGGGTTTGTAGATTTTACTTGAGTATTTAAATATAGAGTTGCTTTGTTTGACTTAAGTAATCAAACGTCCATTCAGTTAGTGAAAAGACGGAATGTTAATAATTATGCGCTTGTTCTCGTGGGAGAAGTACAGGTGTTTACAACCTAGCGTGAAATTTGATGACAACGTAATTTGGCGCTGTAGTTGTCGTCACGGGTATGCGCAGTGTCAGGGCAGCGTGCAAAAAAACAGGTCCCACATTGGAGAGACGGTCTGTATGTATCAAGACCGGTATTGTAGCTTGTACTTGAAGTCAGAGATCAATCGTGAGACCTTCCTTTGTTCAAGGTATTTGCCTGCAGTACTTTGAAATTATTTTCTAAGTCCAAGGACTTTGAATTATGAATATTCATAGTCAAAGTACAGCACGTGGTACAAATTGAGACCTTTGGTTGGCTACTTACCTCATGAATTATTAAGTAGTTTTTGAATTAACAATAATAGTTATCTCAAGCGTGTTTTGCATTTAAGGATAGTTGTTGATTCAACTGCGTTGGTCAGAGACCTTAAAGTGCCTATCACCCTTTTGCAATTTTGATAGCTTATGAACCTCCGAAAAGTTTTGAGTACTTCTGTGAAGAAAGTTTTGGTTTAAAGTGAATACTTTTTATGTTCTACGGTTGTTTGAAATCGTGCAAATGTGACCTTTCCTGACCCATGACCGCGTAAGTAAAAGCCTGGATCGAAACCTGGGTAGACGTCATCTTATTAATGCATTATTCTCCATGGCACCTTTTTATCACAACAATGTCGATGCATAGAAAATATACAGTTTTTGATTTGCTAGTAAAGAAAAAAGTCATTTTAGTCAACATGTTAAGTTTTTCTTCAAATGATTGCAAAGCCGAATTAATTATATGACATCAAGATGACGTCTACCCAGGTTTCGACCCAGGCTTTTACTTACGCGGTCATGGGTCAGGAAAGGTCACATTTACACGATTTCAAACAAGCGTAGAACATAAAGTATTCACTTTAAACCAAAACGTTCTTCACAGAAGTACTCAAAACATTTCGGAGCTTCATAAGCTATCAAAATTGCAAAAGGGTGATAGGCACTTTAAAGGCGCTGTGTCATGGGTTTGCGCATGTCTGAACTCCATGTTCGATTGGTGGCTGTTAAAGTCCCCTCCTTAACTGCTTGATTGAAAGGATATGCAATATTTTCCTACCCACAGTTTATTAGTCATTTTTGCATGTTTACTTTGATTTCATCCATCCCACACGTGTAAAAGTAAAATAAAGTAACTTTATTTAACGTCGGTAACTCGTGACAGTCTGGTGAGACTGATAAACTTGAAGCCGACAGGAGACCTACGATTTCACGTCCTTATCCGAGAAGACGTGAAGGTCTAACCATTTGCAGTTGTTTCACAAAGGCAGCACCTTCTGTTCAGTTATTTTAAGACCCCGAGTGTTGGTCCGGCCGGGGTTTGAACCCGCGACCCCCCGCTCAACAGACCGGAGCTTAACTACTGCGCTAACCGGGAGGCGGTGTGGTAGGATAGTTGACCAGTTTATATGAAAACTACTGAAAATAATTTGTTTCGGCCCGGAACATAAATTAAGGCGTGTCCCTCACCGTGACACAGCTCCTTTAATATACGTTTTTTTTATTTTATTATTATTTTTTATTTAAACAATATGTTTTTACATTGATCCCAAGAGCTCTGAATGGCTCATATACGATTGGTAACTAGTTCCTGTAAAAACTAGTGTTGGTCTGCGTCGGCTTGGGAGGTAAACACTGGTATATATAATCAACTATTAAAGTCGATTGAGATATGCATAACCGCCGTGGAAAGCGAGTAGCAGCTGACGTTTCGAGCGCTAGCCCTTCGTCAGAGCATACGACGACTACGGTTCACGGATTTTTGGACTTGCAACGATTTTACTTTAATAATTACTTGCACGGATTTGTTGTACTTGCACAGATTTTATGTTACTTGCAACGATTTTACTTTAAAGTTATTTGGATGGATTTTTGTTTACTTGCAGGGATTTTTTGTACTTGCAACGATTTTAATTTGGTTTACTTGCAACGATTTTACTTTAAAGTTACTTGCACGGGTTTTTTGTACTTGCACGGATTTTTTGTACCTGCACAGATATTATGTTACTTCCAACAATTTCAGTTTACTTGCACGGATTTTTGTTTACTTGTACGGTTTTTTTGTAGTTGCACTGATTTTTGGTACTTGCAATGTTTTGCGTACTTGCACTGAATTTTATACTTGCAAGGATTTTTGTACTTGATTGTGTGTACTTGATTGTGTGTACTTGCAACGATCTTAGTTAGCCTGCATTTTTTTTGTGGGTAATCGGCCTGCACGAATATTTTTTTTCATTAACATTTTTATATAGCAGCATAAAGCCAAATGCATCGATAACATAATTGACATAATCGAGTCACTATTTCAAAGATACTGTTTCAAAGTGCATTTCTTTGTCTCACGATAAATCCCATGACTGCGTTGCTCAGACGTGCAAGCTGCTTGAGGCTTCATGGTGTGGTGGCGAGGACTGCTTCTTCCAGTTTCTCGATCCTGCCAGGGATTCTCTGCAAGTTAATCATCATTTTCAACCTTAACAGTGATTTCAAATTGTTGCTTTGCAGTAATACACATTTTCTCACCTTCATAACAGTTTCTCCTGGATGTAGATGCAATGCGAGAAGAGAAATCCGCTGGGTGTGCGTGGCTTCCCATTGCACCTCTGAAGGCCTTGGCCGCGCCCATGTCTCTCCCACAATCCATCATAAAAGTGCCACAACCCCCTTAATAGCAATGCACCTCTGTAGTGGCCCCCACTCCAGTATGTGATACCGAATAGGCAGTATCTCTCATTCAGGAGCTCAACATTATCTGGTAGTTGGGATGAATCATGCAGTAAGCCCTGTCTGGCAAAGACATCTAAAGATGGTATCAGGAAAGGTGGGCTGCCATTCAGAAACTCTCTCTTTGATTTCACACGCACTCCGCCACAATAGGCTTGCATGGTTTGCTGGAGCTGGCTTGTCACAGGGTCTTGTACAACACAGCACCAGGAGGAATTGTTGGCATTCTGAGGCCACACTTGCTTTGGTCTGTATTATCAACCCAGGCTGTAAGGGAGTCTTGGAGAAACTGCGGTGGTGGTACACCAACATCACTTAGTGCTAATGACTTTGAATGATTCTCCTTGACTTTAACAGGGCAGAGCTGTGAGTTGCACACACTTCGATATTTTGTCTTCTGGGCTGGAGAAAGTCTTGAAACAAAGAGTTAATCTTCATTGACCATACATTAAGCTGTGTGGTTTGCAGCAAACTGAACCGCCCAGGAAATTGTTGTAGCCATGCATACTTGCCTTCCGCAAATAGTGATTGATTAAACAACGGTAAATGTTTATCAATGTAGACGCGTACACTTCCGTGGAATTAGAAAAATACTGGTATGCCTTACTGTGGTTTTTCATAAGTACATAGAAGATCGTAAGAAAATTGTCTATGGGACACGTGTTGATCGTTGAAGGTCACCTGGCCTTGGTACGGTACTTGAATAACTCCACCCCATGGAGGTATACTTGAACTACAACTGTTGGAGTCTGGTTGCTGGATGTAGCATAGGAGAGTGCCACATTTACTTGGCAGTGATTGACAGGCTTCGATGGCTGTGAGTAGAGGTTGTGGCTACTGACAGCATTTGTGGTTGTTGTCATCTTTGGTGGATTATTACCTACCTCGTAGTAGACTGGGTTCTTGATCGAATTTTTTTTCTTTAGTGCCGAAGCTGGTCGAATTTTTTTTCACTCAAGGGCCTTTTAGACCTATCTTACTATCACGAAAATCATTTTGGACAATGCATTTGATTGAAATACCACATTGAAAAGTGTATTATGTTCATTCAATGAAGGCTGAATGATTTGATGTACCACTTTCTTTCCCTTTATAGGTGAAGTCACTTTTTTCTTAAAATGGACTCAAAATAGACACTGGTTTTCATTGGTTCGCGCTATTTGACGTACTATACCATCAATAAAACCAAAGCAGTTTGTTAGAGGACATCCCTGGCTGTTATAGTTTGTGACTATTGCTCAAGGTAGGCTGAAGAAAGCAAAAATGATACCTGGATGTCAAATGAAACCATGGTTGTTATATACGCACTCGAGTACTGTGTTTGCCATCATACAAAGTTCAGCAACTGAGCGGCAAGGATAAACGTCAACAGTATGGACAGCCCCTCCAATCCATCGCAAACTGTTCATTGGAAACATTAGAATTCGAAGCTATCAAGAACTTTTAAAGCTTCGTCTACAATAGGTTTACAATAGGAATATCTTCTTTTGCCATTAAGTCAGGAGCAGCATAACCGTTAAAAATCAGGGACGACTGCAGCGTGTACAAAAATGGCGGACATTTCAAAATTTAGCGACTTAAGCGATAGCCTTGGAAAACAGCCGACTCTATGCTCTCTTTCGCGGGGAGAGCGATAAGAGTCGGCTGTTTTCCCAGGCTAGTTAGCGAGTTTTGCTGGAAGGATGAGATTCAAATACTCAGACCATTTCTTCCAGAAACTAAGAAACAACATATGTTTTGGACAATTTAGTTTAAGTTTTAGACACTGGGATAAAATTACCTTCAAACACGAGGATGGACTGCCAACAGATAGTGTTTTCGGTAAAATTCCCGCCGATTTACGCATCAGCTTGCGTATGCGCAAAACGTTGGCTGAAACTTTGACAGACGTGGTATTGGGTCCCCATGATTCATTTGGTGGTGATGTCGTAACGATGACGTCACCGGTCACGCGATTTTTAGTATTTGCCCGTATCTTCTTCATTATTCCGGCGCTGATAGGCAGCCGCCAGTCTTATAATGCAGACTTTTTTTTTATTCTATCGTCTACAGAAGTCAGATCAAATAGTGACCTTTACCGCTAACCATGTGGCTTTGATCGACCGATACCGAACCAGTAGAGTTGAAAGATAAGTACTGTTTAATAAACGAGCAGCAGTGTTTTATCAGGTTTAAAACTCGAGGGCGCAGCTGCGAGTTTATTAAACGGCTTCAAAAACTTATAATAGTTGCTTTATGAACCATTGAATCTTTGTATTCACAACGCCATGCAAAATATTCGAGTAATCACCGCATGCGATTACGAACATCTCAAGGGAATGACATGAAGAAATTACCATACTATGATTATTGTTTAAAGCGGCGTTTCGCAATGCTGAAAATATTGTGTGGCAAAGAACAAGCTAGGGCAAGAATAACCTGCACTTGAAGGATTTGGTGTGGTGGTTGACATCGGTAAAGTTCAAGACTTGGAAAGCGATGTGACTGACATGACGGCAGACTGACATGACGGCAGACTAAAAATATGAAGAGGATGTTTGTAAGTTTAATGTACGTTTTTATTATTTTACGGCTTGGTTTAATAATTGGAACTAAACAGTGGCTCGGTAAACAAGTAATGGTAGTTGGATAACTTCATTTTAAAAATACTTTCTGTGTACCTCGGTAGTCTGCTGATATTAGTAAATTTAGTCCAAAATTTACGCAACAACCCGCAACAATTATATTTATAATTGTTTTTATATTTTTTTGTTAATTAAATTATGAAATCCTAGTGAACTCGTGTTCTTACTCGTGGAGTTTTAGATCAGATCCTCATAGTATTTGGATCCTAGTATTTTTTGGGCTACCTGTGTTATCCTAGGGTACCCTGGCTTACTTGAAGTCGCTCGTGTTCTGCTTGTGTTCACTCGTGTTGTACTTGTACGTGTGGAGTTTTAGATCTGCACATGTCCGTTCCCATCATGCCTTATGGGAACAGTACATAGGATATTACATCTCTCCCCATGATGGACAGAAAATCTCTTGCATAAAGAAATAAACATTAACACGTTGAAAACTTATAACAGTATCCATGGTGGGCAAACAAACTAGCTTACAATGAGGAACTAGTATACATATGAAATAAATACCCAGAAATCAAAATCAAAACTAAAACTTATAACAGTGTTTGAAACGTATGGGTTCGCGTCTTTCTCGAACTAGTCTTGCCACTTTCATCGGTTCCTCGACTGTGTGTCTTTCAGCCACCGATTCGCCATGGTCGCCTGTTAGTTCTCTTGGCTGTTCCTCTCTACTTTTCCTTTCGGTACTATCAAACGCTTCCTCCATCTTTCCTTCCGTCTTGTAATCTGGAGATTGGTCTGGTATCTTCTTGAAGAATGAGGAGTTCCGTGTAACTTCCTTAGTTTCCGAGGAAACAGTTATCGTGCTGCCCTTCCGTGCAACAACTTGGTGTGAATTGGGGTCAAATGGGGCGTCGTCTTATTGCGCTTTGTATCGTACTTTAGTAGAACTGTATCCCCAACAACAGTATTGCACGGGCGTGCACGATTTCGCTCATCTGCGTAGTTTTTCATCTTCTCCTTTGCTCGTTGGTCATTTTGCTTTGCTTTCAATTCGACGTCGGGCTCCTGCCCTTCAGTACTTGCTCGTGGCAACTTTGTCTTTGGATCTCGACCAAACAATAGCTTGAATGGGGCGAAACCTGTGGAGAGGTGTGGCGTGGCTCTATACTGTCTCAAGAACTTGTAGAGCTCTTGCCTCCAATTCTTGTGCTCCACTATTGTCGCTCGGACTGCTTTCATTAAAGGCTTGTTAAATGACTCTGCCTGTGCATTGGCTCTTGGCCAGCGTGGTGTTATGCGTCTATGCTGGAATCCGCTGTGTTCTGCGAATTGTTCAAACGCATGAGAATCAAACGGACTCCCGTTGTCTGTCTTCACTACCTTGGGATATCCGAATGTTGAGAACACCTTGGCTATCACTGGTATGGTGGCATTTGCTGAGACTGATCTTAGGATTTCTACTACTGGGTACCTGAAAAACTCGTCAATGATCACCAGAAGATACTCTGAAGTGGATAGAGGGCCACAGAAATCCATACTCAAGTTTTGCCATGGCTTGTCTGGCATCTTGGACATGCTCAACGGCTCCATCTGTTTAGGACCAGAGTAAGTGGGCTGGCAGGCCAGACAATGACGGACCGCGTTTTCTACTTTCTCGTTCAACCCGGGAAACCAAATCTTGGACCGGATGAATGATTTGGTTCTGCTCATACCTTGATGTCCCTCGTGGGCTAGGGCTACAGCTTTGTCTCGCAGCGTGGCTGGCATTACTATCTTATCTCCTCGTAGTAAAATGTTATCCGGATGAATAGTTAGTTCATCACGAACACTGCTAATTTCCTTTAACTCATCACAGTTTACCTTTGGATCTTTCGTGAGCTTTATCTCAAACCATCGCCCTGTACGTGTGAGCTCCATTGCTTTCTGAATAGTCATGTCAGTATCTGTGGCTGTCTTGATCTCCTCGAGCGTCATTGCTTTGGGTACAGACATTTCAGTGATGAAATTTACATAGTGTTCTACCATCTTTTGTTCGCGTGAGGTAATCTTACGTTCTGAGTCAGACGGGTGTCTGGACATCTCACTACCCGGCTGATATTGTATGGACAACTTGTACGGTTGTAACCGCAAGCCCCATCGCTCTATGCGAAGTGGTGGCTTAGGCTTCTTCCATATTCTCTCCAACGGTTTGTGATGCGTGATAACTGTGAAGTGTTCGGCTCCTCTGACGTACATGTCGAAATACTTGCATGCCCACACAACACCTATAGCTCAGTCCTCGTTCTGTTTGGCTGTACCGCTGTTCGGTATTTGTTAAGGCTCTGCTGGCATACGCAACTACTTTCTCCTCTTGCTGCAGTATGGCGCCTAGACTAGCATCTGTAATTATCTTAATGTTCTTAGATGGATCAAAATATGCAATCACTGGGCTACCAGCAAGCTTTTCTTTCAGGGATGTAAACGCCTCGTCTTGCGCACTGGACCAAATCCACTCTGTGTTCTGGCTCGTGAGGCGTCTTAATGGCTCACTAATTGTTGCATAGTTCGGTATGAAACGTGAACTATAATTAAGCATACCTAGGAAGCTTCTAACCTCGGAGAAATTCTTTGGAGTCTCTACCCCCTTAACAGCTTCCACCTTCTTGGGGTCTGGTGAAACACCTTTTGAACTAAAGACTAACCCCAAAAAAATAATCTGATCTTTGTTGTATTCACACTTTTTATCGTTCATGGTTAGTCCTTTTTCGTGGAGCCTTTTGAAAGTCATTTCTAAAGCAGTGTCATGCTCTTCTTAATATCATCAACAATGTTCTTTGCACCCGGAATGTCCTAGATAACATTTTGGATTGTTTCCTGAAATACCTCAGATGCAGAGGATATACCGAAACTCAAACGCTTATATCTGTACAGACCCACATGTGTGCTGACGGTAGTGATGTACCTTGATTCGGGATCCAACTCTAGCTGATGGTAACCCGCATGTAAATCTAGCTTGCTAAACACCTTGGCTCCATTAAGATCAGTAATGAGCTCTTCAACTGTCGATGTCAGGTGCCTTTCTCTTTGTATTGCCTTATTTGCTTCTCGAATATCGACACAAGTCCTTCTTTGGGGGCGTGACTATCTCTCAAATGGAAGGGCGTGCGGCGATGCCTCTGTGCCACTGGTCTTACTGATTCATGAATGTGAAGCTTAACTACCGTGCCCTTAAGATTTCCTATTCCTTTCATCAGGTTAGGGTATGTTACACTAGGATCATTTACACTGTTCACGATGTTTATCAAGCTTAGCTCTGTTGCCGTCGAGTATCCGAGTAATGCACCATGATTTGCTGAGACTACAAAAAACATGTGGCACTGTATTTTCCTATTGACCTCTACCAATAATTCACACCGTCCCTGTACTTTTAGTGGAGGGCCTCCACCATATGGATGCAACCGTTTAACTCCATGTTTGCTTGATTTTGGTTTCCCAGTTTCTGGAGTGTGTTCTCATCCAGGACATTTACGGTAGCACCAGTGTCTATCATTAATTCACAGTCTATGCTGTTTATCTTTACTGCTACTTTGGATGCTTTACCGGGATGCTTTACCTCCAACTACACTGATAAAATGTTCCTTAGTGTTTATACCATAGCAATATCCCTCTTCACTTGATTCTGAGTCAGACTCTAGATCTACATACTGGTCTGCATCAACTGTGTCCTCTTCTCTTAACATTTGAACAAATTATTTCTTCTTCAACTTGAAACACACATCCTTAAAATGATTAGGTTTCTTACAGTAATTGCAGATCTTACCTAGAGCTGGGCAAACATTCTTGTGAGGGCATTCTCCGCCACAGTTCGTACAGATCTTCTGGATATCACTTGGTTGCAAATAGTGGCGCTTATCCATGGTTTGTTGTGGCGGCTTAGCTGGTTTGGCTGGTCGTGTTGTACTTTGTTTGCTCGAGCTATATTTCCCTACCGCGTTCACTGTTTCTCGTTCCATGGTGGCTGCATGTTTATCAGCTAGCTCTAGTGATCGGCCCATTTCCAGAACTTCATCTAGGGACTTGTCTGACTCACGTAAAGCTCTTTTCTGGAATCTTGTTGATTTACAATGCTGGATGACTTGCGACAGGATTTCACTGTCTGTGTTTACAAAATTACAGTTTCTCGCTAACTGTCGAAGTTCCGTCACAAATTCGTCCAAAGACTGCTCTTCCTTCTGTCTACAGCTTCTAAAGGTATAGATCTCCATCTGTACGTTTCTTTTGGGCTCAAAATATTTCGTAAGCACCTCTTTGGTTTCTTTGTATGTCTATTCACTATCGCCCTTTTCCGCTTCGTAAATATCGTACGCTCGTTCTCCAACGTAATGCAATAAAAGAGCTCGTTGTCTCTTATCATCCTTCATATTTATCCCGATGAACAGGTTTTCTAGTCTGCTTATCCATTTCTTCCATCTTGGGCCGGCATTTGTCTTGTCAGTCTCATAATCAAAAGATGGAAATATCGGTAGGTTTGCCTGCATGTTTCTAAACTTCTTGATAATCCACGAAATCTGCCAATGTGACTCTTTCCTTCAACGAAATATGTTCCTAAACTGCTTAAGTGAGTTCTTTAGCGCCTCGTCGCCATTTTTGTATTCTCGAAAGGTACTAAGAACCACCGGACTCACACACGAACTCAAAGTCCAAGATGGCTGAACCCTGTACTCCTCTGCACGTGTCCGTTCCCGTCATGCCTTATGGGCACATCACATAGGATATTACAGTTCCCAGGTTCCCATCATATTAAAATGGACTGTCAGGAGATGTTATGCATAGGGGTATAATGCAGCTCTATAAATATAGCAGGAAAAACAAAAAGGGAAAACATTAAACATTGACTTTTTTTCTGATATGTTCCAGAATTTTGGTAGTGGCAATTAAGGGAAGATACATTTAATATGGAATAGGGGGGTATGAAGATGTTGCAATTGAAACTTCAGTATTTTTTCGACCCTCCCCCCACATACCCTAAAATATTTTCAGACCCCGCCTCAACATCTTCATACCCCCTCTTTCCATATTAAATGTACCTTCCCTACTAATTTTGAAGTTAACTAAACCAAACCCATTAGGACTGGTCTATTCATCTACACAGTACTAATTCAGTAGTCTAAATTGCACAAAATAAATTGTTATTGACAAAGACATTAGTTTGGAGGGATTATCTAGAGGGGTATATACAGGGGGAGTAAACATGGAATCATGCTTTTTTTTACAAAAGCCTTTTTTATGATACTACCATCTCCTTTGATTTGCTGGTATATATACTATTTTAGAGGTTATAATTAATATTATAATAAATTATTGTAAAAATCATCACCCATCTTAATAAAGACTGTGGGTTTCCTCATGCATAGCTGAGACAATCAATCTATCTGCCAGCTTATGATTCCAGTTACTATGTTTATGTTGTATACACTATATGTGTGTTGTAATCTGTGTTCTGTTGTCTTCACTATTTTCAATTATGTCTGAAAGGGTCATGTTCCTCATACATCTGATCAACACGTAGAGCAGATGACTATCATTAAAGTGATAAGCATAGAAAGGACCCAAATGATGTTCTAATATGCTTGGTTAGTGTTTGTCTCATTCTAGTCTCCTGGAGAGTAAACTTTTTCAATAATGTCAATTTCTGTGTGGAGGAGGTTTTTTTTGGGGGGTGGGGGGGGGGGGGGGTGGGGGGGGATAAAAACAGTTGCCTGGAGCATTGCAAAGGAATTTCATAGGGCTGGAAGAACTGTTATGTTGTGATGCGTGGAGCCTGGGGGCGACCAGGAACGTTTCCTGCACCAGGTCGAGGCTGAACATGCGCTCAACCGGGGAAGCCATCTTGGATTTAGTTTTAGTTAAGTTCGCTAGTATATCGTCGAGTTACGCTAATAGATCAATATCACATTTGGCGACGAGGATCAAAACAAAGGAGAATAAACATGGAAGCGACCTGAACCGTTTGATCCAGCAGACGAGTGGATCGAATATAAGGAGCGACTTGACGAATACTTCAAGGCGAACGACATAAAGGACGCAGGTGAAACCACCCAGTCAAGTATAATGTTATCAGTGTGGGTCACCTCAACACCACAGCTCCAGTTTTAAACGAGCAGAATGTTACAAATGTGGGAAGCTAGGCCACCTGGCAAAGGCATGCAGAGGGGGGAACAAAGAAAAAGGGCTCCCCCAAACAACACTCCAAGTAAAAGAAGAAGCTGACGATGATGAGCAAACATCATATAGTATGTTCTCAACTACATCGCAGACACTACAGAAGGTTAAACCAATCAAAGTATCAATCAAGATGAACGATTGTGACATCCCCATGGAAATAGATACAGGGGCATCTGTCAGCATCATGTCAGAGGCAACCTACAAGACAGTGTGGAAGGCAATCAAGCCGCCTCTATAGAAATCACACACCGTGCTGAAGACCTATACAGGGACAAAGAATGGCGTGGTTGGCTGCATCCAGGTACAGGGAAGGGTAAATCAGAGAGAGGAAGCAGTAGCATTACCGTTAATAATTGTGGAAGGGGAAGGTTCCAGCCTACTTGGCCGTGATTGGCTGTCCAAACTGAAGTTAAATTGGCAAGAAATCAGGCAAGTAGCTACTACAGACAAGATAGATGGCCTACTCAAGAAGTATGAGGATGTATTTCAAGAGGGTCTGGGATTATTTAAGAGTCCGAGATTATTCAAGGGTCCCCCAGCAAAGATTCACTTGGACCCTGGGGCAAAACCCCAGTTTTGTAAGGCTAGGTCAGTGCCTTATTCATTGCGAGACAAGATAGATGCGCAGCTAGAATGTGAAGAGGCTGTGGGAATAATATCACCTGTCCAATTTGCAGACTGGGCTGCACCCATTGTCCCTGTCCTTAAGGGAGACAAAAATCTCTAAGAATCTGTGGAGATTTTAAGCAGATAATTAACAAGAATGTTAGACTAGACACATGCCAAATACCCAGAATCGAAGATCTGTTTGCAAAACTGTCAGGAGGGAAGAAATTTTCTAAATTAGATTTGAGCAAGGCATACACCAAATTCCTCTTGATGATGAATCCAAACAATATACAACCATAAATACACCCAGGGGGTTATTCCAATACAACCGCCTCCCCTTCGGCGTCTCCTCTGCCCCAGCGATATTTCAGCGAATAATGAAAAGTATTCTCCAAGGGATACCTCAGGTACATGTAGCTATCTACTTTGATGACATTCTGGTCACAGGCAAATCACATTGCAATTCTTGACCAGGTTCTGGGATGTCTCTCTAAGTCAGAGTTGCTACTAAATCAGAATAAGTGCACCTTCCTAGCTGACTCGATTGTCTACATGGGACACCGGATAGATTCCCAAAGGCTGCATCCCACATATGATACGGTACGCGCAAATAGGGAGGCCCCCGCCCCCACCAATGTAGGAGAATTGCGGAGCTATTTGGGGTTGGTATACTACAACAGGAAGTTTCTACCTAATTTTTCCAATACCCTCGTATCCCTCAACAAACTATTTATAGGTAAACAGGTACCATGGCAGTGGGGACAACTGCAGGAAACAGCATTTACCGAGTCCAAGAGTCTCCTCACCTCATCTCACCTCTTGACGCACTATGACCCTGATTAGGAACTGATCCTGTCATGTGATGCCTCGCCTTATGGTATCGGTGCTGTTCTTTCTCATCAAATGGAAGATGGTCAGGAAAGGCCAATTGGTTTCGTATCAAGGTCCTTCAATCCGGCAGAGAGGAAATACTCACAGCTAGACAGAGGGCCTGGCTTTAGTATTTGGAGTCATGAAATTTCATGCTTGTCTTTGGTAGACCATTTACTCTAGTAACAGACCACAAGCCACTGCTCGGGCTGTTTGATGAAAATAGAGCAGTTCCTGCAATGGCTTCTGGAGTCCAGTGATGGGCCCCTACCTTGGCAGCATACCAGTACAAAATTGTGTACAAGCCAGGAAGAGATAACTCAAATGCTGATGTGCTAAGTCGCCTGCCTCTCTCTGAAATGCCAATAGAAGTTCCAACACCGGGAGAAACAGTATTACTAATGAAACACTTTGGAAAAGTCTCTAGTAACAGCTGAGCAAATAAAAATGTGGACAGAACGAGATCCCCAGCTCTCCTTGGTACTACGTTTTGTACAAGAAGGTTGGCTAGAGGAAATAGAGGATCATCTGAAGCCATACTTTGGGCGTAAGGGTGAACTATCTGTTCAGGATGACTGTCTATTGTGGGGAAGTCGTGTCATCGTTCCTTCGAAGTGCCAGCCAATGGTAATACAAGAGTTACACGAAGCACAACCAGGCATTGCACGTATGAAGTCAATAGGCAATATTCGTATTCTCACGGACGAGCTGGAACGAACACTCTATGGAGGCTCGTGCGGGGGAATTCGCTAAAAACTATTTAGCATTAGAAAAGATTCCCCCGCATGAGCCTCCATTGAGTGCTAGTTCCAGCTCGTCCGTGAGAATACGAATATTGCCTATTGCACGAAGTTTTGTGTGGTGGCCTAACCTAGATGCCATCCTGGAGGAGAAGGTGCGATCATGTGCCACCTGCCAATTGCATCGCAAAAGTCCACCTGAGCATCCTTTGCACCCATGGGAATGGCCAGGCCAGCCCTGGTCGCGCATTCATATTGATTATGCTGGACCCTTCCTCGGTAAGATGTTTCTAGTGATTGTAGATGCGCATTCAAAGTGGTTGGAAGTACATGTCATGACCTCATCAACAAATCAGGCAACAATTGAGAAGTTGAGGCAAACCTCCGTACATGGCCTGCCTGATACCTTAGTATCAGACAATGGTAGCTGTTTCACAGCAGAGAGTTTCCAGCGTTTCCTATCACGCAATGGGATCAAGCATATTAGGACAGCTCCATACCAACCAGCATCGAATGGCCTGGCAGAGAGGGCAGTAGTGGGAGAGGGATGGAATTAGCCCTTTTTTTAAGGCGCTATGCTAATTTTTAAGGCGTATGCATTAATTATATGACGTCACAGTCTTATTGTCTTAGGTCATGCATAAATTAATTAGGGCGTACGGCCCTTTTTAAGGCGCTATGCTAATTTTTAAGGCGCTCTCATGAATAAAGTGGTGAGCTCATGAATAAAGTGGTGAGCTCATGAATAAAGTGGTGGGCTCATGAATAAAGTGCGGTAAAGTGCAGCTCTCATGAATAAAGTGGAATCTCATTAACTCAGAGGATTATCTATTATTTCTGTGAATGAGGTCATCAATCTATTCGGGCATGTTTGGCTAAAGCCTATTGTTTGAGGTCGTCTATAAAACCACGAGCGATCGGCCCTGAATACATTCGAAGTTGAATGAAAAAAGTAATAAATATCTCGCAATATCTAAACCCCTTTGTAACGTTAATAGTAAGAACAAACTACTCGTGATAGGTTCTAAACTGTCTTTATTGTTTTCCTTTACAGTTAATAACTCATAAGTATACAAAATCCGGTATGGTTTATTAGATCAACTCTGCTATTGTTCTTAGGGATTAGCGATAACTGAAGAGCCTATTGTTTTGAGGAAAACTCTTGTGATGCAAATTCTTCTCTAAAACTAAACTATAATTACCATACGAATAAAAACAAACTACTCGGAACAGGATTTTATCGATTCAAAACACGATAAGCGATACGATTTACAGTTCGTTTTCCTTAATAATATAGTCGCGGAGTTGATAACTTTCTTATTTCTCAGTTCTTGGGTTGATATAATGTACCGTGTTACAAGATTACACTGTTTCAGTAATTTTTTTTCTTGTTGACAAATGCTGCTTCACTTGGAGTTTGTCATTCCCAGGCTACACTCTATTCGTAAAGAATAAGACACGCGTTATCGTTGTTTTAGGTTATTTTCCAACCTAGACCGAAGAGATATTTACCATATCTGAAAGAACACCAAGACAGCCACCTGTCTATCGTTTAAAGGACTATCATGGATAACTTTTAGAAGGAACATTTTACGAAGCCGAGTTACAGAGAGTCGAAAAGCAAGATGATTTCTACCGGGTAGAAAAAGTCTTAAAAAAGCGAAAACGGAAAGGCAGGATTGAATACCTTGTCCAGTGGAAGGGGTATCCCGAGAGTTTTAATACTTGGGTAGATGAAAGGGATATAAAATACTTGTAATTAGATAGCTGATCGTTTTAATAAATTAATAAACCTATTTAGTCTATCTGAAATGAGCCAGGAATTAGCTGATTGGTTATACACTCGAACCACTTTAGGTTTTTGTAATGTTGCTTCCTGTAAATAATACTTGTACTCCTCTGGTGATAAGGTATGTACTTGCGATAAATGATTGGAAAGTTTCACAAAATATTTTGATCCACAATTCGGCAACGGACAATTTTTACAAACGCGTTGACTCCTGTTAATCCTTTGAAGATCAAGATAAAACTAATTCAAAAAATAAAACATTGTGAATTTTATCGTAATTTGTCAGGACAAACAGGATAAACAGGACAAAAAGGACAAATGAATAGAGACGTGTTCATTTCCATAACACATTCATTGGAAGTTTGTACATTTTAAGTAAGAATAAAATAACTGTTTACATTAAGCTTAAAAATACTATTTACGATAATATAACTATTTTACAGCACTTGGTTCTAAGTTTATATCTCTAGAGGTAAAGTGGTCAGTCTATCTGCTAACACTTTGCGCTTAGGGTAAAATAAGAAAACCCCGGCCTTACTTGTTGATAAGTATACATAGTGTTGTTGACAACACGAAAACCCTTATTGATACCCGAGCAACACATTTAGATAGTTTTCTTTATCGATCTCATTACATCTCTTATTAACTCCCTTACGACTAAACTTATCCGGAGCTCCAAAGCAATAATAGGGTTTACTACCCAACGCCCGCCGCCCGTCAACGCCCGTCAACGCCCGTCGACGCCCGTCAACGCCCGTCAACGCCCGTCGACGCCCGCCGCCCGCCAACGCCCGCCAACGCCCGCCGCCGCCTCCTCCCTCCTCCTCCTCCCTCCTCCCAACCCCAAAGCTTCCTTATGTTACAGAAAATATCTGGCCAACCGAAAGTGTAACATAAGGAAGCTTTGGGGTAGCGAGGAGGGAGGAGGAGGGAGGAGGAGGAGGCGGCGGGCGTTGGCGGGCGTTGGCGGGCGGCGGGCGTCGACGGGCGTTAACGGGCGTCGACGGGCGGCGGGCGTTGGGTAGTAAACCCTATTATTGCTTTGGAGCTCCGGATAAGTTTAGTCGTAAGGGAGTTAATAAGAGATGTAATAAGATCGATAAAGAAAACTATCTAAATGTGTTGCTCGGGTATCAATAAGGGTTTTCGTGTTGTCAACAACACTATGTATACTTATCAACAAGTAAGGCCCGGGTTTTCTTATTTTTACCCTAAGCGCAAAGTATTAGCAGATGGACTGACCACTTTACCTCTAGAGATATAAACTTAGAACCAAGTGCTGTAAAATAGTTATATTATCGTAAATAGTATTTTTAAGCTTAATGTAAACAGTTATTTTATTCTTACTTAAAATGTACAAACTTCCAATAAATGTGTTATGGAAATGAACACGTCTCTATTCATTTGTCCTTTTTGTCCTGTTTATCCTGTTTGTCCTGACAAATTACGATAAAATTCACAATGTTTTATTTTTTGAATTAGTT
This sequence comes from Actinernus sp. WN-2022, assembly GCA_030867875.1. Taxonomy (NCBI): domain Eukaryota; kingdom Metazoa; phylum Cnidaria; class Anthozoa; order Actiniaria; family Actinernidae; genus Actinernus; species Actinernus sp. WN-2022. The sequence goes on from JAOWCC010001634.1 coordinate 90,015,967, forward strand.
TTATCTTGATCTTCAAAGGATTAACAGGAGTCAACGCGTTTGTAAAAATTGTCCGTTGCCGAATTGTGGATCAAAATATTTTGTGAAACTTTCCAATCATTTATCGCAAGTACATACCTTATCACCAGAGGAGTACAAGTATTATTTACAGGAAGCAACATTACAAAAACCTAAAGTGGTTCGAGTGTATAACCAATCAGCTAATTCCTGGCTCATTTCAGATAGACTAAATAGGTTTATTAATTTATTAAAACGATCAGCTATCTAATTACAAGTATTTTATATCCCTTTCATCTACCCAAGTATTAAAACTCTCGGGATACCCCTTCCACTGGACAAGGTATTCAATCCTGCCTTTCCGTTTTCGCTTTTTTAAGACTTTTTCTACCCGGTAGAAATCATCTTGCTTTTCGACTCTCTGTAACTCGGCTTCGTAAAATGTTCCTTCTAAAAGTTATCCATGATAGTCCTTTAAACGATAGACAGGTGGCTGTCTTGGTGTTCTTTCAGATATGGTAAATATCTCTTCGGTCTAGTTTGGAAAATAACCTAAAACAACGATAACGCGTGTCTTATTCTTTACGAATAGAGTGTAGCCTGGGAATGACAAACTCCAAGTGAAGCAGCATTTGTCAACAAGAAAAAAAATTACTGAAACAGTGTAATCTTGTAACACGGTACATTATATCAACCCAAGAACTGAGAAATAAGAAAGTTATCAACTCCGCGACTATATTATTAAGGAAAACGAACTGTAAATCGTATCGCTTATCGTGTTTTGAATCGATAAAATCCTGTTCCGAGTAGTTTGTTTTTATTCGTATGGTAATTATAGTTTAGTTTTAGAGAAGAATTTGCATCACAAGAGTTTTCCTCAAAACAATAGGCTCTTCAGTTATCGCTAATCCCTAAGAACAATAGCAGAGTTGATCTAATAAACCATACCGGATTTTGTATACTTATGAGTTATTAACTGTAAAGGAAAACAATAAAGACAGTTTAGAACCTATCACGAGTAGTTTGTTCTTACTATTAACGTTACAAAGGGGTTTAGATATTGCGAGATATTTATTACTTTTTTCATTCAACTTCGAATGTATTCAGGGCCGATCGCTCGTGGTTTTATAGACGACCTCAAACAATAGGCTTTCGCCAAACATGCCCGAATAGATTGATGACCTCATTCACAGAAATAATAGATAATCCTCTGAGTTAATGAGATTCCACTTTATTCATGAGAGCTGCACTTTACCGCACTTTATTCATGAGCCCACCACTTTATTCATGAGCTCACCACTTGAAGGGGTATCCCGAGAGTTTTAATACTTGGGTAGATGAAAGGGATATAAAATACTTTTAATTAGATAGCTGATCGTTTTAATAAATTAATAAAGAAAACATATTTAGTCTATCTGAAATGAGCCATGAATTAGCTGATTGGTTATACACTCGAACCACTTTAGGTTTTTGTAATGTTGCTTCCTGTAAATAATACTTGTACTCCTCTGGTGATAAGGTATGTACTTGCGATAAATGATTGGAAAGTTTCACAAAATATTTTGATCCACAATTCGGCAACGGACAATTTTTACAAACGCGTTGACTCCTGTTAATCCTTTGAAGATCAAGATAAAACTAATTCAAAAAATAAAACATTGTGAATTTTATCGTAATTTGTCAGGACAAACAGGATAAACAGGACAAAAAGGACAAATGAATAGAGACGTGTTCATTTCCATAACACATTTATTGGAAGTTTGTACATTTTAAGTAAGAATAAAATAACTGTTAACATTAAGCTTAAAAATACTATTTACGATAATATAACTATTTTACAGCACTTGGTTCTAAGTTTATATCTCTAGAGGTAAAGTGGTCAGTCCATCACGAAAACCCTTATTGATACCCGAGCAACACATTTAGATAGTTTTCTTTATCGATCTCATTACATCTCTTATTAACTCCCTTACGACTAAACTTATCCGAAGCTCCAAAGCAATAATAGGGTTTACTACCCAACGCCCGCCGCCCGTCAACGCCCGTCAACGCCCGCCGCCGCCCGTCAACGCCCGTCGACGCTCGGGTATCAATAAGGGTTTTCGTGTTGTCAACAACACTATGTATACTTATCAACAAGTAAGGCCCGGGTTTTCTTATTTTTACCCTAAGCGCAAAGTATTAGCAGATAATTACAGATAATTACAGATAATATTTTTAAAATGAAGTTATCCAACTACCATTACTTGTTTACCGAGCCACTGTTTAGTTTAATTATTAAAACCAAACTCAAAGCCGTAAAATAATAAAAACATGCATTAAACTTACATATTTTGTGCGGGAGCCAAAAATTTAGAGTCTGCCGTCATGTCAGTCACATCGCTTTCCAAGTCTTGAACTTTATCGAGGTAAACTACGACACCAAATCCTTCAAGTGCAGGTTATTCTTGCATTGCGAAACGCCGCTTCAAACAACATAGTATGGTAATTTCTTCATGTCCTTCCCTTGAGATATTCGTAATTGCCGGCGGTGATTACTCGAATATTTTGCATGGCGTTGTGAATACAAAGGTTCAATGGTTCATTAAGTAACCATTCCCTTGAGATGTGCGACTTTCTTTCATTGCATTCTTGAAGCGTTTTTGAAGCCGTTTAAAACACTCACAGCACGTGTTTTATCAAGTCTAAAAATTCTCGGGCGTCGCCCTCGAATTTTTAAACTTGATAAAACACTGCTGTTCGTGTTTTAAACAGTACTTAAAACGATCAGCTATCTAATTACAAGTATTTTATATCCCTTTCATCTACCCAAGTATTAAAACTCTCGGGATACCCCTTCTACTGGACAAGGTATTCAATCCTGCCTTTCCGTTGACGCTTTTTTAAGACTTTTTCTACCCGGTAGAAATCATCTTGCTTTTCGACTCTCTGTAACTCGGCTTCGTAAAATGTTCCTTCTAAAAGTTATCCATGATAGTCCTTTAAACGATAGACAGGTGGCTGTCTTGGTATTCTTTCAGATATGGTAAATATCTCTTCGGTCTAGTTTGGAAAATAACCTAAAACAACGATAACGCGTGTCTTATTCTTTACGAATAGAGTGTAGCCTGGGAATGACAAACTATTTGTTCCCCCTTCTAATTGTTAGCTTATCCAAGTGAAGCAGCATTTGTCAACAAGAAAAAAAATCAACGAAACATAAATCAGTGTAATCTTGTAACACGGTACATTATATCAACCCAAGAACTGAGAAATAATAAATTTATCAACTCCGCGACGATAAGGAAAACGAACTGTAAATTGGTGTTTTTGAGATTGAATAAACTTTGTTTTGGTGGTTGTTTTTATTCGTATGGTAATTATCGGTTCAGTTTTAGAGAATAATTTGCATCACAAGAGTTTTCCTCAAAACAATAGGCCCTTGAGTTATCGCTAATCCCTAAGAACAATAGCAGAGTTGATCTAATAAACCATACCGGATTTTGTATACTTATGAGTTATTAACTGTAAAGGAAAATAATAAAGACAGTTTAGAGCCTATCACGAGTAGTTTGTTCTTACTATTTACGCTACAAAGGGTTTAGATATTGCGAGATATTTATTACTTTTTCATTCAACTTCGAATGTATTCAGGGCCGATCGCTCCTGGTTTTAGAGACGACTCCAAACAATAGGCTTTAGCCAAACATACCCGAATAGATCGATGACCTCATTCACAGAAATAATAGATAATCTTCTGAGTTAATGAGATTCCACTTTATTCATGAGACGCGCACTTTACCGCACTTTACCGCACTTTATTCATGAGCGCGCCTCACTTTATTCATGAGAGCGACCTAAAAATTAGCATAACACCCTAAAAAAGGGCGTACGCCCTAATTAATTTATGCATGACCTAAGACAATAGGACTGTGACGTCATATAATTAATGCATACGCCTTAAAAATTAGCATAGCGCCTTAAAAAAGTGCCGTACGCCCTAATTAATTTATGCATGACCTAAGACAATAAGACTGTGACGTCATATAATTAATGCATACGCCTTAAAAATTAGCATAGCGCCTTAAAAAAAGGGCTAATTCCATCCCTCTCCCACTACTGAGGGCTGTCCAGACATTGAAGAGAGGCTTAAGGGCCCATTGACAGGGAGGCTTAAATCGGCCGTTGCTAGGGAAAGTTTGAAACCTCGTAAAACCCGAAAAATTAAAGAGTGGGCAATAATTATTGTCAAGGTGACTCCTAGGGTAAAGTTTTGTAGTCTGATGACGTCATTAAGTGACGTCATGATGACGTCATCAAAATCAGAAACTTTCTAAGCTTTCCAAGGATTTTTGATCTACTTGTAATTTATGAATATTTTCCGAACCTACGAATAAAGGCGCATAAAACTGAGCATGCGTTTGCCATTACGACAAAAAAATGAAGATTTTACAACACTTTTCAGTCCAATTTTAAGCATGTTTGGCGAATGAAAAGCCATAACTTTGGCATTTAATGTCGGTTTCCAAAATCCATGCTCGATTTTTTGGAGAATGTGGTCAACAACATTTTAACGGGAAAAAGTTTGGTGTTTAGTGAAAGCGTGCCCTTATTATCCGGAAGTTAAGAAATTAACGCATGCGCAAAAGTGCCTGTTTTGTGGACGTGAAATAGTCGCAGAACTATTGTTGCAGTAAAGTCTACAATAATTGGTCGCACAGGATGTGCATTTTCTCCTATTTCCTCTGACAATGGCCAGTTTTGGGGCTTGGCTGAATACTCCAGTCTGCAATGAGCTAGCTTGATTGTCTGCAATGAGCTGTGTGTGTGGAGTACATGCCAGGAGCCCATTTCGCGGCAAACCGAAGAGCCAATAGAAATCGAGCTAAAGTTAGACCGGGATTCGACAACTTTCACTTGAAGTTGATCTCGTGGCTTTCACAGCAGTTTGTTTTCCGACATCAAAAATACTTTTTTAAGGATGAAAGCTGACCTGTATTTTAATTAGTGGCACTAAGGTTCAATCACAACTTTACCAGGAACTCGGAAGCATTATCTGGAGACAAAAGTGTGCATGTTTGTGGACGATTTGAGTTGAAAACCTGCCGGTCGAAAATCACTGGACTTCTTGAGTGGCCGTACTTTTCTTCGTGTTTTTAGAGGCCATGTTCTCGCTGGAAGCAGCCATTTCAGCTTCTATATATTTGACACCTCTAGATACTATTTACTAGATGTTCTTTCAATCTATCAACAGCGGGAAGACCTCGGCTACATCTGAGAGTCCAATACAAATTTGCTTTCCATTCATCGGCTTTCACTCATCACTGTATTGGAGGCGCCGTACGCTTGCCGTAACTTTTTTGCTCGGTACAAATTATTTCCCTTTCTCTAGGTTCAAGTACAGTTAGGCGCCTTTCGAGTCCTGAACGATTCCTTCAAAATTATCGGATTGAGTTTCTTGTCAAGTATTATTTTCTTTCACACAATAAACCAAGTTTTTCATTTTCCAGCGACAAAAGGCTTGCTTTTGAACACTTTACTTCATTCATTCATGAAAACCTTTCAGGTAAACCACGAATAAAACTTACAAACATGTATAAGTCATAGTATTAAAACTATCGGGTGGCCGGTGGACACGCATAAAACTAACCTGAGAAAACAGCCGACTGATATCGTTCAAGTCGGCTGTTTTCTCAGGCTAGCATAAACCAGAAGTCAAAATCGCATCTGCTCCTGCGAGCATAGCAACGGAATATGTCAATGGGCCCTTAAAGAAGATGAAAGATGGCACGGTGGAAACTAAAGTGTCACGATTCTTACTGAAGTACAGGATAACACCACACGCCACAACAGGTGTCTCGCCAGCGGAGATGTTAATGGGAAGAAAGATCAAAACCCACCTAGATCACCTGAGGCCAGATGTTAGAAGCCGAGTGATGACAAGGCAAGCCCAACAAAAGGAGCAGCATGATTACCACGGCTGAGAGCATTCGAGATTGGAGAAGCCATATATGCCAGAAACGCTGTGGCTGCCAGGTCACATTGCCGACAAGACTGGGCCATTATCTAATGTGTGTCGGTTAGATGACAATCGGTTAGTTAGTCGACACAAGGATCACGTACAGCTAAGAGTAGTTGATGCTGATGACAAGGGAATTTGACCCTAAAGTAGAGGCTAAAGCACCCCAATTGTATGATATGACACCCTCACCAGTGGAGATCGATAGTGGTGGGGCTCAGTCTGAATACCTACCTGATATTCCTGAAGGCCCAGTTGAGCAGACCAAGGCTAAGGAGTCAGTTGCAATACATCTGGGGTTCGCCGTTCAGGGCGTATTCGGAAGTCCCCAGAGAGACTACACTTGGAGGGAGGAATGTTATGTTGTGATGCGTGGAGCCTGGGGGCGACCAGGAACGTTTCCTGCACCAGGTCGAGGCTGAACATGTGCTCAACTGGGGAAGCCATCGGCTTGGATTTCATTTTAGTTCAGTTCCCTAGTATATCGTTGAGTTAGGCTAATATATCAATATATCACAAAACCCCACTCTGCGTCCATTTGCGAGCCTAGCTTAGAAAGATGGAAAATGTTGTTGGAACAGGTGAAAAACCTATGATTAGGGATTCTATGAATGGCTAGGGATGCTATGGAATTCAGCTATGGAATTCACTTTATTAATACATAAAACAGTAATCATGAGATGAGATGACGTTGAAAAATCAGGTTATCAGTGACCTATTTCAGTCTTCATCAACACAAAGTTTTTAATAAAATCAAGTGTCTAATCATGATGAAAAGGGTGGAATTACCAACCAAAAGTACATTGCAATCGTGTAGACAATATAAGCGTACTAAAATCATGATATTTACATCTGAGTCCGGTTGTTCAAAGGGTGGATAACGCTATCCATCGGATAAATCCTTATCCAGTGGATAAGTAGTAACCAAACTAGCATATTTTATCCACTGGATAAGGATTTATCCAGTGGGTATAGAGCGTTAACCACCCTTTGAACAACTGCACCCAGGACGAACATGTTTACTGTAATAGCAAACAGATATCCAATATTGTTGATGGTTATAAACGAAATGTCTAACATTTTACTACCACATTTTTTTGTTTAATTGACATAAATAAATTATGAATTAAACTGAAGTCAAATGACTACCACTATCGAATTCACTCCAGTGGATAATTATTAACCAAACTAGGATTTATCCAGTGGGTAGTATTATCCACCCTTTGAACAACTGGACCCAGGACAAAAATGTTTACTGTAATAACAATTTAGACATAAGCAATCACTACCCCGTCACCAGCACTCATCAGTCAAAGATACGCCTCATCAACAACAATACCTCGTATTTATCTGAAATGTGGTCGACTGTATAACAGATTGTTTGGCATTTTTCTACACAAGTAGTACCTCGGGGTGAAGGACGCTATCAATTCCAAACCTGACCACCCCAACCCCCGGGTATTTGTGGGGCATTAGATATTTTGAATCAGAGCATTGCAAATGCCCCACCGTGGGATCAGCTAAGCTATGCAACTGCCCCACCGTGGGGCTTTGGAATGAGTCCAAATCTCTTATAAAATCTCTTTGAACAATTACCCACTCCACCAACTTTTCTTTGTTGGCAAATGCCCCACCCTCGGGACAGAAACTCAGTCAAATGCCTCACCTACATGTATGCCCTGGGGAGAGGGCAGGTTTGGAATAGATAGATAATTTGATATAATTTGATTGCTTACCCCAGCCGAATCCTATAATTATTTTCTGCTGTGGTTAAAAAAGTATTTGCCCTTCTAATAGCAAACTCTAAGGCCTGTTAAAACAGTTTTCCGTCATTTTTCTTTTGAAGTTTTGAGCATGCGCTATGTAGACCATGGAACCACAATTCTGGTTATGCCATGTGGAGTTCCTCAGGCCTTTCCATTGCGTGACGCATGTGCAGTAAGTAATAAGATAAGGGTCTGGGGTCGAGAATGCTCTCAGCCACGCTATGTGAAAGCGATCAAAGCAAAAGTGCTCAAAGCTAAAGTGTTCAAAGGGAAAGTGGCTAAAGCCAAACTCAATATTTAGTAAAACTGTTCACAGCCGAACAGGTAAAATCAATAAAGTCAAAGTTCTCGAAGAGAAGCACAAGGCGGAAATCAGTTAATGCAATTTAACATCTTACTTCTTGTAATTTAACTTCTCATGGCCGCTCGCGTCCACCGTAGAATTCGGTATCAACACTTCTCCCCGAAATTGCATTTCAATGTCGTATGTCCTCTTTCGAGTGTGTTCTGAGATGTTTAGTAAGAGTACCATACTCCCTAAAACACTTTCCACACTGCTTACAGTTATAGGGCTTCTCTCCAGAGTGTATACCGACATGTTGATTTAGGTTACTTGACCGCGTAAAGCATTTCCCACACTGCTTACAGTTATATTGCTTCTTTTTCCTGTGTATTAGAGCGTGTTTAGATAGGTCACTTGGTTGTAAAAAGCACTTTTCACATTGGTTACATTCATATGGCTTCTCTCCAGAGTGCATTCGAAGATGTATACGTAGGCTATTAGAATGGTTGTAGCTCTTCCCACAGTACTTACAGTTATATCGGTTCTCTTCTGTGTGCATGCGAATATGTTGCGTTAGGCTAGTACAATGCGTGAAGCACTTTCCACACTGTATACATTTATGTGGCTTCTCTTCGGGGTGTATTCGAACATGGATCGCTAGGCTAGTAGGAAAACTGAAGCGCTTTCCACACTGGTTACAGTTATATGTCTTCTCTCCAGGCTGTATTCCAATATGATCCGTAGGTTCAATCTGAGTTTGAACAGGGTATTTGTACTCAGGGAATGGTGTCATATTTTTCTCAAGATTAGCCAGTGACTCTGATTGTGGAAGTTTGTCGGTAGCATAGCATGAACCTTTCTGGATAGGAGCATAGGCCAGTGCTTTGTTAGACATGTCCTATAGCAACAAACATAAATTATGATTAACTGAGATTTTTTTAATGACATGGTACAACTATTCTACAGGTATAATGTAATATTAAGCCGGAATTAGTTTCTACCAATCAAAATTCTAAGTGAAAACTTTACTATAGGCAGCATGGAGTTAGTGTGTGATGTAGTAGTGGTTTTAGAAAGATCGAAAAATAGCATTTACAAACAGATTTTGTTAATAACACGACCGAAGTGCGTTTAAATTTAGGACGTTTGTTTTCATGCAGTACAGCATTCCTGCATGCAAAAGGCTGATTATCGGCAATTCGAAAACATAGTAACTTCGTTTTTGAAACCCTCCGGCTTCCAGGACGCGTAAAGCCTACAATGTAAATGCGAAAGTACTCAATACAACTGATACAACTCTGTTGAAGCCTGCGAGACCAAACCTGTCCAGCAAAAAAATGTGCTGGGGGTGGGGAATTGGGCAAGAAAGTCAAAGATAGCGAATTTCGGCTCTACCTCGGTGTAACAACCTCACAGACTGCGTCACAAAACTCCCTTTGTTAACTATGAATAATTTGGGACTTAGAATATTTCCCGAGTACCCGAAGCGGCCTCTACTTGAAAAAAAATTACACTGCGCTCAGCGTAGGAATCGAACCCTAACCCAACCCTAACCGTAAACGGAACGAGTGAATTCGAGTGAATTCGCTTGGTGGCAATCGTTTTTTTCACGTATTTATATCCACTAATGATGAGTAGCTGCATAAATTATAGCATTTAATACACTATAATTGTAATACGACTACTCACCGAGCACGCAAGGGCATGGTCTCTAGGGAATGGTTTTTACACCGAGGTAAAGTGCAAATTTCACACGAGTGTTTAAATGAGGTTTGCACATGACCAATGACTACTTCTTAGACAGTCATCCAGCCATATGACAACCCATCTCAGTTAGTGTATATGTTACAGGTCAAATTTTGTTTCAGGTCAAATTTATTTTAACCTAGGTCATTTGTTTTAACCTAGGTCATTTTTTTTCAACCTAGGTCATTTTTTTTCAACCTAGGTCAAATTGAATCAACTTAGGTCAAATCAAACTCAACCTTTCAAAATTCCTAAACAAGTATGACTTTTTCATAGTTCCTTGTGTTTAGGTTGAGGATGGCATTGCAGTAATTTAAGAAGATATCAAGTTCTACTGTCAGAAATATTTGGTAATAAAAATACATGTAACTTACCTTGTCTGTGTTGTTCATTTCTTTAGTGGTTTGGTTTGGCTTACCCAGGAACTTATGTTTACTGATGGTTAGGGTATTTTTAAAATGTAGGGTTAGGATTTGTATTTGTTCTCATGCAGGACTATTGAAGAAGGATTACAGTCTCTGTTATTTAGTGACTAGCTCTAATTAAACACCCTAAACTAGCACGCACCCGTTGTTGACGGTTAGGGTGTTTTTAAATGTAGGGTTAGGATTTGGATTAGTTCTCATGCAGGACCATTGAAGAAGATTACAGTCTCTCTTATTTAGTGACTAGCTCTAAACACCCATTGTTGACGGTTAGGGTGTTTTTAAATGTAGGGTTAGGATTTGGATTAGTTCTCATGCAGGACCATTGAAGAAGATTACAGTCTCTGTTATTAAGTGACTAGCTCTAAACACCCTAAATTATAGAGCACCCGTTGTGGACGGTTAGGGTGTTTTTAAATGTAGGGGTAGGGTTTGTATCAGTTCACAGGACAATTAAAGCATATAGTGCTTGCGTAGGGTATTCTGCAGTTGCCCCAATAGTTTTGTTACTTTGACTTTATTGTACTTAATGAAAAATAAGTCTTGTGCTGGAAAAAAAATCGTGTAGTAGGTGTACAGTTCACTCATGTTTTTGTTCACGTAATTATTGACAATTTTTTTTATATTGCGGAAATCTGTAAGACCACTTACTTCCACTGAACATTATCAATGTTATTTAGGGACATTATGGTGCTTTAACCGGTGAACTGTTTCTTTACTATACTAGTATTATGCTTGTAATCATTTTTTTGATGGTCATGAGAACGGCACAATGCAACAAAACTGACACCGTGGCAGTACATAACGTTTTGAGTACCTGCATGCCTGAGACAGATTTCATTCACGACCATTTTTGGAACTTTTTCTTGTCCTTCATGTAGTATATCCCTTTTCTCCAGCCACTCTCACTTGAAAACTGTGGTAAATTCTCTATTATAGTGCAGGTGTATGTAGAGTTGTTCTATGAATGATTTTGGGGTCGAAAATGGTTAAGGTTTTTTTTAAATTGCCTTTTTGGTGGGTTATGTTTATAGAAGGTTGTATGGAAATTTGAGAAAATTAGTTATTAATGACCCAAATGGGCGGTATTCTATAGTTGCTCCCAGTTTGAAAATCATTCCTTTTTGCATTTTTTTGTTTCACGGTGTTTGGACGGGAATTTATCACATATTATGCGACATGCTTTAAGATACACTCGTGACAGTCTGCTCTGCGATCAACACTGACTATAAAGACAACAGCTTGTAAATGTAAGTAGCCGCTAATCTGAACATGATAACCTTTATACCAATTGACTGTCGTTGTGTTGTTATTTATTGTTATTAACCTCTCGAAAGTATAGTAGAAATGACCCGATTTCTCAGTTCTCTGACTGACAGGGGCCTTTTAAAATATTATAATTTATATGCATGCACATGTATTTAAATGTTTATAAATTCGGAAACGAAAATCTAGCATGCAGTGAGTGAGTATAAACTGAGTAAGTAATCTGAAATGAATTTTTTTTTCAAACGAACGATAAATGACTCTGATGTGGAAATCGCATATTTATCTGTGGCGTGTTATTGACACTGGTAAAAACCAATCTTTCCTAAACACAAGACAGTTAGCACCTAACACAATTATTGACTTTTTATTTTGTTCTATTTCCCGGGTCTATTTACATCTGGCCTGTACCTCTTTGTATTTGATTATTATCTCTGCATGGGTTCAGGCATTCTACAGTGTATTATTTTAATGTTTTTTTTTTAGAACAGACATAATGATATTATGTATAGAGTATTATGGCTCTATCATTTCCACTCAGGGCCTCTTGTTACACCAGTATTAACGTTGATTGGGCTAATGTTTGTGCAACCGGCACAGGTGACCATAGCCTGTGAAAGCAGCCGCATCTCTGTCAGTGCTCCGCATTTCTTTGGGGGAGTCGGTCGGAGCGAGCACAAAAGGTGTCCACGATTTTCCAGCGTTTGGGGCTTGCCGTTTTCATGCTCTACGTAAAGGTGTGTTTGAAAGTGGGAACTCTTCATTTGTCTTACTCATTTATTTAGTAGTCTGGGGAAACTTAAATAAAATCCCTTATATATCAGTTATGGATATTATATGTTGCTAAATCTAATAGTATGGTCTAATTTATTTTAACATAAATTAATTAGAATTGGAATTCTAACCTGGATGATGTTCTTCAGCGTGCTGAATACTCAAACAGATAGCCATTCCAGCACACTATATTCCTTTATAAGAAACAGGAGCGACTGCAGAATACCCTGCCACTTCAGGAATTGAATGTACAAGTTTATCAAGAATTCATTTTCCATAGTTGCATAAAATTACTGTTCACAATTGTTGTTTTTTGTCTCGGTCCTTTCAACCACCGTAGTAGCTTGGAGTGTAGTGGATAATATATAGTTCCGGCTCGTAACACATACCGTTCATTTTCCATCTTCTCCTTGCAAGTAGTTCTAAGTTACTAGGAAATATGCTAGGGGATAAGGGAATAAGTCGAGGGAAAATACATTAAAATGGGTAATATATATTAAATCATTGTAAAAACGATATATATGATATATATGTTAAAGCATTGATAACATGCAAATGGTTATATATTCCACCGCAAAGAACAAAGAAACTGAGGTGTGATGTGAAAATTGGAGACATGACTCTCCCGAAAGAACTTATAAAACAGAGCCATGTGGAAAATAAGATAATGGCTGAATCTGCTTAAAGTAAATATAAAAGTTATAGATATCAAGCTCAAGATTAATGTTATAAGCTTTACAAAACTATTTTACGCAGATCTCACACCGTCCTTTTGTGCATTAAAAAGAACTTTAAATGACCCAGGTACTACATAGCAAAAAATATAAAAACAACGATAAATTTTAGCCACATTAAAGCTGTACTAAATTGTAGCTTTCATGTGATATCGTCGATTGTGTATAACATTACTGTATATCTAACCAGAGGCGGGTTGCAGCGATTACGAATTGTAATACGGCATGCGATGCGCAACTTTCACTAAACATTGTTATCGAATATTCACAATTATATAAATAGTAAATTTCGTAGAAATTACCGTTTAAAATGACCTCCATTTCTTAATTGAAGCTATGTGAATACCCATGTGAGGTTTGCAGATGAAAATATTTCGGATACACACAAACTATAATATGATCTAACAAAACCTAGGCTTCACGACATGTAAGTGAACTCGCATTTCAATAGAACGTAGTTGTTACGCAGTTTTTACTGTGTTGTAACTAATATAGTAATCCACAAATTACTGATTTGTAACAGGGCGGTTTTAGTAAGCCAATAAGTACTGCGTTGTAACAGCACTATTTGTAAGCCAGCAATTACGTTTTTTTGTAACGCACTCTGTTGTAAGCCGATAAGTACTGCATTGTAACAGTACTATTTGTAAGCCAGCAACTACGTTTTTGTAAGGTACTGTAGTTGTAAGCCAATAAGTACTGTGTTGTGAGTTATCAACTGTATTGCACTAACGACGTAAGAATATATTATGTGTAAAGCAGTAATTAGAGGCTCCATTGCATGGCTCGACGTTTGATGCAGGTGGCTTTTTATAACTCACCTGACATGAATCAATTACAACGTTCACATCGCATATCTATTGATTATTTAATGACTAAACTGACACTTTAGCTGAACGTGCTTGATTTTCAAATAAATGCACGCTCGATCATTTCTTTTCACGTAAATTAATTTTTATATTGTAAAACAAACAGAAGATGGTTATCCTGTCTCGCATTAATTCCGCTCTAGACACCAGTCTCCCTCTTTGTTTTCTTTATTTGAGTGAAGCGAGAAACAACTAACCGAAGCGGGAAAACAAATTAAAGGACTTTGAGAAAGTCTAATTCCGCTCATGCATCCGCATTTTTTCAAGACATCGAGCGTGCATGATTTTGTTTTATGCTATATATACGATAGTACGCGCGATCTGATTGGCTAAAATCCATGTTTTATCAGAGTATATAACATGGTTATCCGTGTTTTATTGTTTTCAACTGGTGGTTTCCTTTCATCGCGCGCGTAAATCTATATTATAAAATAGATAAAGAAGCCTTAAATCCATGTTTATACTATCATAAAACACTCTGGTCATTTGAAAACACTCGAGAAATGCTGAAAGCACGCGCCTTCTGCTTGTGCTTTAACATTTCTCTCATGTTTTCAAATGCCCATCGTGTTTTATGATAATATAAAGCATGGCTAAGGCTTCTTTATTTGTTAAATAGAAGACGGAGAACGGCCTTCCATTTGTTAAATGTGTGTATTTGATGAAATGAACGATCAACAGATTACATCAGATAATCGCTTTGACCGTTTTATTGTATATCATTACAAAAACACATGGGCGTTCGCTTACATGCATTAATGAAAAACAAATCCAGGCAATGTGAACGCAGTCTGTAATTGGCAGCAAAATCGTTTCGCACATGTCAGTCTCAGTCCTTCAATGACAAACCTTGGCGCGCCAGGTTGAGCACATTTTCTTAAGTTAGCGAAGTTTTGGAAGACAGTCCTTTCAGGAAAGCGCAGTGAATTATGCAGTGCTTTGACCAATTAAGGTATTAGGTTATACCAGAAGTCAATAAGCAGAATTCTCTATAAGCAATGAAATGCGGCCCATCAGTTTACGGTATAATCCCTTTTTTGAACAGCGCTTAAACTACTTTCGATGTGGAAAACAATGGCAGCCATGTTTCTTTTATGCACACAATTAGTTCTCTTATTAGAACAAAGGCGTTCATGTTTTGGACCAATCAGAATTGCTGGTGCACTTAGATGCAATACTTAGCGATAATTGTTTTCTAAAAATAGTTTATACCTTAAGCTGATGGGCCAAGACCCAGTATGAGATATTGATATTTCTGGACTTCTGGTTATAACTGATTACAGGAAGGAGTCAACACAGGCATATACGCCCAACGTTTCACCGTTTGATTTTTAAGTAGGCATGCGTATCAGACTATCGTCTCACTTTTACAACAATATATATAAACATTTTCTTTCTTTCGTAACAAGAAAAGCTCATCACACGTGATTAGTCTATTTTCAATAATGCAGTAGTAATCAGAACTGCATGAGATATATCTTCACACAAAAAACTTCTATTGCAACCTTATAGTAATAATTGTTACAATGATGTGTTCTAAGGCAACATGTTTTACTGGCTAAAATTAAGATTTTGAAATCTTTTTGCATGGACAGATTGGATGTGTTGACTTTGACTATAAATGCATTGTCCAGGAGGCGTCGTGACACAGCGGTTATAACGCGGACTCGCAATCCAGGGATACTGAGTTCGATATCCAGTGCATTCGAACTGTGTTGTATTGGCACTGTTTGTAAGCCACTAATCACTGTGCTATTATAGAGTATTCAACTGTGTTGTTAAAGAGATCAGTAAAAACTGTAAACCAGTAATTACTATGCCGTTAAAAATTCAACTGTGTTGTAATGAGACTGCTTGTAAACCACTAATCACTAATCAGTTGTAAGTCAGTAATTACTGTGCTGTTAAAGAGATCAGTTGTAAGCCAGTAATTACTGTGCTGCTAAAGAGATCAGATATAAGCCAATAATTACTGTGCTGTTAAAGAGATCAGTTGTAACCCAGTGATTACCGTGTTGTAATGATGCTGAGTTTAAAAATAAATTACTGCGTTGTAACTGCGCTGAGTTATTAAGCCAGGTACATTTATAAAGTGTTGGCATTTTTAGCCAGTCAGTACTAATACAGCCTTTATTATAAGTATAGTTTATATGAAAACGGTTGTCCGCTTGTTAGTTGCAGTTGCATAGTTACGTTTGTAAACATACAAAACTCCGCAACCGATGTAATATTGAGGTTTATTTTAGGCGCCTAGTAAAGCATGCTGTGTTTGGTCACGTCCTCTCCGCTGCTCGATTCAGGTATCTTCTAAAATTCGAAACCTAAACTACATGTAGCTTATATGGTCAGTATATAAACGTTATATCAGCTTATATGTAGTTGGTGTTATTCCATACATGCATGCATGTGTAGGCATCCATTATGCACGGTTTCGCCATAGTCTGGCACAACACAAACGTTGGAACCTTGGCTACAAATAACTGGTTTATACTAGCGTATTCACGGTGCTGTTCAGTGTAATTCGATGAAGCTCAATGTCTGATTTAATGTACATAAAAGTGAACTAAAAGTATCGCTGCTCAGTACGTACTCGATCGATAGTCGCGTGGTCTTCTGAGAAGAAACCACAGGCGGCCCACATACATGTTAATTATATACGTTTGAGAGAGGCTGGGTCCTAGTAAATTGGTCTTACAAGAGTGCAGTACATTCTGGAAACAACTGGTTACAATGCAGAGTAGTTACTGGGTTACAACGTGCGGAACGGGTGGTTTGAGAGAGGCTGGGTCCTAGTAAATTGGTCTTACAAGAGTGCAGTACATTCTGGAAACAACTGGTTACAATGCAGAGTAGTTACTGGGTTACAACGTGCGGAACGGGTGGGATTTCCAACGCAAGTTTCTGTGGCGCAGTTGTTATAGCCTGAATTTCAGCCGTCTCCTCTGGGTTCGTTCGAGGAGACGGCTGAAATTCAGGCTACAGTTGTTAAAGCTCTGGTCTTCCAAGGCATTCTTCCAAGCGAAGGATAAATATGCAGGTTCGAGTCCCACTACCGGCGAACGAAAAAGTGAAATAAAAGTAAGTAGTAATTGAGGTGTCATTAATGAGTGATTTACTAAGTTGGTTGTGGGGGTTAGAGAAGGGAAAAGCGGTTAGGGAGGGAGAATGGTGAGTACCGTTGAGGGAGGGGAGGGTGGTCAAAATATTTTGCAGGGGGAGGGGTGGGCGTAATTTGTTTTTCTTTTTAAATCCCCCCCCCCAAAAAAAAAAAAAACTAAACCCCCTTTTTTTTATGAATCCCAAAAAATAAAATAAAAACTTTTTAGAATGATTGATAGGTACCTTAAAAATTACCTAGGTTGAAAAACAAATGACCTAGGTTGAAAATAAATGACCTAGGTTGAAGGAAAATGACCTTTGACCTGTAACATACATGTACATGCATAGACCAGGAGTTGTTCAAGTCTTTAGTTTCAACTGGGGGCCACCAATCTCTAAAATCTGGTACACGACCGGTCAAATAAACAAAGGATTTTTACAATTGCACATGAACCGTAAACTGGTTTATTTATTGAACAACCCATATCAGTTGAGAGAAGGACACCTGGTAATATTACATTTAGTTGCACTAAGTTTCAAAACAATGCAACACATCAAAGCGGTTAGGGGTGGACCATTAGAAATCCTGGGAGGGGGGTGGAAAACTTTTTGTGCTCGTTATATTTATTAGCAATGTGAGCTCTGCAAGAATTTTTTTTTAAAGGCGGCAGCTCTGCACGATTTTCTTTTCAGTGCACATTCTATAGGTACAACGCTTAAAATTAATGTTCATTATGTCTAACTTTTATGATTATCGTAAACTGAAGTATGAAAAGAAACCATTCTAATATAATTCACAAATTAAACAAAGAAAATACCAGTTTAACCTCGAGTTTAAATTAAATGAATGTGTAAATGTATATAATAGACCTAGTGATAATAAATTTAAGCCATACTGTATACATGTATATGCAACTTAAACCACAGCATTAGACTGTTCCCTAGCATATTCTTGCAAATTTGGCATTTTGGAATAACCTTTGTTTGCCTTTGACTTCAATAGGGTTTGAGGATGAAATTGTTAGCCTACGTGTAGCCGTAAAGGCTACACGTAAAGGCTACACGTAACGGCTACACGTAATGGCTACACGTAGGATAGAAATTGTCAAATTAATTTAAATTAGTACATATTTCTAGCCTGTGAATACAACCGCCTCAATTAGGCCTTTCCAGATTGTGCTCGATCGGCAACTTTTGAGCAACTTTTGGCGTTTTGATCAACTTTTTGTGTTATGAGCAACCTTGAGCAACTTTCGCCTTCAGGAGCAACATTTGGGCAACAAATGAGCTTTTTGGAGATTTTGCGCATGAAATTGCTAAACCGCTGCCCATGAATAACACCCCCAAATTAAGTGAAATAAGAATTTAGAGGTTCAATTACTTAATTTGTGTTTACATGACTAATTTTTCAAGCATTTTTCCAATTCAAGTTGCAACCATTTAGATTTTTTGAGCAACTTTTTATTTTTTTTGAGCAAACTTTAAATTTTTTGGAGCAACTTCTTGTTTTGTTTTTATTTCTTTGAGCAGCTTTTTAAGTTTTTGGCAACTTTTGAGCAATTTTGTGGCTTTTTTGGAGCAACTTTTCCATTTTTACTAGCACAATCTGGAAAGGCTTAGCCTCCATTCAGGCCAAATCAAAAATGCATACCCCAAGATTTCAGAGAAGAAATTCCATACTGACATATAATTTGTTGATTGGTGATGTCATAATTAATCTGTCAATGGCGTGACCGATCGAGCTAGCTAGCAGTATAAACCTATTGTTTGTGCTTTAGCACTAGTTATATAGCGCTTATCCAAACTGTTCTAAGCACTTATTTGAAGTTTAGAAAAAGTTATAAAAACCTACTAATCTAATAAAAGCACATAAAATAGAAAACTCTTTACTACATTGTATACTAATGACTGATAAAAATTCCTAACTTATCTAAAAAATAGACCGCAACATGTAATATAAAAACATGATAAAAATATTCAAGTGATGAGTCAGTTTGCAACTTTTACAATTTCATAAAGCTCGGTTTACAGCCTGCAGAAACAACCACCTCTATTCGGGCCAAAGCCTCAAAAGTGCAATCTCTGAGAGGCTTTGCACTTTTAGATGCCTCTCTCTGGGTATGCATATTTGCTTTGGCCTGAATAGAGGCGGCTGTTTTCGCAGGCTAACATATTTCTCACCCCTTAAAAATTAATACAAAGAAACATAAATGCAATGTGATAAGAGAAAGCCTTGTAGCATTGAGGCATGTCCTCCACAGGCCACTGATCCAGTGCCCTGCTGCCTTCTTTCTTTGAACAATGCATCAGTTCCTTTGCAAGAATTGTTCTTTTTGTGCCTTAGTGCTTGCAGGAATTTTCTTTAAGGACATTTAGCCTTGCACAATTTTTTTGGGGGGACTGCCCACCCCCCCCCCCCCCCCCCCCCCCCCCCCCCCCTCCCCCCCTCCCAGGATTTCTAATGGTCCACCCCTTATGCTAGGCAATGAAAATTACCCAGTAAAATTCAGGACTCACAGTGGCACCTGCTAATGAATAGATATATATGCCATGGCCAAGGTTCATATTCTGAACCTAATGTTTCCATGGAAATAAGATTTCTCAACAGATAACACCAGAAGCGGCTCTCTAGTCTTCATCATTTCAGGCCTTTTACAATGTATTTCTTCGGGCCTCTGGAACCAAGAGTACTCAAACAGAATTCTAATAAACAATTATTGCATTAATTTTATTTAGTACGAATGTTTAACCCAACCTGGGGGGTTAACAGCCAAATGTATTCTATTCTAACTGGTCTTCCTTGCTCCTAAAATAATATGAGTTATGGGCAAATTGGTAGTCAACCACAATGAAATACTTAGGCATTAAAACTGACTGAGATCCAATCTCCCACATTAAGAAAAACCAACACACTCAAAAGTAAAGGTGAAGTAATACGGGCAACATTTCTTGCAACTTGTCGCGTAACTTCAGTGGCGCAACAATGTTGCATTGCAGAGCGATGTTGCTTGTATTACCACCCACTCGAGCAACTTGCCATGCAACAAATTTACGTGTTGCAAGTTGCAGCAACATGTTGCAGAAAGTAGAAGTCACGAAAATTTGTTGCATGGCAAGTTGCTCGAGTGGGTGGTAATACAAGCAACATCGCTCTGCAACTTGCAACGCAACATTGTTGCGGAACAAGTTGCAAGAAATGTTGCCCGTATTACTTCACCTTAAGAGATGGCTCACTACGCAAAATTCAGTTTTTATATTAAACCCATCTATAGGGATTTGGCTAGCATCATACATTTATCTAGGCGTATGACTTTGACCATATTTACCCACCACTACAATTCAAATACAGTGCTCATATATGCACCAATGTGGCCAATAGCAGACAAGATTGGTAAATCAACAATGCACCAAAATTACACTACAGATACATGTACACAATGTACATTATTTTGTAACTATAAGGTGTGAATTAACCCTACCCAGCTATATTATCAGGGCATCTGATAGCCCGAATTTCAGCCATCTCCTCTGGTTCATTCCTCCAGAGAGAGAAGTATGAATCCAATAGCCGATAATGCCGCCCAGTGACGTCAAGGCAGATTAACAATTTAATTTATGCAAATAAAACTGTCACGGCGAAGAGTTCGTGGCCGTGGGTCACAAAAACAAAGCCATCGCTCACCTTGAGAAATTATTTAAAATTATTTAAGATTCCACAGCGGTTAACATACATGTACCTTTAGTTGATTACATACCAGTATTTAAGATCATGCCGGCCAAAATAAAACATAGCCTTACCTATATATATATATCCATCCCATTTGCTTCTCAAGTGCCTCTTTGTGAAAACCTTTTCGAAGCAACAAAACATTATATTATATTTGGAGGCAAAGTACAGTTGATCTTTGTCTTTCCGTTGATCTTTGTCTCGCAATCTGCCGTTCGAATCGACACAGCTACAAGATACATGTATTACCTATGTAAATGATGCAACAGAAAAGTAGAAAAACATGAAAGGATAATGGAGAATTTTCGAAGAAATACGAAGACTCTTATACGGGAAAGAACAGTTCTTTGAAGATACATGTACATGTAGTAGTGACATTCTTTACCACTGCGAGTGTGAACAAATAATTGATTATCAACAACCCCACGAACATGATGGGATAAAATGTACATGTTTACAGGACAGTCGGTCAGTTATTTCAACCCATTTCCAGATGTTTTCCTAACGAATTCAAGATCTTTGCCAAAGACAATCACTCCAATGAAACTCAACGATCAACAATCGCGAGTCCAAAGTAAATCCTGCCGTCTTCTCGGATGATCAGTTAATTATGATAATTATGCGAAATACCAGGTTTTCTGGTAGTAACGTCACTGGACGGCATTATCGGCTATTGGATTCAGACGTCTCTCTCGGGAGGAATGAACCGGAGGAGACGGCTGAAATTCAGGCTAGGCATCTGATAGAGTGCGAGGGAGGAATGAACCGGAGGTCAGACGGCTGAAATTCAGGCTAGGCATCTGATAGAGTGCGAGGGTGCGATTTTGCACTATTGGCCTAAAATCGCACTCTTCCTCTATTTCCGCACAATTTTCCTTAATAAGTAAAATGCATGGAGACAGCTTTCGATTTCAAGTGGAGTTATAGGCTTTTTTGACAATATTTACCTTCCAAAACAACAAAACACTGTCTTCTTCGTCTTCCAACTTGCGTATCAAAAATCAACAAGGCGTTTTTACACGTGAGAGATTGGCACTTAAGTTAATGAAAATCCATAATGGCTGCATAGGAGGCTAACCTCAGACCTACAAAACTTGGGGTGCGGCCTACATGTACATATCTATGGGTCTTTACAGTATTTTGTTTTCTTTCTATTCGATGTTAGTAATATTAGTTTAATGTGCTCTGATTGACTTTAAGAAGGCAAAAATGAGTTGTTTTCTACCCTAAAACCCACAATAAACAATTTAGAAAGAGGATAAATCTGCCTAAAAATATCGCACTATTTTCCGCACTATTGAGCTTTTTTTTTTGCACTAATTGGCAAACATTTCTGCACTATTTTTATTTTTTTCCTCACTCTATCAGATACCCTGTATTATAGCAAAATTGTACTTGCTAATGACAGACACCTTTAGATGCATTTCTGCCATCATGAGAACTGAGCTGGTCAAATACAACTGTACATGTATTACCTTACACTACCAGGCAATTGAAATCAAGATTGTTTCTACAATTTGCTATACAAATTTATACAAATCGGCATTATAATTCTGCCACTTCATCAACCTCACCTCTTCCCTTGGTTGACTCATTGGTAACAATTAAGGCTATCAAAATGTTACATGTACATATCTATTCTTTAATTGTACCTACATTGACAGGGAGATCTGGAATATGTTGCCAACTAACTTCATGAGTGGCTGTATTGTAATAGAACAGAACTTCACCACAATTATAAAAAGTAACATTCCAGTCAGACTCCATCCTTACGTAATCCTGCAAAGAAAAAAAAGGCATTTATAGTCAAAAACAAATTATTATATAATAAAGATCTACATGTAACTGAGACTGTATTGGTACAATGACTAACAAAAAGGATAGGGTTATTAAGTTGTATTAAGTTGTATTGTACATGTATAAACAATAATCATTATTACATCATTGTAGGATTACAATTTTTTATCTTTCTATAATCAATAATAATATTATTGTTGACACTGGCTGATATAATATATTATTCTTTCCATCAAATATTCTCTCTCCCATGCATGCAACTGGTGGAATCACATTACATAACCACATAACTACTTTCCACACACTTCAATGCCACAAGTAGTTTATACTTTTTAGTTGGGCTAATTAGAGGTTGATTTCCTGAGACCAGTACAAAGTCAGATGGCTACTGTGAACAGTTTGCACAGTTTTTGAGTTTGTTTGTCCAATCAAATCGCTGAATGGTGGACCACACACACACACATACAGAAGCATGAAATTTAGTAGTTAATAGATACACTGTAGTTGGTCTAAGAGAGCCGGCCCTACCAATCGATAAAAATCGATCATCGGAAACTAATCGAATTCATCGATATTAATCAAAGACAATAATAATCATTTGATTACATGTAGCATTGATTGATATCGGAAATCGATGAAAATCGATACTCACAACCAAAGCATCCTTAGTTATTATCGATTATTATCGATTGATACCTAACGCAAAACAAATGACTTTCGACACTCAGGACTGTGAAATCTGTTCCATTTGAAGCAAAGTTTACCATCGCTGATTCGCTGAAATCAGTCAACTGTATGATCACTCATGATCGCCGGCAGATTAAGTCTACATTCCAGCAGCAATCGTGTGCGATTGCCGGATCCCCGAGACGTGTTTCCATGCGCGATCATATGGAAACCAGCCTTAATAGTTAACGTTAGCTCTAAGATTATGAATGGTGCCGTAAGAGATGCATTTACAAGTCTTTAATAAAATCTGTTGAGTGATATAGCTAGAGCCTTCTCTTTTAATAGTTAATTTACAGCCCAAACAATAATTTATAAACATCGATGATAATCGATAATTGTCGTTACTCACACATTTTTACGCTATCGATTTTCATCGATTTCCGATATTAATCAATCAGTGATTGATATCGATTATTATTGATTTTTATCGATTATCAAAATTATCGATTGGTACGGCTGGGAAGAGAGTGATTACACGAGACCAGTACAAAGTCAGGAGGCTATTTTGAACAATTTGCATTGGAAAATTGTGCTCAGTATTAAAGTGTTTGGTTGATTGACAACCTAGCAACTTAATATCTGCTGACAAAATTTTACAGACAGCTTTAACCAACCAGTACGTACGTACCAACCAGTGCAAGTTGTTCACAATAGCCAAATTAGACAAGTTACATACAGTACATGTAGCTAGAGTTCAAAGCACTACACTACTGTTTTGATGAGAACATGCAATGTCATAATTTTTCTTTTGTTGTTAAGGAGAGTACTAAGCTTTAAATGTGTATTAAAGCCTTCTGTTCAGCCGCCAAAACTTCTCAGCCTCTAATTAAAGCAAAGATGTCATCCATTTCATTCGGTTTCACTATGAGTCCAGCTATTAAATCAAACCAAACCTCTAAACATTAATTTTAAGCCAAAAACTTTTATAATTTGGTACAAATTTGATCATAACGACCTACAATTTGAGAAAATGCATTATTAATGAACCAAAATTAAGTAGTGGGGTATTCTGAATCGTTCCATTTTATTTACGAAATGCTAAAGAAACAATTTTATAGCCTTTATAGGATGTAGAGTTTTTGATTTGGCGCGAATCGGCGGGAAAACAGCCTCGAGTCTTGACACACTCGCTCGGCCATACATTTTGCGACAGACAAATTCTGAAGTGTTTCGTTCTCTAGCGTTTAGAGACCGTTTTGTAAAGTATGCTATGAAACAAGGACAAAATACTTACCAAAACAGGAAAGAAACAACACTGATACCTTTTTACGGCATTGTCTGCATCAAAGGGCATCTAGTCTTTCGAGTTTTAAACCTGATAAAACACTGCACTGGCAACCACCAAACAAAATGGCGGAGGGGCATGAAAAATGGGCTTCCTGTGGTAAAAAGCATACCACAGGAGTACCGGTGCGCTTGTAGGAATGAAACGGAATAACGCGCACTGAATTTTTTTTGGGAAAACGGTAATACCTTCCATTTCGTTTGCTATCGTGTTGCTCAAGGGCCCCTGCTCTGCCAACACCGCCGGGTGCATGGATCGGCCGTCGTCTATTGAAGGAATTTTGAGAGTTTCGGCTTGTTCTACCACAGGCTACCCAAGCGTAAGGTTTTTGATTAACCGTAAATTCAGGCTAATTTTACAAGTCTTGACTGCGAATTTATAGAGTTTTTAGAAATTCGAGGAGCAAGCGGCCATAGAAAACCATTGAACTATCACAAACATGCCACGGAAAGAACCCGTTAGCGCGGTCAAGCCTGGGCGCTAAGAAAATGTAATTTATAGCATTATGGGTAATGCTTCTAGCATGCGCGAAAAGTAGTCATTCTAGGCCAGTCAACTCCACGTTTGTTTCGAATTTAGTTCGACATAATTTTCCCTTCATCCGTATGTCGTCCATTTCTATAGAAGTAGCAGAATTTATTGAATTTAACCACAGGCAGCCCAAGCTAATGATTTTTACAAGGAATGTATGGGAATTTTTAGAAAAAATCTAAAACTGTACTAAAATGATCAATAAAGTCATAAAACCTTACATGTGTGTTGTGAAGCTGTTCCTATTCGTCACTGATATGTTTATTCCTGGTTTGAGGCACTTCTGGGCTTTTGTTTCCCTCCGCTATATAAATATTGAGAAGGCAGGAAACACGAGACGCCATTAGTCCACGTGGCGACTCTTCGAAGCCTCGTAATTCTTCGAAAATCCAAACTTTCAGCATTTTACCTCCAGAAACCCTTTCTTACATTCCTCTAGCACTCATTTAATTGATCCATCGCTTATTTCCTCGCTATGTAAGTACTCAAATTCGACGGTTTCTGCAGCCAACCTAACATGTAACGATCCGGGGTACCGTCACCTTAGCCTTTTTTTCATGGGCTGCCTGTGCTAGTTGAACCACAGGCAGCCTGTGGTTGAACATGGCTTTTCTTCGGAAGCAGTGACGAACGAGAGCCGAAGGAATCCACTGACACCTCCGTGTTTTTTCTAGGAGATTCGGAGAACGAAGTCATTGTGCTCAATCGACCAATCGCTGAACGGTGAAATCTGCAGGGCAGACCCACGAACTTTTCAGCAAACAATAGGTGAAGTAAATGTCAAATAGAAATGTAGTCGATTTCTTGATTTAGTTTTCTTCAAAAGCTGGTCAAATGTAAAATAACCAAAAACGGAACTGACTAAGGTAAGTTGTACAAAAATTTGTTATAGACGATTCTGTTGAACTGACTATAATATGGGCCGCGTCAGGCAAAAAGGGCCCGGACGACATAATATGTATATAATTTTTTAAATTGTACCATGCTTTTTATTCTTTACATGCGATTACAATATGCATCGCGAGCGCCACATTGTGCTACTAACAAGTAGTGTTGATTTCATGAAATTGACAGGTGAAATCGAAGACGAAATTTACAACATTTTTACACAAGGGTGTGATCACAATTTTAGCAGCCGCAAATGATTGCCTATCATCATACGATTGTTTTAAGGTGTAACTTGTACTATTGCTAAAACCATATTATGAGCTACGGGGAGCAGAATGACTGCAGAAAAGACATTTTTTGACCAAAAAGTGATCATCTTGTTCATCTTATTTATTTTTTACTCTTTAATGCCAGCAGGTATAAATAAATGTCATACATCAAAATCATCCCCTTTGACAGGATTCCTAATTTTTGTGGTCATATTTGTAATCGGGCCCTTGCATCAAAATCACGTAAATTTCACCCCTGATTTTTGTTGTCAATTTCTTGAAACTGACATTTATTGTTAGGAATGAAATGTAGCGCTCCTCGTCAATAATACAGTACGATCTTCAACCTGTTATTAGGAACACCATTGCAGGAATTATTTAACTTGAATGTCGTCCGGGCCCTTTTTGCCTGACGCGGCCCATATGAGAGTGAAAAAAATACGTCCGTGTAGCGGCTAGAATATAGTGTGTCCAATAGGTCAGGGAGAACTCGTATTAACCCTTATCTTTCCTGGAACCTAACAGATGAGCAAAGAGCCGAGTTAGAACTGTCGAAGCAGGACATATTGGAGACTTTAAGCAACCAGCCGACGGCGCGCAATGACGACGGGACGCAGAAAAGCCACGTCTGCCTGTGGTTCAACTAGCACAGGCAGTCCATGAAAAAAGGCTAAGGTGACGGTACCCCGGATCGTTACATGCTAGGTTGCCTGCAGAAACCGTCGAATTTGAGTACTTACAAAGCGAGGAAATAAGCGATGGATTGATTAAATGAGTGCTAGAGGAATGTAAGAAAGGGTTTCTGGAGGTAAAATGCTGAAAGTTTGGATTTTCGAAGAATTACGAGGCTTCGAAGAGTCGCCACGTGGACTAATGGCGCCTCGTGTTTCCTGCCTTCTCAATATTTATATAGGGGAGGAAAAAAAAGCCCAGAAGTGCCTCAAACCAGAAATAAACACATCAGTGATGAAGAGGAACAACTTCACAACACACAGGTAAGGTTTTATGACTTTATTGATCATTTTAGTACAGTTTTAGATTTTTTCTAAAAATTCCCATACATTCCTTGTAAAAATCATTAGCTTGGGGTGCCTGTGATTTAACTAGTGTATCTCAAAGGAGAGCCTGGAGATAAGTTCTACGTTAAACTCCAGATCAAGGACACTTTACAAGACGCCAGCAATCATATTGATTGAAGCTAAAACTTTTACCACAATTAAAGCTAAAGAATTCCAAGCCGAAGGGCCGTCTCTTTGGAAGAAAGGCAAAAACTCGTGCTTTTAAAGTTTTAGCAGAGAAGTCGGAATTCGGTTTGGAGACGGCCAACGAATACCAATAGCATATCAAAGCTTGCCACTCACGAGCAGTACGCCAAACGGATTCCGAGAGCAGAAGAAAGGACAGAGAAACATTCTAAAGCTAAAAGCGCTAAGAAGTCAAAGAAGATTATTTATCCCGGCGTCAGTTCCCGCTACAGTAATCCTGCAACGTCGTCCACCAAGCAAGCCTTTGCCCCAGAATTGCTACCTTGTGTCAGACCAGTTAATACTACAGACCCAAGATCTGGCTATTTGTTTCGCCTGCGGCAGGTTTGTGCGTATAAATTATAATCAACATTTATATTGCTTACGAATTTGATGATCAAGCGCTTACGTGTAGTAGAAGTTTTTCAAAGACCGCCGATTTTTAATCCTTTTCCAGTCTTCTCCTAGATCTAAGGAACATTACCTCATACATTTAAAACAGAAATTCAAGTGTGAGAGCTTATTAAATTATTTTGAAAAAATGCACACATAAGAGTTTTTCCTTTCGAATTTCAACCTGTAGTGCGCGTGCATTACCTTGACATTTTACCGAACACGTAGTTTTCTTGACTTTCTTGGTATTTTCCTGGTTATCGATTATAATTATTTTTTATTATATGTGTTATCGATTCGCAAGTAAAAATGAACAGTGTATTATGCCTAAAATATCAAGGCCGTGTGTAAGCCATGTATATATGTTATCATACATTAATTAATTAGTGTATTACATCATGTATGCCATCATATATTGATCAGTGTATTAGTCCATGCGTGTGCCAACATGTGTGTATTAGGTCGTGTGTATCATCATTAATGTATTAGACAGTGTGCGCCATCATATCAGGGTATCAAGGCGCCATCGTACGTCAGTGTATTGTGCCGTGTGTGCGTTCGTACGTCAGTGTATTGCGCCGTGTGTCATTGTTTACCTCGGTGTTTTGTGCCGTGTGTACAATCATACATCGGTCTATTAGGTAGTGTGCGCCTAACTCGACAACTGTCGTCAAAATTCTATGGACCTCCACGCCGGGCACGAATAACCGTAAAAACGGCGGGGTTGAGTGTAACATAAAACGTAAAAGTGACGCCATTTCCTTACTTCTACTCTAAATTTGACGAAATGTTGGCAGGTTGGTAACGACTACATTTTTCGGGACACTTATTTCTGTATTGTGACGTTTTGTGACGTCATAAGGGATGCCTCCTTTTTTGGTGAAAATTAACCTTTAAAACACGTTTCAAAAATATTACGTCATCAGAAAGCTTTTATGAAATATATTAATTTGCCGAAAATTTGAACTTTCTACGATAACAATATTCAAAGTTATGGACGATTTACTGTTTTTATGACGTCATTATTAGTGACGTCATACTTCAAGCTTAAATCAGATTGTCGACTATAAAAACATCATTAGAGAGCTAGCGAGAATACTATGACTTGTGAGTGTTAGCCAAATGCATTACATTGATAAAATTCCAAAAACATTGAACTGGCTATTTTCTGAGGGTACACAAATATATGTATGACGTCATAATGACGTATACGAAAAATGGGGCTTCAATTCTAAGCTGTTATACTCAAAAAATCAAAATTCTAAAAAGAACACGTTGTTACTACTAAAGAGCTCTATTATTGTGCAAAATATGATGCACCAGTATTTCGAACTGTAAAAGTTAAAACAAGCGACATTTTCATAAATGGTTTTATGCTGTTTATTTCCCGCCAATTTTTGGCGGAAAATTACCAAAATTCAAACTTTAATAACTTTCGTTTGGTTCAAGCTATCGATAACGGGTTTTCGATTATTTCATTCTCATGAACAAGAGATTTTAAAAAGATATAATAAAACGTTTTTAGAGGTAATAAAAATTTATAAGAAACCTATTAGAAAAGGATATATGACGTCATTGTGACGTCATAACGATGGCTATATTAGCTTAACTTATCAGACTATGTTTTGTTTACACTCCTTTATACACCTACCAAAATTCATTCTTCTATGTCGAAAACTTTTAAATATATATAAAACCCGCCGTTTTTACGATCATTTGTGCCCGGCGTGCTCTATGAAACTTTATATAAATGGAAATATTGCCTAGTTTAAGAAAGCCCTAAAATCGATTCAGCATTGAAAGCTGAGACTTATTCATTAATCAAACATCCACAAAGGTAGAACTTGGAAGAGAACTTGATGCAGGACGTTATTTAATTATTCAGCGCGTTCTAGGATTTTAAAACTGATGCACGAACACTTACATGCATTTCATATCAGATTATAGAGCACAACCAGTTCGATTATTGATCAAATACACATCTAACTAATAATCTAGATGAGGAATAAGTCAAGCAACAACATACAGCAATAGAAAATCAGTAGCAGCAATAACTTTATTTGTTCGCTGAGGAGAATATTATAATAGTGTGTACTGACCGATCGCTACAAAGTATTTGCGGTGACTTGACATCGGTTTGAACACTTACAAGCTACTAAATATCGGAATTAGTGAGCACGGATACAACGGAGGAATGGCAAGGTATTCTTTGAGTTTATCCACTGATATACACGCAACTAGAAAACTGAACCACAAATATCATACCGTTGGAGAATCGACAGTCCTTTGAACAGCCAAAGTCATCCGCTCGGCATCCGCTAAGCCGCCGGCTATTTACAAATGTACTCAGAAATGCAAGAACACAGAGTACTCTCCAAAGTCACCACAGTTGCTTGTGTTTCCCTAACTGGAAGATCGGCGAATGATCTTCTTACCTTCGTTTTAGGAAGGAAGACAGACCGTGACAATGTTCTCAGTGGTTGTTCTTCGCTGGCGCCATCTCGGATTTGCTAGGCCGTTGGATGTCACTCAAAATCTGTCAACAAATTTTTGTTCAATATTTAAAAGAATGCCCTAAATAAGCTCTTAAGAAGAGTATTCATTGTATGTGCGTATATAATAGTAACTATCAGCGGTAATAACGACGATGCAAGCAGATTCTTTACATGTAGACATTGCCGGTCCCAGAACTGAATTTCGTGGTCCACGAAAATACTTGTTTAGCGCAAAGCATCACGGGGCGTGCTAAAGGGTCTTTAAGACCCGATTCTCGGATTCGGTCTAGCACATTTCTCAGGATTTTGTCGTGCTGCACTTTGTCTTTGCCGTAGATTATTATGTCACCTTGGTCGTTGGCCACACCTTCGATTCCACAAATGATGTTGGCAACCATTTTCTGGAATACTTCTGCTGCACTATGTAGTCTCTTGAAGCGGTGACGGCCAAATGGGGTGTTGAATGTCAGCAGTTTTGAGCTCTCCTCGTCTACTTTAACTTGCCAATAGCCGCTGGATGCGTTGAGTTTTCAAAACATCTTTGACCCTCCTAGTTTTGATAGGATTTCGTCTACTGTTGGCATCGGGTGGTGGTGTCTTTTGATTGCTCTGTTAAGGTCTCGCGGGTCAAGACACACACGAGCTTCTCTACCACCACTAGAGAGCTGACCCAGTCAGTTGGCTCATCAATCTTGTCTATTACATCAAGTTTTCGCATGCGTGCTAATTCGGCTTCGAGTTTTTCTAGCATTGAGATGGGGATTTTTCTCGGCGGGTGTATGACCGGTGCTACGTCAGGATCAGTGCTGATGTGATGTTCGCCTTGCAGGCATCCGATTTCACCGAATACGTCACTGTCATGTATTCTTGGACGAAGTCTGGCTCAGAGGCGTTTGTGACCCATATCCGCTTGATGAGATTAAGGCTTTGACATGCTTTAAGTCCGAGTAACGGAGGAGATTCAGTGTCCGCTACTACGAACGTGACACGGTGGCTTTCGTTCTTGTTATTCACATCAAGGTCACACTGTCCTACAACCGGTATGTCGCCGCCGTTATATGCCGAGAGTTTCACTTTCGCTGCGTGTAATTCAGGTTTAGCTTCGAGCTTCTGGTATGCGGATAATGGCAGGATATTTGCTTGGGCTCCGGTGTCAAGTTTGTATTTAATTAAAGTTCCATTAGATTGAAGAGAAATAAGCCAGTCTTTGCTGTTTTCATTCGGTTCAGCTTTATCTTCAGATAATAATAATAATAATAATGTCTTTATTACTAATGATAAATTACATACCAATAGTTACAATGTTATCATAAATTGACAATCAGATAAAAAAGTACTAAATCTACATACAAATCTAAGAATTATTTAATAATACAATATTTAAAAAGCTAAGTTATATTTAAAAACACACCTATTTATAAAACTATTTTTAAAACGTTCCGTATTTACCCTTGGCCATAAGCTTTCTTGTCTCCGTAGTTTTAAAGTTGAGTCCTTGATGCGAGGCAACAATTCACTAAGTGGATGAGAATTAATTTTCCTGATCTTTTTACATATAGAGCGATCAGTGGTTTCCAAAAGGGAAGTTATATTTACATGAGAGGATATGTATCTACGTTTATGACAGCGAGTTAAAAAAGCTTGGATAGTATTTAGTTCAGGCGGAGAAGCGGCATATACTGGCAAACCATAGTTAACTTTAGGGAGTACTATAGATGTAAAAAGATGATCGATTTCTTTCTGACTGTAACCTTCTTGCCTTAGACATCTTAAAATATATAAACACTTATTGGCTTCATTAAGTTTAGTACGCACATGGTCATAAAATCTACAGTTCGATTGAAATGTAACTCCTAAAATTTTAAGAGTTGAACATTGAGGAATATTGTCAACGCACGGATAAGTGCCCGTCGAGGATTTCTTCATAAAAATAAGTTCCTTGCACTTTGACGTGTTAAAAGACATTTCATTAACATGAGACCAATGTTTAAATTGACTCATAGCTTCTGCTGTAGTATCATTACAATTCTTAAAAACTTTGACAAGGATCGTAGAGTCGTCAGCATATTTAGTTAATGTCGATCTTTCACAGGTTATATCTAAATTGTTGATAAATAAACTGAAAAGATAAGGTCCGCTGACACTTCCCTGAGTTGTTCCCATATTCACACTTTTCCAGTCATAGTAAGTTCCTCTAAAAGCAAGTCTCTATGTATGTATTATGTATTTATGTATGTATGTATTTATGGAGGGCTTATCGTTGTCTTTGTGCTCGGCCACTGTTCCGATGAAGAGATCTTCGTCGTCGCCAGCGTGTTGTTGAGCGTTGGCATAGTGAACGCTTCTATTAATACTCGAGACAATATATACCACTGCGAAGTGGTTCTGTTTGAGCAATTTTGTACAGGATTTGCCATAAGCTGGGCATTTTCGACGTCTAGCTATGAAGTGTACCACAGTATTTGCAGGATTGCGAGGGATTGTCAGTAGGACTCTCTGTTTGTGTGCTCTTGGTCTGTTTGGGTTGTAGCTCGGTTTGACCCGTAGTGCGTCTATAGCTTTGATTTCCGTTCTGTGGTCTGCATAATTCTTGAGCATGTTGTTTTGTTGCTTCGGCTGCTTGGCCGAGTTTTATGGCATCATCAAGGCTCAAATCATTGATTCTGAGAAGCCTTTCCCTCAGTTGGTTGCTTGACACTCCAATTACGATTATATCCTTTATTAGAGAGTCTTTCAGAATTAGGAATTCGCACTGCGAGCTTCGTTTCTTCAGTTCTGTAACGAAGGTATCGAATGACACGCCTTCGTGTTGTTTGTGCGTGAAGAAGTGATGTCGTAAAAGTGTAATGTTCTTTCTTGGCTTGCAGTACGCCTCAAACTTCTCCATCACGGGCGTTAGCTTCATTTCGTCTCCCTCGGTTGGAAAAGAGAATGTGTTGTAGATTTCCAATGCATGTCAAGAGAATTGAAGTCTTGATATTTTCCTCCTTGTCATCTGATTCAGTGGCGGTATGTAGAGCTGAAATAGTTGCTTCCATCGATCCCAATGGTCGGAAATGTTTCCCTCAAAGATGAGAGGCTCTGGTGGACGAAATATATTCATTCTGACACCATGTAATGAGTCTGATGTCTTTGATCTCTGTTTATTCGGCTATCTCATACGTGTCGCGTGTCCGTTCTAGACTGAACAAGAGCCCATCTGGGCTTTCACTCGGGCCACATGAGATTGAAGATGAAATACACTTTCATTTGAAATCCTCTTAGTATCAAGTCGTGCTTTAATTCGCCAGTGAGAACGTCAAAAAAACAGACTGGTCTATTAATCGCTTTTATGGCATGACTATGATAACGCAGGATTCGAACAACAGAATACTGGCAATTCAAGTGTATAAATGCAATACAATGACATATTCAGACTTTGAATTTGATTGAAAATAGATCAAAAACTCGGGGAAATGTCCGGCTAAAACTGTATGAATAAATGTGAAATGAAACATAAATTTCATAGCAAGAAAAAAATTTGTAATTCCTATAAATGAGAAAGCTCTTCTATTAAGCCGCTTCTCATATACACAGACTGTTTCACAAAAAACATTTGCGCTTATCGACACAAGAATTCAGTTGACCTTTCAAATAATTTATTCTGAGGTACGCATACTCTAAATCACAGATGTTAAATAAAGCGATAATTAGAAGAAAAAGTACATTAACAGACAAACTGAGAGGAAATTTATTCAAATCAAAAAGAGTTTACTTACAGTACTTACGTAACTGAACT
Organism: Actinernus sp. WN-2022; assembly: GCA_030867875.1. Classification (NCBI taxonomy): domain Eukaryota; kingdom Metazoa; phylum Cnidaria; class Anthozoa; order Actiniaria; family Actinernidae; genus Actinernus; species Actinernus sp. WN-2022. The sequence goes on from JAOWCC010001634.1 coordinate 90,050,060, forward strand.
TTCGTTTTGGATCTTTTGGTAGTGATGTTGACAGCACCCACCTTCGTGCACATATGCACTGAATCGGAATGAAAGTCGAAGCCTACCTCGAACTTAACTTTCAGCTAACCTGTTTCCTTTCATTCCACAATGAATAATTATCTCATAAAGTAAGCCCGTAGCTTTCAATAAATTTGCCAGTGTCTGAATGAAACAGCTAGATCTTTTCCAATTTCTCTCACGAGTCACGGCAGAAGACAGTCTGAAGCTACAAAACTTGAATTTTGATCCTCTTCACAGTAACGTAATTTACACTCGTTCTCAATAACACGTGCAGGTTCGAAATTGAATTTCCAACGGAAAACGTCAATTTGGTGGATGTCACTCAACTATATTTCTATGGCAACACTGGTCTGCATGCTAAATAATACTACGAAAACGTCGCCATACAACTCCCAGATGTGGAGGAAACATAAATAGCGTAGGAGGTCAACGAAATCGTAAGTAATTTGAGGCGACATAGGTAGAGAAATGGCAGATACTAAGCCGAAAAACGATTGTTTTTTGCCAGAATTCCTCACCGAAATGTCAGTCGAGAGTGAACAGAGAGCATTGCCGATAATCCATGTCCTGAGAGTTTAAAAAAAAAATTGCCCTGTCGAAACCATGTCTGGAGCTCATCAAGGTAGAGCTCGAGGGTATTGCTCGATAAAACCTCTTATAAGGAGCATATCTGCAACTGGATGAATAAAAATAACTATAATTCTTTTTCCAAGACCTTTGAAGCTATATGAACAATCATATTTCTTATACACAAACCGCTCGCTCACACATAAAGTTTATGTGATTTCCCTATTTTGATCTTATACACAAACCGTTCGCTCACACATAAAGTTTATGCGATTTCCCTATTTTGATCGTATACACAAACCGCTCGCTCACACATAAAGTTTATGTGATTTCCCTATTTTGCAAACCCTTGGCTCTCCATCTAAGCGACTTTGGGAAAGACTTTGCCATGTTTATAAAATGCTAGTTTCCCGAATTTACTCACACAAGGTTCACTTCAAACTCCATGGAAACCGTTTGATTGACATCCACCAGAAACGACTTCGAAGTCAGGAGTTTTGTTTCGAACCTGCACGTGTTATTGAGAACGAGTGTAACGTCTCAGATATGCTAATGCGATATGCTTCCACGAATGTAAGAATGATTGTAGTCTACCGATCGCCTCCTTCAAAAAAGAATGGCCTTACTGTTGGTATGTTTCTAGAAGAATTCACCGGATTTCTAGAACAACTTGCAACTTCTGCTACGCCGCTTCTTATAGTAGGTGACTTTAACTTTCACGTCGATATTTTAGATGATCCTGCAGCAATACGGTTTAGAGCAGTACTTGATGCCTTCAACCTAAAACAACACATTGATGAACCCACCCATAGAAATGGCCACACCCTTGACCTGGTAATCACTAGGCCTGATGAGAACCTTGTTACGAAGTTTGTTGTCACCGACCCAGTTATATCCGACCACTTTGCTGTCCATTTTTCTTTATGTCTCAGAAAACCGTGCTTTGAGCGAAAGAAAATTAGTTACCGGAAGTTACGATCTCTGGATAAGGCACAGCTTCGTGAAGACATACTTGAATCTCCTCTGAATATTCATAATGATTTTATGTCAATAAATGACTTGGTCGACCAGTATAACGATATATTATCTTCGTTGTTGGAGCGGCATGCACCTCTAAAGAAACGGGTTGTTACTCTGCGTCCAGCCGCACCCTGGTACACTGACGAAATAAAAGACGAGAAGGTCATAAGAAGGAAGCTTGAACGGCGTTGGCGTGCGTCACGACTCACAATTGATAGAGACGTGTATGTTGACCAATGTAATAAAGTGAACATCTTGATATTTACATCTAAGATGCAGTTCTATTCTACAGTAATCATGGACAACAAGTCTGATCAAAAGACTATTTTCAGCACATTTGATAAACTATTGAATAGGAAGTCGGTCGCTAAGTTTCCATCAAGTGATGATCCCTGTGATCTCGCCAATAAATTTGCCGAGTTCTTCAGTGATAAAATAATGAAAATAAGAGAGAGTTTTGGCTGTGATGATGAGCAGGCCCTTGATATATCCTCATGTGCTTCCGAGCTACACACGTTCCTGCCTACTACCCATGAAGAACTATTGGAACTTATTGGTGTCTCTGCTCGTAAGTCATGCACATTGGATCCATTACCTGGAACTATATTAGTTGATTGTCTTGATGTCCTTCTTCCCATTATAACTAGGGTAGTTAATCTATCATTGTCTAGTAGTGTCGTGCCAGCAAAGATGAAGGAAGCGGTATTAACACCCCGACTAAAGAAACCATCGTTGGATCACGAACTCTTTCCCAGCTTTAGGCCAATCTCCAACCTTTCATTTATATCAAAGTCTACTGAAAAGGTTGTTGCGTCACGTCTTACCACCCATGTGAAAGATGAAAACTTGGACGAACTTTTTCAGTCCGCATATAAGCGCGGTCATAGTACTGAGACGGCATTGGTGAGAGTACAAGATGACATACTTCGAGCAATTGATAATCAAGGCTGCGTTATACTCCTCTTGTTAGATCTGTCGGCCGCCTTCGATACTGTAAATCATAAGATATTACTTTCTAGACTTTGTAATCGTTTCGGCATCAAAGGGCAAGCGCTTGCGTGGCTCACTTCATATCTCAACGGACGGAGTCAGAGTGTCTTGATTCAAGACAAAACATCGACAAGTCATGACCTACTCTGCGGTGTACCACAAGGTTCGGTACTTGGCCCGATATTATACTTGATGTACACTTCGCCGCTAGGAGATATCATGCGTAGAAACAACATGTCGTTTCATTGCTACGCCGACGATACGCAGATTTATGTAACATTTCAGCCGTCAGTTAATGGACAGTTAGATTGTTCAAAGGCAAAGATTGAGGCATGTTTACGCGATGTAAACAACTGGATGTCAACTAACAAATTAAAACTAAATAATGATAAGACTGAACTTCTAGTTCTGAGGGCTTGTCATCGGCCGCAGCCTCCCCTCGATAGCATCCAGGTTGGTGCCGAGATCATCTATCCATCCAAATCAGCAAGGAACATTGGGGTCGTTTTCGATCACACTATGATGATGGACAAGCAAGTGTCTGCGATTTGCAAATCTGCGTTTTACCATATAAGAAACATTGCTCGCGTTAGGAAATTTTTATCTTTAGATGTTTGCAAAATACTAGTTCATGCATTTATCACCGCCAAATTAGATTATTGTAACTCGTTATTATATGGTATCCCTAAATATTTACATCAGAGGCTCCAGTATGTCCAAAATTCGGCAGCACGCCTTCTTACTTGTTCGCGTAAATCCTGCCATATTACAAATATTTTACAAGACCTACATTGGCTACCAATAGAACAAAGGATTAATTTTAAGATATTACTACTGACATTTAAGGCTATGAACAATATTGCACCATTATATATTAGTGAACTTTTAGAACCATATGCACCATCTCGATCATTACGCTCATCTTCTCAGAACTTACTCAAAGTTCCAACATACAATCTAAAAACGTATGGTGCAAGATCCTTTTCATTCTCAGCGGCCACTTTATGGAATAGTCTTCCAATTGATGTAAAGAACGTTCAATCTGTAAATATTTTTAAGACTAAGGTTAAGACTATTCTTTTTAAAAAAGCTTTTAACATCTTATATTTAAAATAGTTAAATCCGTAAGTATGTTTAATTAATTTGTATATTTTGCCCTATTTAATTTATTTATTTTAATTATTTTTAGTAGTGATGTAAAGCGCCATTGGTCATTTAGTGGAAATGGCGCTATATAAATTGTTATATTATTATATTATTATTATTATATCATATATATGCCCTATTTCAGCTAGCGCTGTGCATTTCAAATACTTTTTCCTCTCTCTTTGCTGGCAGTTCATGCTTCTTGTTCGTGTAGTTGCCGCATTTCAGTTGGCATACACTGAAAACATCTGCTTAACTAAGATTTGTAAAAATCTTAGCGGATCATGTAAATATTCCGCTTGGCTCAATTGAGGGTTTCTGCCGTCAAAGTTCATTTTTTGTTTCAGTTTTCCCCATATTAGCCGACATGTATAATGTCTCGAGCTCTCAATCCAGTAGAAAGACTCTGGTTATTCTGTCGTAAAACATGCCTTAGCTGTACAAGACCGCCCACGATGGAATAGATTTCCGACAATGACTCATTGAAAGTGATATCTCCTTGTCTCGCCTTGTCTGAGAGCTTTGAACTTTCTTATCTGAGCGCGCCTGACGAGATCTAACCTTTGATGATAATTCGATACCCGTTTTTGGATATTGTATTTCGCTTACGTTTCTAAATGTACATTGGATCTGTCCAAACAGCGCTGATCGAATGTATTCCGGCTCCTGGTTGTTCATGTATTTTTATGGTCAACAAGAGCGCCAGTTGAAATATCCTGAGCTTGTTGGAAGGCTTTCGCCCTCGCGGGTCGACCATTTTGATTTACTGTATTCACTTATGTAAATACATTAACCTGGCGATTGTTGCGTGACCAGCACAGTCTGATTGGTTTGAATTTGACCTTTAACGCATGCGCATAAGCCGTCTGACATGAAATAAAAAAAAATAAAAAATAACGACTTGCATTTTAAGACTCGGTGCTGCCACAGGCAGCCCGAGTAATTATCCGATCAGTGTATATACAGATATTCATTAATCAATAACTCATGACAATCGACCTTCTATTTTAAGCTTAATATATCACGGTGGGTTCCTTGCAGGGAAGTATGGACATTACTGATAGTTGATTCCACTGATTCCAGTTTACCTTCTATAACTGAAATTTTGCTAAGTATCTGTTGAATATAGAACTTGTAGTATTAAGTTACGTGGAGTACACTCCCTTACTATTCCTCATGTTAATACTACTACATATGGTTTGCACTCTGTTTCTTACTATGGCAGTAAGCTATGGAACTCCCTCCCTAACACTATCAGGACACTTCCTACTGTTAGGGCTTTCAGATCTGCTATCAGCGACCTTGAATTTGATACTGACTGCTGTTCTTTCTGTAGATAGTTAATAATAGATTTATATAATTAATGGTATTTTTATTATAGCATTCGATACAAATTGTAAATTATTTTACTCTATTCTATTTTATACATATATTTATTATTGTTATTATTTTCTCTCTCGAAGATATTAGCACCCTGTGCTACCTTAAATTCGAGTCGAAATAAAGGTTATTGTATTGTATTGTATGCTGCGAGAGACCTTCCGCCATGCCGAGCGCCTCGTGTAAGTCGTCGTCTCCTTCAAGTTGAGTGTATGCTGCGGGACGGTTGTAGAACTCTCTCAAACCTTTCGTTTCCGGTGATACTGAACTGCTTGAGCCTTTCTGGCGTTCTTTCCTCTTCATTAACGGCATTTCAGTCTAATATTTATCAAAATTGGCAGAGCTCAGTAAAGTACATCTACTCGGCATACATGGCTGCCCACCGCATCATATGACTACAACTACCAGAATCCTTTTTATGGTGACTACAACTACCAGAATATGACTACAACTACCAGAATCCTTTTCATGGTGACTACAACTACCAGAATATGACTACAACTACCAGAATCCTTTTCATGGTGACTACAACTACCAGAATATGACTACAACTACCAGAATCCTTTTCATGGTGACTACAACTACCAGAATATGACTACAACTACCAGAATCCTTTTCATGGTGACTACAACTACCAGAATATGACTACAACTACCAGAATCCTTTTCATGGTGACTACAACTACCAGAATATGACTACAACTACCAGAATCCTTTTCATGGTGACTACAACTACCAGAATATGACTACAACTACCAGAATCCTTTTCATGGTGACTACAACTACCAGAATCCTTTTCATGGTGACTACAACTACCAGAATCCTTTTTATGGTTTCCTTCGTTCTTCTAATTTAGACCATTGTCTTCGTATTCTCAAAGGAGTTGGAAAATCTGAATAAGAAAAATTACTTGAAAAGGATTCTGGTAGTTGTAGTTAAATAATACAAATGTCCTATTGGGCCTAACATTAATTATATAAATTAAAATGCATTAAAAAACTGTGCCTGTTGGCAGGTAATGCTCTGTATCTGTGGGTGGTTCAAGTGACCAGTGCAAGTAATGTGTTGGTTCTCTATATGCATATAAGGATGTGTTTAATGCACTTACAATGTATTGTTTGGCTACTGCATCCATCCATAGTTTCAGATTCTTCTTGTAATTAAACTTGAAATATCAGCAGTATCACCGAAAATCCATTCAACGGAAACCCTGACCTCGCTCATAGCAGTGTTAAATGCTCTCATATCTGGTGTAAGTACACGAAAATCAGACTCGCGATGGGGAGCCATCATTCCATATAGAAAGAGCTTCTCTTGGCGTGTGCGCTTTTCTCTGCGGTATGTTCAAAAGGCCAGATTCTTTCAACATACCAGCGTCGTGACGACGTCCCTCCATGGGACCATACAGGTTTGCAATTATGCCATTTGGGTTCACTACAGCTTGAAATTTCAACGCGTGTACTCGCCTATGCCTGTTATAGACTATGTGTTGGTTCTCACTTGGCCGCGAGTTTTGACGTACAGTGCCATCGATAAACCCAATGCAGCTAGTAAGAGGGCTGCCCTTTCTTGTTATAGCTTGTGCGCAATGCTCTAGGTTAGCGAGGAAAAGAAATGGCTGGTTGTTCCAAGAAGTTAAGCGATGAGCACGGCTGTCGTACATACAGTTGAGCACTACATTTGCTAACATGCAGAGTTCGGGCACAGGTCGTTGAAATCGGTGGATTATGTCAAGGTAACGACAAAGGAAGGCAAGCCTTCTTAGAAGTAAACACAATCCTTCTTGTCCCGAACAAACTGTTTCTTAAGGACAGCGAAAATAGTTTGGAACTTGAAGAGCAGCCGCTAGTATAGGAATGTCTTCCTTTTCTAACATAACTCTGCTCTACATTCACTGATTTCCAGATTTTCTAGACGAAATGAAAACGTACTCCATTTCATATTCCTCGTAGAGGATTAGAAACTCTTTTTCACTGATCGGCAAAACAGCAAATTAACGCATTTCGAACATCCTCAAACGACACTTCCCCGAAACTTGTACGTTAACGACTTAAAAAAGTGAATGCCTCCGTTTCCCGCCAGAAATTTCGTACTTGACCGGCCACGTACAACATCTCGACCCAGATCCCTCATGCTTGTTCAACCGTAGCCGTGAACCGTAGTCTCGTATCTTAAATTCCCTATTATTGCGCAATAAGCGGCCATGCGGACTATTCCTCGTTGAAATCATAAGATGCCATAAGGCTGGCTGATTTTCTTGTGGCAGAAAACGGAGCGCAGTCTTCTGGCAGAGAACGGAGCGCGTTGTGCGAAGCCAGGGGCAGCGATAAAGATATATCATCACAATAATGACTTCCTGGATGAAGGATTCTTAATACGAGTTTCTGTACTAGTTCAACCTAATACTAATTCGCGAAGGGTATTATGCCATACTGGACAAAAATACTCAAGAACGGAGCGAACAAGAGCGTAATAGATGTTAAGTAAGTCTCTCGCTGATGTTCAATGACACTAAAATAGAATTTTTGATCATCGGATCTCGTCAGCAGCTGTCTAAAGTCACCATCAACTCTCTCAAGGTTGGTGATTCTGACATCAAGCCTATGAAAAGTGTACGGAACTTGGGCTCGTGGTTTGACAACCGCATGTATATGAACGTTCATGTGGGAAAGGTTTGCAGTAAAGCATTCAGGGGCCTCTACAACATCAGACAGATAAGAAAAAAATTCCTGTATGTTGAGTCAACCAAGACGCTGGTCCATGCCTTTGTGACGCACACCTGGGTTACTGTAACTCGCTCCTATTCGGACTACCCCAGTACCAGCATGATCGTCTACAGAAAGTTCTCAATGCTGCTGCAAGAGTGACATGCTTAATACCGAGATTTGCCCATATCACTCCCGTCTTGATTCACCTCCACTGGTTGCCTGTTAAGTATCGGGTTGAGTTCAAGATCACTCTTCTTGCATACAAGGGTCTGAACGGCATGGCGCCAAACTACATCTCGGAACGTAAGCCTGTCAGCTCATATCATTTAAGATCAGATGATAGGCATCTACTCTTGGCTCCTCGAACAAAATGCAAGACCTTAGGTGACAGGGCGTTTGCCCATGCAGTCCCTGTAGTATGGAACTCTCTACCCCTGATTATTAGACTCTGCAGTAACATTGACTCTTTTAAGATCCAATTGAAGACCTATCTTTTTAAGAAAGCATTTGATCGTCATTTTTGAACTTTTTAATACTTTTAATTTTTTAAATATCTTTTTATGTCAATACGGATTTACATTATGGATTTGTATGTCTGTCTGTTTGGTCGCCTTAATTGGTTGTACTACATGTGCTGCGACTGGCATATAAATCCTATTATCAGTCATTATTATATTTAATTCGTAGCACTATAATAGCATATATTTTATCCGTTTTAAACTTTTACTTTTTTAGCCTGCTTGTGTGTACATACAAATATTTACTCTCCTTTAACTTAATTTATAATATAGATACGATAGTACGTGCGCTCTGATTGGCTAAGAAGCCATGTTTTATCAGAGTATATAACATGGTTAGCCGTGTTATATAGTTTTCAACTGGTGGTTTCCTTTCATCGCGCGCGTAAATCTATATTATAAAACAGATAAAGAAGCCTTAAATCCATGTTTTATACTATCATAAAACACTCTGGTCATTTGAGAACACTCTAGAAATGTTGAAAGCACGCGCCTTCGTCTTGTGCTTTAACATTTCTCTCATGTTCTCAAATGACCATCGTGTTTTATGATAGTATAAAACATGGCTAAGGCTTCTTTATTTGTTAAGTAAAGCGCTTTTGAATATCTTACATAATTTAAGCGCTATATAAATGTATACATTATTATTTATTATTTAGTCCAATACTGGTACACCACCACCGCGAAGTTCTCGTAATTTGATTTCTAATGACCGCTCACGGCCACAGTAGAATTCGGCATCAACACTACTCACAGAGACTGCATTATAATAATAATAATAATAATAATAATAAAGTCTTTATTTACAGAGGGTAGCACTAAATAGCAAAGCTAACAAACTTGTGGCCCTCATTTCAATGTTGTGTCCTCTTCCAAGTATGCTTGGACAAGTTTAGATAGGTTACCAGACTGTCTAAAGCACTTTCCACATTGATTACATTTATGTGCGTTCTAACATGTCTAGTGAGGGAACTAGAATGCCTGAAATACTTCCCACACTGCTCACAGTTATGTGGCTTCTCTCCTGTGTGTATTATAACATGTCGAGTTAGGTTAACAGAGTGTTTGAAGCACTTTCCACACTGCTTACCGTTAAAGTGCCTATGAAATAAATTGTTGTCATTAAAATTAAGATTTCAGTTGAAAATCCCTTCGAAATGAGGAAGGATGTCGTTTTCTGTTTTTCATCTCGTTGCACAGATATTAAGGTTTTCCGAATATGCAAATTAGAGGATTTATGACGTCATTAGTTGTACACAGCGGAAGATCCATTGATAAAGTGAATTATATCCCTGTAACAATAGGGTACAAACTATTGAAACTTTGCACATGCATAGTACAAAGCAATACACACAGCATTTTGCAAACCACAATGTTGCCATGGAAACACTCTTGGCCCCAGACTCCTTGAATGAGGAAAAGAAATTCCCGGATTTCTCCTTTGGTAAACACAATTTTATTGCTGTGGGTGCAGCAAACGTTTTGCCACAATGTAGGCATTATGTGTAAGTGCCTTAGAGTAAATTATTCTGTATAACATAGACAGATCCTGCAATTTTATGTTCAAGGTGAAGGAAGCCTGGATCCAATAGTGTTTCCATGACAACATCAGTTTGCCTATTGATGTGTATTTTTCTTATTACTGTACATGTGCAAAGTTTCTATTGTTTCTACCTATTATATGCAGAGTTATTCTTCATTTTGTGATTTGTTTTCAGGCTTTGCACAACTATTGACGTCATAAATCCTCTAATTTGCATATTCGAAAAACCTGAATATCTCTGCAACGATGAGATAGTTAAAAACAAAAAATGCCATCCTTCCTAATTTCGAAGGAATGTTCAACTGAAATCTTAACTTTGGTGACGAAAATTTAATTTCATAGGCACTTTAATGGCTTCTCTCCCGTGTGTACTCGAATATGTTTAGTTAGTTTACCAGATTGCCTGAAGCACTTTCCACACTGCTTACAGTTAAATGGCTTCTCTCCGGTGTGTACTCGAACATGTTCCTTTAGGTGACTAGCCTGGATGAAGCACTTTCCACACTGCTCGCAGTTAAATGGCTTTTCTCCCGTGTGTATTCGAGAGTGTATAGTTAGGTCATGAGACTGTGTGTAGCACTTTCCACATTGGTTACATTCAAATGGCTTCTCTCCAGAGTGCATTCGAACATGTCTAGTTAGATTACCAGACTTCTTGAAGCACTTTCCACACTGCTTACAATTAAATGGCTTCTCTCCCTTGTGTACTCGAACATGTTCGGTTAGGTGACTAGACTGGATGAAGCACTTTCCACAGTGCTTACAGTTAAATGGCTTTTCTCCCGTGTGTATTCGGGAGTGTGCAGTTAGGTGACTGGACTGGCTGAAGCACTTTCCACAGTGCTTACAGTTAAATGGCTTTTCTCCCGTGTGTATTCGAGAGTGTGCAGTTAGGTCATTAGACTGTGTGAACCACTTTCCACATTTCTTACATTTATATGGCTTCTCTCCAGTGTGCGCTCTAACATGTCTAGTGAGGGCACTATAATACCTGAAGCACTTACCACACTGCTCACAGTTATGTGGTTTCTCTCCCGTGTGTATTCCAACATGTTGAGTTAGGTTAACAGATTGCATGAAGAACGTTCCACACTCCTTACAGTTAAATGGATTATCTCCCGTGTGTATTACAGCGGGGGTACTAGACCGTATGAAGTACTCTCCGTATTGGTTACATTTATATGGCTTCTTTCCCGAGTGTATTCCAACATGATCTGTAGGTTCAATCTGAGTTTCAACATGGTCTTTGTGGTCAGAAAATGAGGTTATATTATCCTCAAGATTGCCCTGTTTCTGTGATTGTGAATGTTCCTCGGTAGCATAGCATGAACCTTTCTGAATAGGCGCATGGGTCGGTGTTTTCTTAGACGTGTCCTATAGAAAAAAAGACAAATTATGATTAACTGAAATGTTATCTAAACGACATGGTATAACTGGAACTATTATAATTAATAGTGTTATTAAATATGTACTATTTACAATATGAGTGGTGATGTTTTATCGGATTTATAATGGCGAGCCGTTTCGGCGAGCCATTGTAGATCCGATACAACATTGCTACGAATATTGTAATGGCTTATGATATTTTTTGCTTCTATTGTATTTAATACAACAGCTCCTTTTACATGGTTTTGAATAGGTTTTGGAATGTACTTCTGATATTCTTTTGTTCTATAGAATTTACTTAACCGCTCCTTTTACATGGTTTTGAATAGAAGCTGATTGCATTATAAAAGACATTTCAATAGTTCACAACAGTTCATTTATTAATGGTAAGGAATGAATGGGCCTTTTCATGTGATGTAATACAGAAATAATGAAATGGAGTGAAATTCATTAATTCGATTCTTTGAACGAAGGAGTGTCAAGATGCGTCGCAGCTTTCGTAAGCCGAAAAACGTTGTGGAAGAGCAATCTTGGTTAAAGGAAACCGTACCTAGAAATACAAGAAACGCAAGCAAGTGGAGCGTTAACATTTTCAAAGAATGGCAGAGATTTAGAGAGAACAAAGTAGCGAGAAATGAGTCAGTTGGTTTTCCATGCAGTAATATCGAAGACATAAATGACCTCACTGTCAATCTCACCGACATGTCCCCCGAATACACTTAACTTTTGGATGAGGAAGTTTGTTGGTGAAGTCCTTAATATGGGTGGAAAGCGCTATCCTCCGAAAACACTTTATGGAATTGTGTGTGGCATTAATAGACACACTCAACCGACGAAACCGGAAAATTCCGTAAATCTTCTAAACAAGAGTGACCTAAGGTAATTTTGATTTTTATATATCCATTATGTTTTTCTGACATGAGCCGGTAAAGGTTTGTAAAATATACTGAATGATCTATTTCACTTTCTTTTAGGTTTTCAACATTTCGAAGAGCCCTCGACGCAGAAATGAGAGACGCAACCAAGCATAGGATTGCAAAAGACACGAAAATGCCGCAAAGGGATAACTTGACAGACCAATGTAAAGTAGACTATTGGTAGTGTGTTGAATTAAATGGTTTTCATTGTGAATTATAGTATTTATGAGCTGTAATTTCTGAAGTTTGGTTAATATCATAACTGAATAGTTAATAGATCTATTAGTATTCTGTATTTTTTTTGGAATACTAATATATATATTAGTATTCCAAAACATTTACAGAATACTAATAGATCTATTAACCATTGTATTAATTCATCAACCCCTTCCTTTCCCTGCTGAATATTCAAGCCCTCCCCGTTCTTTTAGTTTGATGAGACTTGTATCCAGTTTATATGACAATGCATGTGACCTGAATAGTGCTTTCCGATTGGATGGCTGCTTTATGAATTATTAATGAATATTACAAGAAGAATTACTAATGCAAACAATCTCAATAGTATCCCTCTGGGGGACTTCCAGGCAGCATGCAGTTAGAGTGTGATATGGTGTTTTTCTCAAGCTTGAGCACAATCCATTATGTCACTTATTGCCTGAGATCACTGAACTGCATCAGTGATACCTAAATAGAGTGGAACGTCCCGGAGCGATCACCTCTCGTAGGCGGCCACTTAACTAAATCCCAATTGTTTTCTTCAGTCAAAATATTACTAATGAAACCTCTCGTAGCCCATTAACTCTATTAAAGTGACTATAACAGTTTTTGTTTCTTTTGCCATTTAGAATCTACATTTTGTGGAAACAGTTTTTGGATTGCGATTTTTCTTTGCCGTTTTTTGGTTTCCTGAAAATGTGAAATTTCACTTTCTGTGACGTTATTTTGAGAATACGAACGCTCTTGTTCTCTTTTATCTTCCTCGTCTTGAAATGACTGTCAGGCAGCTAAAAAAATGGGAAGGCAATCACCCAATCACAATCCAAAAGCCTTTTTCGTCGTTAACACCAGGATGTCAAAGAGATTCGAAACAGTACGTCAAACAGAAACCAATGGTGAACTCGTGGATAGATTACTGTAGAATCCCATTTATAGTTTTTATATTGCTAAGGGTACATCATTTTAATAGCGGCAATTAAAAGTAAAATAAATTTTCACATGGTTCGGTTTTCTTTGTTCATTCAGGAGAATATCTCTCAAATTTTCATATCAATAGTCCATGGAAATAATGCTTCCTATGGGATGGGCAAGTTTGGAATTGAAAGAACAGTATCAGTACCCTGAACAGGCCTGAAGAGGAGAGAAGAAAATGAAGGACATCAGATGTTATTGGTTCAATGCAACACTCGTAGTCTCCTTCGTAGCTGTTCTTAGGGTCGTCATGCAAACGCTAGCCTCACTAACGGCTGTTTACACCAGCCAGACATTCCATTCCAACCGCATGGCCAATCAGAATTCAGTTCTTAGAATCAAAAAACAACTCGCGCCAGAACTTTCAGGCGGGAAATCTAGGAAACCATATATAGAGGCTAAATTTGAAAAATTGGATATGAATCGGTTAAAATAGCTTCGTATATATTCTGTTCTTAGTTTTTCTCAAGAAAACAGGTAGAGTTTAGAAGAAATAGTATTTTGATGCTATGCTGATGAGCTTGAAAGTACCGACATAAGTGAACCGTTGCTAATTAACTCATATCGCGCTACGTTATAACCGTCTTGATTGACTTACACAAACAATCGGGAATTGAATGTCTGGCTGGTGTAAGCAGCCGTTAGTGGGGCTAGCGTTTGCGTGACGACCCTAAGAACGGCTGCGAAGGAGACTACAACACTCAGGGCTGAGGTTCAAATTCTGAACCTATTGTAACCATCGATAATTAAATATTTTAAAAACAGAACATTACATTCGATACGCTCACTCGAAGATAAAATCCGTATCTCCGCGCGGCCATGTAATATCCTCTATATGTATCACTTCCTTTATACATTTGATTTTATTCGTTTCTTTAGAGCACTGAGCTACTGAAAAAAAGGATATTTTCTTTATTTCGAACTTTTTTTCCTATTCAATACCGTTGTTAAAATTAATATTCCGATCTGCCGTCTAACAAGGAGATTTACGCCATGCAATGCTACGGAAGTAGAAATTACTGTCCGAGAGACCACATTTACAATGTTTGTGTAATAGGAGACTCGTGCATTATTTGTCCATTGTCATGACCAACAACATTAACAGGCCTAAAAAGAAGAATTTTGGTATTATTCCTTTAGGAACGATTGAACGCCTAATCGTTCGAACACAATGATAAGGCCTTTGGTGAAAGCTTGTGGAAACACGGGGTATACGCTATGTAATGGGTCATATGGAAGTGAGCCGGGAGGGGTCTGTTTCTCGCTGAAGGCATGTATTTATTTATTTAGACACTGATAAGTCAGCGAACCCTCAGCGAACCTGCAAACTGTGAGCGAACCTATTACTTTCATGTAGCCAAAGACAAGAATCACGAGTTACGTAAAACAAGGACTAGTAATCTAAAGTATTTTCAAGGTTTAACATTTCTGTTTAACATTTTGTTCTAGCTCAAAATGTTTAGAAACACGCACTACTTAAATGAAAACGTCTTGAGTTCTGCCCCCAAACGAAGTTTGCACCCAACCACGTGTTGAATACATATTAAAATAACAAATACTTAAATTTGCAAATTTTCACCTCTCTTTCGACATCTTTTCCTTCCCATTTCATCTTTTGACACCTTGAAGCACCTCTTACACGATTTAGAGCGGTTTTATTATTGTTTTATACAATTATAAACTCAAACAAGAGCCCATCTGGGCTTTCACTCGGGCCACATGAGATTGAAGATGAAATACACTTTCATTTGAAATCCTCTTAGTAATAACCAAAGGGAAGAATTATTAGCAGTCTTTAGGAGTGGCCGGTAGCGCGGTGACTTTCATTCTCTGCTCCCCTAGTATATATATACATGTATGTAATTTAATATTTTTGTTTTCTCGTATGTAAATTAAAGTAGTTGATCTTTTATTGAAAACACTACTTATTCATGTGTGTATGTATGTTCAGACTACTATCGTGCAGCTAGCTAGAGTCTTGAGATATCTGTCAGCAACTCGCAGCTAGTTAATAAATTAGTACTGTTCAGACCTAGTAACTTAGTAGGTTTTACTTTTTGTTTTTCCCTCTTCTGGTTTGTTTCTATCTCTAAAGACCTCTAAAAGATAGAAATATAACTGCCCTTGGCGCAAGTGTTTCGTAATCGCAAATAATTGATCGCCAAAGTGCTCAATTGAAATTTCAACCAAAATATTAAAACTGTGCGAAAAACTGCTACTGACTGGTGTTTGGCGATCCTCGTTATCCATGATGGCTCAATTGACGTACAATACACCCGGTAGTTGTCGTGGTAAGAGAAATTACCTTGGAGCGAGTAGTGAACGTGGTCGTAGCGAGAGCTAGAAGTCGGCTAGATCGGATGATAACACTGACTTGACATTTGTGTACATTTCAAAACCTTAAAATAACTAAAATCTGTCATCGATGGGCTTTTAGCGCGCTAGATTCTATTCAAGCTACCTCGCTTGGTAGCTTGGAACTTCAAAGTTTCCACCGACCACTAGCTAGCTAATCACCAGAGCAGAAAAACTGTTCAGACTAAAGAAGCTCGCTACCTCCTGTGGTTAGCTAGCTAGATTTACTAGCCTGAACACGGCCACACGTTTACAATTTAGTCTGCAGGTCCGATAAAACTGCAGGTTCCAGTCGTAAACAGTCCGAGTTTGACCAAAGTGAAACGATCGAGCTGCTCGCGTCCGTAGATATATATTTCTTCGTTTGCACTTTTGACATGATATAATTCTTCAAATGGCACCATTGTTTTATTTCTTGTGTTTAATAATACAGTTCTCAGCTGTAAAAAAAATAGAACATTCTATGGAAGATTTCTTGAGTTTTCGTACAGTATTTCAAGCTATGCTGTAGTGCGAGTTCAGTTACGCCACAAATGTCGGTGAAACTAATACCGTGTTCATTATTATCGGTTTTCTCTATGGGTTCTCATGTATTCAATAATCACTTCTGGAGCTTCATATTTATGTCGATTGGTCACAATGATTTCCTCTTTCAGTTTTTCCCTTTAGTTTGGACATTAGGGATATATCCTTGGAGATTTCGTACAGTTTAGCGACCGTTGTGTCGAAAGTAGAAACGTTCGTTTGTCATGAAAGTGCGTAAACAAACTGTCACAAGCGGTTTCATAGCAGCTCGATGTTTGACTCCCATATAGTCGATGATAACTTATATAGCTTCATATGTACGTCGATTTCTCATAAGGATTTCCTCTTTCAGTTTTTCCCGTTAGTTTGGACATTAGGGATTTATTCTTGGAGATTTCGTACAGTTTAGCGACTGTGTGTTGAAAGTAGAAAAGAGCCCATCTGGCCTTTCACTCGGGCCACATGAGATAATTTGAAGATGAAATTAATTTAACGTCTCCGATCAATTCCTCTCTCTTTGCTGGCAGTTCATGCTTCTTGTTCGTGTAGTTTCCCCACTGAGCCGTAGGCCACAAAACGAGCACAGCATTTCAGTTGGCATACACTGCGTACATCTGCTTAACTAATTAGATTTGTAAAAATCTTAGCGGATCATGTAAATATTCCGCTTGGCTCAAATATGAGGGTTTCTGCCGTCAAAGTTCATTTTGTGTTTCAGTTTTCCCCATATTAGCAGACTTGTATAATGTCTCGAGCTCTCCGAATCCAGTAGAAAGACTCTGGTTATTCTGTCGTAAAACATGGACCTGACCCAAATTTAGGTTGTATTGCATAATTGCCCACCGACGATGGAATAGATTTCTGACAATGACTATTTGAAATTGATATCTCCTTGTCTCGCCTCGTCTGAGAGCTTTGAGCTTTCTTATCTGAGCGCGCCTGAGGAAATCTAACCTTTGTTTGCGTGACCAGCACAGTGCAATCTGATTGGTTGGAATTTGACCTTTAACGCATGCGCAGAAGCCGTCTGACATGAAATAAAAAATAAAAAAATAATAACCGCTTGCATTTTAAGACTCGGCGCTGCCACAGGCAGCCCGAGTAATAATTTACCGACGTTGCGAAGACTTTGAATGTCAGGTTTGGCCTCGCTGCGACTTCCGTACCCAGGTCGGCTTTCTTCAAAGGATGTTTTCGTTTTAATCTACCTTGATACCTTTACTTATTCGCTTACCCAAATTCTCTAAATTTCTTCATCGTGTAGCAGTGAGCTTCAACTGTGCTCTCATCGGTGAAAATTGTGTCGGCAAACTAAGACGTTTCTTATTAACTTGCCGTATTTACTTCCGGCGGGTCTAAAACGCAGGTAACGGGTAACAGGTAGTTTTTTTTAATAGAAAAATACGAAACTAATTTGCCGGTTCTAATTTAAAAAAAGTGAAATATACACAATTATCCTGACCAGTGATATAATCATGATCGGAAATGGAATGTGTGGCTACGGAAATAGCTGTTAGTGGGGCACGGCTCTGAAGGAGCCACAATCATGGACACAAATGTTGGAACACTACAAAAAATACTTAAATAAAAATACCTGACGCAAAGTTAACACAGCTGCAGCTTCCCAAACCCGTGAATAAATTTCCATATTGAACGTGTTCTTGTAACAACGTTGGAGGGCCGGAGAAGGGGTTAATTTAAAGGATAGTCTATAAAAGAGACCAGTGTCCCAAATCATTTTGTCAAAGGTTGTAGTTTCATGGCGGCACAGTAAGAAAGCTAAACTACGGATATCGACGTTGATTGTTATACATTTTTCTTGTATCTATTGACCTCATACTTTCAACTTTATATGTGATGAGGACTCTATGGAAAGCAATAGTCAACTGACACTGAAGTGAATAATTGTTTTAGTATAATTTCATCAGTGAATATCAGAGGAATTAAAACTAGACAATAATAGTCTGACTTACGACCCTTTTATAAGTTTTACAAGCGCGCGTGACATGATAGTTTTATGACAAACATTTGCATAATCACGTGCCACTACGGTTCATTGCACAAACCGACTCGACACGGGAGTTGCAGCCGGGACTACAAGAATGGATGTTCTAAAAGAAGTCCAAATGCACACTAGAATGCAAGTTGAAGCAGCAGTCTTCACTTTTGAGACCTCGAACCGTGTTACAAAGAGAGGAAATGCAGCGAAAATGAGTGGAAATGGGCAAAACTGAAAATCTGCCACGGCGAGTGAAATTTTTTCGAAAGGAACCGCTTTCACGAGTTCACTTCAAAGGACAAATTCGCTGGAAACTACGAACTAGTTTTGTGGATTATAGCCATCACAGAATCAAATACAATAGCTGTTAGAGCAGTTTTCAGTTGAGTGTAGTGAAACCTAACGCAAATTACCCACAGCCAGCCAATCATAGGAGCGAGTAATCACAAGTAACTCATAAATGGCTTCCCTGTGAGCCAATGACAAACCAAAGCAAAACCAAAACCAATTTGCGTTTGGTTTTACTTTGGATTCTGATTGGTTGGTTTACTTTCTCAGCCAATAGGAGAGCTTAGTAAACGCAAAACCAAAACATTTCCGACACTCAATTGAAATCCGCTCTATTACGGCTGAGCCAAATGGTTTCACCCATCAGTCTTCATGAAAACGAGGCTTTCGGGTCAACCATTTCAAAATGGTACAGAGATGGAGTCACGTTGAACGGAGATCACCAAGAAGATGATGCCCCAAACGATTATTTTCTAAAGAAAAGCAAGAATAAATGTTAAGCGGTGTCTGTCCTTGGCCACTGGAGTGATTTGGTGGATTTTTTTACAAACCTTGTCTTCAGAAGCTTCTTGGGTCCGTAAAGTCAACAACTCACACGATAACTCCCCTTCGCATTCAGCCTTATGAAATCGGCTAGTCCATGCTTAGGCCACTCAGCGTCTTACAATCGCTACTATATACTGCATCGAATGAAGAGACAGGAATGATAAAGCAGAGTAAAACGAGGATATTTCTGGAAAATTTCACTCAAACAAGCTGAAAGCTGAAACAGCCTCAAACGAGTCGATGACCCGATAAGATGGGTGAAACCGCTGACCGTTCCATGGTATTTGGCTCAGTCGTAATAACAGCTATTCGGTATTATCGCACTTCAGCCATCTTGGATTGAAAGCGAGGCTACCGGATTGTCCACTAAGCCAGGTTAAATAGCGCTTACTATTTGCTCTGTTGTTGGTCGCGAGTTTGGATGGAAAAGCTACTTCATCTCCACTTCTGTCATCTGAATTTTCAAATAATAGCCAAAAAAGAAGATCTAGGGATCTTTTTCACACATTTGCTTCCAATGAACAGCTCAGAAAGCGATGGAATTTGAAAATACGCGAAGATGTCGGCCCACACTTCAGGCTTCGAAAAACATTCAGAGTGAGTAAAAAACAGACTGATTATAAATACTTCTTCGCTTAAATAAGTGTGACAGGTTCCCTCAGACCACAGGCTTCCCAGACTCGACGTATATTTCCCGCTTATTAGTCTGTTGGGTTACCTGTGGTTTATTGAATAGTTTCATAACGATCTCAGAAGAGTTTAAATAATTGCTTCGTGTGAACTTTCTTTTCCGATTCCTACGAAATGAATCTTCAATAATAAAAGATTGATACTTAATGAAGTTGTGTGAGTGGTTTTTTGGCGCTTTGGGGCCTTCTAAAGCAATTTATTAGGATTCGAAATTTTGACCGTTGGCCGAGGCTCTAAGAAAGTTAACAAGGTAGGCAAGTCGACCTCGCCAAAGCACACACTTACCTCAAAGATCACCCAAAAATCGGCACTTTTCTTCCTCGCTCGCTATTCAGCTTTCGGCACAGGAGGGAATAGTTATCAAGCAACATCTGACCAGAGATTTAGGAAAATCCATCAAATTTATCATCGCCAAACCGCCTCCTCGAGACCCAAAAAGCGCGACCTTGCAATGATCTGTAAGAACCAGAATGACCAAAGCGGTCCAAAATTTTCCCGAGCCTATCCAAAACGATGCAAATCGCCTTTCTTCATGGGGGGACCCCCAAGCGAGAAATTATACGAAACTGGCGGTTACAGACTAATTTTGAATTTGGAACTCGCCAATCAGAGGACCAAGACAGTTGGCTGGGGTCTTCACCGAGTGTTATGACAGTTCCACGTGAGAAATTTTCGCGAGTTCCAAATTCAAAATTAGTCTGTAACCGCCAGTTTCGTTAAAAGGCCTAGTAATGGTCTCTCTGATTGGCGATATATTTGTTTCCGTTCCTCGAGCGGAAGTATAATTTCACGCTTGAGGGTCCCCCATGAAAAAAGGCGATTTGCATCGTTTTGGGTAGGGTCGGGAAAATTTTGGACCGCTTTGGTCATTCTGGTTCTTACAGATCATTGCAAGGTCGCGCTTTTGGGGTCTCGAGGAGGCCGTTTGGCGATGATAAATTTGATGGATTTTCCTAAATCTCTGGTCAGATGTTGCTTGATAACTATTCCGTCCTGTGCCGAAAGCTGAATAGCGAGCGAGGAAGAAAAGTGCCGATTTTTGGGTGATCTTTGAGGTAAGTGTGTGCTTTGGCGAGGTCGACTTGCCTACCTTGTTAACTTTCTTAGAGCCTCGGCCAACGGTCAAAATTTCGAATCCTAATAAATTGCTTTAGAAGGCCCCAAATCGCCAAAAAACCACTCACACAACTTCATTAAGTATCAATCTTTTATTATTGAAGATTCATTTCGTAGGAATCGGAAAAGAAAGTTCACACGAAGCAATTATTTAAACTCTTCTGAGATCGTTATGAAACTATTCAATAAACCACAGGTAACCCAACAGACTAATAAGCGGGAAATATACGTCGAGTCTGGGAAGCCTGTGCTCAGACTAACAGCAGCTAGCAGAAGTTCATTCTATACAGGTAAAACCAAAAGAGAGAAACCTCACTGCAAAATACCCTGCCACTTCAAATGATCACTTAAAAACCCGGTCCTTGTAAACAGTGAAAATCCTCCATTATAGCTCGATCGGTGTACTCGTTCTACGAATGATTTGGGTTTAAAATGGTTAGTTTTTTGTGTGCAAAGTTTGGGGTAGGTTTTTAGAAGATTTGTATGAGGCATTTAATTAACCAAGTGTCAGGGTTTACCTGCATGGATGGCTGATAACATTGCATTGGTACTATAACTATATCATATTACATATCTACATAATGTACTCCTGCTCGATTTTGTTTGGTTATTTAACGCACGAGCAATTGACCTATATCACTATGACGTCATATCAAAACAATCTATTGTTTAAACGCTAAGGATCACGGTCGTGGGAGGGGAACAAAACAGGGACAAAACAGCAACAACACAAAGGAAATCGCTATCAAATGCATTTTGAAGAACGTAGAATAGCGGTAACAGCCACCAAATACGGTAAATATTGTGGGATAAGCATTGATACAGCTGATATCTGGAAACCAGACAATTCGAAGTTAAATTTTCCTCAGCAGAGCAGATTTAGTTCAAAAATCTATTGTTCAAGTCGATTCTGTTCCCCTCAGAAACAAGCCGTGACGTCATAATGATATAGGGTAATTCGCTAGCATGGTTCCTTCACAAACTAATCTTCAATGTGAGCCCGCCATAAATCTGCCCTTTGGAAGTTATGTCTAGTGTATAGGCATGCGCATTAGATATTCGATTCCATCACCACCCCCAGAGGATATAATTGTTCGCAGAGCGTTCGTGACGACGTCTGGATTGTGTTCGTCGCATGTGCGCGATCAAAAGGAGGAGAAAGTTAACTTTCACTGGCGAAGTTTGTATCACACTTTCAACCTACTTTAGCCACATTTATCGGATCTTCATAGCCTTAACTGAGTTGGTTATTTGCAACGAAAAGTTGTCACGAAGGTTAACGTCGAAATTAACATGAACTAACACGAGATATTTTGACTTTTGAATAACAAGTGAACTACAAGAAGAACCACTGTCAGAATTTCGCATTCTCTCACCATTCTTCAGAGGAATCAGATGAAGTTGGGACTCTTTTCTGATCTGATGGAGAAGATAACCTTTTTCTGGATTAAAACTTCTGTGATGAAAGGTACTTCATTTTCAGGCGTTTTCAATACAACGGAGTATCCAAGTCGAAGTTCTGGCTAGAAAGTGTTTCGATTTCATAGGCAATACGATGGTAGCTTGAGGAAGAGTTGCGAGACAAAACTGAAAGCTATTCAGTTTTGGTAACGTTCTTTAGAGACTGCTTCACACTGGAATTTAATTCGACCGAATTTTGTTATTAACAACTTTAGCATTGTACTATAAATGTCACTATATTGTGGCTTTGTGGAAGGAAAACTGTAAGGAGAACCATTTTAACGTATGTAAAAATATATTTTACTTTACACACTGGGCAACATTGTTGTAGTCGGATTGTCGTTGCTGATGGCTAACACCAGAATATTTCATCATTTCTGAACAGGTATGAGGCCCTCTCCATATCATGTTAGTTTCTTTTAAATTCTGTAATATGCAAATTATCATTTGCTTGTGTTTATGAGTTTTACACGCGCGATTTATGCCACAGACATTGTAAATATTACTTAATTTTGGTAGCTGCGCTGATTGTGATATTTAGTGTTTATAGTTGATTATTTATTTTGTCTGTCTCATTCATTAATTTTGTTGAAAGCTAAACAACAAATTCTTACTATTTGGCGTGTCAGTTTACAAAAAAAATGACCGCCAGCCAATTTTTTTATGATTTGATTTCGCTTACCCTGCAAGCAGAGGTTTCACATCTCTTTGCCTTTGCTGTCCTTTCCCTTTCTTTCGGCGGCCTGGACAGGCAAAGAGATGAGAAACCTCTGCTCGCAGGGTAGATTTCGCAGCATGAACACAATTTGTACACCTGCATGCTCTTGGGCAATAAAACAAATTGTAATGATGAAAATAAGCTTACATGCACATATCATGTATGTTGATATGAAAATGAAAAGATTCAATCAAAATTCAGCTATAATTGTTTTATCCGAGTATTGAGTATTCTTAACAATATCCGGAGTATTATAGAGTGATTTTCATAAACCTGTGAAATAGATACTAGAATATTTAGTGCAATTAAATGCTAATTCTATTGTTTTCTTTTGTGTACATTTGACTATTAGATGTTAACAAGCAATAATTGTTTCACAGGTTTATGAAAATCACTTTAACATCAGTAGTACAGTCTTTGTATGTATTTTTAAATTTTGCTATTCTTTAAGCAATAAACATTTTTTAAAGGAAGCATTGGCTTGTTTACACTTAAAAAGATGACTTAAGTTGCTGTATTTGGAACATTTCCTCTGTTTTATTCAGATTTGGCACTGGGATTGCTGTGAAGCTACATGTACTGCTACTGAGCAGTTTATAGTGACATCTGAGCTTCTTTTTCTTGAATGGTGGCACATATACACCAACTGCATTCAATTATTTAGACCTAGGCCATTACAGCTAAGTGACCCTGTGAACAGGATTAAAAAACACTTAAGTTTAATAAGCCTTGAAACAACTATAATGGCTAATCAAAGTCTGCATCTCATTTATCTCTAACAAGAAAAAGAGGTGGAATAGAGCTGGATTCTTGCAACTATAACTCTGTTTAAACTTCATTTGTTCTTGCCATTAGAGTTTCAAGCTTTTGTTCAGGTACATTCTTATTTTGATATTTTTGAATAATTAGAGGAGCATGAGGTATACCTTAAGGCACATCTGATAGCCAAGTGAGACCAAGTAGCCGGGCTATAGTCTCCACTAAAACAGCATTTGCTGACAACAAAAATATTCAGTTGATTCCATTGTGTTGTTGGTCTCAAGATCTGTTTGCAATACTTGCACAAAAGTCTTTGAATTTTATTGTTTGAATCTAGATGCATTTTTTTATTTCTACAGGTCTTGAGGGCTTTCTTGTACTAATTTTGCTTATATTAGCAGTTGCTGGCTTAAGGGAGCGGGGCATGGAAGTTTAATTATAGCTAGGACAAGAAGTCCTTCAAAAGTTCCCAGTATTTTATAGCTCTATTTAGAGACTGATGTTTCTTTGTATTATTAAATTGTAGGAGAAGTTTTGTTGATGTAAATGCCTTTGTCACCACAAATTAGTAAACTCAAATGTTGATGGCTGTTATTTGGGATATATCAGTAGAAGCACCCTTGTCATTTAAACTGAAGTTCTTTCGAAGTCGGTTAAATTTTATAGCTACATCTGTCTTTGAAATAACTTCTTTAATATCAGTTATTCTCAAAAAATTAGTTACAATTAATTTTCATGGAACCTTTTGAATGAAATATTTTTTAGGCTTTTATAAAATCATTTCTCTTTTCCAAAAACACAACTACTCCAAACCTTTCATTGCTTTTGTGTAACAGTTTGTGATATGTTTATCTTTAGACAAAATATGAAGAGTCAGGGTAAGAATATTTACCATTTCTTTCCCAACACAATCAAGATATATAATGCTGTGCATGTTTTATAACAACCACTGTACCAGATCTACAAATACATCAAGACGACTAAAAATCACCACTTTTTCTGGAGGTATAAATGACGACCACTTTAACTGCTGCCGACATACTCAGGTAACAATTGCAAGATGATCCATCTCCTCAACCTGCGTTCCGTAGCCATCTCTTCCCGTACACTTCTCCTTGCACCAAAACTCGGTTACCTTAGCCCTACAATTTGCGTTTTACTGACCGAGATAATCGACAAAATGACTGAAGTCTAAGATTATTTCCGAGCGATCGAAACAACTAAACATCGCCAAGGCGCTCCTTTTTCAAGTAAAGCTCCTCGACAGGAAACGTTGTTAAATGTATGAACCTAGAGCTACTTAATGTTTGACAGATCACACATTTTACCTTTATTTCGTAAAGAAAAACTCGATATATAACTACAAACCGGCCGACAACGCGGCTTTGACCACGCAAATAAAGAATCAAATAATAGCGCACGCATAAATTACTTCACAAAATGAGCCCGCGTTACATGCTTGAAATTTTGATTACAGTTGGCGCGCGAAATGCTCGTGAACACTGTCCTGTCCTTTACATTCAATCCTCCGTTTATGGGAATGGATATAGATATATAGATTCACAGGCAGACAGACAAAGCTGACCTAGGCCAACTTAGGAATCACTAGGTTTAAAGGATCCCGAAGGATTCAGGCTTATTTAATAAACACATATAAACAGTATAAAGAAGAAACCTCTTTAAAATCCCACTCAGGGCACATATTTTCTCTTTCACCTTTATTCTGATTAATTATATATAGAGATGGGTTTCTGCTTTATACTGTTTATATGTGTTTATTAAATAAGCCTGAATCCTTCGGGATCCTTTAAACCTAGTGATTCCTAAGTTGGCCTAGATCAGCTTTGTCTGTCCGCCTGTGAATCAGTATGATCCTTAGGTTGAAAGCTAGTTTAAAAGTTATAGGCTTTCCCATCTCGACCCAGAAAGAGAAAATGCTGGGAGTACCCACGGTTACGTTCCACAATGACACCATCAACTGGCTGCGTTGCCAGCGTGGTTGGTCCTGATGGTGTAGTGGTATTATTATTATTATTATTATTATTATAATTTCTATTGCGCCCTTTCGCATAAAATGATCAAAAGCGCATTACATTACAATTACTACAAAAGGAATAAGAAAAATTAAGAATTTTTAGTTAATTAAACCCATTAAAATATCTCAATTAAAATTATTATAAAAAGACTATAAATTAAAAGCTAATTTAAAAAGATACGTTTTAAATGAAGATTTAAAAAGACTAAGCGACTGAATATTGTGCAGATATTGTGGTAGAGCGTTCCATAGAGTCGGAGCCGCCACGCTAAAAGATCTATCACCGAATGAACGCAAAAGCCTCCCACTAGGTATCTTCAGTAGAACACCATTATTTGAGCGTAATTGATAGCGCAGCTGTTTCTTAATCGTAATAAGGTCTCTAATGTACTGTGGAGATTGGCCAGCTAATGCTTTAAAAGTAATTAAAATAATCTTAAACTGAATACGGAATCTAACGGGTAACCAGTGAAGTTCATAGAGAACAGGTGTAATATGATCATATCGAGAAGTAGAAGTGAAAAGCCTGGCAGCAGCGTTCTGTACCTTTTGTAGTTTGGACAGTTCAGTGTTCGGTAAACCATATAGTAAACTATTATAATAGTCCAGCCTACTGGTAATAAAAGCATGAACTAATGTAGTAAGACTATCCTGACTGAGGTACTTGCTAATACGTCTAATATTATGAAGATAAAAGAATGAGGCACTACAAGACTTAGTGATTTGGGTGGACATTGTTAAATGCGAATCGAACCATGACCCTAGGTTTCTGACAACAGGCGAAGGGAAGACATCAGTACTGCCAACCCGTATATGACAACCATCATTGAGTTTAGTGAGGATTTTTTTCGAACCTATTATTAAAAATTCAGTCTTATCATCATTGATTTTAAGTTTATCCTCTTTTCTGGCCTTTCTAACCCATAATTTACTTGTGTGAGATCTATCCCACAATTTCTTTATTTGAGAGCTAGAGGTTAGGGTTAGGTTAGAAAAACGCCATTTTCTGGTATTTCTACTCAAAATACGGCAAAATTCCATGGATTAAAATTGTATTGCCGTGTAGTGCATCTAAATCCATTAAAACCTCGAGAAATGGCGCCACTTTGAAATTTAAGTTACACAAGTAAATTAATGTGTACCTGTTGGCTTTAAAAGCCAGTAACTCACTTTTCAACGTTTTCATTAAAAAAATACACTTTTTCCCCGGACCTAGTGGGAAATATACGTCTTCCACTAAGCAAATCGTTGCGCCATACGCCAGGCAAAGTTGGTTTTTCGCTAGTCCTCCCCACCCCTCACCCCCACATAAAATACCTAGAGATCAATTATGGGATAGAAAGGCCAGAAAATTCTTGGCTTTTAAGGTATCTGCACTGGCAAAAATGGTCAATATTTACCTAATTTTGAAAAAATTGTATTTGATTTGGAATAGACAGTAGATAATTGAACATTTACATGAAGAAGGGCCACATAAAAAATAATTAGCTTGGCATAAATTTGTACACATCCCCTTTCTGCTAATTGAATTATCACTAGACCCCCTGGTGCCTCAGTATTTTATATTTTGCGTTTCATTAAGCTTACACGTTGAAATGAGTCCATTTGACCTGATAATATTGTTGAAAATGGGATTTGAAAAAATTGTGTGGTTGGAAATCCATTTTCTGGTTTTACAACGCGCGATATCAGGTATTCTTACAAATCATCATCATCATCATGTTTTATTTGACTCAATAATAAGTTTACAATTTGGAAATATACTTATGAATTGACATTACGATGTGAATATTTGAACATATAATATTAACTAATATAATTATTTTATTGAGTTCGGGTCATCCTAATAGCATAAACTAATCGAGAGGATGACCCTCAATACTTATATTTAAAGGGAGAATACATTAAAGTAAGTTTGTATTTCTTCAGTAATAGTATTATAATCTAATAAATATTATAAAATCAAGACTAGTCAAAGGAATAATTATCTAAAACAGAGCGTTTAATATTTTTACGAAAGGAGACGAGAGAGGTTATGTTTCTTGTATCAGAAGGTAAAGAATTCCAAAGTTTTGAGCCAGTATATTGAAGAGAACGTAGTCCATAGTGAGTAGTTTTAACAGCTTTTAAATATATATCATTACTTAGAGATTGACGGGTGGGATAGGAGTGAACATTGGATACATACTTAAAATAGTCACTAAAGCTACTAGGTGTTAGATTATGAGACCACTGAAAAAGAAATGTAAGAATTTGAAGATTAATAACATCGTTAAACTTAAGCATGTTGAGTGATTTAAAGAGAGGTTCAGAGTGGGATCTAGGTTCTGAAAAAGTTATAATTCTTACAGCTTTTTTCTGGATTATAGAAATAGGCTTTAGGTAACTATGGTATGTAAGACCCCAGGCTTGAACACCATAAGTTATAAATGGATAAACTAGAGCATAATAAAGCATAACAAGGATATCAGTATTGACAAAATGTCTAACCTTAGACAAAATGCCAATAGTTTTTGATAACTTTAAGCATAGTTCATTAATGTGACATTTCCAGTTAAGATTAGAATCAAATGAAATTCCTAAATATTTTACAGAAGAAACTTGTTTAATAATTATATTATCAATTCTGATATTAAAAGACTGAGTAGGCTTATGTTGATTAGAATGGAATAATATAAAATTAGTTTTTTGTAGACTAAGAGCTAATCTATTAGTTTTCATCCAGTCAGCAACTGCCCTTAATTCATTATTTATTAATTGTTGGAGGTGTTCAAGATTTTTAGAAGAATAATAGATATTAGTATCATCAGCAAATAAATGAAATTTAAGCAAACTTGAAGCATTTGGTAGGTCATTAATGTATAACAAAAATAACAATGGGCCTAACACGGAACCTTGGGGCACTCCACAATTAATTGGTAAAGGAACAGAATTATGGCCATTAATAGTTACATATTGTTCTCTATTAGAAAGATAAGACAAAAACCAGTCATTAATAATGCCTCTTATACCATAATGATTCATTTTAGATAATAAAATTGAATGATTAACAGTGTCAAAAGCTTTTTTCAAATCAATAAATATTCCACATCCATATTCATTGCTATCAATTGAATTTCGTATCAATTCAGTTATACTAATAAGGGCATGAGATGTTGAACACTTCTCTCTGAACCCAAACTGAAGGGAATAGAGAATACTGTATTGTTCAAGATATTTATAAAGACGTTGATGCATTAATTTCTCAAAATTTTTACTAAAGATAGATAGAACTGATATAATTGTCCTTTAATTGTCCTATAATTGTCCTTTTCCAGTCTTGATCCTTTTTTGAAAATAGGAGTAACTTTAGCTATTTTTAGTTTACTTGGAAAGATTCCAGAGGTAAAAGAATCATTGATTAATAGTGTTAATGGTTTAGAAATATGATCATTAAGAATTTTTAATAAGGGAATTGGAATACTATTTGGCCCGACAGATTTACTATTATCCATTTTAGAAATAATTAGTGAAACTTCTAGTGGAACTACAGGTGATAAAAAAAATGACTGTGGATAATTACCTTTAAGGTAAAATGAGGCACTATGATTTCCTTTAGGGATATTTTTATCAGTTGATTTACCAACGTTGACGAAAAACTTATTGAAAATATTTGCAATGACATATGGATTGTCAATGGATTTATTATTTTCCAATAATGTAGGAACAGAGCTAATTTTGCATTTACTAATATTAATAATTGATCGGATACCTGACCAGAGTTTTTTCATATTTGTCATATTAGAAAGAAAGTATTGTCTAAAATACTTCCTTTTGCTCTCTTTAATGTCATTAACAACTCGATTTCTACATTTCTTAAATAAGTATGTGAGGTTAAGGTCATTCGTTTTTTTTAATAACTTAGAATATAATTTGTCCCTATATTTAATCATTCTCAATATTTCTGTAGTTATCCAGGGTTTAGATTTTAATTTGATTTCTTGCTTTGATAACTTTCTGCGAGGAGCATGAAGTTAAATATTAACAACGCCGTAACAAAAATGATTTCCATGATTTCCAACCACACGATTATTCGTTACAGTTTATGAAGTCTTCATGAGTGGTTTCGTAGGAATATCATAAAAGCATTCAGAGAAAAATGTATTTGAAATGTCCTTTCGTACGTAAGTATTCACAAACTTTCCTCTGGAACCCTCAAAATATGCTTTAAACTCCATAACTTGAGTTGTATCTTGTTGTCGGCCATCTTGGATTCAAAACCTCTGATCAGAGC
The DNA here is from genome assembly GCA_030867875.1 of Actinernus sp. WN-2022. NCBI lineage: Eukaryota > Metazoa > Cnidaria > Anthozoa > Actiniaria > Actinernidae > Actinernus > Actinernus sp. WN-2022. The sequence continues at coordinate 90,080,229 of JAOWCC010001634.1, forward strand.
CACCAAGGACTCTAAAAAGCCGTGATTTTAGTCCTCCCCCCTTTGGGAAGTTGCTTTTGTTTATCCGTTGTCAAGGCGTGCCTCACGAGCTCAAGCGTGACTTCCGGTACCTTTGTACGCATAGTCAATAATTAATCCGCTGTCCAAATGGGGGCTAAGACCTCAAGTAAACACGATGTCGAAGTCGATTGATGGCGTTTCTTCTGAATAGGATATAAGAAAAGTAAAGAAAAAACAAGTCTCGGCGAATAACAAATGAAAGGAAGGAATTGGTTCTTCCCTAGAAATGGGAAGCAGAGGCCATGCAATTGCCTTTGTCAGCCTCGATCGGTCGCTATCGTTTGTTTCGTCGCAGATAAACGACGTGCTACAACATGCATGATATTTGAATGTGTCTTGGACAGTCCTATCATGAGTCCTCATATAGCGGAGAGTGTTTTTCTGACTACATCCCAAGCCTAGAAAGGAAGATAAGATTTAAGCAAGAAGATTTATTGAAAGGTTGTTTTATATATTTAGTTATGCGGTTGAAATTGATATGTATGATCGAGGCACGATCGACAATTTATTCTCACAAACTGACAAAGCTTGTGTATATTAAAGAACTTATAAAGGACCTTATAAATATATCGGTCAAGTTATGAATGAAGTACACTTCTAATCAATTCAGCGTTGAATGTAGACCTCAGAACCGTCTTCAAGTCTTGCAACCCCAAACTTTCCGCTATCTTGGTTTTGTCAGAGATATATACAGGCAATTTGCCACACTCAATTAGTCTTCGCTAGTAACCGACCCAGTCTTCCGCTCGTCCATCAGCTGCAACTTCCGGTCAAAGACGTGATTTTAAAAGCGTTTTGCAACGTTCAGATTATGAGTAAGTCGAAAAAAACTATTGAAAGTGATATTAGATGCAATAAACTATAATATACCCGAAAAAGAGGAATTTTAAAGGACCTAAATTTAGCCAGTGCAGATACCTTAAAGCTAAAGGCACACAAGATCAGGCATGTTTTCACAAAAGGGGGTATTAGGTTCTAAAGCTCCTTTTGTGGAAACGTGCCTGATATATATATATATATACACCCGTTTTCAAAAACATTGCACTGCAAATATATCTATACCTTTTGTATTCTTGTCAAATTTGACAGCTAAAACAATGGAGAACAAAAGGTATAAATCAAAAGCAATGTTTTTGAAAACGAGTATATATATATATATATAAATCGCATTCCAAGCCGCACGAAAACGAGGCATTTTGCACGAAAAACATCCAAGCATCTCAAATAGATCTAGATAGATAGATCCTGTGGTTATTCACACAGGAAGCCTGGAATAGTGTTGCTGCTCACCTGACGGTTCGTAGGCTCGGTTTCCAGCCGTGGGGGTTTCGGTGAGCCCGCGATCCTCTCCCCACTCACGGCTGCGCGCGAGCTGAGACATGGTTGGTTTTAGCCAATCAAAAACTTGCCACCGAAATCCTGTCGCTGAATGTATTTGCATAATTTACATCGTAAACCTTTCAAAGCCGGACCAGAGGCTTTGGATTGCTGTCCCTTAATGCGTTTAAATTTGCTCTGGAAAAGTTTGGTTTCGAATAATTCAAGGATTCACACAAGGAAGCAGTAAGAGAGTTAGTTTTGGGTGAAGACACTTTGTCAGTAAACGCACCGGCTTTGGAAAGTCACTAGGGAAACCGTCACTTGTACCAAGCTCGAAGGTCGTGAAGCCCGTAAATTTATTTTCAGTCATTTTTCATTTAACTTTGCCTATGCAAGACCAGGTAGCCATTCTTACCGCAACGAAAATCAGTGCTGCCTTTATTGGAGAAGAAAAGAACGACTCCATATTAAAAGAGAGGAAATCACGTCTGACTCAGGCAACGTTCTGCGTGGATCATAATTCACTTGAAAATCGCTGCATCAAACCCCGGGATCAAACGAGTTTTACTTCATGGCTATATGTACTAAGTTTGTGAAATTTTTTAATGTCTCCAAGACATACTCTACACAAGAACGGAGCGGGAATACTCGACTCTAGCTCAGAATAGTTCCGAGAACATATCTGAACTTTATTTTCTCCCCGTAAATTTCGGCTTTTAATTTCTGTCAGTCTTGAGCGGCACTAACAAATATGCAGCCTGGTTTCTCAATGACTTTAAATGGCGTTTGTTCTTGAGAATTCATTTCACACTTGGAGTGTTAGTTTAAAGAGTTCCAATGTGTTTTGAAAGTTTAGAACCTACGCTACAGTCGTGAAAGGAGGGTAAACATATTTTCTTGTCTGAATGATATTGAATTTTAATCAGCTGACGTCACGGCCACAGTGTGTTGACCGCGCGCCCAGCCGTTAGTGGGGGGAGGCTTTGGAGAAACTGCTGAAACCGAGCCTACGGTTCGCAACAACAAGTAAATTGAATTGCTTACTATTTGTGCTAACGACTTAGTAATCCTATCTCATTCTGAATCTGGTTTGCAAAACTGTCTTAAAAAACTTCATTCTTATACCCAAAGTCTTTTCAAGTTGATTTTTGGGACACCGGTCCAGAGACGTTTATATGCGACGTTTATATACGTATCTTGGGATAACCTTTCATTTTGCTGGTGGCTTCAAACGGGCCCAAAAAGGTTTTATACAATAAGGCGTTAAGAGCTTATCAGATGTTTATCAAATGTGGAGAATATCCCGGTTAGAGTACTGTTGAAACTGTTTTCTTCACTTGTAGTTCCAGTGTTGCTATTAGGATGGGGTGTGTATTTGTTGGGAAGAATCGCTAACTCGGATATCTTTAAGCAGAAAATGTTTAAGGTAATTATATACTGATATATAGAGAAGCTTCATCTGAAGTTTTGCAAAAGAGTTATGGGTGTAAACTCTAAAACAACTAATTTAGCGGTATATGCGGAATTGGTAGAGTCCCCATGTTGGTTCAAGTTGCTTCTCTGGTGGTGAAATATTGGATACGAATTACAAACCCAGACAACTCTCTCAGTGAGCTTTCCGTTTCTCGCAGAAAAATAGGGATTTTAGCTAAATATGTTAAAGCGAAAATGTGCGATTCTTTCGACGAAATATGGAAGGACCAGGTTCAACAGTGTGATTTGCAGAGTCATTGTTGTGGCGGAAAGTTACGTACTTTTCGTCAAGTTAAAGTAAGAGTATAGGTTTGGAGAACAATCTTTCAACCATCGCAAACTTTAAATATCGTCAGGCAGTGACGACGTTAAGGGTGTCATCGCAGAAGTTACCTGTTGAATCTGGCCGATATCAAAACGTCCCATATGAGTTACGGACGTGCACATTCTGTGATTTGGGGATGATATGTCATTATCTTATGGCTTGTACGAACCCAAGTTTCGTTCAGATTAGAAATAAGTTTATAGCTGAACTATTAAGTATCAACAGGTCGTTTTCTTATATAAATAAGAGAGATTTATTTTTGTATAATATGTCTATGAAGGACGATTCCATTGTAAAGGTTGTTCCTAAATATTGTTTTGATATTCTAGTATTATTTAATAATTGTAAACCCGTCACACTGAGATTTCTTTTTATGTCTAGAAACCTAGTGTATTCCCAATGTATCACTTCTGGTGTTTGTTTGTTTGGAATAAAGTTATTATAGTAAACGTTAAGTAGTCTATTACCAACATTTAAGAGAGCCTTTAACACATAATGATTTCCTGATTCAATTAAGTCTTTTGCTACATGTACATGTAAGTGTTTTACTAATACCGATAAACAGCGGACTGTAGTATTCAAAGTGTGGAAGTATGTAGGCCTTATGTATGGAATACAGTACATTGTAAGGGAAACATCAGCTGAGCACAAGATGCTTTTAAGCCTTAAAAGGCTCCAATTTTAGTATCTTTTTATAGACTTTCTTCAAAACGCTTGTAATGTGATCGTTAAAAGAGAATTTTTTGTCAATTGTTACTCATAGCTTGCATAGGAATTCAAATAAAGCATCCAAGTGGCCAACAGGGTACAAGATCAGACAATCAACAATAAACCAGAATTATAAATGTACTACTAAAGGTGTTAGTTCACCTCAACATGATCATACACTCCTGAGGGACCAGCTACCTAACCTAATACCTAACGGCATTCTACAATGTTTTTGGGGAGCAGTGCTATATTTGAACGAGGGAAGAATGGGGCGAGCAAAAAAAGGAAGGTGGAGTAAAGGGGGTTGGGGGGGGGGGGGGATGGGAAGGAAAAGAGGTGGGGGAGGTAGAGGGAAGTGAAAGGCAAGCACTGTCATTTTGAAAAACCCATTCATCAGCAAAAAAGGGGTTTCTGATTGGTGCAGTACTGGCAATATTGATTGGCACCAATCTTTTGTTTGTCCAATATCAACGAAGATTTCAGCAAAGACTGGACTTCAACTATTTCTCATATCACTATCTTGTGGCAGGTTTTTCTTCACTCTACAGAAGGAATGGCAAGAAGATTTGCGACAGCTTGTCTTAGAGTTGGAAGAATGGAGAGTATTAAGTCTCAGCTTCTGGGTTTTGGTAAGTCTGACTACAACACCAAGTGACAGGGGCAACTTCATTAGGATTGAAGGCTAGATTTACCACAAGAACTACAATCTAAATTGCTTGTCATTATAGTTCTAAGTTATGTTTATATTTTTTAAATTAATAAACCGACTGATTTTGTAGAGGCCAACTCTCATGCATGGAAAATGACAAAAGTTCAGTTAATTACATGTATATAATTAATAATATAATATATATATATTAAAATCAGTGCATAAGTAAAATTATTTCAAGCACTTCTATTATGACTAGAGACTTCCTGTTGTATACAAATGTATGTAAGAACTACAATGGTGATTCATTCAATTTATTAATTTATTTCAAAAGTAAAGTGCTGTTTTTAGATTCTTTTGAATTATGTTCCCATCTCAGGCAATTTTCTGAGTCGTAACATGCACAGAAAATTACAAAACTTGTACTGGTACTTTTGACAGGTCAGTCATGCATAATTAATTAGGAGCCATTTTTCTAAATCACATGCCTTGTTGTCAGGCATTAAATTCCCTTCCTACCTCCCCTCACCACTTCTCCCCTCCTTTTTTATCCTTGCCCCATTCTTCCATTATTCAAATACACTGTATAGCACTATGCCTGCATTGCAGACTAGGACCTAACCAGCTATATAACAAAATTGTACTTGCTTATCCAACCTCTTTTTCTGCCATCACAGGACTCAACTGAAGCTGGTCAAATATCACCTTACAATCAAAGTCAATATATTTTTCTGCATATTGCCATAATTTATGCACATTGGCACTCTAATTCTGCTGCCTCATCAACTTCACCTCTTTACTCAGTCGACTCATTAGTAACAAGGTTAGCAAAAAAATTCTATTCTCTAATTGTACCTACATTGACAGGAAGATCTGGAATATGTTGCCATCTAACTTCATGAGTGGCTGTATTGTAATAGAACAGAACTTCACCAGAGTTATAAAAAGTAACATTCCAGTCAGACTCCATCCTCAAATAATCCTGCAAGTAAGAAAAAAGCAGTATTTCATCCGTCAAAAATAAATTATTTTATAAAATCTATTATTTGACTAAGCATATGTTGTGGTTTCATTTTGGTTCATTTTTTTGTTAAACTGGTTTCATTTTCAAGATTCTAAAAAGGGATTTTTCATTTTGGGGTGATTTATAAAAACGGGGGGTTTAGTTTTTTGCCGGGCAATTTAAAAAGAAAAGAAAAACTACCCACCCCTCCCGTACAAAATATTATTTGACTACCCACCCCTCCCTTCCATCACCTTTTTCCTTGCCCCCCCCCCCCCCCCCCCCCCCCCCCCCCCGATACATCTTGCTATTCGACTTGCCTTCACCATCACCCATTACTTACCTCGCCTGATCAGGCTTACATTTGCCTAATACAACCATGCACCACAGATGCATTTGTTGATTTGAACACCACCGTTTATTCTTTAACTGACTAATTGTTGAACCCAGTCCCTCTTGTTATGCTAATTTGTTTCCAGTCTCTTAATTTTATTCATGCATGTGCACTGCTAACAAAATTTGACTTGGAAACATCTTTCAAAAACATAACACAGAGTGTATTAAACCCAGACACAACTGTAACACACAGAAAGTTTGTGTTGACTCTGCATTCTTTTATGAAAACTGCAGCAACTAAAAGGAACTAACAAAGCTACATTTATCAAGAAAAATACATTGTTTATAAATGATCAGATGTACTTTATGGCTCCACTTGTACTTAGAAACAGTGTCAACCAAACCGACTGTTGCAGAGTAATGACTGCAGTCATTACTCTGCAACAGTCGGTTTGGTTGACACTGTTTCTAAGTACAAGTGGAGCCATAAAGTACATCTGATCATTTATAAACAATGGCTAAAATAAAGGCAAAAGAAAAGCGAATCACCTATAATACTGTATATACATGTACATTGTAGAACACAGTACATTGTACTTCTACGAAACAGGTAAACAGTATCTCAGTGAAGTAACAAGTGCAAACGATCTTGGAACAACCCTAATGTACTCGTTAGACTCAGCTTTTCAAATGGAATAAAATACTGTGAGTAGAAAAAAATGGAAGTGGCTCAGAGAAATGCTGTATTATATTCTCTTGATCTCTCATCAAGAATCGGCAACAGAGCATGTGAAAAGATGCAAAAATGGATACTTACATGTACACAGAAATACAGTAACTCAAAACAATATCAACAGTTTTGTGTTTCGATCACTTTGCCATTTCCATGTAGAACATTAGGGCCAGCCCCGCTCAAAGCAAACTCATTCCTATCACTATTATAAATAGATTTAATGGTCCTGTGAACTAAATCCAAACCCTAACCCAATATTTAAAAAAGTCTAACCTCAATCATCATAAGTGCTTACTAGCTATCTTGAAAAAAATACCAGTTTAAATATAAATAAACCAGTTTAAAAAAATTAAACCAATTTAAATAAAATAATAATAATAACTAACCCCAGTAAACCCAATTGCTCACTAATTTAGGGTGTTTAGAGCTACATGTAGGACTTCACTAATTTAGGGTTTTTAGGGGTACGTGTAAGTCGCTAAACAATACAGATTACAACCATTCTTCCAACTACATGTAATCCAAGCCCTATAACCAAATATTTTTTTTAATCTAACCTCAATCATCATAAGTGCTTACTACATTGTACATGTAGCTATCTTGAAAAAATACACCAGTTTAAATATAAACAAACAAGTTTAAAAAAAATTAACCAATTTAAATAAAATTTAAAGGGAACCTCGGCTGAAAAAACAATGATTGTTCTCAAGTGTTTGTTGTGCAATTATTTTGCCTAAGTCTGCTGTTGTGTTTGTCTCCTGTACACTAGATGTCATTTATGCACCGATATTTCTGTCCATTAGCCTGGTAATGATCTTTGATTGGTTCATATTCTATAATTTCGCATAATTATCATAATTAACTCATCCGAGAAGACGGCAGGATTCACTTTGGACTCGCGATTGTTAATCGTTGAGTTTCAGTGGAGTGATTGTCTTTGGCAAAGACCTTGAATTTGTAAGGAAAACATCTGAAATGGATTGAGTGTCCTGCACAATAACCGGCCGACTGTCCTGTAAACATGTACATTTTATCCCATCGTGCCGTGGGGTTGTTGATAATCGATTATTTGTTCACACTCGCAGTGGTAAAGAATGTCGCTACTCTCTTCAAGGAACTGAATTCTCATTATCTTTTCATGTTTTTCTACTTTTCTGTTGCATCATTTACATAGGTAATATCTTGTAGCTGTGTCGATTCGAACGGCAGATCAAAGATCAACGGAAAGACAAAGATCAACTGTACTTTGCCTCCAAATATAATATAACGATTTGTTGCTTCGAAAAGGTTTTCACAACATAAGAGGCACTTGAGAAGCAAATGGGATGGAGATATATTAATACAGGTAAGGCTTTTATTTTGGCCGGCATGATCTCAAATAATTTCTGAAGACGAGCGATGGCTTTGTTTTTGTGACCCACAAACTCTTACCGGCTACCGCCGTGACAGTTTTATTTGCATAAATTAAATTGTTAATCCGCCTTGACGTCACTGGACGGCATTATTGGCTATTGGATTCAGATGTCTCTCTCGTGAGGAACAAACCATGAGGAGACGGCTGAAATTCAGGCTACCTGTCCATAAAACTCATTTGAATTTCCTGCATGTCGCCTTCTTGGATTTTATATATGACGTCACAGTGTTGTCCTATTGACAGAAAACAATAGCTCTAATTTGTTGTGTAACAATAGGGCAACACTGTAACATCATGAGATCCAAGATGGCGGCACGCAGGAAATTCACATGACGTTTTATCGACAGGAATATCGGTGCATAAATGACATCTACATGTAGTGTGCAATTTTAATATTGGAGATAAACACAACAGCAGGCTTAGGCATGCACAACAAACACTTGAGAACAAATATTGTTTTTCAGCCGAGGTCCCTTTAACCAAATATAAAATTTAACCGCAACAGCTACACTGACCAACAAAAATTATGGGAGCTAGTACATGTATATTAATTAAGCAAAGAAATATTAATACAATAACAGTGCTGCTGCCTTAAGGAATGAATAGCAAATAAATCCAGTTGCAAGTCAGGAAATTAGACTGAGTCCAAAAAAATTGTGAGTAATCATTGTGTCCTAATGTTTTAGCCACATTGCCACCAATGGTAGTGGTAGCCACTGATGATGTTCATGCAGCTGAACTGCACCTTATCATTTAATACAGGTCAACATTAGTTCAACTTCGGGTCAGCTGGATTACAGTAAAAGTTTCCCAAAAATGAGCCCCTGCATAGTTGTAGGATTATTTTATAATTATTTCTGATTGGCTTTTACTAATGCTCATCCTTTAATACAAGTCATCCAGCTGGCCATTCAACTGTCACCAGCCTTGTGCAATGTTATTGTTATGATGGGCACTTCAAGAGAGGCCACTCGGTTGAAATTAGTCATTTGCATTACATCCAAACAATTGTTTACTTGGGAATTCTACCTGGGGGGAGGTACTCCCTTACATGTATATGGACTAAACAGGGACGACGTGTCGCTGGACAGGGTACAGTTTTTGGCCTCTGTCTTGACAGGTTATATAATTTCATGGGAGTCTGTCCTAAACAGGGTCTGAACCTGGCCTAGACAGGGTATTGATTGCACAATTATCCTTATCTCACCGGTCTTTAACAGGTCACAGTCAACATTTCAGAGACCACAAGATCATTGTCATCCAATCAAGCATTATATAAAGAACATAAAGGGATGGACCATTTGACAGTTGATGGGGAGGGTACCAAAAATCCCTAAATTTTAGTAACACCGGTAGTACCAAGCAAACTATTTTGTCATTTGTCCTAAACAGGGTCCTAAACTAGAGGGTGTAAAAAATATCCTACACAGGGTACATACATGTACATGTACATGTAGGTATTTAGAGTTTTTCTGTCCTAAACAGGGTCAGGGTTTCAAACCTTCAGCGGCACCACATTTGGCCCTTTTGCAAGTGATCTGCAGGCATTTAATTTCCTTTGGAAGTGGCCAAATTGGTTCAATTTGACCATTTCATTACTCATTTTTTACAAGGGACAAATAAACATTTTTATAGCGGGAATGGCACAATGGTGCAGCCTTGCTCGTTCCCTGTTTAGTGCACCATATAGGAAACTTCCCAAAGGAACAATAATTATATTACAAACAAATCTAGCATGCAGTTTGGAAAAAATTAGTTTGTGTCACATTTGAACTCAAACTTGAACTCAATGTGTAAAGCTGCCATGTTTTGAAATGTAAATTATAATGTAGCTGCAAGTCACAGGAGGCTGGTGACAGTTGAATGGCCAACAAGAAGATACATGTACATGTATATCAGAATGAATATATCATTAGTAAAAGCCAATCAAAATTGATTATAAATAATCCTGCACTACACAGGGGTTTGGAACAAGCTTTTGGTTGCTGTTTAATGTGCAGGTCTACAGACTTAACCAGGGTTTAGTTTGGATGTACGCAGGCTATATTCAATCTTGATGCCTTTTTGTAATGATAAAGTTCATGTATTTAATTGTAAAAACCTGGAGCAGTCGTTCCTTGATAACTGATACCATACTGTATGCCAGCAAAGAAAAGTTGGGAGGTGGGGATTGGCCAAAGAGAGTCAAAATAAAGAGTTTTATATCAATGTTCAGGACTAAGGCCCAGTTCAAACATCTCATGTGCCAAATCTAATACCTACATGTATTTGGGTCAACTAAAATAATTAAATTCAACGTTTGATTCAAACGTCAAATTTGATGGAGTCGAATCTAATATTGCTACATGTAACTGGGTAAATGTAATTACATGAAAACGGTGGTTGATGACCATGCAATGGTCACTCATGATATGGCGGACAAAAAGCATTCTGTGAAGCAGAGGATCCTTTTCTTTTCAAAGACGACGACTAATGATGCAACTGCCATTCAACAGTTTGTCATGTTTTCTCTTTGAGGATCCAGTAGCACAGGAGTGATTTGTTTTTGCACGAACACAAGGATTATTTTGTGTTGTTTTGTCACCAGCATGAGGTTCGCAGTAGTGTCTTCATCGATTTTGAATACTGAACACTTCATACAGAAGTATTGGAGGCATCCTAACAAAAGTGTATATACATTGTATACCTACAATTGCATGGTATATATTATTAAAACACGAAGAACATGCATGTTCACATGCATCATAACCTGAGTTTCAGGTGCTCCTTTCCCTCTTTTCTCTTCTTTTTTTTTAAGGGAAAGGAGCGCCTTAAACTCAGGTTACATTGTGTCAGGACCAGCTGTACTTTCCCTGTGCTGTTTTCCCACTACCGTGTCCAAGTTAATTTAGGTGTCTGCATGCACATGACATTTAGCTCAAAAGTGTAGAATTGTGGGTAATACGTAATTTATGCATTAGATTCGGACAACTTATGTTGTTTTATTTGAGTCGAATCTAATACAATTCTGTCAAACTTAATTGATTCACACGTCAAACTTTTCATGTACTTAATACAAACATTAGACTTGGCACATGAGAAGTTTGATGTTTGAACCGGGCCTATCATCATCATCATATTTATTTCATCAATTACAATGCAGTGCAGAATTGTGAACTTGCATTTGCAACGCTCTGATTCAAAAATCTTAAAATGCTCCACAAATGCCGGATTTTTTTTTTGGGGGGGGGGGGGGGGGTGGGGGGGGGCAGTTCATTTTGGGGTTCTCTTTTTTTTAGGGGCGGCCTTCACCTCCTCGGAATCTGGAATAGTACTGGCTATCCAAACAATGCCTTACCCTGAAACAATACAAACTCTAACCATAAAACAATGGAATTCTTTGTCAGTGCAGGCCATTTAAAGTGATCCAATAAAATGCAAGGTTTTTAGAGGTGAAGGCCTCCTGTTTTTTTAAGGCATGAACACGAGCATAATATGAGGTCATTCAGTTACTAAGGGTTAGAAGCAGACAATACTTATTTGGTTAATATATTTTTCCTAATCTCCTCCTTCCTAAACTGTCAGTATACGGCTATAGTTACTACATCATTACATGTATAGAGAGTTCGTATATTTCTGTTTGCTTTGGAACTCAAAATCCGGTTGACATCACTGCAAAATCAAACTCAGGCCTGATATTCGATTCATTATTTTAAATTCCTACCATTGGTTTGCAGATTTATAGGACGTAGAGTTAAAAATTTAGATTGTTGAAGACACTACCGACTTTGTACCGTGATCATGATTAATTGGCGTCAATCGTGAATCGGCGTGATTGGCATACTCGCCCATACATTTTTCAAAATAACTGACACATTATTAAGTGTTTGGTATTTCTAGAGACTGTTTTGTGAAGTAAGCTATACAACAAGGACAAAATACTTACCGAAATAGAGACGGAACACCACACAACACTCGACTGGCAGAACCAAACAAAATGGCGGAGGGATATATGAACAATGGGCTTCCTGTGGTAAAAGTACCACAGGAATCCCGAGTGTACATTTTACTAGCCTGTTCCAGGCCACACCGCGGCAAAACGGTATGCTCCGCTGGCCAAAAGAACGAAGGCTCTGCTCTCAAATACAAATTACCGAGGGTTTCAACTTTTTTAGTAAATAATTTTATAACTTAGTAAACTCACAATGAATTACAAATTAAGAAAACTTCAACCTGTTAAAGTCTTAGGCTTAGCTTTTAAGTAGTTTTCTTAGTTTTTAACAAAACAGTTCACAAATGAATGCTTTCAAGCAGAAACGTTAAAATCACGGCATGTGCCTGTTGTTTCATTTCAGTTTTCGCGGGAAACTGGGGTCGGCCGCGCGCGGACAAGAATAGCAAATACGCATGCGCGTGACGTTTTGCCGCGGTGTTGTTATTTATTTATTTATTTATTTACTTACTTCGGCCATAATAGAAGATACAAAATAGATTAAAGTAAATTATACAACAAACATAACATAGAGGCCAGGAGAACCAACACAGCGTTAGCCAATTACGTTGGTTTCCGATCCTATGAAAGATTAAATTACAATAAATGATCTAATTACAATACCTATTTCAACCTAAAAGCAGCATTTGAGAGGTGCGGTTAACTGTCTTGCCTGGTGACATTTCAGACATACAGACTTCCAAGACCTAGGGTTCTCGATGTCAAATACAGAAGTGATGGCAGACACGTAATATTTAAATAGTAATGATCTAAACTTAGGTAAAGAGATATCTGATTTACGCAGTTCGTGTGGAAGTGTATTCCAAGTTCGGGAAGCTCTTATAAAATAACTATTTTGGTAACACAGGGTTTTGACATTAGGAATCTGATAAGTAATAAGAATAAGTGAGTTATCCATCGAACGTAGAGAGATGCTTAAATTCACCCTGTTTACAAGCTTTGGCAAAACATCTGGAGCTAAGGTTACTAAACCGTGTTTTGCCTTATACAAGAAGATGAGTATGGCATTAGATACCATTCAAAATACATTATACCATCAAGCGGCTACTATGCCATCAATGTTGCCACCAACGTGCACTTGAAAAACGCGTTTCAGTAGTCTCCTGTTCAACGCGTTATACCTGATACGATATGATCGATAAGTCTATTTGTTATGTTACCACATGGGATAACGTTATATTACCGCATATAATACGATATCTCATAACGTTATATTACCACATCGGATAACGTTATATTACCACATCGGATAACGTTATATTACCACATGTAATACGATATCTCATAACGTTATGTTACCACATGTAATACGATATCTCATAACCCAAAACCCTAACCCTAACCCTAACCCTAACCACTAGCCCTTTGTTTCTATTACTTTAATGCCCAGGTAAACTGATACTACACTAATTTCTACTGAGATATCGTATTACATTACATAATGCATGTCATTATCCCATGTGGTAATATAACGTTATGAGATATCGTATTACATGTGGTAATATAACGTTATGAGATATCGTATTACATGTGGTAATATAACGTTATGAGATATCGTATTACATGTGGTAATATAACGTTATGGGATATGGTAATATAACGTTATGCCATGTGGTAATATAACGTTATGCCATATGGTAATATGACGTTATGCCATATGGTAATATAACGTTATGCCATATGGTAATATGTATGGTAGTTGTATATCGTTCCAGGTATAACTTCACCTTCATGGTAATCGTTCTAGAATATGAAATAAAGTAGGGTTTTAGAGGTAATAGGTAAAATAAGTGCGAATAAGTGGTAATGTATTTTGAATGGTTTCTACTACCATAGATGAGGTCAAGGTATTCATACCAGTAACATAAAGGTAAAAGCTTTAGAGTTAAAGTCTAGATTTGTAGGAGATGTCTGTTTGGAAGGGCAATAGGAGAATAAACGTAGTAGCCCTCCTTTGTGTTCTTTCTATATCCTGCATCAGATCGACAGTTTGTGGGCTCCATACTTGTGAGGCATAGGCAAGGTTCGACCTAACCAGGGACAAGTACAGACATCGACGGGCGCTAGTACTTCGGACTTTGACGGCAGAGCGTCTGAGTAGGCCAAGCAACTGGTTCGCCTTGGTGATCTGTTGACGAATGTGAATGGACCATGTAAGGTCGGTACCAACGGTCACGCCTAGGTCTTTTTCGCTAGGAACGTGGTCCAAAACTTGACCATCAATGGTATAGTTAGCCAATAGGGGACTGCGTTTCCTGGTAATGGTTAAAACTGTACATTTCTTCGCATTGAACTTCAGCCGCCAAGAGCGTGCCCAGGTCGCCAAATTAAATACCTCACCCTGAAGAATGGAGATGTCTGCTGCAGGCTATAGTGGGAAAGGGGAAAGGGAGCGAAAGAAAAACGCAGGCGAAAAAGAGAAGAGGGGGACTGGGAGAGAGAAAGCGGAAAAGGAGAGCCTGTGGAACTACTCAGAACGACATCGTTCCAGTTTCCAGTATACCAGCTCCTGGTATACCCTCTGATTGGTCAATTTTGACAGGTCGCGTCACGCGGTGATGACAAAATATTCTGTCAGCTGGCGAGTTGCGTTTCGCAGTACTAGTTTATAGAAGAGATCATTTCTACTTCAAATTCGCTGTACTCATTCTGTATGGATGTGTAGTTAATTTAACCCTTCTTCATTTAAAATATTTGGGTCTACCCCAAGTGGTTTTCCTAGTAAAAGCCGATGAAATGATCGTCCTAGCTCAAGTTGTACCGTCATTTTGTATATTCTGCTGGGGACTCGACTACTGGCGCGCGCTGTTCGAAAATGGCGTGTTATTGACGTCAACAGCTCGCGCGAACAAAAATTGAAACTTTTACTAACTGTATCACAGGACAATTTCTGCAGTTTCCCCCTTTCTCTGTTGCTTTCCTGATCAAATATTTGCAAGAAACACCGGGTATTTAATACAAAGGCACATTTACGTCAAAATCTCGTTCGACTACTTTCTTTTGGCAGCTGACATGTTCACTCGATATCGTGTTATGACAACAATGAGGTCTTCCGCAAATTTACCCATGATACTGTGCCAGATCGTGACGCACACCGCCAGAAGTGGGAGGAACGATGTCGTTCTGAGTAGTTCCACAGGCTCTCCTTTTCCGCTTTCCTCTTTCTCTCTCCCAGTCCCCCTCTTCTTTTATTGGCCTGCGTTTTCTTTCGCTCCCTTTCCAACCCCATTCCCACTATCTGAGAGCCTGGAACAGGCTAACATTTTACAGGAGGCCGCAGAGCTGTTTCTCTTGATCGGCGTATAAACTGAGTAGCCCACTTCCGCGATATGCTTTACTTCTCACGCACAAAGGTTTCAATACGAGGCCCCCTGCTAAATTAAATTTATTCTTTTCACAGGGCCTCGGAGCCTCATATTGAATCCTTTGTGCGTGACAAGTAAAGCATATCGCGGAAGTGGGCGTAGTTTTAGTAGAAACCAACTAGTAGAAACAAGAATATTTTTGACATTTTGGCGACTTGGCAGCCATTGCTTTGCTTTTGAAAACCGGCTTTTTTGCTACTGATCACTAACTATCACATGCAGATTAGTATAAACCAACTAGTGGACTATTACGAATCCTGCATTCCGATTGGCTACGCTACTATAGGTCTATTTGTGATAGTCCATGGTGGAGAAAACCCGCACGCATTTTCACGAAATAATTCAATGTTTTCAACTTCAATTTGTTTCTTTCTATTATTTTCTACTGTCCAACTAGTTAGTTTATACTAAAACAATTAGACCTCTCGCCCTCATGGGCTACGAATTAATTAGTATAAACCAACTAGTAGTGGACTATTACAAATCCTGCATTCTGATTGGCTACCCTACTATAGGTCTATTTGTGATAGCCCATGGTAGAGAAAAACCGCACGCATTTTCACGAAATAATAATGTTTTTTCAACTTCAATTTGTGTCTTTCTATTATTTTCTACTGTCCGACTAGTTAGTTTATACTAAAACAATTAGACCGCTCGCCCTCATGGGCTACGAGTTAAACAGCCCATTCGGCTGCGCCTCACGGGCTATTGACTCGTAGCCCATTCGGGCTGCGGGTCTAATTATTAAATATATAGTGAGTAGCTTAGGCAATCAGATTACAGGATTCGTGATAGAACACCGGTTGGTTTGTATTAATTGCTATTACTTTCGACGAAGGCGGAACGCATACGAATCTGGCAAGGGGTGGGTTGGGATCCCTGTCCCTTCTCAGGCGGAATATATTTATTATCCTTTTTTTTTTAGAGCTTTACAGGCAGAGACAAAGACACCAACTCCAAACAAGTTAAGCCTGCTGCTTACAAAACATAAAAAAATCAGAAAAATATTATAAGTACACGTATATGTAAATTTTAATGTAAATATAACTATAAACAAGGTATATGGGCGGCCGAGCCTTACCGGCGAACGAAGTTAAAGCCGTTAGCGGCAGCAGACAGACTGTAGAACGACATTTGGAATAGTCTGATATGTTCTGATGCGGTCTGGGTCAAAAGTTGAAGTAGAAGCGAACCAGGAGGACCAGATTGGAAACAAGTGTTAGCTTTATCTGCATATCCTCATTAAATAAAGTGTTGTTATTATTATTATTAGTAGTAGTAGTAGTATAGTGCGCGCGAAGCAATTTCTTGAAAGAAGCTATAGAGGTACTGGTTTGAATTTCAGGTGGCAGGTAGTTCCATAGAAGCACTATACGATTGAAATAGGAATCTCTAAAATTAGAAGTTTTATATAAATTAGGTTTGTAGCCAGAACTAGCGGAAGTTTTTCTGGTGACTCTTGGTGACTGGGAGTAGGGAATAACGTAACTAGTTATATCTAAGCTGCAAAGTTTGAGGCGGCATTTACAAAAGTATACCAGGTCTAAGTATTCTAACCAGTAGGAGCCCGGAAGTAAATTTAGCCTAACTAACCTGTCCCTATAAGAAATATCGCGTAGACTGAAACCGGGAATAAAGTTGGTGGCTCGGCGCTGCACGCGCTCGATTAGCAGGAGCTCCCACGCACTTGACTGCGGGCCCACACTTAGCGCATATAGCACAGAAGCGAGCGCACGACGAAGATCTGAATTAAGAGAGGCAGGAGAAACCCTAGCACCTTGTTTGACTTAGCAACTATCGGCACTACATGTACATGGTTGCTAAGACAGATCGTTTGAGACTATAATGCCCAAGTCCTATAGTGAACTGGATTCGTTTAGCAGGTCAGGCCCTACGTTGTAACTACGAAAAGGTGGATTGCGTTTCCTAGTCATCTTCAGTACCTTGCATTTCTTAGAATTGAAATCCTCACTCCAGCTGACCAGGCCGTTCAGGTCGTATTGGAGTCTTGTTGGGACCTCTGCGGGCGATAGCACTTGTTATCATCTGCAAACAAAACTGAACTAGTTCCAGCAGAAGTGACGTCAGGTAGGTCGTTTACATATAGAACGAAAAGGAAGGGACCTGGAATACTACCGTGTGGGATCCCAGAAACAACAGGCACCCATTGTGATTCAGACCCGTCGACTACTACACACAGGGAGCCCGATATCCCAAAGGACTTTAACTTAAATAGTAACTTCAGTTAGCGTCAGGAGCCCATAACCAGGAGCGTCCATATCTCATATTCTTGGGTTGCAATCAATCCCTGGAGATTCAAAAGACAAAGACGCGGCAGCCATGTTGGAGGACGGAACAAAAGACATTAATAAGGAAGCTTTTGTTAATGTTCCTCCGACATGGCCGCCGTGACGTCATGTGCTAACCAAGAATATAGCTGTCACGGCGATTTCGCAAGTTGGGCTATTTTTAGATTATTTTTCCTGCCAATTAGTGGGTTTCGGCACCAGTGGCGGAACAAAAGATGCCTCATTAGCTACTTTTGTTATACCAACAACATGGCTGCTAGCTACCCTTTTGTGATTTTATTCCCTTTGGAATGATTACAACCCAAGAATAGCCGACATGGCCGCCGTGACGTCACGTGCAAACCAAGAATATAGCTGTCACGGCGTTTTCACAAGTTGGGCTATTTTTAGATTATTTTCCCCGACAATTAGTGGGTTGCGGCACCAGTGGCGGAACAAAAGATGCCTCATTAGCTACTTTTGTTATACCAACAACATGGCTGCTATACCCTTTTGTGATTTTATTCCCTTTGGAATGATTGCAATCCAAGAATAGCGGGAAACCGTTCTAAAAATAACCAAACTTGTGAAAATACCGTAGCATAGAGGTAGTATAGGATATTCTCGCTCTTAGTTATGGGCTCTTGTTAGCGTTTAATTGAATCAAAAGCCTTGGGAAAATCTAAATAGAGAACATCAGTTTCGGTATTACTCAATTCAATTTTATGTTTACACTTTTCCAGGAAATATTATAACACTATTACTATTAACACTAATAACTTCTTATTAACCGAGAGCGAGGTCTGTACGGTAAAATATCAGACCGCGCGGGTTTTTCTGTACAGACCGAGGCATGTACAGAAAAACCAAGGTCTGATATTTTCCCGTACAGACCGAGCAGACGAGGTTAATAAGAAGTTTATTATATGGCATTTGCGATAAACTAAGGATGAGAAAATGTCGCACCATGACTAGCGCCCGTAACACAACATGTGATATGTAATTTGCATACATTTACATACCGAGATTCAGAATTCATTCTGGGATTTACTTGAAAGCTCTTCAAAAGATGAATGGAAATACAATGTCAGATGTCAGAATCAATCCAAAACTAGTTGAATTTGCTAATACGAAGTGAATATGAATATGAAAGCGTAAATGAAGTAATGTGCAAAAAAATCACAAGAAAATACAATCAAGAGGTGCTTGACTAATTGAGACCAAACGTGCTTGCGATCCCACGTGCTGGCTCGGCGAAGAAAATCAGTCGTCTAATCCTTCATCGTCGCTTTCTATGACAACTCTTCGCCTTTTATTTCCATCTTGGACAACGTTTATAGGACCATTAAAGAATTGGAACTGGAAGTTGGAGATGCTGGCTCCGTTAAAAATGGCTTCCCAAGAGTTGTTGTTCTCTGAACTTCCCTGGTTTATAGTGAGGGGATTTGACGTGCTTTGCTGAGTACTTCATGGCGAACTGGCAATGTTGCACCTGTTGGAGCAGATAACTGCGGTACAATAGGCCCTTTGCAGCTAACAGTCACGTGCTGATACAATACTTCGTTAACGTAACGAATGAATTGAGCTCGTGATCCCCATGGGAAAGGCGTTACCATGGATGCTGGAGAGCAAGCTATGATCTTTAAAACACCGTTGGAGGTAAAAAAATAGCATTTACAAACAGGTTTTGCTAATATCAATACTGATCTCGTACAAGGCCTTTAAATAAATGAAGTCAGAATTTTTTTGCTCTCCAGTACAACCACGTGATTTGTTAGCTGCATGCAAAGGGCCTATAGCGGACTCTGAAGCCAGTTGGTTGTTTGCAGTGGAGGATGCTGATGGGTTTCCTTGTGCTCGACTGAGAATGAGAGACATTTGTCGCTGATGCTGGAGGCTGGCGGTTTTGTACGATTGGAGGCTTTCCAATTTCTTGTGCCCACTTAGCTACGCGACGTAATAATATTAGCGTCAAGCAGTCGGAAAATACAGGTTTTTCTGACTGAATGGTTTGTTATATTTCTTCCTGGACGCTGGGTACCGGCTTGTGTGGCTGCTTTGGTGAGAAATTTACTGATTTCATTCTTTCCGAGCGAGGCTTTCTTGTACCAAATTCTATTTTCTTGAGCCCGTGTATAATTTACAGCAAGAAAAAACGGTGCCTCGGATGGTTCGTCTTGGCTGGACGGTGATTACGAAAGATCTTGTAGTACTTTATGGGGCATTTCTCTGTACCACTTGCATAGATCTTGGGTTGGAACTGTCGCTGCTGGCCTTTTCCCTGTCCTTTTCTTGTCTTCGTGCCCCTCTCTGACAGCCATACGAACATTTCACGGCCATCTGTGGGATCTTGTTACAAGCTTACATCGCCCCATTTAATTTTTCGGCTTTCATCTCTGGCACGAAAGCTGAATTACATTGCCAAGAGCCACCACACTGCTCTCTGAAGGGCCTCAGGATTGTCTTGCCCGAACTGTCCCGACTGAAACAGCATACTTTCTTCATCGTCAGTCAATGATTTCGCTGCCTGTGGCTTGTTTCCCTTGCCGAGTGTTACCAGTTATTTACGTTTTGCTGTGAGGACTTTACGAGACTCAGCATCTTAAAGGATATTAACTGTGGACTTCATCTCAGTAAGGTGTCGGTGAATACTTCGTTGGAGGCCAGACAGAGTATCCGTTCATTATCTTACAACTCTATGATGTGTCTAATAGTAAGATATGTTGTCCATGTCTGTTTTCTGTATCCAGTTTCCTGTGTTCTTAGATATAAACCCAACTGTTTCGGCGACCAGATTTGTTTTCGTCACACGAATTCATGTCTTGAGCTGCCTGTGACCGTGCACTTTTTCGACAATAATTGTGCTCATCGGTTTAAGAAATTAACTGAGATCCGTAAGATATTATTCCCTTTAAAATAATCAAAATACAACCTTGAAAATATCAGCACGCTAAAAACATTGTGCCAGGAGTCAGTCAGCCGGCTAGACTATGTTACTATAATCTACATGTATCATATTTGTTGCTTTCATGTGAGTTCCCGCGGGTCCCTGCTAGTCCGTTCATAATCCTCGCCGTTCACTTTGCGAGCGTTTATGAAAAAAATTGACAACAAATGGTCGAGCTCGCTCGAAGGTAAGCTCTCTGTGTTAACATTTGACTTTCCGATTGACTGTAAGTAGCGACGAAAGGTGTTGAGATCACTTTTCGTTTTCTTGGAGGTGTTGGCACGTTTTTGGTCACTGACAAAATTATCAATTTCCTCTTGGCTGTTTGACTGTTCGTCTCAGGCAGCCATGTTTTTGCTGTTGTTGTCTTCGTCGGGATAGTAAAACTCGCTATCCGAGTGTTCCTATGATTCTTGCATTGCTTTTTTAATCCTAGGCTTTTACATCAAAGACAAAATCCTCAGAAATAAATGGTTCTTGCAATTGCAATCGGTAATGGACCACCGGTCGATTACGGGAAAATAATTGACTGCTAGAGAGACGCGAGAGCCAATCAGAATGCGCCGTTTCACCGGAAGTAGCATGTGCCATATAATTATAACACTATTACTATCCAATATAGCGCAGATTTTGTGAAAAACAGTCAGGAGCTGCGATATTCAAGACCTTCCCTCTAAGAAGCCAAACAAATATCGAGGTTTGGGGAAATGTCCGCACTCTTTGCAAGCCATTTTGAATAATTTCTGGCTCAATTCCTGACTAAACCACGAGCAGTCTATTATGTGACATTACATGTACATGTAAGTACTTCAAAATGTAACCCAAAATTTAAGTAAACCTAACCATCTCCGAAAGTAAAACACAGGTAAATGATGGGAGCTTATCTACATCTAGGACTAGAATTCCCAAGTAAACAACTGTCTGGATGTAATGCAAATGACTAGTTACAGCCGAGCGGCCTATCTTGAAGTGCCCATCGTAACATTAATTGCACGAGGCTGGTGACAGTTGAATGGCCAACCGGATGACTTGTAAGAATAAGCATTAGCAAAGCCAATCAGAATGAATTATATAATAATCCTACAACTATGCAGGGGGTCATTTTCGGGAAACTAGTAATGTAAATGTATGCGTAATTAATTTGCCCCTCAAGACTCCCGTAGCACACCAGAATGCCACAGACTGTCATATATGTACTAAATCCTTAGATGGTGACAGCGTCCGCGATCACTGCCACATAACAGGGAAGTACAGAGAGGCTGCCCACACCGCCTGCAACCTCAAGCTGCGGCTGAGTCCCAAAATGACGACCATACCTGTATGTGGTCTTCCACAATCTGCGAGGCTACGATTCACACCACTATTTATGCAAGCCATTTCCAAGGTGAAGGGCAAGCTCGAATGCATTCCCAACAACACAGAGAAGTACATCTCATTCTCCATTGGTCGCCTGCGGTTCATCGACAGTGATCAGTTCCTCCTGGCTTCCCTAGACAAGCTTCTATCAACCAACAAACCAGAAGTCTTTCAAATCACCGTCAGGTACGAGCCAGACGAGAAGAATCAGCGGCTGCTACTGCGAAAGAGTGTCTATCCTTACGAGGACATAGACGGCTGGGACCGTTTCACAGATTCACTACCTCCGATCGAGGCCTTCCATAGCAAGCTCGCCGACGAGCACATATCAGCGGAAGATCACGAGCACGCCCAAACAGTGTGGGACACATTCGAGTGTCGGAACATGGGCAACTAGCACGACCTTTACCTTCTAACGGATGTGCTTCTCCTTGCAGACGTGTTCGAAGCCTTTCGAAAGACCTGCTTGCAACACTACGGGTTGGACCCAGCACACTACTACACCAGTCCAGTCTTATCCTGGGATGCCCTGCTCAAGAAAACCGGCGTTGAGTTGGAGCTGCTCACAAACTACGACCAACACCTCTTCAACACCTCCTCTTCGAGGAGGGTTCTCCATGGTCTCCAAACGGTATGCCAAAGCCAACAACCCAAGGGTCGCAGGCTACGACCCATCCAAGCCAAACACGCACATCCTCTATCTAGATGCGAACAACCTCTACGGTTGGGCCATGACCCAGCCACTGGCAACAGGCAACTTCGAGTGGGTTGAGAAGACGGCAGAGCTGGCAGAGGTAATAACGAGCCACCAAGCGAACAGCCAACAGCCCACAGGGTTACATCCTAGAGGTCGACCTAGAGTATCCAGAAAAGCTACACAACGTACACAACGCCTATCCACTAGCACCAGAGCGCATGACAATCCAAAAGAAGTGGATGTCGAAATACCAACAAGAACTGATCAGAAGGGGTGCGTCACCCGAAGTCCAAAAACTGGTACCCAATCTTCGCAACAAGGAACGCTACGTGCTACACTACCGCAACCTACAGACATATCTCTCCCTGGGCATGCGCCTGAAGAAGGTCCACCGGTTCGACCAGAGCCCATGGATGGAGCCTTACATACGGATGAATACAGAGCTCCGCAAACAGGCCACCAGCGACTTTGAGAAGGACTTGTACATGTTGATGTTGATGTACAATTCCGTATTTGGGAAGACCATGGAGAACCTACCTAAGCGTGTGAAGGTCAAGCTGGTGCGCGCAGAGGAGGAGGACAAGCTGCGGTGTCTGATAGCCGGCCCGGCCTTTGCCCAGCAAAATGTGTTTACACATGCACAAGAGTAGCCTCGTACTCGATCGCCCCGGCCATCTATGTGGGCACGAGCGTCATTGACCTCTCCAAGCACCTAATATTCGACTTTTACTACAATCAACTTAAGGTGCAGTACGGGGAGCGCTGCCAACTCCTCTACACAGAAACCGATTCTCTCCGGCTTGAGTTCCACACTGAGGACGTCTACGAAGTCATCGCAGCACAGGCACACACTCAAGCATGTTAAGGCATGGTTTATTCAGCAATTCTGTTAAACACTCTAAATTAGCTGACTTTGTCATTTTTCAATGAAATACCATAGAAATCGGTAATTAGGCAGCAATCATATGTCTTAACATTTTAAGTTGGGTATTCTGGTGTTTTGGTGGTCACGTGACCTTAAGGCTGATAAAACAAATAACTCAAAATGGGCCGGTCACAGTGCATTTTTAAAGTAACGATTTCTGGTTTATCTGATTACTCTTCTGGTTGTCTCTAAAGTTCTGTCTGGAATGGTTGTCATTTTTCCATTGTATGCGAGAAAATTGGGGAAAACTGGTTCCAAGAACAGGTCACGTAACCTGTTTTCTCTATTTTCGCCTTAACAATCTATCAGGGTCAACCATTCCAAACAGATGTTTAGAAACAACCAGAAGTGTAATCAGATAAGCAAGAAACCGTTACTTTAAAAATGTGCTGTGACCGGCCCATTTTGAGATGAAATTGCCGGATTTTGTAATCACGTAGCTGGTCACGTGATAGACATCTTACAACAAAATATATTCAAACGACTCATAACGCTGATATTAGTGATATCCACAATTTTTATAGAATTCGGGTAAACATAAACCACTCTATTCAATAAAATAGCTTGAGCCTCGATTTCATGCTCAAACCATGCCTTAACATCCTTGAGCATGTACGACACCAGCTACTACCCTAAGGATCACCCACTATACAGCACAGCAAACGGTGGAAATTGCACGGACGCCCTTCTCTCTATCCAGCATCAGATCAACAGTTACTTAGGCAATCCTGATTGTAAAGCCGTACGCTTTTTCGTAATGGATTTTAGTAAAGCCTTTGACTCGGTTAAGCATGACTTACTAGGAAAGAAACTCAAAGAATTCCCTCTTAGTCCATACATTACTAACTGGTTTTTAAATTTCTTAAAGGATAGGAAACAGAGAGTATACTATAATAATTGTGAATTGGATTGGAAACATGTGAACAAGGGCACCACGCAAGGCAGCGTTAGCGGTCCTTATCCTTTTTTTTTTATGTTTGAATGTTCTTAACAATAACTTAGAAAATCAGGCTGTGCTATTCAAATATGCCGATTGAAGGCCCCTTCCCTGTTAACCGAGTCAGCTCGCTGTTCATAGCTTTCAACACAGCAGGTAGCCACTCGACCCATTCCCTCGACCTCTCACCCTCCTTTGGAGTTCCAACGAAGCTCATCTTCTGAGCGTATTGATAACCGAATAACCGCTCGGATAGGGTGCAGTTCGCCCTCTCTACAATGCTTTGCGCCCGGTGGTTTCCAGCCTCATCACGGCGAATTTCCGTACTGTGCTGCTTCAGTACACCGGTGAGACTACCCATGAACTCTCGACCGGGATCAACCTGCAGCAGCTTCGGCCAAGTCAACGTGCGACCTCTTCGCTGTACTTTCATCGCAGTGGTTCAGCGTCTTTGTACCGACTGGCTACATCGACCACAACCAACGCATACTTGTACGTTCGGCGTTTATAAGTATCGTGTGGGTGAAAGAGTAAGTCAGCCTGATGTATTTCGTTTGGCTTCGAGACTGTATAGTGCGGCCTTGGGACATAGCGGGGCGGTGGCAGATAGATCTGCTACAGAGCCTGTTTCTCCAGCCAACAGGTGTGCCCGATTGTAGAGATCTAGAACACGATCTGTGTTGGCCATGACCTCGTCGGCGTGGCGTTTCAGCCGTTCCTGCTCCTGGAACCAGTCAGCAAGCTTTTCGCGGTTCTCTTGGAAGTCAGTCCAGTCGGCTTAGTACTTCTCGAAGGGCCTTAACATGTATTTTACGTTCTGCAGCTAGTGCGTCGGGCCCTCCCCCAGAAACGGCACGCACGAGATAGGAGCCATCAACGAATTGCCGTGTCGATGAGTATGGACCCGCCAATCATAAGCGCAATGGTCGCCATCTATAGGTGTCCAGGTATAAGCTTCTTATCCTCAAGGTTCTCCTTGAAAGCGATGGCCCGGCCAATACCGCGGTCCACTTCAGGTAGTTCACGATGTTCGTCGAGGGGTCGCCAGTCATGGGCCCCTTTATAACCTTTTTGCGACCCACCCAATAGCTCTGGCAAGCCCACACAAAGCAGCAGAATCTAGTGTTATTTTCACAACCTTGTACTCAGCCATACGTACACATGCAATGGTGGGGGCTTTTTTCAATTGTTATTCCATCTGCCTCGGTGGGCTGGTGAACGGTAGTGGATTGTATGCACGTGCACAGGCCTTTCACGCTCTTGACGTGGGGGTGGCTCAGGCGCAGGTGTACATTTCTGTCGCGAAGCAAGCACCTGATAATAGAGACCCGCCAGCGCAACAACAGTACCGATAGCGGACAACACTGTCGTTGTGGACACCTGTTGTATCCACCCCGCTGTGGGCACGTGTTCGCTTTCCACCGTCTCCGAAGCCATTTCACGTGCTTCCTCACGGGCAAGTGCCTCCCGCGCTCGCTTGTTTGCTGCGGCTAACGCTCGACCCGCGGCAACCCGTCTTGGTCTTTCACCCTCGCCAGCGCTGGTTCAGCGCTAGTCGGAGGATACGCCGTGATGCGGTCCAGCGCTCCTTGTTCGTTCGATATCTCGCTATGTGGATGAATACATCGAAGAGTCTAAGGCTTCAACATGGTGTTTGCCTGTTGTGTCAGCAACGACTAAGTGGTTAACTACGTGGGACAATACGTTGGCCAAGGCCACAAGGCGACCCGCTCTTAGAGACAACAACCCCGCCGCAATAGAAATCTCACTGCGGACTAGTAGCTAGTCTTCTTGTAGGTCTCGTTGCAATGCTTGCCGGTCATCTATGGGGACTAACCACGCGATTGCTCGGGTTGCTAGGTGCAGTGCATCTTGTTGCGGTAGGAGGTCAACGTCACCAAGCGAGAGATTATTCCCCAGAAACGCTTTCGTGGTGCCACTTGCGGCTAAGATTGCGAGGGTATCTCGGTGTGCTTCAGCTTCACTATGGGCATACGTTCCAGCTTCGCTGTGGGAAGCGGAAAGGCAGGCTTGCAGTACTTCGGGTGGCGGTCCTGTCACGTCCTCACCGAGTAGTATGTTTATGTCGTCCGACATCGTAGATATTCGGGAGGCGCAGGAATTTCTAATACAGTGGTGCTGGGAAGCGGAAGCACATGCGTGCGAACCTGTGGGTCTGAAGATTTCCTACCAGCAGCTGTTTATCATCCTTCGACGTATCACCACCGTAGTCCTCCAAGATCTTCTTAGCGTCTATGGCGGATGCGGTGTGGAAAGAGATAACTGCGGCTACATTCTCATGGAATGGGTTGCAGATACTCGTCAGTTGTTGTGTCAGGACCCATACAGAAATCCCAATGTGGAGAGCTGAAAAAGCTAGGTCGACCAACTTATCCGTGCGCCGTTTTACATCTTTGAATACGGCACAGTCGTCCAGAACAAGCAGCGTGTTGGTCCCAGCCCAGATGTAGTCGACTTTACCGAGGAACACTGTTTTTTCCGCAGTTCGTGGGGCCGACGATCAAAGCGTTGAAAGGTACGTTTTCGACTAGGTGATCCATTTTAGTATGTAATGCTCTGCAGCCTTCCGTTCAATATAGTCAGCTGCGCATCGGCAAGAACGTAGATGTGCATGCCAACACGAAGATATCTCCCAGCCCAAGGTTTCGACCCCCCTTCCAGCTAAAGTCTGGCTTGGAACTAAGGCCGAGTTAAGCAAGGGTGCATGTTGTCACCTACCCTTTTCAATATATATTTAAGTGATCTAGCAAACATTCTTAACAAAGCCAAAGACGCCCCCGAACTAAACAATAGAACCGTTAGCTGCTTACTATACGCAGACGATTTAGTAATTATCTCAAAGTCTCAGTTGGGATTACAAAACAATTTAAAATGCCTACTGGATTACGGCAAAGCCAACAGTCTCTGCATCAACGAAAATAAAACAAAAGTAATAATATTTAACCCTAATGGTAGAAAACTAAATCGTTATTTATTCAACGTTGGGACAACGCCGATTGAGAACGTAACTAAATATAAGTATTTAGGATTGACTTTAAGTGCCTCTGGATCATTTACTATAGCAAAACAAGAGCTGAAAAAGGTTGCACTAAAAGCTTTTTACTCACTCCGCAAGAACATGGGAATCTCATTTAGAAGAGACCTGCCACTTACCTTACACCTATTCGATACCCTAATAAACCCCATTCTCACATATGGCTCTGAAATTTGGGGTCTTGATACTGTTAAATATAATGAATCACGTGACCCAATAGAACAAGTTCACACAAAGTTATGTAAACAAATCCTAGGCGTAAGCAAAAGAGCGGTGAACAAAGCTTGCCGTGCAGAATTAGGCCGTTTCCCCATCATTATCGAAGTAAAATCTAAGGCATTATCATTTTGGGCCCGCCTTCTAACATTAGACGAAAATAGAATCGCAAAGCAAGCCTACTTAGATATGCTAAGTCACACAAATTCGAAGAACTGGGCAATGCAAATTAAAGCTATATTATTTCAGAATGGCTTTGGCTATTGCTGGGAATCCCAACAAGATGCCGTTATTGATGAAAACGAGATCAAGCGGTTTTATAAATATACTAACCAAAGACTAGAGGATATTGAAACTCAAGACTGGAGATCAAGCATCTTCGATGATGAATCCAGATCAGTGGGAGGAAACAAATTAAGAACATTTCGTGAGTTCAAAACGGAATATAAACTCGAAGATTATTTATTGGAAGTTAAAAACATAGATCATCGCAGAGCACTAACTAAGTTAAGAATAAGCGACCATATTTTACAAATTGAAAGAGGCCGTTATAGCAGAATTTATGTGAGTCCTGAATTGAGAATATGCCCACATTGTCAAATTATGGAAAACGAAGAACATTTTTTATCTAAATGTCAATTATAAAACATAAGCCAGAAATAGCAAAATACATCTATGAATGTTTAAAAGTTAGCCAAACATCCCTGTATAGGATATTGGAGAATTATGCCTATGTACAGTCTGTCGCTTGGCACTCTAATAAAATATGTCTTGTCTTGTCTTGTCTTGTCATGCGTAGGACCAAGGACGGCTGAGAGGTTCTTTCCAACTCTTTAAAACCTACGGCCTTCCTTGGTGAGTAGAGGGGTTGGCGTTTCCTTGCTGCCCATTTGGTGGAGGTAGATTCTACCATCAATCCCAGTAGACATCTCAAGCGTCTCATTCCTCCCCAAATCTGGGTAATATCATTGACAAGGTCCTCCCTTGTTTCTCATGCGACTCGATCAGTAAAGACAAAACCTCTCATACCTTCATCCACACGTTGTGTTTCAGCTTCGCTGTATGTTTCAGCGTGGCTAAATCCACGAGACTGCATAGAGATTTCCTCACCCCCACCTGCATGGTCACCCGCACCACATGGGGTGGGATAAAATGGGTTGGTCGTGTCGTCATCGTTCCCATGTGGGATAAGGGGAGTTATTTCGTCGGTGGGATCGACATCGATATTGAAAATTATCCCTCAATAAGTATTGACTCCAACATGGCTTACATCTCGTCAAAGCTGCACCCAATTCGAACCTCTCCCGAGGCCCGTGGGTTAAAGGCCAAACGTATCACCTTTAACCCCTCAAGCGCTAACCCGGGTAAGACCCTTTACATCGAGGTTCCTACGCTGGGTGCAAATACAGTTCTGGTCCCAAATAGCCTTGCACTTCTGATTACTTTAGGGCTGAATGGTGGTCACGCTAACAATCGTGTGGTTGCCAACGTCGAGCGCTCCCTAGTCTCACGCTCAATCATCAAAATGGGTACAGAAGTCCAGGAGGATACCGCACGGCCCGACCTCCTCCAAACCTAAGCCGACCTATTCCTACCAACGTTGGAGCGCGAGGCCAGGGTGAAGCAGGGAATTCAAAGCATTAACGTTAATAAGCTACGGTCGGCAAGTGGGGATAAGGACATTTCTAGCGCTGCAGACAATACCCTCCTCGCAGCATACGGGACTAAGTACCGCATCCCTCTAGAGTCTAACATTATATCAAAACACGGGATATTATACCCCATGCCCTGCAAGACGCCCTATCCTTCGAGCTCACACTGGCGCCCACCACAGATGTGATTGTAGGCTCTGACACCACAGAGATCGCAACATACGCTCTCTCGAACATCCAGCTGGAGTTTTAGATCATCGAAGACGCAGGCCTCGCAAGAGAAGCCGCAGAAGTGTATGGTATTGGAACTGCCTTCTTATACAACCATGCCGCGCACTTCAAGACTGTGACGATAGCAAAAGCTACAAACACTCTGGTTTCCGAGTATTCCTGCTCTTGTTCGTGGAACCTCACACCACCGGCACACGAGACAGCAAGAAGTTCGTAAACCCCGTTATTTCCAAGGTTGAGGTGGACGTGAATGGCATCCCCAACAGCATGTACCCCACTCGTCTGCTTCCGCAAGACTACTGGGAGACGGCAAAGGGCTGGTTTGCTGGTACCGGAACCACCGCTATGACCCCCGCAAAGTTTTACAACGACAAGTTCGCAGTCCTAATCGACTGTCCTACGGCAAAGGACTCGGACGTCCACGGCGATGGGTTAGCTCAGGTGGGAAGCAGCAAAGACATTGAGCTTCGTGTGCATCGGACTGGGGGGTCTGGTAATGTCGACATGCACATCTACGTTCTTGCCGATGCGCAGCTGACTATATTGAACGGAAGGCTGCATAGCATACTAAAATGGATTACCTAGTCGAAAACGTACCTTTCAACGCTTTGATCGTCGGCCCCACGAACTGCGGAAAAACAGTGTTGCTCGGGAAATTCGACTACATCTGGGCTGGGACCAACACGCTGCTTGTTCTGGACGACTGTGCCGCATTCAAAGATGTAAAACGGCGCACAGATAAGTTGGTCGACCGAGCTTTTTCAGCTCGCAACATTGGGATTACTGTATGTAATATGACGAGTATCTGCAACCCATTCCGTGAGAATGTAGCCGCAGTTATCTCTTTCCACAACGCATCCGCCATAGACGCTAAGATGATCTTGGAGGACGACGGTGGTGATACGTCGAATGATGATAAACAGTTGCTGGTAGGAAATCTTCAGACCCACAAGTTCGCACACATGTGCTTCCGCTTCCCAGCACCACCGTATTAGAAATTCCTGCGCCTCGCGAATATCTACGATGTCGGACGACATAAACATACTACTCGGTGAGGACGTGACAGGACCGCCAACCGAAGTACTGCAAGCCTGCCTTTCCGCTTCCCACAGCGAAGCTGGAACGTATGCCCATAGTGAAGCTGAAGCACACCGAAATACCGTCGCAATCTTAGCCGCAACTGGCACCACGAAAGCGTTTCTGGGGAATAATCTCTCGCTTGGTGACGTTGACCGCCTACCCCAACAAGATGCACTGCACCTAGCAACCCGAGCAATCGCGTGGTTAGTCCCCATAGATGACCGGCAAGCATTGCAACGAGACCTACAAGAAGACTACTTAGTCTGCAGTGAGATTTCTACTGCGGCGGGCTTGTTGTCTCTAAGAGCGGGTCGCCTTGTGGCCTTGGCCAGCGTATTGTCCAGCGTAGTTAACCACTTAGTCGTTGCTGACACAACAGGCAAACACCATGTTGAAGCCTTAGCCTCATCGATGTATTCATCCACAGAGCGAGATATCGAACGAAGAAGGAGCGCTGGACCGCATCATGGCGGATCCTCCGACTAGCGCTGGACCAGCGCTGGCGAGGGTGAAAGACCAAGACGGGTTGCCGCGGGTCGAGCGTTAGCCGCAGCAAACAAGCGAGCGCGGGAGGCACTTGCCCGTGAGGAAGCACGTGAAATGGCTGCGGAGACGCTGGAAGGCAAACACGTGCACACAGCGGGGTGGATACAACAGGTGTCCACAACGACAGTGTTGTCCGCTATCGGTACTGTTGTGGCGCTGGCGGGTCTCTATTATCAGATGCTTGCTTCGCGACAGAAATGTACACCTGCGCCTGTGCCACCCCCACGTCAAGAGCGTGAAAGGCCTGTGCACGTACATACAAACCACTACCGTTCACCAGCCCACCGAGGCAGATGGAATAACAATTGAAAAAAAGCCCCCACCATTGCATGTGTACGTATGGCTGAGTACTAGGTTGTGAAAATAACACTAAATGCTGCTGCTTTGTGTGGACTTGCCAGAGCTATTGGGTGGGTCGCAAAAAGGTTATAAAGGCTCCCATGACTGGCGACCCCTCGACGAACATCGTGAACTACCTGAAGTGGACCGCGGTATTGGCCGGGGCAATCGCTTTCAAGGAGTACCTTGACGATAAGAAGCTTATACCTGTCCCCTATAGATGGCGACCATTGCGCTTATGATCGGCGGGTCCATACTCATCGCCACGGCAATTCGTTGATGGCTCCTATCTCGTGCGTGCCGTTTCTGGGGGAGGGCCCGACGCACTAGCTGCAGAACGTAAAATACATGTTAAGGCCCTTCGAGAAGTACCAAGCCAACTGGACTGACTTCCAAGAGAACCGCGAAAAGCTTGCTGACTGGGTCCAGGAGCAGGAACGGCTGAAACGCAACGCCGACGAGGTCATGGCCAACACAGATCGTGCTCTAGATCTCTACAATCGGGCACACCTGTTGGCTGGAGAAACAGGCTCTGTGGCAGATCTATCTGCCACCGCCCCGCTATGTCCCAAGGCCGCACTATACAGTCTCGAAGCCAAACGAAATACATCAGGCTGACTTACTCTTTCTCCCACACGATACTTATAAACGCCGAACGTACAAGTATGCGTTGGTTGTGGTCGATGTAGCCAGTCGGTACAAAGACGCTGAACCACTGCGAAGCAAGTACAGCGGAGAGGTCGCACGTTGACTTCGCCGAAGCTGCTGTAGGTTGATCCCGGGCGAGAGTTCATGGGTAGGCTTACCGGTGTACTGAAGCAGCACAGTACGGAAATTCGCCGTGATGAGGCTGGAAACCACAAGGCACAAAGTATAGTAGAGAGCGCGAACTGCACCCTATCCGAGCGGTTGTTCGGTTATTAATACGCTCAGGAGATGCGCTTCGTTGGAACTCCAAAGGAGGGTGAGAGGTCGAGGGAGTGGATCGAGATGCTACGTGCTGTGTTGAAAGCTCTGAACAGCGAGCTGACTCGGTTAACAGGGAAGGGGCCTTCAAAGGCCATAGAGGCTGTAGAAGTGACGGTGGAGACGCCTTCGTACCAAAGACCTGTGGGATTTGCGTCTGTCCTTTCATATCGAAGTCCGCTACCTCTATGCACCTGGGGAGCTCGAGGGTGGTGAAAGGCGTCGTGCCACCGATCCCATATGGAGTCTATATATTTACCATCTCGCGTAGCGTTGTCTCTAAGAGTCAACCAGTACTGTACTATCTCAGCCATCCCATCGCGGTTGCGGAGCAACAAGCGCCTAAGCGAGGATTCGTCCGTGAGGAGCTACAGGTGGTACCACCTGATACGGAGCTACCGTCGAAGAGTATTGGTATCCTTGTGGTTGGTATCCTTGTGACCGTATGCCAGGGTGTCAACACTATTTTCCGCAATCCACCGCTTGGAGTCGAAGAGGGAAAGGGACACCTTGTTCACATGCATGCCATGCATCTGATGCCTCTCACTTCGAAGCATGTTCATCCCGTGCCTGAAGGTCTTCCTCTCGAAGAGAGCCTCCTTGTATTACTCAACTTTTGGCACTCCAGAGCATTCGTCCTTCATCTTGTCTAGGACCTTTTTGTAATAATACTAATAATAGTAAGTCTTTATTGTGTCAAAAGATAAAAATACATATCTTGTTACATTCATAGATAAGAAAAAATATTATACAAGATAAGAATATACAATATAAAAAACTATAAAGCTAAGTTATATTTAAAAATTAAAGCGATTTATAAGAGTTCTTAAAACGATTGGTGTTGATCTTAGGCATATAGCTGGACTTTTTTCTTAGATTGTATTTGGTGGACTTGAAATGCGGCATGATTGACAAAAGTGGATGACCGTCCGAATTAGATACTTTTTTACAAATATTTCGATCTTGTTTTTCTAATAGTTTATACACATTAATAGGCTTAGAGGTGAATTTCCTTTTATAACATCGATCTAAAAAACATTGCACCAGAGTAAGGTCAGATTCGGAAGCACCATAAGTTATGTTAGGTAGTACAATACTATTAAAAAGCAAGTCTATTTCAGAATGATTATATCCCTCTTTTCTTAAAGATCTGAGAACGTACAGGCACTTATTAGCCTTGATAAGTTAGGTTTTTACATGGGTAGAGTACCTGCTATCCTGTTGGAAGGTGACTCCTAATATAACCTGTTCTTTGCATGTAGGGATAGTTGAGATAGGTGGATAATGATCGTTATTGCCTTTCCTATAAAACGTAAGTTCTTTGCACTTGGTAGGATTACATGACATACTATTTTCTTCTGTCCATCGTAAGAACTGAGCTACCAAGTCACCGGAACAATCTCTATCCTGCCAGACTGGTGCGATGATAGTAGAATCATCGGCATATTTGAATAGCACAGCCTGATTTTCTAAGTACTGTTTAAAACACGAACAGCAGTGTTTTATCAAGTTTAAAAATTCGAGGGCGAAGCCCGAGAATTTTTAGACTTGATAAAACACGTGCTGTGAGTGTTTTAAACGGCTTCAAAAACGCTTTAAGAATGCAATGAAAGATCGAAGACGCACATCTCAAGGGAATGGTTACTTAATGAACCATTGAACCTTTGTATTCACAACGCCATGCAAAATATTCGAGTAATCACCGCCTGCAATTACGAACATCTCAAGGGAATGACATGAAGAAATTACCATGCTATGTTGTTTGAAGCGGCATTTCGCAATGCAAGAAGAATCTGCACTTGAAGGATTTGGTGTCGTGGTTTACCTCGATAAAGTTCAAGACTTGGAAAGCGATGTGACTGACATGAAGGCAGATTCTAAATTTTTGACTCAGGCACAAAATATGCAAGTTTAATGCACGTTTTTATAATTTTACGGCTTTGAGTTTGGTTTAATAATTGGAACTAAAGAGTGGCTCGGTAAACAAGTAATGGTAGTTGGATAACTTCATTTAAAAAATATTATCTGTGTATCTCGGTAGTCTGCTGATATTAGTAAATTTAGTGCAAAATTTATTATCTAGGTACCTTATGTTCTGTGTACTTTTTGCTATCTTTAGGTCTTTATCAGTGAATTCTTAATTAGGATGAAACTTTATATAAAATTTCATGTTCATTAATATTCTTTATATAAAACGTTCATCCTAATTAGCAATTCAGTGAGAAAGCTGAAACATCAATAGAAATTCCATTGTCTCAATCATTAACCCCGTTTCCCTCTGGGACAGAATTCAAATCCCTCCGCGGGCCTTTTAGAATGATGAGATTTTATCAGGTATAAAGGAGCATGCACGTGACTGATTTGCTTCATCTGATTGGACAAAATGCTCATTAATTATTCATGAGTTTTTGAAGTTAATATTAAGATCATTCAAAAAAATATTAAAAAGATAAGGACCGCTAACGCTGCCTTGCGTGGTGCCCTTGTTCACATGTTTCCATTCCAATTCACAATTATTATAGTATACTCTCTGTTTCCTATCCTTTAAGAAATTTAAAAACCAGTTAGTAATGTATGGACTAAGAGGGAATTCTTTGAGTTTCTTTCCTAGTAAGTCATGCTTAACCGAGTCAAAGGCTTTACTAAAATCCATTACGAAAAGGCGTACGGCTTTACAATCAGGATTGTCTAAGTAACTGTTGATCTTACGCTGGATAGAGAGAAGGGCGTCCGTACAATTTCCACCGTTTGCTGTGCTGTGTAGTGGGTGATCCTTAGGGTAGTAGCTGGTGTCGTACGTGTGTGCATGTGCTGCGATGTCTTCGTAGACGTCCTCAGTGTGGAACTCAAGCAGGAGAGAATCGGTTTCTGTGTAGAGGAGTTGGCAGCGCTCCCCGTACTGTACCTTAAGTTGATTGTAGTAGAAGTCGAATATTAGGTGCTTGGAGAGGTCAAGGACGCTCATGCCCACATAGATGGCCGGGGCGATCGAGTACGAGTCTACTCTTGTGCATGTGTAGGGCGACCAGGTAATTGTAAACACATTTTGCTGGGCAAAGGCCGGGCTGGCTATCAGACACCGCAGCTTGTCCTCCTCCTCTGCGCGCACCAGCTTGACATTCACACGCTTGCGTAGGTTCTCCATGGTCTTCCCAAAGACGGAATTGTTCATCAAAATGTACAAGTCCTTCTCGAAGTCGCTGGTGGCCTGTTTGAGGAGCGTAGCGTGGTCTCTAAGAGTCAACCAGTACTGTACTATCTCAGCCATCCCATCGCGGTTGCGGAGCAACAAGCGCCTAAGCGAGGATTCGTCCGTGAGGAGCTACAGGTGGTACCATTAGACGAATGATTTTCTTCGCCGAGCCAGCACGTGGGATCGCAAGCACGTTTGGTCTCAATTAGTCAATCACCTCTTGATTGTATTTTCTTGTGATTTTTGTGCACATTACTTCATTTACGCTTTCATATACATATTCACTTCGTATTAGCAAATTAAACTAATTCTGGATTGATTCTGACATCTGACATTGTATTTCCATTCATCTTTTGAAGAGCTTTCAAGTAAATCCCAGAATGAATTCTGAATCTCGGTATGTAAATTACATATCACATGTTGTGTTACTGGCGCTAGTCATGGTGCGAGATTTTCTCATTCTTAGTTTATCGCAAATGCCATATAATAAACTTCTTATTAACCTCGTCCGCTCGGTCTGTACGGGAAAATATCAGACCTTGGTTTTTCTGTACATGCCTCGGTCTGTACAGAAAAACCCGCGCGGTCTGGTATTTTACCGTACAGACCTCGCTCTCGGTTAATAAGAAGTTATTAGTGTTAATAGTAATAGTGTTATATTATTTCCTGGAAAAGTGTAAACCTAAAATTGAATTGAATTGAGTAATACCGAAACTGATGTTCTCTATTTAGATTTTCCCAAGGCTATTGATTCAATTAAATACTAACAAGAGCCCATAACTAAGAGCGAGAATATCCCATACCACCTCTATGCTACGGCATTTTCACAAGTTAGGTTATTTTTAGAACGGTTTCCCGCTATTCTTGGATTGCAATCATTCCAAAGGGAATAAAATCACAAAAGGGTATAGCAGCCATGTTGTTGGTAGCTAATGAGGCATCTTTTGTTCCGCCACTGGTGCCGCAACCCACCAATTGGCGGGAAAAATAATCTAAAAATAGCCCAACTTGCGAAAACGGCGTGACAGCTATATTCTTGGTTTGCACGTGACGTCACGGCGGCCATGTCGGCTATTCTTGGGTTGTAATCATTCCAAAGGGAATAAAATCACAAAAGGTAGCTAGCAGCCATGTTGTTGGTATAACAAAAGTAGCTAATGAGGCACTTTTGTTCGGCCACTGGCGCAACCCACTAATTGGCGGGGAAAACAATCTAAAAATAGCCGAACTTGTGAAAACGCCGTGACATCTATATTCTTAGTTTGCACGTGACGTCAGGGCGGCCATGTCGGAGGAACATTAACAAAAGATTCCTTATTAATGTCTTTTGTTCCGTCCACCAACATGGCTGCCGCGTCTTTGTCTTTTGAATCTCCAGGGATTGATTGCAACCCAAGAATATGAGATATGGACGCTCCTGGTTATGGGCTCCTGACGCTAGCTGAAGTTATTATTTAAGTTAAAGTCCTTTGGGATATCGGGCTCCCTGTATGTAGTTGTCGACGGGTCTGAATCACAATGGTGCCTGTTGTTTCTGGGATCCCACACGGTAGTATTCCAGGTCCCTTCCTTTTCGTTCTATATGTAAACGACCTACCTGGCGTCATTTCTGCTGGAACTAGGTCAGTTTTGTTTGCAGATGATAACAAGTGCTATCGCTCGCAGAGGTCCCAACAAGACTCCAATACGACCTGGACGGCCTGGTCAGCTGGAGTGAGGATTTCAATCCTAAGAAATACAAGACCATACAAGGTACTGAAGATGACTAGGAAACGCAATCCACCTTTTCGTAGTTACAACGTAGGGCCTGACCTGCTAAACGAGTCCAGTTCACTATAGGACTTGGGCATTATAGTTTCAAACGATCTGTCTTGGCAACCATGTACATGTAGTGCCGATAGTTGCTAAGTCAAACAAGGTGCTAGGGTTTCTCCTGCCTCTCTTAATTCAGATCTTCGTCGTGCGCTCGCTTCTGTGCTATATGCGCTAAGTGTGGGCCCGCAGTCAAGTGCGCGGAAGCTCCTGCTAATCGAGCGCGTGCAGCGCCGAGCCACCAACTTTATTCCCGGTTTCAGTCTACACGATATTTCTTATAGGGACAGGTTAGTTAGGCTAAATTTACTTCCGGGCTCCTACTGATTAGAATACTTAGACCTGGTATACTTTTGTAAATGCCGCCTCAAACTTTGCAGCTTAGATATAACTAGTTACGTTATTCCCTACTCCCAGTCATCAAGAGTCACCAGAAAAACTTCCGCTAGTTCTGGCTACAAACCTAATTTATATAAAACTTTTAATTTTAGAGATTCCTATTTCAATCGTATAGTGCTTCTATGGAACTTCCTGCCACCTGAAATTCAAACCAGTACCTCTATAGCTTCTTTCAAGAAATTGCTTCGCGCGCACTATACTACTACTAATAATAATAATAACACTTAATTTAATGAGGATATGCAGATAAAGCTTACACTTGTTTCCAATCTGGTCCTCCTGGTTCGCTTCTACTTCAACTTTTGACCCAGACCGCATCAGAACATATCAGACTATTCCAAATGTCGTTCTACAGTATGTCTGCTGCCGCTAACTTTAACTTCGTTCGCCGGTAAGGCTCGGCCGCCCATATACCTTGTTTATAGTTATATTTACATTAAAATTTACATATACGTGTACTTATAATATTTTTCTGATTTTTTTATGTTTAGTAAGTAGCAGGCTTAACTTGTTTGGAGTTGGTGTGTTTGTCTCTGCCTGTAAAGCTATTAAACAAACAAAAAAGGATAATAAATATCTTCCGCCTGGGAAGGCACAGGGAGCCCAACCCACCCCTAGCCAGATTCGTATGCGTTCCGCCTCCACCAACCAGTGCTCTATCACGAATCCTGCAATCTGATTGCCTAAGCTACTCACTATCTATTTAATAATTAGACCCGCAGCCCGAATGGGCTACGAGTCAATAGCCCGTGAGGCGCAGCCGAATGGGCTATTTAACTCGTAGCCCACGAGGACGAGAGGTGTAATTGTTTTAGTATAACTAACTAGTCGGACAGTAGCAAATAATAGAAAGAAACAAATTGAAGTTGAAAAAAACATTCTTATTTCGTGAAAATGCGTGCGGTTTTTCTCTACCATGGGCTATCACAAATAGACCTATAGTAGGGTAGCCAATCAGAATGCAGGATTTGTAATAGTCCACTACTAGTTGGTTTATACTAATTAATTCGTAGCCCATGAGGGCGAGAGGTCTAATTGTTTTAGTATAAACTAACTAGTTGGACAGTAGAAAATAACAGAAAGAAACAAATTGAAGTTGAAAACATTGAATTATTTCGTGAAAATGCGTGCGGGTTTTCTCCACCATGGGCTATCACAAATAGACATATAGTAGCGTAGCCAATCAGAATGCA
This sequence comes from Actinernus sp. WN-2022, assembly GCA_030867875.1. Classification (NCBI taxonomy): domain Eukaryota; kingdom Metazoa; phylum Cnidaria; class Anthozoa; order Actiniaria; family Actinernidae; genus Actinernus; species Actinernus sp. WN-2022. Next base: position 90,119,438 of record JAOWCC010001634.1, read on the forward strand.
GGATTCGTAATTGTCCACTGGTTGGTTTATACTAATCTACATGTGATAGATAGTGATCAGTAGCGAAAAAGCCGGTTTTCAAAAGCAAAGCAATGGCTGCCAAGTCGCCAAATTGTCAAAAACTATTCTTGTTTCAGTTTAAGATGGTTTCTACTAAAACAATAGCCCACTTCCGCGATATGCTTTACTTGTCACGCACAAAGGATTCAATACGAGGCTCCGAGGCTCTGTGAAAAGAATAAATTTCGTTTAGCAGGAGGCCTCGTATTGAAACCTTTATGCGTGACAAGTAAAGCATATCGCGGAAGTGGGCTATTAGGCTTTTATACGCCGATCAAGAATCCTGTAAAATGTACACCAGGGACTCCTCTGGTATCTTTACCACAGGAAGCCCATTGTTCCATATCCCTCCGCCATTTTGTTTGGTTCTGCCAGTGGAGTGTTGTGTGGTGTTCCGTCTCTATTTCGGTAAGTATTTTGTCCTTGTTTTATAGCTTACTTCACAAAACGGTCTCCAGAAATACCAAACAGTTAATAATATGTCTGTTATTTTGAAAAATGTATGGGCGAGTATGCCAATCACGCCGATTCACGATTGACGCCACATAATCACGGCAGTGCCTTCAAAAACCTCTACATCCTATAAATCGGTAGTCTAGAAACCTAAGACCTAAGACCTAAGACCTAGAAACCTAAGACCTAGAAACCTAAGACCTAGAAACCTAAGACCTAGAAACCTAAGACCTAGAAACCTAAGACCTAGAAACCTAAGACCTAGAAACCTAAGACCTAGAAACTTTATTTTTAGTTTTGGTATTCGAGTGTTTGGCAAGCGAAATTCGTGAATCGCCGATTTCCATTTAATAGCGCATTAACTAGTCTGTTCGTGTTTACATTTTTGAAATTACAAACTCATCTCTTGAAAGCCTTGCGTTTTGTAACTGAAATATCCATCTTTGCATAAATGAAAGAATGATCACAATTTAATGGTGGGCTGTGCATACCAGAGTAAACAAAATAACCAGGAGCATTGGTAATAATAAGGAAAGACTTATTTGTATGGCGAAATATTGTACTAGACTTAGATAATACTTCCCTAAGATGCCGTCGCTAGCTTTTATTCCAGTGACTCAGTTCGGTGGAGAAATGAGCTTACGGTAAAAGACCTAGAAACCATCTAATAAGGGATATCATTTTATACAACTGCCTTTTTGTTTTGGTAGTTTTTTCTTGTTTTTGTGCAAAAAAATACATTGTCTACAATCTCTCGGGCGGGTCAGTGAACCGGCAGAAAAGAGGCGGATGATATTAGTGTTGCATCAGAACAATTAATCTCCTTCAGACAGTACATTTGCCACTGGCCAATCAAAAGAGACTGTTCCCACGCTTGAGCCAAGACTAAGTTGTATATTTCATATTATACCATGGTAGCCTCGGATTCTTTTGTTCTCCGAGGCACATTTAAACCACTAATTTTCCCTGATGGCAGGGATATTTAGAAATATGCATTGTGGCGGGAAATTTCGAAACAATGCATATTTCTAAATTTCCCCTGCATACGTAATGAAGGAAAATTAGAAGAGAATGCAGGCTGGAAGTGAGAAGGTCAAAAGCATCAACTCCTGCTCCCCTCTGGCACAACTAGCCCTGCGCTCCCGGATGAAAAATACTGAATCCAAACTGACCTGTCTTCATCATAACCTTCAACGTAATCCATGTGGGATCACGTATTTCAATCTGCATATTCTTCTCTTAATTTCTCAAACCCGCTTCTTCCATGTGGGATACTTAAAACCATAAACGTGACGTAATTAAAATCCATTCATGCTCTTTGAATATTTAGTAAACCACATAATTACATTGTATTTTAGTGTTATTCTTCTCAAAAACAACACGCTTTTCCCCAGGGGAAGCCAGGGTCGTTTAATCAATGGCGCTCAGTCAAGCATTAAACAAAACGTTTTCGAAAGCAACTCGACTGCGACGTCTTTAGTTTCGGCAGAGAAAACTATACTTCTCAGAGATTTGTTCCGTTCCTCGGCGATCATGGTATAACAAACTTATACCATGGCATTTCGGGGTATTAGTGATTTAAATTGCCCCGAGAGCCGCGGGAAGATTTGTAAAATTCCCTCGGCCGAAGCGGCCTCGGGACTTTTACAAATCTTCCCTCGGCTCTCGGGGCAATTTAAATCACTAATACCCCTCATGCCATGGTATAACCTATAATTATTTCTGATAAAAAAACTGTTTCTGGACGAGAATCGCCAAGTCACTCTTTGTTGATGTTTCCACAGGGGGCCGGTCAATTTTATAATTTCCTCTCAGAGTTCAGTTTCGTTCGATTTTCTTGTTCTGTCATTCTTTTTCCGGTTCAATATAATTCTTCTTTGTCCTCCTAGTTTGTTCATGTCATTTCCTGTTCGATAAATTGTTTCGACAAATGTATGGAAAACTGAAAGCACGATTGCACGCTTCCAGCATGGATCGTAAAAAGATGACCCATGCTTTCAGTCAGAAATTCGATTTTACGGAAATTATTTGGCATCGAATTCCTGTGAACTGGTCTTAGATATACAAAATACAGTTTGCAAAGTACAGTAAGCCCCAACAGTTAAGGTCTTAGGTTTCTAGGTCTTTATAGGTTTCTAGGTCTTAGGTTTCTAGGTGCTCAATTTACAGCCAACCGGAAACGCAAACCAATTTACATAAATTACATAAACTTTCTTGTTTCAATTTGTAAAAGAATTATTCACTTAATAAAACAGACGAGACGTAAAAGCTCGTTAGATTTTTTATGGGCTTTTGAACAGCTTTTAAAATCATTTTCTCAACTATAAATACTGTTACATGTATCCAAGTCAGACTTCAATTTCATCCAATCAGACTGAAGCATTGATCTGCTACCTGAGTATTTTCATCTTTTGTGGGAGCTCGCTCGAAAACGTATATCATGCTAGCAGAGCCTTATTTTCTTTGGTTTTCTAATCTCTCTCCAATGAGAGCGAAGAAAATAAGATATTCGTGTTACCGTCGTCCAGAAACAGTTTTTTAAAATCAGAAATACTATGAAATATACAACTTAGTCTTGGCTCAAGCATGGGAACAGTCTCTTTTGATTGGCCAGTGGCAAATGTACTGTCTGAAGGAGATTGTTCTGATGCAACACTAATATCATCCGCCTCTTTTCTGCCGGTTCACTGACCCGCCCGAGAGATTGTAGACAACGTATTTTTTTGCACAAAAACAAGAAAAAACTACCAAAACAAAAAGGCAGTTGTATAAAATGATATCCCTTATTAGATGGTTTCTAGGTCTTTTACCGTAAGCTCATTTCTCCACCGAACTGAGTCACTGGAATAAAAGCTAGCGACGGCATCTTAGGGAAGTGTTTTCTAAGTCTAGTACAATATTTCGCCATACAAATAAGTCTTTCCTTATTATTACCAATGCTCCTGGTTATTTTGTTTACTCTGGTATGCACAGCCCACCATTAAATTGTGATCATTCTTTCATTTATGCAAAGATGGATATTTCAGTGACAAAACGCAAGGCTTTCAAGAGATGAGTTTGTAATTTCAAAAATGTAAACACGAACAGACTAGTTAATGCGCTATTAAATGGAAATCGGCGATTCACGAATTTCGCTTGCCAAACACTCGAATACCAAAACTAAAAATAAAGTTTCCAGGTCTTAGGTTTCTAGGTTTTAGGTTTCTAGGTCTTAGGTTTCTAGGTCTTAGGTTTCTAGGTCTTAGGTTTCTAGGTCTTAGGTCTTAGGTCTTAGGTCTTAGGTCTTAGGTCTTAGGTCTTAGGTCTTAGGTTTCTAGACTACCCCTATAAATCTGCAAACCAATGGTAGGAATTTAAATTAATGAATCGAATATCAGGCCTGAGTTTGATTTTGCAGTGATGTCAACCAGATTTTGAGTTCCAAAGCAAACAGAAATATACGAAATTCAAATCCGATCTCTCTATACATGTAAAAATGATGTAGTAACTAGGATAGACTGAGCCATTATACGTACTTCAGTGTGGGAGGACATTAGGAAAAATATATTAACCAAATAAGTATTGTCTGCTTCTAACCCTTAGTAACTGAATTACCTCATATTACCTTAAAAAAAAAGAACCCCAAAATGAACTGGACCTCCCCCCCCTCCCCCCCAAAAAAATCCGTCATTTGTGGAGCATTTTAACATTTTCGAATCAGAGCATTGCAAATGCAATTTCACAATTCTGCACTGCATTGTAATTGATGAAATAAATATGATGATGATGATAGGTCCGGTTCAAACATCAAACTTCTCATGTGCCAAATCTAATGTTTGTATTAAGTACATGAAAAGTTTGACGTATGAATCGATTAAGTTTGACAGAATTGTATTAGATTCGACTCAAATAAAACAACACAAGTTAGATGCTGATTCAAATGTCAAACTTCTCATGTGCTGAATCTAATGCATAAATTACGTATTACCCACAATTCTACACTTTCGGGCTAAATGTCATGTGCAGACACCTAAATTAACTTGGACACGGTAGTGGGAAAACAGCACGGGGAAAGTACAGCTGTGAACAACAGAGTTCTTTTCAAGGAATATAACTACCAAGGCTGCTCGTTTGCTTGGCAGTGGATCACTGTCACGAACAACCATGAAATTCAAGCCTATTTAGCATGTGCCGGTGCTGTTGTTGGCTCCTTTGTATACTGAGTTCTTTCAGTGGCTAGTAAAGCGAAATGTCGTATTGTCAAAGCATTTACAAGTAAGTGATCAAAAAGGTACTGTCATAGTTGTTTATAATTTCATATCAGTAAACCTATACACACACACTGAGCTGTCACAGAACATTGGATGAGTTGTTGTTGCCCGATAAATCGTTCAGACAGTGAATCTGGGCTATGAATAAACATAATTACATGTACATGTACAATGTAAGTGCGCTATGAATCACGAACATGATGGCCGTTCACCCAAACAAACGGGCAGCCTCGGTAGTATACCTGAAAATAACCGCTGCATTCTGTAGCTAACCTCTTCGGCTACTGACCTGGCAAAAGAGCTGCCTTGAAAAGTGGCCTGCTGTGCTGTGTGTAGGTTTTGAAATTATAAACAACTATTATGTTTTGACAGTCGTAGGACAAATTCTCTTGACCAGGCTGATCGAGCCGCTGAAAGAACGAAGCAAACAAGCTACCAACACACGCTAAATAAATAGGCTTGGATTTCATGGTTGTTCATGATGGTGATCCACTGCCAAGCAAACGAGCAGCCTCGGTAGTTCTATTCCTTGAAAAGAACACTGTTGTTCGCATTCGGCTTCTGAGAATTGCAACTAATTTATGTATTGTGAAACGGCTATCTGCTACGTCATCAGTATGGAATTTTCTACCTCGCTCCCCAGACGTCTCTTTCGTGAGTTGGGAGCGATAAGAGTCGGCTGGTTTCCCAGGCTAATATTGTACATGTAGGACTAGAATTCCGGGGGGGGGGGGGGGGGGGGGATGTAATGCAAATGACTGATTTCAACCGAGTGGCCTCTCTTGAAGTGCCCATCATAACAATAACATTGCATGGGGCTGGTGACAGTTGAATGGCCAGCTGGATGACTTGTATTAAAGGATGAGCATTAGTAAAAGCCAATCAGAATTAATTATAAAATAATCCTACAACTATATATGCAGGGCTTCATTTTTGGGAAACTTTTACTGTAATCCAGCTGACCCGAAGTTGAACTAATGTTGACCTGTATTAAATGATAAGTTCCAGTTCAGCTGCATGAACATCATCAGTGGCTTACCACTACCATTGGTGGCAATGTGGCTAAAACATTAGACATTGAACATTGGACGTCTAATTTCCTGACTTGCAACTGGATTTATTTGCTATTCATTCCTAAGGCAGCAGCACTGTTATTGTATTAATATTTATTTGCTTAATTACTGTACATGTACTCCCATAATTTTTGTTGGTCAGTGTACATGTAGCTGTTGCGGTTAAATTTTATATTTGGTTAAAGGGAACCTCGGCTGAAAAACAATGTTTGTTCTCAAGTGTTTGTTGTGCATGCCTAAGCCTGCTGTTGTGTTTATCTCCAGTATTAAAATTGTACACTACATGTAGATGTCATTTATGCACCGATATTACTGTTGATAAAACTCATTTGAATTTCCTGCGCGCCGCCATCTTGGATCTCATGATGTTACAGTGTTGCCCCTATTGTTACACAACAAATTAGAGCTATTGTTTTCTGTCAATAGGACAACACTGTGACATCATAAAATCCAAGATGTCGACGTGCAGGAAATTCAAATGAGTTTTATGGACAGGTAGCCTGAATTTCAGCCGTCTCCTCATGGTTTGTTCCTCACGAGAGAGACATCTGAATCCAATAGCCAATAAATGCTGTCCAGTGACGTCAAGGCGGATTAACAATTTAATTTATGCAAATAAAACTGTCACGGCGGTAGCCGGTAAGAGTTCGTGGGTCACAAAAACAAAGCCATCGCTCGTCTTGAGAAATTATTTAAGATCATGCCGGCCAAAATAAAAGCCTTACCTGTATTAATATAATTATCTCCATCCCATTTGCTTCTCAAGTGCCTCTTATGTTGTGAAAACCTTTTCGAAGCAACAAATCGTTATATTATATTTGGAGGCAAAGTACAGTTGATCTTAATTGTCTCTCCGTTGATCGTTGATCTGCCGTTCGAATCGACACAGCTACAAGATATTACCTACATGTATGTAAATGATGTCACTGGACGGCATTATCGGCTATTGGATTCAGACGTCTCTCTCGGGAGGAACGAACCGGAGGAGACGGCTGAAAATCAGGCTAATGGACAGGAATATCGGTGCATAAATGACATCTAGTGTACAATTTACTGGAGACAAACACAACAGCAGACTAATATAGGCATGCACAACAAACACTTGAGAACAATCATTGTTTTTTTCAGCCGAGGTTCCCTTTAAATTTTATTTAAATTGGTTTAATTATTTTAAACTGGTTTGTTTATATTTAAACTGGTGTATTTTTTTTCAAGATAGCTAGTATAAGCACTTATGATGATTGAGGTTAGATTAAAAAAAATATTTGGTTATAGGGCTTGGATTACATGTAGTTGGAAGAATGGTTGTAATCTGTATTGTTTAGCGACTTACGCGTACCCCTAAAAACACTAAATTAGTGAAGTCCTACATGTAGCTGTAAACACCCTAAATTAGTGAGCAATTGGGTTTACTGGGGTTAGTTTTTTATTTAATTTTATTTAAATTGGTTTAATTTTTTTTAACTGGTTTATTTATATTTAAACTGGTGTATTTTTTTCAAGATACATGTAGCTAGTAAGCACTTATGATGATTGAGGTTAGACTTTTTAAAATATTGGGTTGGGGTTTGGATTAGTTCACAGGACCATTAAATCTATTTATAATAGTGATAGGAATGAGTTTGCTTTGAGCGGGGCTGGCCCTAATGTTCCGCATGGAAATGGCAAAGTGAAACACAAAACTGTTGATATTGTTTTGAGTTACTGTATTTCTGTGTACATGTAAGTATCCATTTTTGCATCTTTTCACATGCTCTATTGCCGATTCTTGATGAGAGATCAAGAGAATATAATACAGCATTATTTTCTCTGAGCCACTTCCATTTTGTTCTACTCACAGTATTAATTTTTATTCCATTTGAAAAGCTGAGTCTAACGAGTACAAGGGTTGTTCCAAGATCGTCTGCACTTGTTACTTCACTGAGATACTGTTTACCTGTTTCATAGAAGTACACTGTACTGTGTTCTATATACAGTATTATAGGTGATTCGCTTTTCTTTTGCCTTTATTATTTTTAGCTCAGTCATTACTCTGCAAAAGTCGGTTTGGTTGACACTGTTTCTAAGTACAAGTGGAGCCGTAAAGTACATCTGATCATTTATAAACAATGTATTTTTCTTGATAAATGTAGCTTTGTTAAGTTCCTTTTAGTTGCTGCAGTTTTCATAAAAGAATGCAGAGTCAACATAAACTTTGTGTGTGTTACAGTTGTGTCTGCATGGGTTTAATACACTCTGTGTTATGTTTTTGAAAGATGTTTCCAAGTCAAATTTTGTTAGCAGTGCACATGCATGAATAAAATTAAGAGACTGGAAACAAATTAGCATAACAAGAGGGACTGGGTTCAACAATTAGTCAGTTAAAGAATAAACAGTGGTGTTCAAATCAACAAATGCATCTGTGGTGCATGGTTGTATTAGGCAAATGTAAGCCTGATCAGGCGAGGTAAGTAATGGGTGATGGTGAAGGCAAGTCGAATAGCAAGATGTATCGGGGGGGGGGGGGGGGGGGGGGAGGTGATGGAAGGGAGGGGTGGGTAGTCAAATAATATTTTGTAGGGGAGGGGTAGGTAGTTTTTCTTTTCTTTTTAAATTGCCCGGCAAAAAACTAAACCCCCCGTTTTTATAAATCCCCCCAAAATGAAAAATCCCTTTTTAGAATCTTGAAAATTAAACCAGTTTAACAAAAAATTTAACCAAATAGAAAATGAAACCACAACATAATTATGCTTAGTTAAATAATAAATTTTATAAAATAATTTATTTTTGACGGATGAAATACTGCTTTTTTCTTACTTGCAGGATTATTTGAGGATGGAGTCTGACTGGAATGTTACTTTATATAACTCTGGTGAAGTTCTGTTCTATTACAATACAGCCACTCATGAAGTTAGATGGCAACATATTCCAGATCTTCCTGTCAATGCAGGTACAATTAGAGAATAGAACATTTTTGCTAACCTTGTTACTAATGAGTTGACTGAGTAAAGAGGTGAAGTTGATGAGGCAGCAGAATTAGAGTGCCAATGTGCATAAATTATGGCAGTATGCAGAAAAATATATTGATTTTGATTGTAAGGTGATATTTGACCAGCTTCAGTTGAGTCCTGTGATGGCAGAAAAAGAGGTTGGATAAGCAAGTACAATTTTGTTATATAGCTGGTTAGGTCCTAGTCTGCAATGCAGGCATAGTGCTATACAGTGTATTTGAATAATGGAAGAATGGGGCAAGGATAAAAAAGGAGGGGAGAAGTGGTGAGGGGAGGTAGGAAGGGAATTTAATGCCTGACAACAAGGCATGTGATTTAGAAAAATGGCTCCTAATTAATTATGCATGACTGACCTGTCAAAAGTACCAGTACAAGTTTTGTAATTTTCTGTGCATGTTACAACTCAGAAAATTGCCTGAGATGGGAACATAATTCAAAAGAATCTAAAAACAGCACTTTACTTTCAAAATAAATTAATAAATTGAATGAATCACCATTGTAGTTCTTACATACATTTGTATACAACAGGAAGTCTGTAGTCATAATAGAAGTGCTTGAAATAATTTGACTTATGCACTGAATTTAATGTGTATATATTTATAATTTATTATTAATTATATACATGTGATTAACTGAACTTTTGTCATTTTCCATGCATGAGAGTTGGCCTCAGGTTTATTAATTAAAAATATATAAACATAACTTAGAACTATAATGACAAGCAATTTGGATTGTAGTACTTGTGGTAAATCTAGCCTTCAATCCTAATGAAGTTGCCCCTGTCACTTGGTGCTGTCATTGTAGTCAGACTTTTACCAAAACCCTGGAGCTGAGACTTACTGGTAATACTCTCCATTTTTCCAACTCTAAGACAAGCTGTCACAAATCTTCTTGCCATTCCTTCTGTAGAGTGAAGAAAAACCTGCCACAAGATAGTGATATGAGAAATAGTTGAAGTCCAGTCTTTGCTGAAATCTTTGTTGATATTGGACAAACAAAAGATTGGTGCCAATCAATATTGCCAGTACTGCACCAATCAGAAACCCCTTTTTTGCTGATGAATGGGTTTTTCAAAATCACAGTGCTTGCCCTTCACTTCCCTCTACCTCCCCCACCTCTTTTCCTTCCCATCCCCTTTACTCCACCTTCCTTTTTTTGCTCGCCCCATTCTTCCCTCGTTCAAATATAGCACTGCTCCCCAAATACATTGTAGAATGCCTGCATTGCAGGTTAGGTAGCTGGTCCCTCAGGAGTGTATGATCATGTTGAGGTGAACTAACACCTTTAGTAGTACATTTATAATTCTGGTTTATTGTTGATTGTCTGATCTTGTACCCTGTTGGCCACTTGGATGCTTTATTTGAATTCCTATGCAAGCTATGAGTAACAGTTGACAAAAAATTGTCTTTTAACGATCACATTACAAGCGTTTTGAAGAAAGTCAGACTATAAAAAGATACTAAAATTGGAGCCTTTTAAGGCTTAAAAGCATCTTGTGCTCAGCTGATGTTTCCCTTACAATGTACTGTATTCCCTACATAAGGCCTACATACTTCCAGTCCACTGTTTATCGGTATTAGTAAAACACTTACATGCATGTACATGTAGCAAAAGACTTGAATCAGGCAATCATTATGTGTTAAAGGCTCTCTTAAATGTTGATAATAGACTACTAATACCCTAATTACTCTTAAACGTTGGTAATAGACTACTTACCCTTAATGTGTCTCCTTACCCTAAATGTATCTAAATTTATGTTAGTTGGAGGAACCAAATGCCTCAATTTTTTTGGGGAACTCACACTCAGGATCGAGGAGGATGAACTTGAACGTGTAATGTCCTACAAGTATCTTGGTGTGATAATTAGTGAAAATCTCTCATGGGCTGACCAGGTGGAATTGATCCAAAAGAAAGTGGCACAGAGACTTGGCCTTCTTCGCCGAATTAGACATATACTTCCTCAATGTTCTAGAGAAACTGTTGTTAACACTTTAAACTTGCCTTTATTTGATTACAGGGATTAAGTATGGGGGGACAGATACAATAAGACATGCAATAATGAATAGTCTCCAAGTGTTGCACAATATTAGGCTGCTACATTAATCTTAAACCTACCTAATAGGTCATCTACATCTAGTTCAACAGCATTACAATCCTTAAACTGGTGGCCATTATCCGAATGTCGTAAATTCCATAGATGTAGCTTTGTTTTTAATTCTATCTATCAACGAAATAGTTCACACAAATGTTCCAATTTATATGCTCATGAATTGCATAATTACAACACAAGAGGCCGAATGAAGCTCAGGGTTCCTGCTTCAAGAACTATTAACTGTGGCAAGCAACAATCATGTAGTTTCTTTGTCAATGAATGGAACAATCTTAATCTTAATGTGAATGACACAGTTACTTCTGCAAATTTTAAGACTCTTTATTGGAAACTATTGTAATTGTTCTATTTTTGTGTATTTTATTCATATTCTATACGTCGATTATTGGAACTTTTATTATTAGTCAATATTCTTAGATAACGAAGATCTAAAGACGAAGACCAGAAAACGAAGACCCTAGCTATCTAGGGGGGTCTTCGTTTTCTGGTCTTCGTTATCTAGGGTCTTCGTTTTTCGGGTCTTTGTTATCTAGGGTCTTCGTTGTTCGGGTCTTCGTTATCTAGGGGGGTCTTCGTTTTTCGGGTCTTCGTTATCTAGGGGGGTCTTCGTTTTCGGGTCTTCGTTATCTACTAGGGTCTTCGTTTTTGAGTCTTCGTAATCTAGGGTCTTCGATCTTCGGTCTTCGTTTTCTAGGTCTTCGTTATCTAGACACCCGTTAATCATGGCCGTTCGAGAATTAAGCCAAACTGGGCGTTTCAATACTGAATCATTTTTTGAAAATCAACTTATGCAAAATTTGAAACAAATTATCACCAGAGAATTCCAAAACCTGAGGGCCTGTTTACAAGGAGAATAGGGTTGCGTATACCCTAGTGCTGGGTCATTTCCTCTTATTTTTAGCGATGTGTTTACAAGAAGGCGGGACAACTCAACTCGGCTGCCCGGGTTACCCTAGCGCTAGGGTTACTCTGTCTGAGAGCTAGGGTGACCCTAGCACTAGGGCTATGTTTTGCCCTTGTAAACGGTTTGCTAGGGTAACCCGCCTACCCGGGTCAACTCTATTCTCGAGCGAAATTTCACATTGCAAGTTTCTGGTGTTCTCTAGCAATTAGTAGGTAACATAACAATTCTAGGATACTAGACAGCTTGAATAAAGGGCACCACAGAAAGAAGAATCGACGTTAATCCAACAAAACCCGCCAAAACTACTTGTGTCCGCCATGTTGTTTTCTATGCTTGAATGAACTTGGCGGCCGCGAGCCTAGCGGTTCACAGGCTACCAAAGAATCAATAAAATTAAAATGACTTCCACAGATTTGTTCGAACCGGATAACAATGAAAGAAAAGTGGAAGAGTAATATTAGTAGCACATGTTTTCATTTATTAGTATGGGATTTTATAAGAAACTGCTTTTCAAATGAAGAATATTGTTCGTAAGAGACTTCAAACTGGCTTGTGTTGAGTTGACCCGGGCAGTAGGGTAACCCTACCTGAATCATTTTGCTTGTAAACCCAGGATATCTTAACCCTAGAGCTAGGCTAACCCTAACTCCTTGTACACGGGCCCTTCTTGAACACGGTTCGAGGTCTCAAAAGTGAAGACTGCTGCTTCAATTTGCATTCTAGTGTGGATTTGGACTTCTTTTAGAACATTGTAGTCCCGGCTGCAACTCCCGTGTCGAGTCGGTTTGTGCAATGAACCGTAGTGGTACGTGATTATGCAAATGTTTGTCATAAAACTATCCTGTCACGCGCGCTTGTAAAACTTATAAAAGGGTTGTAAGTGAGACTATTATTGTCTAGTTTTAATTTCTCTGATATTCACCGATGAAATTATACTAAAACAATTATTCACTTCAGTGTCCGTGACTATTGCTTTCCATAGACTCCTCATCAGATATAAAGTTGAAAGTATGAGTCAATAGATACAAGAATAATGTATAACAATCAACGTCGATATCCGTAGTTTAGCTTTCTTACTGTGCCGCCATGAAACTACAACCTTTGACAAAATGATTTGGGACACTGGTCGCTTTTATAGACTATCCTTTAAACTAGAAGTAATCATAGATTATCAAAGTGCGTTCGACATATTTTTTGAAAGAGAAAGCACTGTGGTAACTGCAGTCTGAAAAGCTGAAAAATTGCTGCAATGATGTGGACAGTGTACGTAATCCTGATCAAAAGTGCTTGTTTTTTAACTAATGTGAAAATTTTGATGTCTTGACTTATATGTTAATAATAATATACAAGGGGATGCATCTGGGTATAAAACTGTAATTATCTTTGTGTAACATTAAATCATTGGATGCGATGCTTATGGGGCTATATGTATACATCATTCACATTATGTTTCCCGGGTATTTTTCAAGTGAGAACAAGGTTGGCTGCAAAATATTGAGCGTCATTGTTAGTTCCAGAATAATTTATGGTCAATGTTGGTAGCCGGGTCCTGGCTTTGATCGCTTTGATCAGGTCCGTTAGAAATTCAATGTAGATTAATTGAACACAGCAATGAAGTCAGTACTTTAAATTTCCCTCACCTTGTACTGTGTTGGTATTCCAGTTCCTTGGCATATCAAAGTGTCGGTATAGATTAACTCTCTGTCTCAATGTAGATTGTAGTAGATGTACACAGTGTCGCAACTCACACAAGATACGGCGATTACGCGTATCTAGAAAACTCAGACCTTGTTTCTCTTCACCCAGGTCATTTTACTGTTTGTAGTTTCGGTATCTGTATGTACAGCGAAAAGCAGAATCCAGTACAGCAAGCAAGCCAACAGAATTCACTCGGTTGTTTACAAATTATGTTCCCTGCTAGCAGAGGTCTCTCTGTCTTGTGTCGTATTTAACCGCGCCAACAAAACAGACCATGTTTGACTTAAAGTTAAACCACCACGATGCACACATGTGTAGTATTTAAAAAGCTTCTTGACAACTCACACTGAAATATTAATATCCATGTATTCAGCCTTCGGGTATGATTTATAGCATCTTGACCATTTGCAGTTTTGAATATCGGCAAACCGAACAGCACAGCAAGTTCACTCGGTCTCGGGTTCAGCATAAATAAATAATTATGGCCGAGTTGAATGTTCAAGGTCCTCCAGATGTACTACACACTTTCCTCAGGCTTTGCTCAATTGTATTTGCGAACCTTTGAAACATCATTGCATTGGATTGTCGGAAAATAAGGCAAGTAACTAACCGATCGCGAAACAAAGCAGAAGCCATGCTGGCATTCACCAAAAATGGCCGCTCGCATCGTGTACGTGTAGTTACCAGTTCCCCGGCCGAGATAATTTATTCCAAAAAGTACAAACATGAGGACATACACAAATCTCGATTTCTTTCGCCAAGGGAAGCACAGGTAGCCCACACATGACCACAGGGAGTCCACTGCAAGATTAGTATGCGTTCTCCTTCGTCGAACGCAATTAATGTCTCTATCAATTCCAAGCCCGCCCATCCCCCCCCCAGTTTACCAGTTTCGGGGTGAAGTGTGCAGTTTGTTGGGAACTGGCTAGTGAATGTGGGATTTGAGGGCACTTACGAAAGTGTTTGAAGGTGAGTACTGCATTATTTTAATAAAGAAAAACGGTGAAATGTGGCTTTGAAACGGCGAAGAAATTTGGCGCGTTTGCTATATTTGCCCCGGGGTGGGGCATTTGCATTACTTAGCTGGCCTACTGTGGGGCATTTGCAACGTTCTGATTGCAAAATGACAAAATCCCCACAAATGCCCGGGGGGGGGGGGGGGGGGGGGGCATGGGCGGGCTTGGAATTGATAGCGACATAACCCCTTCTCCGGCCCTCCTTCAACGTTGTTACAAGAACACGTTCAATATGGAAATTTATTCACGGGTTTGGGAAGCTGCAGCTGTGTTAACTTTGCGTCAGGTATTTTAATTTAAGTACTTTTTGTAGTGTCCCAACATTTGTGTCCATGATTGTGGCTCCTTCAGAGCCGTGCCCCACTAACAGATATTTCCGTAGCCACACATTCCATTTCCGATCATGATTATATCACTGGTCAGGATAATTGTGTATATTTCTCTTTTTTTAAATGAAAACCGGCAAATTTGTTTCGTATTTTTCTATAAAACAAACCTACCTGTTACCCGTTACCTGCGTTTTAGACCCGCCGGATGTAAATACGGCAAAGTTAATAATAAACGTCTTAGTTTGCCGACACTATTTTCACCAATGAGAGCACAGTTGAAGCTTTCTGCTACACGATGAAGAAATTTTGAGAATTTGGGTAAGCGAATAAGTAAAGGTATCAAGGTAGATTAAAACGAAAACATCCTTTGAAGAAAGCCGACCTGGGTACGGAAGTCGCAGCGAGGCCAAACCTGACATTCAAAGTCTTCGCAACCTCGGTAAATTATTTGAGTTTATAATTGTATAAAACAATAATAAAACAGCTCTAAATCGTGTAAGAGGTGCTTCAAGGTGTCAAAAGATGAAATGGGAAGGAAAAGATGTCGAAAGAGAGGTGAAAATTTGCAAAGTTAAGTATTTGTTATTTTAATATGTATTCAACACGTGGTTGGGTGCAAACTTCGTTTGCGAGCAGAACTCCAGACGTTTTCATTTAAAGTGCCTATCACCCTTTTGCAATTTTGATAGCTTATGAACCTGCGAAACGTTTCGAGTACTTCTGTGAAGAAAGTTCTGGTTTAAAGTGAATACTTTATGTTCTACGCTTGTTTGAAATCGTGTAAATGTGACCTTTCCTGACCCATGACCGCGTAAGTAAAAGCCTGGGTCGAAACCTGGGTAGACGTCATCTCATTAATGCATTATTTTCCATGGCGCCTTTTTATCACAACAACATCGATGCATAGAAAATATACACAGTTTTTGAGTTGTTAGTAAAGAAAAAAGTCATTTTAGTCAACATGTTAAGCATTTCTTCAAATGATTGCAAAGCCGAATTAATTATATGACGTCAAGAGATTCCTCTGAATGAACAAAGAAAGCCGAACCATGTGAAAAATAATTTTACTTTTAAATGCCGCTATTAAAATTATGTAGCCTTAGCAATATAAAAACTATAAATGGGATTATACAGTAATCTATCCACAAGTTCACATTGGTGCCTCTGTGTCATGCTGTTTCGAATCTCCATAACTTCCTGGTGTTAACGGCGAAAAAGGCTTTTGGATTGTGATTGATGGATTGATTGCCTTCGCGGTTTTTTAGCTGCATGACAGTCATTTTAAGAACACGAGGAAGATAAAATAAGAGAACAATTCTCGAAATAACGTCACAGAAACTGAAATTTCACATTTTCAGGAAACCGAAAAACGGCAATCCAAAAATTGTTTCATTAATAATATTTTGACTGAAAGAACAATTGGGATTTAGTTAGGTGGCCACCTACGAGAGATGATCGCTCCGGGACGTTCCACTGTATTTAGGTATCACTGATGCAGGTCAGTGATCTCAGGCAATAAGTGACATAATGGATTGTGCTAAAGCTTGAGAAAAACACCACAACACTCTAACTGCATGCTGCCTGGAAGTACCCCAGAGGGATACTATTGAGAATGTTTGCATTAGTAACTCTTCATATAATAGTTCCAGTTGTGCCATGTCATTTAGATAACATTTCAGTTAATCGTAATTCGTGTTTATTTCTATAGGACACGTCCACGAATACACCGAACCATACGCCTATTCAGAAAGGTTCATACTATGCTACACAGGAACATCCACAATTACAGAAACAGGGTAATCTTGAGGATAATATAACATCATTTCCTGACCACAAAGACCATGTTGAAACTCAGATTGAACCTACAGATCATGTTGGAATACACTCTGGAAAGAAGCCATATAAATGTAAGCAATGTGGAAAGTGCTTCATCAAGTCTAGTCACCTTACTGCACACTCTAGAATACACACGGGAGAAAAGCCATTTAACTGTAAGCAGTGTGGAAAGTTCTTCATCCAGTCTAGTCACCTAACTAGACACGTTCGAATACACTCTGGAGAGAAACCATATGAATGTAACCAGTGTGGAAAGTGCTACATACAGTCTCATGACCTAATTATACACACTCGAATACACACGAGAGAAATGCCATTTAACTGTAAGCAGTGTGGAAAGTGCTTCATCCAGGCTAGTCACCTAACTGAACATGGTAGAGTACACACGGGAGAAAAGCCATTTAACTGTAAGCTGTGTGGAAAGTGCTTCAGGCAATCTGGTAAACTAAGTGAACATGTTCGAATACACACGGGAGAGAAGCCATGTAACTGTAAGCAGTGTGGAAAGTGCTTCAGGCATTCTAGTTCCCTCAATAAACATGTTCGAATGCACTCTGGAGAGGAGCCATATGAAGTAAGCAATGTGGAAATTGCTACACACAACCTAATGACCTAACTATACACTCGACTACATACTCTCGACTACACACGGGAGAAAAGCCATTTAACTGTTTGTAATGTGGAAAGTGCTTCAGGCATTCTAGTTCCTTCACTAGAACGTAATACTGGAGAAGAGGCCACATAAATGTAATCGGTGTAGAAAGTACTTTAGACAGTCTGGCAACCTATCTAAACATGATGGGTAACTAGTTCCTGTAAAAAAACGTGTTGGTCTTCGTCAGCGGTGAGGAAATATGTAAACATGTCCAAGCATACTCGGAAGAGAACACAATATTGAAATGTGGTCTCTGCGGGTAGTGTTGATGCCGAATTCTACGCGGCCACCAGAAATCAAATTACAAGAACTTCGCAGTGGGGGTGTACCAGTATCGGACTTACTTAACATCTATTACGCTCGTGTTCGCTCCGTTGAGTATTTTTGTCCAGTATGGCATAATACCCTTCGCGAATTAGTATTAGGTTGAACTAGTACAGAAACTCATCCAACAGTCCTTCATCCAGGAAGCCATTATTGTGATGTTCTCTCTTTATCTGACTGCCCCTGGCTTCACACAAGGTGCTCCGTTCTCTGCCAGAAGACTTTCAAGAAAATCAGCTAGCTTTATGGCACCTTATGCCTCCGACGAGGAATAGTCCGCATGGCCGCTTACTGCGCAATAATAGCTCTCTTATACTACCCAAATGCAATACTTATTAGTTATACCATGGCACCGAGGGAAATTGGTGATTAAATTTCCCCGCGAGCCGAGGGAGGATTTCTGCGGCGTCGGGACTTTTACAAATCCTCCAGAGGCTCGCGGGGAAATTTAATCGCTAATTTCTCGAGGCGCTATGGTATAATTTTGTAATCCAATGATCGCCGAAGAAATGGACTATTTTGCGAGTGTTTCTGTTTAATTCTGTTTGCTGAGTCATGGCACAGGAAGCATTACTGCAGTCCCCCTTGAGACGCATTTTCTCAAAACAATACGTTCTAAAAACAGTGAACATGTTTTATTCATACAATCATTAATTGAAATTCGTTTCTAGAAAGTCTATTGTCTCGTTCACTCTGACGCAATTTATGTGCTTCAGGTTGCGATGGCGCAAACTGCAAAAGCATTCCACATGGATAAAACCGTGGGTTTATGACTAGCACTTAAGAGATTGAGCTGTGAGTATATCCAGTGTGCAGGGGTCATTGCACTCCGACTTACCCAGATTAAAGTTCCGCTGTCCAGCCTGCACTTGGAAGACAAGTCGTAGGTTGTCTTCCAATTTTCCTTCATGAATGTTACATTAGGGAAAATTAAAAAAAACAATGCTAAATTTCCCTCCTCATTATTATACATAAACTGAAATTTAGTTTCTAATTTTCCCTCATGCATAGAAACATGAGGGAAAATTAGAAGCATTCATCGCTAATGAGGGAATTTCGAGGTTAAACTTCCCTCGGAAAACAAAGGAATCCGAGGCGATCATGGTATTATGAACGGTATATTGCCTTGTCCGCCATTACTGGAGGCCGTTCCTTTATTCAGCGGAAGTGATGTCATACACTGTACGCGCAACACGACAACTGTACGAATATTAGAAATGGGAATCACAGTAGTAGACAACTATATTTAGCTAAAACAAACAGTTCAAAGACAAGTGTTTGTTTGGATTGTGTCACATTGTTGATACTCTTTATACTGATAGCCGCTCCACAGTTATCAAAACGTTATCAGTAAGTAAATCAAAACATATTTAATAATTATTATGCACACAAGATTGAATTCAAATTATGAAGCCATTCAGTTCCCGAAATATCAACAATGCGAGCCAAGCTAATTTGCATATAATAGAATAAAGATTTTGTAGAGTTGAGCTCTTGTTTCAACTAAATGAACTTAGTAATGATTGATTTTAGATTTTGTAGTCACTTTAAAGAGCGTAGCTTGATCATTATATACCTGATCCAAACAGACACTTAGCTATGACGCAGATTACAATTTAAGTAATGGTCCAGATAAGAACTGTAGTGTCTACGGCAAGGAATGTTAAAAGGTGTTAATTTTCTATTATTCTTTCTCGTAATTTCATTGGTTGATACTTATAAATTCAATAGAAACCCATCGAAATGATGCATTTTCATTCGATATTTTTTTGTGGTTTGAATTTATTTTTGATCAAACTAACTATGGTTTAATTTCGAAGAATATCGTATGTGAGGAAAGTTATGAAATTTGCGATTGAAAAATCCTTTGTTTTCTCTATATACGATTGGCTGGATGGTGGCTTCTCTGCGTTTTCACAGAAAAAAGAGCCAATAGCATAACAAATACTTTATTTTCGAGATGTAGTTTGGACTGTAGATACCTCCTAAAGCATTTAAGGCATATTCAAGCAAAATCGTATGTGGGGGAGGCTCATTGCCGCAGAACAATGGATTCCACTACAGTTCTTATCTGGACCATTACTTAAAGCGCAAATGCTCCCACGCTTAGCAAGAGGTAAGGCAGCAATATCGTATTAATATAAATATATTTTATCTAAACGAGTTTCAAGATTTCCTATATCGCAGAATTTCAAGATTTCTTACCAGAATTATCGGGGCTCAAGTGAGTCAAAAACACTTATAAATTTAGAATATAGCTAACCAACCAATCATAGAATATCATACTAAATTCCAATGTGATATTCTCACGAGATTGTAGTCTTGCCTAACTATAAATGGAAGACGATTTAGCCTGTAAAGAGTATAGACGAATAAAGTTATCCTTACAAGAGTATTGGTACCTTACAATAGTCTTGGTACCTCCTCGCTCACTCATAACAACTCTATTCGCAAAGAGAAATATTACTTTCTTCTTGTGTACGAGAAGTTTTTAGAAGAAATATGCCTCGAAGGCGTTGTGTTGTGCAGGCGATCGTTGAGCGTATGACCCACTTCCGCTGAACAAAGGGAACGGCCTCTAGTAATGGCGAACGGTTACTGATTCAGTACTCGGAGTTCAAAAAATAGACTTTCGTCGTATCGAAAAACGGTTTGGATTGGTAATAATAGAGCAACTCTACTTTATCACTATCAAAAACATTGATATATATTAAATCATGGTGGCATTTTAAGAGGAGTTTTTTTTTTCAGTAATGACCTCAGTTAAATCTCAGTCCTGTTGATAGTATACTCCATTTCTTTCTTACTGCGTATGCTCGACGGAAAAATAGAGCTCTGGACGAACCCGATTTTTGTGTATTCTGATTGGCTGTTTTGAACAATGCAATTTCACCGGAAGTCAAACAGCATTATGGAAGGTTGATTTATTTGGACAAAGGTATTGAAATTTTGGGGTTATCTAGACGCTAAAAGCCGTTGGATTTTACCTAAATGGTTGTCGATCTCTTTAGGGATTATTAGATATTTGCTTGCGTCCTATCGGGAGTTAAAATCACTTCACCGGCCAACTCAAATCGCACACAGTACATGAATTGAAAAATCGAACCCAACCGGCAGTAACAGTTGATATAGCCGAGGGATTTACCGTAACAGATAGGTAATACTACACATTCCCATATTAACAACAACGTTCGTTAAGTGAGTGGCATTTTCCGATCTCGTAAACTTGTGAACTGGCGCTGATCGCTTAAATATAACGTTGGTGTGAGATTGCAACGAACCCCAGCCTTCAAGGAGCTAAACTACGAGAGAATCGTAAGTAAAAATGCCTTGAATTGCTTCTACAGTGTATTCAGTTGCTGTATGTGTGGTCATCGTGCTCAGGTAAGTCGATTTCAGCGAGTTTT
Organism: Actinernus sp. WN-2022; assembly: GCA_030867875.1. Lineage (NCBI taxonomy): Eukaryota > Metazoa > Cnidaria > Anthozoa > Actiniaria > Actinernidae > Actinernus > Actinernus sp. WN-2022. The sequence continues at coordinate 90,140,543 of JAOWCC010001634.1, forward strand.
TGATCCCCATGAATCCTCTTCATGTGTACTGGAAATTATCCGTGATGTCTGATGAATCCATTGCACGATAAAGAAACAACATCCTGACGCATGAAAATATAGCCTTAAAATCCAAACTAAAAACGGCAGCAGATGAAAGAGACTCCCAAAGGCTTGCCCTGACACTAGCTCCATCATACCTGAAGAAGCACAGGAAAACGTTCCCTCCATACCAAACTTGGTAAAGATGGAAAATTGTTGGTAAACCCATTTCCCAAGTTTGGGAATTGTGAATTACCAAGTTAATACCAACAAATAACAGAATATTTTTTTTATCAATTTTCCTGAAATTAGGTTATTGTTGGGAGTCGAACCAAAAAGCTAAAATTGGTAAATTTTAAAGTTGGTATTGCGATATTATGTTGGTAAAATGTTGGTATTGTACAAAATTCAAAAAAACTGGAAAAATGAAAAGCAAATATTTGCTTTATAACAAGTCCCAATATTGGGAATAATGTAATACCAAGTTAATACCAAGCAAATAACAAAAACAATGCTATGCCAACTTTTGGGAAATTGGTATATTGTTAGTAATAATAATAATAGTCTTTAGCTGGTAAAATTTCAAGTTGATATTTGGATATGTTTATGGAATAATGCTGGCCTTGTACAAAATCCCAAAAACTAGAAAAATAGAAAGCACAATAATAGAAACAATGTTCTCTCTCCCTTTCAATTTTCCCAATTCTAAGGTTCTTACAAGAGGAAGATCACTCTCCTTCTTTACCTCCTTCATGTAGGCTTTTTTAAGGAAGACAACTATAATGGTTTCGGCTGATACCAGGTTCATTGTTTTGTTGCTATGCATCGATCTCAATAGGTGCTAGACTTTCCACAGTATCCGAGGTCAAGTCCAAATTTTATCCACGCCATATCCACTTACCATGCACTGTCGCACGGTTTGAGTTCATGGAACGTAAAGGAGCCACCTTGGACCGATTTATTTGGAGTATTCTTTAATGGGAGATTAGTCCGTCATCTTGCCTGTTGCTCGTGAGGATTTCCCAGCATGCCTCATCGCTTGCCTGGTTTCTATGCTAACGTTTTCGCGCACTTTTCAATCCTTCCCATCGAAAGAATAATGGCGGACAGTTCTACAGTGTGTGTCTGAGTTTATCTACAAAAAGCAGAAAAACGAAGCATTCTGTAACCAGGAAAAGGTAAGAAATACACCCCTGCTGCTGATTCGTTTCTTGATGTATTTTATGTGATAAAATATTGTTTAAATGTTGGTACTTTACAGAGTTTTATTGCTGACTTGTCGCATATTTATTTATCACTATAGACACTAGACAACAGCCTTGGTTGAATAGATTTTCTTATTGTTGGAATCTAATCTCAACTTAAATCATCGAAAATGGATGACACTAAACTCAGTTAGCTACTTGAAGTAGTGTTTCAAACCATAAAGTTTACCGTGGGTCACCGAGACACGAGACGTATAAATCCCAAGTGCTGGTCAGTTCGTAGGAAACCAGGACGGCGACGGCAATGAAATTTGGTGTTTACTCTTTCCTTTGGTATGATGAGCATAGAGTTCCGTTGACGCCGAACGAAAAACGGATTGATTATCTTTCTTACCACATTCATGTTCTCTTCAACGTACAATTTGGGGTTTTCACATTGTGTTTTTTCAGACAACGGTTGAAATGTAGGCGACTGCGTGTATTTATTGTGTTTTGTAATTTCAAAAAATGAACCCTGCTAGCAGAGGTTCTTTTCTCTTACCCTCTCTCCACCCGAACGGTTTTCTGTTGAGCATGCGCCACGGTATCTGGATTGCCATTGGCCGAGAAAAACGAGACTGTAAACATTGTAGATTTCCTATTGTTAACGGCAAGAGAAGGCGTGGGAAAAATAAAATAAATTTCCTTCGTCGAGAGTGATGTTGCTTTCCTTGAGGTTTGACACAGCTGCTTTTAACGCTACTTCGAACTCGCTCACGCTCATGTTCACTCCATAAACAGATGCCATCTTGAAACTACGGTGGCTCGTAAGGGCCATCAGAATTGCAAACCACTTTTTTCGCTAACTCGTCAAAAATGACGAGTTAATTTTGCAAACCACTTTTTTCCGCTAACTCGTCAAAAATGACGAGTTAATTTTGCAAACCACTTTTTTCCGCTAACTCGTCAAAAATGACGAGTTAATTTTGCAAACCACATTTTTCGCTAACTCGTCAAAACAATTAGGACCGCAATGCGATCATAGGAGACCATTCGGTGTTGAGGAAAGTGGAAGAGGCGTATACAGGAAGCAATGGTTGTAGAAATATTTACTAGCCGAATACATTACATGAAGAAGCCTCACGACCATTGTTGTCATTGTTGTAATATATAAAAAAACATGCAGGAGAGAGCATGGCACAGTCGTACAAACTCGTTAAATTTTGAGTTTTCAAAAATTGACCAATGGTTCAATATTAAAAATATAAAACTGGACTTGCACTGGAGTTACTTATTTTGACTTGCTCTTTCCATTTCTGGCATTGAAATTGTGCTAGATTCATGATATTTGAGTGACAAGGTTATGTGACCTCCAGCTACAAAGGGCTTAGTATTGCAGGCTGATAGGAAATGCATTGTAAAAACTAGTACACGTTTTCATTGCTGAAACAATTTGTCGTTTTGCTGTAAGTCCATGCGTAATAGGCATCATTTTGTCAGATATGTCAGTATGTCACATAAACTAAGATTTACTGGAGTAAGCAGTAAAGCAAGAGGGTCTACAGTGTATATGTGGATATCGTTAGTGCAAGGGGTGCATATAGGGAAGGGGGATATACTAAGGGGACGTGCTAGAATAGGATAAGAAGATATATATGTAGATGATAGCTATTGTGTTGCACTGGGCATCCAAATGTTTTTAACGTTTAGTTTATATGACATGCTGGCTACTATTACCTTGAACTAGACTTTCGTAGATACTAATAATACTAAATATAATAATAGCATTTTAATAATGGAAAACTATAAGAACAAAATAAAATGTATTTTTATTGTTATTCTTTCACTATAAAAACATTCACTGATACTTGAAACAAAATTATTTATGAGATCACCACACGAAAGTTAGTCGACAATTGACTTCAGTTAAGTTTATGCGAAAATGTTGCAGTTATTATTAATGATTCAGTAATAGACCAGTTCGCGGTTAATTCCGACATTTTGAAAGGGGTGGAAACATGGCGCGAAATACAGTGTTTGTATGGGAATCCGATGCCAAATAATTTCCATAGCGAAAAAAGTGGTTTGCAAAATTAACTCGTCATTTTTGACGAGTTAGCGGAAAAAAGTGGTTTGCAAAATTAACTCGTCATTTTTGACGAGTTAGCGGGAAAAAGTGGTTTGCAAAAATTAACTCGTCATTTTTGACGAGTTAGTGGAAAAAAGTGGTTTGCAAAAATTAACTCGTCATTTTTGACGAGTTAGCGGAAAAAAAGTGGTTTGCAAAATTAACTCGTCATTTTTGACGAGTTAGCGAGCGAAAAAGGTGGTTTGCAAAATTAACTCGTCATTTTTGACGAGTTAGAGAAAAATGTGGTTTGCAATTCTGATGGCCCTTACGAGCCACCGTATGAAACTGCAGACTCTAGACTGGGCAGTGTTTTAATAGTATCAACAAGTCATGTGCGTGTGACGTCGACCTCGAGAAACCGGTTTTTAAACTGGTTTTTAAACCGGTTAGTCATGTGACTTGCCTCCAAAAACTTGGAGCCGGCGAGATCTAAAGAACCGTTCGGATCGTGGCATGGCAGAGCTTCTTTTCTCCCTCGTTAGTGGAGCTGGAAAGAGGTTAAGAGAAAAGAACCTCTGCTGGCAGGGTTAAAAAAATAGGTACCCTGTGGGTACGTGTGTCTACTGCCTTTGTAATACAAATGTAAAGCTGATGGCCCCTCTGAGATTTTGGGCGGGGGTGCGCCACCTGGGTTTACAAGCGGTGACCCTATTCCATACCGTTTTTCGGACCTGTACTGATCTCTGTCATTACAAGCTAAATAAATGGAATGTACACCTTCGTATTTCCCTGAAAAAATCGTAACCTATTCCAGACCAAAAAGGCAAAATGTATAGCCTATTTCAGACTAAAACAGCTTGAAAAGCATACTCTTTGGTGTGGCATATATATACCTGTATGGCAGGTGTACCCGCTGGGGGCAGGCTATATGTTTTGATTACGACTTTCACTTCATTCGAATAGTGTTATGGTCAATGAAAATTGTTGTCTAGTCATGCACTGAAAAGTTGGGGAAACGTCAGGATTTTCCCCTCTATGGTGGGCAATAATATTAACCTTGAGAATTCAGTGTAAACTGAGAATACTAGCCAGCTTATACATGCGCTGAGTCATGAAGCAGGGATTATCAATTTTATTGAGTTGTTCTGATAGTTTTATTTGTATAATTACATTAGAAGTATTTGGCATAATTGACATTAGTAATCTCAATGTGAATCATAATTATACGAGTCTAAGATCGTCAAGGTGTGTATATAGATGACAGGGCCGAAGCTAGTGGGGAACAAGGGGGGCATGCATTGCCCACCCCACACCTTGAAAATGTATAACCAGAATGACATTAAAAATAAGTTGTATTTACTAAATAATAACACGTTAGCTATATGGTATAAAGTTTTTATTAATAATAAAGCCTATAAATGCTTTACAATGTTGATTGCAATGTCATAATGGTCATTTGGGAAACCGCAATATATTTGGACGAGGGAAGAATGGCGCAAGAACAAAAAGGAAGTAGGGGGAGGGGAGGGGAGGAGAAGGGAAGGGAACGCCTGCCCGCAACGCCTGTGATTTTGAAAAACTCCTAATTAGTTATGCATGTCTGATCTGTCAAAAATTACCAGTACAATTTTCCTCGCTGATTGTAGGCCTAGAAAATGTACAAATTCCTCCAAAATTAATGGAGTTATCACCTCTAAATCATCAACGTAACTTCTCTGATATAAAGCGATTTTAATTAGTGTTTTTGTAGCAAGTTTTCTATAGTAATTTGGCCGCTGTAACAGCGGATTGGTTCCGGCCAGGGAAATGGTTCCGGCCGGAACTATTTCCCTAGGGTTTTGGTTCCCCTTTGGGGATATGGTTCCGGGGTCATCATATTTCAGGGTTTTGGTTCCGACATATCAAAAGGCCAGCTTTTTCGTTCCGGTCGGAACTAAATTCCTAGGGTTGCAGTGCTGTTCATCACCATTGTGCAAACTGCACATGGAGAACCATGTAAAACAAAATTCCTTATTAGCTGTGTGACTTATCAGTCACGTGACTTTTAGCAAATCGCTTTATATCTTGCCTAGGTTTAGCAAAACAACAACCAAACTGCTGTCACATAGTTATAGACACACAGCAAACATCACCCGACCCTTTGAGTAGTGTGACGTCATCAGTCACGTGACTTTTAGCAAATCGCTTTATATCTTGCCTCGGTTTAGCAAAACAACAACCAAACTGCTGTCACTTAGTCAGACACAAAACAAACATCACCCGACCCTTTGAGTGGTGTGACGTCATTAGTCACGTGACTTTTAGCAAATCGCTTTATATCTTGCCTCGGTTTAGCAAAACAACAATCAAACTGCTGTCACATAGTCAGACACAAAACAAACATCACCCGTCCCTTTGGATAGTGTGACGTCATCAGTCACGTGACTTTTAGCAAATCGCTTTATATCTTGCCTAGGTTTAGCAAAACAACAACCAAACTGCTGTCACTTAGTCACAGACACAAAACAAACATCACCCGACCCTTTGAGTAGTGTGACGTCATCAGTCACGTGACTTTTAGCAAATCGCTTTATATCTTGCCTCGGTTTAGCAAAACAACAACCAAACTGCTGTCACATAGTCAGACACAAAGCAAACATCACCCGACCCATTGGGTTAGTACGTCAGGGGCGTAGCCAGGGGGAGGTTCCAAGGGTCCCCCACTTCGTGATTTCCAAAGGGTAAAAAACTCTGTAACATGATTGATCGCCAGACTCGGAATCCCCCCTCCCCCTCCTGGGAAATCCCCTTCTGCGGAACTCCTGGCTACGCCCCTGTACGTATTGGGAATTAGCTAGAATAAACGAAGGCAAGGAAAAGAATTGAAAATGAAAGCAGTGTTACAATGATGAAGACAAATTTATTCAGTAACATTCCATTTGCTCTTAAAAATACCGCAAAGGGCTGAAACAACTAACTCTAGTACGTTAAGGCCTGGTTAAGACATGAAAGTGAGGCTAAAACGATAATTTTCACTTTAAGTATCTACCTTAATTACCAACCACCAAATTATGCAGACTCACATAACTCGTCCACTTCGATATTTTGAGGACCATAATTATGCAAATGAGATGTCACGTGGCCTCTCCACTGACTTTGGTTTTACTTAAAATTTCAGTAGCAAATGGGGCAATGAGTATTCTTGTCACTTCACACAGTTTTCCTGTTTCTCTGGTGTCTGCCTTCAACTAATCTGCCCTCATAGTAGAACTTATTTTTATCTATAAGGGGATATTGAGCAAAACAGGTCACGTGACCTTGTACTCGATTTATTGATCAGAATTTTTCTCCTTACCAATAAATAAAAGTCATGGTGTGATGGCAGATTTATGTGTATCTTTAATTCCCCAATATTTAAAAAAACAAAACGGTTCTTAAAAGGATTTTTCTCATTACCCCATTTGCAGTTGAACGTTCGAACGAAGAAGGGTCACGTGACATGTCACATGACTGCAGTTTTCACTTTAAAGGTCCACGAGTTATGTTAGTATGTGCAAAAAGTTGCTAAACAATTCCTCAAAAGTTGCTTAAAAAATCGAAAAGTTGCCGAAAATTTGGTGATTTTTCGCAAAAGTTGCCAAAAGGTTGCTCATATTTTTAAAAGTTGCCGAAAAGTTGCTCCCAATTTCATTTAAAACTTAGTCTTAAACGTCCAAAAATTGTTCAAAAGTTGCTAATTTTGCTGATATATTAGGCCAGATAAAAAAAAATATTTGTTTAGCGTCCCCGCCCGACCTGAGAAATGTCCCCGACCTCTAATTTATTTTATTTTTTATTTTTCATAAAAAACTTTAGAAAGTGTAAATGCGCCACTTAAAATACGCGCCGGCGCATTAAATATTTTAACATCGACGCCATTTTGTTTCTACAACACGAGGTCATGAACACTAGTAGCCTGCTTGCAGGCGGTGGAGGGTGTTTTTTCGCGCAGCAAACGGGTGTTTTTTCGCGGCCGCCATATTGGCCGAGCGTGATTGAGACCTGGGATCGAATGACAAATGGAGGGGGGAGGGGGGTGGGGGAGAACAAGCAGATCTGAAAGACCGCCTGCACGAAAGCCTATGGTTTCTGAGTACACGCCCACCACGCACATGATTTCCGTTAACTTGTAACTCATTCTTAATTGACCAATAGGATTCGACGTGTGACAGCCTGCCAATTTTGATTTGGTTTGATTGAAATGCGTGCAATATTCAAAACAAACTTCGCTCGCTGTCAAATGCAATGCAAAATGTTCAGGTGAAATTGGTTTTCAGATACGGAAATTTCAATAAAACCAGCTATTTTTTGTTCAAAGTTCTCCATGGAAAGGACTGCGACAGTACCACTTTAGAAATATATGTAGACAGTTCGGTTTTAGCTTGTTGCGTTCGCCCCATCAGTCTCTCAAAGAGTTTCATGTTGCAAATCCTCCGAAATACAGACATTTATACAAGCTGCTTCAAAAAGCCGTCCAGCACCGCAGTCTGGCGAACCAGAAGATACTCCCAGAAGAGGTGCCATACAAGCGGCTGCTTCCTTTCTTAAAAGAATTAAGCTCGCATAAAGATAAATACAGGATCGAAAAAATCTCTAAACTTCAAAGAAAACTCCGATGGAGACAATGTTTTGTCTGGAACTCGATATTGAAGAACTCGTAGACAAACAAACTACGAGTGCAAAGTACACAGGTAAATGTTGTGATCGTCTTTCTCTGACAACTCGAAGTAAATCTTAGTGAATGTTTGCCGAAAGAAATGGATGACCGTTGCATAAATGTATTAAGTCAATAGCCGGATTGCATCTCTGCAATTTGGTCGACAACAATAGTTTTCAGTGGCGAATTAAATCACGGTTCGTTGTCGAGTTATCTCTAGTTTACCGTAAATATCATACTCTTTCCAAAGCCTGTCGAAAGCACAGCCAGAACGGCAAGTTTAAAGTACAGGTCACAATTCTCAGGTCAGGTTGTTAAATTCTAAGACAAAATAAAGGCTCTGTATAGCTTCCTCCTGCTCTGTTTTCAAAGTACCTTTACCCAGCCGCGGAGAAAGGAGCGAGCAGCTGTGTTCTCTCTAGAAAACCTCTGGAACTAGGGTAAGGCGAAGGAGATAACTTTGTAAACGGAGCAGGAGGAAGCTATATACAGAGCCTGATATTTACGGTTTTACGAACTTGCGAAAAGAGAACTCGACAACAAACCTCTCGCAGTTCGCCGATCGCCGCTCTTTCTCCGTGGCTGTTGTCTCAAGAAAACCTCTGCAACCAGGGTACTTAACCTTAGTCTTCAAAAAAGACAAAGCCTTTTGTATTACTCGCCATATTTTATCAACTGCAAGCTCAGTACACAACACTTATTTTAGTTACGCCGCTTCGCAAGGCTACACATATTCCTTTCAGTTCTTGCTTTCAACACTTGCCGCGATAAGCTTGATTGACACCGTTTCAGCCAATCATATACCCCGTCCGCTGGTGGACGGGATCTAACTTTTGTACTCAGAAACCATAGGCTTTCGTGCAGGCGGTCTTTCAGATCTGCTTCTCCCCCACCCCCCTCCCCCCTCCATTTGTCATTCGATCCCAGGTCTCAATCACGCTCGGCCAATATGGCGGCGATGATCCGTTTGCTGCGCGAAAAACACCCTCCACCGCCTGCAAGCAGGCTAGAACACGAGGTGAGTGAATAATGTCTAGTCAAGACAAAATAAGCTTCACATAGAAAAAAAAAAAAAAAAAAAACCTCCCTCCCTACCTGGAAAAATTGAAACGGGTGGACGCTAAACAAGTAATTTTTTTTATCTGGCCTTACTTGGGAGTTTTAAGTGACGCACTGTTGTTAGCATATTTCTGATTAACTCTTTACCGTCCGAGCCTGTAAATAGGAGACGTATAAGTCCGTTACTAGAAACGTTTCGGATAACATTAAAACAGATAGGGTTTTGCTACCTAATAAAAATGTGTCCGACTGCTTACGCTCTCCTCTAGATCTTTACGAAACTGAGCCGAGAAGGGACTTCCGACTTTTGAATTAAAGTTTCCCACTTCTGAGTTAAGAATTTTCTAACACCCCGTGGTTCAGATGGGTTGATACAGTAGTACGACACAAAGCCAACGCAATTTTTTTTATAATAATTTTTTTTTTACTTTTTATCTGATAATCCAGTAATCAGCACACGCCTATCAGCGTATGTCGTAGTTGTATTTCTCCCACGCGTTTCGTTTGATAACTATATACAAACTTCTTCAGGGAGTACTGAACTAATAAACGGGCTGAACTAATAACGGGCTGAACTAATAAACGGGCTGAACAGGGCCTATAGCAAACGTGCTACGGAAATCTGTGGTTATACATGCGTAAGCCTGAGGCAGGAGAGTCCCGTAGATAAATAAATATGCTAAAACAATATTTTTGAGGTTGGATTAACGTTAGTTCAGTACTCCCTGAAAACGTTTGTAGTAATCAAACGAAACGCGTGGGAGAAATAAAACTTCAACACATCGCTGATACCGCGCGAGTTATACAAATTTATTTTGTCAAAAATCGTTTGCAGAGGCCCTCGCGACGCCAGACGTGAAATCAACACTGACAAACATACTAATCACGGCAGATAATATCAATGTTACTGTTAGAAAGCATTGAGAGCAGTCAGCTGCCGCGGCACATTTCCCGTTTACATCTTTGTGCTAATCACAAGCGCCATGCTTAACGTTGATTTTAAATCGAATGTTTTCATAGCCTTAGAAGTGAAGTCTCACAATCATATTGGAAATACCAAAATATTTCCGTCTTCGCAAAACATTCTTCCTCAAATCAAATTAAAATATCGAAACAAATCCTGAACATCGGTCTAAAAACGTATCCAGAATGCCCTCCTTTCTGCTAAAGGGACGGGTATTGTTTGTTTTTTGTCTGTGACTTGTTACACTTGTTTGGCTGTTGTTTTGCTAAACCGAGGCAAGATATAAACGATTTTGCTAAAAGTTACGTGACTGATGACGTCACACTATCCAAAGGATCGGGTGATGTTTGTTTTGTGTCTGTGGCTATGTCACAGTAGTTTGGTTGTTATTTTGCTAAACCTAGGCAAGATATAAAGCGATTTGCTAAAAGTCACGTGACTGATGACGTCACACCACTCAAAGGGACGGGTGATGTTTGTTTTGTGTCTGACTATGTGACAGCAGTTTGGTTGTTGTTTTGCTAAACCTAGGCAAGATATAAAGCGATTTGCTAAAAGTCACGTGACTGATGACGTCACACCACTCAAAGGGACGGGTGATGTTTGCTTTGTGCCTGTGGCTATGTGACAGCAGTTTGGTTGTTGTTTTGCTAAACCTAGGCAAGATATAAAGCGATTTGCTAAAAGTCACGTGACTGATGACGTCACACCACTCAAAGGGACGGGTGATGTTTGTTTTGTGTCTGTGACTAAGTGACAGCAGTTTGGTTGTTGTTTTGCTAAACCTAGGCAAGATATAAAGCGATTTGCTAAAAGTCACGTGACTGATGACGTCACACCACTCAAAGGGTCGGGTGATGTTTGTTTTGTGTCTGTGACTAAGTGACAGCAGTTTGGTTGTTGTTTTGCTAAACCTAGGCAAGATATAAAGCGATTTGCTAAAAGTCACGTGACTGATGACGTCACATTATCCAAAGGGACGGGTGATGTTTGTTTTGTGTCTGTGACTATGTGACAGCAGTTTGGTTGTTGTTTTGCTAAATCGAGGCAAGATATAAAGCGATTTGCTAAAAGTCACGTGACTGATGACGTCACACCACTCAAAGGGTCGGGTGATGTTTGTTTTGTGTCTGTGACTATGTGACAGCAGTTTGGTTGTTGTTTTGCTAAACCGAGGCAAGATATAAAGCGATTTGCTAAAAGTCACGTGACTGATGACGTCACATTATCCAAAGGGTCGGGTGATGTTTGTTTTGTGTCTGTGACTAAGTGACAGCAGTTTGGTTGTTGTTTTGCTAAACCTTGGCAAGATATAAAGCGATTTGCTAAAAGTCACGTGACTGATGACGTCACAACACTCAAAGCACCTGTTTGGTTGTTGTTTTGATTAAAAGAAAAGGTAGGAACCAAAACCCCAGAGAGGAACCACATCCCTAGCTGAAATAGGCCTCATTAATGCAAAATCCTAGGAATACGGTTCCGCCCGGAACGAAAACCCTAGGGATTTGGTTCCACCAGGAACCAAATCAGGTAGGAACCAAAACCCTGTTACACCGCCACCAAGATTTCAATTTAGTAAACAATCTGATTCGATGTAATCGCAGTGTTTCGTTAACATCATTGTTTGCACATCATGAGATGGGAATATAACTCGAAAGAATCTGAAAACAGCACTTTACTTTCGCAATAAATAAAAAAATAGAATCGGGCACCATCGTAGTTCTTACATATGTAACAGGAAGTTCATAGTTTTAATAGAAGTGCTAGAAAAAAATAATTTTATGCGCTTGAATATGGTCGTTAACTTTTAGGCTTCCGCCACGTTTGCCCAGAAAATGTCCGGAGAAAATGAATGTTTTCTCCAAAATCGGGCTAATATAAAAATCATAAACATAACTTCTGTATAATGTCAAGCAATTTGGATAGCCTGTCTGTAATTTGTGTCAGTTGTAAATCTAGCCTTCAATTCCATTTTAGAGGTGAAACAACGGCTTCGATCAGTTTCCTGCATACGAACAAGGAGTTGAAAAGCAGGAAAATTAATACTTTGGTATTCAATTGGTGGGAAGTACATCGACCAAGACCTTGAAAGAACCTTTGGAAACCTTTCATTTGACCGGTTTCAAAGGTTTCAAAGGTTTTATTTTTTCCACACACACACAGCACAATATACAATACATTAATTTAAATAGGTGGTGGATGCAAGGGCTAACAACCTCTAAAGCGGTTAACAAATGCCCCTTGCACCCCTATGTAAAAAGAAGGAGAAAAAAAGGTTTTATGTCAAAGATAGCAGAAGATAAAGAGTTCATATTTAATTAATTTAAATATAATTGAAGAATAAAAAATATCAGGCACTATGGTAAGTAGAGAAAAAGAGCTATACTTAGGAGGAAAACAGATATTTCTTAAATTTTGATTTGAAAATAGGAAGTGATGCACTATTCTTTATATCTTGTGGGAGATCATTCCAAACTTTTACAGAAGCGAATTTAACACTAAATTTACCATAGTTCAATTTTGGTTTTGGGAGGGACAGATTGTTATTAGTTTTTTGAACGGATATCATATCTATGAGTGATTGGAAGTAAATATCTAATAAATATATCAGGGATTAGATGTTTAACATGTTTGTAGACTAATTCTCCTAACACACCCAATATATCGAATAAAGGCTTACTTGGTGTTCTTGGATCAGCAAATGAAATGGCTCTAATAATTGCACGCTTTTGGAGAATATGAATAGGTTTCAGTTTTGATTGGTAGTTACTACCCCGTGTCAATGTACAGTACGAAATATAAGGATAAATTAGGCTGTAATAAAGATCTTTCAAGGAATTGATGTCTAAATAGTGTCTTGCTTTAGAGTACTTCAATAGATTTTGCAATTTTTCTCGAAATATCATCAATATGTAAAATCCCACATCAAGTGCTCATCTATTTTTATACCAAGAAACTTAGTACTAGTCGATTTGTTAATAACGTTGTTTGAAAATAATAGATGGGGCACATTGTGTAGATGTCTTGATTTTTGTTTTGAGGTGAAAATCAAAAAAATTGTTTTGTCTAAATGAATGCTCAGTCTGTTTGCAAGTAGCCATTCATAAAGGTGCTTAAGATCAGAAGTAAGTTCAGATAACAATGAATTCATATTTTTATGATGAAGAATATTCATATCGTCAGCATAAAGTAGATGTATTGATTTCATTATAAACTGCGCATCATTAACATATAATAGAAATAATATGGGACCTAGAGTCGAGCTGTGAGGAACACCACTGAGTTGACGATCTTAGACTCGTATAATTATGATTCACATTCAGATTACTAATGTCAATTATGCCAAATACTTTTACTGATGTAATTATACAAATAAAACTATCAGAACAACTCAATAAAATTGATAATCCCTGCTTCATGACTCAGCGCATGTATAAGCTGGCTAGTATTCTCAGTTTACACTGAATTCTCAAGGTTAATATTATTGCCCACCATAGAGGGGAAAATCCTGACGTTTCCCCAACTTTTCAGTGCATGACTAGACAACAATTTTCATTGACCATAACACTATTCGAATGAAGTGAAAGTCATTATCAAAACATATAGCCTGCCCCCAGGGGGTACACCTGCCATACAGGTATATGCCATACCAAAGAGTATGCTTTTCAAGCTGTTTTAGTCTGAAATAGGCTATACATTTTGCCTTTTTGGTCTGGAATAGGTTACGATTTTTTCAGGGAAATACGAAGGTGTACATTCCATTTATTTAGCTTGTAATGACAGAGATCAGTACAGGTCCGAAAAACGGTATGGAATAGGGTCACCGCTTGTAAACCCAGGTGGCGCACCCCCGACCAAAATCTCAGAGGGGCCATCAGCTTTACATTTGTAGGGTACCTATTTTTTTAACCCTGCCAGCAGAGGTTCTTTTCTCTTAATCTCTCTCCAGCTCCACTAATGAGGGAGAAAAGAACCTCTGCCACGATCCGAACGGTTCTTTAGATCTCGCCGGCTCCAAGTTTTTGGAGGCAAGTCACATGACTAACCGGTTTAAAAACCAGTTTAAAAACCGGTTTCTCGAGGTCGACGTCACACGCACATGTCTTGTTGATCTATTAAAACACTGCCCAGTCTAGAGTCTGCAGTTTCAAGATGGCATCTGTTTTTGGAGTGAACATGAGCGTGAGCGAGTTCGAAGTAGCGTTAAAAGCAGCTGTGTCAAACCTCAAGGAAAGCAACATCACTCTCGACGAAGGAAATTTATTTTATTTTTCCCACGTCTTCTCTTGCCGTTAACAATAGGAAATCTACAATGTTTACAGTCTCGTTTTTCTCGGCCAATGGCAATCCAGATACCGTGGCGCATGCTCAACAGAAAACCGTTCGGGTGGAGAGAGGGTAAGAGAAAAGAACCTCTGCTAGCAGGGTTCATTTTTTGAAATTACAAAACACAATAAATATACGCAGTCGCCTACATTTCAACCGTTGTCTGAAAAAACACAATGTGAAAACCCCAAATTGTACGTTGAAGAGAACATGAATGTGGTAAGAAAGATAATCAATCCGTTTTTCGTTCGGCGTCAACGGAACTCTATGCTCATCATACCAAAGGAAAGAGTAAACACCAAATTTCATTGCCGTCGCCGTCCTGGTTTCCTACGAACTGACCAGCACTTGGGATTTATACGTCTCGTGTCTCGGTGTCCCACGGTAAACTTTATGGTTTGAAACACTACTTCAAGTAGCTAACTGAGTTTAGTGTCATCCATTTTCGATGATTTAAGTTGAGATTAGATTCCAACAATAAGAAAATCTATTCAACCAAGGCTGTTGTCTAGTACCCTGGATACCAGAGGCTCGAAATCGTCGGGGCGAGCGAAGCGAGACCAGCTGAAAGGCTTGATTTCAGCACGAGTCGCGAAGCGACGAGCCTCTGGCCGCCCGAGTAGAGATTTTCGTTTCTTCCGGTACAGAATCTGTACCTCGTCCCTGATTGGTTGATCGAGTTGTGGCCATGGAAACTGAGGCATTCGGATCAAAGGAACATTTCATCTTGAGATCGTGTTACAAACCGGTTCACGAGTCTTGACAGATTATACACAAACGTAATGTTTCACAGTGGTTAGCCTCGAAATAAACGAGTTGAAGTCTGTTCATGTTCTTGAAGCGGCGTGATGTCTTCTCAGTACGGCCTACTGGTGTTTGCTTCTTCCTTCACATTCGATTATCCAAAACGAGCAATTGTACTGGGGGTTTCCCCTCTATATGCCGTAATTTACTCCCACATAACAGAGCTAGAACAACGAGGAATCAAAGCATGCTCATTGGGAGATCCAAACATCAAACCCGACGAAGTAAATCGAGGATAATTTTCCTTTATCTTCGCAAATCCCGACAACGGCATGTTTTATGTTTTGAATCACACACGACTTCACACGTGAAAGTGACATGCAAATTAACCGCCGAGTCGAAACCAGTTTGACTGGACTTGTAAACATAAAAGCGAGTCTATGGGCATGAGATTGAGGTTGGCTATTCGAGCGGCCAGAGGGGCTCAACGGTCGTCACGCAAAACAAAACTCCTTCGGGGAATCAAAACACTTTCGATCGCGGCACATTACAGTATATTCGTACCTGAGCCCCTCTGGAACCAGGGTAGTTGTCCAGTGTCTATAGTGATAAATAAATATGCGACAAGTCAGCAATAAAACTCTGAAAAGTACCAACATTTAAACAATATTTTATCACATAAAATACATCAAGAAACGAATCAGCAGCAGGAGTGTATTTCTTACCTTTTCCTGGTTACAGAATGCTTCGTTTTTCTGCTTTTTGTAGGTAAACTCAGACACATACTGTAGAACTGTCCGCCATTATGCACTAGTCAATTGAAACCCCGGCCCCCTGACCCCCGGGACATAGCGGGGCATTAACGGGGACATGGCCGTGGAATAACGCACATTTAACGCTGCATTTTTCCGGTGAAACGGGGAAAGTAACGATTTGCAAAATTTGCGGGGATTTCAGCGGTGGTTGTAACGCCAGCCACGACAGAGCGGGACTGTGCCCGAGCATCAACAACGCTGGAATAGGCAAGTTGCATCCTTTGAAATCAACCCTTTTTTTACCCATCGCTATTTTTAGTCCTATACGCTTGGTTTATTAATGCTTAAAGACTGTATTTTCCGGATTTTCTCTCTCTATTTCCGTAAGCAATTCGTTTTCGACATGAATTATTCATGTAGTGATCAGTTTATAAATATTCAATCATTATACATATTCAAACTTATGAGATCTGTCGCCATTATACACGAACTTCGGGTGGAATGCATGTATTTACTTCTCATATCAGGTGCTTCTTCATTACAATAATCATACGAAAGTTGTGGATAGAAATTCCACTATAAGTGAGTTTTTGTCCCAAGCAAGCCAAGCGTTTGGTGTCCCGGGAGGGTAATTACATGAAAAATGGGTATGTATGGGAGGCCAAGAGGCTCAAACCCTGACCCTGTTTGACCCAATCCGAGCTCCAAAACCCTGATTGCCCACTTTTTTTGAAAAAAAAACACCCTGATTGCCCCTTCTTAAAATTGTTTTCAAAACACGGTCGGATATATATCCCGGCCGGTATACCGCGTACCGGGATTGCATGCAAAATACGGAACATTTCAAGTCGGGACGTGGCATTGGGTAAACAAAATTGCAGATTAAGTACATAGATAAGTACTGAAGCACGAATTAGCGACGTCACGATGTATGGGAACCGCAGTGCTTGCATGTGGGCAGGCGATCACAATGCGGCAACAGAATGTCTTTTTTGGCATAGTAGCTAAAACAAACTGAACCCTAACTGCCTAAAATATACTGAACCCCGACCCTAACTGCTCCCAAATTATACTCAAATCCTGACCCTGATCTGCCCAAATCAGATCAAAACCCTGACTACCTGCCCAAACTGAGCTCAAAACCCTGACCCACCCCGGCGGCACATACATAATACGTCACAAACAGGAGTACCCCCCCCCCCCCCTCCGGTGTTTTTGCAAAGACTTGACGAAGACGGGGGCGAACGGCTTGATGTCGACGATACTAATAAGAAAATATAGTAATAGAAAGTGTGCTTCAGAAAATCAATTTTTTTCAAATAATGGAACAACGGATTAGGTACTTATTGACTGAGTGGGAGGGCCGGACGGGAAAATATTTGGCTCGAGGTCATGATGACGTACGGACCTCGGCGGCTTTTGCCGGCCCGCTCACGCCATACACGTTCGGCCCTCATCACGTGACTTTTGTAAATGGTTTGAAATGAAAGCGCGCGCGGGCCGTACGGGTCATATGATACTGAAGCTGATGTATATTCAATTTCTCAATGCCTCCTCCTAATTGAAAATTCTGAAGCACATGTCGGGGCATAGGGATGTCGGGGCCATAGGGGCGGGTATTGTAACAGCCAACTGCCCCCGATGGGCGGGGAAAAGGTCAAAATGTAACACTGTATAGATGTTACATTCCCCGCTATGTCCCGGGGGTCGGGGGGCCGGAGTTTCAATTGACTAGTGCATTACTCTTTCGATGGGAAGGATTGAAAAGTGCGCGAAAACGTTAGCATAGAAACGAGGCAAGCGATGAGGCATGCTGGGAAATCCTCACGAGCAACAGGCAAGATTACTGACTAATCTCCCATTAAAGAATACTCCAAATAAATCGGTCCGAGGTGGCTCCTTTACGTGCCATGAACTGAAACCGTGCGACAGTGCATGGTAAGTGGATATAGCGTGGATAAAATTTGGACTTGACCTCGGATACTGTGGAAAATCAAGCACCTATTGATATCGATGCATAGCAACAAAACAACGAACCTGATATCAGCTGAAACCATTATTACTTGTCTTCCTTAAAAAAGACTACATGAAGGAGGTAAAGAAGGACAGTGATCTTCCTCTTGCAAGAACCTTAGAATTGGGAAAATTGAAAGGGAGAGAGAACATTGTTTCTATTATTGTGCTTTCTATTTTTCTATTTTTGGGGATTTTGTACAATGCCAGCATTATTCCATAAACATATCCAGATATCAACTTGAAATTTTACCAGATAAAGACTATTGTTATTATTGCCAACAATATACCAATTTCCCTAAAGTTGGCATAGCATTGTTTCTGTTATTTGCTTGGTATTAACTTGGTATTACATTATTCCCAATATTGGGAAATAGTTTACCAACTCTTCCGGACTTGGTATAAAGCAAATATTTACTTGAATTCATTTTTCCAGTTTTTTGGATTTTGTACAATACCAACATTTTACCAACACAATATCCCAATACTAACTTCAAAATTTCCGAGCTAAAGACTATTATTATTATTACCAACATTATACCAATTTCCCTAAAGTTGGCACAACATTGTTTCTGTTATTTGCTTGATATTAACTTGGTATCACATTATTCCCAATATTGGGAAATAGTTTACTAAAACTTTACCAACTCTTCCGGACTTGGTATAAAGCAAATATTTGGTTTTCATTTTTCCAGTTTTTGCGATTTTGTACAATACCAACATTTTACCAACATAATATCCCAATACCAACTTTAGAATTTACCAATTTTAGCTTTTTGGTTCGACTCCCAACAATAACCCAATTTCAGGAAAATTGATAAAAAAATAATTCTGTTATTTGTTGGTATTAACTTGGTAATTCACAATTCCCACACTTGGGAAATGGGTTTACCAACAATTTTCCATCTTTACCAAGTTTGGTATGGAGGGAACGTATTCCTGTGCTTCTTCAAGTATCATGGAGCTAGTGTCAGGGCAAGCCTTTGGGAGTCTCTTTCATCTGCTGCCGTTTTTAGTTTGGATTTTAAGGCTCTATTTTCATGCATCAGGCTGTTGTTTCTTTATCGTGCAATGGATTCATCAGACATCACGGATAATTTCCAGTACACATGAAGAGGATTCATGGGGATCAAAAACTCGCTGAAATCGACTTACCTGAGCACGATGACCACACATACAGCAACTGAATACACCGTAGAAGCAATTCAAGGCATTTTGACTTACGATTCTCTCGTAGTTTAGCTCCTTGAAGGCTGGGGTTCGTTGCAATCTCATACCAACGTTATATTTAAGCGATCAGCGCCAGTTCACAAGTTTACGAGATCGGAAAATGCCACTTACTTAACGAACATTGTTGTTAATATGGGAATGTGTAGTATTACCTATCTGTTACGGTAAATCCCTCGGCTATATCAACTGTTACTGCCGGTTGGGTTCGATTTTTCAATTCATGTACTGTGTGCGATTTGAGTTGGCCGGTGAAGTGATTTTAACTCCCGATAGGACGCAAGCAAACATCTAATTGTCCCTAAAGAGATCGACAACCATTTAGGTGAAATCCAACGGCTTTTAGCGTTTAGATAACCCCGAAATTTCAATACCTTTGTCCAAATAAATCAACCTTCCATAATGCTGTTTGACTTCCGGTGAAATTACATTGTTCAGATACAGCCTATCAGAATACACAAAAATCGGGTTCGTCCAGAGCCCTATTTTTCCGTCGAGCATACGCAGTAAGAAACAAATGGAGTTTGCATGGGTACGAGATTGTTCAGCCTGCGCAATGGCCGCCTGAAAAAATAAGACTACACCTTCCCTTGTCATTTCCAAAGGATTTTCAAATAAGATCAAATTAAATTTCGGGTTATATACTTTAAGTATACTATCAACAGGACTGAGATTTAACTGTGATCATTGCTGAAAATTAAAAAACTCCTCTTAAAATGCCACCATGATTTAATATATATCAATGTTTTTGATAGTGATAAAGTAGAGTTGCTCTATTATTACCAATCCAAACCGTTTTTCGATACGACGAAAGTCTATTTTTTGAACTCCGAGTACTGAATCAGTAACCGTTCGCCATTACTAGAGGCCGTTCCCTTTGTTCAGCGGAAGTGGGTCATACGCTCAACGATCGCCTGCACAGCACAACGCCTTGGAGGCATATTTCTTCTAAAAACTTCTCGTACACAAGAAGAAAGTAATATTTCTCTTTGCGAATAGAGTTGTTATGAGTGAGCGAGGAGGTACTAAGACTATTGTAAGGTACCAAGCCCGGGGGGGGGGGGGGGGGGGGGGGGGGGGGGGGGGGGGGGGGGGGGGGGGGAGGGGGTACTTACATGAAAAATGGGTATGTATGTGAGGCCAAGAGGCTCAAACCCTGACCCTGTTTGACCCAATCCGAGCTCCAAAACCCTGATTGCCCCCTTTTTGGAAAAAAAAAAATCTGATTGCCCCTTCTTTAATTTGTTTTCAAAACACGGTCGGATATATACCCCGGCTGGTATACCGCGTACCGGGATTACATGCAAAATACGGAACATTTCAAGTCGGGACGTGTCATTGGGTAAACAAATCAGCAGATGAAGTACATAGATAAGTACTGAAGTACGAATTAGCGGCGTCACGATGTATGGGAACCTCAGTGCTTGAATGTGAACAGGCGATCAAAATGCGGCAACAGAATGTCTTTTTTTGACATAGTAGCTAAAAATAACAACCCTAACTGCCTAGAAAAACCTGAACCCCGACCCTGACTGAACCCAAATTATACTCAAATCCTGACCCTGATCTGCCCAAATCAGGTCAAAACCCTGACCCTACCTGCCCAAACCAAGCTCAAAACCCTGACCCACCCGCGGGCGGCACATACATAATACGTCACAAACAGGAGTACACCCCGATGACCTTGATCATGCATACATTTATAAAGTAGGGATAACGACTGAAAACATCTACGCTGGGCCAAGGTTTTCGTATTTACGTACTTTAGAATAAAGTAATACGATAATGACTTAGATAGGCCTAAAATAGTCCTCAGAATGTAATGATTGGCGTCCTCCAATCGTTTGGTTTGACCTTTACCCATTCCCAGTAGGATAGGACTACAGTACTCCAGGTGGGGCAGTATATATGCCTTGTAGAGGCGTATCATAACTTCTTCTGGGATAAATCGACGTAATCGTCTCAATGCTGCCGCCTTAGCATAAGCTTTCCTCAGCTGTTCCGAGATGTGTGACTTGAAGGTGAGTAATGCTTCCTGTGCCATGACTCAGCAAACAGAATTAAACACAAGCACTCGCAAAACAGTCCATTTCCTCAGCGATCATTGGATTACAAAATTATACCATAGCGCCTCGAGAAATTAGCGATTAAATTTCCCCGCGAGCCTCGGGAGGATTTGTAAAAGTCCCGACGCCGCACAAATCCTCCCTCGGCTCGCGGGGAAATTTAATCACTAATTTCCCTCGGTGCCATGGTATAACTAATAATTAAGTATTGCATTTGGGTAGTATAAGAGAGCTATTATTGCGCAGTAAGCGGCCATGCGGACTATTCCTCGTCGGAGGCATAAGGTGCCATAAGGCTGGCTGATTTTCTTGAAAGTCTTCTGGCAGAGAACGGAGCACCTTGTGTGAAGCCAGGGGCAGTCAGATAAAGAGAGAACATCACAATAATGGCTTCCTGGATGAAGGACTGTTGGATGAGTTTCTGTACTAGTTCAACCTAATACTAATTCGCGAAGGGTATTATGCCATACTGGACAAAAATACTCAACGGAGCGAACACGAGCGTAATAGATGTTAAGTCCGATACTGGTACACCCCCACCGCGAAGTTCTTGTAATTTGATTTCTGGTGGCCGCGTAGAATTCGGCATCAACACTACCCGCAGAGACCACATTTCAATATTGTGTTCTCTTCCGAGTATGCTTGGACATGTTTACATGTTTCCTCACCGCTGACGCAGACCAACACGTTTTTTTACAGGAACTAGGTACCCATCATGTTTAGATACAGTAGGTTGCCAGACTGGCTAAAGTACTTTCTACACCGATTACATTTATGTGGCCTCTTCTCCAGTATTACGTTCTAGTGAAGGAACTAGAATGCCTGAAGCACTTCCCGCAATGCTTACAGTTAAATGGCTTCTCTCCCGTGTGTACTTGAACATGTTCAGTTAGGTGACTAGACTGGATGAAGCACTTTCCACGCTACAAACAGTTAAATGGCTTTTCTCCCATGTGTAGTCGAGAGTATGTAGTCGAGAGTGTATAGTTAGGTCATTAGGTTGTGTGTAGCAATTTCCACATTGCTTACTTCATATGGCTCCTCTCCAGAGTGCATTCGAACATGTTTATTGAGGGAACTAGAATGCCTGAAGCACTTTCCACACTGCTTACAGTTACATGGCTTCTCTCCCGTGTGTATTCGAGCATGTTCACTTAGTTTACCAGATTGCCTGAAGCACTTTCCACACAGCTTACAGTTAAATGGCTTTTCTCCCGTGTGTACTCTAACATGTTCAGTTAGGTGACTAGCCTGGATGAAGCACTTTCCACACTGCTTACAGTTAAATGGCATTTCTCTCGTGTGCATTCGAACGTGTCTAGTTAGGTTACTAGACTGGATGAAGCACTTTCCACACTGCTTACAGTTAAATGGCTTTTCTCCCGTGTGTATTCGAGAGTGTGCAGTTAGGTTACTACACTTGATGAAGCACTTTCCACATTGGTTACATTTATATGGCTTCTTTCCAGAGTGTATTTCAACATGATCTGCAGGTTCAATCTGAGTTTCAACATGGTCTTTGTGGTCAGGAAATGATGTTATATTATCCTCAAGATTACCCTGTTTCTGTAATTGTGGATGTTCCTGTGTAGCATAGTGTGAACCTTTCTGAATAGGCGTATGGTTCGGTGTATTCTTAGACGTGTCCTATATATAGAAATAAACACGAATTATGATTAACTGAAATGTTATCTAAATGACATGGCACAACTGGAACTATTATATGAAGAGTTACTAATGCAAACATTCTCAATAGTATCCCTCTGGGGTACTTCCAGGCAGCATGCAGTTCGAGTGTTGTGGTGTTTTTCTCACAGCAGAGATCAAGTACTAGAATCACACCTAGACTGCTAGCAAGTCCATTCTACTGCGCATTTTTTTTAATGGCTAAACATGATTCCAGATGGCTAACGATGGCTAGACATAGTAGGCTGGGTTGTAAGTTGGACGTCTGTAAGTTTTGTGCCGACCGTTGAATTCCCCGTCAGCCCAGCAACAGGAAATACCATTGGTCAGTTTTTACAGATCTGTCAGCGGCTCGTCAAAATGACTCGAGTCAGTAATCACAGTCGAGTGTAAAGATATGGCGTTCATGCAAGTGAAACAGTTTAATACTAGCGATTGCTGTCCTAAAATGAGCTTCTAGATCGCCTGGTTTAAACTTAGCGTCAAACTGTCAATAACGTGAACGCGCTTTGTGCAAGCTTTCGCCGAATTCATCGACAACAATCAGTTCGGATTCTCAATCTACTATAGGATTCTCAGGTTTGTCCGATACTTGATGTTGCAAATACCACTGTTGTTGTTTAAATTAGCGGCAGATATCGACTTCGCTTTGATTCTTGATCTTGAATTTACTTCCGGGTTTCTTAGGCAAGTTAAAAATGTCGAGACAAATAATTTTGAACGAAACGTTCCAGTTGTTATATTCTTAAACGGTGATTTTCAAAGTCTACAACAATCATGTAAACCAACGAATACAGATACATCGTCCTTTCCTTTTATTCTGAACTAGTTTTTAGCGGTTTCAGTTACTACTGCACTGCTGCTCAAATAATAAGCAATTATTGGATGAGGTTGAGCATGATAACGAAAATTATCAAGACAGAGGTCTGTGTTATCTGCCGAAGCCGAAGGTTGAGGCTGATAACACAGACCGGCGTTGACAAAACCTGGAAAGGAACGGAATGGATCGGAATGGATCGGAATGGATCGGAATGGATCGGAATGGATCGGAATGGATCGGAATGGATCGGAATGGATCGGAATGGATCGGAATGGATCGGAATGGATCGGAATGGATCGGAATGGATCGGAATGGATCGGAATGGATCGGAATGGATCGGAATGGTTCGGAATGGACCAAATTTTATTTTTTAAGAAAAATTCTCCCTTAAAAAAATCTTTCTGTGGAGATTTTCGAAAGTCAGATGTAAGAAAGTAGTTGGACCAGATCTCGGAGGTAAATAAGCTGATGTCTATTGCGAAATAAAATGTCTGATATGATATATTGACGGGCTGTCGATCATAGGCTGATGTTATGTCACAATTGTTGTCAAGGTCCCATCAAGAAGTCTATTGGTCAATGAAACAAAATAAGTGACACGTGGCTGTAAAACTGTGGTGGGTTTTTACCGCCATCAATGCCAAGTCTGCGTGAGTATTTGGTCGCAGTCCTGAAGCAGTTATCTGTCATGTATTCTGACCGGCGTTGACAAAACCTTGAATAATGGAACGGACAAAGTACGAAACGGCTTGCAAAGGAGATGAGTATTTCGAAACTTGTATTACAACAAATGAATCGTGTAAAACACATTTAAAATGCCTAGATTTCCTTTTGCATATTGAGTCAAAGCTCTCTAAGCGACCACTCTCGTAAGCGACCAGCTCTACTTACGACCACCCTCACGAAACCCGGTTTAATGACTTTTCAATTTAAACTCTGTATTGAAGAAGCTGTCGTAAGCGATCACGGTTCCAGTAGTTACGGCCACATTTTTATTTCCCGAGGGTCGTCGCTTACGAGAGCTACAACTGTATAAGAAGCAAACAGCACGGCGATTGCCGGGTGCGAGGGGCAAATCTAGCCTTAAGCCTTTTTCGTATATTTCTCTTTGTAAGAGAAGTATAGCCTCCTTACTGTACTCACAGCCTTATAAGGGACAGAAAAAAGGAGCTAATAACAATGATAATTACAGATAACACTAATTCCTTGATCACAAACTCTAAGTGCGTTTTATTATCCACTTCGTTGAATGACACTGATATTGAAAAATCACAATCAAAATAGATGAACAGTTTGTATTAAGGTGACTGTACGAGAATATTTTTTCTTACGATTTTCTCACTATACCTCGTGAATCCCTCATGAATCGCTGGTGAGATTTTTGAATAAACCTGGATAAAAAATATTGTCAAGTGCCATAAAATTCCGAAAATAAGCCCCCCCGAATATAAGCTCCCCCGAAAATAAGCCCCCTAAATTTTAAAGGCAGAAACCCTCCCAAAAATAAGCCTCCCGAATTTTAAGGATAGACCTTAACGGTAACCAGTACGTGTTTAATTTTTGTGTTACCATTTTGTGATTTCAGTTTTCGTTGTATCGCTAGCCATGCAGTCGTTGCTGAACTTTATTACGGCGCAAAGTTATTATATCAGCTACATTGACAAAACATGCTGTAATCATGTTGCAATAAAGCTTGTTGCTGAACTTTATTGCGGCGCAAAGTTATTATATCAGCTACATTGACAACTCCATGCTGTAATCATGGACTGCGACCAAATACTCACGCAGACTTGGCAGGAATAATTTTTGGACTCCATTGGCTAACACCACGTGAGGATGTAACTGCCTCTGCCAAATGGAAGCCACTGAACTATTACTATAACCTAAGACTTGCCTGTTTTGTACATAAATGTTTTCACAACCTAGCTCCTCCTGTACTATGTAATGCCTTTCCTAAGAGAATACTTACATACTCCTTACGTAACACTCACTGTATCAGTCTACCCACACCGAAAACCAACTACCTGAAATTGTCAATAACGTACAGAGGTACGAGGCTTTGGAACAGTCTCGGTAACGACCTAAGGTCAACTGCATCACTTAATAGTTTTAAAATTAATCTTAAAAGAAACACTGAACTACTGTAAATAACTGAATAGAATAAGTTAATTAGTATAAGTTAATTAGTTTTATATTACTATTATTATTATTATTAGGGTAGAATAGCGTAGTTATAAGCACGACCACATCAGCAACGCTGTAAATTTATCGTGGGTAAATAAATATTATTATTATTATTATTATTATTATTGATGGCGGTAAAAACCCACCACAGTCAGCCACGTGCCACTTATTTTGTTTCATTGACCAATAGACTTCTTGATGGGACCTTGACAACAATTGTGACATAACGTCAGCCTATGATCGACAGCCCGTCAATATATCATATCAAACGTTTTACTTTGTAATAGACATCAGCTTTTTTTTTTAAACTCGGTATTTTAAAATACTAGCCGTTTCATACTTTTTTTTACCTCCGAAATCTGGTCCAACTACTTACCAACATCTGACTTTCGAAAATCTCCACAGAAAGATTTTTTTAAGGGAGAATTTTTCTTAAAAAATAAAATTTGGTCCATTCCGATCCATTCCGATCTATTCCGATCCGTTCCGTTCCGTTCCGTTCCGATCCGTTCCGTTCCGATCCATTCCGTTCCGTTCCGTTCCGTTCCGTTCCGTTCCGTTCCGTTCCAGGTTTTGTCAACGCCGAACACAGACCGAGATCTTGATAATTTTCGCTATCATGCGAAAACCGAATTCAATAATTATCAGAATCGAGATGTGAGTAAAATATATAATAATAAAACTGAGACTGACACACGCGTTCCTAGTGAGTAATGAGGAGGCGGTGCTGTAAAAAAATGATCCTTTTGACAGAACGGTCGATACAAAACTTACAAACGAGTCGGCAGTCCCTACTCGCTATCAGGCCATTTGTTGAAACGACCGTGAGAAAATAACAATCACAACCCTTGTACTCTATTATATCTATGTATGTCTATGTAGTATATTACTATTATTATATAATCAATACCTTCCACCAGTCTTTACAATTTGTTTTACACCTGTAAATAAGTGCATAATTATAATAACAAGACTAGTCTCAAAATGTACATTTTATTTGCCCGCCATTAGCATCATTATAACGTAGTCGGCGTTATAACGCTGCGTGCTTTATTTGGACGTTAAACACACAAACGATCAAATAAAACACGAGAGCACATACATCGAAGTGTGAGCTGGAGGGGAATGAACTTTGGCGAACTAGTCAAACTTCAAAACAATAAAGTCAATCGTTCGAAATGGTAATCGTGTTTCACCATGCGAAATTAATTTCTCTTTATGAGCTATTCACGTGCGTGTAGTTTTGTGCGTGCATTACACTCAAATGAGTGTATTACATGCAAATGAGTGTACTACACGCATTTGCGTGTACTATACACACGGAACTTCGCGCGCGTTAAACGCGATTGTTCAAAGGCTAAATTTACCACAAGAACTACAGTCCAAATTCTTAAAATTGTCATTATACATGTACATGTAGTTCTAAGTTATGATTATATTTTTGTAAATTAATAACCCAACTGATTTTGTATAAAACATAAAGTTTCTGATGTCAACTGTCATGCATGGAAAATGGTAAAAGTTCAGTTAATTATATAGACCCCCCCCCCCCCCCCCAACCTTTCGTTAAAAAAAACGCAACTGAAAAGTAGCGTCACAGTAACGCACCTAATAAGCTAAGTGATTTACCGGGAGTCGGTGAACAATGCGACAGTCTTACTGGAAACGATTGGTGACTAAAAACTGAGATGTACCTGCAGAATAGACGAGATTGGTGCGAAATACCGCGTTCTCTATGTAAAAGAGTACTGCAGTCGCGAAATTCGTGTGTTCGGAATTTTTAAGGCCTACAACATGCACAGGACATTACAAAACTTGTTCTGGTAATTTTTGACAGGTCAGTCATGCATAATTAATTAGGAGATGTTTTTTCTCAATCACATGCCTTGGTAGTATGCATTCCCTTCCTATCTCCCCTCCCCCACTTCCCCCCACCTTTTTATCCTTGCCCCATTCTTCCATCAGTCAAATACACTGTATAGTACTTACACCTACATTGCAGACTAGGACTTACAAATTATTACTATATAACTGGGGTGGTGCAGTAGTTAAGTGCTTCGCCTCTCACCTCTGTGGCCCAGGTTCGATTCCCGGATGCGGTGCCATAATTTATGTATATTGGCACTCTGATTCTGCTGCCTCATCAACTTCACTTCTTTGATCGGTCGACTCATTAGTAACAAAGCTATCAAAAATGTTTTGTTCTCAAGTTGTACCTACATTGACAGGGAGATCTGGAATATGTTGCCATCTAACTTCATGAGTGGCTGTATTGTAATAGAACAGGACTTCACCAGATTGATAAAAAGTAACATTCCAGTTAGATTCCATCCTTAAACAATCCTGTAAGGAAAACTAAGATGTATTTCATCTGTCAAAAATAAATTATATAATTATTTAACTAAACCATAGTTAATAGAGTGGAATGGTTATGAAACCCAGTGACCTTCTTTGTTATATGTCTTTGTTAGCTTTTTTCAACCACTACCCTGCACAAAACACAATAGAAATTCCAATGTGTTAATCAATCAGCCAAAAGAAACGTGTGAGTTCAGTCGTTCAGGGGACGCTAATGAACTATGACCCTGCACAATCTTTTGTCTTGCCCCCTTCCAACATAAATCACAGCGCCTTTGTTAGCCCCTTTGAAGTTTGCCGGGTTTCATAACCATTCCACTCTATTAACTATGACTAAACCTGGGTTGCTATATTACAGTATGTTGTGATTTAATTTTTTCTATTTGGTTCAATTTTTTGTTAAATTAGTTTAATTTTTAAGATTATAAAAAGCGATATTTTTCATTTTTGGGGATTCATAAAAAAGGGGGTTTAGTTTGTTCTTGTTTATGTTTTTTTTTTTTGGGGGGGGGGGGGGGGGGGGGGGGGGAATTTAAAATGAAAATAAACTACCCACCCCTCTCCGACAAAAATATTTTTTGACTACCCACCCCTCGCTTCTACTTTCTCCCCCTCCCTTCCCATCTCACTTTTTTTACTTGCCCACCTCAGATACATCTTGCTATTTAACTTACCTTCACCATCACCCATCCACTTCAAATGTACTTACCTTTCCTGATCGGGCTAAACTTCAGCTACATCAGTACTCAATGATCCAGTCGCCTAATGAAATATGCCAATCACAGAAGCACTTGCTGATAAGAACACCCACCACATATAGTCTATAAGTCAAACCCAGTCCCTCTCGTTATGCTAATTTCTTTCCAGTCTCTTAATTTTATTTGCGCATGTGCACTGATATGAAAATCAGACTTGGAACATCTTTTGAAAACATAACACAGACTGAGTTTATTACACCCAGACAAAACTGTAATTAACACAGATGAAGTTTGTGTTGACTCTGCATTTCTTTATGAAAACTGCAGCAACTCAACTGGGAACTAATGAAGCTACCATACATTTTATAAATCCAGCAAAATACATTGTTTATACTGTATATGATCAGATGTACTTTAATATGGCTCCACTTCATGTAGTACTGTGTCAACCAAACCCACTTTTACAGAGTAATCACTGAGCTAAAATGAAGGCAAAAGAAAAGCAAATCACCTCTAACATTGTATCTAGAGTACATGTACTTGTACCTTCGGAAGAGCTAAACAGTATCTCATGATCAGTGAAGTAACAAGTGCTAGACTCAGCTTTTCAAATGGAATAAAACACTGTAACTTGTATAGAAAAAAAATAGAGTGGCTCAAAGAAATGCTGTATTATATGTTCTTGAACTTTCATAAAAGAATTGCCCACAGAGCATGTGAAAATATGCAAATACATGTATGGATACATGATCGAGAACTTACAGGTACATAGAAATAACTCAAAAACATTCTCAACAGTTTTATGTTTAAACTTTCCCATTTCCATACAGAAATGGGGCCATTACCCCATTGCAGCAAACTCATTCCTAGCACTATTATAAATCGATTTAATGGTGACATGAAATAATCCAAACCTTAACCCAAAATAAAAATAAATCAACTTAAAACCCCAGTAAACCCAATTGCTCACTAATTTAGGGTGTTTAGCGTTAGTTACTATTTTAGGGTGTTTAGTCACTAATTTAGGGTTTTAAACAACACAAACTATAATCATTATTTAATAGTCATGTGAAATAATCCAAACCCTAACCCAATATTTAAAAAATCTAACCTCAGTCATCATACATGTAAGTGCTTACTATAGCTAGCTACATGTATCTTGAAAAAATAAACCAGTTTAAAAAATATTTGCATAACTCATTAATAATTTATAAGGGTACTAGTCAATCCAGACCCAGCATTCAGGTCACGTGGATACACTGTATATAAACCCCATACAAAATTCTAGTTAGCCTATTAGTATTCTGTATCAAATGATACAGAATACTAATAAGCCCTATTAGTATTCTGTATCAAAAGATACACATGTACAGAATACTTACAAGCCAACTAGAATCCTGTATGGGATGATACAGGATACTTAAGCTAACATGCTAGCGACAAAGTTATATGCTCTCTTATTGCATATACACCGTCTCTTCCATGTGGGACCTATTTTTCTGCATGTTATGCTCTGTTCTCTTATTGCATACACATGCACTGTCTCTTCAATGTGGGACATGTTTTTATGAGAAACTAATTCATCCCACATCGATAGCAAGGTGGGAGAAATCAAAGCTTAAAATTGTAACATTCGTGGCGATGTTGTATCGGATATACAATGGCTCAGAGAAGTGGCTCGCCATTGTATATCCGATACAACATCGCCACTCATATTGTACAATGTAAATAGCACATAAACCAATTTAAAAAAATTACACCATGCAATTTAATTAAAACTAAACCAAATATAAAATTTAATCACAACAGCTACACTGACCAACATAATATGTGGGAGTACAGTATATTAAGCAGTGCTGCTGCTGCCTTTGTCACGAATAAATCTTGTTACAGGTCAGCAAATTTAGCTTAAAAAAAATTTTGGAAGGCCTAATGTT
This sequence comes from Actinernus sp. WN-2022, assembly GCA_030867875.1. Lineage (NCBI taxonomy): Eukaryota > Metazoa > Cnidaria > Anthozoa > Actiniaria > Actinernidae > Actinernus > Actinernus sp. WN-2022. The sequence goes on from JAOWCC010001634.1 coordinate 90,171,331, forward strand.
TTAATTACATTGCCACCAATGGTAGTGGTAGCCACTGATGATATTCAGTTGAACTGCACCTTATCATTTAATACAGGTCAACATTAGTTCAACTTGGGTTCAGCTGGATTACATTACTAGTTTCCCAAAAATGACCCCCTGCATAGTTGTAGGACTATTTTATAATTGATTTTGATTGCCTTTTACTAATGCTCATTCTTACAAGTCATCCGGTTGGCCATTCAACTGTTACCAGCCTGACTTGCAATTGTTATATACAACGGACATGTGAGTTCAAGAGAGACCACTTGGTTGTAACTAGTCATTGGCATTACATCCAAACAGTTGTTTACTTTGGAATTCTAGTCCTACTGCACAAGTGATTAAATTTCCCCACAAGCCGAGGGAGAGTTTGTTGAAGTCCCAAGGCCGCTTCGGCCGAGGGACTTTTAAAAACTCTCGAAGCTTGAGGGGAAATTTAATCACTAACTTCCTGAATTGTCATGGTATAACTTTGTAATACTCTGATCGCCGAGGAATGGAACAAATCTCTGAGAAGTTTAGTTTTCTCTGCCTAAACTATATAAAGACGTCGCAGTTGAGTTGCTTTTAAAAACGTTTTAATTAATGCTCGATTGAATGACCTTGGCTTCCCCTTGGGACAAGTGTGTTGTTTTTGAGAAGAATAGCAGTAAAACACAATGTAATTATGTGCTTGACTAAATATTTAAAGGTCATGTGTATATGGTTTTAAGTAACCCACATGGAAGAAGCGGGTTTGAGAAAATAAGAGAAGAATGTGCAGATTGAAATATGTGATCCCACATGGATTACGTTGAAGGTTATGATGAAGCCAGGTCAGTTTGGGTTAAATGTTTTCACCCGGGAGCGCAGGGCTAGTCGTGCCAGAGGGCAGCAAGAGTTGATGCTTTTCACCCTAGCTCTCGATATTGTCCAGCCTGCATTGTCTTCTAATTTCCCCTCATTACAATGCAAGGGAAAATTAGAAATATGCATTGTTCTTGCAGGGAATTTAGAAATTTAGAAATTTCCCTGTTGAAGACGATGCATATTTCTAAATTTCCCTTGCATTTGTAATGAGCCGGGGAATTTAGAGATCAAATGTGCGTGAAGAAACAAAGGAATCCGAGGCGATCATGGTATTATGTCACATATACACTGTAATAGACTTACATGTACCCATGGTTTAGCGCACCATATAGGAAACTTCCTGAAGACTTAGAATATGTACGTCTCAGAAAAATGCTCGTTCCAAGAACAATAATAATTATTATTACAAACAATTGATCTCCCATGCAGCTTGGGAAAAAAGAGTCTGTGTCACCTTAATTTTTTAACTCAACTCCGGTCAAACTGCTCTTGTTCTAGCAAATGAATCTTGATTTCAAACTCCTGTTGTACAGATATATTATTGCTCTTCTCAATGTGTAAATTAAGCTGCCGTGTTTTGAAATGTAAATTAGCCACATTATTAGTCACGCATGAGGCTGCATGTTGACTGCTGAATGGCCATCAATTAAGATGTGCAAGAATGAGTATAATTAATAAAAGACGATCAGAATTGATTTAATATATAAAATAATAATCCTGCAACTACACAGCAGTTCAGAACAAGCTTTTGGTTACTGTTTTATACACAGATGGACTTAACGAGGGATTTAGGATGGATGTAACGCAGGCTATATATTCAAGATCCTTTTCGTAATGATAATTAAAGTTCATGTATATTTGTACATGAATGCAAGACTGATTGTGTGATGGTGCGCACCAGAGTCACCGTTTTCCCTAGAAATGTTCCTTGTGTGTATTGATTTCTTATCGTGGTGAAAATGGTGAAAAGGTAATGAAATAATATTTTGCAATAAATGTACCTTGAATTAAAAGTGTCCTTTTCTTATGCCCTTGGGTATTCTCTGCTATTTTAGGCTAGTTTGGATCGGTTTTAGAAAGTTTTTGATTTTTTAGATCTCTCTATAATGAAATGACAAGGCTACACAGTCCGTTGATCACATCAAATCACTCGAAGGGCAAGTAAGCACTCTAAAATCACTTCAATCGTCGCTATACTCCACAAAAGGACGTACCGAATGTCTGTCTACATTTATTTTGGGGTGGAATTCCCACTGATGGCAGACGTACTGACTGATTGGTTGGTCGACGTCACATGGGGTTTGTCAGACTCCACCATGTGACGAGAACCAATTACTAATCAGAGTCCATCTGCCATGAGCGGGACATCCCGCTGGCTCGGGACTAAGGTACCAGCATCTGCAGGTTTTGACATAGCAGTTTTTCATACCACAAATATGTGATTTATGATGGCTAAAATGTATAATTTTGGAATTCCACCCCAAAAACGTAGGTCTACATTCTGTACATCCTTTTGTGGAGTATAGCGATGATTGAAGTGATTTTAGAGTGCTTTATTGCCCTTCAAGTGATTTGATGTGATCAATGGACTGTGTCAATTAAGCCTTCTCATTTCATTATAGAGAGATCTAAAAAAACTTTCTAAAACCGATCCAAACTAGCCTAAAATAGCAGAGAATACCCAAGGGCATAAGAAAAGGACACTCGACCAAGGTACATTTATTGCAAAATACAATTTCTTTACCTTTATTTTCACCACGATAAGAAATCAATACAAACAACAGGGAAAATTTCCAGAGAAAACGGTGACTGACTGGCACGCGCAATCAGTCTTGTGCAAGTGATCACGTAATCTACCATAGGATTTGTAAGAGCCACAAATAGTTAGCTTGGGCTGCCTGTGGTAAAACCTGGATCAGTCGTTCCTTGATAGCATTTGCCAGCAAAGGGGGAATTGGCCAAACAAGAGTCAAAATTAGCCTCCTCCACAGGCACCTCCTTATATCTGTCCTTATATAATCGGAAAAAATCGAGACCGGGTTTCCTGTGGTAAATCGAGAGAAGAGAGGGGACTGATGATGAAATAATGGGGAGTGGGAGGGGAATAAATTTTTTTTACAATTTTTTTCTCGCGCGGTCCTATACTGAGTACTAAGAGGTGCCTGCGGAGGAGGCTAAGTCAAAATGTTCATAAAAGATGATAATTTATACTTGTTCCAAAGCACAGCTGACCCCACAGAAAGGCATTTGCAATGCTCTGATTCAAAAATGTCAAATGCCCCACAACACAAATGCTGGGGTTTTATTTGGTATGGGGGGGATCAGTGCTCGATCGAGGGGGGAAGGGATGGGCATCTCCTACACTTAACTGTATACATGTAATCCTAAAAAAATGGTTTACTTTTAGAGATCGGATTCTTCAGCTTGAGTTTCGTAAATTTCTGTTTGCTTTGGATGTCAAAATCTAGTCAAAATCCAGTTGACATAACATGATCGTAGTCGTTAATATCTAGCCTACATGTAGGTCAAGAAAGCGCGAGTTCGTGAATAAGCGAAATTACTGCAAAATCAAACTCGGGCTTGATACATATTCGATTCATAAGTGTTGGTAATTCTAGAGACCATTTTGTGAAGTAAGCTATAAAACAAAGAGAAAATACTTACCGAAGAAGAGAATTAGAAGAAACACCACACAAAATGGCGGAGGGACGTGGAACAATGGGCTTCCTGTGGTAAAACGTATAACACAGGAGTCCCAGAGTGTGCATTTTAACACAGGAGGCCCATTTTCCCAGGTCGCACGTTTCATACTTTAGTCCTCAATCCTTTTTTCCTGATCGCCGTACATGTAACTCCGAGTCAACGATCAGTCATAGAAACTGAGAGCGAGTAGTCGAATTATTTTAGTAGAAACCAACTAGTAGTTCAATCTTAAACTGAAACGATAAGATTTTTTGACATTTTGGCGACTTGGCAGCCATTGTTTCATTGAAAACCACAGGGAGCCCACACAACGTTTGTATTAGTTTCTTTAGGTAATGTATGAGGATTAAGTTAAAGGATTGAAGTATTGCAAATACATGCATATTTTAACATGAAATAAACGTTAATTTACCTTATCTGTTGTGTTTTGTAGTCCTCAGGTGGTTTAAAACGTCAAATCTTGAAAGACGTCTTTCTCTTAGTATACAGGGAACAGCAATTAAACTCAAGACCCTCAGAAATCGCCAAGATTTGATGCTTTTAAGCCATCATTGAATTAATTCATAAAATCAAAAGAGCAATTGAAAATGATGAGTACACATCAGGAATCTTTATGGACTTGTCAAAGGCATTAGATACTGTCAACCATAGTATTCTTCTAAAAAAACTTGAATTCTATGGAATATTTATAAGAGGGCGCGCACTGTAATAAATTGATCGAAAATTACTTGACAGACCGGAGACAAATTTTGAAATATAATAACACTAAATCTAAAGAAATGTCTATAAAATGTTGAGTGCCTCATCGATCAGTGTTGGGGCCACTGCTGTTTTTAATATATATTAATGACATCGCTCATAGTAGCAGTATGACATCATTCATCCTATTTGCTGATGACACAAATTTATTCTATTCAGGCAAAAACATTAATGAATTAGAACTAATTGTTAACAAACAAATAACAAATTGCAATGTGGTTGGAAGATAACCAGCTATCACTTAATTTAAAAAAGACTAACTACATAATCTTCAGGTCAAAAAAGAAGCAATTACATAAGTGCGTAAAAATAAAAATTGACAATTATGAGCTGGCTAATGTGGACAACACAATTGTTTTAGGTGTTAGGGACCGGACATTATTTAGCGGTAGGGGGAGGGGGCTACTAGATCTGCATTGTGACTTGCCCAAAAAATTGTGACCCTGCAGTTCTCTGGTCTCAAAAAATAATGATCTCCCCCCCCCCCCTTTGGATAAGCCTATAAATAAGCCATGGTAAGTGTGCTTAATGAAAACATTATGGCCCCCTATAAAAGGGAAGCATATAAGAAACTGACCCCCCCTAAATGGGAGCATAAAAAATCGTGACCCCCCTACAAATCTAGTATCCCCCCCCCCCCCCCCCCCCCCCCCCTCCCTCCCTCCCCTCTAATGTCCGGTCCCTTATCTTAGATCATCATCAAACTTGGAGTAAACACATCAATTATATTGCTAACAAAATATCCAAATAATAGCTGTCTTATGCAAAGCTCGACATTTCCTTAATACTAACATCTCCTAACAATATATAATTCACTTATTTACACATACCTTCACTATGGAAATATTGAATGGGCAAATAATTATCCTTCTAGACTAGATAGGATCTACAAAATTAAAAAAAAGGCAGTAAGAATCATAACATTCTCTTCATATCGTGCACACTCTGCACCTTTGTTACAAAAGTTAAATCTATTAAACATTTGTAAAATTAATGATCTATCAATCAGTGTTTTTATGTATGATTCAAAAAGGTAACTTACCAAATTATTTCAAGGAATTTTCGTTTTAAATAAAAGTATACTTCAAAAACTCATGAATAATTAATGAGCATTGTGTCCAATCAGATGAAGCAAATCAGTCACGTGCATGCTTCTTTATACCTGATAAAATCTCATCATTCTAAAAGGCCCGCGGAGGGATTTGAATTCTGTCCCAGGGGGAAACGGGGTTAATGATTGAGACAATGGAATTTCTATTGATGTTTCAGCTTTCTCATTGAATTGCTAATTAGGATGAACGTTTTATATAAAGAATCCTAATGAACATGAAATTTTATATAAAGTTTCATCCTAATTAAGAATTCACTGATAAAGACCCAAAGATAGCAAAAAGTACACGGAACATAAGGTACCTAGATAATAATTTTTGCACTAAATTTACTGATATCAGCAGACTACCGAGATACACAGATAATATTTTTAAAATGAAGTTATCCAACTTGTTTACCGAGCCACTGTTTAGTTCCAATTATTAAACCAAACTCAAAGCCGTAAAATAATTTTTAAACTTGATAAAACACTGCTGTTCGTGTTTTAAAGAGTACATAATTACAATACAAGAAATTCAAATGTAAATGTTATAATAGAACTAACTATGGGAAACTGTCCACAAGAACAAAAGGAAGTAACTTGTAAAATATTATCCCCAGTGAAATTAAAGAATCATAGACAAAAAGGCAATTTAAAAGGAAAATGAAACTGTACCTACAACGTTAATATACCCTGATAATATGCTATACACAAACTAGTCATTTTTTCCCTATGACTATTATTAATATGATTACTAATTAATATTATGAATAATTAGTATGTACATATACTGTATATTTGATCATCATCTTTAATACAACTGCACTTGCTACGGATATATATACATTAACATGAAATATAATTCCACACTCAAAGTAATTGCTACCCAGAATAACTGTAAAGTTAAACGAGCTGGGTAACAGCCATACTTAATGTACATTGATGAAGTATTTGGTCTTACAACTTAAAAAAAAAAAAAAAGTGTAAATTAGCTAGGCTATAACAAATAGAAAATGAATAGTAAATACAATAATGATGATAATGTTAATAATAAATGACAATGATACTGGAATGAAGTAAATATAATTTCATGAGGTTCCTTAAAGACCAAAAGTGATGGAGGTTAGACAATTTAGATAGATGTATATATAATAGATGAGACTAATACAGATTTATAAGGTCTGGCTTGATATATTCTTTAAAAGAGTGTTTCCCCAGCATTTTTGTTTCTTCCTTTATTAAGTTCCAAGTTACTGCTCCTTTGAAACGCAAGTTAAATTTTCCATAATTTGTTCTAGCTTGAGGAATAAAGTACGATGACCTTGCTGATAGCCTGGTAGTATAACTAAGAATGTACAGAAGCAACTGTCACTAAAAAGTTATCAAATGCTGATGGAAGCATTCTATTATGAAATTGATAAAGAAATAAAGCATTATGAAGATATATTATATCAGTAAATTTCAGTATTTTCAGTTCCTTAAATAAAAGAGAGGTAAGTGTATTATATTTAGAACTTGTTATAATACGGATAGCTTTTTTTTTTTGGAGGATTACGAGTGGTTTTAGTGTAGAGTCATAAGTGTTACCCCAAACTGTCAATCCATACGTCAAAAAAGGGTATATCAAGGAGTAGTGAATTATGACATTTGTAGGAAGGTAATGTCTTACCTTTGAAAGGATACCTATACCTCTAGATATTTTTGGGGGATAATTCTCTTACATGACTTTTCCAGTCGAGGTTGGAAGCCATCATGACTCCTAGATATTTTATACATTTTTTTGTTATATTAATTCATCCTTCACTTTGCGATTAACCGTATAATTAATTTTCTTCTGTGGTGGGTGAAAAATAACAAAGTTTGTTTTGTTGATATTTAATGATAACTTATTCGTGCATAGCCACTCATTAACTTTTGTTAGCTCATTGTTGATAGTTGATTCAAGAGTAATTAAGTTATATTCAGCATAAAATAAATTAGCATCGTCAGCAAAGAGATGAAAATCAAAAAGGCTAGAACAATTACTAAAATCATTCACATATAATAGGAATAAGAGTGGGCCCAAGACTGATTGTGTTGCACACCACACAATAAGGTCTTGTGTTCTGAACATACATTACCAATAGATCGAGACAAACGGTTTTCTATTGGTAAGATAAGATATAAACCTGTTTTTTTGCAATTCTTCGGATACCATATGATAATAATCCAGCTTTTTTATTAACATTTCGTGGTTAACTGTATCAAAGGCTTTGCTGAGATCCAATCCCGAGACTCGCTCCCCAGTCTAAATAGCGAAACACACTCGCCAGTGACACCGAGACTCGCTCCCTAGACAGAGACTCGCTCCCTAGTCTAAATAGCGAGACACACTCGCCAGCGAGACAGAGACTCACCCCCTAATCTAAATGGCGAGACACACTCGCCAGCGAGACCGAGACTCGCTCCCTAGTCTCAATAGCGATACACACTCGCCAGCGAGACCGAAACTCGCTCCCTAGTCTAAATAGCGAAACACACTCGCCAGTGACACCGAGACTCGCTCCCTAGTCTAAATAGCGAGTCATACTCGCCAGCGAGACAGAGACTCGCTCCCTAGTCTAAATAGCGAGACACACTCGCCAGCGAGACAGAGACTCGCCCGCGAGAGACACTCGCCCGCGAGAGACACTCGCCAGCGAGACCGAGACTCGCTCCCTATAGTCTCAATAGCGAGGCACACTCGCCAGCGAGACCGAGACTCGCTCCCTAGTCTCAATAGCGATACACACTCGCCAGCGAGACCGAAACTCGCTCCCTAGTCTAAATAGCGAAACACATTCGCCAGTGACACCGAGACTCGCTCCCTAGTCTAAATAGCGAGTCATACTCGCCAGCGAGACAGAGACTCGCTCCCTAGTCTAAATAGCGAGACACACTCGCCAGCGAGACAGAGACTCGCCCGCGAGAGACACTCGCCAGCGAGACCGAGACTCGCTCCCTAGTCTAAATAGCGAGACATACTCGCCAGCGAGACAGAGACTCGCTCCCTAGTCTAAATAGCGATACACACTCGCCAGCGAGACCGAGACTCGTTCCCTAGTCTAAATAGCGAAACACATTCGCCAGTGACACCGAGACTCGCTCCCTAGTCTAAATAGCGAGTCATACTCGCCAGCGAGACAGAGACTCGCTCCCTAGTCTAAATAGCGAGACACACTCGCCAGCGAGACAGAGACTCGCCCGCGAGAGACACTCGCCAGCGAGACCGAGACTCGCTCCCTAGTCTCAATAGCGAGGCACACTCGCCAGCGAGACCGAGACTCGCTCCCTAGTCTAAATAGCGAGACATACTCGCCAGCGAGACCGAGACTCGTTCCCTAGTCTCAATAGCGATACACACTCGCCAGCGAGACCGAGACTCGTTCCCTAGTCTAAATAGCGAAACACACTCGCCAGTGACACCGAGACTCGCTCCCTAGTCTAAATAGCGAGTCATACTCGCCAGCGAGACAGAGACTCGCTCCCTAGTCTAAATAGCGAGACACACTCGCCAGCGAGACAGAGACTCGCCCGCGAGAGACACTCGCCAGCGAGACCGAGACTCGCTCCCTAGTCTCAATAGCGAGGCACACTCGCCAGCGAGACCGAGACTCGCTCCCTAGTCTAAATAGCGAGACATACTCGCCAGCGAGACCGAGACTCGTTCCCTAGTCTCAATAGCGATACACACTCGCCAGCGAGACCGAGACTCGTTCCCTAGTCTAAATAGCGAAACACACTCGCCAGTGACACCGAGACTCGCTCCCTAGTCTAAATAGCGAGTCATACTCGCCAGCGAGACAGAGACTCGCTCCCTAGTCTAAATAGCGAGACACACTCGATCGCTTAGCGAGATATACTTTCTCCCTAGGTCAATAGCAAAACACATTCACTAAGTGAGACCCACTCGGTCCCTAGCTGTATAATCCAATCAATGATACAAGATGCAATATATATATATACACATATAGAGGCGAGACATGCTGATTATAATAATAATAATAATAATAATAATTAGTTTATTCACGCCTCTTGCAATGTATACATATATTGAATTACACTAAAAATAGCAAAGCCGACTCACTCGATCGCTTAGCGAGATATACTTTCTCCCTAGGTCAATAGCAAAACACATTCACTAATTGAGACCCACTCGGTCCCTAGCTGTATAATCCAATCAATGATACAAGATACAAAATATATATATACACATATAGAGGCGAGACATGCTGATTATAATAATAATAATAATAATAATAATTAGTTTATTCACGCCTCTTGCAATGTATACATATATTGAATTACACTAAAAATAGCAAAGCCGACACAACGTAAATTTTAGAGGTTTATAACGATATTTCGGCTGGCCAAACCAGCCTTCTTCAGGTAATATGAACAAATGTTATTGGCGAACGTGACTAACTAGAAATATGGGTTACGAAATATAGGAAATAGATGACAAATGATTGACACTATAAATATAGAAATAATAAGATAATGAGGTTATATATATACCAGCTAGTATGACTCGTCACGGATGTTGAGACCATAAGGTACGAGTGTTCTAGCTTGTGTAATGAGAGTAGCTTCTCTGGCCTTACGAATTGAGTCTCTATAAGAGAACATTTTTTCGATGGGGATTAGTTGCATGTCATTAGCAGTGTGATTAGGTGTCGAGAGAAATTGTTCAGCAGCTGTTGTAGGTTTAGATATGTTATTAGACTTGTCTACTGTCCGTCGATGTTCGTTAAATCTGTCTTTCAAACGTCGTTTTGTCTCACCTATGTATTGTAAATTGCAGCGGTTGCATTGAATCATGTAGATTAGACTTTTTGTGTTACACGTCAAATTAGTTCTGATAGAGCGTATTTCACCGGTAGAGAAGAAAGTATAAGTTGTTTGTCCGTCACAGATGTAGGGGCAAGTAGAACAGTTCTTTCCACAGCGAAAAGAGCCAGGTGGGAGCTGAGGATCGGTCGACTCAAGCATGTTTAGGCCTGGTTCAGGGGTCAAATTTTGGGTAAAAACTGTTTTCCTTATTTCAGCACAGCCGAGTATGGTAAGTACGCCAAGATTCTCACGATAATAGATATCGCCATTCTTGACTACCTTAAGTGGTTTGTGTGTAGTAAAACGTGTCACGTGGTCTGTCACGTGACTTAGAACACGAAATCAGTAAATCAAAAACGCGGCTCCGAGTTTAAAACACCTGGGACGATGAGTTGATATGTTTAGTTAAGGTTGAAGCCTTTTACCTAAATCAACTTAGAAAAGATGACTACAATGTTTCGTTAACGAGTAATTAAGGCGAACATATGCAAAATAGGTCACGTGACTTTTTGTACCCTTAATATCTCCTTATCTTTACATGATAGTCATGTTTTCTAAGCGTGATCTGAAACCCTTCGGGAGGAGTAATGTTTTAGCAGGGTTACTTTATGTCTATATTTTATCGTCGCAGCCGCATTTCACTTAAACGATTTTATATAATTATGACGTCATCGATCACGTGATACGACAACGATCCACCTGACAAATTTAAAGAAGTTGATATTAGTATTACGGTGTAATTAGTTTTTGTTTAAACTGTTATTTCTGTCAGAAAAGATTTTTTAACGTACATCTATTTTCCGTTAAATGAACCAGGCCTTAACATGCTTGAGGAGTTAGAAGGGAGTTTAGCTTTAACTAGTAAGTCACGGAGGTTAGAGGTGCGTCTGAAGGCTACAAGTGGCAAATGTTGAAATACTTTCTTGCAGCGGACAGAGGAGTGTAGCAGGTTGTAGTTCTTCGTAATTATTTCAGAAATATGAGGGAGTGATGGGTTATAAGTAATAACAAAAGGTATACGGTTAGAATTGTGTGTCTTTGGTTTGTAGAGCAAAAGCGCGAGGGATGTCGGCAGCGCGTTGTATTTGTCTAGCAAGAAAGGAACGGTTATAGCCGCGTTTAATGAGGTATGTGGTAAGCTCAGCAGGGCGGTGCTTAAAAGCTTCGTCGGTAGAACAGATACGTCGTAAACGGAGGGCTAAGCTAAAAGGGATGGCTTTTTTGGTATGTTGTGGATGGCAAGATGAATAAAGTAGATGTTGGTGCTTATCTGTGGGTTTAGAATAGAGATCAGTCTCGATATTACCATTGTTTAAAGAAACATTAACATCAAGGAAAGGTACGTTAGTAGAAGAGTGTGAGCTGGTGAATTTGATGGTAGGGTGAATGTCATTAAGATAATCGATGAATATTTTTAGGTTGTATCATCGATATATCGATATATCATCGATATATCGAAGCCAAGTATGTGGTTGAGATGGAGCGTTTTCCAGGGCGTTGGCTTCGAAAAAAACAAGAAACAGATTGGCAAAAGTAGGGGCTATTCTAGTACCCATGGCTGTGCTGTGAATCTGAAGGTAGTGGTTATCGTTAAAAGAAAAGCTATTCATGGTTAGAATCATGCGAATAAGGTCACAGAGTGTGCCAGTAGGAATGGGTATATGGGGGCGAGTACGTAAAAAGTGATCACATGCATTAATCCCTTCATTATGTGGAATGTTAGTGTAGAGTGATGAGACATCAAGGGTAACTAATAGTGTGTTAGCGGGTAAATTATCGATGGCAAGGAGTTTGTTGAGAAAGTCATTAGTGTCTTTGACAAAAGAGGGTAGTTTAGCAACTAAAGGTTTAAGGTGGTAGTCAACAAAATGGGATATACGTTCAGTAGGGTGGCTATAACAGTTACAAAATTGCTAAAACGGTCAGTCTTAGTGGCCATTGGGTAACTGCCTTTGCCCGATCTCAGCGAGTACTGCGCCAATGAGTTTATTACTCTGTTATGTATTAGGGAGTAGATGGGATTACCCGGCTTAATGCTGATTATAAATTTCTTACACGCCGCTAATCGACGATCGGCTAGAGTGGGGATACCCGCCTTTTCCAATGCTTTGCCGTAAACAATACGCGGAAAAATGATGGACAATGCCCTTTTCTGGATATTTTCCGGAGCATTAGATAGGTATATAAGGCATATATTGCTATATAAGGCAATTTTGCTATATAAGGCAATTTTGAACAACTAACCTGTCAAAACAGCTCCTGCTACAACGAATAAAAAGTATAACAAACGTTTTTAGTGGAAGACGAACAAGAGGTTAGATTGTGGCCTGAACTGGGGCTGGTACATCTGGTAGCGAGGATAGCGAGGATAGCTTGAAGCTTCGTCTCCTGGACAGCATTCTAGGGTCGAGGACCAACGTGGGCACCAACGGAGGCGCAGCGATGAACTGGAGGTTCACGTGATGGTGAACGATAAGCGTAGCAGCGGACTTGCGTGTCTAGTTGACAAGACTAAAGAAGACTTATTGGGCCATCCTGTACCGCTCAAAACGAGCCACAGCATTGGCTTACCCAACAATACAAAACACCCTAACCTTTAGAACGTGTAGTCCGAAAACAATAGAGCTACAGTATAATGGGTGCAATCAGAATACAGGTCTCGAGCGGTACAGGATTACTTGACTTATTGAACGAGACGAGGCTCTATATATACGGAAAGCGTCATCTGGTTGCGTAACACATTCCTACGGACCGAATTCCGCATGCCCAGGTTGTGTAATAAGTATTATTATCCTATAAATATTATATTTCAGCCAATCAGAGCTCAGCTTTACTATGAAATACAGGGCGGTATTTCATGGTTTTTCTATGAAATACAGAGCGGTATTTCATGGCTAGGTCAAGGCCAATCAAAATGCAGGAACTTTCGCGCCATTTCTTTATCAGCCAATAATAATTCACCATTTTGAATACATAATTAGTCTGCAGACGTGCGCGGCCGCCACTCGAAATTTGTGTTTTCCGGCAAGAAAATTTGCAGTCTATCGTCCGGTAAGTTACTTTGTTTTCGTGATAAATCTTTTTGTAAATTTGTTATTTATAGGATAATATGGTTATTTCATGGTTTTCTATGGAATACTGGCGAACATTTAACTCGAAATTCATATTATTTTGGTATACAACTCGCCTAAAGGCTCGTTGTATACTAAATAATACAAATTTCTCGTGAAATATTCGCCCGTATTCCATAGAAAACCATGAAATAACCAGTAAGTATAACCATTTTATGCGGAGCTCCCGGTGAGAATACGGTATCTTATTGTATGGAATAAAGTCAATATTTTAAAAGGTTTCGAAACTGTACATTTCTTTTAAGATCACAACGAATTTCTTGAAAGACCACTGCGTATTTCGTATTTCGTTAAAACGAAAATTCCTTGAAATTATTTGGTAAGTTACCTTTTTGAATCATACATAAAAACACTGATTGATTGATCATTAATTATATAAATGTTTAATAGATTTAACTTTTGGAACAAAGGTGCAGAGTGTGCACGATATGAAGAGAATGCTATGATTCTTACTGCTTTTTTTGCATTTTGTAGATGCTATCTAGTCTAGAAGGATAATTATTTGCCCATTCAATATTTCCATAGTGAAGGTATGGGTAAATAAGTGAATTATATATTGTTAGGAGATGTTAGTATTTAATAAGGAAATGTCGAGCTTTGCATAAGACACCTATTGTTTGGATATTTTGTTAGCAATATAATTGATGTGTTTATTCCAAGTTAGATGATGATCTAAGATAAGGGATCGGACATTAGGGAGGGGGGGGGGGGGGGGGGGGTGGATACTTGATTGGTATGGGGGTCACGATTTTTTATGCTCCCATTTAGGGGGGTCAATTTCTTATATGCTTCTCTTTTATAGGGGGCCATAATTTTTTCATTAAGCACACTTACTATGGCTTATTTATATTCTTATCCAAAGGGGGGGGGGTCATTATTTTTTTAGACCAGCTAGAGAACTGCAGGTCACAATTTTTTGGGCAAGTCACAATGCAGATCTAGTAGCCCCCCTCCCCCTACAGCTAAATAATGTCCGGTCCCTAACACCTAAAACAATTATGTTGTCCACATTAGCCAGCTCATAATTGTCAATTTTTATTTTTACGCACTTATGTAATTGCTTCTTTTTTGACCTGAAGATTATGTAGTTAGTCTTTTTTAAATTAAGTGATAGCTGGTTATCTTCCAACCATGTTGCAATTTGTTATTTGTTTGTTAACAATTAGTTCTAATTCATTAATGTTTTTGCCTGAATGGAATAAATTTGTGGCATCAGCAAATAGGATGAATGATGTCATACTGCTACTATGAGCGATGTCATTAATATATATTAAAAACAGCAGTGGCCCCAACACTGATCGATGAGGCACTCAACATTTTATAGATATTTCTTTAGATTTAGTGTTATTATATTTCAAAATTTGTCTCCGGTCTGTCAAGTAATTTTCGATCAATTTATTACAGTGCCCTCTTATTCCATAGAATTCAAGTGGTTTTTTTAGAAGAATACTATGCTTAACAGTATCTAATGCCTTTGACAAGTCCATAAAGATTCCTGATGTGTACTCATCATTTTCAATTGCTCTTTTGATTTTATGAATTAATTCAATGATGGCTTAAAAGCATCAAATCTTGGCGATTTCTGAGGGTCTTGAGTTTGCTGTTCCCTGTATACTAAGAGAAAGTCGTCTTTCAAGATTTGAAAACATATAAGCAAATACCGTGAACAAGCATCCTGTAAAAATACGTTGGATCCGAAGTGAGGACCTATGCAGCCAAACATATGAAAAATAACGAATGAAAAGTCCGAAGACTACAGCAAAGCTGATATACAACGTAAAATTCCAACACAAAGCACTACGGTTAGCTAGGCCTGACATGAAAAGCGCTCGGACTAGATTGCAGCCATAGACAGCTGTTTCGTTCTTATTAAAATTAGAACTCGTCAGTATGGCATAGCAAACAGAACACAGGTTTCGGTGCCACTGCACTACCGACCCGGGACTGAGCTAAGGAGCATCTAGTTTCGAGCCCACAGAAATGTTTGGTTATCGGGTCACACGTCATTACGTGTGGCGAAAAGCCAAAAACCAAACAAATCTGAACCTAACATGTCAGTGCCTTGTGAGAAATAGTTATGCTGGCCAGACCAGCTTTATAAATGATGACAATAACAGGAATATTCGGATCCATATAAGACCTACGGTACAAAAATCCATAATTGAAAACATATAAGCAAATACCGTGAACAAACATCCTGTAAAAATACGTTGGATCCGAAGTGAGGACCTATGCAGCCAAAAATATGAAAAATAACGAATGAAAAGTCCGAAGACTACAGCAAAGCTGATATACAACGTAAAATTCCAACACAAAGCACTACGGTTAGCTAGTTATTTTTCATATTTTTGGCTGCATAGGTCCTCACTTCGGATCCAACGTATTTTTACAGGATGTTTGTTCACGGTATTTGCTTATATGTTTTCTATTATGGATTTTTGTATCGTAGGTCTTATATGGATCCGAATATTCCTGTTATTGTCATCATTTATAAAGCTAGTCTGGCCAGCATAACTATTTCTCACAAGGCACTGACATGTTAGGTTCAGATTTGTTTGGTTTTTGGCTTTTCGCCACACGTAATGACGTGTGACCCGATAACCAAACATTTCTGTGGGCTCGAAACTAGATGCTCCTTAGCTCAGTCCCGGGTCGGTAGTGCAGTGGCACCGAAACCTGTGTTCTGTTTGCTATGCCATACTGACGAGTTCTAATAAGAACGAAACAGCTGTCTATGGCTGCAATCCAGTCCGAGCGCTTTTCATGTCAGGCCTAGCTAACCGTAGTGCTTTGTGTTGGAATTTTACGTTGTATATCAGCTTTGCTGTAGTCTTCGGAATTTTCATTCGTTATTTTTCAAGATTTGACGTTTTAAATCACCTGAGGACTACAAAACACAACAGATAAGGTAAATTAACGTTTATTTCAAGTTAAAATATGCATGTATTTGCCGAATACTTCAATCCTTTAACTTAATCCTCATACATTACCTAAAGAAACTAATACAAACGTTGTGTGGGCTCCCTGTGGTTTTCAATGAAACAATGGCTGCCAAGTCGCCAAAATGTCAAAAAATATTATCGTTTCAGTTTAAGATTGAACTACTAGTTGGTTTCTACTAAAATAATTTGACTACTCGCTCTCAGTTTCTATGACTGATAGTTGACTCGGAGTTACATGTTCGTCGATCAGGAAAAAAGGATTGAGGATTGCATTGTCACCTAAAACCTGGGAAAATGGGCCTCCTGTGTTAAAATGCACACTCCGGGACCGGGACTCCTGTGTTACACGTTTTACCACAGGAAGCCCATTGTTCCACGTCCTTTCGCCATTTTGTTTGGTGTGTTGTGTGGTGTTTCTTCTAATTCTCCTCTTCGGTAAGTATTTTCTCTTTGTTTTATAGCTTACTTCACAAAACGGTCTCTAGAATTACCAAACACTTATGAATCGAATATGTATCAAGCCCGAGTTTGATTTTGCAGTAATTTCGCTTCTAAAGGTTATTTCACGAACTCGCTTTCTTCCTAGGCTAGATATTAACGACTACGATCATGTTATGTCAACTAAATTTTGACTAGATTTTGACATCCAAAGCAACCAGAAATTTACGAAACTCAAGCTGAAGAATCCGATCTCTAAAAGTAAACCATTTTTTTAGGATACAGAACCAACATTACATGTATACAGTTAAGTGTAGGAGATCCCCATCCCTTCCCCCCTCGATCGAGCACTGATCCCCCCTCACCAAATAAAACCCCAGCATTTGTGTTGTGGGGCATTTGACATTTTTGAATCAGAGCATTGCAAATGCCTTTCCGTGGGGTCAGCTAAGATATGGCAAATATGCTTTGGAACAAGTATAAATTATCATCGTTTATGAACATTGATATACATGTATGTATTAAAAACTTGCTATTTTGACTCTTGTTTGGCCAATTCCCCACCTCCCAAATTTTCTTTGCTGGCAAAATTAATGCTATCAAGGAACGACTGATCCAGGTTTTACCACAGGCAGTGGTGGTTCTGCTCACGATTTGTGGCTCTTACAAATCCTATGGTAGATTACGTGATCGCTCGTGCAAGACTAATAATGCACGTGCCAGGCCCAGAGTCACCATTTTCCTCGGATATTTTCCTTGTTGTTTGTATTGATTTGTTATCGTGGTGAAAATAAAGGTAAATAAATTATATTTTGCAATAAATGTACCTTGGCTGAGTGTCCTTTTCTTATGGCCTTGGGTATTCTCTGCTATTTTAGGCTAGTTTGGATTGGTTTTAGAAAGTTTTTATTTTAGATCTCTCTATAATGAAATGAGAAGGCTTGACACAGTCCATTGATCACATCAAATCACTCGAAGGGCAATAAAGCACTCTAAAATCACTTCAATCATTGCTATACTCCACAAAAGGATGTACAGAATGTCTGTCTACATTTAGTTTTGGGTGGAATTCCAAAATTATACATTTTAGCCCTCATAAACCACATATTTGTGGTATGAAAAACTGCTATGTCAAAACCTGCAGATGCTGGTACCTTAGTCCCGAGCCAGCGGGATGTCCCGCTCATGACAGATATGTACTCTGATTAGTAATTGGTTCTCGTCACATCATTGGTGGATTCTGACAAACCCCATATGACGTCATGTATAACCAACCAATCAGTCAGTATGTCTGCCATCAGTGGGAATTCCACCCCAAAAGAAATGTAGACAGACATTCGATCGGTACGTCCTTTTGTGGAGTATAGCGACGATTGAAGTGATTTTAGAGTGCTTACTTGCCCTTAGAGTGATTGGATGTGATCAACGGACTGTGTAGCCTTGTAATTTCATTATTATAATAGAGAGATCTAAAAAATCAAAAACTTTCTAAAACCAATCCAAACTAGCCTAAAATAGAAGAGAATACCCAAGGGCATAAGAAAATGACACTTCAAGGTACATTTATTGCAAAATATTATTTCATTACCTTTTCACCATTTTCACCACGATAAGAAATCAATACACACAAGGAACATTTCCAGGGAAAACGGTTATCTGGTGCGCACCATCACGCAATCAGTCTTGCATTCATGTACAAATATACATGAACTTTAATTATCATTACGAAAAGGCCTCTTGAATATAGCCTGCGTTACATCCAACCTACATGTAATCCCTGGTTAAGTCCATCTGTGTATAAAACAGCAACCAAAAGCTAGTTCTGAACCCCTGTGTAGTTGCAGGATTATTATTTTATATATTAACTCAATTCCAATTGGCTTTTATTAATTATACTCATTCTTACACATCTTAATTGTTGGCCATTCAGACTTGTGGCTAATTTACATTTCAAAACACGGCAGCTTTGCACATCGAGAAGAGCAATAATATATCTGTACAACAGGTCAGTTTGAAATCAAGATTCATTTGCTAGAACGACAGCAGTTTGACCGGAGTTGAGTTCAAAATTTAATGTGACACCGACTCTTTTTTTCCAAGCTGCATGGGAGATAAATTGTGTGTAATACCGTATTTTATCACGTACAAGCTGCACCCCTAACTTCAGCCTGATAAACATAAGCTTGTTTTTCACGAAAGGTTTAAGGAAAGACCTCGTGTATAAACCGCACCACAAAATTCAGTAAGAGTAGGCTTGGTTCGAATTCATAAATGCCCGTAATTGAAGCAAAACTTCTTCATAAGAGATCGTCATATCACAACAACAAATTGGTTACAACTTTCCTTGTCCTTTCTTGTGTATATTTTAACCTGCTGTCTTTAACTCACTTCAGAATTCTTCTGCTGTAATGTTCCTCCATTAACCAACAACATATTTAAGGAACTTCATTCCTTTAAACACAAGAAAGTAAGATTTTCTGGCGAAACTATATGAGCATGTGTCTGAGTCCGTGGTCTGCCAACTTGGATTTTCAAGGAGGCCTCAAGTTGAACTAATGTTGACCTGTATTAAATGATAAGGTGCGGTTCAGCTGAATATCATCAGTGGCTACCACTACCATTGGTGGCAATGTAACTAAAACATTAGGCCTTCCAAATTTTTTTAGACTAAATTTGCTGACTTGTAACAGGATTTATTCATGACTAAGGCAGCAGCAGCACTAGTACATTTCTTTGCTTAATATACTGTACTCCCACATATTTTGTTGGTCAGTGTAGCTGTTGTGATTAAATTTTATATTTGGTTTAGTTTTAATTAAATTGCATGGTGTATTTTTTAAACATTCGTTTAATATGTGCTATTTACAATATGAGTGGCGATGTTGTATCGGATATACAATGGCGAGCCACTTCGCTGAGCCATTGTATATCCGATACAACATTGCCACGAATGTTACAATTTTAAGCTTTGATTTCTCCCACCTTGCTATCGATGTGGGATGAATCAGTTTCTCACAAAAACATGTCCCACATCGAAGAGACAGTGCATTTGTATGCAATAAGAGAACAGAGCATAGCATGCAGAAAAATAGGTCCCACATGGAAGAGACAGTGTATGCAATAAGAGAGCAGATAACTTTGTCGCTAGCATGTTAGTATCCTGTATCATCCCATACAGGATTCTAGTTGGCTTATAAGTATTCTGTATCATTTGATACAGAATACTAATAGGCTAACTAGAATTTTGTATGGGGTTTATATACAGTGTATCCACGTGACCCGAATGCTGGGTCTGGATTGGCTAGTACCCTTATGAATTATTAATGAGTTGTGTAAATATTTTTAAACTGGTTTATTTTTTCAAGATACATGTAGCTAGCTAGTAAGCACTTATGATGACTGAGGTTAGATTTTTTAAATATTGGGTTAGGGTTTGGATTATTTCACGACTATTAAAGAATGGTTATAGTCTGTGTTGTTTAAAACCCTAAATTAGTGACTAAACACCCTAAAATAGTAACTAACGCTAAACACCCTAAATTAGTGAGCAATTGGGTTTACTGGGGTTTTAAGTTGATTTTTTTAATTTTGGGTTGAGGTTTTGATTATTTCATGTCACCATTAAATCGATTTATAATAGTGCTAGGAATGAGTTTGCTTGCAACAGGGTAATGGCCCCATTTCTGTATGGAAATGGCAAAGTGAAACATAAAACTGTTGAGAATGTTTTGAGTTATTTCTATGTAAGTTCTCAATCATGATTGTATCCATACATGTATTTGCATATTTTCACATGCTCTGTGGGCAATTATTTCATGAAAGATCAAGAAAATAATACAGCATTTCTTTGAGCCACTTCCATTTTTTTTCTATACAAGTTACAGTGTTTTATTCCATTTGAAAAGCTGAGTCTAGCACTTGTTACTTCACTGAGATACTGTTTAGCTCTTCCGAAGGTACAAGTACATGTACTCTAGATACAATGTTAGAGGTGATTTGCTTTTCTTTTGCCTTCATTTTAGCTCAGTGATTACTCTGTAAAAGTGGGTTTGGTTGACACAGTACTACAAGTGGAGCCATAAAGTACATTTATAAAATGTATGGTAGCTTCATTAGTTCCCAGTTGAGTTGCTGCAGTTTTCATAAAGAAATACAGAGTCAACACAAACTTCATCTGTGTTACAGTTTTGTCTGGGTGTAATAAACTCAGTCTGTGTTTTGTTTTCAAAAGATGTTCCAAGTCTGATTTTGTTATCAGTGCACATGTGCAAATAAAATTAAGAGACTGGAAAGAAATTAGCATAATGAGAGGGACTGGGTTTGACAATTAGTCACTTATAGACTATATGGTGGTGTTCTTATCAGCAAGTGCTTCTGTGATTGGCATATTTCATTAGGCGACTGGATCATTGAGTACATGTAGCTGAAGTTTAGCCCGATCAGGAAAGTACATTTGTAAGTGGATGGGTGAAGGTAAGTTAAATAGCAAGATGTATCTGAGGGGGGCAAGTACATGTAAAAAAAGTGAGATGGGAAGGGAGGGGGAGAAAGTAGAAGTGAGGGGTGGCTAGTCAAAACATATTTCGTAGGGGAGAGGTGGGTAGTTTTTTATTTTATTTTTAAATCCTCCCCCCCCCAAAAAAAAAACTAAACCCCATTTTTTATGAATCCCAAAAAATGAAAAATCCCTTTATATAATCTTAAAAATTAAACTAATTTAACAAAAAATTGAACCAAAATATTTAATAGAAAATTATATCACAACATACTGTATATAGCAACCCAGGCTTAGTTAAATAATTATATAATTTATTTTTGACAGATGAAATACATCTTAGTTTTCCTTACAGGATTATTTAAGGATGGAATCTAACTGGAATGTTACTTTTTATCAATCTGGTGAAGTCCTGTTCTATTACAATACAACCACTCATGAAGTTAGATGGCAACATATTCCAGATCTCCCTGCCAATGTAGGTACAATTTGAGAATAAAACATTTTTGATAGCTTTGTTACTAATGAGTCAACTGAGTAAAGAGGTGAAGTTGATTTGGCAGCAGAATCAGAGTACCAATATACATAAATTATGGCAATATGCAGAAAAATGTATTGATTTTATTTGTCTGGTAATGTAAGGTGATATTTGACCAGCTTTGTTGAGTCCTGTGATGGCAGAAAAAGGAGGTCAGATTAGCAAGTACAATTAATAATAATAAATGGTTTATTTTACGTTGAAGATACAGGAAGCTGTTACCGGGTCTCCCAAGCCAGAGGCTTATATTTAAGTATTTCGAGTTGGAATTTAGGTTGGCTTTTGAGGAATGAGGAAAACCAGAGAACCCAGAGAAAAACCCTTGGAGCAAGGGCGAGATACCAACAAACTCAACTCATATATGGTGCCACGTCCGGGAATCGAACCTGGCCCACTTAACCACTGCACCACCCCGGTTATATACCTTTTAATTTGTAAGTCCTAGTCTGCAATGCAGGTATAGTGGTACATGTATATTTGACTGATGGAAGAATGGGGCAAGGATAAAAAAGGAGGTGAAAAGTGGGGGAGGAGAGATACGAAGGGAATGCATACCAGCAAGGCATGTGATTGAGAAAAAAAACAGCTCCTAATTAATTATGCATGACTGACCTGTCAAAAGTTACCAGTGCAAGTTTTGTAATGTTCTGTGCATGTTGTAGGCCTTTAAAATTAACCAGAGTCTTAACTTCTAAATCATAAAAGTAACTTCTATGATGTCAAACAATTTGAATTGGTGTTCTTGTAGCAAGTCTTCTATCATAAATGGGCCTCTAGTAAGACTTCGATTTTGTAAACAATTTGATCTGATATAACCACACAGGGACCACATCCATTCATGGCATTTCATTTGAGATGGTAACATAATTCAAAAGAATCTAAAAACAGCACTTTACTTTCGAAATAAATGAATCACCGTTAATTGTAGTTCTTACATATGCAACAGGAAGTCTGTAGTCATAATAGAAGTGCTTGAAATAATTTTACTTATGCATTAATTATGGTATAGGGGCGTAGTCAGCATTTTGCATAGGGGGGGGGGGCACTCCTCCGAACTCACGAATTTCGCGACTGTAGTACTCTTTTACACAGAGAACGCAGTCTTTCACACCAATCTTGTCTATTCAGGTACATCTCAGTTTTTAGTCACCAACCTTTTCCAGTAAGACTGTAGCATTGTTCACCGACTCCCGGTAAATCACTTAGCTTATTAGGTGCGTTACTGTGACGCTACTTTTCAGTTGCGTTTTTTTTTAACGAAGGGTGGGGGGAGGGGGGGTGCAGGGTGGCAGACGGGTCCCCTGGGGCCCCCTCTGGCTACGCCCCTGTGTTAGCCTATATAATTAACTGAACTTTTACCATTTTCCATGCATGACAGTTGGCATCAGAAACTTTGTTTTATACAAAATCAGTTGGGTTATTAATTTAAAAACATAAAATCATAACTTAAGAAATTTTAAGAATTTGGACTGTAGTTCTTGTGGTAAATCTAGTCTTTGAACAATCCTAATGATGTCTTGTAGTCTGTCACTTGGTCTTGTAGTAGACTTATTAGATGGCAAAAGACACTGCATGGCAGATGGAAAATCAGACTTTTTCTAAAATCCGGGAGCTGAGATTTACATAGGCTCGGTTTCAGCCGTTGGGGTGTCATTATCGCGGGCTCACCGAAACCCCCACGGCTGGAAACCGAGCCTAAGATTTACATTGTAATACTCTATTCTTCCAACCCAAAGACAAGTTGTCACAAATCTTCTCTCATTCATTCTGTAGAGTGAAGGAAAACTCGCCACAAGATAGTTATATGAGAAATATTTGAAGTCCTCTTTGCTGAAATCTTGCTCGATACGGACGAACAAATGATTGGTGCCAATCAATATTGTCAGTACTGCACCAATCAGAAACCCCTTTTTGCTGATGAATGGGTTTTCCAAATTAACAGCCCCCACCCCCACCTCTTTTCCTTCTCCTCCCTTCGCCCCCTTCCTTCTTTGTCCTCGCCCCATTGTTCCATTGGTCAAATATAGCACTGCTCCCCATATAGAAGATAATAAACGAGGTAGGTCCCTCAGGAGTGTATAAGTATGCTGGAGTGAACTACGTACCATTTCGAACGATTGACTTTATTGTTTTGAAGTTTGACTAGTTCGCCAAAGTTCATTCCCCTCCAGCCCCTCCAGCTCACACTTCGATGTATGTGCTGTCGTGTTTTATTTGATCGTTTGTGTTTAACTTTCAAATAAAGCACGCAGCATTCGGCGACTACTTCGCCAATGCTCATCCCTAAATTCAGCGAAAAGAGCAAATCTATACTTGCCTTCCTCCTGTTCCTCTTCCGAAGAATCGGAGGAGATGATTACTACTGCATCGCGGTCATCTAAGTTCAAGAAAAATGTCCAGAACAATGACAACGTTAAGAATTTAGTCAAACAAATGGCGACCAACATCGAGGCCGAAAATTGACAGAATATAAAGAACCACAGTCTGTAAAACAGTTAGAAAGGCTCGGCCTTGTTTCCTTTATCGTAGCTCTGGAATTTGTCTTGACATGCAAATCGAAATTGTGCGAGAAAAACCGAGAGAAAACAAGAGATAAAATCATGTTACCTACCTCTAAAGTACGCCATGTCTAAAGTCCAGTCTGCATTCTTTATCACGTGACATTTATGGCGCGAAAATGGAAGGCCGGTGCATTGTTGACTTTTTCGTAAATTTTCTGTAAATATTTTCTGTAAAGATTTTTTTTTATTTTTTACCCCTTGCAATTTTTGGTCGTTACTCTTTTTCTCGTTACTCGTTACTGCGTTACCCGTTTTAGTAACACCCCCATGGAAATTCACCAAGGGAAAGAAATTACGGTCACACACACCGAGACAACTTTCCCGTACATGGTAAAATGGCTGTTTACCACGGGAAAATAGCTGTGTGTAACCGCAACTAATGACATTTACCTCGTGAGCAAGGTTTTTAGGATCCCCAAGATGACTTAACCAATCCGGCACGAGCATGTATTTGACAAGACTCAGGAAATACCCCCGTGCTTGTCTCGTACTTGTCTAGTATCGGACAAACCTGAGAATCCTAGTAGATTGAGAATCCGAACTGATTGTTGTCGATGAATTCGGCGAAAGCTTGCACAAAGCGCGTTCACGTTATTGACAGTTTGACGCTAATTTTAAACCAAGCATGGAGTGCTTAAGAATTAGCAGATTGCTAGTGTTTAAGTCAGCTCAGGCGATCTAGAAGCTCATTTTAGGACAACAATCGCTAGTATTAAACTGTTTCACTTGCATGAACGCCATAGCTTTACACTCGACTGTGATTACTGACTCGAGTCATTTTGACGAGCCGCTGACAGATCTGTAAAAACTGACCAATGGTATTTCCCGTTGCTGGGCTATCGGGGAATTCAACGGTCGGTACAAAACTTACAAAAGAGTCGGAAGTCCCTACTTCAGACGTCCAACTTACAACCCAGCCAACTGCGTACCATGTCTATAGCCATCGTTAGCCATCTGGAATCATGTTTAGCCATTTTTAAAAAATTGCGCAGTAGAAGGGACTTGCTAGCAGGCTAGGTGTGATTCTAGTACTTGATCTCTGGTGTGAGATACTGGTTAAAGTTCATAGGACTAGATATGATGATCTAATTTAACTACCGCAATAACCAAACTAACATGTATAAAATACTTTGCTGTGTTTATTGCTGCCACATAGATAGTAAAGGGGAGTTACAACCCGATTGTCTTGGTGTGAGGATGAAAAACCTACCTAAATCAGGACAGAGCGATATTAGTGATAGTCATTTACGATAGCTGCTCCTAGGAAAATCCACACTACCAAGACGCTTAGCAATGCTAGTACAATATTCTGTATTATAAGGTGTTCTAGATACGTGAGTTTGCCTGAACGGGCGAGATGCACCAAAGTAGGAAGAAAAATGGTCATGTGATCGTCATAAATAGTAATGTTCTTAACTTTAATATCGAGCAGCTCACCCAGCATAGCCAACTAAAGCTATAAACAAAAGTCTGGTATCAGATGGAAAAGCATCCGGTTTCCCATGCTTGACCGCCAAGGTTTGCAACATCTGAGGGGTGACTGGATCTTTTGGCTGTCTAGGCTTAGCAAGCAATCTTCTCGAACCCTCTAATGTGGATACCACAAACTGATCTGTTGTAGGTGGTGACAACCCAACCATTGATTTTCCCCACGTATTCTGTATAGTGCACCCTCGATACTGGAAATGGAGGTATCTGAATCCAGCAAATGTCTTAAATATAAGGCAATGTGTAAAGGTTCAGCAGGTAGGAAGAAAACGCCCAACTTAGACTTGGCCCATTTCTTCCAATTCTTCCATCCGTTGGAATACTTCGCAACCGTGCTGGGGGCCCTGGAGCTGAGGATGACATCGGGTAGGGACTCGAACGAATCAATCAAAGTTGGATTTCGTAGTCTGTTACCGGCCTCCCTAACTCCGTTGCTCAATTCGCCTGCGAAACCAATGAACATAAGTTAACTACAAAAAAAAAAAATACCACGCTGCCAGCTGAAGTCGCAACAGCGAACACTAATCGTGTATTTCGGCAAAAAGCCGGATACTTAGGAACCCCAGTCCCATCATGCGAATGCATAACAAGCTCTAAGCGAGCTGACACAAAGTAAAAAATTACATACTAGGAACCGTTCCTAATTTAGAAATCCAATCTCAAAGCAATCAGCTTGAACAAAGGGGTTCCATGAATACGGAAGGTTTCTTCTTGTATACATTTTACCTGCAACTGCCGGACCTGCACTGGGCAAACACGTATCTGGTATACTAGGTAATGTTAATATAGCTTTAACGAAGCTGGCATATACACACGCCCTGGGCATAATTACTGGCCAGAAAGGCGCATAAGGCCACTATCAGTGTTCCGACCGAAGAACAATTCTCCAAATGCATAATTGCTTTACTAATGAGAGATGGTGGAGGACACAACCAGTTATTAAACCCTGACCGTACCAGTCCCTTGAAAATGCATCTATTCCAGAAGACCCTGGATTCCAAAAATCTGGAATTAAACTTAGCAACCTGACAATTGTAATCGGACGCAAAGCGATCGCAGGTATGCGGACCCCATTGCTTGTCTAAAAGCTCGAACAACAAAGGATTTAATTTCCAGTCGTCTCGATCGATCAATCTGCTGATAGCGTCTGCCCCGACGTTCTGTTCCCTACTAGGGACCCATTGCGTGTCAATATGTACGTCATTCTTAAAACAAATGCTAAATATGTCACCAGCAATGGTTTGTAAATCTTGAGTAGGGCTTCCGCATAAAATGGCCCTACAAGCGTTTTGGTTAACGAAAAATAACTTAACCTTCTTATGCCGTAGGACATGTATCAAGGAAGTACATTGGCAGAAATTATGGATATCAGCGGAAAGGTACTGCCGCCCTTTTAGCCGGTTCAAAATGGCGGCTTATAGTGAGTGAGACTGTAGGTTTTCTATAGACCTTCCAACGCAAAGAAAACCGAACTTTCGGTGATGAAAAGAGAATATAGAAGCGGACGAGAGTTATATTAGCTGAAACGTAGCCATTGTGATTAAACTGTGCATGGATTCAGCCAGATTACAGACAACAACATGGAGAACGAGGAGCATTTGAAGGGCGAAATGGACTTCTCGGGGAAGTACTTTGCCGACGATCTGAGGGATTGTTTGTGGCCTCAATACACAGCTTAATCCGTTATTGGTCTCGAGGCGAACTAATATGAAATCCAACTTAGAAGGTCTTCAAATTTGAAAAGTTTTATGTTTTTCATACATTTTCTTATACGAATCGACAGCCATTTTAGACACTGATGCGCATGTGCGCCGCCATCTTTTCTCATATTTCTGCCAATGAATAACACGAAGAATGGCCTTAAGCTCGCGAAATGTTGAGCTCTTTGTTTTCTCGTGCTCTAGCCAAAGGCCGTGAACTGTGCTTCCGCCAATGTTAGCTACGTAACCGCCATATCCAGACTGGCTCGCATCGCTGAATATGGCTCAGAAGAAACTTTCTGCTTAATACGAAAACCGTTCAGACAATCGATAACGTAGCTCTTGCAGAACCGGAGGATACAAGTTAATCCTCTGAAATCAAGAATTTCTTTGTGCCATCAGAAAATGAATTTGTCTAGTGAAGAGCCTGACAGGTGGGCCAATGGCTACGTAAAGAGAATTGATAAAACCAGCTATTCTGGCTAGTTCTTTAAACGTTAAGACTTTATCTAGTAATGCTTGAGAAATGATACACTTCGCCTTGTATCTTCTTCTGTGGAATTTGAAATTCCGTGCGAATGGTGTTGATTATGAAGCCTAACCATTCCCCAATTTGCGCAGGTTCCCAGTGTGATTTGCTTTCATTAGCCTTGAGTCCGCATCGCAAAAGGTCTGACTTTGAACAATGCTCGCGGCCTTGGCGTCTAATTGAGACGGATGTCCGGAAATGCCGTCATCAAGGTACAAAATAGAAGCGCGAGACATTATCTCCATCGTTTGACTAGAGGACTTAACATCTTAGTGAAAACAGTAACAGTCCGTGCTTAAGCCGAAGGGTAATACTGCAAAGGTAAAGTACCTGAATATGCCATTAATAAGGCCAGGCGAAACCTAAGAATTTCCTGTAATCTGGATGGATATCTATATGATGGTAACCAGATTCCAAATCCCATGAAAAGAACCAATAGTCGCTTTGAAACATCTCGGATAGAGTTTTCAGGCCTTCGTACTTAAATGATGGTTTGACTAATTTGGAGTTGATTTCCCTGAGATCGATAACTAACCGCAGCTTTTTACCTTCGGCTACCGTCAAAGGACTCACGAAATCAAGTGGAAAACTATGCTCGGTAATGTAATTACTAATTACTAGATAACAGCTTAAGAATGGATTTCTCGACGACAACGGGATGCTTCAAAGAACTAGCACTATTCTTAAGACGAAAAGACTCCGGATAACTAGAAAATGGTAGGGTCTAATAATCGCGAAAAATCTATAGATTTATTTATTCTCCCTCGAACACTACTACTATTAGAAGGTGCGTCATGCATCTATCTCGTGTTCCCTAGCGGAGCTACTTATTAATAACGACTCGTCCGGAAAGGGGAAGTCAAATAACTGTCATGCTGGTGCGTTCCTTGGTGACGTATTCAGAGGCTGGGCTGCAGGCCTTCTTGTACATTGACCCTGTAAGTGACCGTACTGCCAGCATTGAAAACGGAATCGCAGAAAAATAATTAAATATTGCTCCAATGAATAATGAAACTTAATTCTATTCTCTTTCACTTCGTTCAGCCGAATAGAAAACATTTCTATTTATAAGCAATGAGAACACAATGATGTGGAGGGTAGCCGTCCAGCATTTATTAATGTAATGGTCTAGTTACAGGCTATTACCAGGGTGAACACCGTGTACGCACACGTGTATCAGTGATAACAATAATATAAAGAATGGTCTGTAAAGTATCATAAAAATGTAAAATAACTAAGTACTATTTTAGTGGGAAGGCTGCCGGACACGAAAAACCTGGAAACGTGTTCTCCAACCCAGTGCATGCCTGCCCGGAAAAACTCCTGGAGGTTAAGAGCCTATTAGACGCCCATAAAAAAATCCAGGGAAACTGATGAGTATTATATATTACAACGGGAAAACGAACCCGAGAGCACAACTGAACTCGAGAGTTAGCTGGAAGGCGTCAAGTGGCGTGAACTACGTCAAGGAGTGGTTTAAGTATGCTCTATGGGATCCAAGGGACCGGGGCGTACAAAGCCACTCATTAGCAGCTAAAAGAAATACATTTTGACGTAAATTTAGCTGGAGTTGGCAGCGAGGAGAAAGAGCTAACTAAAGCGACGCCTTACAAAGGCTATTTAGCGCCAAATATGTAAATACCATTAAAACAACAATTGCTTGTAAGAACAATTAGATAACAATTATCTGCTAAACTGCTAAACTAAATGAGCGAGGAGAAGAACAAAGATAGTTAGGAGGGAATTAACGGTTACCAGTTACGAATTCACTTCAAATTAGGGTACTTATCTTAAAACATGGTCCCAGTTGGGACTTTGGCTTCGGCTCCAAAAACGAATCCTTCGCGTATCCCGTACGCTTCTCCTCAGTGCGAATAGGCAAGGGAAAATATTTCTTTCGTCTTTCCTTCTTTTGTTTCTTTTCTGCTGAGCTTTCAACTCTCTGCATACGCTTCTCGTCAGCTTCGTCTTTAGCCAACTCATCGGTTACGTACTCCGCTACAGTTTTCCAGCCGAATTCGCTCTTGGCGGCCAATTGAATTAGTTTGATTCGACGTTTAATCAAATCTCTACCTTCTGCGAGAGCTTCCTTGGCTTTCAGGACCGAGTTATTATCCAATGCGTCTAAAGCGACCTTCAGTTTGTCGAGGACTTGAGACTCGTGCTTGAATTATTGTTCGTTTCCTTTGGACCGGAAGACTGGCTTGTCGACCTTCTTCTTCTTTGCGATGGATTCTAGACTACTGGCGTTATCAACGACCAATTCACGTTTCATGGAAGCGAATCGGTCTTCGACCACCTTGGTAAACTGCTCGCATAATGAAGTAAATGATTCCTTGACGAAACTCTTCACTTCTTCGGAAACTGACATAATCTTCTTCGTAAATTTAGCTGGAGTTGCCGGTCGTGGCAGCGAGGAGAAAGAGCTAACTAAAGCGACGGAAATATTAGCATGTATTTGCTATCTTAAATTCGAAGCAAAATAAAGGTTATTGTATTGTTATTGTTGACGCCTTATAAAGGTTATTTAGCGCCAAATATGTAAATACCATTAAAACAACAATTGTTTATAAGAACAATTAGATAACAATTATCTGCTAAACTGCGTACCGCAGATAATAATACGTACATTTAGCTGGATCCCTGTAGATGGGATAAAGTTCACAACTTTGAATTTTGCACATTAGGCCATCTCTTACTTTTGAGTGTTGGGTTATTTTGAATGTGGGAGATTGGATCTCGGTCAGTGTTGATATTCCTAAGTATCTGATTATTCTCCTGTCATAGTAGGTGACTACCAATTGGTTACAATGGGTTCAGCCCTGAGTGTTGTAGTCTCCTTTGCAGCCGTTCTTAGGGTCGTCATGCTAACGCCAGCCCCACTCACGGCTGCCTACACCAGCCAGACGTTCCATTCCCGATTGATTGTGTAAGCCAATCAAGACCGTTATAACGTAACGTGATATGAGTTCATTAGCAACGGTTCGCTTATGTCGGCACTTTCAAGATCATCAGTGCAGCGTCAAAACAAACGATTTCTTCTAAGCTCTATCTGCTTTCTTGAGAAAAACTAAGAACAATATATATATAAGCTATTTTAACCAATATCATATCAACATTTTTAAATTTAGCCTCTATATTTGATTTCCTATATTTCTCACCAGAACGTTCTGGTTGGATTCTGAGAACTCAATTCTGATTGGCCATGCGGTTGGAATGGAATGTCTAGCTCGTGTTAGCAGCCGTTAGTTTGTGTGACGACCCAAAGAACGGCTGCAAATCCATTGATTTTGAAGTTAGTGCCTGGAAGTGAGACTAACCGAAAACATCTGATGTCCTTCTTTTACTTCTCTCTCCTCTTCTCTCCTCTTCAGGCCTCTAAAAGCCAGAGTACCGGTACTGTTCTATCAATTCCAAAGCTGCCCATCCCATAGGAAGCATTATTTCCTTGGTCTATTGATATGATAATATGAGATATTCCTCTGAATGAACAAAGAAAACCGAACCATGTGAAAAATTATTTTACTTTTAATTGCCGCTATTAAAATGATGTAGCCTTAGCAATATAAAACTATAAATGGGATTCTACAGTAATCTATCCACGAGTTCACCATTGGTGCCTGTGTGCTCTTTGACATCCTTGTGTAAACGGCGAAAAAGGCTTTTGGATTGTGATTGATTGATTGATAGATTGATTGCCTTCGCTGTTTTTTATCTGCCTGACAGTCATTTCAAGAACACGAGGAAGATAAAATAAGAGAACAAGAGTTCGTATTCTCGAAATAACGTCATGGAAACTGAAATTTCACATTTTCAGGAGACCGAAAAACAATCCAAAAACTGTTTCCAACAAATGTAGATTCAAAAGGGCAAAAAACGGTGACAGTCACTTTAATAGAGTTAATGGGCTACGAGAGGTTTCATTAATAATATTTTGACTGAAGGAAACACGTAATTGGGATTTAGTTAAGTGACCGCCTACGAGAGATGATCGCACCGGGACGTTATACTCTATTTAGGTATCACTGATGCAGCTCAGTGATCTCAGGCAATAAGTGACATAATGGATTGTGCTAAAGCTTGAGAAAAACACCACATCGCACTCGGGGATTAATAACTCTTCATATAATAGTTCAGTTGTGCCATGTCATTTAGATAACATTTCAGCTAATCATAATTTCTGTTTATTTCTATAGGACACGTCTCAGAATACACCGAGCCATGCGCCTATTCAGAAAGGTTCGTACTATGCTACAGAGAAACATCCACAATTACAGAAACAAGGTAATCTTGAGGATAATATAACATCATTTCCTGACCACAAAGACCATATTCAAACTCAGATTGAACCTACAGATCATGTTGGAATACACTCTGGAAAGAAGCCATATAAATGTAACCAATGTGGAAAGTGCTTCATCAGGGCTAGTCACCTAACTACACACTCTCGAATACACACGGGAGAAAAGCCATTTAACTGTAACCATTGTGGAAAGTGCTTCATACAGTCTAGTCACCTAGCTAGACACGTTCGAATGCACTCTGGAGAGAAGCCATATGAATGTAACCAATGTGAAAAGTCCTTCACATATTCTAGTTACCTAACTAGACACTCTCGAATACACACGGGAGAAAAGCCATTTAAGTGTAAGCTGTGTGGAAAGTGCTTCAGACAATCTGGTAAACTAAGTGAACATGTTAGAATACACACGGGAGAGAAACCATTTAACTGTAAGCAGTGTGGAAAGTGCTTCATCCAGTCTAGTCACCTAACTGAACATGTTAGAGTACACACGGGAGAAAAGCCATTTAACTGTAAGCTGTGTGGAAAGTGCTTCAGGCAATCTGGTAAACTAAGTGAACATGTTCGAATACACACGGGAGAGAAGCCATGTAACTGTAAGCAGTGTGGAAAGTGCTTCAGGCATTCTAGTTCCCTCAATAAACATGTTCGAATGCACTCTGGAGAGGAGCCATATGAAGTAACCAATGTGGAAATTTCTACACACAACCTAATGACCTAACTACACACTCTCGACTACACACGGGAGAAAAGCCATTTAACTGCAAGCAGTGCGGGAAGTGCTTCAGGCATTCTAGTTCCTTCACTAGAACGCAATACTGTGGAGAGAGGCCACACAAATGTAATCGGTGTAGAAAGTACTTTAGACAGTCTGGCAACCTATCGAAACATGATGGGTAACTAGTTCCTGTAAAAAAAACTGTTGGTCTGCGTCGGCGGTGAGGAAACATA
The DNA here is from genome assembly GCA_030867875.1 of Actinernus sp. WN-2022. Classification (NCBI taxonomy): domain Eukaryota; kingdom Metazoa; phylum Cnidaria; class Anthozoa; order Actiniaria; family Actinernidae; genus Actinernus; species Actinernus sp. WN-2022. Next base: position 90,204,680 of record JAOWCC010001634.1, read on the forward strand.
TGTAAACATGTCCAAGCATACTCGGAAGAGGACACAATATTGAAATGTAGTATCTGCGGGTAGTGTTGATGCCGAATTCTACGGTGGCCGTGAGTGGCCAGAAATCAAATTACAAGAACTTCGCTGTGGTGGTGTACCAGTATCGGACTTACTTAACATCTATTACGCTCGTGTTCGCTCCGTTTAGTATTTTTGTCCAGTATGGCATAACACCCTTCGCGAATTAGTATTAGGTTGAACTAGTACAGAAACTCATCCAACAGTCCTTCATCCAGGAAGCCATTATTGTGATGCTCTCTCTTTATGTCACTGCCCCTGGCTTCACACAAGGTGATCCGTTCTCTGCCAGAAGACTTTCAAGAAAATCAGCCAGCCTTATGGTACTTTATGCCTTCGACGAGGAATAGTCCGCATGGCCGCTTACTGCGCAATAATAGCTCTCTTAAACTACCCAAATGCAATACTTATTAGTTATACCATGGCACCGAGGGAAATTAGTGATTAAATTTCCCCGCGAGCCGAGGGAGGATTTGTGCGGCGTCGGGACTTTTACAAATCCTCCCGAGGCTCGCGGGGAAATTTAATCGCTAATTTCTCGAGGCGCTATGGTATAATTTTGTAATCCAATGATCGCCGAGGAAATGGACTGTTTTGCGAGTGCTTCTGTTTAATTCTGTTTGCTGAGTCATGGCACAGGAAGCATTACTGCAGTCTCCCTTGAGACGCATTTTCTCAAAACAATACGTTCTAAAAACAGTGCACATGTTTTATTCATACAATCAGTAGTTGAAATTCGTTTCAAGAAAGTGAATTGTCTCGTTCACTCTGACGCAATTTATGTGCTTCAGGTTGCGCTTGCGCAAACTGCAAAAACGTCCCACATGGATAAAACCGTGGGTTTATGACTAGTACTTAAGAGATTGAGCTGTGATTCTATACAGTGTGCAGGGGTCATTGCACTCCGACCTACCCAGTGCTACAGGGGGAATAAAGTACCGCTGTCCAGCCTGCACTTGGAAGACAAGTCGTTGTCTTTTAATTTTCCTTCATGATTGTTGCATGAGGGAAAATAAAAAAACAATGCTAAATTTCCCTCGTGTAAAATTATACATAGAAACATGAGGGAAAATTAGAAGCATTCATCCCTAACGAGGGAATTTCGAGGTTAAACTTCCCTCGGAAAACAAAGGAATCCGAAGCGATCATGGTATTATGAACGGTAAATTGTCTTGTCCGCCATTACTGGAGGCCGTTCCTTTATTCAGCGGAAGTGATGTCATACACTGTACGCGCAACACGACAACTTAAAGCGTGGCTACTTTTTATGCACACTGTTATGAAGTACGAATATTAGAAATGGGAATCACAGTAGCAGACAACTATATGTAGCTAAAACATAAACAGTTCAAAGACAAGTGTTTGTTTGGATTGTGTCACATTGTTGATACTCTTTATACTGATAGCCGCTCCACAGTTATCGAAGCGTTATCAGTAAGTAAATCAAAACATATTTAATAATTATTACGCACTCAAGATTGTATTCAAATCATGAAGCCATTTAGTTCCCGAAATATCAACAATGCGAGCCAAGCTTTCCATAAAATAGAATAAAGATTTTGTAGAGTTGAGCTCTTGTTTAAACTAAAAGAACTTAGTAATGATTGATTTTAGATTTTGTAGTCACTATAAAGAGTGTAGCTTGGTCATATATACCTGATCCAAACATACACTTAGCTATGACGCAGATTACAATTTAAAGCGCAAATGCTCCCACGCTCAGCAAGAGGTAAGACAGCAATCTCGTATTAATATAAATATATTTTCTCTGAGACCCCGTCCACACGTATCCGCTTTCGTATCGTTTTTGTATTGTTCTCCGTCCTCAAGGGAATAGAAAACAATGGTCTAATTACCTGAAACAATATGAAAACGCTACGAAAAAACGGATACGTGTTTCATGATTTCCTCCTATATCGCATAATTTCAAGATTTCTTACCAAAATTGTCGGAGCTCAAGTGAGTTAAAAACACTTATAAATTTAAAATATAGCTAACCAACCAAACATAGAACATCATACTAAATTCCAATGTGATATTCTCACGAGATTGTAGCCTTGCCTAACTATAAATGCCAGACGATTTAGCCTGTAAATTAGAAGAATTTGGAATAGAGTATAGACGAATAAAGTTATCCTTACAGTAGTCTTGGTACCTCCTCGCTCACTCATAACAACTCTATTCGCAAAGAGAAATATTACTTTCTTCTTGTGTACGAGAAGTTCCACGTGAGAAATAGTACATGGTGTGGATCGAGCTGCGCTTCAGTGGTTTTCCCTGCATGATATTAATTGTTTGCTTACTGTGGTGCCATTTTTCTGTACTCCTAAGAGAGTGTTTCTTCTTGAAATTAAGCTGGTATCGACGATATAGCTAACTAGTTTCCGGACTAGTTTCTGTAGAAGTATCGAGTATCGGTGAACTGTATAGCTTTCTCTGTTCTGGAGTTTACCTCGGTGTAAGAGCCATTCCCTAGAGACCATACCCTCGCGCGCTCGGTGAGTAGTTACAATTATAGTGTATTGAATATATACTATAATACTATCATTTATGCAGCTACTCATCATTATTTGATATAAATACGTGAAAAAAACGATTGCCACCAAGCGAATTCACTCGTGGTCTAGCTGTTAGGGTTAGGATAGGGTTGTGTCAGTCGTTCTATAAATCTTCCTGGGTTCGGTGCCTACGCTGAGCTTAGTGGAAAAGCTAGAGGCTGCCCAATACCTTGTAAAATTTATAAGTGCCGTTTCGGGTGCTCGGGAAATATTCTAAGTCCCAAATTATTCAAGGTTAACAAAGGGAGTTTTGTGACGCAGTCTGTGAGGTTGTTACACCGAGGTAGGGCCCTGTTCTGCAGCTCGTCTGAACTTTGTAATCGGCCGAGAATCGAAAACCTTATCGGGCTGTTTCTCGGCTCTTTTTTTCGGCCAAAAACAGAAATTTGTTGATTCCAGCCTTTTAGCATTTTGTCCAATTTTTCTAAATTTGTTACGAGTCGTAGAAAACAGCTGTTTCTAAAATACTATGTCGGGGAATTTTGAAATAATTTTTCGTTCAGATTTTACGACCTGGTTTGTATCAAAATGGGATGAAAAACTACTTTTTCAACTTTGAAATGGGATAAAATCTGTAATACGCCATATATCAAAAATTCCAGACAGAATATTTGAGACAATTTAGTTGGGATTCGAAAGGGCTAATTAAGAAAAAAATTGATTCAAAGCCTGAAGTGGCGGACGGAGTCATTTCGCATAGAAATATATACAACATCTACACTTTTAACTTTTGTTCAAAACGGATTAAATATATACTTTCTTCAATTCAAGACCTTTAAAACGGTATATACATTGTAGTACATCTATTTAATTCCGACGTTGAAAGAGCGTATTTCCGAAATGACACGTCGAACCTTTATCGAGACCTTAAGTGATCTATAGGCAGAAGTGGCATTTTCCGATCTCGTAAACTTATGAACTGGTGCGCGCTGATCGCTTAAATATAACGTTTGTATGAGATTGCAACGAATCCCAGCCTTCAAGGAGCTAAACTACTAGAGAATCGTAAGTAAAAATGCCTTGACTTGCTTCTACGATGTATTCAGTTGCTGCATGCGTGGTCATCGGACTCAGGTAAGTCGATTTCAGCGAGTTTTCGATCCCCATGAATCCTCTTTATGTGTACTGGAAATTATCTGTGATGTCTGATGAATCCACCGCACGATAAAGAAACAAGAGTCAGATTCATGAAAATATAAATCCTCGGGTATAAAGCCTGAAAATCCAAACTAAAAACGGCGGAAGATGAAAGAGACTCCCTAAGGCTTGCCTGACATTAGCTCCATCATACCTGAAGAAGGCTAGTTTGGCTAGCCGAAATATTGTAAAAAGTTTATTAATATATACGTTGTTCGATCAGCTTTACTGTAGTCCTCGGACTTCTTCTATTTTCATTTATTTGGTTGATCAGATCTCGCTGCAGATGCAATGTACCACTTTACAGGATTGTCGGTTATTGCCGTTTTTTAGTTATTCTTTATTAGAGCCGTCTCCTCTTGATCAGCTGTAGCTGACACGCTGCTGGGATGTTTAGAGTTTCGAGGAAGACCACTTGATGCCTCATTTGTGCAATTATGTATCAGTCAATTCCAAAAAAAATCGACAAAGACAAGGCAAAGACTATTGACAAATGTTAGCTTATGTTGTTGGTCTATAAAGTCTTTAACAGCGTTCGATCAACTCAGCGGCTGGGTCGGCCTGTTATTAACTGCCGGCACCAATCGGCCCGTCTTTTTTTCCAACTATTAATAATATCACGCAGTCGGTCAAAGTTCACGAAACAAAGCAAAAAAAACATAGTTTATAGGTTTAAACATAAACAATTTACCTCTGAAAGTGTCCTTCAAATTTGGCAGGTTCACTCTTTCAAGCCAGGCCTCTACAAATGCGCAATCATTATCCTAGAAGTCCTCGAATACACGTACGTTCGCGATTTCGACGCGAGTGATGCGAATTTATAGACAGTTAAACACCGATCAAATGCCCTAACCCCTACCCCCACTGTTTGTCAAATGCCCGCCCCTGAGGGCCTAGATACTCGTCAAATTCCCCACCCTCGGGAGCAAGTCTCTGATCAAATGCCCGGGGTGGCCCGGAGGGGGGGGATGGACGGGTTTGGAATTGCCTGATACATTAGTTAAGAGATATAACACAAAACCATTTAAAAAAACTCGAAGAAAGAATATGCCAAATATGCAAAAATGCATAGAGGATGAGATACATTTCTTGATAAAATGTCCTCTATACCGTAAAAAAAGGATAATTCTTTTCTCCAGTATAGAAAAGCAAACTAAAAATAAGATGAATCGAATGACTGACAATGATATATTTTTATTTCTTATTAACCCTCCAATCAAACAACCAGCTATACAGAAAGAAATAGCAAAATACATATTTGAATGTATGTTATATAGAAATAGCGTCAAAATCCAGGCCGAGATAAGATAGAATCACACCATGTGTGCGAATACAAAAAACTACCCTTTCAACTCAGATGTAATTATTGTAATTATTATTCAATTAATTTAAGGTTATTTGGATGTTAGTCTATGGCTCTCTGTGTAAGACTCCAAATAGAAAAAATGTATATGTCTATAAACTAGTAAATGCTCTCAATTTCATTTTATTAAGTATCAATATAGGCCGGCAAGCCTAATCCAGATACTGACATACATGTATGGTCCGAGGAGGGGGGAGGGGGGGGGGGGGGGGGGGTACTCTAATAAAGTTTGGGTATAAGGGTACCGCTGAGACTCTCAAACCCTGACACTGTTACGTTTTAAGACAAGAAATTTGGAAAATTCCATACCCTGTATAAGATTACAACCTAAATAGTTTTCCCTATCTAAGACTTAATGTTAATTTGTGTTGTCATAAGTCATCGTACCGTGTTTTGCCCCTCGTTTAGTGTTCGTTTTGCGATCATGCCATGTTTTAGCTTTCGGATAGTGGTCGTTAGCGTTCGTGTATCATTCGTGCGTTCTTCGTATCTCGTTTAGTCAGGCGTTCCTCGTTCGTTTTATAAATTAGTTTGGCGCGCAATTCGTTTTGTTAGTGGCCGCCATGTTCAACCTGAATCAGTTGGTATTAAATTAGTGTTGCTCAGTTTGTAATTTGTATCAGTCCTTTATTCGATTTATCGTTGAACTTATTGCATTTAGTTTGGGGGCTGTTATAACTGTTCTGCAGGTCAATTGTACAAGTTATCGACGTGATGAAGGCGGTTGTTGTGAAATTGTTTCACCAAAAATGAGATGTGGTCATTATATGAAGTCAAATATTGTATCCTGTTTGATAAGAACAGACATATTCGAGTCGATTAATTACAAATTTAATCGAATAACCTAAGCCAAGACGTCATTGAACTGGTGTTACAAGTCATATTGTGTGTAATGATAGAATCTGTCAAGTTCCGGTAAAAATGATCAAATCAGTACCCTATTCAAGATTTCTAAATTATGTATAATAGTGTATTCTTATTTTGATAACTCTGTTCAAGACGCCACAGAGTGAAATCATATACCCTGTTCAAGACAATAACCCTGAAAACTGTATACCCAATCCATTAGGTTTGAATCCTTTGTCATTGATAAGATATGGAGATGTCACCCCGGTCGAGGTAAAAGACGACGTGGAGCGGCGTAGGGCATTTATTTGGTCGACTTGGCGTAAGAAAGGAAGGGGTGTGCTAACATGGGGTCATCCAGATGACTGAAAATATGATGTGCACTACTTCGGGACCTGTTAACTGATTAATTTATTGCTATCTAAAATGAATAAATGCCCCGATAAAGTGTCTGTTGTAGAAAAGAACAATGTTAAAATTCTAGTTTTCTTTTCTTAGGCCTAAGACCGAATAAATGTTGTTTTTATGGCAACTCCGCCCGAAAATCTCGGGAGGGAGAGGCGGGTCGCGATGCTCAATGTTGTCGCTCAGGGTGGTCCTTGCGAAATAAGGCACTGCAAGAGAAGCCCGTTGAATTAGACCAGCCATCCAATAGGCACCATGCATCCGCTAACAAAACAAATGCCGCGGGGGATAAGGAATGTGCTTATTATCAAGTCTCCGCAGGATTCTAACAGTTGTTAATGATACGATGATCGTATCACCACTATGAAATGGTAGTCGTAATTACTCAGCTCTATACTCCGAAGGCTAACGAATCATTGGCTTATAACTCGTTCTATTTTGACCATTTTGAGTACGTTTTATCTAAAGACCCGTCTAATGTGGCTCGTTTTGCAGCTGGGCCTGCGGAATTAAGGACCCCTCTTAGTTTAACAGGTTTAATATAGTGTAATGCAGTTTTAGAGGATTTCCAACCCGCATGATCCATGATTTCATTCAAACTAGCCTCTGATAACGCTGGAGAGACCGCCGTACCACTCCTAACACCGTGCAAAGTCAACCTTTTGTCTTTAAAATAATTTCTAAATATGTATTTCCCATGGGTGACACAATTTCGCTGGTATGTTGGGTATTGTCACCTCTAGGACATATAAACCACTCCTTAACTGGTCTCATCACTTGACGCCAACCAGTTTTCTCAGTTTTTTGTCGTGGGCTGTTATGGGTGAAGAATTTGCCGCCACTCGAAAGGATTTGAATCAGTTCAAGCTTTTTCTGCTGGAAGCGTTTAAAGCAGCACAAATTGATCTTTCTGCTCAGTTCAGTAAGACCAGCGATACTGCAGATTCTGCTTTCACCTTGTCCAAACAGCTTAAAATTTGTTCGGACATCTCTTTTAAGAGCGTTCGGAACGAGAAAAGTTTCAAATTCAATATCGAGGTTGTCGATAAACTCAAAGCCGCTTTGATTGCTACTCACATTGATGATAAGGACAGTTTAATTCAAGAGGCTGTGGAGCTGATAGACGAACGGAACCGTAAAATAAGGATCGCTGATACATCTGAAGCAGGATGGCTAACCGTTAAACATTACGAAAGTAACGTTGTAGCCCTTAGTGCCAAGGACGACAAGAAAATTCGGGCGGCTGAAAAAGAAGCTTTACGGGAACGCAGTCGTTTTAAAACCAAGCGAAATGTGGAACGGTTAATTTCAAGGCAGAGGTTCGCAGTATTCTCCGTACTGGCAACGAGGGCAGTCTCGACAGTTCAACCAACCATTTGCTTCGCAGTTCAGGAGTCGACAGCAGTTTAGAGGGTCATGCCGTTTCTGTGGAAGCCCGGGTCACTGGTGGCGCGAATGCCCGGTTCGCCTTGCAAGATCCATGCCTGTTGGAAATATCAGTATAGCGTCACCGCTAGTTCATCCTTCAAACCCGCTGATCACATTCTGGATTCTACATGTCCTCCTAGCTGTTGAAGACCGGCTTCGTGGAATCTCCGATGAGACTACCAAGCTTACTAGTTTTTCTCCTTTGGAGCAAGGGAAGTACTTACATGAAAAATGGGTATGTATGTGAGGCCAAGAGACTCAAACCCTGACCAAGTTTTACCCAATCTGAGCTCCAAAACCCTGATTGCCTCCTTTTTAGGAAAAAAACAACCCTTATTGCCCCTTCTTTAAATTGTTTTCAAAACACGGTCGGATATATATCCCGGCCGGTATACCGCGTACCGGGATTGCATGCAAAATACGGAACATTTCAAGTCGGGACGTACCGTGGTATTGGGTAAACAAATCAGCAGATGGAGTACATAGATTAGTACTGAAGTACGAATTAGCGGCGTCACAATGTAAGGGAACCTCAGTGCTTGCATGTGGACAGGCGATCAAAATGCGGCAACAGAATGGATTTTTTTCGACATAGTAGCTAAAAAAAACTGAACCCTAACTGCCTAAAAAATACTGAACCCCGACCCTGACTGCACCCACATTATACTCCAATCCTGACCCTGATCTGCCCAAATCAGGTCAAAACCCTGACCCTACCTGCCCAAACTGAGCTCAAAACCCTGACCCACCCGGGCGGCACATACATAATACGTCACAAACAGGAGTGACGCAGTCCCTGTTGTTAAAGGTCGTTTACACGCTCACATTCATTTTTGGATTGACATAGGTGCGCCACAGTGGGTTTTGAATGTCATTAAATATGGGTATTCTATTCCCTTTGATAGTTTTCCTGTCAGCATTCATTTTAAGAACCGCCTCTCTGTTAGCTCAGTGGTTAAGCTCCGGTCTATCGAGCGGGAGGTCGCGGATTCAAACCCCGGCCGGACCAACACTCAGGGTCCTAAAATTACTGAGTAGGAGCAACTGCAGAATACCCCGTCGAAAAACGAAGGGGTTTTCATTAGAAATGTTGCTACGCGTCATAAACGAGGGAGCGTGAGCATAAGTGTAGTTTCAAATAATATATACAACTAACCTAACCCAAACCCTAACCCTAACCCACTAATTTCTCACCACCCACCCCTGTGAGATAGTAGTGGCTACGCGTCCGCGTGCTACGCGTCAATAAGACGAGAGGGAATGAGTGCGATGCTATAGTAGTGGCTACGCGTCTACGCGTGCTACGCGTAGTCGTTATGCCGTGTTATAGAGTGGCTACGCGTCTACGCGTAGCCGTAGCCACCGGCACGCAAAGGACAGACTGAGTTGCGGGGTATTCTGTAGTTAAGCCAAATCGTAGGTGCACTCCTAGTATAGTCTCGTACTGATTTAGGAGTAACTCATTAAAGAATTAAAGAACAATAAGTCGGCTAGAACAAATTCCGCTTTTGTTTCACAAGCCATTTCGGACCTTTATGAACTCGGTTTAATTACAGAGGTTTTCACCCCTCCGACTGTTGTCAATCCACTTTCTGTTTCGTTTAATTCGGAAGGTAAAGGTAGACTTATTCTTGACTTAAAGGGAACCTCGGCTGAAAAACAAAGTTTGCTCTCAAGTGTTTGTTATACATGCTTAAGTCTGTTTCTGTGTTTGTCTCCAGTAAATTGTACACTAGTTGTCATTTATGCACTGAATTTCCTCTCGATAAAACTCATTTGAATTTCCTGCGCGCTGCCATCTTGAATTTATGACGTCATAGTGTTGCCTTATTGTCAGAAAACAATAGCTCTTTTGTTATGCGAGAATAGGGCAACACTGTGACGTCATGATATCCAAGATGGCGGCGCGCAGGAAATTCAAATGAGTTTTATCGAAATCGAAAATCGGTGCATAAATGACATCTAGTGTACAATTTACTGGAGACAAACACAGAAACAGACTTAGGCATCCAGAACAAACACTTGAGAGCAAACATTGTTTTTCAGCCGAGGTTCCCTTTAAGACATGTTAATAAATGTATTCCTTAGGCTAGGTTTAGAATGGAAGATTGGAAGGTATTTATGCAGTATGTAGTTCCGGGCGGTTTTTTGTTCAAGTTCGACATGAAGTCTGTTATCATCATGTCGATATTACTCTTTCGCACCAGCAGTTTTTGGGTTTTTCGTGGCCTCTTAATTCGGTGTCTCCTAGATTTTTCTGTTTCAATGTACTTCCTTTTGGGTTATCATCGGCTCCTTATTTGTTTACTAAATAATTTTGTCCACTTGTTAGACATTGGAGAGCTCAATGTTTTCACTTTGTTTTGTATTTGCACGACGGAGTAGATTGTGAGAAAGATTTACCTACCGCCTGTTTGGCTGCTGAAACTATTTGATTTGGCTAGAGCCGGCATCGTGGCTAACAGTACCAAATCTGTTTGGAGTCCTACTTCGAGATTGGAATGGTTAGGTTTAGTTTGGGACCTTCGTGAGGGCTTTATCGCTATCCCGGCCGCAGGCCAGGCTTGACAAACTCATTGAGTCATTGATAGGTTGCATTGCGTTTCTCCGCGTTTCCTTGCTTCAGTTGTTGGCAGGATCGTTTCATTAACACCTGGTGTTGGCAATGTTACCTTATGTCTAGATTTTTGCAGTCTGTTGTCCGTTTCAGGGATTGCTGGGATACCCCGTTTGATTTGTCTTCCTATCAGTTTTTTCCGTAGCGTTTGGATGCAATTGAATTTTGGTTGAGTAATTGTTCCAAGCTCAATGGGAGAGCCCTTATCCAGTATTAACCACCTGTTGTTATTATGCATTCGGACGCCAGTGGGTTGGCATGCGGCGGTCATGCATTGTGCGTGGACTCCCTGGAATTTGATTTTTTTTTTCCATGAGCAGGGTAAAAGATTATGATGACTGGTCTGTGTCCATTGAATTTTTTGCACATGTTAATTTAACTTTTTGGACCCCTTTTCAGTTGATCGTTTTGCGTCTTCCGTTACCACAAAATGTCCTAGATTTTATTCTCGCTCTGGTTTACATCTTGAGTCTTCTAGAGCTTGCGGCGTGTTACAAGTGCCTAAGTGGCCTTCCGCTGTTTTTTGGCCTATTCTATTTCCAGGTCGGAATTTTCGCTCGTCGGTTAAGGAAATCGTGGAATTTTGTAATCCTATAGGTATTTTCAGTCCAGCCTCGCCTACGCACAATACGATTTTTTCTACATTTAGGTTCACATCTCGGGTATTAGCTGTATGCTTGGATGCTTCCTAGATGGGTCATCACAGTCGTTTTTCGATTTGGGTTAAGGGGTTATCCCCGTATACTTAGTTATCGTTCCGCTTTAAGTGCGGTTTTCCTTTTTTGGCTATCGGGCGGTTGTATATCACGGTTTTCCGCCAAAAATGCGGGTGGTACCGTTTTCGCCTTGGGCGTTGTAGGCTATGGTATAGTTCCGCCTAAGGTGCGGTGTATGCATGGTTTTTTACCCATTCGCTTTTGGCGCTGTGTGTTACGGTTATCCGCCAAAGGTGCGGTAATTGGGGTTTTTGTCACCCATTCGCCTTGGGCGCTGTGTATTACGGTTATCCGCCAAAGTGCGGTTCTAGGTTTTTTTTTACCGTTTAGCTTTGGGCGATATATCTTGCAGGATTCCGCCTAAGGTGCGTTTTTTTTAGTTATTGTGACGCTTAATAGTTGTCTTTGTGTTTATTAATTTAATTTTGTCTTATTTCTCTTTTGCAAATCGTTTCAGAAATATCTCTGGGATTGAAGTCTTTAGCCAGGCAGGTTTCGCCTGTACTTGCCGCTTGTAGAGCTCCTGCCACCCTCAAGGGATATCTTTCTCATTTCAAGAAGTGGAAGGAGTGGGCATTACTCTCCTGAGATCCGCTATTTTCCAGTGGATGATACTTATGTAGCTTTGTATTTACTTAACGCAGTCAGGTTATTCGTTTTCTTCAGTTTCATCTGCGTTTTATGCCATTAGTTTTTTCCATAACGCGTGCGCTGTGGTTAATCCCTGTGATTCAAAGTTTTTGAAACTCGTCCTTGAAGGATGTAAAAGACGTCTTTCTAGTTCTGTTTCGCATCGGAAGAGAATGCCAATTTTACCTGAGCATCTACAACAACTAGTTTTTACATTTGCCATGGCTCGTGCTAGTTTGTCCAATATCAGAGATGTATGTTTTTGTTTAGTTTCCTTTGCAGCATTTTTGCGTTATGACGAAGTTTCTAATATTAAGTGGTGTGATATAGATGTTAAGGATAAATATTTTTCGTTACTTATTCCTAAGAGTAAAACCGACCAACTTGGTGCGGGTTGCGTTAGATTAGTTGCTAAGACGGGAAGATCTACTTGCCCACACGGCATGCTTCTAAGATATTCTAGTTTAGATAAAGAGGATACCAGTTCTAATGGGAATGTATTCAGATCTATAGACGTTGATAAAGAGCCGGACGCCAATATCTCCGACCCGGTACTAAGTTTATTTATTCTAGGGCTAGGGAAGTTATCCTTGACAAGCTTAAAGCTATTGGTCTTGACGTTGCTTGTTTTGGCCTTCATTCGCTTAGAATTGGTGGAACTTCCGCTGCAGTAAATAGCGATGTACCTGATAGGGTTGTTAAGAAGCATGGTAAATGGAAGAGCGATACAGCCAAGAACTTGTATTGCCGTGAGGACATCAACCATCAGTTGATGGTTAGCCTAAACATAGGAATATAGGTCATTTGTTTTGTTTACTCATCCCCGCAGCTTTGTTTTCTTGAGATTACTGGTCGGCTCCCTCCAGTCGTGTTTGTGTCATATGGGAAATGTTTTCTATTCGGCTGAACGTAGTGAAAGAGAATAGAAATGTACTGATTTCCCATGGGTGACACAATTTCGCTGGTATGTTGGGTATTGTCACCTCTAGGACATTTAAACCACTCCTTAACTGGTCTCACCACTTGACGCCAACCAGTTTTCTCAGTTTTTTGCTCGGGGTTCTTTTTTCCTATTTGTAACTGTTGTTCTTTAAAAGTATACGAATATGATATTTTTACCTTTTAACTCAGAGGTAGAGGTGAATTTGCATTGGTTTGGAGAATACGTTTCCGGGTTTTTCCTCAACTGGGAGGTTTTTATCCCGGTTTTTCGTATCCGGCAATTTACCATCTAAACTCTAGCTTGGCATTGTATCATAATTGTACTGGGCTATTGTTGTAAATATCTAATTAAATTAAACTTTGTGAACTCTGTATAGAAATAATCAAGCGTAGATCCTTGAGCGTTTGCTCAGCTTGGCGTGAAGCCCCCCGTCTATGTATTATTAATAGCAGCTATTATAATTGACTATATAGTCTCATTTAAGATTACTGGTCGGCTCCCTCCAGTCGTGTTTGTGTTTTATATGGGAAATGTTTTCTATACATGCATCAGGAGTTCCGGACTTCCGGTTGGATCACACTGCATTCTGGGTAGGTGGGCTCAGAAAAGTGGGCATCAACTTCCAGAGCGGCCATATTGGATTTGAGCGCAGTCAACTTGGAAACTTTATTAATCCCGTTCTAAAGCTTAAACATCGACTTAGAACTCCCAACTGAAGAATCTGTAAAGGTAAGATATTCCGTGTATAAGGTAGTAAGTTTTTGAACTTGCAAAGGAGCAAAAATTGACTGCACTCAAATCCAATATGGCCGATCTAGAAGTTGATGCTCACTTTTCTGAGCCCACCTACCCTGAATGCAGTGTGATCCAACCGGAAGTCCGGGACTCCTGATGCATGTATTCGGCTGAGCGTAGTGAAAGAGAATAGAAGTGTTACGTAATAGTCTAATCTAGCTTGAGCTGCTGCCGAGTCTTGGGCACTGTCAGCAATTTTATTTCATTTTGACAGGCATCTAAAAAGGAAGCCGTTGGATACGTTAATAGAAAGTAACCTACAAATGTTTATGTACATTTCGATCCCTAATGCGGGACATGCGCACTTGTTTACTGCTCTCTTCAGGCTTGCTCGCTGCGGCAGCAATAAGATGAACAAGATGAGCAAGATGTTAACTTTTTGGACAAAAAATGTATTTTCTGCAGTCATTCTGCTCCCCGTAGCTCGTAATATGATTTAGCAATAGTATAAGTTACACCTTGAAACAATCGTCCGATGATAGGGAATGATTTGCGCCTGCTAAAATTGTAACCAAAACCTTGTGTAAAATATCGTAAATTTCGTCTTCAATTTCACTTGTCGATTTCATGTGAATAGATCAAAAACGAGAGCTAGTGCCTAGTGTTTTACCAGGGGATCCAAACACCGAGAAAGATGAAGCGGCCTCGTGCTTTTATTATTTCGAGGTGTTTGGATTCCCTGGTGAAACACGAAGCTCGAGTTTTTGATCTGACTTCTCAAGCTAAAACAATACCTGCATTCATACATCGTTAGATAGTATTGTTGCCTGGAATTTTATTGCATGCAATTATAGACTACAAGGGTTATGATTGTTATTTTGTCACTGTCATATCGACAAACGGCCTGATAGCGTAGTGGGCAAGACAGCGGACAAGTAGTCAAGAGCAGCCATGAGGATGATGGTTCGAGTCACACTCTGGACACCGATTTTTATTTCCGTCTTCTCCTTCACTTCTCCATGTACATGTAAAGTCATACTTATGCTGTAATCCTTGTAGCTTAATTAGGTCCAACACATGCATGAATCTTGATACCCAATGAGAACACAGATTGGTGTGTTCATCTAGTGATCACTAGATCAACACACCAATCTGTGTTCTCATTGGGTGACCAAATGCAGCCCTCTGAGTGACTAAAATGCGCTCATGAATTATTAATGAGTTTGAGAAGAAATCATCACTACTTGTTAGTAGCACAATGTGGCGCTCGCGATGCATTTAACAAATCGCACACATTTTGCCATTGTCTGTACTTATTTTGCATATAGCGGAGAGCCAATCAGAACGCGAGAAAATTGGATGTTGTTGTAAAAATTGTAATCGCACCACAAGTACAAAAACATGGTACAATTTCGAAAGTCATTTACATGTTATGTCGTCCGGGCCATTTTTGCCTGACGCTTCCCATATATCTTATGTCTTATTTATAGTTATATTTACATTAATATTTACATATACCAGGCGCCCATTACCAGGAGCGTCCATCTTCCCCACTGTGTCTGTACCCCAGCACAGAGATAGATGAGGCTATTTTTAGCATTGCGTTTCGCGCGAAAAAGAACAAAGGTAGGCTATTCTTAGCCAATCAGATAGCTAGCGTCACTTCTCATTATCATTCTTCTCACTTTCAACGCGGGAATTCGAATTGCTGGTTTTCACTCAATCCCCAGAGATTCAAATGTTGGTGCCCCAACAAAAGAAGCTAACGAGGAATCTATTGTTTAAGGGCACCAACCTGGCGGCAACCTCTTTTCGCGGGAATTTCGAATCTAAAAATAGCCTCATCTACTCCTGTGCTGGGGACCCATCCCATAACAGAGGAACGCTCCTGGTAATGGCCTCCTGCATATACATGTACTTATAATATTTTTCTGATTGATACAGACACCTGAAAGAGCAGCAAGAAGTTGTTGACAGTATGCAGTTTAATAGTTTTATAACAATTGGTTCCAGAGTTATCAGCATTGTTAAACCTTTGAGAAAAAATGAAAACGAGGCTGGTAAGGCCATGGTTGACTTATTTCATACAAAGCTCTCTTAATTCAACCCTAATTACTCTGAAGCAATGAAAGCTATGACCCTCAAATTTCACAGGATTACTTATTTTCGCATGCTGGTTAATCTGACGAGGTTGATTTCCTCATGTGATCATTGTTGTCTAATGAAATAAAAACAGT
The DNA here is from genome assembly GCA_030867875.1 of Actinernus sp. WN-2022. Lineage (NCBI taxonomy): Eukaryota > Metazoa > Cnidaria > Anthozoa > Actiniaria > Actinernidae > Actinernus > Actinernus sp. WN-2022. Next base: position 90,220,352 of record JAOWCC010001634.1, read on the forward strand.
ATCATTGCATAAGGTCTATAAACTATCTGGTCGGACAGTAGAAAATAATGAGCAAACATTGATTGTATTTAAGCAAACATTGGTTGTATTCTTAGAATTTAATATCAAATTTTCATCCGCTATCTTAATTAGTTGACTGCACGTACACATATATTGTAAACGAGCTTATGCTCATTAGTGACTACGTGGTTAAATAAACTACTACTACAAAAAACTACTACTACTGGAAAGAAACAAATTGAAATTGAAAAAATGCTATTATTTCATGAAAATGCGTACGATTTTTCTCTACCATGGGCTATCACAAATTGTCCTATAGTAGGGTAGCCAATCAGAATGCAGGGTTTGTAATAGTCCACAAGTTTATACTAATCTGTGATAGATAGGGTCAGTTAGTGATCAGTAGCGAAAAAGCCAGTTTTCAAAAGGAAAACCTAATGGCTGCCAAGTCGCCAAAATGTCAAAAAATCTTCTTGTTTCAGTTTAAGATTGAACTCTAGTCGGTTTCTACTTAACAATTAGACCCGCAGCCCGAATGGGCTACGAGTCAATAGCCCATGAGGCGCAGCCGAATGGGCTATTTAACTCGTAGCCCATGAGGGCGAGAGGTCTAATTGTTTTAGTATAAACTAACTAGTCGGACAGTAGAAAATAATAGAAAGAAACAAATTTAAGTTTTTTTTATATTATTATTTCGTGAAAATGCGTGCGGTTTTTCTCTACCATGGGCTCCTATAGTAGGGTAGCCAATCAGAATGCAGGATTTGTAATAGTCCACTAGTTGGTTTATAATAATGACAACAAGAGCCCATCTGGGCTTTCACTCGGGCCACATGAGATTGAAGATGAAATACACTTTCATTTGAAATCCTCTTAGTAATAACCAAAGGGAAGAATTATTAGCAGTCTTTAGGAGTGGCCGGTAGCGCGGTGACTTTCATTCTCTGCTCCCCTAGTATATATACATGTATGTTATTTAATATTTTTGTTTTCTCGTATGTAAATTAAAGTAGTTGATCTTTTACTGTAAACTCTACTTATTCATGCAACACACGTTTACAATTTAGTCTGCAGGTCCGGTAAAACTGCAGGTTCCAGTCGTAAACAGTCCGAATTTGACCAAAGTGAAAGATCGAGCTGCTCGCCTCCGTAGATATATATTTCTTCGTTTGCACTTTTGACATGATATAATTCTTCAAATGGCACCATTGTTTTATTTCTTATGTTTAATAATACAGTTCTCAGCTGTAAAAAAAATAGAACATTCTATGGAAGATTTCTTGTCCTAAAGTTTGGAAACGTAACACATGCATTTGACGCTAGAAAGTTCAGTACTCGCGGAAGTACGCAAGGTTAATTTACTAGTGGCAGTTTACTAGTTTGCACTATCGGCTGTTATGGAATGGAAACATACTTTCACAGCTTAATATGTATGTCGATTGGTCAAAAGGATATCTTGTTTAAATGCTACGGTCCTTTCGGCATCAGGAAATTTTTAAACGGGAGTTTTCGTACAGTATTTCAAGCTATGCTGTAGCGCGAGTTCAGTTAAGCCACAAATGTCCGTGAAACTAATACCGTGTTCATTATTATCGGTTTTCTCTATGGGTTCTCATGTATTCAATAATTACTTCTGGAGCTTCATATGTATGTTGATTGGTCACAATGATTTCCTCTTTCAGTTTTTCCCTTTAGTTTGGACATTAGGGATATATCCTTGGAGATTTCGTACAGTTTAGCGACCGTGTGTCGAAAGTAGAAACGTTCGCTTGTCACGAAAGTGCGTAAACAAACTGTCACAAGCGGTTTCATAGCAGCTCGATGTACGACTCTCATATAGTCGATGATAACTTATATAGCTTCATTCTTGGAGATTTCGTACAGTTTAGCGACCGTGTGTCGATAGTAGAAAAGTTCGCTTGAAATTTAATACATGGCAACAAAGAAAAAATAACCGCATGGGTCAAAAGGTGAAATTTTGTTGCATGAAACAAAAAAATAAATAACCGCTTGCATTTTAAGACTCGGTGCTGCCACAGGCAGCCCGAGTAATTAGACTTCTACACCGATCAAGAAAAAAGTATTGTGACCTCCGGCCTGTGTTAAAATGTACACCCGGGACTCCTGTGTACCTTTACCACAGGAAGCCCCCCATTGTTCCATATCCCTCCGCCATTTTGTTTGGTTCTGCCAGTCGAGTGTTGTGTGGTGTTCCGTCTCTATTTCGGTAAGTATTTTGTCCTTGTTTTATAGCTTACTTCGTAAAACGGTCTCTAGAAATGCCAAGCACTTCAGAATGTGTCTGTTTTTTTGAAAAATGCATGGCCGAGTATGCCAATCACGTCGATTCACGATTGACGCCAAACCATGATCACGGCAGTACTGTCTGTCGTGTCTTCAAAAACCTAAATTTTAAACTCTACACCCTATAAATCTGCAAACCAATGGTAGGAAATCAAAATAGCGAATCGAATATCAGGTCTCAGTTTGATTTTGCAGTGATGTAAACCAGATTTTGAGTTTCGAACTCAAAGCAAACAGAAATATAGGAAACTGAATCTCAGATCTCTCTAACTACTAAGATGAACTAGGATAGACCATAGTTAATAGAGTGGAATGGTTATGAAACCCGGCAAACTTCAAAGGGGCTAACAAAGGCGCTGCGATTTATGTTGGAAGGGGGCAAGACAAAAGATTGTGCAGGGTCATAGTTCATTAGCGTCCCCTGAACGACTGAACTCACACGTTTCTATTGGCTGATTGATTAACACATTGGAATTTCTATTGTGTTTTGTGCAGGGTAGTGGTTGAAAAAAGCTAACAAAGACATGTAACAAAGAAGGTCGCTGGGTTTCATAACCATTCCACTCTATTAACTATGGATAGACTGAACCATTATACATGTACTTCAGTGGAGTCAGCTAAACAAATTTCCCACCATGATGCTTTGGAACGAGTATAAGGGCGCGTTCGATTGACCGTATTCCGGAATAAGAATAGATGGAATAGTCTATGAAAATCGCTGTTTCTGTCATATTTTACACTGTAGTACACTACAAACTCTTGCTGAGACAGGATATTCAGGATACATTAATTGTTCCAGTGGCTAAAACTATCCAGATATGAGCGATTTGTAGTGATCATTCTGCATATTCTTATATGGTCAATCGAATGCACCCTAAATCTCTTAGGAACATTGATGTAAAACTCGTTATTTTGACTCTCTTTGGCCAATTCCCCTGACCAGTCCCAGCTTAAATTCTTTGCTGCAAATGTTATCAGTTATCATTGGAATGACTGCTCCAGATTTTTACAAAAATACATGAACTTTATCATTACGAAAAGTCCTCTTGTACATAGCCTGCATTACATTTTACATCAAAACTAAGCCAGTGGTTAAGTCAGACTGTGGACCTGGATATTAAACGGCAACCCAAAGCTTAATTGTTCCGAACCCCTGTGTAGTTGCAGGATTATTTATAATAAATTTTCATTGACTTTTACTAATAATGTATAGTCATGCATTCTTACATTATCTTCTTGTTGGCCATTCAACTGTCACCAGCCTCGTGTGACTTGTGGCTAATTTACATTTCAAAAAAACTGCAGCTTAATTTACACATTGAGAATCTATTATAATACATGTATAATTTTATCTGTACAACATCAATTTGAAATCGAGATTTGTTTGCTAGAACAAGAGCAGTTTGACCAGAGTTGAGTTCAAATGTGACACAAACTAATTTTTTCCCAGCTGCATGCTAGATTTGTTTGTAATAATTATTGTTTCTGGAACAAGCATTTTGCCGTGATGGATTCTAGGTCTTTGGGAAGTTTCCAACATGGTGCACTAAACAGAGAACGAGCCAGGCTGCACCATTGCACCATTCCTGCTTTAATAGACATGTATGTTTATTTGTCACTTGAAAATAATACAATTATTGTAATTTTCAAATTGACCTGCTTTGGCTGCTTCCAAAGGAATTTAAATGCCAGATCACTTGCAAAAGGGCCAAATTGTCCCTTCTGACCCAATTTCTGCTCAATTCCTGACTAATTAAACCATGAGCAATCTATTATGTGACATTACATGTACTTCAAAATCTAACACGAAATTTAAGTAAACCTATAAACCATCTCCAAATGTAAAACACCGGTAAATGATGAGAGCTCATCTAGGACTAGAATTCCATGGGGGGGGGGGGGTACTTGACCCATGTTTGGGTATAAGTGCTGCTGCTGAAGGTTTGAAACCCTGACCCTGTTTAGGACAGAAAAACTCTAAATACCTACCCCATGTACAATGTAGGACAACACCCCATACTGTAGGACAAATGACAAAATAGTTTATTTGGTACTACATGTACATGTATTACTAAATTTTAGGGATTTTTGGTACCCTTCCCATCAACTGTCAAATGTTCCATCCATTATGTTCTTTATTTGATAATGTTTGGTTGGGTGACAATAATCTTGTAGAGTCTCTGAAATGTTGACTGATGACCTGTTAAAGACTGGTGAGACGAGGATAATCGTGCAATCAATATCCTGTTTAGGACAGACTCCCATGCAATTACATGTATATACCCTGTTCAGGACATAGAGGCCAAAAACTGTACCCTGTCCAGCAGCATGTCTCCGTATATGCCATACTCCATATATGCCCTAAAATAATTTTGAGGACTTCGGCGTTTAACTTGTGAAAACAGGTCTCTCTGGTTTCGAAGGGCTTTCACGCCGTGATTTCGCCGAGATTTTCGGATTCACCGGATCGATCAAAGTTTATACTCGCACGAAATTTGACAACAGAGCCGCCGTGATAATAATTTCCCATTGAAACGAGCTGTAATTCGTTCACTGTTATCTCTTGAACTGGTTCTCTGCTACTGCCAGCAACGAGATTGCCTGCTAGCAGAGCTCGCTCTCTCGCTCGCTCTCTCTCTCTCTCTCTCTCTCTCTCTCTGCAAGTAAAAATAAACCAGAGGAGAGAAACCCCAGAGAAACCTCGCTTTCATAATTATTAGTATTACCCAGAGAGAGTGTTCTTTGTTTATAGCAGCGACGGGTGAGCGGTAAATGTTATAGTACAGCCAAGTACTGCTGTATAACACTTTGTTAGCTTCACATCCAACTTGTAAGGTACTATTAGTTTCATCAAGGTCGTCCATTATCATGTCACCAACACAGCCAACATAAAGAATACGCTTAGTTCGTGAGGTTCCTGCCGTGAACAAGGGGTCAAAGTCCCAGATATAAACAATAACAAAAGCACACTGAGCACTGTGGGTGAGACGGCCCATTTAATAATTTACTCCCATAAATTGTGTTGGTCAGTGTACCTGTTGCGGTTAAATTTTATATTTGGTTAAATTTTATTTCAATTGGTTTACTTTTTTTCAAACTGGTTTATTTTTTTCAAGATAGCCAGTAAGCACTTATGATGATTGAGGTTAGATTTTTAAAATATTAATTTTGGTTAGGGCTTGGATTACATGTACATGTAGTTCACATGACTATTGAAGAATGGTTATAGTCTCTGTTGTTCAGCGACTTTCATGTACATTGTACGTACCACTAAAAACCCTAAATTAGTGACTACATGTAGCTGTAAACACCCTAAATATTGGGTTATGATTTGGATTAGTTCACAGGACCATTAAACTGATTTAAAATAGTGTTAGGAATGAGTTTGCTTGGAGCGGGGTTGGCCCTTGTCAGGCCTTCGCCACCATAAATGGTGGTGTTCAAATCACCAAATGCATCTGTGGCGCATTGTGTTAGGCAAATGTAAGCCTGATCGGGTGAGGTAAGTATAAGTAATGGGGTGATGGCGAAGGTAAGTTGAATAGCAGAATGTATCGGGGGGGGGGGGGGGGGGGGGGGGGGAGTGATGGAAGGGAGGGGTGGGTAGTCAAATACTATTTTGTATTGGAGGGGGTGGGTAGTTTCTCTTTTCTTTTTAAATTACCCCGCAAAAAAACTAATCCCCCGTTTTTATAAATCCCCCAAAAATGAAAAATCCCTTTGTACAATCTTGAAAATTAAACCAGTTTAACAAAAAAATTAACCAAATAGAAAATTAAACCACAACATACATGTATGCTTAGTTAAATAATAAATATTATAAAATAATTTATTTTTGACGGATGAAATACTACTTTTTTTCTTTACTTTTTATAACTCTGGTGAAGTTCTGTTCTATTACAATACAGTCACTCATGAAGTTAGATGGCAACGTATTCCAGATCTCCCTGTCAATGTAGGTACAATTAGAGAATAAAACATTTTTGATAACTTTGTTACTAATGGGTCGACCGAGCAAAGAGGTGAAGTTGATGAGGCAGCAGAATTAGAGTACCAATGTGCATAAATTATGGCAATATGTAGAAAAAGATATTGATTTTGATTGTAAGGTGATATTTGACCAGCTTTAGTTGAGTCCTGTGATGGCAGAAAAAGGAGGTTGGATTAGTTAGTACAATTTTGTTATATACATGTAGCTGGTTAGGTCCTAGTCTGCAATGCAGGTGTAGTACTATACAGTGTACATGTATTTGAATGATGGAAGAATGAGACGAGGATAAAAAAGGAGGGGAGATAGCTAGGAAGGGAAATTGTCTGCCTGCAAAGCATGTGATTTAGAAAAATGGCTCCTAATTAATTATGCATGACTGACCTGTCAAAAGTTACCAGTACAAGATTGCCTGAGATGGGAACATAATTCAAAAGAATCTTAAAACAGCACTTTACTTTCAAAATAAGTTAATAAATGGAGTGAATCACCAGGAAGTCTGTAGTCATAATAGAAGTGCTTGAAATAATTTTACTTATGCACTGTTTTTTCTATATACATGTACATGTAATTAACTGAACATTTGACATTTTCCATGCATGACAGTTGGTCTCAGAAACTTTGTTTTCTACGAAATCAGTCGGGTTATTAATTTAAAAAATTATAAACATAACTTAGAACTACATATGACTTGTATAATGACAAGCGATTTTGATTGTACAACTGTAGTTCTTGTGGTAAATCTAGCCTTCAATCCAAATGAAGTTGCTCGTGTCACTTGGTCTTGTAGTAGACTTATTAGTGAGCAAAAGCCACTTCATGACAGTTTCCTTGACATGAACAAGGAGATGGAAAATCAGCCTTTTTCCAAAACCCAGGAGCTGAGACTTAATACTCTCCATTCTTCCAACCCAAAGCCTAGCTGTCGCAAATCTCCTTGCCATTCCTTCTGTAGGGTGAAGAAAAACCTGCCACAAGGTAGTGATATGAGAAATAGTTGAAGTCCAGTCTTTGCTGAAATCTTCATCGATATGGATGAACAAAAGATTGGTGCCAATCAATATTACCAGTACTGCACCAATCAGAAACCCCTTTTTTCTGATGAATGGGTTTTTCAAAATCACAGGGCTTCATGGCAGGCATGCCCTTCACTTCCCTCTACCTCCCCCACCTCTTTTCCTTCCCATCCCTCCCTCCCCCCCCCCCCCCCCCCCCCCCCACCCCCCCCCCCCCCCCCCCCCCCCCCCCCCCCCCCCCCCCCCCCCCTTCCTTTTTTGTGCTCGCCCCATTCTTCCATCATTCAAATATAGCACTAGGTCCCTCAGAAGTGTATGAGAATGTTGAGGTGTACTACCTTTAGTATATATAGTACAGGTATAATTCTGGTTTATTGTTGATTGACTGATCTTGTACCCTGTTGGCCACTTTGATGCCTTATTTGAATTCCTGTGCAAGCTATGATTATCGGAAACTCCAGTTATGCCTATAATTTGCTGGTTGACGATCCATATAACAATTGACAAAAAAGTGTCATTACAAGCGTTTTGAAGAAAGTCTATAAAAAGATTCTAAAATTGGAGCCTTAAGCATCTTGTGCTCACTGATGTTTCCCTTGCAATGTATGTTACATATTAAAGGCCTACACACTTTCACGCTTTGAATACTGCAGTCCGCTGTTTATCGGTATTAGTAAAACACTTACATGTAGCAAAAGACTTGAATCAGCCAATCATTATGTGTTAAAGGCCCTCTTAAACCTCTGTAATAGTATTCAGATCCTTGCATTAAGTGGTATGCATTCACTAGAGCTTAGAAGATACAGTACCGACCAGAACTTACCTCCAGTTAAACGTTCATTCGGCTTACTGTACTTTGCAAAACGAAACGAAACTGTACTTTACGAAACTGTACTTCGCGAAACGCGTATTTAGGCACTACTGGGAACAGCTAAAACAATAATCTTAGTTTATACTTACTTTCACACATATAGCGCCGGGTAGACTTCTTTACTTGCTCCTTTTTGCAAACGAAACTCCTCTTTACAATTCCGGCGATCCGGTCGGCCATATTGCGATAGTAACCACGCTAACTGGAAAAGTAACCGCGCGAGGACAAGGCTGCGTCGACCCGACCTCTAATATTTGTAACAATTTGTCCCATTTGATAAGTTGATAATGCTTTTGTACTTGACAACATTTTAGCTCTCCTTTCCTCGTTCTGGTATTTTTCCTCATAACGAAATAAATAATAATTTAAAAAGTCATAGCCTTTCAAAGCGATCGATCGAAAAGCTTTCAAGTTGCTTCAACTCTTTTCTCAGCTAAAAGATTCAAACAACTGTTTTAGTAGTATAATTAGCAGTTTCTTTCGATTTTGTTGACAAGTGGACGAGCCTAAACAGCAGGAAAGTACTATGCCGCTTTCGGTTGTTCGAGCACCTTTTACAATGAAAACGGGTATTATAAGGCTTTTTTTTTCTTCCTAACCATTTAACATTCCCGACATGACTAGTTTTTTATAGTAGTGTCTTCCCTTCGATCAGAACGATATGGCGATGTTTACGCGTTGACTAGATAACCCCATAGTTTTTTCAGGTTTACCAACTCTGGCAAAAGAAAGGATTTTAGGGTAACCGGTTAGTATATTAATTAGCCTACAAAAGTACCATGGGTGCTACAGGTCCTTCTCGCAAAGTTTACTGCCGGGCATAAAGAGATCCGAAGGCGCGATCAGTGAGTGCCGCAGACGCAAGAAGACTCTCTGGAACGGAGCTAGTCAAATTAATACACAACAACACAAATGACAGAACGTTTGAAACAGGGACAATTGGCGAAAAGGCTATTGCATAAATTTGATAGACTCGGCTACAATTTGACGATTCGTAAGAGCTCCAACTTTTTTTAAAGCCTTTCTCAAAGTTCTCAGCGCTGCAGAATATTTTTCCCCGGAACTTTTCTCAGCTTTTTTATTTCCCCGGGGCTCTTCCCTGTTTAACTTTCGTTTAATACAGACTTGCATTTGTTTGAATGCAATTTGAGTTTTTAATATTTTAGCATTTTCTCGAAAGGAGAAAGCTTGTAGAATCTGTTTTCTTATATACTTGCATGTGTTACCGTGAGATGTTCTTAGTTTAACTAAAGCATCCTGGGTTGAAAGTAGCTAAAGCCCACTGGTTTGAAAGTAGCCGCTTCAGAGATTGTTAACACTTGGTTGACCTGCGTTGAGTTCAACAGAAGTAGCTACGACCTTTTATCGATATCTTGTCTTCTAGAAGACCGAGAAGCTGGAGTGATGCCCGGGAGGGGGGTGGGGGGGCGGGGGGGGGGGGACTCCCTTATGTGACGAGCATGGATGCTCGTCGTACCTTTTAGGGGTCAAAATCAGGAGTTTGGTACCACTTAGGGTATCCACGATCAAACACAGACATTTCTATGTAAAGTGGTACCTTTTAGGGGTCGGGTGTCACCGAATGCTAGAGAATGACAGCGCTTTTGAAAACAACAAGGAAGAATGTGCTTGATGATACAACATTAAGTAATATCAATAAAAGGCATCGAAAGTTTAAAATGTTGGCATGTTTTTATCGGTACCTTTTAGGAGTCAAAATAAGCTTGAGCCACGTCCATTTTAGTACCTCTTAGGGGAGTGATGACTCATTCGAAAGGGGAAAGCCTGGAGAATCTGTTTTCATACTTCATAGCTGTGAGCTCTGACGTTCACATGCACTTAGTTCGGAGTCCAGATGACGAGTCCACTCCTTTCATTCTTTGCTGGTTTTACTTCTAGAGCCGAATACAAAAACTTGAGAAACGTCTCATTTTAAATCTGACGATTTCAAGAATTTGTTTTTACATTCATTTATGATGCCCTAGCGCTTTCCATGTTGTTTTGATAGTTTGGATATTCACTTTTCAAACGCAGCTTTTAAATCCCAATTCGAAATCCGAATACGCTTTTATTCTAACTTCTGCACCCGATTGTTCGAAGCAAGGGCTTAAATCGAGGTTAAATCGCTAACGCAAGGGGTAAACTGAACAGATTACAATTACAGATGTAGCACTATCCTAGGGCTAATGTTACCCTTTCTTGGAACAAGGGGCCTTCCATAAAACCTTTTACCCCCGCGCCCAGTCTCGGAAAAAGGAGAGCGATAGTAGTTCGCCACCGAATGCGGTCCGAGGTTTCCTCGTTTCCTCTGAAACCTGTTGAAAACGTTTTTAATATTCAGATCAAAATGAAACTCGCGAGTTTTAACTAATGCTATATTAGCTCTACTGTTAATTCTCTGGAGAAGATTTGTACAAGTTTTATCTAACAGTCATTGTAAGATTGACATGTTCGGCTTAGCGTTGGAAGTGACATCGAATAATATCATGTGACTGCTAAGACCAATCAACAAACGATTTTCAATGTGCATTGTGTAAAAGGACCTCATTTGAATATGTCCATCAAACAATGGCCATTCAGCGCGATGTTTCAAAAACCGATTCCTCACCAAAGTCCACCATAGTAAAAATGACAAGGAGTGAAAGTCCCTCGCTCGGCGACCCCGACCGGTCGTGAGTTTCCCTAAAAACATCACACTTCCCAGACGTCTTTCATCTTTTAAACGCCATTTCCCTAGAGACACATTAACAGGCCATAATTAAGTGAACTCTAAATTTGAAATACCACTCTAAATAAAACTACTCTTCTTAGGCGATTTAAAACGACATTTCAGGTTTTACAGTAACAAATTACTGGAAGTAACGATAATGGAGAAATGGATACGTATAGAAGCTAAAAGGTATTCATAGGTCTGCTTCGAAAAGGTCTTGTTCTGCGCAGGGTTGCAAAAGTTGATTATATTTGCCTTGGATTGCTAAATATTGAACATAGCCGGCAGACTGACCAGTGAATCCAGAATTTCAATGCCCTTGGATGGACTGACATATTTCAAACGATGAGCCAACTTGCAAGCACCTACAGTGGAACTAGAACAGATTTCGTATGAGTGGGACGGTTGTTTATTTATTCAAAAGTTGTGGTTGAGAAAACAGACGTCGCGAACGTTCTCATATGTCTAGTTGTCAATCAGAATAAAGCTTTCAGCTTTAATTTCGTAATTGTGTTGCAAAAACGTTTCTTCGACAAATGCAATAAAGTGGTTCAATGTTAAATGCGTAACGTTCAAAAGTTAAAATTAAACAAGAGACTCTAAGTGGCCTTAACTCGGGCCAGCTAGGAATAGGTGAATACATGGAGTTCTGGCATATTTTTGTGTCATACATGGTTTGTGCAAAAGGAGCCGGATAGTTGATTAACTACTGATGCTCGTGATAATTTATATATAATGGACTGGACCTTTTGGCAAACAAATCAGTCTTAATTCATATATTTAAAGACATTTGTACGAGATGCCAGTAGTGTTAGCAAAACCTGTTTGTAAATGCTATTTCCACCTCCAATCGATTGTCGATCTTTTTAAACAGCGTTTTTAAAGATAGCTTGCCATCCAGCATCCATGGCAACGTCTTTCCCATGGAGATCACAAGCTCAATTCATTTATTAACCAAGTATTATGCCAGCACATGACTGTTTCCTGCAAAAGAAGTACTACAACTGCTTCCAGTAATCAACTTAACTTGCTCCAAAAAAATACAGTATTAATTGATAATTTGTTTGGGTATTAGAAAACAATTCTTTTTAGTAGGATTCATGGACTGATATATTATTTTTAACTTTACTGTCCAATCACAAGTGCTATTGTAGCATACATGTACTAGTAACGTTTCCTTTAGCTAATAGCTACATGTATATCCTTGTGGCTATTTAGGGATATGTCGTTCTAAATGTGAAATAAAGTCATCTAGCTAGATCTGCATGCAGTTTTATTTTCGAGTAGAGTGGTGACTTTTCAAACATCTTGGTAAAAAACGTCCTTCGGCTCCGACAATGGCGTCAGGTGAAATATCCTGAGCCTGTTGGAAGACTTTCCCACGAATGAAGTTAAATAACACATTAAGGGCCCATTGACATATTTAAATCGGCCGTTGCTAGGGAAAGTTTGCAGCCTCGTAAAACCCGGAAAATTAAAGAGTGAACAGTAATTATTGTCAAGGTGACTCCTAGGGTAAAGTATTGTAGTCTGATGACGTCAACAAAATCAGAAAACTTCTAAACTCTCCAAGGATTTTTAATCTACTAGTAATTTATGAATATTTTCCGAACCTACGAATTAAGGCATTATCTGAAAACAAAACTGTGCATGTTTGTGGAAGATTTGAGTTTAAAACCTGCCGGTCGAAAATCACTTTGCTTCTCAGTTGAGTGGCGGTACTTTTCTTCGTGTTTTTAGAAGCCATGTTCTCGTTGGAAACAGCCATTTCATCTTATATATCTTTGACAACTATATATATTATTTACAAGATGTTCTTTCAATCTATCAACAGCGGGAAGAGCTCGGCTACATCTGAGAATCCAATACAAGTTTTCTTTCCCGTTCATCGGCTTTCACTCATCACTGTGTTGGCGGCGCCGTACGCTTGCCGTTACTTCTTTGCTAGGTACAAATTATTAACTATTCCTTTTCTCTAGGTTCAAGTACAGTTAGGCGCCTTTCGAGTCCTGAACGATTCCTTCAAAATTATCGGATTGAGTTTCTTGTCAAGTATTATTTTCTTTCACACGATAAACCAAGCTTTTCATTTTCCAGAGACAAAAGCGCTAGCACCCGCTACGGCTTGCTCCGACTTTTGGACACTTTACTTCATTCATTCATGAAAACCTTTCAGGTAAACCACGACTAAAACTTACAAATATGTGTAAGTATTAAAACTATTGGGTGGCCGGTGGCCACGCATAAAACTAGGCTGAGAAAACAGCCGACTCATATCGCCCGATTCGGCTGTTTTCTCAGGCTAGCATAAACCGGAAGTCAAAATCACATCTGCTCCTGCGAGCATAGCAACGGTGTTGCCTAGCAACGGAATATGTCAATGGGCCCTTAAGCTGTACATTTGAGAGATGGGACATTTCCTCCGCGACGGTCTTTTTTTATCTGTCCCGGGTCTCCGCCGTCATGTTTTCACTTTGTTAAGTTATGTAAATAAATTAAGTGTCCTGCGAACCTGATTGGTTGACCCTGTCACGTGTTGAGCCAACTCGCGACACAAAAAAATTAAAAATTATAATAAACACTTGCGAAACTTGACTTGGGCGGCCAAAGGCCTGGCCCGAGTAACAGCCGCCATGAAACTACAATCTTGGACAAAGTGATTTGGGACACTGGTCGCTTTTATAGACTGTCCTTTAAATTAAATCCTCCTTTAGTGTTGTTCTACGAACACGTTCAATCTGGAAATTTATTCACGGGTTTGGGAAGCGTTACCTCCGTTTTAGACCCACCGGAAGTAAACATGGAAAGTTAATAATAAACTTCTCAGTTTGCCGACACTATTTTCACCGATTAGAGCACAGTTGAAGCTCACTGCTACACGATGAAGAAATTTAGAGAAGTTGGGTAAGCGAATAAATAAAGGTATCAAGGCATACGTCGATTAAAACGAAAAATCCTTCGAATAAAGCCGACCTGGGAATGGAGTCGCAATCACAGCATGAAAGCGAGGCCAAACCTGCCATTCAAAGTCTTCGCAACTTCGGTAAATCATTTGAGTTTATAATTAAATAAAACAATAATAAAACCGCTCTAAATCGTCTAAGAGGTGCTTCAAGGTATCAAAAGATGAGATGGGAAGGAAAAGATGTCGAAAGAGAGGTGAAAGTTTGTAAAGTTCAATATTTGTTATTTTAACATGTATTCAGCACGTGCTTAGGTGCAAAACTTCGTTTGCGATCAGAACTCCAGCCCTTTTTATTAAGTAATGCGTTTTTCTAAACATTTTGAGCTAGAGCAAAATGTTAAACAGAACCTAGAAAATATTTTAGACCACTAGTCTTTGTTTTACGTAACTCGTGATTCGTGTCTTTGGCTACATCAAAGTGTTGGGTTCGCTCACAGTTTGCAGGTTCGCTCGAGTGTTCGCTCGAGGGTTCGCTCGAGGGTTCGCTCGAGGGTTCGCTCGGGGTTTGCAAGGGTTCGCTTAGAGCGAACGAAAGCAAGCGACATTGAGCAAACCCTTGGGCGCACCCTGGGTTTGCTCGAAAGTTAACCCGAACGCACTGAAGGTTAGTTATGGTCGGTACTGCGTGAGCAATCGCTTATCCTATTCGTTAAAGTGCATATAAGCCCTAGCCAGTTATGTTTGATATCGATTGTACATGAAGTGGATAGTCCAACGGTAGAATATTTATTGATTTGGATGTTGCGTCTATGAGATATAAAGGTTTATATTTCCAATATGCTAATGATTTGACCGACATCGCTTATTATACAAAAGCATGCTGGTGGAGACAAATTTCCTATTTTTAAATTCTAAGTTATATTTGAGCTTATCAAAGTGATTTTACAAAAAAAAAAATCTAAATTAGAAAATAGCTTAATTTACAAGCACAAAGAAATTCAGCAAATGTCGGTGATGACATCACATAATTAGCATATTGGAAATATAAACCTTTTTATTACACATTTGGGGTTGATATCCGTGTGATAAAGCCGTGAATAAAAACCATATCAGTGAAGTGGTACGATATCACTTCACTGTACTATTGCTTTTAGAAATAAAATTTCATGATTATGCTTTATTTTGTGTTATTGTATTCACTTTAAATGTATAATAAACAAATTATAACATGTTAAGAGCCTCATATCGTTTTTATTTACTCGATTTTCGTATCATATCGCTCCCTCGCTCGGGACTCGCTCGTTCGCGATATGATACGAAAACCTCGTGAATAAAAACGATATCAAGCTCTTAACATGTAATAATCTCTATATATCTCATAGACGCAACACCCAAATCAAGAAATATTCTACCGTTGGACTATCCACTTCATGTACAATCGATATCTAAGATAACTGGCTAGGGCTTATATGCACTTTAAATTCATAAAGGAAAAATGACCTCACCATAGTTCTTTAAGGTACGCGTACATTGTTCGATAATCTAAACTGATAACCTAAGGAGTGGTAATAATAATTTCGTACAACCATCATACAACAGTTCTTATCATCATAATTCATTCTCTTACAGATTCCTGACTCATATATGTAATCAAGAGCCCATAACCAAGAGCGAGAATCTCCCATACTACCTCTATGCTACGGCATTTTCACAAATTAGGTTATTTTGAGAACGGTTCCCGCTATTATTGGGTTGCAATCATTCCTAAGGGAATAAAATGACAAAAGCGTAGCAGACGTGTTGTTGGTATAACAAAAGAAGCTAATGAGGCATCTTTTGTTCCGCCATGGGTGAAACCCACTAAATGCCGGCAAAAATAATCTAAAAATAGCTCAACTTGTGAAAACGCCGTAGCATCTATATAAGAGATATGGACGCTCTTGGTTATGGGCTCTCGATGTAATGAGTTACCTTTTAAGTATAAAGAGCATTGACAACATTAAGGAGCTTCACAAAAAAACTAAAACTTAAGTAATGTTAGGCCCAGCTATCAATATGTAATCACTGTCTTATCTGACGTACTCATTGTATCGTCTTGTGAACACATCGTCTTGTCAAAACCGATTCTTACAGGGCCGCACAATACCTCATTTCAGTGCTCTAAAGAAACGGGGGAAAAAATCAAATGTATGAAGGAAGTGATACATAATATTATACCTGATCTGCATAGTGATTTAAAAAAAAAATCTAATATTTTCTTATCTTGGCATTGAACCACTGGAGTATCTAAAGGAATTCTGGAATGAGCAAGGGTGGACTGAGGAATTGTACAGAATACCTTCAAAAAGCGTATACTTTTAATGTGTATTTTCTAAGGAAAAGCTCTTAAAATAGCTTTTTATTATTTTAACCCTAACAGATATTGCTGGGAAAACCATGCGAACCAAAATATTGTGATTTTAGATTGTTTACCAGCTGTTGCTATGCCAACGATTTTTCGCATTCGAAACAAAAAAATTATCGGAAACCTGTTTGGAGCAATAACGAAAGCTAGTATAGATTACTTGTCTCCTATCATACATTTGTTGTTTTAAGTTGCAGCCATTTCCGATAATTTGCTGATTTTTCAGAATGAGCTACATATATGTGCCACCTTAAAGTGTTTATGAAACCAAATTTTGCATCTTTATTTTATTGCAGAATAATAAAGTTAATTCTTTTCTGATTATCAAGAGTATATTTATTTTTCAGTTCCGCCTTCGGAAAGGTCTCTTTTTCGCCATTCAAATTGACTACTTTATGCCAAAAACTGTCCGGTTTGCCCGGCGCGCGGCCAAATGAGCTGCGTGACGTCACTGTGAGGACTCGTTGTTACAAACATGGCGGACTCCACTCTCCAGCGAGAAAGTTTCAGAAAAAGCTAAAAATAAGCTAGGAGGAGGAAGATATTGTGTGGCTGGTGGCCTTGGTTTTCTTCCCGTATTTAACTTTATCCTACGCCAAAATACAATGGACATTGAAGTTCTAATATACAGTGTTACTCATTCACAGTTTGATACTACACAACTACAAGAAATGACTCACCAAGAACTCAACGATAACTTTAATACTCCTGTACTTTTATGCTGAAGCCAGAACAGTGAATGGCAAAGAATACAATATAGGGTTTCTCTGGTTTCCTGTAGAAATTCGTTTAAGAAGATCCTGAATGTTCGTGAATGAAAAACGGACGATAAAACTTGCAAAGAACCAGGAATTTCGAAAGCCCTATAAGCTACGCAACTCACTGCCATCAGAGCAGCAGTTAAACACTCTTCCTTGGGATAACGAAAATGACCTTTTTCAGACCACATAATAAATAGCCAGTGTCTGACAACGATGCAGTTGTAGAAAATATAGTCAGGAACCTCAACTCACGTAACTCAAGTCTCAGAAGTCGCTATATTATAAACGCTTTCTCGATCTCTATGAATGTTTTTCCATCAGGCATTTTCAACACTATCACAATGTGCAGAATAACTTCTCCTGTGCTGACCATACATTGTAAAAAGAAAGCACTTGTGTTTCCTGCAACAGTTTTGATCAGTTGACAATTTTACAGCCCGTTTGCGGCCGGCTGTCTTGCAATTTCTGTCTTTCACCTTTATCAATCGACATGTTCTTTTTATAGCAGGTTATTTCATCCAATAAGAAACGAGCTTTCAGATCGTCAATGTCAAGCTGTCAGAATTGAACCAATCAGCGACGGGAAATGTTGTAAACAAGTCAAGTACAGTAAAATGGAGTTTTCGCTGTAGTCAGTTTATTTGCTTAGTTAGATTTTTATGTGGGTTCTTAAAATTAGATAGCTTACTTTCCTTCATCTAGATTTAAGTTTATATTATAAAACAAATAAAAGATGGTTCTCCTTGTTCTATAACAAAATAATGTACTTTCGAGGTCTTGAAATGCTGCTGAATGTACCCGCGTTCTGCTCAATGTACCCGCGTTCTGCTCGTGCATCCGCAGTTCTTCAAGACCTCGAGCGTGCATAATTTTTTTATAGAACAAGGAAAGCCATTTTTTATTTGTTAAGTATTGTGTTGCGTTCTACTGTATTTCATTTTTTTGTATTGAATTGTATTGCGCTTTATTATATTGTATTTTTTGTAGAAATGCGTGTCGTCCTACATGATCATATTTAGGAATTGTCACTTGCGAGTCCTCACAGTGACGTCATTGTAATGGCGGATTCGGTTCCAGGCCCGGACAGTTGTCAATTTGAATGTCGAAAAAGAGACCTTTCCGAAGGCAGAACTGAAAATAAATATATTCTTGATAATCAGAAAAGAATGAACTTTATTATTCTGCAATAAAATAAAGATGCAAAATTTGGTTTCATAAACACTTTAAAGACCCTGTGTCCTACCTAGTCCATAGTGCTTTGCGCCAATGTTTTGATTAGTTTATTTATCAACGTAGATAAATGGTTAGCTTTTAGTCGAACTAAAGTGCTCTCGATTGTTTAGTAGTTTCATTTTAGCTTTGGGTGAGAATTTCATAATTTCTACCGGATTAAAAACCCAATCAAGTCCATGAATTTTCGCCGGATGCTTGGAATATGATTTGAACAGTACTCGGCAGGAAGCCAGGTTATATATGCCTTTACTCTTTAGATTCGAATTCTGTTTACGAGTCAGACTTTTCACAATCCACAAGCAAACAAATACTCTTGGTAGCATGTTTTCATGTCTCCAGCATTGTTTAGCTGTATTTGAAGATCTCTACTTTCCTTGCGAATGATATATTTTGAGTACACATGTCGTACTCGCACTCGAGTGACACACATCGAAGAACCAGTTGAACTCGGCGGATGGGAGTTTTGATCCTGCGGTCGTAGTTTTGGTAGCAGGACTTTCTGAACGTACTGGAGGAGGAAAAAACGTTAAGGGAATTCATTTGCTTTCTCTTATAAAAATGCAAATCTGAAGTTTCACACATAAGTGGAACTGAGTCGTGCGAAATTATAATTTCGAATTATCTTGATGCAAGAAGTGTTAATGTAATAAACCCTTCGCAGCACTCTGGTTGCTTGCAGCAAATCTCCGGGAAACTCACGTAGTAGTGCTTTTGAACCGCAAGTGTCCTCTTGTAGACCCAGAGAAAGCAAAATGTGAACTGCTTCGCCTCGCCCCAGTTGTCTTCGGCATTCCTCTATTCGCCACTCTAGACCGGGATTCGAAGACATATTTACATATTTACAAAAATTAAGATACATGAAAGTCAGTTAAACATATATATATCTAGAAATAATTACACGATGGCCCAAACTAGAGATGGATTTCGAAAGATTCGAGAGTCGCACAATAACAACACTGATCTTTCTGATTTTCGTAGACTACGAAAATCATTTACGCGCGCAAAGCACCATGGTCTCGGACCATGGTGCTTTGCAGTGTGACGACTTCAGTGTGACGACTTCAACAGGGGCCACCTAAAACACGAGAACCAATGACATTTCAGAATAAAAACAAAGAAATCCGACATTGCAGAAGTCTCCGCCAATCAGCAGCGATCAGAATACAATAGTGTTTCAACTGGAAACATTCGCGAGAATTTATCATGTGAGTTCAGTTATTGATACGAAGCAGTACATGGTTGCATTATAAAAGATTGAAAGTTCCCAACAGCAGATCAGATTCAGATATGAATCTGTAGTCTCCTTAGCAGCCGTTATTTAGAAACGTTGCATGGCGACACAAATAACGTCCGCGAAGGAGACTACATTATTCTTGGCACCGTCTCCTGAAGTATAATATAAACTTACATGTATTCATGCTCTCGTTTGTAAACTCTCTGCAATCTGCAGAGTTTTACATCAAATGTTTTGTGTGTGTAAAATACTGAACATCTGCTGAATTTGTCTCTGATGTTTTAGATGCGCTTGTAGGATAAATACAAGCCTCTACTGTAACACAAGTAAAACAGTGGAAATTTGCATTAAATTTGCTAAACAGCTCTAGCCGTCTGAGTAGGAGGTTTTTAGGCTTGAAGCCGTGATTTGAATACACACTGACACATGCATGCTTTGTCATGTCTATTTTGTAATAAATATATTTCGAAAATAAAGTCGCGTAACTATCTCTTATTTGAAATCAAAACCAGCAAAAAATCTAGCCCTAAATCTCACCTCCAATCTTTGCTCGAATACTAACCAGGAAAAAGTTTATCTCGACAACAGAATCCCAGCTCCAATCCAGTGCATGTAGCTCCAAAGATTGCTTTATATTGACCTTTACCGTTGGACCTAATATTTCTTGCAGTTCAAGTCGAGAACTCAGTTCATGTTCTAACTGAGTGTCCACCGTTACAGCATAATGACCAGTGTTGCTGTTTCCTCGAAGCGGGAGTGAGATACCATTTAGAATTTGAGTTACACGTATAAATTCCAACGAACGGTTTTAGCTTTCCCATTCACTTCAGAGAGCTCAATTTTTTTAATTCCCGCTTTCCCGCTATAAAGAAGTCTGCTCTTTGCTCATTAATTTTCCGAAGGTTTTTTTTGTATCATACTCTTATCCTGATTGGCTAAGGCTTCTGCAAAGTCGGATTTTTTTGCTTTTATTCTGAAATGTCAGTGGTTCTCGTGCCTCAGGTTGTCCCGGTTGAAGTCGTCACACTGTAATATGAGCTCCATGGCAATGTTTTCGAAATTCAAAACGTCACAAAAACCATACAAATAATCAAAATTGCGTGAAACTTGGAAGATTTACTTATTTAAGTCATATAAACTTGTGTGGAAAAAAGTCTGTTAAGGTCTTGTCAGTGGTTACCATGGCAACCGAACGTGAGTTTTTACCAGGGATACCCCCTTCGACATCAGTGTCTCAAAAAAAGAAATATTTCTCAGAACTGATCAGGCTTATCAATATCTACTCAACCCTAAGTTTTCGCTTTCCAAATGTTTTATTGTAGTAAAATATTTGATGTTAAAGGGACCGGGATTTGTCCCAGGGCAAAGCACGAATATCTCACTAAAATCGCAAAATAATCACTTAAACCTCAAAATCTGCCATTTATAACTCATTCAATATTTCCTGAAAGATTAATTAAAAACGGACTCGGTTTCAGACAAAAAATTAAAAAATGTCAAAGCGGGACAATCCCGTTTTGCGTGTCCGTTTAGGCCACTTTTGGGAAAATTACTGTTTCGGCCTCTTTTGGGTGTTCTTCGCACCACTTCTTGGGCCAGGTAATCCGGGATCGTCACTCAATGAGCAGGCGTTCTTTGAGTTGTTGCTTCGTTTATTCTGGAGAGCCCCGCTCTCTTCAACACTTCGTTACAACTCTCTTTCTAATTCTTGTAAAATATATTTTAACCTTATTCAATATTTATTACACAATCTGATAATGCCGACTAAAAAGGCAAGCTAGAACACAGAAAGAGCTGCTATGGTCAGCTTTTGACAACTTAAAATACTAGAAAATACTTTTGATTATAAACTCCGATATATAATATAACTAAAAGACTGTACTTGAAAAGACACCAAGATTTGTACTAAGCTAACAAAATCATAATTCTTATACGTAATTCTAAATAAAGGAAACTATCCTTTTTGCAGGGATTCTTAGAATTTGCTCTCACTACTTATAAGTCAGGATCACTTGTTTTGGACCATACCCTTGTTGTTAGGGGCCTTACGCAACCAGGACGGCGACGGCAGTGACGATAGGAGGTAGAAAAGTGTTTTCTCCCGAAATCTGGTGTTTACTAGTTCCCTTATTCGCTTATAATTACGTTTCACATCCAGGTCTTCGAAAAATATGATAAGCATAAAGTTTTGCTCACGGCGAACGAAAAACAGAGTGATTTACTTTCTTACGTTTGCGTTCTCTTGAAAACGTAAACTTTGGGGTTTTGACGTTTTTCCAGACAACGGTTGAAATGAAGGCGACTGCGTGCATTTTCACGTGCAGTTATTTTATTTTATGCCGTCGTCCTTAGACGTTGCCGTCCTGGTTGCGTAAGGTCCCTATTAACACAAGTGAGAAGGCCTAAGTTTGTTATTGGCTAATCAACTATTAACAATCAAGTGTTACAAATAAACCGTTTCTTAATTAAATATATTTTGAATAGAAACTTCTGTATTATAAAACAGCTATAACCTGGAGCATAGTTAATAGAGTGGAATGGTTATGAAACCCAGCGACCTTCTTTGTTATATGTCTTTGTTAGCTTTTTTCAACCGTGACCCTGCACAAAACACAATAGAAATTCCAATGTGTTAATCAATCAGCCAATAGAAACGTGTGAGTTCATTCGTTCAGGGGACGCTAATGAACTATAACCCTGCACAATCTTTTGTCTTGCCCCCTTCCAACATAAATCGCAGCGCCTTTGTTAGCCCCTTTGAAGTTTGCCGGGTTTCGTAACCATTCCACTCTATTAACTATGCCTAGAGGTAACTATAAGCATTTATTTACCACCTGGTTATAAACAAAGCCAACTATAATACTAAACTGTATCATCTTATAAGGGTACTAAAAACTCAAAATCATTATTTTCATCCTGAGGTTAGTGACACAAGGTTAACTCTTTTCTCTAGAACAAGCGTAGCCATCATCGCTCATGTCACATTGCATGACAGCTAATTTAGGGTAATACCCGATAATCCCGTAACTAATCAAATCCTTGTTTAAATCGATTATAATTCGATTATTCGTTTCTTAGCAACTGTTAACCTTTATAGTGTAACACTACAATAATTTGAGTACTAGTCATTTCTATGGCCAGATATTTCATACACCGTAAAAGCAAACTCTATTAGTCATAATGTAGTAAAACCAGTTGCCTTTGTTCAGTATTTAAAAAGTCATTATAAGTAATACCATGACTAGAGGGAGATTAGTGGTTAAATTTCCCCACAAGCCGAGGGAGAGTTTGTTGAAGTCCCAAGGCCGCTTCGGCCGACAAGTGTGTTGTTTTTTAGAAGAATAGCAGTAAGACACAATGTGCTTGACTAAATATTTAAAGGTCATGCGTATATGGTTTTAAGTACCCCACATGGAAGAAGCGGGTTTGAGAAATAAGGGAAGAACGTGCAGATTGAAATACGTGATCCCACATGGATTACGTTGAAGGTTATGATGAAGCCAGGTCAGTTTGGGTTCAAATTTTTCACCCGGGAGCAAGGTTAGACGTGCCAGAGGGGAGCAAGAGGTGATGCTTTTCACCCTCTCATGTCCAGCCTGCATTGTCTTCTAGTTTTCACTCATTACGATTACAAGGGAAAATTACAAATATGCAATGCATATTTCTAAATTCCCCCCACCCCATTTGTAATGAGCCGGGGAATTTAGAGATTAAATGTGCGTGAACAAACAAAGGAATCCGAGGCGATCATGGTATTATTAAACATAAAACTTTGTGATTCAAGTTTTGCAAAATAAAAATGTTGAGGAATTGCACCAGATCTCGTTTCGGAATTGGAGAACAACAATACTTGTTTTCGAAAATATGAAAATCCTTTGTCCCGTGGCTTAAACGAACTGGGTTATGGCCTGTGTTTCTTGTCAAAGTGTGTATTTCAGCAGACGACATGCACTGAAAGTTTCGGCATTTGTGAGACAAACATTAGGGAAATTGCTTAGATATTTTTTGGAAAAACGAAACAGTTATAGCAGAAGCTTACATACCCTCTTATTGTTAAAGGGGAGATGGTAAAATGGCCTACATGTATGTAGAAGCTCGGGATTATCACTTGAAGCAAATTGTGTGCGATACTAATAGTCATTGTTTTCAATGGACTTTAGTGATAAGACTCATAATCTAGGCAAGATGGTATCCCGGACCAGGGATTACTGGTAATGTTGTGCCAATTTGTAACGTATTCAATAAATTACAGTACCAGTACAAATATGAACTGATCTTTCTCACTAAAATTATGCGAGGTTTGGTACGAGACATTACCAAAAAAGTGGTCAATGAATCTGGTAGATAAGTCAGTCTTATAAGACTTTCTGGTGGACTCCTAGTGTTTTGTTGTTGACTAAATAACAATTCAGTCGCCACCTTATAATCTGAGACGGTTGGACTGTTATTACATTTCTGGAATGTTTGTCTTCAGTTATAAAGGCAGCGCCTTCTACTCAGTTATTTAAAGAACCTGAGTTTTGTTCCGACCGGGGTTTGAACCCACGATCTCTCACTCGACAGACTGGAGCTTAACGACTGAGTTAACCGGGAGGTGGTGTTGTTGTACCCTTTTGCGGCACGTGGTAATTCGCTTCAAGTGCTCGATTAACATAGTACAACAGACATCACATCATAGTTTTCGGGTGTCGGATATTAATAGCCATTGTTTACAATGGACTTTCAGTGATAGACTTATAATTCAAGTCATTTGTCGGCTCTACTGTTGGCTTCTGAACCAGAAGCCGCGATTCTAGCTTGAAGCAAAGGGTTTCATTGTATTCCGAGATACTGTGCTCGGAACGTATCTGTTTCGTCACCCAGATCCTCTATTAAACCTTCGATTAGAAGATTTCAGTTGAGGTCGAGCACGGAGAGTGATTAACTGCTCAACTCCTCCGGCATGACCGCGGCCGAGTCGGCTCTTGAACTTGATTCGGTTCTGAGATATTGAGCTTGGAACAAATCCCTTTCGTCGACCTAACAGTCCGTCTGTCGGGTATGGAAGGCCGTCTGGTTTATGATTCCTCTGCAATGGAGTCTGACGAAATCTGCATGTTGACCCAACTCGCGTGCAGACCCTGAAGTAGAGCTGTAGAAATTCATGACCTTCATGAAACTCGTGAATTCAGCGACTGTAGCGGAATGTGGTACATTCCAACTTTATAGCGGGACGAACCAGCGGGATGTCTTCAGGAGTTTTGGCAATCAATTCTCGCTTATTAAGGCTTCGACGGTTGATTCAACCGTTAGCGAAGTCTGCGAAATACATCCATTCTCCAAAGAACCGAGTCGGTTCGTCTGTGGAGAAGAATTTAGCGGTTTCATTCACCCTTCTCACACAGCGGGCATGTTGGTTAGAAACAATAGATTTTGCGTGGCTAGCCTCGCACTGAGCAGATTCGGAACGAGTTTAGCCCGCAAAAACAAAGGTTTTTATTCTCCTGGGACTCAACATGGCCTCCGCGTGAGAAGGGTGAATTGGCGAAGTTGCCATGATGTGACGCTTCTGGCCTCTTCTGTCCTTGCGTTTTAGGTTCTAAATTTGCTCAACGAAAACAGAACAGAAGGAATAGTTTAGAGAAACAGCAACAAGCGTTTCGATTGAGACTTGAAACATAAATGAACAAGAAGAATAATAAAAGAGACATACTGACCTTATTGTAAGCACGAAAGGAAGAACTGATTATACTTCATTGCGCCTTGGGTTTTATATGGTACTCATTTGCATTTGAAAGCTTTAAACACGTGACACTGACCGGTAAGTAAATTAGGAAGTATGCATAATTATTCCATAATGTAAAGCATATCGAAAGAGAATCACTAGTGATTTGGATCACATATGCAACTCACTAGTGATGTTCATCTGGTGTTTCATTGGGTATCAAATGCCATGCATGTGATCAAATGCAGTCCTCTGATTGACTAAAAATGTCACGAATTATTAATGTATTGTATTGTAATGCCAGTGCTGTGTGTGATTCTAATGCTTGATCTCTGCTGTGAGATATTGGTCAACGTCCGTAGAACTAGATATGGTGCTACATTTAGCTGGATCCCCATAGATGGGATAAAGTTCACAACTTTGAAATTTGCACAGTAGGCCATCTCTTACTTTTGAGTGTTGGGTTATTTTGAATGTGGGAGATTGGATCTCGGTCAGTTTTAATGCCTGAGTATCTGATTATTCTCCTGTCCTGGAGGGTGAGTACCAATTTGGTTACAAAACGTTCAAAATTTGAACCACAGCCCTGAGTGTTGTAGTCTCCTTCGCAGCCGTTCATAGGGTCGTCACGCAAACACTATCCCCACTAACGGCTGCTTACACTAGCCAGACATTGAAGTCCCGATTATTTGTGTAAGCCAATGAAGACCGTTATAACGTAACGTGATATGAGTTATTTAGCAATGGATCGCTTTTGTTGTCACTTTCAAGCTCATCAGTACAGCGTGAAAACAAATGATTTCTTCTAAACTCTATCTGCTTTCTTGAGAAAAACTAAGAACAAAATATATATGGAGCTATTTTAACCGATTTCATATCATTTGTTTTTTCAAATTTAGCTTCTATTCTTGGGTTGCAGTCATTCCTAAGGGAATACAATCAAAAACGTAGCGGCCATCTTGGCAGGAACAAAAGAAGCAAATGTGGTTTCTTTTGTTCCTACCAACCAACATGGCCGCCAGTGCAACCCACCAATATTTGATTTTCTATATCTAACACCAGAAAGTTATGGCGTGAGTGGTTTTGGGGTTCTGAGAACTGAATTCTGATTGGCCATGCGGTTCGAATGGAATGTCTGGCTGGTGTAAGGAGCCGTTAGTAGGGCTAGTGCTACGCCGGCTATTCCATAAAACTATAGCATTAGACCTACATAAAAAATAAAACTGCTCTATTGCACTCGTAAATACTTTTATCCCGCTCCGAAAGACTCGAAGGTCAAAACTCGACTCTCAGCGTTTTACATTTCGTGGATATCTGTGTCTGAAACTTTACACCCAATGTCACATGATTGACTCATGGTTGTGAAAGCTATACCGGAACCGGAAATAATTATATTTTGCAGGGGAGGGGTGGTGATTTCTTATTTTCTGTACTTTTTCCACTCTTCACACTAGCGTTTGCGTGACGTCCCTAAGAACAGCTGCAAAAGAGACTATGAGTGTTGCATTGATTTGGAAATTAGTGTCTGCAAGTGAGACTAACAATAACATCTGATGGCCTTCTTTTTCTTCTCTCTCCTCTTATCTCCTCTTCAGGACTCTAGAAGCCAGGGTACCGGTACTGTTCTATCAATTCCAAACTTGCCGACCCCATAGGAAGCATTATTTCCCTGGTCTATTAATATGAAAGCATGAAAGATATTCCCCTGAATGAACAAAGAAAACCGAACCATGTGAACAATGTTTTTACTTTTAATTGCCGCTAATAAAATGCTGTACCCTTAGCAATAGAAAAGCTATAAATGGAATTCTACAGTAATCTATCCACGAGTTCACCATTGGTTTCTGTTTGACGTACTGTTTCGAATCTCTTTGACATCCTGGTGTAAACGGCGAACAAGGCTTTTGGGTTGTGATTGATTGATTGATGGATTGATTGATGGATGGATTGATTGCCTTCGCTGTTTTTAGCTGTCTGACAGTCATTTCAAGAACACGAGGAAGATAAAATAAGAGTATTCTCAAAATAACGTCACAGCAAGTGAAATTTCACATTACCAGGAAACCAAAAAACGGCAAGGAAAATCGCAATCCAGAAACTGGGATTTTGGTAAGGTGGCCGCCTACGAGAGGTGATCGCTAACGGGATGTTCCACTGTATTTACATGTATGTATCACTGATGCAACAATAAGTGACATAATGGATTGTACTAAAGCTTGAGAAAAACATCATATCACACTCTAACTGCATGTTCGCATTAATAATTCCTCATATTTCATTACACCTATTAATTATAATAGTTCCAGTTGTACCATGTTGTTTATATAATATTTCAGTTAATCATAATTTTTTTTCTATAGGACACGTCTAAGAAAACACCGACCCTTGCGCCTATTCAGAAAGGTTCATGCTATGCTACCGAGGAACATCCACAATCACAGAAACAGGGCAATCTTGAGGATAATAGAACCTCATTTCCTGACCACAAAGACCATGTTCAAACTCAGATTGAACCTACAGATCAAGTTGAAATATACTCGGGAAAGAAGCCATATAAATGTAACCAATACGGAAAGTACTTCATACGGTCTAGTACCCTATCTAAACACCCTCTAATACACACGGGAGAGAATTCATTTAACTGTAAGGACCGTGGAACGTTCTTCATGCAATCTGTTAACCTAACTCAACATGTTAGAATACGCACGCGAGTGAAGCCATATAACTGTGAGCAGTGTGGTAAGTGCTTCAGGTTTTCTAGTCACCTAACTGCACACTCTCGAATACACACGGGAGATAAGCCATTTAACTGTAAGCACTGTGGAAAGTGCTTCATCCAGTGTAGTCACTTAACTGAACATGTTCGAGTACACAAGGGAGAGAAGCCATTTAACTGTAAGCAGTGTGGAAAGTGCTTCATCCAGTCCAGTCACCTAACTGAACATGTTCGAGTACACACGGGAGAGAAGCCATTTAACTGCAAGCAGTGTGGAAAGTGCTTCAGCAAGTCTGGTAACCTAACTAGACATGTTCGAATGCACTCTGGAGAGAAGCCATAGGAATGTAACCAAATGAATGTTGAAAGTGCTACACACAGGATCATGACCTAACTATACACTGTGGAAAACACACGGGAGAAAAGCCATTTAACTGCAAGCATTGTGGAAAGTGCTTCATACAGTCTAGTCACCTAAGGAGTGGACCATTAGAAATCCTGGGGGGGTGGAGGAAAACTTTTTTTGCACGAAATGTTTTTTAGCAGTGTGAGCTCTGCAATAATTTTTTTTAAAGGCGACAGCTCTGTACGATTTTTTTTTCAGTGCACATTCTATAGGTACAACGCTTAAATGTTCATTAGGTCTAAGTTTTATGACTAGTATACCTAACAGGTAGTGAATGCTGCTCCGCTCAGTTAAGGAAGTGTATTAGAAGAGAACCCACAGTAGCGCTTTGGCAGGAAAAATAGATTACTGGGTGATAGAAATGCCAAGGTGAATATATTTTGTAGTTTTGTGGCTATCGTGCGACTGAATCCTGTTTGAGCTGTGGTGTGTAACTCAAAACTTGTCGCGATTTATTTTCATTTTGTCCCGACATATCAACGATCTCCCGGTAAATACCATGAGCATACCAATTCCTGAGATTTTCTTAAGATTCCCGGCACAACAAAGTGAAGTTTAAACACCGGAAATCAACTTTAATTGAGAATGTAATTGTAAGTGCTAATTGTATTTTGAACCGGCTGCTTGACTTTATCGAAGCCAATAGAAGAAAATTATTTGCTTCTCACCATCTTGATAACAGGAGAGATCTTGCTCTTTGGAAAGTGATAGTTCACACAGAGTTAGAACGGGTTCGACTACACGTCTAACACGTCTAACACGTCTACACTTCAACAAATTCATGATTACACAAGGATTGCATACACATGAAATGCATTAAAGAACGGTTGAACGTAGTTAGCCCAAGCAATGCAGATTCCACCTCGTGTATTGTCACGTGACGATCAGATCCGTGCAAAGCAGTGTGGTAAAAAAAGACAATAGAAGTGATGCATTGTGGTAAAAAAAAAAGAAATCGAGATTTGGACCCGCTTACAGATTAGAACTGCTGTCTTGCTCGCTCGCTCGCTGCGGCAGCAATTATCGTAAACTGAAGCATGAAAAGAACCCATTTAATATAATTCACATATTAAACAAAGAAAATACCAGTTTAACCTCGAGTTTAAATTAAATGAATGTGTAAATGAATATCATAGACCTAGTGATAGATAAATAAATTTAAGCCATACTGTATATATGCAGACTGTTCCCTAGCATATTCCTGCAAATTTGGCATTTTGGAATAACCTTTGTTTGCCTTTGACTTCAATAGGGTTTGTGGATGAAATTGTTAGCCTACGTTAACGCTACACGTAGGCTAGGAATTCTCAAATTAATTAGTACATATTTCTAGCCTGTGAATACAACCGCCTCCATTAGGCCTTTCCAGATTGTGCTCGGCAACTTTTGAGCAACTTTTGGCGTTGTTTGTGTTATGAGCAACTTTCGCCTTCCGGGAGCAACATTTGGGCAACATGAGCTCTTTGGAGATCTTGAGCATGAAATTGCTAAATTAAATTTGAGAAATTTACATGCAATATCTGCCATTTACCAAATCTTGTTTCAATTAAAACGCTAATTTGGTGTGTCCTTCGATCTTGATGTTATTGAAGCCCACGAACATAACAGCGGTTATAAAAAGCTAAACCGCTACCCACGAACAACATCCCCAAATTAAGTGAAATAAGAAATTAGAGGTTCGCAAATAGGGAAAGACAGAGTAAAGAAACATTGCAGATAGGAGACGTAGTGAGTGTTCGAGGAAGGTAAGAAGAGAAACCAATGGCAAATGGCAGTTGTAGAAGAGCTTATACAGGGCAGTGACGGTGTGACAAGAGGAGCGAGAGTGCGTGTGCTTGTCAAGGGTAGACCTTTGTCTAGGCCTGTACAGAAGCTATACCACATAGAGGTTAGGAGCGATGAAGCCGCTCGCCCCGCAAGAGTTATGCGTGTG
Source organism: Actinernus sp. WN-2022 (assembly GCA_030867875.1). Lineage (NCBI taxonomy): Eukaryota > Metazoa > Cnidaria > Anthozoa > Actiniaria > Actinernidae > Actinernus > Actinernus sp. WN-2022. Next base: position 90,250,537 of record JAOWCC010001634.1, read on the forward strand.
GAAAACGAAACGCGCGCTGCAAGAAATGTGCCGAAGCGCAATGCAGCGTTAGATGCAAGGTGGAAAACCAAAAGCAATTTTCCAATTCAAGTTGCAACCATTAAGATTGTTTGAGCAACTTGTTATTTTTTTTAGCACACTTTATTGTTTTTGGAGCAACTTCTTGTTTTGTTTTTATTTCTTTGAGCAGCTTTTTAAGTTTTTGGTAACTTTTGAGCAACTTTTTGTCTCTTTTGGAGCAACTTTTTCTATTTTTACTAGCACAATCTGAAAAGGCCTAGCCTCCATTTAGGCCAAATCAAAAATGCATACCCCAAGATTTCAGAGAAGAAATTCCATACCGACATAGAACTCGTTGATTGGTGAATTGGCAAGCTGGATGTTCATAATCTGTCAACGGCGTGACCTAGCAGTATTAACCTAGCACTATAAACCAGTATAGACCTATCGTTTGTGCTTTAGACAACAACAACAACAACAATCTTTTATTGGCTCACACTATAAATTACAAGAATGATATTATACACATTATAAGTTATTAAAGGAGAAGACAAAGGAAAATAGAGTATTTGTTTGAGCCTAGAGGCTAAGGGAACCGTGAGGTTTTCGAGTTAGCCCCTAGTAGCTTTCTAAAGTTTGATTTTTTTTTTATAAAAGAAGCAGCAAGGAAGAGGAACTGGGACTAATAAATAATGTTTAGTGGAAAGGTAACTAATGACTTTAAAAAATGAAGAATTCATCTATTCAAGTTTCTTTGGGCGTTTTCAAGTTTCTTTGGGCGTTAAGTGATAATAATAATAACACTTACATAGCGCTTATCCAAACTGTTCTAAGCGCTTTACAATAATTAAAATAGTAACAATCTGAAGTTTAAAAAAAGTTATAAAAACCTAACTAATCTAATAAAAGCACACAAAATATAATATAGAAAATGAAATAGAAAATAATGACTGATAAAAATTCCTAACTTCCTAAAATTTCTAACTAAAAAATAGACAGCAAAATGTAATATAAAAACATGATAAAAATATTCAAGTGATGAATCAGTTTGCAACTTTTACAATTTCATAAAGCTCGGTTTACAGCCTGTAGAAACAAAATGTAAACTCTGAGAGGCTTTGCACTTTTAGATGCCTCTCTCGGGGTATGCATTTTTGCTTTGGCCTGAATAGAGGCGGCTGTTTTCGCAGGCTAACATATTTCTCACCCCATAAAAAGTATTACACAGAAACATAAACGCAATGTGATAAGAGAAAGCCTTGTGGCGTTGAGGGAGCACCTCCACAGGGCATCAATCCAGTGCCCTGCTGCCTTCTTTCTTTGAACAATGCATCGGTTCCTTTGCAATAATTTGTTTTGTGTGCGTTAGTGCTTGCAGGAATATTTTTTGGGGACATACCGACGACTATCCACCCCCCGTCCCAGGATTTCTAATGGTCCACCCCTAACTGAACATGTTCGAGTACACACGGGATAGAAGCCATTTAACTGCAAGCAGTGTGGAAAGTGCTTCAGGCAATCTGGTAAACTAACTGAACATGTTCGAGTACACACAGGAGAGAAACCTTTTAACTGTAAGCAGTGTGGAAAGTGCTTCAGGAACTCTGCTAACCTAACTCCACATGTTAAACTACACACAGGAGAGAAGCCAAATAACTGTGAGCAGTGTGGGAAGTGCTTCACGCGTTCTGGTTCCCTCACTAGACATGTTAGAACGCACACTGGAGAGAGGCCACATAAATGTGGTCAGTGTGGAAAGTGCTTTAGACAATCTGGTAAACTTTCTAAACATGTCCAAGCATACTCGATAGAGGATACAACATTAAAATGCAGTCTCTGCATTGAGTAGTGTTCATGCCCAATTCTACGATGTCCGTGAGCGGCCACGAGAAGTCAAATCACGAGAACTTCGCATTGGTGGTGTACCAGTATAGGACTTACCTAACATCTATTACGATCTTGTTCGCTCCGTCCTTGAGTATTTTTGCCCAGTATGGCATAATACCCTTCGCGAACTAGTACTAGGTTGAACTAGTACAGAAACTCGTATTAAGAATCCTTCATCCATTATTGTGATGCTCTCTCTTTATCTGGCTGCCCCTGGCTTCACACCAGGCGCTCCATTCTCTGCCAGAAGACTTTAAAGAAAATCATCCAGCCTTATTGCACCTTATGCATCAACGAGGAATAGTCCGCATGGCTGCTTACTGCGCAATAATAGGGAATTTAAGATACGAGACTACGCTTCACGTCTATGGTTGGACAAGCATGAGGAATCTGGGTCGCGATGTTGTGCGTGGCTGGTAAAGTACGAAATGTCTGGTGGGAAACGGAGTCATTAGGATTACAAACACCGTCAGTTGACTACGGTTGGACGAGAAAGTTCACTTCTTTAACGTACAATTTTCGGGGAAGTGACGTTTGAGGATGTTCGAAATGCGTTAATTTGCTGTTTTGCTGATGGCCAAATCAGCGAAAAAGAGTTTCTAATCCTCTACGAGGAATACAAGTCAGTCAATTTGTGTTTCCCTTACTGGGAGTACGATTCATTTCGTCTAGAAAATCTGAACAACAGTTAATGTAGAGCAGATATCAGGGTAGAAAAAGAAGACATTCCTATACTAGCGGCTGCTCTTCAAGTTCCAAACTATTTTCGCTGTCCTCGAGGAACAGTATGTTTGGGACAAGAAGGATTGTGTTTACTTCTAAAAAGCTTGCCTAACCTTGTCGTTACCTTGACCTAATTCACCAATTTGCACGACCTGTGCCTGAACTCTGCATGTCATCAGCAAATGTAGTGCTCAACTGGATCCCTCAACCCTTTTGCAATTTTTATATATATATGAAACTTTGAAAGGTTTTGAGTACTTCTGCGAAGAAAATTTTGGCTTACAGAGGATACTCAATGCATTATTGTCCATGACGCCTTTCTATCACAACAGCATCGATATATAGAGAATATACACAGTCTGTGAGATTTTAGTAAAGAAAACAGCTATTTTAGACAAAATGCTAAATATTTATTCAAGTTATTGCAAAGTCGAATTAATTGGATGACGTAAGATAGGGAATCGACCCAGGCTTTTTCTTACACGGTAATGGGTCAGGAGAGGTCACATTTTCACCATTTCAAACAAGCCTAGAACATAGAGTATCCTCTGTAAGCCAAAAATGTCTTCGCAGAAGTACTCAAAACCTTTCAAAGTTTCATATATATAAAAATTGCAAAAGGGTTGAGGGGCACTTTAACTTCTTGGAACAACCAAACATTTCTTTTCCCCGCTAACCTAGAGCGTTACGCACAAGCTATAACAAGAAAGGGCAGCCCTCTTACTAACTGCTTTGGGTTAATCGATGGCACTGTACGTCAAATCTCGTGGCCAGGTGAGAACCAACACATAGTCTATAACGGACATAACCGAGTACACGCGTTGAAATTTCAAGCTGTAGTGATCCCAAATGGCATAATTGCAAACCTGTATGGTCCTGTGGAGGGACGTCGTCATCAAATGATGGCTCCTTATCGCGAGGCTGATTTTCGTCAATCTCGTACCCAGACCCCATTTGTTTCTTACTGCGCATGCTCGACGAAAAAATAGGCCTGGACGAATCCGATTCCGGAAGTCCGCGAATCGACTCTGCGCATGCTTATCATTACGTCACCCTGAAAAGTCGTTGCTTCGGGTTCGATTCTCGCTCAGCGCCTCAGGGCTAGGTTTTGGTTTCAGTAATTCTGTACCGCTCGAGACCTCTATTCTGATTGCACCCATTATCCTGTAGCTCGTTCTAAAGGTTAGGGTGTTTTGTATTGTTGGGTAAGCCAATGCTGTGTCTCGTTTCGAGCGGTACAGGATGGCCCTTTGGTTTGGATTTCGAATTTCGCCCGGTTTTAATAATGATATTTTGCTTGCTAGTATCAGGGCAAGCCTTAAGGACTCTCTTTCATCTTCTGCCGTTTTCAGTTTGGATTTTAAGGCTTTATTTTCATGCATCAGGCTCGTGTTTCTTTATCATACGGTGGATTCATCAGACATCACAGATTCAGTACACAATTATATAAACTCTTCCGAGATCGCTTATGAAACATACCACAGGTAACCCAAAACGCGGGAAATATATGTCGAGTCTGGGCTGCCTGTGATGTAATCTAAAAAATCTAGTAAAATTAATAGTTATTGTTAAATTACCTTACATTATTAATTTTGTGCTTCAATTATGGTGGATTGTATGTTCATATTGTAATGGTGTAGCCCCCCACCCCACCTCCCCCCGAAGATCCAAAACCCCCAAAAGGAAATACTTATTTTTGCAGGCTACAGACACTCAACTTGCACCAGTCACACAGCCATCCTTTCATAGAACATTTTGGCTCCTCTGTCAGTATTCTCTACATTGTAAATACATTTTCTGTTGGGATAATAATATTTTTTCAGTCATCTAATTCATATAACGATAATTATAGAAATAATATAATCATTAAATAATTAATGTTTGGTATGTAGCGAATACATAAAGGTATTGAAATCAGCCTATCTTATGCAATTTCACCCAACTAGATGAAATATTTGGGTTATTATTCGCACAAATGAAGTTCGGGGGCGGGGGGGGGGGGGGGAGGGTGGTGGGTGAAGTCATTTTGAAAATTTGTTTTGGTTCTTATTTCTCCTGAATGTGGATTTCATCCAAACTAAGAAGACCCCCTGCAGTTTTGTATAGGTAACATTTTAGTGAAAACCCCATGTCGCTGTGACATTCCTTTCTACCCGTAAAATTTCATCACCCTTTGTCTTGGCTGAGCGGGACCTTGTTGTTCTTTTCAGAACTTAAAATCTTAGAAACCGATAAGTTTTGTCATTAATCACATTCTGAAGACGTTTGCTATCACAAATGAGGTATACCATTTCAAGGGGGGTGGGGTAGGGAATATTTGTAATTCACAGATTGGAGGTTTAGTGTTTGGTATGTAGCAAATAGCTAAAGGAATAAAAACCCATCCTATCTTATGTAATTTCACCCAACTACACTGTAGGTGAAATCTTTGCGTTACAGACAGACAGACAGAAGAGGTTTATTGGCAATTTGCAGACATTAATGTTTACGTCAGTGTTGAATCCAATAAATAAATAAATAAATAAATAAATAAATAAATAAATAAATAAATAAATAATGACTAAGTAGATGAATATTAAGTCTTGTTGTAGGGTAATATATATTACATTAATTTATTGTGGAAACAGGTGGCAAGTTACTTAAAATGCGAGATGTAATTGTAAGGAAATCAGATTTGTATTTAGCTGCTCTTCTTGTAATTTTGGTATCTGGCTTAAGTATAAGGGTTAAAATTTGGTCATAAGTTTTCTTTAGCGATATTTTGAATGCATATAATTAGTTTCTCGGTACTTGGTACTAAGTATGTGCATCTAATTATAAAATGATGTTCGTCCTCTACATTTGTACTTCGGCTTTACAAAGAGGACAAAGCCTCTAGTTGCGTGGTTTATATGGGTGCTCATATCTGCCCCTCTCAATTTGTAGCTCATGATTACTTATTCTCAACTTCGTTAGCACAATTCGATGCTTCACGTTCTTAATATTTAACAGATAATTTTAAAGTTCATGTTCATATTCGAATGTTCGATAACATCTTAATTTGTTACCTTAGTTGGTTGTTTTTCCGGTTATTATCATTGAATAGCTCACTATGCCAATTTTGAATTTGAACATTTATTAATCTTTGTTTTAAACTATTAATAATTACGTTTGGATGTTCGATTTCTTCTGGAAAAACCAGACTTCACCGAAACCTAGTCGAAACAGATGTTTTTTTACTCTTTAGCACCATATTGTGGGCTTCCCTATCTGTCTCGATTCAGCTACAGCATCTTGCGCTAAGTTCAGTTATATTTTGATTTTGTTTTTTAGCCAGTATGTTAGGCTTCTTAGGGTGGAGTCCATGCTTATTGGTAATTTACCTAATTCGGCCCGACAATCATTATTAGTTTGTGGTCCTGCTTACACCCAGTAACCATTTACAGAATTTTAACTGTACACCTTCTATTGGGTCTTTGTCATTGTTTGATACTTTATCCATACCTCATATTTCACTACCGTAAAGGCGTATGGGTTTGATTAGACTATCGAATAGTTTGAACGTAAGTTTAACATCAGTCCTAAAATGACAACCCATTGTTTTCCGTAATTTATAAAGTGCTTTTAGTGCAATTTTCTTAGCTCAATCTTTGTCGTCCTTTTGGTTTTGGCTGCAAAGCATGCTAGGACGGTTTCATTTTCTATTTCCCAGTCCAGAACTGGATTAAATAAAGTTGCAATGTTAAAATCTGAAAAATACCTAATTTTGTGAGAAAACTTTTTTTTTTACCTCCCATCGTCACAGCCGTTGCCGTCCTTGGTGCGTGAAGTCCCTTTTCTGTGGCTAAGGGAACGGACCTCTGGTCAGGCAGTGCCAAACACACAAATGACCTCGTCCATATATCCTTCGGGAGAAAGTCATGGGTCTAACCGCAGGGGACTGGGTTCATGTGTCTAGTGAATTCATGTGTTTATCGAATTCATGTGTCTAGTGAATTCATGTGTTTATCGAATTCATACGACGAATTTAACTAAACGATGAATCCGAGGTACGGTGTATGCTAAATAGTGATGAATTCACTGACTTGAATTTTGATCTCAGTCACGCACCATATATCCCAACGTTTGATAGTCTTTCAAGTTAGTATTTTTGTTTTGAGAAGTTTTGGTTTGACCAAAGGCTTGACAGTCTCATGTGCACATTTGAGAAACTTTAAAGTGCACCTATCGTTTGTTTTGTTATAATAAATATCGATTCTACATCACGTTTTGAGGACATCTGTGAATAAAGTTTTGGTTTACAGACAATACTTTGTTCTACGTTTGTTTGAAATCGTGACCTTTCCTGACCCATGACCGCGTTAGCAAAAGCCTGGGTCGACCCTGGGTTGACGTCATCTCATTAATGCATTATTCTCCATGGCGTCTTTCTATCACAACAACATCGATTGATAGAGAATATACACTGTTTGCGAGTTGTTAGTAAAGAAAAAAGTCATTTTAGTCGACATGTTAAGTATTTATTCGAATTATTGCAAAGTCTAATTAATTATATGACGTCTACCCAGGGATCGACCCAGGCTTTTACTTACGCGGTCGTGGGTCAGGAAAGGTCACATTTTCACGATTTCAAACAAGCGTAGAACATAGATTATTCTCTGAAAACCAAACTTTCTTCACAGAAGTACTCAAAACTTGATGTAGAATCGATATTGATGATAACAAAATAAACGACTTTCAAATAGCCTTCGCGCGCGCAAAAACTGATTGACAGTGCAAGATAAGGCGTTAGTTCACGTGGGAAACACGTCATTTGTTGCCGAGGAAACTTCACGCATGCGTTTCCATTTTAACAAGACAGAGAGAGACCCTCTGTTAGCAGGGAAGATGAAATTAGAATGTGAGAGAAACAGTTACATGTACATTGTGTGGAGCAGCATTTCAATGGTTTTCCCTGCTCTGATTTAGATGGTTGCACTCAATCCCCAGAGATTCAAATGACAAAGGGCATGGCGGCCATGTTGGTGTACCTAACAAAAGAAGCTAACGAAGAATCTATTGTTAAAGGTACACTAACATGGCCGCCGTGACGTCATGTGCAACCATCTATTGAATTGTACGTTTACTGTGGTGCCATTTTTTCTGTACTCCTAAGAGTGTTTCTTCTTTGAAATTAAACTGGAATCGACATGTAGAAGTATCGGGCATCGGTAAACTGTATAGCTTTCTCTCTTCTCTGAACTTTGTAATCGGCGGAGACTGAACACAACATGACTCGCTGTGATTGGCTAAAGTTTATGAGAGTATCCTTGGAGACTGGACCTCTTAGTCAATCGTGAATCGAATCGAAAACCTTTATCGAGCTGTTTCTCGGCTCTTCTTTTCGGCCAAAATTTTCACGAGTCGTAGTAAACAGCCGTTTCCCAAATATAGTGTTGGGGAATTTATAAATTCTTTTTCGTTCAGGTTTTTTGACCTGGTTTGTATCAAAATGGGATGAACAACTACTTTGAAAAGGGATAAAATCTGTAATACGCAACATATCAAGAATCCCCGACACAGTATTTGAGACAATTTAGCTCCGGTCTGTTGCACCGAAGGTCGCGGGTTAAAATCACGGCCGGACCAACACTCGGGGTCTTAAAATAACTGAGTAGAAGGTGCTGCCTTTGTGAAACAACTGCATAAGGACGTAAAATCGTAGGACTCCCGTCGGCCTCAAGTTTATCAGTCTCGCTAGTCTGTCACGAGTTACCGACGTTAAATAGAGTTGCTTTACTTTACTTTACTTTACTTAATTGAAGAAAGTATATATTTAATCCGTTTTGAACAAAAGTTAAAAGCGTAGATGTATATTTTTCAACTCCGTCCGCAAGGAGGAGTTCAGCCCTTCACGCTTTGAAACATGTTTTTTCTTAAATACCCCTTTCGAATCCCAACTAAATTGCCTCAAATACTGTGTCGGGGATTTTTTATAGTTGAAAAAGTAGTTGTTCATCCCATTTTGATACAACCTTAGCGAAAAATAATTTAAAAATTCCCCAACACAGTATTTCTGAAACGGCTGTTTTCTACGACTCATGAAAAATTTAGGAAAATTGGACAAAACGCTAAAAGGCTGGACTTCAACAAAGGCCGAAAAGAAGGGCCGAGAAACAGCCGGAAAAAGGTTTTGGATTCATTTCACGATTTACTAAGAAATCTCGCCTCCAAGGGTATTCTCATTAACATTAGCCAATCAGAGTGATTCATGTTGTGTTCAGTCTCGGCTGACTACAAAGTTAAGACGAGAAAGCTATACAGTTTACCAATGCTCGACACTAACCCCTAACTCCAGTTAAATTTTCAGAAGAAATACTCTTCTATGAGTACATAAAAATGGCACCACAGTAAGCAAACAATTAATATCAGGCAGTGAAAACCACTGAAGCGTTGCTCGATCCACAGTTCCACACCATGAAGACAGTTTATATCATTTTAACTTCATCGCGCTGAAACAAAACCGGCAAATCTTAGCTTCCCGCATTCAATTCTCTTTAATTTTTTGGTCGATTGAAGATAACAGCACTTTATTTCTTGATTATTTGTGGACTTTCGGTCTTCGATGAATCTAAAATCTTTACGAATGAAAAGTAGCGCAGCAAATCGGAGTATAGCGAGAATGAAAGAATGATATCAGCTGTCGATCATTTTTCACGCCATTTTTTAACGGGAAATCAGAAAGTCGCATTTTCAAGGCTTTACAAAAGATATTTGAATTTATATTTGAGTTTTTTTTGTAATATTACATGTAGATTAGGGCTTTTAGGTTTAAAATTTTCCAAAAAACCGTATTTTCGAAACTTTTCCATTTTGAACCTTTAATCGAGACCTTAAAACGGTATATACGGTAATACGTCTATGTGGCTTTAATTGCGACGCTGCAATAACGTTTTTCCGAAATGACACCTTGAACCTTTATCGAGACCTTAAAGTCATGCATCCGAAAACGATTTTCCAGAATGAAAATAAGTTAAGAATTTTATTATTTTATTTTATTAGCTGAACCTGCTACTTCGTCGGTTCTTCAAAATTAATTTTAAGAAACGTGACACGAGCCATTCTTCGAGTCTGACTTAATTCCAGCGAAACATAATTGTATAAACATTTCAGGGACCAAGGCTTCACAGCAAATATCATGAAAGGAGGATCAATCAATTCTCTTTAGTAGTCTTTCATGGCCATGGGTCACCTAAATTTGTTCGTTCAGCACTATTAAGTCAACACGGGACCAAAAACTCGCAAAGTGTTGAATGTGTTCACAGAACTTGGCGCCGAACTATCCTAAATGACGATGATGACTAGTCGGTACACAATCCCCAATAATACTTTTGATGATTTGAAGAGTTTTGGTAATTTCTTTGCTGTTTTTCGAGCGAAGATGTTATTCACTTTCAGGTACACCAAATCTACCGCTAACTTTGAAAGGTTTTCTGTCTGACTATCTCACACTACCAATCAGGTATCACATCTCATTCAGCTGACCAATCAGAGATAATGCTACTGTAGCTTACCAAAAAAAAAACACTGGAACAAAGCGAGAGAGCACAAAGCCATTTATAATAGAACATTTATTGACCAAGCTTGTTCGGTCCGGATGGGAGGATATTGGTCTCGTTCTCAACCAACTTTCCCAAAAGTACACCCTCCTGAAGACATTGAAACTGACTTCAGACAAATATCGGTATTTCCTGTTCTCGCCAAGGTTCTTGAAAATAGTACAGATCTCTTTAAACAAATCTGACAAAATTTCATCCGTGGAAAAGCCAGGAGAAGCCGTTAAATCTGAACATGTGCTATCGATCGCTTTTCTTCAGCGCTAAGGCGAGCCTGAAAAAAACAGCCGACTCTTATCGCTCTCCCCGCGAAAGAGACGTCTGTGCAACGAGCCGGAAAATTCCATACTGATGACGTAGCATAAATTAGTTGCTAGAAGTGAACTACGAGTTTGTTTTCATGGTACATAACTACAGCTACCGATGGTACTCGTTTGCTTGGAAGTGGATCACAGTCATGAAAAAAACATGAAATTCAAGCCTATTTAGTGTATGTCGGTGCTGTCTGTGGCTCATTTGCTTTGTTCTTTCAGCTTGATCGACTTTACAGTTGTTTATAATTTCAAAACCTACACACATCACAGCTACTACAGAACACACTGGGCCACTTTTCAAGCCAGCTATTTTGCCATGTCAGTAGCCTAATAGCGGATAGATAAATAGCTAGAGAATGCAGTTATTTCAAGGTAGAAAGAACAACATCACGTTAGTGATTCACAGCGTATACATGTAACTTACGATTTACTGTACATGTCGATGTGTATTTATAGCCGAGATTCACTGCCAAGAAAAAGAGCCGGCCTAACAGATTTCCTAACCCCTGATGAAGGAATCTGTTATATATGAAATACACACTGACGATTCTATTAATCATTTTTATTAAACAACATTTTTATTAAACAATTTTATCATAACAATTTTATCATAACATAATCTTAATTAAAATAATTTACATATATATATACAGTAATTTATAAATAATTTATATACAATTAATGCAATTAATTAGATTAATAGTTGTTATAATTAATAATAACTATATTTTATCTTAATAACTATAATAATTATAGTAGCCATATTTTGTCGTAGTAGTGGCAATCCTATCACCGATCACTTTTCTTATAGATCATTTATGTATAAGTCATTTTTGTATGGGGGTCTAATCAATTCTCTCAGTCTTTCAATAAATTCTCTCAAAATCGTGAGGTTCAATCGTTTTGAAACCTTAAAAGGTTTAATCATTTCTCTTAGACATTTTTGTTATAAATAAAATAAAAATTCAATCGTCTTGGGGCCTTAGAAACCTTAGAAACAATGGAAACAATGGAAACCGGAGGCATCCAAAGTCAGGACAATGATGACAACCACAATGATAACAGCCTCAATGCCACCTCAGTCACTAGCTCTCAGCCTAGCCCAGATCTTCATACCCCAAGCACAAAAACCCCAGATGCAAGGGTTGACGACAGGGTCGACATAGCCCTAGGCAGACCATGGATAAACAAAATGATGGCGCTGTGTGCACAAAATACTAATCTGGTAAAGGAAGAGGGTGAACTAATAAAAAGGAGAAAGGATATTAACCTAAGACTGGAGCAAATCAAAGAACAAAAATCATACTTAAGCACAAGCATCAAAAATCACAGTGTAAATTGCCCTTTGTAATTTTTATTTGAAATTTCTATTCCAAACAAATTACTGTAATATTTTCTAATGTTTTTCAACATATTTTTCAAAACATCTTTCCTAAAAACTTTTCTAATGTTATAAAACTATCTTAAATTATGAATTGTGACTATATAAGATTTTCTTCAAATGGCAATAAATATATACAATATATATGTAGTAATAGTCTTTTATAAAATATTACAATATCTAATATAGGCCAAAAATACAGCTGAATAAAATTATTAAGACACACAAATGGTTATTACCACAGTTATTTTTACATAAGAAAAGTTCATCTCCTCTATTGGTCCGTCATTCAGTCTACCATCATTCTGTCTATCATCGAGCGGTTGCATCTATTACATCTATGGGTATGCCTATGCCTAAAGCTCCATGATTTTTTATTCCTATAATTATTTTATTTTGTAACCAATACTAATTTTGTTTTTGAAATCAACTCGGGACTAAAAACTTAATACTAACTCAGTAATATGAAAAATATATATAATCAATATAATCGGTACTATTCTATTTCCTTGCCCTGGGGGTCAACTGTTCGAGCGCACCGTATTTATTCAAACACACCTTTTTTATCTTATTTTATTATTCAAGCACGCTCAACTATACTACTGTGGGTATCATCACTGATATCCTCGTCTAGTTGCCATCCTCATCTTCATCAAGTCTCTTCATCCAGTCATATCATCTAATCATATTATCTAATCATAACATCTCATCTGGAAATCTAATCTTCTGACCGTGTCGGTGCGATGCCTCGGTGCCTTCATGTCATGTAGTCTTCTAGCGATGTCATTGTGGTCTTGTCACATCCATGTCATATATAAACAGTCATATAAACCAGTCCTTTCTCTTCTCATCTTCAGCTTTGTTGTACTTCTCATCTATTTTAATTTTTGTTTTATTTCCCATCCTTTAGCTTTGTTGTACTTTCCATCCTTAGGCTTTGTTGTACTTCCCAACTTTGTTGTACTTCCCATCCCAGCTTTGTTGTACTTCCCATCCTTGGACTTTGTTGTGCCTCTTTGACCATATAATTTATCACACCTAACAAATTAATCAATCACCATATTAAAATAATCAATACACTACTTCACTGACCATTATTGGCCATTATTATATAACATCATAACAAATCATATATCATTACATCTAACATCTATCACAAAAAATTACATCTATCATTATATCATAAATTTGCATCTATCATCTATCATTATATCACTCTAGGGATCTATCATCATATCACTATATTATATCATATCGCTATATTCATCATATTAAGTCATGTCGTATCGCCATGATTACATTACATCTTAATATACATATATAATAAAACACAAAAAATAACCAAACCAAATTACAATCACTGTCACTAAAATATACACTATAATGTACACTTAATACACACTAATCTGATAAATATTTTTTACATTTAATACATATAATATACACTAATTGGACATATAAATACAATTAAAATAAGGATGAATTGGCAATGCTTGTCTTATACAAGCACATATACACATATCAATTTTTACTCTAAATATTTTAGATAAATAAATTAGAAATAAATAAATTGTTGTAAATAAAATGAAAATAAGGGGGGTAGGGGGAACATCATTTAACCAATAATGGTTATAGTTATATACTAGCTTAAGATATATATATTTTTATACTCAACATTCAAAGTTCCAATCCAATATCATATCCATGGCATAATCACATTAATCAGTTTCATACCATAATCACATTAATCAATTTCATACCACTATTTAAATATATTTCATAATAACCCACTCTTCAAATTAATTAATTATCACTATAATCTACATGTAACACACTGTCACTAGTCTGACACATATAAATACAATACACATAAGATAATAATACACAAAAGAAAGGAATAAGTATGAATTGGTGATGCTTGTCTTATACAAGTAAATATACACAATACTGAGGCTAATGTCTCCTTGTAAACATTTTATTTAATTAAAACCTATCAACCTATACAACATTTAATTTAAGCCTATCGACCTGTACAACTTTTAAAATCATCTGCTCGCTCTACTTGAATTCAAATCATTTTTGCTCGCTCTATTCAAAACGATCATTTCCTATGACATCAGCTCTTTCGTAAAAAATAACGTATTATCCTCACGTTTGTAAATTGTCATCGTAATCAGCCGTTTTCTTTTGATCATCAACAGCTCATGTTTACGGTAAGCCAAAATTCCTAGAATTTTCTGACTCTTAAATTATTGCTCTCAATGTTATCTCTTATTAAGTCACATAACTAACTATATATAAAACGTTTAGACCTATTTTACATCCAAGGGTAAAGCACAAGACTGATCAAAGACTGATCAAAGGGGTGAAAACTACAAGAGCCAAGAGTTAAACATAACCAGTCTACTAACGAATAACACGAAAAAGTAAGTAAAACATATTTTAGCATACCTAATTTTATGTCCCTTGTCAACTTAATCTCCCTTGTCCACTTAACATAAACAAGCCAAATAATCCTACCGGTTCATTCAATAAAATTTGACGACCTAACTTACAATAGTCTAGTTTATAAACAAAATGGCTGACATATAGAATTGGCCGTGTGTATTTACGTGTTGGGTTAGGCCTGGGCCCAAGGCAGAAACACGCGACTATCTCGGAGCTACTCTGAGTTATGTCCTAACAGATTTCCTAACCCCTGATGAAGGAATCTGTTATATATGAAATACACACTGACGATTCTATTAATCATTTTTATTAAACAACATTTTTATTAAACAATTTTATCATAACAATTTTATCATAACATAATCTTAATTAAAATAATTTACATATATATATACAGTAATTTATAAATAATTTATATACAATTAATGCAATTAATGCAATTAATTAGATTAATAGTTGTTATAATTAATAATAACTATATTTTATCTTAATAACTATAATAATTATAGTAGCCATATTTTGTCGTAGTAGTGGCAATCCTATCACCGATCACTTTTCTTATAGATCATTTATGTATAAGTCATTTTTGTATGGGGGTCTAATCAATTCTCTCAGTCTTTCAATAAATTCTCTCAAAATCGTGAGGTTCAATCGTTTTGAAACCTTAAAAGGTTTAATCATTTCTCTTAGACATTTTTGTTATAAATAAAATAAAAATTCAATCGTCTTGGGGCCTTAGAAACCTTAGAAACAATGGAAACAATGGAAACCGGAGGCATCCAAAGTCAGGACAATGATGACAACCACAATGATAACAGCCTCAATGCCACCTCAGTCACTAGCTCTCAGCCTAGCCCAGATCTTCATACCCCAAGCACAAAAACCCCAGATGCAAGGGTTGACGACAGGGTCGACATAGCCCTAGGCAGACCATGGATAAACAAAATGATGGCGCTGTGTGCACAAAATACTAATCTGGTAAAGGAAGAGGGTGAACTAATAAAAAGGAGAAAGGATATTAACCTAAGACTGGAGCAAATCAAAGAACAAAAATCATACTTAAGCACAAGCATCAAAAATCACAGTGTAAATTGCCCTTTGTAATTTTTATTTGAAATTTCTATTCCAAACAAATTACTGTAATATTTTCTAATGTTTTTCAACATATTTTTCAAAACATCTTTCCTAAAAACTTTTCTAATGTTATAAAACTATCTTAAATTATGTATTGTGACTATATAAGATTTTCTTCAAATGGCAATAAATATATACAATATATATGTAGTAATAGTCTTTTATAAAATATTACAATATCTAATATAGGCCAAAAATACAGCTGAATAAAATTATTAAGACACACAAATGGTTATTACCACAGTTATTTTTACATAAGAAAAGTTCATCTCCTCTATTGGTCCGTCATTCAGTCTACCATCATTCGGTCTATCATCGAGCGGTTGCATCTATTACATCTATGGGTATGCCTATGCCTAAAGCTCCATGATTTTTTATTCCTATAATTATTTTATTTTGTAACCAATACTAATTTTGTTTTTGAAATCAACTCGGGACTAAAAACTTAATACTAACTCAGTAATATGAAAAATATATATAATCAATATAATCGGTACTATTCTATTTCCTTGCCCTGGGGGTCAACTGTTCGAGCGCACCGTATTTATTCAAACACACCTTTTTTATCTTATTTTATTATTCAAGCACGCTCAACTATACTACTGTGGGTATCATCACTGATATCCTCGTCTAGTTGCCATCCTCATCTTCATCAAGTCTCTTCATCCAGTCATATCATCTAATCATATTATCTAATCATAACATCTCATCTGGAAATCTAATCTTCTGACCGTGTCGGTGCGATGCCTCGGTGCCTTCATGTCATGTAGTCTTCTAGCGATGTCATTGTGGTCTTGTCACATCCATGTCATATATAAACAGTCATATAAACCAGTCCTTTCTCTTCTCATCTTCAGCTTTGTTGTACTTCTCATCTATTTTAATTTTTGTTTTATTTCCCATCCTTTAGCTTTGTTGTACTTTCCATCCTTAGGCTTTGTTGTACTTCCCAACTTTGTTGTACTTCCCATCCCAGCTTTGTTGTACTTCCCATCCTTGGACTTTGTTGTGCCTCTTTGACCATATAATTTATCACACCTAACAAATTAATCAATCACCATATTAAAATAATCAATACACTACTTCACTGACCATTATTGGCCATTATTATATAACATCATAACAAATCATATATCATTACATCTAACATCTATCACAAAAAATTACATCTATCATTATATCATAAATTTGCATCTATCATCTATCATTATATCACTCTAGGGATCTATCATCATATCACTATATTATATCATATCGCTATATTCATCATATTAAGTCATGTCGTATCGCCATGATTACATTACATCTTAATATACATATATAATAAAACACAAAAAAAAAACCAAACCAAATTACAATCACTGTCACTAAAATATACACTATAATGTACACTTAATACACACTAATCTGATAAATATTTTTTACATTTAATACATATAATATACACTAATTGGACATATAAATACAATTAAAATAAGGATGAATTGGCAATGCTTGTCTTATACAAGCACATATACACATATCAATGTTGATTAGTAATAGGGTTCGGTACCACCTAGCCTGGAAAGTTTCAGATGTCTCGGTTGTCCCTCTGCGAGGGGGACATTGCATAACCTACAACTGATCCATATAGGAAGGAACCTGGTAACTCTAGAGTCCAGTCATAACTAGCCATATTCAATACTTATTTTGCCTCACATAATAATATTAATCACATTATCATTAATACCAATGTCAAACATAACAACACAACACAACATAACATAACATCCATATAAAGCAACCATACTAACCCAACATAACATCCATACCAAGCAACCATACCAAGCAACCATACCAAACAACCATACATCCATACCAAGCAACCAACCATACAATCATATCTTAAAAAACACGAGTCCAACCATACCTAGCAACCATACAATTATTTCTTAAAAACATGAGTCCAACCATACTTGTTCCACCTCAAAATCTTATTACTACAAGCATCATATTACTCTCAACATCATCTCAACATCATATTAACCCAATTATCATGTTAACCCAATCATGTTAACCCAATTATCAACTAACCAACCAACTAACTAACCAACCAACCAAACACCCAACCTACTATACCATCTAGACATGTAGCACCCACATAATATAGCACCCACATCAACCAGACGTAACACCTATATTAATCAGACATAACACCCATATCAAACAGCCAATACAGCAAATACAACCAAACACCCATACATAACCAAACAAAACATAACCAAACAAAACAAAACAAAACATCCAAACATTTAACATCCAAACATAACATCAATACCAACCATTCATAATAATTAAAACAACAACATTGTACCAACTACATCTTTATACTACTATATAATACTAACCAGTGGCATACTAGCCAGGTTTTTAAATTAGTAGACCCAAACAAACAACCGATCCGTAAGGGTCGCTTCTTGTTGAGAGGTCCAGAAGCATGCTTCCCAGAATTATTTTCAGATTTAGACTTTCACAAAGGGCTTCTACTGCACTTCCAGGTCATGTTTTGTGTATTTTGACAGCTCGCATCCTCAGGCTAAAAATGTGTAGGCCCGGGCCTACGGGCCTATAGGCTAGACACGCCATATAGGCTAGATATGCCCTATAGGCTTAATACGCCATTGCTAACTAACAAAACAAAATTAAATAAATAAAAAATAAACATAAACATAATTTTATTATCCTCAATTCCTTCATACAATTATATCTTGCAATTCATACATACATATAAGTGGTAAAAATTCATATCATTTAGCTGCTTAGTTAAATTCATACTACTTAACTAATATAAATCATACATGCCACCTAACCAATCGAGAATGTAATTTAGCCTTAGTACTTATACGTTCCCGTAACTTGGGCATTACGTACCTCACTAATATAATCCTTTTCAATTCTCCACCATAACGTGATGCCACGTTTATTATCCTTGTTAATTTCTTATTTAATAGTTTATTACCATAAGCAAATCTACAAATTCTGGAATCATTACTTACAGTCAAACTCCTCTTTAAACCTGCAGCTATGTGACAATTATAATTAGAATTATATTTATTAAAAGACACCTTATGTTTCGCCAAAAAAGAAGACTTATAACCCAATCTTCTCATCCGTAAAAAATATAATGCCATTGTATGATCATAATCATCCTTTGTACTAGAAATCCTTGCATACCTAATACTCTCATTACGTACTAAACCACTAAAAATATTACTAGGATGATTAGACTTCATAGTTAAATAATTAAACCTATGATGTAATTTAAAATAAGTCATCCTATGTACTTTTCTTAAACGAATAGATACATCATCTAATAACAATCTAACATCTAAATAAACACAACTATAATAATTGATTTCGAATTTTACTATTAAATTTAAAGGATAATATAACATTAATCTATCTAACTCCCTCTTAATCCTGTTCGTATCTCTGGTTTTTACTAAAAGAAAACCGTCATCAGCATATCTACTCATAACACATATAATATTATCTTCATCTTCATGAGTTAATAGAAATAAATATTCAGAATATAATAAAACCAAATCAGATACTTCCTTCGAATAATAACAACCCATAGGTACACCCTTACACTGTCTATAAATATAATCGCCAACATAAAAATAGTTACTGCTATTACATAGATTATAAAGATCTAATAAATAAGAAATATAATTTATTTCATAACCTAGTAAATAGCACATCCCCTCTAACACACGCTTCACATCAACAGCCATAACATTAGTAAATAAATCCTTAAAATCATAAGTAATTAATGAATAATTTACATCATCCATCATCTCATAACTACTTATCCTCTCTAGAAATTCTGTAGTACTATTTATTACTCCAACATCCATTCCTAATTCTCTCATATGATTTTTTAACTTAATACTAATTATTGACAACTCCAACTGTAAAAATTTTGATAATTCTACAGTACACCACCCATAACCAGTAATTATAGGCCTACCAGTCAAATCCTTTTCCAACTCTGGTTTAGCACTTTCCTTTAATTTGTGAACCTTTGGCATTAAATTCATACTTGGCAACACATATCCCTCTTTAGGGGTTGTTAATAAAACATTATGTAAATCACTATCAACCTGATATCTCTCTAATATAACAGATAATTTGTATTTATAGTCAATAATAATATCTTTAACTAAACTACATGGTCCAACATACTCATAAAACTCACTCTTTAGATGTCGTTGATATTCTCGTTTATACCAGTCTAATGTATTAACAGACCAACCCAAACCTTTATCTGCTTCCCTTACCACTACCCCCTTTAACTCACTCAAATTTTGAATTGTCAACAACTCCTTACTTACTACATGTATGCCACCAATATTAGCCTGCATACCTCCCTTATCTCTCTTACACTCGTTTACATTACATTCCTGATCTATGGCTTCAAAAACCTTATAAACAAAATTCTTATCGACAGTAGATATATCAGGATGACGTAACAGTCGGAGTATCTCCTTTCGTTTATCACCCTTCATCCCCCTCCCACGCATAGATAATTTATTTTTTCTCCTTCGTTGTCTAATTTTAGCATAAATCTCCAATCTTCGTCCCCTCCCAGTACAACTCTTATATAAAGCCACCTTAAGATAATTCAATAACATATCATCACTTATTATTTTCAAATGTTCATTGCTACTTCCACTATTAGTAACCTCTTCCGGCACATAACCAGGATTCTGATTTAATATTTTTGTCTCATAATTATTAAACCTCTGATCAGTAAAATTATGATAACATTCGCCTCTGGAGTTCCTTTCTCTTCCAATCTCTTGCTGTAACTCTTGCTGTAATTGTTGTCTTCTAATCTCTCCTATCTTACACAAGAAGTCCTCCTTTAACAATGCCTGCCTCTCTTGTAACATAACATTGTAAACTCTTATCACATCTTTTAATTCAAGTAAATCAACACTTGGTCTTCCCTTTAATTTCCTGCTTCTTCTATGGTCTTGCACTTCCTCCACATCTTTCTTAAAATAATTACTACGTCTCTGTATAATATCCTTGACATGTTTCTCCAAACCCATTATTTCATTCTCCAAACTAACTATGTGTTCCTTTCCTCCACTCCCATCTTTTCCTCCACTCCCATCTTTTCCTCCACTCCCATCCTTCGTTGTAAATCCTTTCTCCTCATCTGATATACTATTACTGTTTATCTGCTCCCCTTTTAGTATGTTGTCAATGTTTATCTGTCCGTCATTGTAGGTAAACTGCTCACTTGTTTCCATATACAATCCATATAACATAATCTTCTTGCTATTTATCTCTATTAGTCTTTTGTCTACATCTCTTAACTCCGACTTCAGTTTACGTCCGCCATGCCACTCATTCAATCTTTGTCGCCACATACATAATGCTCTCAAGTTTAGCATTACGTTATCCTCACCAGTTCTCTCGTAAAATGATTTTTAACAATCTTTCTCGCTGCAACAACTATAACTGTTATTTTCAATGTAAGCTTCAAAACATCGATCGTCATCGATCGATCGTCATCAATTATTTTCAAAACATTGCATACTCGCAGATTATTACATATGCTCGCGCACCTTATTTAAAATACAACCGTTTCTACCTTCGTAATGAAAATAACGAATAATCAGTCGTTATCAAACACATTTTTTCTGTACAAACGACGTTAAATTAAACCGCTCAAGTATCTCGTCTCCTTTCCACAATATTGGCGGACTTCTCTACTTAACACTTTCACGTGGATGAATTGTTCCGTAATGGACACCACCAATTCAGGTAATTTTATAAATAATAATCCACATGCTGGAGTTGAAGCCGTTATATATAGGTAATACAATACAAACTAAAACTAAAATGTTATAGCACAGCTAGAGTAGACTAATTATTTTAATTTGTAAATAAACATTTAATTTGTAAATAAACATTTTATTGATGGCTTACCTAACTTATGAACCGCTCCAAAGATCCAAAGAGACGCAAAGTTCCAAAAAGGCACAATTCTAATGCTTATCCTTGCCACATTACGGTCGATTTTTCAATCTCAACGTCGAAGCTCTCCCACATCTTGGACAAAATAAAAATGG
This sequence comes from Actinernus sp. WN-2022, assembly GCA_030867875.1. NCBI lineage: Eukaryota > Metazoa > Cnidaria > Anthozoa > Actiniaria > Actinernidae > Actinernus > Actinernus sp. WN-2022. The sequence goes on from JAOWCC010001634.1 coordinate 90,272,126, forward strand.
CGAACTAATGGAATCGACGTTGTGTATTTGCGTGTTGGGTTAGGCCTGGGCCCAAGGCAGAAACACGCGACTATCTCGGAGCTACTCTGAGTTATGTCCTAACAGATTTCCTAACCCCTGATGAAGGAATCTGTTATATATGAAATACACACTGACGATTCTATTAATCATTTTTATTAAACAACATTTTTATTAAACAATTTTATCATAACAATTTTATCATAACATAATCTTAATTAAAATAATTTACATATATATATACAGTAATTTATAAATAATTTATATACAATTAATGCAATTAATTAGATTAATAGTTGTTATAATTAATAATAACTATATTTTATCTTAATAACTATAATAATTATAGTAGCCATATTTTGTCGTAGTAGTGGCAATCCTATCACCGATCACTTTTCTTATAGATCATTTATGTATAAGTCATTTTTGTATGGGGGTCTAATCAATTCTCTCAGTCTTTCAATAAATTCTCTCAAAATCGTGAGGTTCAATCGTTTTGAAACCTTAAAAGGTTTAATCATTTCTCTTAGACATTTTTGTTATAAATAAAATAAAAATTCAATCGTCTTGGGGCCTTAGAAACCTTAGAAACAATGGAAACAATGGAAACCGGAGGCATCCAAAGTCAGGACAATGATGACAACCACAATGATAACAGCCTCAATGCCACCTCAGTCACTAGCTCTCAGCCTAGCCCAGATCTTCATACCCCAAGCACAAAAACCCCAGATGCAAGGGTTGACGACAGGGTCGACATAGCCCTAGGCAGACCATGGATAAACAAAATGATGGCGCTGTGTGCACAAAATACTAATCTGGTAAAGGAAGAGGGTGAACTAATAAAAAGGAGAAAGGATATTAACCTAAGACTGGAGCAAATCAAAGAACAAAAATCATACTTAAGCACAAGCATCAAAAATCACAGTGTAAATTGCCCTTTGTAATTTTTATTTGAAATTTCTATTCCAAACAAATTACTGTAATATTTTCTAATGTTTTTCAACATATTTTTCAAAACATCTTTCCTAAAAACTTTTCTAATGTTATAAAACTATCTTAAATTATGAATTGTGACTATATAAGATTTTCTTCAAATGGCAATAAATATATACAATATATATGTAGTAATAGTCTTTTATAAAATATTACAATATCTAATATAGGCCAAAAATACAGCTGAATAAAATTATTAAGACACACAAATGGTTATTACCACAGTTATTTTTACATAAGAAAAGTTCATCTCCTCTATTGGTCCGTCATTCAGTCTACCATCATTCTGTCTATCATCGAGCGGTTGCATCTATTACATCTATGGGTATGCCTATGCCTAAAGCTCCATGATTTTTTATTCCTATAATTATTTTATTTTGTAACCAATACTAATTTTGTTTTTGAAATCAACTCGGGACTAAAAACTTAATACTAACTCAGTAATATGAAAAATATATATAATCAATATAATCGGTACTATTCTATTTCCTTGCCCTGGGGGTCAACTGTTCGAGCGCACCGTATTTATTCAAACACACCTTTTTTATCTTATTTTATTATTCAAGCACGCTCAACTATACTACTGTGGGTATCATCACTGATATCCTCGTCTAGTTGCCATCCTCATCTTCATCAAGTCTCTTCATCCAGTCATATCATCTAATCATATTATCTAATCATAACATCTCATCTGGAAATCTAATCTTCTGACCGTGTCGGTGCGATGCCTCGGTGCCTTCATGTCATGTAGTCTTCTAGCGATGTCATTGTGGTCTTGTCACATCCATGTCATATATAAACAGTCATATAAACCAGTCCTTTCTCTTCTCATCTTCAGCTTTGTTGTACTTCTCATCTATTTTAATTTTTGTTTTATTTCCCATCCTTTAGCTTTGTTGTACTTTCCATCCTTAGGCTTTGTTGTACTTCCCAACTTTGTTGTACTTCCCATCCCAGCTTTGTTGTACTTCCCATCCTTGGACTTTGTTGTGCCTCTTTGACCATATAATTTATCACACCTAACAAATTAATCAATCACCATATTAAAATAATCAATACACTACTTCACTGACCATTATTGGCCATTATTATATAACATCATAACAAATCATATATCATTACATCTAACATCTATCACAAAAAATTACATCTATCATTATATCATAAATTTGCATCTATCATCTATCATTATATCACTCTAGGGATCTATCATCATATCACTATATTATATCATATCGCTATATTCATCATATTAAGTCATGTCGTATCGCCATGATTACATTACATCTTAATATACATATATAATAAAACACAAAAAATAACCAAACCAAATTACAATCACTGTCACTAAAATATACACTATAATGTACACTTAATACACACTAATCTGATAAATATTTTTTACATTTAATACATATAATATACACTAATTGGACATATAAATACAATTAAAATAAGGATGAATTGGCAATGCTTGTCTTATACAAGCACATATACACATATCAATTTTTACTCTAAATATTTTAGATAAATAAATTAGAAATAAATAAATTGTTGTAAATAAAATGAAAATAAGGGGGGTAGGGGGAACATCATTTAACCAATAATGGTTATAGTTATATACTAGCTTAAGATATATATATTTTTATACTCAACATTCAAAGTTCCAATCCAATATCATATCCATGGCATAATCACATTAATCAGTTTCATACCATAATCACATTAATCAATTTCATACCACTATTTAAATATATTTCATAATAACCCACTCTTCAAATTAATTAATTATCACTATAATCTACATGTAACACACTGTCACTAGTCTGACACATATAAATACAATACACATAAGATAATAATACACAAAAGAAAGGAATAAGTATGAATTGGTGATGCTTGTCTTATACAAGTAAATATACACAATACTGAGGCTAATGTCTCCTTGTAAACATTTTATTTAATTAAAACCTATCAACCTATACAACATTTAATTTAAGCCTATCGACCTGTACAACTTTTAAAATCATCTGCTCGCTCTACTTGAATTCAAATCATTTTTGCTCGCTCTATTCAAAACGATCATTTCCTATGACATCAGCTCTTTCGTAAAAAATAACGTATTATCCTCACGTTTGTAAATTGTCATCGTAATCAGCCGTTTTCTTTTGATCATCAACAGCTCATGTTTACGGTAAGCCAAAATTCCTAGAATTTTCTGACTCTTAAATTATTGCTCTCAATGTTATCTCTTATTAAGTCACATAACTAACTATATATAACACATAACTAACTATATATAAAACGTTTAGACCTATTTTACATCCAAGGGTAAAGCACAAGACTGATCAAAGACTGATCAAAGGGGTGAAAACTACAAGAGCCAAGAGTTAAACATAACCAGTCTACTAACGAATAACACGAAAAAGTAAGTAAAACATATTTTAGCATACCTAATTTTATGTCCCTTGTCAACTTAATCTCCCTTGTCCACTTAACATAAACAAGCCAAATAATCCTACCGGTTCATTCAATAAAATTTGACGACCTAACTTACAATAGTCTAGTTTATAAACAAAATGGCTGACATATAGAATTGGCCGTGTGTATTTACGTGTTGGGTTAGGCCTGGGCCCAAGGCAGAAACACGCGACTATCTCGGAGCTACTCTGAGTTATGTCCTAACAGATTTCCTAACCCCTGATGAAGGAATCTGTTATATATGAAATACACACTGACGATTCTATTAATCATTTTTATTAAACAACATTTTTATTAAACAATTTTATCATAACAATTTTATCATAACATAACATAATCTTAATTAAAATAATTTACATATATATATACAGTAATTTATAAATAATTTATATACAATTAATGCAATTAATGCAATTAATTAGATTAATAGTTGTTATAATTAATAATAACTATATTTTATCTTAATAACTATAATAATTATAGTAGCCATATTTTGTCGTAGTAGTGGCAATCCTATCACCGATCACTTTTCTTATAGATCATTTATGTATAAGTCATTTTTGTATGGGGGTCTAATCAATTCTCTCAGTCTTTCAATAAATTCTCTCAAAATCGTGAGGTTCAATCGTTTTGAAACCTTAAAAGGTTTAATCATTTCTCTTAGACATTTTTGTTATAAATAAAATAAAAATTCAATCGTCTTGGGGCCTTAGAAACCTTAGAAACAATGGAAACAATGGAAACCGGAGGCATCCAAAGTCAGGACAATGATGACAACCACAATGATAACAGCCTCAATGCCACCTCAGTCACTAGCTCTCAGCCTAGCCCAGATCTTCATACCCCAAGCACAAAAACCCCAGATGCAAGGGTTGACGACAGGGTCGACATAGCCCTAGGCAGACCATGGATAAACAAAATGATGGCGCTGTGTGCACAAAATACTAATCTGGTAAAGGAAGAGGGTGAACTAATAAAAAGGAGAAAGGATATTAACCTAAGACTGGAGCAAATCAAAGAACAAAAATCATACTTAAGCACAAGCATCAAAAATCACAGTGTAAATTGCCCTTTGTAATTTTTATTTGAAATTTCTATTCCAAACAAATTACTGTAATATTTTCTAATGTTTTTCAACATATTTTTCAAAACATCTTTCCTAAAAACTTTTCTAATGTTATAAAACTATCTTAAATTATGTATTGTGACTATATAAGATTTTCTTCAAATGGCAATAAATATATACAATATATATGTAGTAATAGTCTTTTATAAAATATTACAATATCTAATATAGGCCAAAAATACAGCTGAATAAAATTATTAAGACACACAAATGGTTATTACCACAGTTATTTTTACATAAGAAAAGTTCATCTCCTCTATTGGTCCGTCATTCAGTCTACCATCATTCGGTCTATCATCGAGCGGTTGCATCTATTACATCTATGGGTATGCCTATGCCTAAAGCTCCATGATTTTTTATTCCTATAATTATTTTATTTTGTAACCAATACTAATTTTGTTTTTGAAATCAACTCGGGACTAAAAACTTAATACTAACTCAGTAATATGAAAAATATATATAATCAATATAATCGGTACTATTCTATTTCCTTGCCCTGGGGGTCAACTGTTCGAGCGCACCGTATTTATTCAAACACACCTTTTTTATCTTATTTTATTATTCAAGCACGCTCAACTATACTACTGTGGGTATCATCACTGATATCCTCGTCTAGTTGCCATCCTCATCTTCATCAAGTCTCTTCATCCAGTCATATCATCTAATCATATTATCTAATCATAACATCTCATCTGGAAATCTAATCTTCTGACCGTGTCGGTGCGATGCCTCGGTGCCTTCATGTCATGTAGTCTTCTAGCGATGTCATTGTGGTCTTGTCACATCCATGTCATATATAAACAGTCATATAAACCAGTCCTTTCTCTTCTCATCTTCAGCTTTGTTGTACTTCTCATCTATTTTAATTTTTGTTTTATTTCCCATCCTTTAGCTTTGTTGTACTTTCCATCCTTAGGCTTTGTTGTACTTCCCAACTTTGTTGTACTTCCCATCCCAGCTTTGTTGTACTTCCCATCCTTGGACTTTGTTGTGCCTCTTTGACCATATAATTTATCACACCTAACAAATTAATCAATCACCATATTAAAATAATCAATACACTACTTCACTGACCATTATTGGCCATTATTATATAACATCATAACAAATCATATATCATTACATCTAACATCTATCACAAAAAATTACATCTATCATTATATCATAAATTTGCATCTATCATCTATCATTATATCACTCTAGGGATCTATCATCATATCACTATATTATATCATATCGCTATATTCATCATATTAAGTCATGTCGTATCGCCATGATTACATTACATCTTAATATACATATATAATAAAACACAAAAAAAACCAAACCAAATTACAATCACTGTCACTAAAATATACACTATAATGTACACTTAATACACACTAATCTGATAAATATTTTTTACATTTAATACATATAATATACACTAATTGGACATATAAATACAATTAAAATAAGGATGAATTGGCAATGCTTGTCTTATACAAGCACATATACACGTAGCCCTGTGTTCTGTGGTAGCTCAGTGTGTCCAGGTTATGAAATTATAAAACAACTATTACAGTGTCCTTGACTTTTTTGGTCACTTTATATTATGCATGTTTTGACAGTCGTAGGATATTTCGCTTTTCTTGCCGCTCAAAGAGCCAAGTATAGGAGCCACAGACTGTACCGAGATACGCTAAATAGGCTTGAATTTCATGGTTTTTCATGACTGTGATCCACTGCCAAGCAAACGAGTAGCATCGGTAGTTATGTACCATGAAAAAAAACTCGTAGTTCGCCTCTTCGGCTTCTGAGGTTAGAACTAGTTTATGCATCGTGAAATGGCTACGTCATCAGTATTGAATTTTCCGGCCCGTTGCTCAGACGTCTCTTTCGCGGGGAGAGCGACAAGAGTCGGCTGTTTCTCAGGCTCCGCTAAGGCCATCCGAATAAACTGTTTCGTTTCCCTCCGTTCTCGCTCGTGATGGTGGGTCAGTGGAAAAAAGAAGTTAGGGGATCTGGAACCAAGGCGGCTTGAAGACTCGCGTAAAAGTTTTCATGAATTCCTTTTTTCTCTACTAGTTGTGGATTGACAATTTGTATGAGAAAGGAAAGAAAACTAATACGTAGAGAGCTCGGAAAAGAGGTGTAGTTAAAAAATGTTCATCAATCGTTTTTTTAACTTTTCCAAAAAAATGGGTCGGTGTCAAGCTTTGATTATTTCTTCACTATTCCAAAACAAATTCGTCGGTCGGGCGATGAGAAACGAAACATTTTCTTGGGCTGGCCTAGCGGACAGGGTAAATTAACGGCTTTCTAGCATTCTCTTCAAGCTTAGATATATTCTGGTAACATTGTGAGACCCTTCCAATGTTTCTTAAACTAAGAAACTCCATTTCCAGCCGTTTAGTAGACTGTTTTCACTGCTTCGTAAGCCGAGTGGAAACACCGTTAATCGCATCTCGCTTATTCCGGACTGGGATACCTATGGTTTTGTACCACGTAATTAAATATTCCATAATTATTTAGCTTGGCCGCCATCTTGGATGTCCACATCCCGTGATTAAATTCTCCATGATTTCTGGAGATTTTATGGTCGCGTGATTTAGCCTTTACCAGGGTCCTTCTCTCGGAGTAGCCGCCATCTTGGATCTGACCGAGAAGACCCTGGCAACGAGGTTGCCATTCATAGACCAACGCGTCATCTCCCTTAGATTGACTAATATCATCAATTGTCAAAATGGCTAGAATTGATTATAATCATTATTCTAAGACAAACCCTAACCCGAACTACAAACCGAACCCTAACCATCGGACGAGTTCACGGGTAAACGACGGGTTCTCACTCACCTAGAGCTAGGGTTCACAGGTAAACAAGAAAGGAAGGTAAACGAGAGAAAAACGTTTTTTGAGCGCTCCTACTCGGGCTCGAACTCGTAACCGTTTGCGTGTAGTGCTTGGTAGTACAGACGTCATGACCACTACACTAAGCGCGTCTACCGCCGTTCGGAATTTGACAATTGTTTATCTTTATCCTTGACTGGTTTTAACCTCGAGGTTAAAGAGAGGATTATAATCAATTCTAGCCATTTTGACAATTGATGATATTAGTCAATCTAAGGGAGATAACATGTTGCATAGGCAAGGGCGAGTGTGAGTGTTTCTAGTGGCAGCCCTTTCAGTGATTTTGCTTAAGAATGGAAGATTGGTGACTAGGCGAAAGTTCTGAAAACGTTTTTGCCAAAACATATTTTGCCTAGTTACTTCTCAGTCAGTTTAAGACTACTTTGGTGATACCGACTCAATGACAATTTTTAGCCCTCCACTTGAAGTCAGTTCGCTCCGCCGTCCCTGTGTTTGAGGTTCCCCAGATGGGCATCTCGAAATTGTTACAAATAGTACCGGTAATTCGTAATATTTAATTAAACCTGTAGAATAGTTCCAATTTTACCATGTCATTCAGAAAACATTTCAGTTAATGATAATTTCCGTTTGTTGCTACAGGACATGTCTAAGAAAAGACTGGCCTATGCGCCTAGGCAGAAAAGTACATACGGTGCTACCAAGGAAATTCCACAAACACAGAAACAGGGTAATCTTGAGGATACTATGACACCATTCCCTGTACACGAAGACCCTGTTCAAACTCAGATTGAACCTACAGATCATATTCGAATACACACTGGACAAAATCCCTATAAATGTAACCAATGTGGAAAGTGCTTCAAGCAGTCTGGCAACCTAACTAACCATGTTCGAATACACTCTGGAGAGAAGCCTTATAACTGTAAGCAGTGTGGGAAGTGCTACAAACATTCTTATAGTCTAACTAGACATGTTCGAATACATACTGGACAGAAGCCATATGAATGTCACCAATGTGGAAAGTGCTTTATACAATCTAGTGATCTATCTAAACACGCTCAAATACACGCGGAAGAGAAGCAATTTAAATGTAAGCAGTGTGGAAAGTGCTTCAGGCAGACTCATGGACTAAGTCAACATGTTCGAATACACACGGCAGAGAAGCCTCATAAATGTAAGCAGTGTGGAAAGTGCTTCAGGCAGCCTGGCAGCCTAACTTACCATGTTCGAATACACTCTGGAGAGAAGCCTTATAACTGTAAGCAGTGCGGGAAGTGCTTCATGCATCCTAATAGCCTAACTTTTCATGCTCGAAAGCACTCTGGAGAGAAGCCATATGAATGTAACCAATGTGGAAAGTGCTATTTACAATCTAGTGACCTAACTAAACACGCTCTAATACACACGGAAGAGAAGCAATATAAATGTAAGCAGTGTGGAAAGTACTTCAGGCATTCTACTAGCTTATGTCAACATGTTCGAATACACACGGAAGAGAAGCAATATAAATGTACGCAGTCTGGAATGTACTTCAAGCATTCTACAAGCCTAAGTCAGCATGTTCGAATACACACGGGAGAGAGGCCTTATAAATGTAAGCAGTGCGGAAAGAGCTTCATGCATTCAAGTTCATTACGTAGACATGTTAAAGGGTATGCAGACTGTAGAGAAGCCGCGGCTACATAAATGTAACCAGTGTGGAAAGTACTTTACGCAGTCTGCTTGGTAACCTACGTTTGTAACTAACAATCTCGAATACACACGGCAAAAAAGCTATTTAACTGTAAAGGAGTATGGAACATACTTCAGGCAGTCTGGTGACCTAACTCAACATGTTCGAATACACTCTGGAGGGAAACTATAGAACTGTAAGCAGTGCGGAAAGTGCTTCAAGCAGTCATGAAACCTTACTGAACATATTCGAAGACACTCTAATGAATGGAGTCATTCATTCAGGCACACAATCTACGATAACAGCTAACGGACTCACATCTGAATTAACAAGTTTCGATTTCTACGTAGTTGAAATGATGTCGTAACCCTTTTAATTTTATTTGGAGGTTTTGTAGAGATGAAGACGTGGAGGTTATTCATTTGAAATCAGCTACATATTAAGTGCATATAAGCCCAAATTAGCTATATTTGATATCAATTGTATATGAACTGGATAGTCCAATGGTAGGATATTGCTTGATTTGGTGTTGCGTCTACGAGATATACAGCCTAGTCCCTTGGCCTTCTGGCTGGTATTTTGTCTGAGTGGATTAATGGGATACCTGTGGTTTGTAATCGCTTGTGACGTCACTGCCCAACTGTCAACCAGAAGGCCTTGCAGAATTCGCCCAGCTGGGCCCAAAAATTCGCAAAAATGGGCCCAAGATGGCGTCTACTCTTGATGACAAGGGAGAAAATAGTTCAAAGACTATACATGCATCAGGTGATAGGAAAATCACATTGAGTTTTCATATTCTAATTTTTTTTGACGTTTGTGTAATTTCAAATGGTATTAAAAACCTGGCAAAATGTAGTCGGAGTATTAAAATTTAAATTATCGAATAGAGTGTATTTTTTAAACACTAGTGAAGTATACTTTATTCACATTTATTCAACAAAATACCTGGCACTTCGCTTCCATGCAAGCCGTTCATCTTACAGGTTTGGATTCGCTGCCCGATGTTAGCAGAGAAGAGAGACCGAGAGCAGCAAGAGTAATCTTAAGTTTTTACCAGTGGAATTTTTACCATCTTACAGGTTTGGATTCGCTGCCCGATGTTAGCAGAGAAGAGAGACCGAGAGCAGCAAGAGTAATCTTCAGTTTTTACCAGTGTAATGAACACCCTCATGGAATAATTATAGAATATCATTAATAATTCATTTTCTCAAATTTTCATACAAACCTACCCATACACTGAAATTTAAAAAAAATCTAACCATTTTCGACCAAAAGTCATTCATAGAACGAAATTACAAACACCTGCACTATAATGGAGAATTTGGCACAGTTTTGGAACAGTGATCATTCGACATGCGGAGTATTCTATCTCAAGCATGTTAAGGCATGGTTTGAACATGAAAACGAGGCTACAGCTATTTTGTTGAATAGTCACTTGAATTTGTTCAAATCCTAGAATAGTGGTGGTTATAACTAATCTCAGCGTGTTTAGTCGTCCTAACATAAAAATTTGGTAAAATGTCTATCACGTGACCAACCACGTGATCACAAAAAGTTGAAAATTAAACTAAAAACGGGGTGGTACATTGTATATTTTAAATAACGATTTTGTGTTTATCTGATTACACTTAGGGGTGGACCATTAGAAATCCTGGGAAGGCGGGTGGAAAACTCTTTGTGCACGATATGTTTTTTAGCAGTTTTTTAAGGCGATACCTCTGCACGATTTTTTTTTTCAGTGCACATTCTATAGAGATTTTTCAGTGTACATCCAATATAGATTTATAGCCTGTGAATACAACCATAAGGCTTGCCATTGTCCATGTGTCGTAGAATGTTGTCAGTGAAGTGTGCTAAGCCAATTTCAGTAGATAACCTCGGGCGGAAACCAAACTGATTAGGTGTGAGGATTTTCTCTTACGAAAGATAGCCGTAGAGTTGTTGATGTACAGCCCTTTCAAGAATCTTACTTACATCAGGTAGAATATAATTGTGATAGGCCTGTAATTGTTAAAATCAGAGCGATCGCCGGATTTAAACAGGGCGGTAACTTTTCCTTGTTTCCAGATGGCTGGGAAAATACTTGAGTCCAGAGAACGATTAAACAGTTTAGTTAAAACTGGCCAGGAGTCATACACACAGCCGAGTCATTTAGTAGCCTCGAGCTGATTCGGTCTAAACCAATAGCTTTGTTTGTTTTCAAACCTCTTAATTGTTTAAAAACAAAGCTCTCGGAAATGTTCGAAAAGCGAAAGACAATTTCACTGTTATTTGTCCCGTAGCTGGAGTAATGAAGTCAATGGCGCCGACAAGAGATTGAAACTTTGCTGCTAACAAAGGTCTGATCGATCGACGCTGGCTCTGTTAACTGTACTCCATCAGATTCAGATTGGATAAAGGTCGGCTGAGAGCCATTATTAGATCTTATTACGGCAAGTCAATCATTTATAGTTTTCCATAGAGCACCTGGATTTCTTTGTTTTGTCTAATCAGATCTTTATAGTAATTTGCTTTACATTCCTCGACTTGTTTATTTACTTTGAGCCGCAGTTTTTTTTGTAACGAGCCCAGTGATGTGAGGAATTTAATTTGATCGCCTTAGAATGCATATGGTCCCGGTCTTTCATTGCTTGGCTCCGATTCAGGCCAAATCAAAAAATGCCAACTCCAAGATTTCATTGTCCATGATGTTTTGCAAAAGACGGCAATACATGAAAATATTTCTATGCGCTCTAAATTGCTGGCACAGACTCTGTAATCTTTGAAAATGTGGACATTGGAGTTTACTCAATGAAACTTGACGTTAAACTCGGTTGCAAAAACTGCTGGCATCAGAGAATAATTTGAGGCTTCAGTAATTGCAGAGAAGGTTTATTTGCCAATAATATAGCTGTTTTTAGCTTGTCTAGTGTTTTAGACCGCAAATAGTTTATTCTTTGTGGTTTGCTACCGGTATCGGGGCCGGAATTAAGGCCAGTTGATATTTCCATGACAACAGTGACTAAACTATTGTTATGAAGGTTGGGGAGGTTGTTTTCATCTGGAAATACCTGAAAATCAGTTTGGCCAGATAAAAAAATACTTGAGTTTACCTGGAAAAATTGAAATGGGTGGACGCTAGGAAGAGAGGTTTTTTTTTTTTCTATGTGAAGTTTATTTTGTCTTGACTAGATATTATTCACTCACCTCGTGTTGTAGAAACAAAATGGCGTCGATGTTACATGTAGGGGTCTGGGTACAAGAATTGGTGTTCGCGGGCGCATTTACACTTTCTAAAGTTTTTTTTATGAAAAATTAAAAATTGAAAAAAATTAGAGATCGGAGACATTTCTCAGGTCGGGCAGGGACGCTAACCAAGTATTTGTTTTTATCAGGCCTTACACAGACTGTGTGGGTAATCTTTAGAACTATATTTTGGATTGGTAAAACTGAATTGCTAGTATTTTTTCAAAACAAAAATTGAACAATGCATTGGTTCCTTTGCACGAATTTGTTTTTGTGCCTTAGTGCTTTGCAGGAATTTTCTTTTGGGACATTTAGCCTTGTACGAATTTTTTTTTTTGACTACCCACATCCCCTCCCAGGATTTCTAATGGTCCACCCCTTATGGTTGACTTTAAAGATCAGTTCGGAATGGTTGACCCTGATAGACTGTTAAGGCGAAAATATAGAAAACAGGTCACGTGACCTATTCTTGGAACCATTTTTCGTCATTTATATCCTCTTCAGTGATAAAAAGTCAACCATTCCGGACACAGTCTCATTTCCCAAGTCTCATTTCGAATCGAAAATCTGAAACAAAACAATAACTTCCGCCACCCCATTTTGATTTCTTTGTTTTATCAGCCTTAAGGTCACGTGACCTTCAAAACACCAAAATACCAATCCTTAAATGTTAAGACACATGATTACCGTATTATTCCAAAGTTATAGGGTATTTCATACATAAATGACAAAGATAGCGAATTTTGAATGTTTTATCAGAACTTCTCAAAAACCATGCCTTAACATGCTTGAGATAATTGTACCAAGCCCTTGGAATAAGCCCTTCACGAGCAAATGTATACCGAATCCGTGGCCGTTATTACACACTTCAACTTTCTACTCGGGCTTTTAGCTACAAAGAACCTTGTTATAACAAATATGGGGAACTCGCTCAATGCTCATTTATAAATTATTGTGAAACCGTTGGGAGTGCATGAGACCTTGTCCATTGCAACAAAGTGTGTTTTTTGCGTTCGACGAAGGATAACGCATCCTAATCTTGCGTTGGGCTCCCTGTGGTCATGTGTGGGTTACCTGTGCTTTCCTAGGCTAAAGAAATCGAGATTTTTGGTGTCCTGGCTCGTGTGGCACCCTTTCGGAATGAATTATCTCGGCCGGGGAACTCGTAACCACACGTACACATTTTACCATTTTACCAAAATGGCCGCTCACATGGTTTCTGTTTTGCTCACGATCGGTAAGCTACTTGCCTTATTTTCCGACAATCCATCTGAGGAAAGTGTGTAGTACATCTGGAGGACTGACAAAGTCCAATATGGTCTGTTTTGCACCTTGAACATTACCCTGCGTTCCAGACTCCAGAAAGGCGCGAAGATGTAAAATACTTGGACATTCAACTTGGCCATAATTATTTATTTGTGTGGAACTATCCACTAAAAACCGAGTGAATCTGCGAATAATTTGGTACGTAGGAAAGTATGTGCTACCTCTGGAGCAGACAAAGTCTGACGTCAAACATGGTCTGTTTTGTCGGCACGGTCTGCAGTACAATCAAGTTGGCCATAATTTGTGCTGAACTATATCCATCGAAAATTCTGTTGGCTTGCTTGCTGTATTGAATTCTGCTTTTCGCTTTACATACAGATACCAAAACTACAAACAGTACCTGGCCTGGCCTGAGTTTTCTACACACCCGTATCTTGTGTGAGTTGTGACACTACACATCAGTGACACATGCATGTGTGCATCTTGGTTATACAAATTAACACTACATTCAGGCAAAGAGTTAATCTATATTGACACTTCGATATGCCAAGAAAATTAAATATCAACATAGTACAAGGTGAGGGAATTTCATGATCAAAGTACTGAGTTAATTGCTGTGTTTCCTAATCAATTAATCTACACTGAATTACTAACGGGACCTGAAACAACCATAAGAGGCTGATAAAAGCCCGGACCCGGCTACCAACATTGATCATAAATTATTCTGCAACTAACAACGGCACTCAGTATTCTGCAGCCAACCATGTTCTCACTTGAAAAATCATTTCAATGCTCTGAAGGAACTGGGGTGTACTTTATACACATGCATATATAGTATATGTACTACACTGGAGTGTACACACGGCTCTCTGGAAGAGCATTTTTGTAATTTTCACAATGAATGAGACTCCGTGTATAAATAGAAAGTATGTATGTACTTAATATTGTGAATACTAGGAACTGGAATGCAGTTTATACACATCTGAATAGCCATAGCTAGCTATATATACAGTTGATTGTGTTCTACACTAACTCCAATTATTGCATTACACTGTATACCACACAGCAAAATGTGCTACAAATGCTCAAATGAGTGATAACCATATAATACATATAAATATTTAAAGTTTTATACCGATTTGCATCCCCTTGTATATTGATTTATAAGTCAAGACATTCAAAATTTTCACATTAGTTAAAAACAAGCAATTTTGCCTCAACTACACAATTCAGACACACAGTTACGTAGGATACTTGGGCATGTTGGTCAGCCGAGCTCGACGACGTTTATTCATATAATTGCTCATAATTGCTTACAGGCATTCGTTCTTCAACTTTTAGTCTCTATTTACTACTATTATTAATTATTGCGACACTGCCGGATACGAAAACCCAAAACCACTGTGTGGACTAAACGGGAACGTATACTCCCACCAATGCAGTGCCGCCAACTCTGGGAGCTGAGGTCATCTAAATACATTTACTCCGATATGATAAATACGATCTTATGCCGATTTAAATTAAACTCGGACGATTCTAACCTAGCCAGAATGGTTTCCCTTAATGTTCGTTATGCCTCGGGCTTCTCAATCCAATCATTTTAAAAAATGAAGCAAGGTAGCAAGGCTGACCTAGACTGAATTCAAACTCTTAACAGTCACCTACTTATGGCACACTACGTTACCCATAATTCTCAGCACTACTCTCCCCAGGCTTCTGTTCCGTGCCAGCAAAATATTCATTTCTGTGAATTTCGTACCTCAACTAACATAAATTACACTTTTTGATCAGGATTATTTACATGTACACCCACATCATTGCAGCAATCTTTCAGTCTTTTGTGTTACCACAGGAAGCCCAGTCCTTTCTCTTACAAAAAATATGTCGAACGCACTTTAATAATCTATGATTACTTCTAGTAAATAATATTAAAGGCGACAGTATTTTTTAAACAGCTGGCCACAGAAGGGGAAAAAAGTGCATTCCTATAAATCCCACTTGAAAAAAATCCAAACCAAACAAAATCATCTTGTTAGAATCCTGTTTTTTGCTACTCTGTATGAAAAAAACACTGAAAGTGCTTTACCACTACTGAACTTGCTACATATTTTGACAGTTGACAATGTATACAAACTTCAGGCCCTAAAATTTATTCATCAATGGCACAAAAATCAATTACCAGGAATTTTCGTTATGCCAAAGATATACATTCATATAATACTCGATTTGCATCAAATGATAATTTTTATAAGGCTCACTATAGAACAAATACTGGCAAACAAATTATTTCCGCCATGGCAACTGATTTATGGCAACAACTCCCTATGGATTAAAACAGCTCGACAAACTCAGTTTCGCAAAATGGTAAACAACATCTGTTCCTTAAGCAAAATTAATTGCTTCGATCAACTTAATTGAATTTCTTTGTCAAATTTCCTCCACATCTATTTTTCTCTACTAAATGTTTTGAATCTTCAACTTTTCGCCTTCATATTTAACTAATTAGTGTGTTAGATATAGCATGATTAGCATGCTATGTGTGTATATATATGTATGTATATATATACATCGATTATATACATCGATTATTTTTCTATTGTTTATTCAAATTGAGATTAGTATGTGTGTGTGCTATAATTCAAATTTAACAGAACAGTCTAGTGTCTAACTCGATAACCTCACGGTTTATTTAGACTAGGCATTTCCTTCTGTGTTACTATATTTAGTATATTTATCTTAAATAATGATACGGTAAGTGTGTGTGTGTGCAACACTCTTTCCCAGGCTCCCTCGATCGATATCCTAATATGGAGGACGAGCGCGCGCGTCCGAAAATGGCGCCAGAAAGTGACGGCCACAGGTATCAGGAGCATGGTTGTTGTTGCTGTGTTAGCTGTCGTGTGCGAAACACATTTATAGCAAGAACGAAGCCTATACGGGCAAAACATCTTGTGCCCTCTCCACCGTACTACGTTGCTATGTATTCTACACTTGACACGGGTACGGCCTGTATCGGTGCGCTGCATTTTAGGCTCACAGTCAGGCTAGACTTCACGCGCGCGATCCAAGTGGTTGTCCTCGGCGGAGTACACGTGGAGAGCAAACTGTCCTTTACCCACAGCCTATGATTTTTCGCATCTGCAAGTGACAAGCATTCAGACGGATTCTCATTCACGTGAAAATGAGATCTGCTCGCGCGAAAGAAATTTTTATGCAGATATTTTCATAGTCTACTGCGCGTAACAGCATCTATATCAAGGGCAGTTTTAATTCAATAAGGCTTTTATATGTTGGAAAATGTCCTGGCGACTGAATGCGAGAGGAGATCCTTACTATAACAGAGCGGCATATCCCGCGCAAAAGAGGATAGACATTCTTGTGACTTATTAACACGGGTTCAATTGCAGCCACGGGACGAGCTTATAAGATTAGCTGCGTTCAAATCTACTGCAATCGTTTCGACTAAAACTGGCTATCTGTCCACGGTTTGAGCATAACACCAGGCCTAAGGAAATATCGCTGTGGCTGGAGATGTACATCGAAGCTGCATTTGCAATTTACCCGACCATGTATATGCACGAAGTCCGAAGAATGCTTGCAGAGGATTTCGCGCTGGCGCCGCAGGAGACACCATAAGTCGCATTTAACAAGGAAAAAGTGTATAATGGTCACTAACGAACGTTTTACAACCTACATTTAACAACGATGGCAAGAGTTTTTCCAGTGGCGTAAAACTGTTGACCCGCGTAACCTATATTTCTTCGACGAAACTAGTTTTACAGGAAATACCGACCACCGCATGTAGGGCGCAGTGAGAGCGGTTTTTCATTGCCAAGCTTTGAGAACAAAAGTCGAGCTGGGATGCGCTCAGTTCTTGGCGTTGTTGGATTTAGAAAAGGGGTTATTGCCGCATGACCAGTTGAAGGTAATTTCACTATCGAACTAATTAATGATGTTATTGAATATCTCGTATTGCCTCTTCTTCAAAATAGTTGTTACTTAATAGCTGATAATGCCAGTGTGCATCAAGAACGAAGCCTGGCCAACATTTTATCAAATAAAAATATCACTCTCGTCAAATTACCTGTCTACAACTATGATCTGAACCCGATTGAGATGGTAAAGCCCTGTCCCGAAGGACACCCGGTCAACTTCAACAAACAATGGATGTAACATTCTGGTATATACTTCATGGTAGTGTTCCGTTCCATATAGTCTCCCTACATAATCATAATCATATCATAATTGTCCTTATACATATGAACACGTGGGCGTTGTAACGAGTTTGTGACTCCTAGGCGTTATCTGTATAAATAAGTGATTGATTGATTGATTGGACGCCTTTATCGGGTATTTCACCTGACAGCGTAAGAAACTCTAAAAGAAGGTTTTGGCGAATATTTCGCTGAACTGTTTTTTCTTCTTGAGTTTTTCGATAGCTTGTGTCCCGTGTCCCATATAATTTTTGGCTTTGGAGACAAGGGTTGTGGGAACACGAATTGTAAATAAGATTTCATCAGCTAGCCGAACTGGTAGAGCAAATGGAAAGGGATGGGAATTGAATGGGAAGGCAATAAAATTTTAAACCCAAAAGTGTTTTTTTGAGTCTTTGATGCGTGCTCTCTTTGCTTGTTTCCGACCTCATCATAAGCTTCGAATAACCCCATACACGCCACACACCACAGCGACCTCCCTTTCACATCACTGCATGGGATGCCAGTTAATCGTTAACCTGCCCTCCAAGTGGGGCTAGCGTTGTGTGACGCCTGACAACCCTCTTTGAAGCGGAAGTTCCTCACATACTTGTATCTCGTACATGGCTCACGACGTCACATACGTTGTAAGAACGTAACCCTAACCCTACGCATGTTATATTTTTAGGGGGGGGGGGGGGGGTGGGTGTGCTTGGGAAATTATTTCTACGACTGAAAGCTTTGTAAGAATGTTTTATCAGACAGTTAGCTTTTAAGAAATTGTAGATTGCACAAATGGCATTTGCACAAATTGATTTTCTTCGGTTTGTTAAGAATTTGTTTTAAACATCAAAAATATAATCGTCCATCCCTTAGCCAATGTTGTGTTCAGTGTCTTGGCCGATAACAAAGGTCAGACGAACTGGCTCAGAACACAGACTTGACTGAGAAGAGAGAAAGCTATACAGTTTACCGATGCCCGATACTTCTAGAGAAATTAGTGTCGATTCCAGTTTAATTTCAAAGAAGAAACACTCTTTGAGGAGCACGGAAAAGTGGAACCACAGTAAGCGAACATTTAATATCAGAGCAGGGACCCGGAGCAGGGACCACCATTGAAGCGCTGCTCACACCAAATACACGTAGACTTGTTTATTTCATCGCGCTTATTACTGAGAGATTTATTCGACACGACGAACACACACGAGTCGCCAAAACGAGACCGAAGTTTTGCAGAAATCGAAGGTTTCGTCGATGGAAATGGCAAGATGTTTGGTTTTCCTAGGTGGACTTTGGATGGAAATTTCTCGCATTTTGTGAAAAGATTTGGGATTAGCTGCCGCTCCTAAACGCACGTGGCCTGACGTGGTGAAATATTTGAACCGACATTTGGAAGTAAAACACACATGAAACTTACCAGATTGCATTGTTGTTATATTCGTTTCTGTTAAAATAAAAAACGGGATCGATATTTTCATTTCATTGGCATCATATAGCGGTAAATGGCCCGATTTCTGTTGTTCTAGGCCAGCGTTGGCATCTCAGTGATCGAAAAAAAAACGAAATCACATCTGTTTCGTTATAAATTTCAACCTCCTTCAAGATGTAGAAAATGAACTCCAGCACTAGTATTTGAAAATGCACGACTCTACTCGAAAATATAATTGTATCCAGATGTAGATAGCGGATCTTATTTCACATTTAGAACGACACAACCCTAAATATTCACAAGGAGTCTACAAGGGATATTGATATCAGCTAAAGGAAAAGTTACATGTACATGTATGCTACAATAGCACCTGTACTTGGACAGTGAAGTAATATTATCAGTCAATAATATTATCAGTCCATGAATCCTACTAAAAAGCATTGATTTCTAAAAATGCTGAAAAATACGGGTTGCTGAACCCTGCTAAAAAATGTAATTTCTGACGGTTGAGCGACGCAGGAGCGATATAGTCAGAAATTGATATTCTGCCGGCACGGTAAAGAGGTATGGGTACGAGTCTATAGCATTATGGGTAATGCTTCTAGCATATATAATGGCCTTCGAGAGGGAAAGATATTCATTCTAGGCCTGTCAGCTGCACGTTGGTTCAAATTAACTTTTTTTTGGATAGATTATTTTAGCTTAGTAGTAAGTGAATAGTCAGTTCTCTAACCCTCGGAGAATTCGGAGAATTCACGTTTTTTTGGCCAGAACCCCAGGTTTTTTTCGTGGTTTAAGCGGTTTTTCGTATCTGGCAGTTTCCCATTAGTTAAGAATACAATACAATATTAGTTAATTGTATTATGTAGTACGGAGTTGTCTGGCGACTATCCCACAATAATATATACTTATGAAGTCTCTTGTCAGTGTAATCAGAATGAACCAGTGTTTTCTAAAATACAAAAAAAACATCTCAATTAATATTGTAATATTTTTGAGCAAGTAAGCATTGTCACAAACTAAATAAAATCAAGACAAAAGACGATAAATAAATTTGAGAGAGCACGCATCAAAGTCTCAAAAACACTTTTGGGTTTAAACTTTTATTGCCTTCCCATTCAATTCCCATCCCTTTCCATTTGCACTACCAGTTCGGCTAGCTGATGAAATGTTATTTACAATTCGTGTTACCACAACCCGTCTCCAAAGCCAAAAAGCTAAAAACTCAAGAAGAAAAACAATTCAGCGAAATATTCGCCAAAACCTTCTTTTAGAGTTTCTTACGCTGTCAGGTGAAATATCGATAAAGGCGTCCAATCAATCAATCAATCAATCAATCAATCAATCAATCAATCAATCACTTATTTATACAGATAACGCCTAGGAGTTACAAACGCGTTACAACACGCACGTGTTCATATGTATAAGGACAATTATGATAAATCTACTATAAAAATAGAGTGTGGGAAATATGCTAGTCATGAAGTTGCTAGTTGCAGTTGCTAGTTGCGAATCCAAAATCCTAACCCTACATTTAAAAATACCCTAACCGTCAACAACGGGTGCTCACTCATTTAGCTCACTGAATTGATGGTGTTTAGAGCTAGTCACTAATATGAGTTTTTAGGGCTAGATCACCGGCTAAACAACACATGCTTCTTCGTTCTCCCTAAATATATGAACTAATGCAAATCCTAACCCTACATTTAAAAATACCCTAACCGTCAACAACGGGTGGCTAACTAATTTAGGGTGTTTAGAGCTAGTCACCAATTTTGGGTTTTATAAATACATCACCGCTAATCCAAATCCTAACCCTACATTTAAAAATACAACTCGCGACTTCACGACTAGCAATATACCTGTACCCATAAAATATTACTACTAGTTAAAATTTGCCTACTAATTACATCTAATATATAAAAACAAATACGAGAAATCTACTATAAAATGCTCTACAGTTAAAACTATAATATACATTCGTTTATGGTTATAATAAATCTACTACAAAAATACCACACCAGTTTAAATTTATGTGCTAATTACATTCGAGAACATCGCTCCAAGACGCACATACAGAATATACAAGAGCAATGGCTATGTATGTATACACCCTACATATGTATCTAACAACAGTGTCTCTACAAACAGGTGTATTTTAGGATATTACTATAGATATGCCGCTAAATGACAGTTCCGCAAAAGTTAGATCGTTGGTATATATACTTCATGGTAGTGTTTCGTTCCATATAGTCTCCCTACATAATCATTTTCTCTACTGTTTTACAGTGCTATGCAGGGAGACTATATGGAACGGAACACTACCATGAAGTATATACCAGAATGTTACATCCATTGTTTGTTGAAGTTGACCGGGTGTCCTTCGGGACAGGGCTTTAGCTAGTCCGAAAACCATCTCAATCGGGTTCAGATCATAGTTGTAGACAGGTAATTTGACGAGAGTAATATTTTTATTTGATAAAATGTTGGCCAGGCTTCGTTCTTGGTGCACACTGGCATTATCAGCTATTAAGTAACAATTATTTTGAAGAAGAGGCAATACGAGATATTCAATAACATCATTAATTAGTTCGATAGTGAAATTACCTTCAACTGGTCATGCGGCAATAACCCCTTCTCCAAATCCAACAACGCCAAGAACTGAGCGCATCCCAGCTCGACTTTTGTACTCAAAGCTTGGCAATGAAAAACCGCACTCACTGCCCCCTACATGCGGTGGTCGGTATTTCCTGTAAAACTAGTTTCGTCGAAGAAATATAGGTTACGCGGGTCAACAGTTTTACGCCACTGGAAAAACTCTTGCCATCGTTGTTAAATGTAGGTTGTAAAACGTTCGTTAGTTACCATTATACACTTTTTCCTTGTTAAATGTGACTTATGGTGTCTCCTGCGGCGCCAGCGCGAAATCCTCTGCAAGCATTCTTCGGACTTCGTGTATATACATGGTCGGCAGCTTCGATGTACATCTCCAGCCACAGCGATATTTCCTTAGGCCTGGTGTTATGCTCAAACCGTGGACAGATAGCCAGTTTTTGGCGAAACGATTGCAGTGGATTTGAAACGCAGTTGTAGCTAATCTTATAAGCTCGTACCGTGGCTGCAATTGAACCCGTGTTAATAAAAGTCACAATAATGTCTATCCTCTTTTGCGCGGGATATGTCGCTCTGTTATAGTAAGGACCTCCTCCCGCAGTCCGTCGCCAGGACATTTTCCAACATATAAAAGCCTTACTGAATTAAAACTATCCTTGATATAGATGCTGTTACGCGCAGTAGACTATGAAAATATCTGCATCAAATTTTCTTTCGCGCGAGCAGATCTCATTTTCACGTGAATGAGAAAAATCCGTCTGAATGCTTGTCACTTACATATGCGAAAAATCATAGGCTGTGGGTAAAGGACAGTTTGCCCTCCACGTGTACTCCGCCGAGGACAACCACTTGGATCGCGCGCGTGAAGTCTAGCCTGACTGTGAGCATAAAATGCAGCGCACCGATACAGGCCGTACCTGTGTCAAGTGTAGAATACATAGTAACATAGTACGGTGGAGAGGGCACAAGATGTTTTGCCCGTATAGGTTTCGTTCTTGCTACAAATGTGTTTCGCACACGACAGCTAACACAGCAACAAGAACCATGCCCCTGATACCTGTGGCCGTCACTTTCTGGCGCCATTTTCGGACGCGCGCGCTCGTCCTCCATATTAGGATATCGATCGAGGGAGCCTGGGAAAGAGC
Organism: Actinernus sp. WN-2022; assembly: GCA_030867875.1. Classification (NCBI taxonomy): domain Eukaryota; kingdom Metazoa; phylum Cnidaria; class Anthozoa; order Actiniaria; family Actinernidae; genus Actinernus; species Actinernus sp. WN-2022. Next base: position 90,295,137 of record JAOWCC010001634.1, read on the forward strand.
GTTACACACACACACACTTACTGTATCATTATATAAGATAAATATACTAAATATAGTAACACAGAAGGAAATGCCTAGAGTCTAAATAAACCGTGAGGTTATCGAGTTAGACACTAGACTGTTCTGTTAAATTTGAATTGTAGCACACACATACTAATCTCAATTTGAATAAACAATAGAAAAATAATCGATGTATATACATACATATAAATACACAAAGCATGCTAATCATGCTATATCCAACACACTAATTAGTTAAATATGAAGGCGAAAAGTTGAAGATTCAAAACATTTAGTAGAGAAAAAGAGATGTGGAGGAAATTTGACAAAGAAATTCAATTAAGTTGATCGAAGCAATTAATTTTGCTTAATGAACAGATGTTGTTTACCATTTTGCGAAACTGAGTTTGTCGAGCTGTTTTAATCCATAGGGAAGTTGTTGCCATAAATCAGTTGCCATGGCGGAAATAGTTTGTTTGCCAGTATTTGTTCTATAGTGAGCCTTATAAAAATTATCTTTTGATGAAAATCGAGTATTATATGAATGTATATCTCTGGCATAACGAAAATTCCTGGTAATTGATTTTTATGCCATTGATGAATAAATTTTAGGGCCTGAAGTTTGTATACATTGTCAACTGTCAAAATGTCTAGCAAGTTTAGTGGTAAAGCACTTTCAGTGTTTTTTCCATACAGAGTGGCAAAAAACAGGATTCTAACAAGATGATTTTGTTTGGTTTGGATTTTTTTCAAGTGGGATTTATAGGAATGCACTTTTTGCCCCTTCTGTGGCCAGCTGCTTAAAAAATACTGTCGCCTTTAATATTATTTACTAGAAGTAATCATAGATTATTAAAGTGCGTTCGACATATTTTTTGTAAGAGAAAGGACTGGGCTTCCTGTGGTAACACAAAAGACTGAAAGATTGCTGCAATGATGTGGGTGTACATGTAAATAATCCTGATCAAAAATGCTTGTTTTTAACTAATGTGAAAATTTTGAATGTCTTGACTTATAAATTAATATACAAGGGGATGCAAATCGGTATAAAACGTTTAAAAAATATTTATATTACCTTTGTGTAACATTAAATCATTGGATGCATGTGATGCTTATACATATGTATTATATGGTTATCACTCATTTGAGCATTTGTAGCACATTTTGCTGTGTGGTATACAGTGTAATGCAATAATTGGAGTTAGTGTAGAACACAATCAACTGTATATATAGCTATGGCTATTCAGATGTGTATAAACTGCATTCCAGTTCCTAGTATTCACAATATTAAGTACACACATACTCTAAGTCTTTATTTATACACAGAGTCTCATTCATTGTGAAAATTACAAAGATGCCCTTCCCGAGAGCCGTGTGTACACTCCAGTGTAGTACATAAACTACATATGCATGTGTATAAAGTACACCCCAGTTCCATCAGAGTATTGAAATAATTTTTCAAGTGAGAACATGGTTGGCTGCACAATATTGAGTGCCGTTGTTAGTTGCAGAATAATTTATGATCAATGTTGGTAGCCGGGTCCGGGCTTTTATGGTTGTTTCAGGTCCCGTTAGTAATTCAGTGTAGATTAATTGATTAGGGAACACAGCAATTAACTCACTACTTTGATCATGAATTTCCCTCACCTTGTACTGTGCTGATATTTAAGTTTCTTGGCATATCAAAGTGTCAATATATAATTAACTCTTTGCCTGAATGTAGTGTTAATTTGTTTAACCAAGATGCACACATGCATGTTTCACTGTCACTGATGTGTAGTGTCACAACTTACACAAGATACGGGTGTGTAGAAAACTCAGGCCTGGCCAGGTACTGTTTGTAGTTTTGGTATCTGTATGTAAAGCGAAAAGCAGAATCCAATACAGCGAGCAAGCCAACAGAATTTTCGATGGATATAGTTCAGCACAAATTATGGCCAACTTGATTGTACTGCAGACCGTGCCGACAAAACAGACCATGTTTGACATCAGACTTTGTCTTCTCCAGAGGTAGCACACACTTTCCTCACCTTTGAAACATCAATGCATTGAATTGTCGGAAATAAGGCAAGTAACTTACCGATCGCGAGCAAAACAGAAACCATGCGAGCGGCCATTTTGGTAAAATGTGTACGTGTGGTTACCAGTTCCCCGGCCGAGATAATTAATTCCCAAATTGTGCCACACCAGCCAGGACACCAAAAATCTCGATTTATTTAGCCTGGGAAAGCACAGGCAGCCCACACATGACCACAGGGAGCCCAACGCAAGATTAGGATGCGTTCTCCTTCGTCGAACGCAAAAAACACACTTTTGTTGCAATGGACAAGGTCTCATGCACTCCCAACGGTTTCACAATAATTTATAAATGTTCCCCATATTTGTTACAACAAGGTACTTTGTAACTAAAAGCCCGAGTAGAAAGTCGAAGTGTGTAATAACGGCCGGCACGGATTCGGTATATATTTGCTCGTGAAGGGCTTCTTCCAAGGGCTTGGTACAATTATATAATACCCCGCATGTCGAAATTCTCCATTATAGTGCAGGTGTTTGTAGTTTCGTTCTACTTTTGGTCGAAACTGGTTAGGTTTTTTTTATTTCAGGGTTAGGGTAGGTTTGTATGAAAATTTGAGAAAATGAATTATTAATGATCCAAGTTGCGGGGTATTCTATAATTATTCCATGACGGGGTATGAAGGTGTTCATTCCACTGGTAAAAACTGAAGATTACTCTTGCTGCTCTCGGTCTCTGCTCTCGGTCTTCGGGCAGCCGAGCGAATCCAAACCTGTAAGATGAACGGCTTGCATGGAAGCGAAGTGCCAGGTATTTTGTTAAATAAATGTAAATAAAGTATACTTCACTAGTGAGTTTAAAAATTACACGCTATTCGATAATTTTAATTTTAATACGCCGACTACATTTTGCCAGGTTTTTAATACCATTTGAAATTACACAAACGTCAAAAAAAATTGAATAAGAAAACTCAATGTGATTTTCCTATCACCTGATGCACGTATAGTCTTTGAACTATTTCCCCCCTTGTCATCAAGAGTAGTCGCCATCTTGGGCCCATTTTTGTGAATTTTTGGGCCCAGCTGGGCGAATTCTGCAAGGCCTTCTGGTTGACAGTTGGGCAGTGACGTCACAAACCAGTACAAACCGCAGGTATCCCATTAATCCACTCAGACAAAATACCAGCCAGAAGGACTAGGGACTAGGCTGTATATCTCGTAGACGCAACACCAAATCAAGAAATATCCAACCATTGGACTATCCACTTCATGTACAATTGATATCAAATATAGCTAATTTGGGCTTATATGCACTTAATATGTACCTGATTTCAAATGAATAACCCCCACGTCTTCATCTCTACAAAACCTCCAAATAAAATTAAAAGGTTTACGACATCATTTGAAATACGAAGAAATCGAACTTGTTAATTCAGATGTGTGTCTGTTGGCTGTTATTGTAGATGTGCCTGAATGAAAGCACTCCGTTCGAACATGTTCAGTAAGGTTTCACGACTGCTTGAAGCACTTTCCGCACTGCTTACATTTCTATAGTTTCCCTCCAGAGTGTATTCGAACATGTTGAGTTAGGTCACCAGACTGCCTGAAGTATGTTCCATACTCCTTACAGTTAAATAGCTTTTTTTCCGTGTGTATTCGAGATTGTTAGTTACAAACGTAGATTACCAAGCAGACAGCGTAAAGTACTTTCCACACTGGTTACATTTATGTAGCCGCTGCTTCTCTACAGTCTGCGTACCCTTTAACATGTCTACGTAATGAACTTGAATGCATGAAGCTCTTTCCGCACTGCTTACATTTATAAGGCCTCTCTCCCGTGTGTATTCGAACATGTTGACTTAGGCTTGTAGAAAGCCTGAAGTACTTTCCACACTGCGTACATTTATATCGCTTCTCTTCCATGTGTATTCTAACATGTTGACTTAGGCTAATAGAATGCCTGAAGTACTTTCCACACTGCTTACATCTATATTGCTTCTCTTCCGTGTGTATTAGAGCGTGTTTAGTTAGGTCACTAGATTGTAAATAGCACTTTCCACATCGTTTACATTCATATGGCTTCTCTCCAGAGTGCTTTCGCGCATGAAAAGTTAGGCTATTAGGATGCATGAAGCACTTCCCGCACTGCTTACAGTTATAAGGCTTCTCTCCAGAGTGTATTCGAACATGGTAAGTTAGGCTGCCAGGCTGCCTGAAGCACTTTCCACACTGCTTACATTTATGAGACTTCTCTCCCGTGTGTATTCGAACATGTTGACTTAGTCCATCAATCTGCCTGAAGCACTTTCCACACTGCTGACATTTAAATTGCTTCTCTTCCGCGTGTATTTGAGCGTGTTTACATAGATCACTAGATTGTATAAAGCACTTTCCACATTGGTGACATTCATATGGCTTCTGTCCAGTATGTATTCGAACATGTCTACTTAGACTATAAGAATGTTTGTAGCCCTTCCCACACTGCTTACAGTTATAAGGCTTCTCTCCAGAGTGTATTCGAACATGGTCAGTTAGGTTGTCAGATTGCTTGAAGCACTTTCCACATTGGTTACATTTATAGGGATTTTGTCCAGCGTATATTCGAATATGATCTGTAGGTTCAATCTGAGTTTGAACAGGGTCTTTGTGGTCAGGGAATGGTGTCATAGTATCCTCAAGATTACCCTGTTTCTGTGTTTGTGGAATTTCCTTGGTAGCACTGTATGAACTTTTCTGCCTAGGCGCATAGGCCAGTGTTTTCTTAGACATGTCCTGTAGCAACAAACGGAAATTATCATTTACTAAAATGTTTTCTGAATGACATGGTAAAATTCGAACTATTCTACAGGTTTAATTAAATATTACGAATTACCGGTACTATTTGTAACAATTTCAAGATGCCCATCTGGGGAACCTCAATACACAGGGACGGCGGAGCGAACTGATTTCAAGTGGAGGGCTAAAAACTGTCATTGAGTCGGTATGACCAAAGTAGTCGTAAACTGACTGAGAAGTAACTAGGCAAAATATGTTTTGACAAAAACGTTTTCAGAACTTTCGCCCAGTCACCAATCTTCCATACATTCATAAACAAAATCACTGAAAGGGCTGCCACTAGAAACACTCGCCCTTGTCTATGAATGGCAACCTCGTTGCCAGGATTTTCTTGGTCAGATCCAAGATGGCGGCTACTCCGAGAGAAGGACCCTGGTAAAGGCTGAATCACGCGACCAAAAATCTCCAGAAATCATGGAGAATTTAATCACGTGATGTGGACATCCAAGATGGCGGCCAAGCTAAATAATTATGGAATATTTAATTTCGTGATACAAACCATAGGTATCCCAGTCCGGAATAAGCGAGATGCGATTAACGGTGTTTCCACTCGGCTAACGAAGCAGTGAAAACAGTCTACTAAACGGCTCGAAATGGAGTTTACCTGGAGTAAGAAACATTGGAAGGGTCTCACAATGTTACCAGAACATATCTAACCTTGAAGAGAATGCTAGGAAGCCGTTAATTTTCCCTTTCCGCTAGGTCAGCCCAGTAAAATGTTTCGTTTCCCATCGCCCGACCGACGAATATTTTTTGGAATAGTGAAAAAATATCAAAGCTTGGCACGGACCCATTTTTTGGGAAAAGTTAAAAAAAATCAAAGCTTGAGACCGACCCATTTTTTGGGAAAAGTTAAAACAAAAATTGATGAACATTTTTTTAACTACACCTCTTTTCCGAGCTCTCTACGTATTAGTTTTCTTTCCTTTCTCATACAAATTGTCAATCCACAACTAGTAGAGAAAAAAGGAATACATGAAACAGCCGACTCTTGTCGCTCTCCCCGCGAAAGAAACGTCTGGGCAACAGACCGGAAAATTCCATACTGATGACGTAGCAGATAGCCATTTCACGATGCATAAATTAGTTGTAACCTCAGAAGCCGAAGAGGCGAACTACAAGTTTTTTTTCATGGTACATAACTACCGATGGTACTCGTTTGCTTGGCAGTGGATCACAGTCATGAAAAACCATGCAATTCAAGCCTCTTTAGCGTATCTCGGTACAGTCTGTGGCTCCTATACTTGGTTCTTTGAGCAGCAAGATCGAAAAGCGAAATATCCTACGACTGTCAAAACATGCATAATATAAAGTGATCAAAAAAGTCAAGGATACTGTAATAGTTGTTTTATAATTTCATAACCTGGACACACTGAGCTACCACAGAACACAGGGCTACTTTTCAAGCCGGCTCTTTGCTTGGCAGTGAATCTCGGCTATAAATAAACATCGACATGTACAGTAAAGCTTATGTTTTACGCTGCGAATCACGAACTTGATGTTGTTCTTTCTACCTTGAAATAACTGCATTCTCTAGCTATTTATCTATCCGCTATTCGGCTACTGACCTGGCAAAATAGCTGGCTTGAAAAGTGGCCCAGTGTGTTCTGTAGTAGCTGTGATGTGTGTAGGTTTTGAAATTATAAACAACTGTAAAGTCGATCAAGCTGAAAGAACAAAGCAAATGAGCCACAGACAGCACCAACATACACTAAATAGGCTTGAATTTCATGTTTTTTATGACTGTGATCCACTGCCAAGCAAACGAGTACCATCGGTAGCTGTAGTTATGTAACATGAAAACAAACTCGTAGTTCGCCTCTTGCAACTAATTTATGCATCGTGAAATGCTATATGCTACGTCATCAGTATGGAATTTTCCGGCTCGTTGCACAGACGTCTCTTTCGCGGGGAGAGCGATAAGAGTCGGCTGTTTTTTTCAGGCTCGCCTTAGCGCTGAAGCGAAGCGAAGCGATCGATAGCACATGTTGAAATTTAACAGCTTCTCCTGGCTTTTCCACGGATGAAATTTTATCAGATTTGTTTAACGAGATCTGTACTTTTTTCAAGAACCTTGGCAAGAACAGGGAATACCGATATTAGTCTGAAGTCAGTTTCAATGGCTTCAGGAGGGTGTAGTTTTGGGAAAGTTGGTTGAGAACGAGACCAATATCCTCCCATCCGGACCGAACAAGCTTGGTCAATAAATGTTCTATTATAAATGGCTTTGTGCTCTCGCTTTGTTCCAAAAATACCATTGCAGTGGTTTTTTTCGGAATCTACAGTAGCATTATCTCTGATTGGTCAGCTGAATGAGATGTGATACCTGATTGGTAGAGTGTGAGATAGTCAGACAGAAAACCTTTCAAAGTTAGCGGTAGATTTGGTGTACCTGAAAGTGAATAACATCTTCGCTCGAAAAACAGCAAAGAAATTACCAAAACTCTTCAAATCATCAAACGTAATATTGGGGATTGCGTACCGACTAGTCATCATCGTCACTTAGGATAGTTCGGCGCCAAGTTCTGTGAACACTTTCAACACTTTGCGAGTTTTTGGTCCCGTGTTGACTTAATAGTGCTGAACGAACAAATTTAGCTGACCCATGGCCATGAAAGACTACTAAAGAGAATTGATTGAACCTCCTTTCAGGATATTTGCTGTGAAGCCTTGGTTCCTGAAATGTTTATAAAATTATGTTTCGCTGGAATTAAGTCAGACTCGAAGAATGGCTCGTGTCACGTTTCTTAAAATTAATTTTGAAGAACCGACGAAGTAGCAGGTTCAGCTAATAAAATTTCAGGTATGTTCCGGTATTCTTAACTTGTTTTCATTATGGAAAATCGTTTTCGGATGCATGATAAAGGTTCGAGGTGTCATTTCGGAAAAACGCTATTGCAGCGTCGCAGTTAAAGCCACATAGACGTACCACCGTATATACCGTTTTAAAGTCTCAATTAAAGGTTAAAAATGGACAAGTTTCGAAAATACGTTTTTTGGAAAATTTTAAATCTAAAAGCCCTAATCTACATGTAACATTACAAAAAAAAACTCAAATATAAATTCAAATATATTTTGTAAAGCCTTGAAAATGCGACTTTCTTATTTCCCGCTAAAAAATGGCGTGAAAAATGATCGACAGCTGATATCATTCTTTCATTCTCGCTACCTCTGATTTGCTGCGCTACTTTTCATTCGTAAAGATTTTAGATTCATCGAAGACCGAAAGTCCACAAATAATCAAGAAATAAAGTGCTGTTATCTTCAATCGACCAAAAAATTTAAGACAATTGAATGCGGGAAGCCGGTTTTGTTTCAGCGCGATGAAGTTAAAATGATATAAACTGTCTTCATGGTGTGGAACTGTGGATCGAGCAACGCTTCAGTGGTTTTCACTGCCTGATATTAATTGTTTGCTTACTGTCGTGCCATTTTTATGTACTCATAGAAGAGTATCTGGCGGAGACAAGCCTCGTAGGGGACTTTGAGTCCTATTGTTTGTCTCCTGTGGCGTTACGCCCAAATGTTGTAAATAAATAAATAAATAAATAAATATTTCTTCTGGAAATTTAACTGGAGTTAGGGGTTAGTGTCGAGCATTGGTAAACTGTATAGCTTTCTCGTCTTAACTTTGTAGTCAGCCGAGACTGAACACAACATGAATCACTCTGATTGGCTAATGTTAATGAGAATACCCTTGGAGGCGAGATTTCTTAGTAAACCGTGAAATGAATCCAAAACCTTTTCCCGGCTGTTTCTCGGCCCTTCTTTTCGGCCAAAAACAGAACTTTGTTGAAGTCCAGCCTTTTAGCGTTTTGCCGAATTTTCCTAAATTTTTCACGAGTCGTAGAAAACAGCCGTTTGTATCAAAATGCAACTATCAAAAATCCCCGACACAGTATTTGAGACAATTTAGTTGGGATTCGAAAGGGGTAATTAAGAAAAAAACATGTTTCAAAGCGTGAAGGGCTGAACTCCTTCTTGCTACAAGAGCGTTTCTTTCCGAAATGACACATCGAACCTTTATCGAGAGCTTAAAGATCATGAATTGAAAAAAGTATATATTTAATCCGTTTTGAACAAAAGTTAAAAGCGCAGATGTCGTATTATTCAACACGAAATGACTCTGTCCGCAAGGAGGGGTTCAGCCCTTCAGGCTTTGATGAACTATGTCAAACACGAATTGGAGTCTTTATCAGGGGTTCCAAATATTGAGAAAACAAATGAAACCCGAGAGGCGTAGCCTTGACGGTTTTATTGTTTTCGAAATATTTGGAATCCCCTGATGAAAGACGAACAATGAGTGTTTGACATGTCTTCTCATGCGAATGCAAAACCGACAATTTACATACGTTTCTTTTCAAACTTCATTAGCAAGTATTGTTTACCGTTTGACTGTTGTATCTAATTATTCAATAGATGGCTTATTATTCTTTTTTGATGGCAGTGATTTCAACTAGCGTACTAGTAGAGTAGTGGACAAGAGGTTAGTACAAGCGGTCGGAAAGGTCGTGGTTCGAACTCCAGTGGAGGCAGACTTTTTCTTTCTATGTCATTCTTTATTTCTTTACTTCTTCGCTCCTTACTTGTAGTTTATCAGTATGTAATTAGTTAGTGGTTCATGAATATGATGATTAAGAAATATTGATCACTAGGGTTGGAAACATGATCAAACACAAGGGTTTCACCCGGTATCAAGACCCATGCATGTGACCAAATACAGTTCCTCCATTGGATGACTATCTCATGAATTATTAATGAGCTTGATAATTTTATTTCTTAATTATCCCTTTCGAATCCCAACCAAATTGTCTCAAATACTATGTCGGGGATTCTTGATATGTTGCGTATTACAGATTTTATCCCTTTTCAATGTTGAAAAAGTAGTTGTTCATCCCATTTTCATACAAACCAGGTCATAAAACCTGAACGAGAAAGAATTTCAAAATTCCTCAACAAAAATATTTGTGAAACGGCTGTTTACTACGACTCGTGAAAATTTGAGAAAAATTGGACAAAACACGAAAAGGCTTGACTTCAACAAAGTTCTGTTTTTGGCCGAAAAGAAGAGCCGAGAAACAGCCCGATAAAGGTTTTCGATTCGATTCACGATTGACTAAGAAGTCCAGTCTCCAAGGATACTCTCATTAGCTTTAGCCAATCACAGCGAGTCATGTTGTGTTCAGTCTCGGTCGATTACAAAGTTCAGAGAAGAGAGAAAGCTATACAGTTTACCGATGCCCGATACTTCTACAGAAACTAGACATGTCGATTCCAGTTTAATTTCAAAGAAGAAACACTCTTAGGAGTACAGAAAAAATGGCACCACAGTAAACGTACAATTAAATAGATGGGTTGCACATGACGTCACGGCGGCCATGTTGGTGTACCTTTAACAATAGATTCTTCGTTAGCTTCTTTTGTTAGGTACACCAACATGGCCGCCATGCCCTTTGTCATTTGAATCTCTGGAGATTGAGTGCAACCCATCTATATCAGAGCAGAGAAACCCATTCAAGCGCTGCTCCACACAATGTACTTGTAACTGTTTATGTCACATTCTAATTTCATCTTTCCTGCTAGCAGAGGTCTCTCTCTGTCTTGGTAATATGGAAACGAAAGGAGAGACCTCTGCCGACATCCGACGCTTTCTCTGTCGCGCATGCGTGAAGTTTCCTCGGCAACAAATGACGTGTATCCCACGTGAACTAACGCCTTATCTTGCACTGTCAATCAGTTTTCGCGCGCGCGAAGGCTATTTGAAAGTCATTTATTTTGTTATCATCAATATCGATTCTACATCAAGTTTTGAGTACTTCTGTGAAGAAAGTTTGGTTTCTACGCTTGTTTGAAATCGTGAAAATGTGACCTTTCCTGACCCACGACCGCGTAAGTAAAAGCCTGCAGCGTCCGCTCGAGTTCTCTAGGAGACGAGCTCCTAAGGAGAGGAATCGCTCACTTAATTTATTCATGAAATGACAATATAAACTAACTAAAATCCTACCCTGAAAAATAAAAAGCCCTACAAAAATTGAGATTTTCTGGAACTCGAACTCCGCTGCCGCCTACTCGTAAGGCAAACGTCGCAACCACTACACTAAACAACTATCGTCGCTCAAATGATGTCAAATTTGTACATTTCAAAACCACTGCTAATTTATGTTAGTTTATATGGTCATTTCATGAATTAATTAAGTGAGCGATTCCCCTCCTTAGGAACTCTACTCTAGGAGCACCGGCGAGTTTTCGGGTTTCGCCCACCAGTCGGTCCAGTGCGAAGATCTAATAGCCCTTATGAGTTGTGCCACTTACGCAGGTGACCGTGGCAAGCGAGGGAGAACTAGTCCATACTTTCTGCCGAAGAATATATGGACGAGGTCCTTTGTGTGTTTGGCACTGCCTGACCAGAGTTCCGTTCCCTCAGCCACAGAAAAGGGACTTTACGCACTAAGGACGGCAACGGCTGTGACGATGGGAGGTAAAACAAAAAAAAGGTTTTCTCACAAAATTAGGTGTTTTTCAGATTTTAACATTGCAACTTTATTTAAGGTAAGGCAAAAGGTTCACAGGCAAAACTTCCCAAAAAAATTGTTTTCGCATATTTAAAATGCTTTAGGTCTTAGCTGTATTATAGCAAAAAAATCCAAACTAAAATTCCTTTTTAACGCCCCGAAAAACCATGTTTTAATTTCCCGCGAAAAATGACGCGCGAAACATGATTGACAGACGCTGACAGCTACGTGACAGCGGCACGCGAACAAACTAAAACAACAATCGTCTTTATAGTACGCTACTCTCGTCTTTATAGTACGCTTCGTTTTCGTTTGTTTTTCTTGAATTGCATTCTATCTAAAATTATGTCGTCGAAACTTAATAGAGGCTATTCTTGGGTATCTTCGAAGAAAAAGAAGAAGTTGAAAACAGGTAAATTTAGGCCGACTAAGAAGGCAAGTTTGGCGTCGAGCGATAAAGGCTCGTGGTTCAAACAAAAACAATGGCCAAGCGAAGAAGATCTGTTGACTGAAACGAATGAGCCCGGGCCAAAAAGCATCACTTCTAGGAAGCTTCGGACTAGCAGTGATGAAGTTCACCCGCGAACTTCGAATTCCTTGACTGTAATTGAGTCGGGCATTAGATCAAGCTGCTGTTTGCCGGTTTTTACGGTTTTCTATGCTTGCAACCAAATTCTCTGCGAAGTGATCGCCCTGATACCTAGAAAAGGAGTCAGACACGTTTATCAATTATAAGGCAGTCAAGAGAAGGTAGATTCAGCATGATCTTTACCGCTCCAGAGTATAAAAATAATATGCAATATGAAGCCTGCGGTTTGTTTATGATGTTTAGCAAGAAGTTGCGCCGTTTGAATGAATATAACTTGTGTTCGACTTACCCAGAACTGTTTATCTCCTTTAGCATGATGGCTTTGATAATAGCATCATTTACAGTAACTTGCGGTTGGCCTTCATATTTATTTGACCTTGTGTTTTTCCCACGAGCTTTACGACCTCTGTGACCAGTCTCGAGTGTAAAATGAAACTCCTTGAAGATTATCGCGAAAGCTGTCACAGCAGATCATTCACAACTCTGCCTGTCCCGCCTGTCAGCCTAATACTGTATTTCAATTGGCTGAATATAATAAGATTATCTTTGGAGGCGGGGCTTTTTACTCAACCGTGAAATGGTCAGAAAACTAAAATCTCTTGTTTCTCCGTTTGTGTTTTAATGCAAAAAATACAACTTTGGCGTATCAAAACTCGAGAACGTTTTGTTCGATTAAATCCAAATTTTCGCGAGAGCCAAAAAACCACAATTTCTGCAAAAGTGTGCCAGCGTTTTGCAAAATTTTGCCTCATTTCGTAATTATTATGTAGTTTGCGTTTTGCTAGCATGAAAAAACTTACTCCAACTTTACCTACGGATAATTCTTGTAATACGGAACGTATGAAAAATCGCTGACACACTTTTTGGGACAATTTACCTGAGATTCGAAAACAAAGAATTTAGTTGTCATTCATTAAACATTTCCGGATTTGAAGTTACGATAGTGTGAGAGGTCGCTTTTTAAATAAAAAAATACATCATTGAGAGATTTTTTTAAATAGTAAATTTAAACATTCATATTTATTCTTCAATCTTTGAGCTTTAAATTGATATATAGTATGTCTTTGTAGCGTAAATATTGACGCTACACGATTTTTTTTCCCAAGTGACCTCGTGAACCTTTTGCCATACCTTAATCCAGCCAAAACCAAAAGGACGACAAAGATTGAGCTAAGAAAATTGCACTAAAAGCACTTTATAAATTACGGAAAACAATGGGTTGTCATTTTAGGACTGATGTTAAACTTACATTGTACATTGTACGTTCAAACTATTCGATAGTCTAATCAAACCCATACACCTTTACGGTAGTGAAATATGAGGTATCAAACAATGACAAAGTATCAAACAATGACAAAGACCCAATAGAAGGTGTACAGTTAAAATTCTGTAAATGGTTACTGGGTGTAAGCAGGACCACCACTAATAATGCTTGTCGGGCCGAATTACCAATAAGCATGGACTCCACCCTAAGAAGCCTAAAATACTGGCTAAAAAACAAAATCAAAATATCACTGAACTTAAAGCGCAAGATGCTCTAGCTGAATCGAGACAGATAGGGAAGCCCACAATGTGGTGCCAAAGAGTAAAAAAACATCTGTTTCGACTAGGTTTCGGTGAAGTCTGGTTTTTCCAGAAGAAATCGAACATCCAAACGTAATTATTAATAGTTTAAAACAAAGATTAATAGATGTTCAAATTCAAAATTGGCATAGTGAGCTATTCAATGATAATAACCGGAAAAACAACCAACTAAGGTAACAAATTAAGATGTTATCGAACATTCAAATATAAACATGAACTTTAAAATTATCTGTTAAATATTAAGAACGTGAAGCATTGAATTGTGCTAACGAAATTGAGAATAAGTAATCATGAGCTACAAATTGTGAGGGGCAGATATGAGCACCCATATAAACCACTCAACTAGGGGCTTTGTCCTCTTTGTAAAGCCTAAGTACAATTGTAGAGGATGAACAGCATTTTATAATTAGATGTACATACTTAGTACCAAGTACCGAGAAACTAATTCTATGCTTCACTGGAAACTACATTGAAAATATTGCTAAAGAAAACTCATGATGACCAAATTTTAACCCTTATACTTAAGCCAGATACTAAAATTGCAAGAAGAGCAGCTAAATACATATCTGATTTCCTTACAATTAGATCTTGCATTATAAGTAACTTGCCACCTGTTTCCACAATAAATAAATGTAATATATATTACCCTACAACAAGACTTAGTATTCATCTACTTAGTCATTATTTATTTATTTATTGGATTCAACACTGATGTAAACATTAATGTCTGCAAATTGCCAACAAACCTCTTCTGTCTGTCTGTCTGTCTGTCTGTCTGTCTGTCTGTCTGTCTGTCTGTCTGTCTGTCTGTCCGGGTAGAAAGGAATGTCACAGTGACATGGGGTTTTCACTAAAATGTTACCTATACAAAACTGCAGGGGGTCTTCTTAGTTTGGATGAAATCCACATTCAGGAGAAATGAGAACCAAAACAAAATTTCAAAATGACTTAACCCTCCCCTGAACTTCATTTGTGCGAATAATAATTAACCCAAAGATTTCATCTAGTTGGGTGAAATTACATAAGATAGGCTGGTTTCAATACCTTTATGTACATGTATTCGCTACATACCAAACATTAATTATTTAATGATCATATTACAATTTCTATGATTATCGTAATATGAATTAGATGACTGAAAAATTATTATCCCAACAGAAAAAGTATTTACAATGTAGATAATATACTGATAGAGGAGCCAAAATTTTCTATGAAAGGATGGCTGTGTGACTGGTGCAAGTTGAGTGTCTGTAGCCTGCAAAAAAAACTATTTCCTTTTGTTGGGTTTGGGGTTTTCGGGGGGAGGTGGGGTGGGGGCTACACCATTACAATATGAACATGTGATCTACCATAATTTAAGCACAAAATTAATATAGTAAGGTAATTTAACAATAACTATATATTAATTTTACTAGATTTCTAAGATTACATAATAATTCATCCACCGATTCTTTTTTAAATTACAAAGAGGTAACGATTCACAAATATTAAGACTGTCTGTCTACAGATAAAGGTCATAAACTTTATATATTTAGCACTAAATGCCAAGAGGGCAAAATCGCTATAAACAATAAAGGATTTCATCAGAAAATCCTTAAGGAAAAAAACTAAAGCAAAAACCCTTTTTACGTGTACTGTTAAAGTGCTAAACAGAGAAGAAACAGTTGCAGGGACAAATAAGAAAATAAGAATGTCATAAAAGGTTGAAATAACTCGATTTTGTAAGGTTAATAATGAAGTTATTTAAATTACATCCTCAGGCAGTTCATTCTATAACTTTGTCCCACTAAAGCAAACCAAACCCTTTTTACATTTGCTGTTGAAGTGCTAAACAGAGTAGAAACACTTGGCCATTTAGCATGGTATTTTCTCACTCGTGTAGGAAAAACAAACATAAAAACATACACGGGTCTTTTAGGAGGCAGCAAACTTGCAAAAGCAATGACCAGTGCTTTATTTTCTTTTGGTTTCATGTAGCATTTATTAGTATCTATTATAGCTTAATAATGTTTCAGAACTACATGTATATGGAACCTTTCTTAGATTGTCTTAGACATCCATGTAAAATGCTACAGATTTAATCCCTGGGTTTTTACACAGTTCATGTCCTGGCCAGTTCTTTCAAATCAAAAATCAATTTATCTACATGTAGTTATGGTCTTACAAGTCAGAGAGTCTTTGGACTTGTAAATCATTGTTAAAAGACTGGGTCAGAGCCTTTGAAATCTTAGACAAAAGCTTTGTTAAATAAAGCTCTGGAAATCTACTCCTGCAGCATTAAATGGTACAGTGTATGTGACTATAAACTTTCAAATTGCAGTCCACTAGAGCATGTAAATTATGATGGTCCTTATGAAAGCGAATTAAAGTAAAGCAGTTTCAGGGCCCAAAATTCCCAATTGCTTCATTGTGCCCCATCTTTCTACTTGAAAGCTCCCAAAAACCCAACAAAAGACAGCAATTAATGATGTACATGTACACTTAGGCTATCAGAAATATTAATATTAATATTGCTCTCTACATGTACATGTAATTGTACCTACATCAAAAGGGAGATCTGGGATATGTTGCCATCTAACTTCATGTGTAGCTGTATTGTAATAGAACAGAACTTCACCAGATTGATAAAAAGTAACATTCCAGTCAGACTCCATCCTTAAGTAATCCTGCAAGGAAAAATGTATTTCATTAGTCAAAAATAATAAATTATTATATTATTATGTAACTAAGACTATGTACGTTATATGTAATGACTGGAGAGGGTTAAGGACTAATATGTTATAGAAGGTACTATAATAATAACAAGAGGCTGGGAACAGCCTTAACTTGTGCTGTATACACATAACCGTCACCATTTTATATTGTATTTTCTACATTCTTTACATTCCATATATTCCATTCTAAGGCATGGTCACAGGGGAGGGGTGGTACTCCACTCCTATTATTTATTAGGAGTGGGGTAGGGGAGGACTTTCTGCTCTCTGCTCCCCTAGTACATTTATGTAATTTAATATTTTAGTTTTTCATCATATGAACATTAGATATGTTTTTCTCGCATGTAAATTAAAGAAATTGACCTTTTACTGTAAACACTACTTATTTACAGTCTGTTCTGTTGTACTGGAGGTTCCGAGTACTAAAATATGATTGTCTCAATGTTTATATTTATCCCATATCATAAGTTGTATCCTGTCCATCCTGCCGATAGAGCTGCCACTATATTTCACTACTGCGTTCTTTCTGTTAATTGTATTTGTGGTCAATTCGTGTGCCTCTGTGTAACTTTATCTGCTGTGTTCAAAACTGAAATGCATGTTGGTTATCTCTAATTAAAAGCTTAATTACCTTCATTCACAAAACTTCAGTCTGCTCACTAGTGTATTATTACAGAGCAATAAAGGGAACTGTTCGAAGCCTTTCTCGAACCAAAACCTCGCTCGTGAGAGGATTCTCGTGTAACAGCTCTAACGAAAGTTAAGCATGCGCCAATAATCTCGTCACTCGTGGTCTAGCGGTTACTGTTTGGGTAGAATTGTGTCAGTCGTTCTATAAATCTTAGCTTCCTGGATTAGATTCCTACGCTGAGCGCAGTGAAACTTTTTTTTCCAGTAGAGGCTCCCCAATTCCTTTTAAAATTTATAAGTGCCGCTTCGGGTGCTCGGGAAATATTCTAAGTCCCAAATTATTCATAGTTAACAAAGGGAGTTTTGTGACGCAGTCTGCGAGGTTGTTACACCGAGGTAAAGTCCCTGTTTTAGAACTCTCCACTTACAACATATAGGCACCTGAAGAAGGCTAGTTTGGCTAGCTGAAATATAGTACGTTTAAAACTGTATACACGTTGTTTCAGCTTTGCTATAGTCCTCAGGATAGAGTAAAAAATCTATCCGCAGTCTGTAGCTTCCGGTTGACCTTTTCAACATTAACTTAACTCGGGCTGACTATACACCAGGAACCCATTACCAATACACATAATCGTCACCATTTTCTATTTTAATTTTCTGCATTCCAGACATTCCATTCTACGGCGTGGTCACATGGGAGGGGTGGTACTCCACTCCTGTTATTTATTAGAGTTATCAGTCGCGGCAACTTTCCGCTCTCTGCTCCCCTAGTAATTTATGTAATTTTATATTTGTGTTTTTCATGCATCATATGAACATTAGATATGTTTTTCTCGTATATAAATTAAAGGAGTTGACCTTTTAATGTAAACACTAATTATTCATGTAACTGGTTCCGAGTACTAAAATATAAACGTCTCAATGTTTATATTTATCACATATTATAAGTTGTATCCTGTCCATCCTGCTGATAAAGCTGCCACTATATTTCACTACTGTTCTTTCTACAGTCATGTTAAATGTATTCGTGGTCAAATCGTGTGCCGCTGTGTACATAACTTTATCTGCTGTGTTCATAATTGAAATGCGTGTTGGTTATCTCCAATTAAAATCTTTACCTTCATTCACAAAACTTCAGCTATAAAGGGAACTCTTCGAAGCCTTTCTCAAACCAAAACCTTGCTCGTGAGAGGATTCTCGTTTAACAGCTCTAACGAAAGTTAACTGGAATGCGCCAATAATTTTGACAAGCGGATGCGAAACGCGCTTTAATAGATCCTTTGCATGTGACGTCATCAAAATTGTAAAATCTAAACTATGAGATATATGAAGCTGTTCTTTTAATATGATTTAGATATCGGTATTCTCAGTATTCTTTGAAAAATTTACGTTGATATGGTGATTTATTTTTGAGTTACAGTACTTTGAATTTTGCGACAGCCCAGGTCAGCGTGTTTCCTAAATGTCAAGGAAATCAATATATTTCGGCCAATTTCAAATTTTAGACTTGATAAACCTTTAAAAGTGATAAACCTTTAAAAGTGGCCATTTAGCATGGTATTTCTTACTCGTGGAGGAAAAGCATAAACATAAAAACAAACATGTCTTTTAGGAGCCACCACACTTGCAAAAGCAATGACCAGTGCTTAAATATTTTCTTTTGGTTTCATGTATATTAGTTTTCATTAGTATAGCTTAATAATTTCTTTAAAAATGTTACAGAACTATATATGGAACCTTTCCTAGATTGTCCTGTAGATAAGCCGCATCACAGAACTTGAACAAAAATTTTGGATAAAAAGGTGCAGCTTATCCATGGGTTTTTACACAGTTCATGTCCCAGCTAGTGAAAACATGCACATGGAGTGGGAGTCATGGAGTGGGAGTCTAGAAATAAATATCTAGTAATGGTCTCATGGATCAGAGAGTCTTTGGAGTTCAGCTCAATACCTTGTAAATCATTGTTAAAAGAGAGTCAGAGCCTTTGAAATCTTAGACAAAATAATAATTTATTATAAAGCTTTGGTAATCTTCTGTATTCTAAGTATTTTTTTGCCACAATGTACAATAGCATAAACAGTATTATTAATATACATGTACATGTAAATAGTGATGAGAAGCAGTGACAAGGAAGCCTAAACAAGAAACCATAATTATAAGGCTTGTGGAAGTTCAGGCTTCCCCTTACCTACAAGATTACAGATACTGTTTACATGTAACTAAATAAACACTTACAGGAGTGGCAGGTATAAACATAAACATATGCATTCATTCAGAGTGACTTAAGTATTATTATATAGTTTATAATATTTTTCACTACAGACAGTACACTCTTGCCAAATTGCACTCAAATTGAACAGACAAATCTTAAGTGTTTGGTATCTCAGATACTCTCATTCTATATAGTGTGTTTTGTGAAGTATGCTATGAACAAGGACAAAATACTTACCGAAATTGAGAAGAAACAACACACGTGCAACACTCGACTTAGTGGTGGAACGAAAACAAAATGGCGGAGAGATATGAGAAAAAATGGGCTACCTGTGGTGAAAAGCACCAAGGTAAGGCTCACCGCGGCAAAATGTTGTGCTCCGCTGGCCGAAAGAACGAAGGCTCTGGTTTCAAATAAAAGTTTCCAAGGATTAAAACTTTTTTAGTAAATAATTTTATAACTTAGTAAACTCAAAGTGAATTTCAAATTAAGAAAACTCCAACCTGTTAGAGTTTAAGGTTTAGCTTAGTTTTGTGCAACATGAGCTTAGCTCGACCACAGGCAGCCCAAGCTCAAGTTACGAAAATATAAGGGTTTGTATGGGAGCGTAGCGAAGTCCGTTTACAAGCCAGAAATACTGTAAAAATATTTGAATAAAATGACTTACCTTGTCACTGTGATGTCTTCTGTCGTGTTTCTCTCCTTGTTGGGCAAAAAAATCCCGGCTGAAATCAGCTTAAAACCACCCAACAAGGAGAGAAACACGACAGAAGACATCACAGTGACAAGGTAAGTCATTTTATTCAAATATTTTTACAGTATTTCTGGCTTGTAAACGGACTTCGCTACGCTCCCATACAAACCCTTATATTTTCGTAACTTGAGCTTGGTCTGCCTGTGGCTCGACTCAAAAAGCGAGAAGAACAAACAAAATGGCGGAGTGATACCGGAAAATGGGCTACCTGTGGTATAAACCACAGTAGTCCCGAGGCACACCGCGGCAAAACGAAAGAACGAAGGCTCTGGTTTCAAATACTTTTTTAGTAAATAATTATAAAACTGTATATTAAACTAATTAGTCGATTTGTTAGACCGAACATGCAGATCGTTTACACCCAGTTTGTGCATTGTAATGGATAGACTTGCTCCAAGTCGAACTCGCTGAGTCATGGTAAGCGATTACTGGGTCAAAAATCGAGCGCGAGAATCAAAGCGAGTTTATAAGTAGCCTTCGGTTAAATTTTGATGGGTTTTCGAGTGATTTAAATCCGGGTTCAATGATCGCATGTACGTTAATTAAAACTACCGTGTTCGATACTTTCACAGGATTTTATGTAATTACGAGGTAACGAGGGAATTTGTTATGATATCTTTCTCATCATCGCACTAAATCGAGGTCATGAGCGTCCTGTGAAAATATCGAACACAACAGGCTCGAATCGAAGAATAAAAAGAAACCGATATCCCAGCTTTTCTCTTCTAGGCAGCGAGCTTTCCTTCTAGCTCTTATGATAATAAAGTAACCAGAAAAGTTATTTAAAGTTGAGGCAATGGGCTCCTGGTCGAGGCTTGAGAGCCAGAAGATAACAATGTTTTTCAGGTAGAAGGCGGCTCTAATTGTTTAAAATAGAGGAAAAGATTAAATAAAACTGAGAAAGGAGAAAAAGAAGTAAAAAACATTTTTTTTTTACAGTGCCCGGTGTAGGACTCGAACTCCGGGTCGTTGGATCGGACGCGCGCACTCTAAACCACTGTACCATAGAGCCGTTGACTTGAAGATCGCTTTCAAAATAAAGTATATGTATCATTCTGAGCCCGTGAACTTTGGGGCAGGCGGATTTGTTTGAAATTAGGTTCGATTTAGGCTCGAGAAATGGGGATTACTTCAATTAAATAGCACGAGGCTCTTGGAATAGATACTGTTATGCTATTATTTGAGGTCTAGTTGCGGTTGGCATTGATTTTGGATGAAAATTCGAGCGCGATGTTCGAGCCGATTGGCATCGAGAAATGGCGGTTGCGTCCGTCCTTGCCTTCTTTCTTAGCTGGAGAGGGCGAGGGGTAAAAATTCAACAGAATTCGCTGAAATTGCATACAGAGCCCAATGAAGAACAGATAAAGACTTCAGGGGAGTTTTCATTGATTTTATTTCAGTATTTCTGGCCTAACGGGTACAACCAAATACTCGTTAAAAATCTCATACAAACCCTTATAATTTAAAACACAAACAGAGCTTGAGGACTTGAGCAACGTCAATTCCAAGGGCAAATAATATTCCACATCGATCTTCAATCAATTAAATCAAATATCGATTACTATTATCTGATCAATTTGCATTCCAAGCATTCCATTCTCGGCCGGCTAACATCCTAGTGAGTGAGTGAGCGAACGAGTGGCACGATTTCCCCAATAGGGCGTTTAAGCATCGAGGACGGCAACGACGACGGAACGTGAAAAGGTCCTTTCTCGTCAAATCGCTTGTTTATTATTTCATTCATTCTTCTTGCGTGGTTTTCATATCCAGATTTTTGAAAAATTGGATGCACAAAAAGTTTCGTTCACGCCGAACGAAAATAAGAACGTTTTAATTTCTTACGTTGACGTTCTCTGCCCAACGAAAAACTTGGGGTTTTCGCGTTGTGATTTTAATGAATACGGGAATGTGTCACTGCGCGCATTTTCACGTGCAGTTATTGTTCTTGGTAATTAAGTCTATTGATTTGTGCCGTCGTCGTCGACGTTGCCGTCCTCGTTGCTTAAACTCCCTAATAATCCCGATAACTCGTTCCTACGCTTGCGCGCATTCACGAGTTAAAAACGTTAAATCAGTGCAGCTGGGGTCCGGCAACAAGATCAAACCCATGCCTTAATTGAGTTATGTTAGCTGTTTCACCACCTTAAGTGTGTTAATGCAATGAAGCTATATTTTTTAAGACATTTATCGTTGTAAAACGGTCTGTATGAGGGGGGAGAATGTCAGCTAACGTTAAAATGTGTGTCAGTTGACAGTTAAGTACTAAAATACCATTTCAAGGGTAATCTTCGAGAATTAAAATATTTTTGTTGACCTAATTTCAAAGCTGCATGAATCTTCAATTTATCAGCTAACTGTAACTTTTCAGTCAACAGTAGTAGTATAGGGCGCATGGAATTAGCCCCTTTTTTAAGGCGCTATGCTAATTTTTAAGGCGCTATGCTAATTTTTAAGGCGCTCTCATTAATTCAATGACGTCACGGTTCTATTGTCTTGGACTCATGAATAAAATGCGGCGCCCTCATGAATAAAATGCGGCGCCCTCATGAATAAAATGCGGCGCTATGCTAATTTTTAAGGCGCTCATGAATAAAATGCGGCGCTCTCATGAATAAAATGCGGCGCGCTCATGAATATCTATTGTTCCTTTGGATGAGGTCATCGATCTATTCGGGCATGTTTGGGCAAAGCCTATTGTTTGGAGGCATGTTTGGGCAAAGCCTATTGTTTGGAGCAGCTATAAAGCTAGAACCGATCGCTCCCAAATCCATTCAAGAAATTGAATAAAAAAAGTAATAAATACCTCGCAATATCTAAACCCCTTTGTAGCGTAAATAGTAAGAACAAACTACTCGTGATAGACTCTAAACTGTCTTTATTATTTTCCTTTACAGTTAATAACTCATAAGATAATTGTATACAAAATCCACTGTGACTCATTACATCAACTCTGCTATTGTCCTT
Organism: Actinernus sp. WN-2022; assembly: GCA_030867875.1. NCBI lineage: Eukaryota > Metazoa > Cnidaria > Anthozoa > Actiniaria > Actinernidae > Actinernus > Actinernus sp. WN-2022. The sequence goes on from JAOWCC010001634.1 coordinate 90,317,944, forward strand.
AGGGATTAACGATAACTGAAGAGCCTATTGTTTGGAGGAAAACTCTTGTGATGCAAATTCTTCTCGAAAAACTGAACTAAATTACCATACGAATATAAACAAACTACTCGGAACAAGATTTTATTGATTCAAACCATGATAAGCGACAAGATTTACAATGCAAATTTAGCCACAAATGCACTCCACCGTGACCCAACGCTAACTGTTTCCAGCTCTAATACAATGTTAATACTTGTAAGGCTTCCGAATTCGCATTGATCGTCTGATCCGGTCGGCTTTTAGATAAGGTCCAACACTTTCTTCGGCATCATCATCCAAGTAATTTTTGAGTTCCAAACGTCGGCGTTTTCTTCTTTTTCGTAGCGGGGAGAGTAGCTTTTTGGTTGACGAGTTCAAAGAAGACAAAGAAATATTAGGGAATGGGGATTCGTAGGTTCTCTCTGAATTGGGCACTGTGGCTGGTTCAGACGAATCTAGGTGTAATTGTGGCGGTATGGTTGGTGAGCTCAAAGAAATGTTCGTGGCTGGGGACTGATATACTTTTGCTGAATACGGCACTGTGGCTGGTTCAGCTGAATCGAGGTATACTTGTTGCGGAGTGATGGGTGTATCGGCTATTTCTTGTTCTTGGGGTTGGGTTGTGATACCAGGTGAAAGAGTTGTAGGAGGTACAGGATAGTATCTCATTTGGTGTTTATACCTCATAAAGTTGTTTTGAAGCTGGACATAATTTCTTGCTTTCTGGGTCTGACTGAGATCATTACGGTTTAATACCCTATTCACATCATCCTTCAAGCTTTGCATTTTTTGTACTTGCGGGGAAATTGTAAAGCTCTGCTGCTCGACGTACTTACGCAGTACGTTAGAAACGCTATCCTCGTTAGATATCTCTTGTGGTTGTTGCTGTTCACTGGGTAAAACATTGGTCCTTAACCTACAGCCCTCGGGTGTATTTGGTTTTAAGTCGACAAACAAATAACCATAAGGTCTCCTAACAGCCTGTTCGTACTTGTTGAGAAAATACTCCGTCTGCCTGGGATACATTTGCTTGGCCAGTGTTAAAATTTGTAGTTTGTCACGTGGATTCTTAAACAGCACTAAGTAATGACTGTTTAAACTGATGCTGCGATTGCCTTTACCCTGATGGAATAGGTTCTGTAAAATGTAGAAGACACTCAGATTCCGGTGATGAGATCCTTTGGTAAACAGGTTGACAATTCTATTATCATTTCCCGTTTCAGTCATCTGGTCATCAATGACAATCAGGTTTCGTACATGTACATCAAAATAGTGATCTTGCTCGATATCAGGGGGGATTCCTTTCACAAATTCGATATCAGGTACCGTACTAAGGAGTGCTGTATACGCAGGCTGCCACTGTGAATAGCACCACACAATTCTCTGGGGTGGACGGGAAATTGTTTGATGGGCTTCTTCGAGTAACTTCTGTACCCAGACCGTTTTACCACATCCTGTCATACCAGCAACCATACAAGTAAACGGATGAATGAGTTGAAAAGAGCTACAAATGCCCGTCGTACTTTGAAAACCATTGTTCTGTGATGAAATCGTGGTATGGAGTCCATTCGATAGAGCTTCAGTAGGATGAAACTTATTTTGATGACGTTTTAAATCATATGGTCGGGAGAAGCCTCCATGACAACTAGGACAGAACATTTTTTTTGACATGTTGATGCTTCAAGAGATTAAATAAAATGAACTCCACGGCGCTGGTATACTCCCATTTATGCTAACAGTTCTGCCGCTACCAGTCAACGCCCGCCGCCCGCCAACGCCCGCCAACGCCCGCCGCCCGCCGCCCGTCAACACCCGCCAACGCCCGCCGCCCGTCAACACCCATCGGTCGCCCTAGCGCTATAAATATCCTAGCGCATTCAAATCGTAGATCAGTTTCAACCATGTCTCATACAGTAAAGAGAAATCGTGGCTTTCTCCATCTCTTAGCTTCTTGCCCCGACCATCAACGTCAATTTCTCCTCGAAATGGCATCTCCAGAACAAGTACATTCGCTCGTCCAAGCGACACATAATGTTGTTAGAGGATATGTACCTATCAGTGAGGAAGACAGGCGAAGACTAACTCCACACAGATAATCTATTTATACACTCGTGGATCCAGAGGTTCCATTCAAAGAAAAGAAGCAACTACTAGTGCAAGAGGGAGGTGGATTTATTGAACATTTGTTAGCCCCTATTCTCACTGGGCTTCTGATGGTATAAATAGGGGAGTCTTAGGTCTTTCAAGATCATTTGCTACTGAAGTCACTCCGGTGGTGAACATGAAGAGAAACATTGACACGGAAAGTGAAGAAAGTGACACATCGAATGATGAGAGTGAGGATGAAGAGGAACCAAGAATTAAAGATGTTTTGGATGATCTTCCGAGAGCCGTCTCCCATAAAGATGCTTCGGATTTATTGCACAGTATGGCCTCCTCTAAGGATATATTATTTTGGACGCCAAGAGGAGAATTGCTTCGTAGCAAGCGTAGAATTCCGGTGACGAATATAGCGGCCCTGGTAGAATATGTCTTACTTCCCTATAACAAGGATATGCTGATACCTCGCGCTCTCAATACATTTCTAGAGGGTCTTGCTGAGCTAGGAATCAACAAAAGTCTAATTCACAACAAAAAGGTTTTGAGCGATCTTATCGAAAAAGAAAAAACATACCAGCAAAAGGAGCCTGAAACTAGCAGCAGTGAGCAAGAAGAGAGTGAAAATGAGAACGAGTCTCAGGAGAGTGACAATAACAGTGATGCCGAAAAGCAAGATAGTACTATTGCAAACGAGGTAGAACAGAGTAGTGATGAAGAGGACAGTGAAGATAACAACGAAAATAAAATCAATGCCTCTTGTGATCATTGTAACTCTACCAATGTTAACGTAACGGGTGTTGTTGGCTGCCCCAAATGTCTATGGTATGATATTTTACTTGACCCGCTTGTTAAGAATGCCATCACCACATGTACCATTTGCGAGAATGAGTTTCCATTGACAACCAAGTCGGTTAAGAACATTTTGGTACGATGCCAACATTGTCAAACAGTACGACATATTCATCCCAAAAGTAAAAAGAAAGAAACTTATCACCCAACAAGTGACGATGAGGACTGATTGTAAACAAACCTTAAATGCTAAAATACTCTTTAATTTGTTATGCCTCATTGTAAATCTTGTCGCTTATCATGGTTTGAATCAATAAAATCTTGTTCCGAGTAGTTTGTTTATATTCGTATGGTAATTTAGTTCAGTTTTTCGAGAAGAATTTGCATCACAAGAGTTTTCCTCCAAACAATAGGCTCTTCAGTTATCGTTAATCCCTAAGGACAATAGCAGAGTTGATGTAATGAGTCACAGTGGATTTTGTATACAATTATCTTATGAGTTATTAACTGTAAAGGAAAATAATAAAGACAGTTTAGAGTCTATCACGAGTAGTTTGTTCTTACTATTTACGCTACAAAGGGGTTTAGATATTGCGAGGTATTTATTACTTTTTTTATTCAATTTCTTGAATGGATTTGGGAGCGATCGGTTCTAGCTTTATAGCTGCTCCAAACAATAGGCTTTGCCCAAACATGCCTCCAAACAATAGGCTTTGCCCAAACATGCCCGAATAGATCGATGACCTCATCCAAAGGAACAATAGATATTCATGAGCGCGCCGCATTTTATTCATGAGAGCGCCGCATTTTATTCATGAGCGCCTTAAAAATTAGCATAGCGCCGCATTTTATTCATGAGGGCGCCGCATTTTATTCATGAGGGCGCCGCATTTTATTCATGAGGGCGCCGCATTTTATTCATGAGTCCAAGACAATAGAACCGTGACGTCATTGAATTAATGAGAGCGCCTTAAAAATTAGCATAGCGCCTTAAAAAAGGGGCTAATTCCATGCGCCCTATACTACTAACAGTTAAAAATATCCTTATTTGTTAGTTAACAGTTAAATTTTAGGCCGTTTGTTAGTAGTTGTCAATTAACTTCATCCAGACCCTCTTGCCAGCCTCACCGGTTTGCCACCAACAAATTCGATTTCAAAAGGCCGTATTGTAATCGTCTTTCCTTTGAATGGTTTTTCATACAAAGACCTTCGTTTGTTGGAGCGCAAGTATAAAAAAATAGTGCATTTCGGTTGTTATTTTGACTGCTTCAGAGCATTTGATTTAAAGCTAAAGGCGTATTGGAAACTAGACGTTTATATATCATGTCTTGCACGGATTTGAAATAGGTTTACGAATGTCTTCTCTAGGGAACGTACCACGAGGTATTGTGTATGTATGGAATACAGGTATGGAATACAGGTATGGTATACAGGTATGCTGTAGAGGTATGATGTACAGGTATGGTGTGTAGGTATGTTGTACAGATATGGTGTACAGGTAATGGGTACATATATGGTATACAGGTATGCTGTACAGGTATGGTGTACATGTATGGTGTACAGGTATGGTGTACAGGTATGGTCTAGAGGTATGGTCTAGAGGTATGGTGTACATATATGGTGTACTGGTATGGTATACTGGTATGGTGTACAGGTATGGTGTACAGGTATGGTGTACAGGTATGGTATATAGGTATGGCATACAGGTATGCTGTACAGGTATGGTGTGTAGGTATGGTGTGTAGGTATGATGTACAGGTATGGTGTACAGGTATGCTGTACAGGTATGCTGTACAGGTATGGTGTGTAGGTATGATGTACAGGTATGGTGTACAGGTATGATGTACAGGTATGTTGTACAGGTATGGTGTACAGGTATGGTGTACAGGTATGGTGTACAGGTATGGTGTACAGGCTGCGACAAGGGTCAATGCTTTACATTGATGTCGTGAATGTTAAAATGTATATATACATATATTATTGAGGAAATGGCAGCAAGCCACGTGACCTCATTGGGAAAATGTACCTAGATCATACCGTCTAGAAGGTAGAAAAGTCACATGCACTAAGGTAAACGATGAGTTCTCACTGGCCTAGGTTTCACAGGTAATTCAGTTCCCAGTATTTCTGGGCTGCCCTTCTAGACGGTTTGATCGAGGTCTTTCAAACATTATTTTTTACCTATAGTAATAATTGCAACCTGGGGAAATAGGCTTCCTAATTCAAGGTTATTTTTCCTGCTATCACTTATGGATTTCTATGTTGGGGATCGTGTAATGTAACACTTCTAGAATCACTAAACCGAATTCATTACTGGGCTGCAAGGATAGTTTTTTGGGATCCGTTGGCAACCACCACGTAAGGACGTAACTGCCTCTTCAAAATGAATGCCACTGAACTATTACTATATCCTAAGACTTGCCTGTTTTGTACATAAATGTTTTCACAACCTAGCTCCTCCTGTATTATGTATTATGTATTACGTGTTACGTGTTACGTGTTACGTGTTACGTGTTACGTGTTACGTGTTACGTATTATGTATTACGTATTACGTATTACGTATTATGTATTACGTATTACGTATTACGTATTATGTATTATGTATTATGTATTATGGAGAATACGTAACACTCACTGTAACAGTCTAGTACCTGACATCGTCAATAACATACAGAGGTGCGAAGCTTTGGAACAGCCTCGGTAACCACCTAAGGTCAACTGCATCACTTAATAGTTTTAAATCAATCTTAAAAGAAACGCAGCAGCAGTAGTAGTAGAAGTAGATACCGCAAACGATAATCAAACATGATATTGATCCTGATTATTTTCCATCAACTAAGGATAAAATGGAATTTTGGACCATTTCTCATCAAAATAAAATATAAGTGCCATCATGGATCATAAAAAGACTGGATTGGAAACTACAGGTCACGTGGGGTGTTTCCGGTTTGCTGATTGGCTGATACTCTACTTCAACATGGCTCAATCATAGTGGAAAATCGTGACGTGAAGAGTGGCGTAGGTAAAGGTTTTTCGCTGTTTCTTTGCCTTTACTTCTGTACTTTTGGTCGTGTTTTAGTGCTCTTCTCACTTTTAAGTAACAATATTTTCTTTTTCCGTTGTTTTACGACAATTCCAACCCGCCTAAGCCACACGAGAAACTTCAAGGTAAGCCCATCTTGTTGTTGTTTACTTTCATTTTATTCTGTTTTGGAGAAAATCGCATCACAAAAACGGGCCTTTTTAGGGCCAAATTTGGAAGAATGTTGTGTATTTTGTGACACAAATATTTGTTAGTTTTTCACGTTGTCGTTGTTCAAATTCTCCTTTACTTGATTGTATTTGCATCAAATTGTGGCTTAGACATAGTTTTACGAGTTAGGGTTGTAATTTGAAGCTGCAAATTATGTACCAATTTGGTGACTTTTGAGGATAGTGGTGTAGCTTATGTCAAGGTTGTTATGCGGAACAAAATGTAAATGTTACTTAATTTTATCCACTTAGACATATGTCAAGATGGTTGAGAGAAAGTTAAGGCACCAGGGATGCCCCAGTGAATCTACTGCAGATCGAGATTACATCCTTGTGGTCTTCCATTGAATTTAAGTTTACTATTCACAATGTTCCTTCATCTGAAATTAGCCTTCTATCTACAACTATTGTTATGTATTCACAGTTCTATATCAAATGATGGTTTCCTTATAATAACCAGTGGAACTTAATTGCCAAACATTCATAACTCTTCCTTATGTTCCATATATATTACATGTACATGCATGTGTTAAAAGAAGTAGTCTACATCAGTACATGCAGATTTTACAGGGTACTTGAATGTTTTTATTTTCATATCATGACTCCATGATTCAAAACTTTATATGGACCATTCATTATTTATGGAGGAAGAGGGGCGAGATGAGAAATTATAAAAGTTCTCAAGACATTTCATAATCCCCCATAGAGATGGCATTAAAATTTCGAGATTTACTCCTCATGAAAAAAATCCCCAAAAATTAAGCTATAATACAAGGGTTGTATTTACAGTAACACTGTATACATACTTCGTAACCAATAGTGCAAGCAGTCTCCCAGATAACTAAGTTAGCATGTGAACAAGGTTTTATTTTTGGGAAAAAATACTGCACAATTATTTAAAAATATCTTTGTTGGTTAATGCCCTGAAGTATTGTGCAGTTTCACAACAACTTTAGACTAGCAAAAACAAATCTTTTTTATCCTCCTGGGAGTCAGTTAATCAACATGGCCAGCACAGTGCTCAACATTAGATTTTAGGCTGGTTGCCTTGAGATCTGGTTGTCTAGGTACAAAAATTACCTGCCCGGTTTAACTTTTTAGTTGTCCTGGGCAAGTGGGCAAGCATTACTGTCAATCGAGTCCTGCACCATGTCAGAAGAGTCGATAAGCAAGGTTTCTGCTATGTAAATTAGGCATGTTTAATAGTCTGAGCTAGAGTGATAATTTTCAATGAAACTTGATGGTTCAGATCTATGCTAATTCTAACTGAGTCCCAAATCTTCATTTCTAATAATTTATTTTCAGTTATATTACATCTGACTATAAGATAATTTTGATAGGTTTATTGTCAAGGTTACTATGTTGAACAGTACATGAACTATAATTTTATGTACAGTAAGTCTGAGAGTTCAATAAAAATTGTTTTATTGTTTTCACTGTTCATGTGTATCTTAGTTCACTTCAGATATACAGATTTAAATAGCATAATTATATCATCCATGCAGCTAGCTAGAATGGAATATAAGTTATGATTTGTACAAACCACAAGTATTATCATCTAATTTAATATACTGTACCCAGAGGTCATAATACAAAGTGTACTAACAGTATAACATATTATTGCCTTCACAAATCAATAAACCCAGCAAAAACATGTTACCAAGCTTTCTCCTTTGGGATACTTATTAAATATACCCATTTGGGTTTCAGAACAAAATGAAAGGCCTCAACAATAGACATTTTTTCCCGAAAAATCTTAGATTTTGGACACAATCTAAAAATCACTGAATGTGCTGGGAAAATAGTATGGGGAAGGGGTGTGACTGTGGGTGGGAAACTTATAGAATACCTCCCACTTTTCTAATCCAATTATAGGCCTTTTGGAGGAATGCAATCATGTGGTTGTACTGGGTTAGTTTTTTAGGGCCACAAGTTTATTAGTGTTCTGCACTATTATGTGTTACCCTCCATAAATAAAGTCTTTATTATTATTATTATTAATTTGTTGGTATCGATTGTCCTTGCTCCGAGGATTTTTCTTTGCGTTCTCCGGTTTTCCTCCATCCACAAAAACGACACGCTAAATTCCAATTCTCGGTGATTTAGCCAGGTCCCGACTTTGCATGATTAGACCCTACGGTTGTTTGTGGGAGTTATGGTTATAACGAATGTCGTCGTTATTCCCCTTCGGCTTTTATCAACTTCATCAACAAGGACCTTTCAAACGAGTTCGTACACAGTCACGCGATAGAATGAATAGAGAGAATACTCGTGTTTTCACTTATGGCATTTCGTTTGATATTCTGACAATTTTTGCTTTTTTCGCGGTTTGATATTAATAGCTCCATATAGCTTCCTACGGGTCTTATCATGAACCAACATTTAGTATGATAGACCTTTCTGCACTCTAAACACTAATATTTCACTCTCACTTTCGGAATTGCTAGAACGACAGCTATCGGCAACTTCGTATTAAATTCATTCTCCTTGAGCTGCGTTTTCTCCTCCGAAAACAAGCCGTTTGAGCACACCTCGAAGTTTTCTCCGATCTCCATCCTTCAGGGCTTAATCTTTTTCTCTTCGATGTTTATTTTCCAAGCTACTCGCGAAATCGCGCACGCCGAGAAATTACGAAAATGTTTGTTTACATGTGACGTCACGATTTTCCACTTGGTTGCGGCCATCACGTCGGCGCGTGCCCAATCCAGTCTTTTTATGATCCATGGTGCCATAAAAAACTCAGGGCGAAAAAAATATCATTGACATTGCTTTTCGCAGTTTGTGCCACATTGTAGTCGTCGCGTCGAGTACAGAACCAGCGTTTTAATTCTGCCACATCACTTAACCAGGGTGTGGTTATTAATAAGAAATGCATGTTGCTTCCCACCCCTCTCCACTCAGTTTTGCAAGGATGGCAGATCTTACCCCAAATTTGCAACCAATATATTGTGTTCATCGTGTTAAGTACCAAAACTATGATTTGCTTAAATACCAAAACTATGAAGCTGCAACTTCATTCAAGTCACTTCTAATGGGGTAGGGTACGGTTATTAACATGAAATGATGATTTTCCATCCCTCCCCCTTAATTTTGCAAGGTTGGCAGATCTTACCTCAAATTTGCAAACGATATGTTGTGTTGTATATGTAGTTATATGATATGAAATCATGTTTGCCGCGTAGCACTAGTAATAAGTGTAAAGAATGTGATGTAAAGCGGTAAGCTGTAGTGCTAAGTTTGCACGCCCTACGAGGGAAAGAGAAAAAATCTCTGACCCAAGTGGGACTCGAACCCAACGACCTCCAGGTTGCATGTCTGGCGCTCTACCAACTGAGCTATCAAGTCAGATGAGAGCAATCGTGGGTATTGGTGCGTTTTATGGGATCACGGCGATTATATATGAATATGTAGTTATGATATGAAATCATGTTTGCCGCGTAGCACTAGTAAGTGTAAAGAATGTGATGTAAAGCGGTAAGCTGTAGTGCTAAGTAAGCTGTAGTGCTACGTTGTGTTGGTCGTGCTTAGTACCAAAACCATGATTTTAACGCTGCAAATTTATTTAATCCAGTTCTGGACCACCGTTCAGCGATTAGTCGATTGGGCACAATGACTTCGTTCTCCGAATCTCCTCGAAAAATACACGGTGTCGGATTCCTTCGGCACTCGTTAGTCACTGCTTCCGAAGAAAAGCCGTTCAACTGAGGCCAAACTGACGGAAACCCGGCTCGATACATGCTACGTTAGCTGCAGAAACCGTCGAATTTGACTTCTTACAAAGCGAGTTGATGGATAGGCTCGGTTTCAGCCGTTGGGGTGTCGTTTCTCCAAAGCCTCCCCCACTAACGGCTGGGCGCGCGGTCAACATACCGTGTCCGTGACGTCATCTGATTAACTTCAATATTATTCATTTATTTGCGTGTAGCGTCGGTTCGATTCCGCGTAAACTTTCAAAACACATTGGAATTCTTTAAACTAAAACTTCCAAGTGTGAAATTAATTCGACGTAGGTAAAGGTTTTATTTAATACCTGTTATTATTAGCTCTCATGTTCACAGTCCAAGTTTTCAAAGAAAGCCCGGGTGTTGAAACCAGGCTATTTGTTGACACTAGATGACAGGAATTAATAGCCGAAATTTTATACGGTTCAGATGCCATCTCGGAACTCTGAGCTTGAGTCGAGTATTCCCGCTTAGTACTTGTGTAGAGTATGTCTTGTAGACAAATTGTACAAACTTAGTACATAGGATTGAAGAATTGTAAAACTCATTTGATGCAGCGATTTTCAAGTGAATTGTGATTGCAGAGTTAAACGCATAAACATGGCCTGCGTCAGGCGTGATTTCCTCTCTTCTATAAACTCTTTTAATATGGACTCGTCCGTCTTTTCTTCTCCGATAAAGGCAGCAGTAATTTTCTTTGAAGTAAGAATAGCCGGGCTACCTTGGTCTTGCATCGGTAAAGTTAAATGAGAAATGACTGAACATTACGAGCTTCGCGACCTTTGAGCTGACGGTTTCCCAAGTGACTTCCAGAGCCAGTGCGTTTACTGACAAAGTGTCTTCACCCGAAAACTAACTCTCTTACTGCTTCTTTGTGTGAATCCATGAATTCTTCGAAACCAAACTTTTCCAGAGCAAATTTAAACGCATTTTGGAACAGCAATCGAAAGCCTTTCGTCCGGCTTTCAAAAGTTTACAATGTAAATTATGCAAATCAATTCAGCGACAGGATTTGAGTGGCAAGGTTTTGACTGGCTAAAAACCAACAATGTCTCAGCTCGCGCGCCCAGCCGTGAGTGGGGAGAGGATCGCGGGCTCACCGAAACCCCCACGGCTGGAAACCGAGCCTAGTTGATGGATCGATTAATTAAATGATGAGTGCTAGAGGAATGTGAGAAAGGGTTCCTGGAGGTAAAATGCTGAAAGTTTGGATTTCCGAAGAATTACGAGGCCTCGAATACCGTCGCCACATGGACTATGGCGTCTCGTGTGTCCTGCCTTTTCAATACTGATTTATATAGGGGAGGGGGGAAATCCAGAGGTACCTCAAACCAGAAATAAAGACGTCAGTGATGAAGAGGAACAACTTCACAACAGACAGGTAAGATTTCATGACTTTATTGAGCATTTTAATACAGTTCTAGATTTTTTCTAAACATTCCCATACATTCCTTGTAAAAATCATTAGCTTGGGCTGCCTGTGGTGTAAGAAACCCGAATTTGTAGGGTTCTCACAACTAAAATAACAAATAACGTCTGGGAAGAATCGAAACAAACCCTAACCCTGATTTTAAACCAAACCCTTACCGTCACAAATCCCTCAGCACTACGCCACGAGGGATTTCGTTTCCGATGAGCGCTTTTTTAGAACCTTTTTCTTGCTTAGCATTAGCGTACACTAATCATCACTATATATGTATTGTGTTCTGAAAATGATTTGCAATTCAAATATTCGGGTTTCTTACACCAAGAAAGAACCAACTTTAATCCTGACCAACGCACCAACGTAGTTACATGTAAGCCATGAAACTAACACGGTTCTGACACAAAACATTCAGAGAAAGCTTCTTTTAAAATCCGAAAGATAAAGGCAAAAAACAAGGTTTTTAGCGACTAACTTCAGCAAAATAAATTGTACTTTAACTTCAAAGTTGAAAAAATAGTTTGACTTTTATAACATCAAAAAACTTAAAGAAAAATATAACCATATCCATAACCAGGGAATTCGAATAAAACATGTTAGCGAAACTAAGTGTTTAAGTTGTTAGGCTTTGAACGCACGCTTAAAGTGCCACTACGACGAAATTTGTCCATTTCTTTTGCCACATTTTTATATTCCAAAAGGACAAAGTGGCAGAAATATTCAAATCAGTTAAAAAGGTTTGCAAAGGGGCAAATTACGAAATTAGACCGCACATTTTAAAGAGAATCACGTCCGCCATTACACGAACCCGTTCCCGTGGGCGAGGAATGAACGCTAAGAAATGACTAGACTTTCCTCGCCCACGGGAACGGGTTCGCGTAATGGCGGACGTAAAATTCAAGATTCGGAATCCAAACAAAAAAAGATTCCCGTCGTCGTATTGAAAAACGGTTTGAACTGGTAATAATATAGCAACACTACTTTATGAATATGAGAAAACTTGATATGTCCAAATTTGATCGTAGTGGCACTTTAAACAACGACCTTACATCATTAATCTGAACGCCCATATCATGAGCATAGAATGGAACCAATTCTTCGACTAGGCGATTGATGTGAATGCTTGTGTGGCCTCTTTATAGTTCCAGAAGCATTCTGAGGCCGTTTGTTTACTGTAGCAGAAACTTTAAATAGCATCATAGAAAGCTCTGAAATTAAAGCTCACTAGCCGCCGAGAATAGGGCGAAAGTGCACAATGTACCCCGTCTTTGTTTTCTTTTGTTTCACACGTGCATGCGTAGGTAGCCATAGGTATTCTGCAGTCGCTTCTCTGAACGTACGTCGTCAGGGATAGTTTAGTGAACTTTGTTGTTTGACAGATTACTGACTGATTCTGCATAGCAGAGGCACTGATGGTGCTATCATTGAGAACTTTGTCAAGAAAAAGATAATTAGAAAAATTGTATACTCTATTGTTTGAGCGTGATCACATTAAACCCGTCTCTATGAGACGCCAATTACATTCTGTTGAGGCAAATAAAAATTTAGCACGGAGCCTCGTATTGAAACTTTTGTGCGTGACAAGTAAAGCATATCGCGGAAGTGGGCTATTCGGAAGGATACAATTAGAAAGCAATCCATTGCTTCCAACAACAATGATGTTGAACTTCAATTGCGAATAATTACAAACAAGCCATTTCTCCACCTTTCTCTCTCCCACCACAAGAACCCCAAATCAACCAGAGCCTGCAAGCAGGCTAGAGCCTTGACTGAATGGCATAAAATTAGGCAAAGCCTATATTTACTAGCACTTGTTGCAGTTTGTATCGTTGGCAGGATTCCAAATTTCATTGACGACAAACATAATCATGTATAGCCTAAAAGCGGAGTAAAGGGAGGGCTGTTTGGGAAAGACAGAGAGGAGAAAAGAGGGAACCCGTCCCGTCCCCTTATGCCGTTTCGCAGACTTCTAGTCTTGATGCTTTTATTTAGTGCATAATAACTCGGTTGTGAACAAATCTGGCTTGTTTTTCGCCTATTTTGGCTAGCTTCAACAGCTATTATGCATGGGGTTATTTAAAAACATTGGATAAGGGGCACTTTAAGCACAACGCATTTCGCCGCCAGCTAATTAGCGAAAAGTTGTTGATTTCACTTTTGACCTTGAGAAGTTCTTTATGCAGATCAATTCAATCTCAGGATCTTGAGAATAAAGCTATAATCTAATTATTGCACTCAAACAGTTGACCAATACTTTCTAAACAAATATCCGAATTCGAAAAATGCGAAGCTCCTTTAGCGTTTGTACAGGGCAAGGTTGGAAAGACCGGGAAAATCACTTTAATTTCAGGCTGCCTCGAACTCACGCCGGCCGTAACCGTTTTTTATTTTTTTCTCCAAGTTAAAATTTTTTTAACAAAAAAAATCCCAGCACGTTTACTAACTGACCGAAGTCTATCTTTGAACGAAATATGAAGATTTTGTTTTTCATCTTTTGCCGCGATATTCTGATTTCGCTCGATATTAGTTGACAGTCGCTCGTAACACCTACAAGGCTTAAAACATCGAAAATCTAAACGCATGAAGTTTTAAAATCATTTTGTTGTTTATCCCACAACAACAAACCAAGCATGAAATCATCAAGTAGGAAGTCGTTTTTTGGTATTTACAATGTTTAACTTCAGAATGAGGCTAACCCTGCGTACATACGTCTGTAGTCATTGCATTCAGCGGTAATTTTCGAATACGAAACTGGAGTATTCGGACTGGACGGGGTTTCAAAGTCCTTGCAATTAACTGCGCCTCGGACTGGCACTAATTGCGCGGACTTTGCAACACCGTCCTCATTGTCGGCCTTAAAACATTACATAAATATCGTCCGCTCATATTTTATCTACCACTTAAAAGGGTTTCAACATCATTCCAACTACGTAGAAATCGACGAACTTGTTAATTCAGATGTGAGTCTGTTGGCTGTTATTTTGTAGATGTGCCTGAATGAAAGCACTCCATTCACTGGAGTGTATTCGAACATGTTGAGTAAGGTCACCAGACTGCCTGAAGCACTTTCCACACTGCTTTACAGTTAAATAACGTTTCTTCCGTGTGTATTCGAGATTGTTAGCTACAAACGTAGGTTACCATGCAGACTGCGTAAAGTACTTTCCACACTGGTTACATTTATGTGGCTGCTGCTTCTCTGCAGTCTGCATACTCTTTAACATGTCGACGTAATGAACTTGAATGCACGAAGTTCTTTCCGCACTGCTTACATTTATGTGGCTTCTCTTCCGTGTGTATTCGAACATGTTGACTTAGGCTAGTAGAATGTCTGAAGCACTTTTCACACTGCTTACATTTATATTGCTTCTTTTTCGTGTGTATTACAGCGTGTTGAGATAGCTCACTAGATTGTATAAAGCACTTTCCACATTGGTTACATTCATATGGCTTCTCTCCAGAGTGCATTCGAACATGTACAGTTAGGCTATTAGGATGCTTGAAGGACATGCCACACTGTTTACAGTTATAAGGTTTCTCTCCAGTGTGTATTCGAACATGGTTTGTTAGGTGACCAGACTGCCTGAAGCACTTTCCACACTGCTTACATTTATAAGGCTTCTTTCCCGTGTGTATCAGAACATGTTGACTTAGGCTAGCAGAATGCCTGAAGTACGTTCCACACTGCTCACATTTATATTGTTTCTCTTCCGTGTGTATTAGAGCATGTTGACTTAGTCCATGAGTCTGCCTGAAGCACTTTCCACATTGGTAACATTTATATTGCTTCTCTTCCGTGTGTATTAGAACGTGCCTAGATAGGTGATTAGCTTGTATAAAGCACTTTCCACATTGGTTACATTTATATAGTTTCTCTCCAGAGTGTATTCGAACATGTCTACTTAGACTATTTTTACGCTTGAAGCACTTCCCACACTGCTTACAGTTAAAAGGCTTCTCCCCAGAGTGTACTCGAACATGTTGACTTAGTTCACAAGTCTGCCTGAAGTACTTTCCACGCTGCTTACATTGCTTCTCTCCAGATTGTATTCGTACATGGTCAGTTAGGTGGCTAGACTGTCTGAAGCACTTTCCACATTGGTTACATTTATATGGCTTCTCTCTAGTGTTTTTTCGAATATGATCTGTAGGTTCAATCTGAGTTTGAACAGGGTCTTCGTGGTCAGGGAATGGTGTCATAGTATCTTCAAGATTACCCTGCTTTTTCTGTGATTGTGGAATTTCCTTGGTAGCATAGTATGAACTGTTCTGCCTAGGCGCATGGGCCAGTGTTTCCTTAGACATGTCCTGTAGCAACAAACGGAAATGATCATTTAATTTTTGTTTTTCTAAATGACATGGTAAAATTGGAACTATTCTACAGGTTTAATTAAATATCACGATGGGGAACCTCGATACATAGGGACAGCGGTGCGAAATTTAAAGTGGGAGGCTAAAAATTGTCATTGAGTCGGTACGACCACACTAGTCTTAAACAGACTAAGAAGTAACTGGGCAAAATATATTTTGGCAAAAAGGTGTTGGGGATGGGAGCTATGAGATATCAGAACTTTCGCCCAGTCACCAATCTTCCATTCATAAGCAAACTCACTGAAAGGGCTGCCACTTGAAACACTCGCCTGTATCTGTGAATGGCAACCTCGTAGCCAGGGTCTTCTCTGTCAGATCCAAGATGGCGGCTACTCCGAGAGAAGGACCCTGGTGAAGGCTGAATCACATGACCAAAAATTTCCAGAGATCATGGAGATTTTAATCACATGATGTGGACATCCAAGATGGCGGCCAAGCTAAATAATTATGGAATATTTCATTACGTGATACAAAACAATAGGTATCCCAATCTGGAATTAACGTCATTTCCACGCGGCTTACGAAGCAGTGAAAATAGATCTACTAAACGGCTCGAAATGGAGGTTACTTGGATAAAGAAACAGTGTAATGGTCTCACAAAGTTAATATAATATATCTAAGCTAGGAGAATCTTACAAAGCCGCTAATTTTCCCTTTCCGTTAGGCCATCCCAATAAAATATTTCGTTTCCCATCGTTTCGCTTCCCAAGGTTGACACTGACCCATTTTTTTGGGAAAAATGATTGATGAACATTCTTTTTACTACACCTCTTTTGCGAGGCCTGTAAAGTTATTTTAGTCGACCTCAAATATGTGCTTATGTTTATCACACTACTACTGTTTCATTCCTCCGTAAATATTAAAGGTAAAACAGTATTAGTCTGGCTTAAAGGTTTCTCAGATATGACACTGTCACGCCTCTGGTCAAACCTGTTGTGTATGTAAATACATGGAACTTCTCAAAGCAAAAATACTAATTTGAAAGACTATCAAACGTTGGGATATAACACAAAGCTTGTATCAGGATAAAAAAACAGATTGCGAACTGTCGCCTATGACTTTAATCTGTGTACAATTCTCGTCACTCTTCAAATTTCCCTTTGATTTAGCCGTAAATTTATACGCAGTTCGTTTTCCATCACAGGTTAATTCCTCTTTTGTTCCCAAAAGTTTAAGTAAGTAAAAAAGTAAGTGACTTTATTTAAGTGTCAATGTGTTTAGCTTTGCAGCTAATTGGGGACACTAGTCCTTCGAGTTTACGTCCTTATGCGTCCGTTTACTGTATTATGTAAAGGCAGCATCTTCTACTCAGTTATTTTAAGAACCTGAGTGTTGGTCCGGCCGGGGTTTGACAGACTGGCGCTTAGCCACTGAGAGCTAACCGGGAGGCGGTTTGCTCAGTTCTGTTTTAGCTGTTTTCCACCTTCGCTTTCGCTAAATGTCGCTATTCGTGGGCTTCAGGTTCGAATTCGTGTATAACTTTCACTGCACATACGAATTTTCGACTCACAATATCTTACTCTCAAGGAAAGTAGGATTCTTCCTAGAGAAATGAGAACAAGCTACTAACATCATTTGTTTGTTCTTGTATCTTTTGAAAGTATTCCTCAAGTGTGAATACCCGTAGCTCGTAGTCACTTTTTTCCCGCTTGCATCTGAAGTTTGCATTGTGTTTGACATTTCTTCTTTGTTGCTATAGAGACCCTGATACTAAATCGCGGGCACGCTATTTTCATGACGTCATGCCAAAAATTAAGACTGCAGCGAGTAGTGTATCTCACCGTGAACCGTAAATTTAATTTGGTACAGAGACTCATGACCTTGGTATTCCTTGTCAGTATTTGGGGATTTTGTCGTTCTAAAATGTTTGATTTTCGAGTGGTTCGCAAACACCCGTGCACGTTTGTCCTGTAGTGCTTTGTCACGCTTTAGGAGTTTCACTAATGATAGGAAAGCAGTCCCACGGTAATTAGTACGCAAACCACGAGCTAAAACATATAACACAGTGGACTCAATATTAGAACAGCGAGATGCAACTTGGATCATGCGTACATCTCTTTTCCGGTAGCCTGCGTGCAGACGTCTCTCTCCCTGCAAAAGTCGGGAAAGAGACGTCTGCGAAACGCCGTTGATAATCGTGTTCTGGTCATAAATTATCATAATTAAAATTCCTAATTATTTTTCCTAGGCAATTTTAGCGAACACAACTGCGTACATTCTCTGTCTACTTCTTTGAGAAAGAGTTGCTGGACATTTTCTCTCAAATCAGTATTCTTCCATACAGCCGATGCAATCTGGCTAAAGTTCCACGAAACAACATCTTACCCAAACTTTCAATGCCTTCGTGTTATAACATTTGTTTTGCTCGGCCATTCAACCGGCTTGACTTGGACGACTGTCTTCTGTGTTTTGTTTGGTTCAATATTTTCACCTACGACAACTGAATCTTCCAGAATTGGTAACACGGACGGACAAATGGGAGAAAGTGCAATATCATGGAGGTACGTACATTATTTTCTCGCTGCAGAAGTTTATATTCTTGTGGTCAGCAACCTTCTACGAGGGAATTACGTCGGATCGATCGCATATCCATCTAGAGCAGCTCGTTTCGGGGCAGAGCTGGAGTCAGTCTGACTCAAACAACTCCCTAGCACATGTACTGTCCCTCTTCTTTACGACCATACCTGCGTTGGTGGCTTCGAATGATAACTCTCATAAAGATCTACCTTAATTCGTAGATTATATTTCACATCTCGTCTTTTCTTCAACTTCAAGACGCAGTGTTACAAATATATGGCCAATTTAAGTGAACTTCGAAGCTAAGAGTAGAAAGCTCTACTTTTATGCTAGATTCTTGTCATTATGTTTCACAGTATTAGCAAAACTAGGAGCCCATTACCAAAAAAATGGGCTCTTGGCAAAACGTAAGACACAACTAGACGTTTGTTGTAAATGAATACCACTATGGGATGAAGTGTTTCGAAAAGTAAACATGGGATCAACTCTGGAAGTTATTAGCCAATCAAATGACTTTATGAAATCCTCGGTCAACAGCCAATCAGCGCGCGGTCCTCAAATACTGGAGAAGAAACACGTGACCAGAACACGATTATCAACGTCTCTTTCCCAATTTTTTCAGGGGGAGAGAACGTCTGCACGCAGGCTATTTTTCGGTAAAACTTCCGGTTTCTAAAAATCCTAAACATTTTGCGCGCTTTCACTAAACACCAAACTTTTTACCGTTAAAATGTTGTTGACCACTTCTCCACAAAATCGAGCACAGATTTTGGAAACCGACAATAAATGCCAAAGTTATGACTTTTCATTCGTCAAAAAAGCTTAAAATTGGACTGGAAAGTATTGCAAAATCTTCATTTTTTGTCGTAATGGCAAACGCATGCTTGGTTTTATGCGCCTTAATTCGTAGGTTCGGAAAATATTCATAAATTACTCCTAGATTACAAATCCTTGGAGTTTAGAAATTTTCTGATTTTTATGACGTTATCATGACGTCATCAGACTACAAGACACTTTACCCTTGGAGTCACATTGACAATAATTATTGCTCACTCTTTAATTTTCCGGGTTTTACGAGGCTTCAAACTTTCCCTAGCAACGGCCGATTTAAATATGTCAATGGGCCCTTAAAGTGCATATGAAGCGAAAATTAAGTTGAGCTAAAGTTAAAATGCTTTCGGAATGAGGAATAATGACATTTTCCGTTTGTCAACATCTAATCTCATTTCAGAGATATTCAGGATTTTGTAATATGCAAATGAGATGAACTATGACGTCAATAGGGACTTTAAGTAACCACGACGGCAACGGCAGTGACCACGGGACACAGAAAAGTGTTTTCTCACGAAATTAGTTTTTTTCGTTTTTCCTTTATTCGCCTTTAGTTATTTTTTACATCCAAATTTTCGAAAAATATGATAAGCATAAAGTTCCCTTCACGCCTAACGAAAGACGGAATGAGTTATATTTTGACGTTCGCGTTCTCTATCAAACGTAAAACTTATGGTTTTCACGTTGTGTTTTTGCAGACAACGGTTGCAATGTAGTAGACTGCGTGCATTTTCACGTGCAGTTATTGTATTTTGTAATTAAGGCTATTGTTTTATGCCGTCGTCCTAGAAGTTGCCGTCGTCGTTTCTTAAACTCCCTATTTTGTTTGCACAGCCTGGAGACAAATCACAAAACGAAAAATATTTCTACAACTAGAAGTTTCTAATAGAAAGGGAAGTGCTGCGAAGTGATCATGAAGTTTTTGATTTTTTTGGCACTGAACGACTGAAATAAAATTGACGGACAGAGCAGAGTACATGTAGATAGGTTATTGGTATGTAGTCTTTAGAACTAAAATAAAGAATACAATAAAATACAGGTTTTGCACAGGTCATGTGACTCCAGTGCAATGACTCTGTGGCACCATATTGCAAGACACATGACTGCAATCATCAAGGGCAGTGGCATGGTATACAACGTTTATTCCAATTTTCGAGAGTTTACACAAAGTTGATTCCAATTTTCAAATTGTGTCACGTTTCTTTCTATTCCGACCTTCCCCTTGACACAGGAAATAAATAATCCTTTGAACTTTTTTCCAAAGCATCAGGAAAATTCTGTGATTCATCAGTTTCTATGTCAGTACATATTGATTGGTTGAATGATTCCCTATGCAAATTGAAACCACAGTTGGTTGGCATATTTGTTTTGCAGCAACATTCAGTCATTGGTTGGCGCAATGGCCTTGTTGGCACAATGGCCTACATTATTTGGCTGGCACAACGGCCTGTCATTTGTCTCAGTTAATAGCCTGTCATTTGGTTGGCACAATAGCCTGTCATTCAGTTGGCACAACGGCCTTTCATTCAGTTGGCACAACGACCTGAGTCCCATCAAGGCCATCATTTGGCTGGCCGACAACGGCATTTGTCTCAGTTGTAGTTTGATCGTTTTGTTTTGTTGCTCGGTATGAACAAAGTAAGTCAGCTGATCTTGTTTGTCATGTTGGTCCATTCGCCTTTGAGCATATTTACCTGCTTCCACTAGATCACACGGTGATCACATAGATCACACGGTGTTGTGCTTAGCAAAGAAAATCGGCAAAATTTTCCTGTTATACAAACTCCAAAGTTCCAGATGCTTTGGAAAAACGTTTCAATAACTTTTCCCACTAGAATCATGTTTGAGGGAAAAATACTTACCGAATTTGCCGTCGAAGCACACCGTCGGCGTCGAGGAAACGCCACGAGTGACATTACCGCTGAGCATGACGTCAAGCACCAGATCGAGGCAAATGTTGTGGACATCGCAAAATCCTAGAAAGCATCCGCCTAATTCAAGTCCACCACAGGGAGCCCAAATTAGTGATGCTGCTACGGCTACCGCCTTCGCAGCAATTATTGGATAAACTATTGAAACTTTGCACATATGTGGTACTATGGAAAATACACATCGTTCTGGAAATTATGTTGCCATGGAAACACACTGGCCCCGGGCTTCCACTACAAATAACACAAACTCCCCTAATTTCTCCTTTGTCAAACACAATTTTTTTGGTGGGTCTAAACTAAGATTTGGAACAATGTAGGCATTGTATGCGAGTAGTTTAAGCAACTTATTTTTTGTAACAAGGAAAGAAATTGGAATTTTAATGTTCAAGGTAAAGGTGCGTGGGGCCATGAGTATTTCCATGGCAGCACCATAATTTGCACAATGATGTGTACTTTTCAGTGTCATACATTTGCAGAGTTTCAGTAATTTGTATTCAATATTTGCGGAGATATTCTTCATTTTGTGATTTGTCTCCAGGCTGTGCAAACAATATGACGTCATAGGTCATCTCATTTGCTTATTACGAAAACCTGAATATCTCTGAAACGAGATGAGATGTTGACAAACGGTAAATGTCATTATTCCTCATTTCGAAAGCATTTTAACATTAGATCAACTTAATTTCCGCTTCATATGCACTTTAAGGCCGAGTGGTTCGACTGCTCAACTTCGTATATATGTAAATCGTACCTACGAACTGGCTTTAAAAAGTTAGTGTAATGTTTTTAAACGCATATGAAGCGAAAATTAAGTTGATCTGATTTTAAAATGCTTTCGAAATGAGGAATACCGACAATTTCTGTTTGTCAATATCTCATCTCGTTTCAGAGATATTCAGGTTTTTGTAATATGCAAATGAGATGACCTTGACGTCACGTTGGTTGCACAGATGGAGACAAATCACAAAATCAAGAATATCTCTGCAAATATTGGATAAATATTACTGAAACTTTGCACATGTATGACACTATGCAAAGTACACATCATTGTGCAAATTATAGTGCTGTCATGGTAACTGTCATGGCCCCACACACCTTAAATATAAAATTCCAATTTATCTCCTTGTTACACAAAATAAGTTGCTTAAACTACAATGCCTATATTGTTCCAAATCTTATTTTGGACCCACACCAAAAAAAATGTGTTTGACAAAGGAGAAATTAGGGAAGTTTGTGTTATTTGTAGTGGAATCATGGGGCGAGTGTTTCCATGGCAACATCATAATTTGCACAATGTGTATTTTCCATAGTACCACATATCTGCAGTTTCAATAGTTTTTTTATCAAGAGCCCATAATCAGGAGCGTCCATATCTCCAAGTGTCACAGCGTTTTTACAAGTTGGGCTATTTTTAGATTATTTCTCCCGCCAATTGCTGGGTTGTACCGTGACGGAACAAAAGATGCCTCATTAACTACTTTCGTTATACCAAACAATAAGACTGCTACGCTTTTGTGATTTTATTCCCTAAGGAATAATTGCAACTCAACAATAGCGGAAACCATTCTAAAAATAACCTAACTTGAGAAAACGCTGTGACATTGGCCTAGTATGCGGCATGGACGCTCCTAGTTATGGGCTCCTGTTTTTATCCAATATTTGCAAATCATTTTGTGATTTGTCTCCAGGCTGTGCAACCAACGTGACGTCATAGGTACTCATTTGCATATTACAAAAACCTGAATATCTCAGAAACGAGAGGAGATATTTACAAACGGAAAATGGCATTATTCATCATTTCGAAAGCATTTTAAAATTAGATCAACTTTATTTTCGCTTCATATGTACTTTAAAAGAAGAATTGAAGAATAGACCAGAGGCTACCTTTTCATTACGCATTCAATGTTTTCCCCAAGTTAGGTGCTCATCGACTATTACGCCAACAGATTTGCTATACTTGACCCTTTTTATTGGCTGATCACCACTAGTGGCTGATTTACAATTTTAGAAAGCCTTTGGTGTTAACTGATTATCATGTATTCGGTTTTGGCAACGTTTAAATGTAATTTGTTGGAGACGAGCCAGTTGTTAATCTTAATTGATCAGTTCACGATTAAGCCTTGCTTCTATATTGGTAATTTCAGATCAAATTATTGTGATGCTTGTGTCATCTGCAAATATACATGGGATTGATTCATCTAGACAATTTCAATTGGTAAATCGTTTATAAAAATTAGAAATAGTAATGGGCCCAATATTAAGACTGGGGAACACCACAATTTATTTCTTTTTCATTTGACTGTGAATCATTTACTCTACAAATTTGATAGCCTGCGTTGCGGCTATGGAGTATCGGAGCGCAAAAAAAGGGAGGGGGGGTGGGGAGAAGAGTAAGAGAGAGCCTGCCGGCAAGCCATGGTTATTTTGGTATCCACCCACTAATTAAGATGCATAAAATTAGAAAGTCATTCAACCGATTCATCCAATCATCGTGCGGCGGAAGTGAAAACCATGTTTAATATCTGTCAAACTCAAGGAATCTCAACTCGAGCGTAAAATTCAAAACATTCCTGAGTGGCCCTGAGTGGAATATGTGAATACATTTAGTTTATGGAGTTCTAGCTTTTTTTGACAGTGTTATACATGGTTTGTGCTTGCTGCCCCATTTCAGACCATGTGATAGCTCTCCAGAGGATTCAGTGCTTTGTTTTCCAATATAGAAATTGGTACATTTCCTCTTGGGTTATTTCAGCATTACTCAAGGGACGAGAAACAGGATAAATTAAGATGCGCAAAAACTCAAAATGCTGCTGAAATAATATCTTAGCAAACATATTTTCACTCCTGTCATAGCTTTGTATACAATATCAATGATCTTTTCAACCATGGAAACTCAGTAAAACCATTTCAAAATCTTGGCACTTTTGCATCGAACAAAACCAGTACCAGTGTGAGATCTGACAGCACATTAGTACACAAGCTCCTGTGCATGTAACCAAAGTGAGCTTTTACCCCTGACCTATGGGCAACAAACATCTAACAAATGCCCTTGGGTTCCCAGGAGTCGACCCCTGGGGAAAGCCACAGATTCATGCAATATTTACCCACCTATTTACAACAACAAAATATTTTAAGGTAGCGGTCATTATTATATTTTATGTACATGTAGTATGTATGCTACCATCTACTAGATTTAGCCTGCATATTAATGTAACATATATACATTGTAGCAGCACCAAGGGAGGAGAGGAAAAGAAAGACTACCACTAGGTATTGCTAATTGGGGAGGGACACTGTTTTAATAAACTCTCTCTATGTAAGACTATATCCACTCCACTCGAGGTTGGTCACTGCCAGAGATTTGTTTGCGCTCTGTGTCGGCCTACGATTTAACATCCTGATCCAAGAAAACACAAAGGTATAATCCATCTATTAACCATTTGCAGATGTCAGCTCGAGCATTTAGGCAGTACCTCCTCCCAGCTCTTTTAAGGTCCCACCAGGGGAATGTGGGGAGGGAACTGGGACCAACAATAAGAGTGGATGCAAAGGTGGCTACACCAGGGTTTGAACCCACTACCTCTGCACAACAGACCAACACTTAAACCACTGAGCTTCAACCCTTTCACTCCTGGACACATTTGGGCTCAATTGATGCTAACTCAACCCTCCCCCCTCAGTTCCAGTTTGGCTAGCCCGTGCTAGTTAAATACTGCTGACTTTTTAAACCAAGGGCTCAAACTTTCCTCATGATGCCATTCGGCAGAATTCTACGGACTCGGCGGCGGTGAGTATGGTTTCTTCCGTAGGTTTTCCAATGAAATGTGCTCTAATTTTGGACAAATAAGCCACTGTAAGAGAGCTAGAGGACATCATTAAGTCTGATAATGGCTTAAAAGTACTTGGTTTGCTTTTAGTAGGCCTTGTGAGGGGTTTCACAGGATTTTTCTGTTGTGTTTCTGCTTTGAGACACATCAAAAAAATATTCAATGAATTAATCCTTGAAATTCTGCAGTTGGTGATCATTTTCCCCTGCTAAACCTATTAGGATGTGTTTTTGTCACTTCCAGGCCTCAGCTTGTATCAAAATCACTGCTCTTGGTTGTAGGGGTAAAACACTTATAAAAAACCTACAGGAGTCCCAGGGGGGGACCCATTGCCAAATTTTTGTCCATTACGCAGTATGCAAATTTGCAAGTGGGTGCAGGAAAACGTGGTAGAGAGAAATTCAGCATTAAGAATAGCATGCTTCACAGTCACATGGTGTGTTTTGTGCAAGACCCAAATTCCCATGCTTCCTTGTGCCCCATCTTTCCACTTCGATCCAACCTCCCAAAAACCCACCGAAAGTGCCTTGCCAGACAGCAATGTACTTGTAAGTAAAACAAGGTTAACAGAAATATATTGCTCTCTACATGTACACGCAATGCAATTGTACCTACATCAAAAGGGAGATCTGGGATATGTTGCCATCTAACTTCATGTGTAGCTGTATTGTAATAGAACAGAACTTCACCAGATTGATAAAAAGTAACATTCCAGTCAGACTCCATCGTTAAGTAATCCTGCAAGTAAAAATGTATTTCATTAGTCAAAAATAATAAATTATTATAAATAATTATTTAACTAAGACGATGTACATACATGTACATGTAGGTTATATACATTTTATAGTGACTGGGGAGGGTATAGGACTATTATGTTATAAAATGTACAACATGTATATTAATAATAATAAAAATAACAACAACAACAATAATTCCTAATGATAATCATAGAAATTATTAATACAATCATTAAATAATTTATTGATTAATGTTCGGTTTGTAGTGCATAGTCAAACGAATAAAAACCAGCCTGTTATGTAACTTTGCTCAACTAGATGAAATTTTTGTACAATTATCAAGCAAATGAAGTTCAGAGGGAGGATTTAACCATTTTAAAGTGATGTGTTGGCTCTTATTTCTCTTTGTGAACGTTGATTAATCAACCATGCAAACAAGAAGACCATCTACAGTTTTCTATGGGCAACATTTTAGTGAAAACCCCTTGTGGCTACGATGTTCCTTTGTCGCCGTAAAAATGCACCACCTTTTGTAATGACTAAGCAGGGCCTGGGTAACCATTTAACTTTATGTTGTAGTTATTTTCATAAGTCGAAATCTTGGAAACCGATCAGTTTTGTCATGAATGATATTCCAAACACATTTGCTATTGCAAATAAGGTACCGTAAAGAACCGTGTATCAGCCACACCTTTTTACCCAAACTTTTCGTTCAAAATAGGGGGTGTGGCTTATCTACTGGAACACCAAGAAAGGAGACCCAATATTTTATTAAATTCTAGGTTTCTCTTAGTGATTTTGTGCAAATAAAAATCAATATGGAGAGTGCGAACATATTTTTTTTTCGTATCGAAGTCAGGCGGAATTGCCAAAATCTGGCGGCAATTTTTATGCTGTTAAAGATATGGTAATCACATGCATGACGTCACAAGGTGTACTCATATACATTCGTCTCCATAAATAGTACAAAACAAGTGCATTTTTGGCCAGTTTTCAATTTAAATATGTAATACTTTGAGAAACCTTGAAGATGGCCATATTTTTTTATAGAAACCTTACAGTCAGCTTTGTGAATATAAATGCACAAACCTAGTGTCGTCATGCATGTGATTAGCATATATTTAACGGCGTAAAAATTGTCGCCAGATTTTGGTAATTCCGCCTGACTTCGATACGAAATAAAATTAGGTTGGTGCTCTCCAAATTGATTTTTAATTGCACAAAATGGCTAAGGGAAGTCTATAATTAAATTAAATAAAAATGGGATCGATTTTTTCATTTCATAGGCACTTTAAGCAAAATCATTGAAAAAATCATGCAATTTGAAAGAATTAAAGCAAAAACTCTTCTAAGACCTACCTGAGACAGGTCAAATATATTAGAATTCGTGAATATTTAAATGTGACTAAGCTTATTTACATTCCATGGCATGCTAGATGCATGCTGTGATGAGTGCTGCGAATCAAACAACCAGGCATTATTGCATGATCAGCTCAGTTTTCTGTTATTCATAGGGTTTTATCTATGATAAAGACCGGTTGAACAACAGAGAGTTGGTCATTACAAATGCAAGGGCTTTATAGATCTGTATATTGACCTGGGTCAATATCTACAGATAAAGCCTTTGCATTTATAATAACTACTGCAAGGGTACCATTGCGCTCTCAAGCTGACAGTCAGTTCAATGACCCAATAAATTGAAAGCTCAAGTACAACACTTTCTGGGTTGTACATTTTGTATGAATAGCCTAATTTACCCCTATCAGTCATTGGGCTATTAAAAATCCCATTTATTTACATCCAGCCAATGCAGGATTCATCCAATTTGTGTTGCGGACATTACAATGTACACAGTGTACATAATGTCTGCAACAAAACAGTATTTTTGTTTTATTTCCAAAATAACTACTCATAGTTTTCTTGTGATTTTAATGCTGCTCTTTTAGTTCAATGATAAAGGCATTTAATTTTAGTCCAACAAGTTTTCCAGAAGAAGGTTTGTTTGGCCAGGAATATCTACTTCAAAAGTGTTGCAGACATTATGTTGCAGACATTACATATTTCAGATTTCAAGAAGGGAACATACATGTACATGTAAGCCAATTTTGACAACCTACATGTACAGTGTACTAACCCCAAAATGTATTTGGATTTATTAAAGAAACATTGCTATAATCAGTTGTATTACTGCAGAAAGACTTGTGTACTAATTGTAATGTAAAAATGATTACAGAAAGTTAAAAAAAAACTGGATATTGTTCAATTGTACCTAATTAATGTATTTTGTACTATTTAATGTAATGTACGCAACAGTTTTTGTGTACTGTATGCAACACATTTTTTTATTTATTTAACAACTACATGTACCACAGTATGCTCTGTTGAGCTTTATAAGTTGGAAACTCTTGTCATTAGCAAGTTCAGAAAGTCTATTTGTTTTCTTGGAACCCCTAACAATTCACAGCAATTAAGAATTTAAAAAGTTTACTCAAACATGTGGTTGTTTTTGTTGTATGTCCACGACAGACAATGATTTACACTGTAGATACATGTATTAATTAGAAAAGAGTAATGAGAGGAAATTAAATATTTTTTTTATTGAAAATAGATAGGCCCACCTAAGGTGTGCTATGATGTACATGTATAAATGTCTCCCTTAAGCTCCAGACTAAAAAACAATATGATTCTAAGTACATGTACATTCCCAAAATATAATGTGGTCTAGACTATAAACTAATACGATTCTTAGCACATTTTCAAAATGTCCACAACAGTTTGCAATGCATATTTAAGACAAATAAAAACTACCACCGACAGTGAGCTTTATTGTTGAGCTTTATCATAATAGTTGGAAACTCTTGTCATTAGCAAGTATAGAAAGTGCATTTGTTTTCTTAGAACTCCTCACAACTAACAGGAATTAAGAATTTAAAAAGTTGACTCAAACATGGTTGTTTTTTGCTGTAATGTCTGCAACAGACATTTAGATTCATATTAACTTAAAAAGAGAAATGAGAGGAAAAAAATAATATTTTTAATTAAAAATAGAGAGGCCCACCTAAGGTGTGCTACACTGTATACATGTATAAATTTAAGCAGCACAGCTATTTTAAATTAAGTTTGGGAAGCATTTGTAATCTTATTTTTGGTCTCTGAATGTATAAATGTCTGCAACGTGGAATTGCCCATGTACATTTGTAATTATATAATAGTTTCCCAAGGAATTGCAAAGGTTTGTGCCACCAGACAAACAAAAACAAATGCAGTAAAAGGTTCACACTTATGGTAGCTTGCAAATGGTAGTAAATGTCAGTCTTTGGAATATCTGGTGGGAAATTAGTGGCTCGCAGAAAAAGGTTTGCTGCTCGTGGCTCCCATAAAGAGGCTTGCAGGCTCGCAATTTAGCTGTACCTCCACCGTGACACAGCTCCTTTAAGTGAACACGTAAAAACTCTTGAAACTCTTTCAAGAAATTTATGACCTGACAATATCCCAGTTTTTATCATACTACATAACTCACTTCTTATTAAACACAAAGTTCCAGTATAAAAAGGGGAGCCCAGGGGTTTGTCATGCTTCAGTTGCCAATCAGCCTTTGTGGAGTTAAAGGAGCTCATTCAACCAAGATGCATTGCGAGCTCAAATTTCTCGATCCGCCATTTTCGGGGCCCACAATAATGGCTCTGGAGAGCTTCTTGAAACAAATCCTATTCCATCGGTCTCACAGGGGCATACCAGTTGATTATTTATAGGGGAAGATGTTCCTTATTAATTTATTAGCTTTTGTGTTCAGTCATATATTTCCAAATTTTCAGCTGCCAGGGGAAGTATTCAACGTACTCTGGAGTCGCCTTTGGTCAGTGAAATTATTACTAGAGCCTGTACTGGAGTTCAATAATAGCCGACTGTTTGATCATATATGTAATTCCTACAGTTTATCCAAACCAGGGCCTTTCTACATTGGCTTGATCGGCCCGCAGACCTAAATGGCATGAAATTTAAAGGTCAGAAGAGCTGAGCCATTTGCTTATCATCAACGGATACTTACAACATTTAAAGCAAATTGCTTTGACTGAAGAATCTAGTACACGATACACACGTGGTACATGCAAGATTACAAATCTCACAGTTTCTCTCTTAGTCTTATAGTCTTGGTTTTTGCTCAATTTACATGGACAACGCTGAGACAATTAAAGTAAGTAAAAGTGAAATGTTGTGTTGATATCTACATGAGCGGCTTTATAAATGTGTCTTTGCTGATGAATAAACTTCAAGTTCGATCAAGTGCCACTGGGCGCTCAGAAAACTGATTGATCGATATTTTTTTACCCAGCATATCCAATGTACGATTAACGAAGTCAAGGGGCTTTTAAAATGACACAAACCGGCTGAAATTCAGGCTAACAAACAATAGCATTATACGGATTCGATTCCTCAAATTTGATTTCAAATTTGCATATTGCATTGGCGAGTCAAAATGTGGTGTGGAGAACGCACAGACCTTGAACACAAATAGAATGTGGCAAACAGTACTTCAACATTTCAAACCAGCATTTTGGCAGGGACAACCTAGCTCCTTTCTTTCGACTACACGTTCTTGCATGCACAAGCCTAGAAAGGAAATAACTCTAAATGTATAACGCTATCGTAGAATTGATTAATTTCCTTGCCACACTATCTGCATCACTGGAACTTGGTCCAAAAGTTGGACAAGTTGGTTCGCTAGATCGAGCACGAGATCGATTGCTAGCATCACGTCGAGGAATTTTGATCAGAGAACCATAGTGATTCCGCTCATTCTATTGTGTTTCTTCAAGTATAAAGGCAAGCAATCTCGGCCATTCAGTTCAACTCGTAAACTCTATTTATAAACAGCCCGATATCACATTTTCTGATTGGCAGCTGTCTGATTTCAAGTAGTTTCCCGTATGTAAACAATAACAGTGACTCGCAATGCATCTTGGTTGAATGAGCTCCTTTAAGAATGTGATGTAAAGTGGTAAGCTGTAGTGTTAATGCACTAGTCAAAGTAAACCCCCACCCCCCCCAACCCGGGATAGGGTGGGGATTAGTGGGGATTTTGCCTCACAGGAAAAGCAAAAAACAGAAAATGCCCCACCTATTGCGGCAATTGTGGACAGTAAATGCAGGCAAATGCCCCCACCCCAGGGGACAAATCACTAAAAATAAGTCATTTTTGTTTTACAAACTTCACACATTTTAGATTGCAGTGGTCTGGGTTGTGTCTTTTATTGCTCAATAGGGTCTTGATCTACATGTACTAATGAGATTGAACACAGAAGAAGCCAAACAACGTGACAGTATTGCTGAAATTCGTCCTGAACTATACACGGAAGTAGAACAGAGAAGTCTGCAGTGGCCACATTTTGCCCCACGTTGGCCCCACAGTTCCCCCACACTCCATAGTGGGGCATCAAATAACCGATTTCCCCCCACCCTCTGGGGCACTCTACCGTGTCAAAAGCGATCGCTTGCCCCACATTTGCCGCACCCTGTCCCGGGTTTTTGGGGGGGGGGGTGGGGGTTTACTTTGACTATAGCGCATAAGTGTGCACGCCCACGAGGAAAAGAGAAAAAATATCTGACCCAAGTGGGACTCGAAACCAACGACCTCCAGGTTACATGTCTGGCGCTCTACCAACTGAGCTATCAAGTCAGATGAGACCAATCGAAAAAATAAGTCTGTGGAGTTAACATCTCCATGATGCTCCTCTTGAGTGCTCCCTGCCGATTGCTTATCGCACGAAATTCAAATGAAACACAAAAATATCAATTATTAAGTGTCACCGGGGTGGCGCAGAGGTTTATAAGCGCTTCGCCCCCAGGTTCGATCCCCGGACACGGCGCCACGAGCCACGTGTGAGTTGAGTTTGTTGCAATACAAATGTTGGTATCGTAAACTACATGTACACTTGATCCTTACACACTACGCTCGCCCAAACATTTTGCAAAATTGCACTTAAATTGAACAGACAAATCTGAAATGTTTGGAATCTCAGCTACTCTCATTCTAGAGTCCATTTTGTGAAGTATGCTATGAAACAAGGGCAAAATACTTACCGTAATAGAGAAGAAATACCACACATGCAACACTCAACTGGCGGAACCAAACAAAATGGCGGAGAGATATGATAAAAATGGGCTCCCTGTGGTGAAGAGCATACCTCGTCCCCAGGGTCTTCTTCTTCTCGGTCAGATCCAAGCAAGGAGGATTGGAAGGCCTTCCCATGAACACTTGCGCTTCAAATTTTGCCATTTCCAACTAAATTTCTCCTTGAAGTTTTTTAACTCTAGAAACTACAGATGGATTCAACAAGGTCTGAAATATACTCTCTAACTTAAATACTCGCTAAACATCTTCAATGTTTGTGCTTTTCATACAATCTGAGGATATTTATCGGGCACTTTTCTCGAGAGGTTGTTTGGGAAAAATTTCCCGAGAACTCAAGTCGTAAATCTTAGCCTGAAAGAAATTAACTACAAACCTTTTAGACAACTAACCTTACCTGGAAATTAGCATGAGCAGTGACAGTGTCTAATTTGTGCAAAGGGCTCCAAAGGGCTCCAGGTTTAAGAGGTTTACAAAGCCGTTGAAAATGCGTATTGTTGACGGTGTTTCGATACCATTCAAAAAATGTCGCGCTCACTGGATATACAGTACTCACGCCGATCTTTCGTGAAGCATTTCGCGAACACTACGAGTGGTGTTTATTGTTCAGTTATACCCCCAAAAACCCAGACGATTCTTTGTTAATCATTTTACTTAAAAAACAATTATGATTACCTGAAAAGAGAAAGGGCAGAAATAAGTATGCTTTGGTTTATTCAGTCGCGCGCTCGTACCAAAGCAGCTTTCAACGCGCGCGCTCATTGTTCGAAAATGGCGTGATCAGTTGCGTCAGCAGCGCGCGCGAACCTCTAAAATTGAAAACTTTTCACTCAAATCACATGTAATTCCCAGCATATTTTCCCATTTTTCGTAGGCTTTCATTGTAAAATAATGGCCAGAAATACGGGGAAGCCAAAGCTAGCCTACCCTGGGTTCCAGAGGCTCGAAAGAGAGTTAAGAGGGGCCTGGGGAAGAAAGTAATTTGAACGAGCCTCTGGCCTCGCGAGGCACGAATCTCACTTTCAATAGTACAGAATCTGTACTCTTAATTTGATTGGTCAATGACGCTAACAGGGTCGCGATTGGTTGGATTTAGCAAACGGGTTCTCTAGTTTGAAAACCGGTTTTCTCTACTAATAAGAGACAGACAAAATCAAAATGGTGAGCGAAGTCAAAGAAGCAAACTTTATGCGAGAGTGCAGGAATGCAATTCCTTCTGCTTTAAAAGCATTTCCCAACGTCAAGGAATTAGCAGTGCAAGAAGAAGCTATCATAAGCTTCATAAAGCGAATAAATGTTCTGGCTGTGCTTCCCACGCGCCAGTCTTGAACCTGAAACTTCTTTGTCGGTTGGCAGAGCTCAATGCCAGTCTTTAAACCTCTGAAGATCACCCATTGACCTCTCCAGCTTCTCCAGCTCTCTCTTACACTTTTAACAGATGATTTTCGAGAGCATTTTCCTTCCTGGACTACGGAAATCAGTATTCAAAACACCGGAAAGTCTCTCGCCAAGCTTTTCCTTAACTGATCTCGAGCCTTCGAATATGTTGTGTCTTTCCCTACCCGAAATTGGAATGTTGATTGAGCAGGTTTGACAAATGTTCTTTAACGAAACGTTGGGAGAACAAGTTAGCCTTTTCACCGGAGTTAGAGCATTTAACATATTCTCTCTGGGATCCATCTGTTTTGACATTTCACCTTCTCGCTTCAGTGCTCCACGTGAAAGTTCGTAATCAATTTTAATCCCTCATTAGCATACTCAACATGAAAGTGAGATTGGCAGCTCGCGAGCCCAGGGGTTCGTCGCTTCGCTCCTCAAGTTCTCGTCGCTTCGCTTCGCTCCGCTTCTCGAACTCGAACCCCTGGCAACCAGGGTAAAGCTAGCCTAAACATACGTCAAAATCCCAGGAAAAACTTTTGTTTTGAGATACTTTGTGAAAATTTGTGCTGCTGAGGTCCGATCTCCACGAAATTCAACGCAGAATGAATTGCTCACGTGACCGGTAAAATTGATAATATAGTTGCTACGCAAAGGATTGTGGAAAGGCCTTCCAATCCTCCTTGGATCCCAACCTCGTGACCAGGGTCTTCTCGGTCAGATCCAAGATGGCGGCTACTCCGAGAGAAGACCCTGGTAAACCCTGAACTGTCACGTATTCTGATTGGCTCTTCGATTATGACACAAGGGTTGTTCTAACGATGCTTTTTATTGGCCAAACGGACTGAGTCAAGAGAGATGAATTTGTATATAGATTCGATTGCTCAAATTTTATCAATAAAACAATTTTAAATAACCTTAGAACACGTTGTATAGGTAGAGCAATAGATGAAGTGCATTACTGGGTAGTTTTCTGCTAAGTTTCATCAGTGAGAAAGCCAGGAGAAGCCGTTAAATCTGAACATGTGCTATCGATCTCCTCGCTTCAACGCTAACAGAAAATGAACGGCTTTTTAGGATTCTCTTCTAGCTTAGATACATCCTGGTAGCTTTGTGATACTCTTCCACTGTTTCTTTATCCAAGTAAACTCCATTTCGAACTGTTTAGTAGACCTGTTTTCACTTCGTCGTTCGCCGCGTGGAAATACGTTAATCGCATCTCGCTCACTCCGGATTGGGATACCTATGGTTTGTGGGCACGTGTTAAACATTTCCATATTTAGCTTGGCCGCCATATTGGATGCCCACATCACGTGATTAAAATCTCCAGGATTTCTGGAGATTTTTGGTCACGTGATTCAGCGTTTACCAGGGTCTTCTCTCGGAGTAGCCGCCATCTTGGATCTGACCGAGAAGACCCTGGTCACGAGGTTGCCTTGGATCCAAGAGAGACAACCTCGTTCCCAGGGGTCTTTACGCGCCTAATCAAAGATGGCGTCGAAAGTACCGCTGGTACAGGCTGGTGGGATTCGGCCACTGATTGGCTAGACGTTTCGCGCGCGCTGCTTGGAGAATTTCGAATAGCGCGTGCATTTTTGAATTGAAAAATAAACTGGTAATGTCGTCTTTCACATTGCGCGTTCAAAATTCGTTGAAAACAACTACAAATTCATCAGAACTTAGCGTTTTTGCCTTTTTTAATATTCACTTTGCAACTGGGTACAAGTAGAACAATGTACGGTTGGAATTCATTGGGATCACACTTCAACCGCTAATCGTTCTTCAGCGATGATGAATCCAAGATGGCGGATGCTCCTCAAAATATGCCCACATATTGGGCATATTTTTGGGTCACATGACCAGCCTGTACCAGGGGTACTTTCGACGCCATCTTTGATTAGGTGCGTAAAGACCCCTGGAAACGAGGACCCTGGTAAAGGCTGGATCACGTGATCAAATACTCCCAGATTTTGGGCAACCTCGTCCCCAGGGTCTTCTCGGTCAGATCCAAGATGACGGACCCTGGGAACGAGGTCGGATTTTGGGAGTATTTTGTCACGTGATTTGGCGATCAAAGATGGCGGCCAAGCTAAATATGGGAATAGTTCATGACGTGTACAAACCATAGGTATCCCAATATGGGAATATTTCATGACGTGTACAAACCATAGGTATCCCAATTGTTGGAACAACCTTTGCGTCATAATCGAAGAGCCAATCAGAATACGTGACAGTTCAGCGTTTACCAGGGTCTTCTCTAGGATAGCCGCCATCTTGGATCTGACCGAGAAGACCCTGGGAACGAGGTTGGAGTCCCGGCACCGCGGCAAAATGTTGTGCTCCGCTGGCCGAAAGAACGAAGGCTCTGGTTTCAAATAAAACACAGGAAGCCCAAGCTCTGTTTATATTTTATAAGGGTTGGTATAGGAATTTTAAAATCTAGCTTTTCGATAAATATAGTGTAATCAGGAGCCCATTGTACTAAAATGAATCAAACTTAGCTGGTGTCTATAAGCTGTGTCTTGGCTGTTACTGTACATAGTTTCAGCGAATTTGGGCGAATTTTAAATCCTTACTCTACGTGCTAATGTTCTTTAGTATGTAAAATTTGCCCAAATTTGCTGAAACTACGTACAGACACAACCAAGGCACAGATTATAGACACCAGGTAAGTTTTATCCATTTTATTGATATCCACCCACTAATTAATATGCATAAAATTAGTAAGTCATTCGACCGATTCACCCAATCATCATGCGGCGGAAGTGAAAACCATGTTTAATATCTGTCAAACTCACGCGTGGAATATCAAGGATCTCAACTCGAGCGTAAATTTCAAAACAAAAAAATATACGAACTTGGAGAATGTCAGCGGAAACTCCGAAAAAACAGGTGAAGACAGGACCTAAACCCAAGCCTGTAAATGTCAACGACTTTTGCAGGATATGTAATGTATGTTTTAAGCTAGCGTTTGGGAATTCAAATATTTCCACGGCGAGAATCTGTTCAAAACTTCAGAAAGAAAAGAGAGCCGAAGCTTTAAATAATTCCAGCTGGTGCCTGCAAAAGTATTGGTCTTCATATTACGAAATCTGCTGCTCTATCAGAGCGAGTCTGTCGTTCCTGAGGACGGGAAGATTCGAAATGCAGTAGAGAATACTACACCTATGTTCGTGAAGGTTTGCAGGATAAAGATAACCAAGATAAAGAGAACTCGTTGCCGCTGAATATAAAGTCGCCACCAAATCAGTAAAGAACACTGCCGACACAATAACATCGGAATGAAGTTCTGCCAAAAGAAGCGCTAAAAACCATCCACGCAGCGGTACGAAATCATCAAAGCAGCTAGTATTTTTGGAAGCACAAGCCTGTTTCTCGAACACACCGGCCATGTTTCAACCGTGTGCGTTTCGTCGAGCAACACGCTAGTGGAGTTCCGATACAGGGTTCTTCAGCTCATCGCGAAATTCGATCTCATTACAAAAGATCTGTAATTCTTTCTTTAAATTCATCGCTGAAGGAATTATCGGTATGTTTGTCGCCATACTAATTGTTTCTGCTCTTATCGCATGCCAATGATTTCTGTCAATCACGCATTTTAGCCAATAGCAATACGCGGCCTTCTGAGGCCGAGAGTTAACTATGGGTTTCCGGCAGGCTTTCTTCCTCTCCTCCCCACACCTCCTCCCCCCTCTCTTTTTGTCCTCGCCCCAATCCCCCCAATCTCCGCTCGCTGCGCTCCGATACTCCAGAGCCGCAACGCAGATAACTGCCTCATGACCTCAAAGTAAATTAAATCGGATTTGTGATGCCTGAATGGATTTCCTTATTCTCATTTACGGATAACAAAGATAGATTTACAAAGAACAGTCAACGAAACCGAAATTATAAAGCCATTTCCAAACAGCGCTCTTTTGCCGCCATTTTGAAAACAAAGGAAGCCCACTCTAAACACAGGAGGACCAGAGTGAAAGAATTGTGACGAATCAATTTTTTGTTCAAACCACCATGGCCACCTCATGACCAAACATTGAAATTCTGACAAACTGACTGATGTTCAAAAAAGAACGGGGTCTAGGATCGTTCTATCTGTAGCTGGGCTTCCTGTGTTGCGAGTGGCCTTGTGTTTTCAAAATGGCGGCAAAATTTGAGCCTCTGTTTTAAAATGGCTTTATTCATTAGGCGTTCGATTCGGTTTAAGGTAAAATCTCTTTTTATTATCCGTGAATGGGAATAAGGAAATCCATTTAGGCATCACAAATCCGAATTTAATTCATTTTGAGATCATGATCAGTACTCGAATCATCATGATCGGCAGTCGACGGTTGGAACAAACTTTTGAAACTGGAAATCTCAACGAAATGCTGGAGAAAAGAAGGTACGTGGTGTTATTAAATAACTCACTGAAGGATATTGGAGGTCATTTTAATGTATTTTGAACAATTTAGAGCCGGTTCCGTTGGTTCCGTCAGGTTCCGTTGGTTACGTCGGTTCCGTGAAGTAGATTTGCCGGTGAGTGGAAGCCTCCTAAATGTTCTCACCCTGAGTTTGAACTTTTTTTAATCTAATGTTAGACAGGACATTCTTAATCCAGGAAATGTAAGGAGGCCTAGCGATAACTTGTCCAGGGCAGAACGTTTAGCTATGAAGAATTTGAAAACTGGAGATAACGTAATTAGAATTCAAGATAAGGGATCTAGATTTGTAGAGTTGGATCGTGAAGAATATGAGAACACAATTCTTAACCAGATTAATAATCCTTTACATTATGATAGTATTTCAGTAGTTCCTACGGAGCAACATTTTGATAAAGTAGTTAATTGGAGCAAGAAGTGACTTGGCAAAGGTCAGATCAGTAGCCCAAACATAGCTAATTGGGTTACGGATCAGATCTGGGGTTGCTTTTGGTAATGTAAAAACCCATAAGGACGGCAACGTGTCGCGGTACAGCTATCGAGAGGTTATCTGCTTTTACCGAGTACTATCTTAAGCCATTGGCCCAGGGACTTCCGTCCTTTATTTAAGACATCACCGACCTTCTTAATAAGATAGAAGATTTAAATAAGAAGGACCCTCTCCCCTCCAACACAATATTGGTCTCTTGGGATGTTGTTGCTATGTTTCCAAACATTGACAACAATTTGAGTGTCACAGCCGTTAGAAATGCTTTGGAGACTAGAACCAACAGAGTTCCATCGACTAAATGTGTTGTAGAGGCAGTGGAAATTCGTTTAAATTCTAACAATAGTCAGTTTTCTGGAGGCTATTTTGTCCAGAAGCATGGTACTGCAATGGGACCCAAGAATGCTTGTAGTTATGCTGATCTAGCCATGGGATGCATAGAGTTTCAGGCTAAGTTTGAGGGTGCAATTAGGCCCAATCTTTGGTGGCGTTATAGGGATGATGTAATCGATGTTTGGACCTTGGGCCTTAAAAAAAGTATTGGAAATTACCGATTACATCAATTCTCTCTATCCTACCATTAGGTTTGAGTTGGTTTACTGTGAACATAGCCTGAACGTTGCATATTAAATGTGGCTTTATTTCCACTGATGTTTATGCTAAGCCTACTGATAGCCATTTATATCTGCCTTTTTTTAGTTCACATCCACAACATTGTAAGAGATCTATTCCTTATGGGGTATAACTATTAGACTTAAGAGGAACATTTTATTTAACATATTTTTTTTTTTACTCAGTATTACAGATTTAAGTACAATTCAGACATTTCACAATATTTCTAAGTTAATTAGTTGTAAATAATAAGGGATGGGTAGAACTAACGAGAAGAAAAAGAAAGTAAAAGAAACGGAGTAAGAGAAAGTAAGAGAAACGGCAATTGTAGTAACTAAATTGTTTCAAAAATATCCTTCCATTTAGAGAGAAATTCATCAAACTTATTTTTAGCAACATATATACATCGTTCGATATGAATCTTATTAATAAGCCGTTGTTGAAAATTCCTAAAAGAAAACTCCTGTTCCTCAAGACAGCTCCTATAAATATAATGCTTGGCGATGATAATAATTTAGTTAAAGGTATTGAATCCTTTTACTTGCGGTTGATAACCAAATAAAATATTTCTTTGAATACGAAGATTGGTTTCGCCCATCCAAAAAAATCTTCCCAAAATGCAACAGAAGCTCGGCAAATCCAAAATAGATGTTCAACTGTTTGTGACTCATGGCAGATAAAACACTTATCATCTTGAACTATTTTCATTCTATGGAGAGAAGATTTAGTGGGTAGGATATTGTGGATAATTTTAAACTGGAAGACTCTAGTAAGCTTTGTTTCTCGGCAGACATTACTGGCAAGCCTATAATGATCCCGCTTTTAAAATTCAGTGTCGTCTTGACTATTGGCTATGCTCTAAATCAATAGAAAACACAATTGTAAAGACAAATATTATCGATGTTCTCTTTTCAGATCATTGATCAATTTGCATTACAATAACGTCTAAAGACTACAGGAAAATAGGACCAGGCGTTTGAAGCTAAACCTTTCAACGCTTGAAGACTCCTGCCTTTTATAAAAGGAGGAGTGTATTTTGCGAAGTAAGGAAAAATACCGAGAGATAGAAAATCTGTCATTGAAATGGGACCTCATAAAAGCAGACATAGGCCGCACTGCACGAAGATATTCAAAAGAAAAGGCAAAAAAGAGGAAAGCTACGGAAAAGGATCTTCTAATAAAGTTTGAGAAAGCAAGATCGGAACTCTCTAAGAATCCCTCTAAAGAAAATACTGAAAATTATTACACCTTAAAGCATCAATTGGAAGAGATTTCTATTTTTAGAACTAGAGGATCAATGATTAGAAGCAGGGCTCGATGGGCTGAATATGGAAAACGTAATAGCAGGAGAAATTTCATCTCAAAGCTTAAGGCTAGATAGTGGGGCCGAAATAACAGACCAGGGCCGGGTTGTTCAAAGCCCGATTAGTGCTAATCCAGGGTTAATTTCCATGACAACCAATAGGTTCTGTGCATGGAGAGTAATCCAGGATTACACTAATCATGCTTTGAACAACCCGGCCCAGTCTAACATCTTGAACGAAGAAAAGAACTTCTATGAAACTCTATATACATCGACCTCCACTGAGCCAGAAAATAACTGTTTTAAGGAATTCTTCAGTAGTCCATCTATACCAAGATTAAACGACCAACAATCAGAAACATGCGAAGCTCAATTATCCGAAGACGAATATTTTACTGCACTGAAGTCTTTTAAGAAGAATAAAACACCCGGAATCGATGGTCTTCAGGCTGAGTTTTATTAGCGATTTTGGAAATTGTTAGGCGGCCAATCTCTCTTCTTAATGTAGATTACAAAATTGCCACTGAAGCTATTGCAAAGAGAATAGAAAAAGTTATTCCTAATATTATTCATAATGACCAAGCGGGCTTCATCAAAGGGAGGTTTATAGGACAAAACATCAGGCGGATTTCGGACATTTTGACCTATAGTAAAGAAAAGGATATAGACCCATTCGAAAAATGGCGTCCAATTTAATTAACTATTGTTTAGTACTGACTAGCCTCGCTTACACGTTCAAAAGCTTTTGTGTGGACTGACTAGCCTCGTGTTAACGTTACCAGGACAATAGCTTTTTAAATTGGACGCCATTTTTCGAATGGGTCTATAGAAGGGATAGCTATGTTGCTAGACTTTAAGAAAGCCTTCGATTCTATTGAATGGAATTATATTTACAAATCACTTGAAACGTTCAATTTTGGTTCGCAACTTAAAGAATGGGTAAAAGTATTTTATACTCGACCATAGAGTTGCGTTTTAAACAATGGTTTTGCCTCAAACTTCTTTTAATTAGCACGTGGATTACCACAGGCAGCCCAATCTCAAGATTTGTGTATTTATACGCTTACAAATATCGCTTGAATAGTTCATATTATAAATCCTTCCATGATCCAAAACATGTATGTTAGACAAATAAATACACGACTTCACCCTACAATGTTTCAGTTGTGGTTATTCATACCTCTGAGCTCTTCTAGGGTCGTTTCCGCTG
Organism: Actinernus sp. WN-2022; assembly: GCA_030867875.1. Lineage (NCBI taxonomy): Eukaryota > Metazoa > Cnidaria > Anthozoa > Actiniaria > Actinernidae > Actinernus > Actinernus sp. WN-2022. Next base: position 90,358,997 of record JAOWCC010001634.1, read on the forward strand.
TTTTTTTCGAACCTCTTTCCCTCACCTCCTAATATAAATATATCAGTAATAATATAATAATATAACTTTATCTATTGGTGATTACGGGGCTGATGATATCAAGGACGAGCACATTAATGTGAAGGAGTTGTTGGCGGTCCTTCAAGCGCTAATCTCCCTTCCAGATGACATCCGTGACTGCAGAATAGATGCACAGGCCGATAACATGGTTGCTCTTCAGGCTTGGGCGGGCCGCGGAGCCCGTTCAAGAAGACTAGCCCAAATCGCAAAGTGCATTTTCGAGAGTTTAACTGACCGGAACCTCTCGTTGGACATGACATACGTCCCTTCAGGGTCGAATATAGCTGACTGGTTCTCTAGAAGATTGTCAAAATCGGACGCCATGTTATCGCCTCCATCCTGGGAAACCGTCCAATCCGCGTTGGGGGAACTGATGGTCACAACCTCGACCTCATGTCGTTTGACTCTAATATCCAACGGGATAAGCACGAAATCCCCCCTGCGACATTTCACGCCCTACCCTACCCCCAAGTCTGCAGGGGTAAATGTGTTCAACCAGGATATTTCTGTCTGTGTCGGTGTAACGGTCAACGTTTTTTTCCCCGTTCGCTCTGGTACCCCCGTTGTTACGCTTCATCGCATCGTGAAATGCAGTTGTAACGGTCGTGGCCCCTAAAATGTCCCCTTTGCCGCCATGGTGGCCGATGATGAAGGTCATGGGAAGAAGGAGAGTTCTGGTTGTGAAAAAGGGTTCTCCAAGAGCACTACTTCTCCCAACCAAACAAGGTCCATTTCATGACGAGCTTAACCCGGTTCAGGAATGCGGGTTCCCCGTCGTTTTCTAACATTGAACATTGAATTTTGTAGCCAGATAAAGGTCGTAGAATTAAAGGGGATACCATAGTCTTTTACTATCGACTGCTGTCCCAAAGACGACTTGACCTTGCGAAGTTGCCCGCCATGCAAAACTTGAAATTCATGCGCCTATTTCGGCGGTAAATCGAATATTAAATAAATTAACTATTAATCTAATTCTCAGTAGGGAACTACACAAGGCGAACGGTGTCCTGTCGATGACAGATCAGGCGATTTATTTTTCACTGCCTGAACACTCTTAAAATATAAAACCACAAGGTGCGAATGTTGACGAGATTTGCGGTTTACAAAATGACATCCAGCAGCGCATTCCTGAACCGGGTTAAGCTCGTCATGATAGGATCTTTGGGCTTTCAGGGTAGGTGAGGCTTAGACAGCACGAATTTTCTAATGTGGCAATTTTCTCTTTCAGCCATTGCCGACGGTACCAAAGTTGTTTGTGCCGTCAGTCTCGTGCCCTGTGTGCGCACAACCAAATGATTACGACTTTCGCTACTGTCAGCTATGTGGTTACCAGAGATGTAAGAGAACTTACAGGCCATCGAGAGGCCTCAAGGCGGCAGTGGATTTAGCCAATATTGCGAGACGTAAACAGATGTTGGTAACCCAGAGGAAATCCACCCCATATGAGAAATAAAAGTCTTCTTTAGAGGCCGAGTTCTTGGAATTTTTCGACGAATCTGGGAGTGGACGAGATATCGCAACAGCTATCCTGGACGACGTGGTTAATTTCCTCATCTGGAAAGAAACATTTGGGAAAACAGTTGTTCATCGAGATTTGTGCCCGTTTCTCGGGGACAAGAAGAATTCGTCTTGTTCTTGCCCAAAGCGTTTGGCTTATGAATCCGTTGATTCAACCATTGGAAAACTGAGATCGAGAGCCATTTTCAACGGGTATGGAATAACTGGTGGTGAAAGGGGTTTTCCCGGTTTTGGTAACCCAGCGGCTTCTACTGCTGTCAAAGCTTATTTGGCGGCTGTTAAAAAGGAACAGCTTCTATAGAGAACCGTTCCAACTCAGGCGGAACCGTTCTTCTTCCAAGATCTGATTTTTCTATCTATTTGCAGAGATTGCTAAAAGCATGAACATGCCAGGCGTTCCTCCCCTGCAGTTATTAATATTGGCTAGAGACCAAGCTTTCTTTAAAATACAATTCGCTGGCGACAGAGCCGGAGACCTAGGCCGAATCAAGACACAAGAAATGTTGTACTTCGCTGGTAAGAAGGAATTATTATTTAACCACACCCTTACAAAATCGCTAAGAGATGGTACGTCAAATCTTTTTGGTGTCAAACGTTATAAAGATACCTCCGCCTGCCCGGTTACTGCGATTGAGGCCTATGTTCGCCTATGTGATCTCTTGAAGATACCAGTCCGGCAGGTCTATTTATTTAGGCCCACGACCCCATCGGGGGAGATGATATCAGGTCCGCTAGACTCAAGAAGACAGGGCCGTGGCCCTACAGATCAGGAAAATTTTGAAACCCAGTCCCGCCCCGCTTTGGGAGCCCGCGGCTCCCCTTGGCCTTTGGGAAGAGCCTCGCTCCTCCCCCTATTCAAGGGAAGGGATAGCGGCAGCAGCCTTTTCCGGCCGCAGATGTGATGGGCGTGGGGTCGCTAACCCATACCCAACTCCTCGCCGCTGTTATCAATGCAACAGGGTGGGGCACTTTGCCATGAATTTCCCAGGTGCAACATCGCGCCGTTGAAACAGTCATACGTTGATTTAAAATAGTTTAAGCCTGTACTTGTCTCCCGTGTATGTCGTCTGACCAATTGTATACTTTTGCTTGTCCCTGCACACTTTATTACTCGGGTGATATATATACACAAACATATATACGGAACTCCAACCGCCTGCATGCCTTCGAAGAGGTAATATTATACCTTTACCTGCTCTGTTCCTGGACGGGGTATTTCGGGGCTGCTTCGCGGTTGGTTTTCTCCTCTTTCCTTGTTGCGTACTCATGCACCCTCGTGCGTTATTCGCTAGAGGCCAAGAAAGCCCGATCTGATTTTATGCCAGACAGGGTCGAGGCCTCTATTATGAAGTGGTGCACTTGGGAAGGGGGGGGACCCCGCGTGACAGGCCCGAAGCCGTCGATAGAAATGGTAACCAGGGAAGCGGTCCGTGCTTCCCCGAAGGACATACTATTTCGTAATCCTGATCACGTTTTGGCAGGAGAGCTGCATCAACACTACTTACCCCAATGGGAGCGGGTTCTATGGGACAATCCCAAAAAGGATGAAATTCGGGATTATATTAAGAATGGCGTTCGAAGAGTCCATCGGAAAGATGGAGCGTGTTGGTAACGGCTCTCTCTCTCTATTTGGGGTAACGTAGGTGCTATCGAGCCACCTCACCTTGTCAATCCAAGCCGTCCAAGCCTCGAATGTGCCATGACGAGCGTTATTTGAATTTATGGATTATAGACCTTCTATTGTCCTTGGATTACATTTCTAACCTACCACGTTATGTGTGCAAATCCCACTTCCAACCGTATTTGACGACAAAAGTGAATAGGGACCTTAAGCAACGACGACGACGCGGTCTAGGACGACGGCATAAAACAATAGCCCTAATTACAGAATACAATAAATGTACGTGAAAATGCACACAGTCATCTACATTTTCACCGTTCTCTGCAAAACACAACGTGAAAACTGCAAATTTTACGTTCAAAGGAGAACGCGAACGTAAAAAGGTAAATCACACCGTTTATGGTTCGGCCTGAACGGAACTCTGTCCTGATCGCATTTTTCGAAAATATGGTTATAAAAGGCACTTGAAGGCAACTACAGGAAATAGTAAACATCAAATCTCAGGAGAAAACACTTTCCTACGTTCCGTCGTTACAGCCGTCGTCGTCGTGATTGCTTAAGCTCCCTAATATGATCACCTCCGGCTATCCCCTGAGAGTTCGTCCTTTTTTGGCCTAGAATGGAAAGGGTGGTACTTTACGTACAACACGATACCGTTACCATACAGTTGGCATGGCAGCCACCAGCGCCGTCCGCTCATGGGGTGTCCCATGCAGCCAATATATTGATGGCCGGTGCGTCGGCCAGCTGGCCCCACGTGGACATCGGGAACCGCCACTCCATCGATCTGATTTTGAGCTGGCAGAAGCAGTCGCCTTTATACTTTGCTCTACCTTAGTTTCACTGGGTTATTTCATCGGCTTGAGGAAATCAGTTGTGATACCACAGAAAAGTTTTTGGGGTTCTTGTGTGACTCCGATCTGCAAGCCTTCATTCTGCCGGAAGACAAAAAAGCCAAATTTGCGAGACTGCGCGAGTCAATCCTTAGCAGCCGTACGACCTCGGTGAAAACCCTTCAACGACTTGCTGGTAAAATCTCCTCTTTCTGAATCGCTGTCCCGGCCGCCCAGCTATATACCAGGGAGATGTTTCGTGCCACGTCAGAGCCAGGCCGATCTGGCCGGCCTATTAAAGTACAGGGGGATCTCCTAGCCGAAATCAAGCATTGGCGCCTCCTCGACACGTGGGACGGCCATCTTCCGTGGTTTGAGGACCATCACGTGGTTGTTAAAGTATCTAGCGATGCGTCTCTGTACGCTTGGGGTGGTGTCATAGACGACCCTCGTGGATCCCGCCTGGAGTGTCACGACCTGTGGATGGACGACACAAAAGACCAACCAATCGCGGTTAAAGAGGCGTTGGTGCTCGTTCATACACTTCAATACGAAAGTACAACCGTCTCCAATTGCCGAGTGGACGCTCAAGCCTGGAGAAACGGGGGTCGGAAAAGCAAAATCCTGAACGATGCCCTAAAACGGTTATACAATGTGTCCCTATCCCAGAATATCTCCATCAACCTCTATTACGTGCCATCAGCCGAGAACCTTGCGGATAGGCTCTCTCGCGTCTTATCTGACAAGGACTGCATGTTGGCCTCCAAGTGTTGGGAAGAGATCGAACATCTCTTTGGACCGCATACCGTCTATTTGATGGCACTTGATTGTAATGCTCAGGTTGGACGCTCCGGCTTGCCTCTATCTCATTTCAAGCCGTTTGCCACACCCGCCTCGTCCGGAATTAACGCATTTGCGCAGGCAATCCCGCCATACGAGAACGTCTACGTGTTCACGCCTTTCGTCCTGATAGGCCCGATTGTTCGTCACCTGAGCAGTTCTTTGTGTACCTTTACGATTGTAGTTCCCAAGCGCTCTCCTATCCCGTACTGGTGGCCCCTGCTCCACTCCCGGGCAAGCGGTTACATACAATTAGGCAAAAAAGGGGACGCCGGGATATTGCTGTTCCTCTTCCCTCATAATGGCATAATGGCGCCCCTTGCAGTGGGATGTGTTTGCTTACCGGATAACCAACAGTCATTTGCTCCTTTTGCCCACAGAGCCAGCGGCCCAGAATCTGTAAACCGGCTGCTCCTTGCTCTGACTGCTCCTACCTCAACGACTGTGACTTTAATTTTTGTCAGCGGTGCGGTTTCTGCACGGCCCTTACTATGCCGGATGACCCCAAAGATCATGTGGAAATTGACCTCGGCGCCATCGACAGTAGGTTGGCACAATTGGCAGCTGAAAAATCCAATAAGGGTTACGAGCGCCAAAAGTCGGCTTTGTAGAACCAACTTGAAACTTTTTTCTCATCCCTACCTGTGCCCAAGTGGTTGGAGTCCGCCTCCCCGTCCGACATCTGGAGGTTCCTTATTTGGAAAGACAACTCGGGAAAGACCACCGGTTATCCTGCCCTAGCTTGGGACAACGCCGAAGCCACTCTTGTGCTTGTCCGACTCGCCTGGCCGCAGGCACGGTTGATAGCCTCATCGGAAAGCTGAGAGCTATCTTCACTCAAGCTGGCTTGGGTGGCGAGTGGGACGACCGGTTGGGTATCGTCAATTCAGCCTCGCACCCCTCCATCAAAGCTTACTTAAAGTGTGTACGCGAGAAGCAAGCTCAGGCCAGAGTGCAACCGCGGTAAGCCATACCGATGTTCGCGGATAAACTTACAGCGATAGCGCGACACATTTTATCCAAGCTAAGGGAACCCGACACCAGCCCCGCAACTATTTGCGTACTCAGTAGAGATCTGAGTTTCATTTCAATCGACTTCTTCGCAGGATACCGGTCGTCCAATTTGGGAAGCGCAAAGTCTAAGGAAGTTCTTTTCTTTCCCGATGATTCCGGTCTACTAGTGAACCACACATTCGGAAAAACGCTGCGTGGTGACTCGTCCCACTCCTTTGCCGTACGCCAATGTAGTGAGTCCCCCATCTGTCCCGTGGTGAACTTTAAGATGTATCTCTACATTTGCCGCTTCATCAAGGTGGATATTTCACCAGGCTACTTATTCGGTAACGTCACAAGGACAGGTCACATTTCCGAAAATCCTCTTGTGGGCTCCGCGGTCTACAACCTTCTCAAAAGATACCTTAAGGAACTGTATATGGATGAAGGGGAAACTCGCCATAGCGTCCGTTCTGGGTGCTCTATCACCCTGGAATTGCTAGGAATCCCAAAGGATGCAATAGCGCAGCACAGTGGCTGGCGGTCCGCACCGATGGTGGAGCACTACAATGACTTGGGAAGGACGATCATGGCAGGGAACCCGGCATCCGTCTTGGCAGTCAGCCAGACGCCTGGAATCTTATCAGCTAACTCCGCTCAGGAGGCAGTCTCCTCATACAGAACTTTAAACAACCTTGAGGGGTTTAGACCCGCCTTTTAATGAAGGTAAACTTTACCCAACAGTTGTTCGAAAGCTTGTTAATCTTGGATTTTCTGAGTTATGGGAAGAGAGCAGTTTGGCTCTCCATTTCCCCGTAACGTGACGGCTCCTTAGTCTGCTGAGCTACGGGGAACTGGTCGCCGTAGGGCTAGTCCCATAACTTAATGCAGCCTGGGGTGAATGGGAGCGAGGGCCTCCAGTGAGAATCTATTACTATTATCACTAACTAGGGCTATCGCGTACAATCGCACTAATCAGCATCCGCTAGCATGCCTGTTACTTTAATCACCATGTGCACCTGAGTTGCGTAACCCCTAAAGGGCGCGGATATAAATAAACTCCTCGAAAATCAGGTATTTGGATCATTTCATGAAAACGGGAGAGAGTAACGGTTGGTGCCCCTCCCCCCTCCCCGCAACGATGTCTGCTCATTTTTCTGGGAGCCACCGCTCCTTCTCGCCATAACTTAATGCAGCCTGGAGTGAATGGGAGCGAGGGCCTCCAGTGAGAATCTATTACGATGCAGTAATACAACCTTTTTCTTTCCGTTTCGTGGATTATTAGCAGAAACAGAACCAACCTCCTCGCTTTTCGCAGAGCTAGTGAAACTTGAACTTCGCCGCCGGACATGTCACATGACATGGCCGCCATGTGTATGTGTTCATGTGGACAGTGCAATCTGATTGGTTGACGGCGCAAAATCTCGACACAAATAAGAAAAACGAAACACTTGCGATTTCTGACTGGTGCCGGTCTAAGGCCTAACCCGAGTAATAATTGTATAACTTAGTAAACTCAAAGTGAATTTCAAATTAAGAAAACTCCAACCTGATAAAGTTTTGGGCTTAGCTTAGTTTTGTGCAAGGATTGTCTTCAAATGAACACTTCAGTAAGCGATATTTATCAGTCATTTGATGGATGCCCATCTTAGGTCTGAATGGGGTTAACTGACTACTGACAAACGGCCTTAAAAATAACTGATAATGGACAATTGACGATTTTTTACAGACAACTGACAAATTTGTTTTTTGTGGGTTAAACATTATAGATTTTCTCTAGTAATGATTAACTAGGGCTGACAACCGACAAATGGCCAAAATTTTAACTGACAACTGACAATAAGGACCCGTTAGAAATTCAGAGAATTTAATATACGATTCCTATGCGCTTAACTTTTCTATGAAGAATTTTCCAGATTACTGTAGCAAATTGCAGCTGAAGCTTGTTGTCATATACTGATAACTGGAGATTTTAATCCCCATTTGGATAATCCGGGCAATGCCCATACCAACCAGTCTACTGACAAGCTTTTAATCTTAAACATGTCACTGGTGGAACTCACGCCAACGGCCACACTCTTGATCTCGTAATAACTAAAGCTGACGATCAGTTGATTAGACAAATTAAAGTTCGAGCCTATTATATCAAACCATTTTGCTGTCCACTGTGATTTGTTTCTCCATAAACCGCAGTTTGTGTTATAGCAGGCTGAATATTACACCTTACAGCTGATTGGGGTCTGCTTGTAGTCATGCTGCGTGCATGATACATGTGCTATTGATATGGACTCCTTCCGTGAAGCTATCCAGAACTCTCCGCTAATGCAACAACAATCTAAAGAACTAGATACTCTTGCTGATCAATATGATGACTGAAATCACTGTTGGACTTTCACGATCCTCAAAAGCAACGTCTAGTTACGATAAGGTCATCTGCGCCCTGTTACGCCCCGGAAGTTGTAGTGGAAAAGCAAAAAAGGAGACTTGAGCGGAAGAAGGCCCTTCGTTTTGTCCAACACCGAGAGACATTAACTGGCAGAAAGTACAAGATGATCTAGATCAGTTTGATAGGAGGATTCGTATTGCAGCCTACTTTCATAGTAAACCAGCGAGGATTGATGAGGTAAACTCTGATTCTACTCAGTTTCCTAAACACCATCTAATAGTGAGTGGACGGCGTTTTCGTATCCTAGCGTATACAAATAACATGGATAAGACGTTATAAACTGCAGGTTTCTAGGTTTAGAGAAATAGATAGAATCCACAGGCAGCCGGAGTAATTACAACAACTCAGATTTATTGATTTTTACTTGATACAGTATGGCGTCGTTTAAATAACTCACTGAAGGATATTGGAGGTCATTTTTATGTATTTTGAACAATTTAGAGCCGGTTCCGTTGGTTCCGTCGGTTCCGTGAAATAGATATGCCGGTGAGTGGATGCCTTCTAAAAAAATTTTCACCCTGAGGTTGAACTTTTTTTATCTAATGTTAGACAGGACATTCTTAATCCAGTAAATGTAAGGAGGCCTAGCGATAACTTGTCCAGGGCAGAACGTTTAGCTATGAAGAATTTGAAAACTGGAGATAACGTAATTAGAATTCAAGATAAGGGATCTAGATTTGTAGTGTTGGATCGTGAAGAATATGAGAACGAAATGCTTAACCAGTTTAATAATCCTTGACATTATGGTACTATTTCAGTAGATCCTACGGAACAACATTTTGATAAAGTAGTTAATTGGAGCAATAAGTGGCTTGGCAAAGGTCAGATTAGCCCCGAGATAGCTAATTGGGTTACAGATCAGATCTGGGGTTGCTTTTGGTAATGTAAAAACCCATAAGGACGGCAACCCTCTTCGTTTAATTACGTCGTGTTGCGGTACAGCTATCGAGAGGTTATCTGCTTTTACCGAGTACTATCTTAAGCCATTGGTCCATGGGCTTCCGTCCTTTATTAAAGACACCACCGACCTTCTTAATAAAATAGAAGATTTAAATAAGAAGGTCCCTCTCCCTCTCTTGGGTGTTGTTGCTATGTTTCCAATCATTGACAACAATTTGGAGACTAGAACCAACATGGTTCCATCGACTAGATGTGTTGTACAGGCAGTGGAAATTCGTTTAAATTCTAACAATAGTCAGTTTTCTGGAGGCCAATTCTGTCCAGAAGCATGGTACTGCAATGGGACCCAAGAATGCTTGTAGTTATGCTGATCTAGCCATGGGACGCATAGACTTTCAGGCTAAGTTTGAGAGTGCAATTAAGCCCAATCTTTGGTGGCGTTAAAAAAAAAGCATCAAACGCAAATGCACCTAGATCAGGTGACCACGATACAAATTTGCTAATCTTAGCGTTTAGTCGAGATGCAAATATATCTATATCTGGTGCAAACGTGGCTTGTTGAAGCCACAGAAAAGCAGTTGGATGCAAACTCCACTCCGTTCTAACGTTAACGTTTCGAGACTTAAAGTCAGCTCTGTAGTTACTCAGACTAGACACGTGGATAGCAGTGACGCAAATAATGTCCTTTGACATGCACCACGCTCATATTTCTCTTGACAGGGAGTTAAGTAGTGGAGACCTAATACCACCCATGTTGTTTATATAAAACACAGCTGATCTATTATCAAGTTTCAGTTGAACATGTTTCCCACGAGCATCACAGGCAAAACATTTTAATACAAAAAAATCCGCTAGCGTTTCTAAATAGTTAATGTGATACGGAGCCTCGCTTTAAGACCAGAGGCCTTCTGTACTCGTTCCGTTGTTACATCATTCTCAATAGTCAAGTCCACCGGCGGGGAAACTATGGGCAGCCCGTTATGCTGACGAATGTTGCTGATAATCCATTCTAAATCAGTACGAGCAGAATCACTCAAGCTAGACGACCTTTTCATCGATCATATGCCGCACCATTAGATTACACCCTGATATACATAACTCAACGCAAATACTTAATCGCACGAAAAGCTGATACTAGCAAGCCGGTTACATGTGCGACATCTCGAATAGAGGGAAATGGATTATCTAGTAGCCGCCGGCACGAATGAGAAATATTGTTAACCTTTTCGTCAGGCAACGACTGAATGTCATAAGGTTAGGGTCAACAACCAAGCCGAGGAAATGCATGCTGTGCGATGGAATCAACTGTGACTTAGTTGTATTAATCGTAAACCCGAGTTTCGTTAATAAAACGCTTACCTCGTACACATGTTGCGAACATTCTTCGCTGGAACTACCTATTATTAAAGTATCGTCGATATAGTAGATAACTCTAATAAGTCGAAATCTTAAAGCCGCGTAAACTGGCTTACACTTGTAAGAATCTTAGTAAACTTTACCCGAAAGGTAGGCATGTCAATTCGTAAATTGTGTTTCTCCAGCAGAACTGTAGAAATCTACGGTCGTGACTATTAATAGGAATGCTAAAATATGCGTCCTTACAGATCAACTGAGGCCATGTATGTTGGTCCATGTTAGAAAATAAATTCATTACAATGGGCTGCCTAAACAATAGCACCCTTGTCAAGGTTTTGATTAATCTCAGCGTTAATCAAATAACGTTCTGATTCCGACAAAGTCGGGGCCTGAGGAGGCTTGTTTTGATCCGGCTGAGTCTCAAATTCGAGACGATACCCTTGAATAGTTTCAAGCACCCAACAATCAGTCGTGATTTTAGACCAATCATTAACGTTGTTGGCCAAATTACCAACATGGGATGAGACACTCACATGAGTTACTTGTCTCGACTGGTTTCGGTCTTCTTCTGACCTTTCGACCAAGTCTCGGCTCGATCATTTATCTGCCTCTGGTAATAACCGCCGCGGCTCGAGCCTCGCTGGTTCGACCTCGGCGTCCTTGAGCGTAAACAATTCCCGGTAGATTTGTAGTTGTTGTAATTGCAACGATCCCGACGTGAGCGATAGGCAGTACGAGACCCTGCACCGCTAGTGATCTTGTGTGCAATCTTATTAGCTTTTGTTATGTCATCAACATCCTTCGAAAGGTCGTCCCCAAACAGTACATTATCAAGGAGTAGAATCAACTCCCAAAATAGAGTCAAAATAAAAGGTTCAGGACCATCCCATTATTGGAGTTATTTTCACTCCAGACTTGTAACTCCCATTGTAGAGTAAAAAGCATTTAAGTTAATTTAACTCCTTGAAAGGGTTGAAACAACTCCAAAAATATTGTAAAATTGACTAGTGTGGAGTAAAAATCACTCTAAATATGGAGCACTAGAAAAAGGTTCAGGATAATCCCCTTATTAAAGTTAATTTAACTCCATTTTTTTAACTCCACTTTTTGAGTAAAAAGAGACTCCCAAACAAACGTTAAATCTACTCTTTTGTAGGAGTATTTTTTTATTGGAGTAAAACTAACTCCACCTACTGTTTATCCCTAGATGAAATGAACATTAAATCTTCTACACATAGACCACATAGACCATATACTTTGTTCATTTGTTTATTATATAAAATAACTGGGAATACAAGTTACTTTTCCCCCATTTATATTTTTAAATTTCCAACCAGATGGTTTGACGTAAATATTGGTAAGCACCCCACTAGGTCTATGTACAGTATTATAACACTTGATATAAACTCTAATAATTATATAACAAATTGTATATTAACTTAAACTATAAAGATGATTTTGGCCATAAGAAACATGACTCCAGAAAAATAAATATACATATGAATACAAGTTACTCAACAGCTCCTATCAGGGATCCACTAATCTGACCATGTGTACTGCACTTATCAATTTTCAGATTACACCTGATGTTATTTCAATAGTAATTTAGGTAGCTATTGATTTTGATAATTCCCTTTCTTCATTGGCAGACTCAATTGTATTAACAATCATACATGTAGCATATATATTTTAGAATTCACATTTTATGTATGTATTTGTAGTGTCCCCAATTAGCCATCAAATCTAAACACATTGACACGTTAATAAAGTACTACTACTACTTAACACCATGCATAGAATGGTGTTCATAACATATTAATGTTCAATATGATGCTAGATCTTGTAAGAATTTGTTTATAGCCACCCTTTTCTTTGCCTCGCAAGGGTTGTCCATAAGGACAGCTTCCAGAAACAGAAAGACATTCTTAGCATGTCTGGGGTACTGAAAATTAAATATATAGTATGTCCCCACTAACAGAGCCAGACATGTAGCCAAACCCATGTAAAACGTATCCAGTTTGGCTACAACCATTCCCTCTGCAACGATATACAGAGGGCTGATTGTGGCAATGTCTCCTGATCCAACTAGTCTCGGGGCTGTCGTCTCTGTAATTACTTGGTCCAATGATTCGTCAACCTTGCATGGTGGAAAAGAGAAAGACATTACCAAATGAATAAAACTAAACATTTCACTGACATGATTTACTGGAGTTTGCATTGCACTTCACAACTAAACAAATGGCTGAACATCATTGTTTGCCAGTTTTAATTAACAACACTGTGCAATACACCAATCGTACTAACGTTACTGCTGTTATTTGGTTACAGTCTAAAAAAAGTCAAGAAAAACTTTAAACAATCTAGAATCAGTTAGAGGCCATTGAAAAAAAAATCAACTTTATCTGACCCTCCCTTAACACCACTTAAAATAAAATTGTACAGAGTCATTCCTAAAGTTCAATAAAATACTTCTTTAACTTCCAGCCCCCTTAATATCCAAATGACATTACGGGAAAAAAAATATTTTACGATGGCCCCATATGCCACAAGAATAGTCTAACCAAGAAAAAAGTGCCAGTGATCTAAGGCTTCAAAAATATGCATTAAAATCTCACAATCTCAAGCAAGGATGAAATGTAGAGCTCTCTACATATCTGCCAGAGAAGCCACGAAAAGCTGTATTTTAGGGCCTTGATTTATGAAAGCTTTGTGTTTTAGAGCAGAAGTCCACAATGGTTGACAATGTGACCACTACCATGAGTTTGGTTAGTTTTACAATCTTTAAGGTGATCCGCTGGTATATTGTGACAGCCAAGTGGCATCGTAAATATTCATACTTTTGAGCAAGAAGATTTTAACCAATCTTTGATTCCCACTTAGTGTGAATCTTTATGATGCCCACTTGGCTGTCACAATACTTACAGGCCACCTTAAATGCTTTGTATGGCTCCTGCAAAAGATAGACTTGTACATTTCTCTACATTATATCACTAATTCATGAGACTAAAGCTGCTGTGACATTTTCCGTACAACTTATCTTGCAGTTTAGCTTTCAGCAATAGACATTTACACAGGTGCAATTAATATCTATTTTCTTGGCAACAAGCATTGCATGAACGATTGCACCACCTTGAGATCACTGTCAACTTTTTCCTGATCTTCATTGCTTGTCATACTCTTCAGGCAATATAGCCTTATTACGCCTTCACACATTTTCCACACTATTGCCACAAATGATGCCTCATTTCCATGCATGACCAAAGATTTAATGCCCCTACAGAACTGTGCAAGTAGCATATACAAATGTATGTACTTGTAACTGTCAAAAACCTAACTAGGCATTATGAAAAAAGTAGTGTTTACAAATACATTCTACACTATAACAGAACATAGTGGAAAAGCATGTTGCATAAAGAGCTTGTAAATGATTTGAAAAAGAGAATTAAATTGGTTACAGCAGCAATGGAATGATTTCCAATACTTCTGCAAACAAGTAAACCTTCCAACAAACGTACCGAGCAAATCTTTATGACCTCTCCGTTTTTGCTACCCACACTCTCTTTGAGAAGAAGGGGAAGCAAGAGCACTGCCACAGTCTCTTCAATAACTACAAGTAGAAGAAAACAAATAAAAAAGAAATCCATAATTATGCTGCACACCAAATTAAACATGCACATTATGCAGCCTCACGCATGTAAATGTGAAACTGTATGATGCCTCTACATGTACATAAGTATAGCACCTCTGACAAGACAACAAAATCGGTGGACTTCCACTATTACTTATTATTCCCTACCACATACTATAGACCACTTTTTAACATTTGGATAGCCTTAGTGCTAATCACTAAGTTTTGTATAGAGTTTAAGATATTGGTTATCATGGTTCGACTGGGCTCGACTGATTACTCCTAAGAAGCCTTAGAGGTAACCTTAGATCCAATAAAATATTGTTGGAGCCTCCATGTGTCAAAATGTTATCTACCCTTGGTGGCAAAGCATTTGCTTCAGCTGCCCCTAGATTATGGAACACTCTGCCCAGAGAAATTAGCCAACTCCAGTCCCTCCCTATATTTAAATGTAGTATTTAGATGCATTCATAACTTGTAGACTTTTTTTCATATTAGTTGTATTTTCTTCAGCAGTTTTATATATTATACATCCATATTTTAGGTTTTTTTCATCTGGATACTTTTTACTTTCGTATAATGTGATGTGCAATAATTATTACTAGAAGTTTCTAATAGAAAGGGAAGTTCTGCGAAGTGAAGTTATTGATTTTATTGGCACTTTGAACGACTGAAAAAATAATTGATGGACAGAGCAGAGTAGAGAGGTTATACTAAAATAAAGAATACAATAAAATACAGGTTTTGCACAGGTCATGTGACTCCAGTGCAATGACTCTGTGGCACAATCTTGCAAGACACATGACTGCAATCATCAAGGGCAGTGGCATGGTACGCAACGTTTATTCCAATTATCGATAGTTTACACAAAGTTGATTCCAATTTTCAAATTGTGTCTGGCACAACGGCCTGTCATTTGTCTCAGTTAATAGCCTGTCATTTGGTTGGCAGAATAGCCTGTCATTCAGTTGGCACAACGGCCTTTCATTCAGTTGGCACAACGGCCTTTCATTCAGTTGGCACAACGACCTCCCATCATTTGTCTGGCCGACAACGGCATTTGTCTCAGTTGTAAAACAACAGTCATGTTTGATCGTTTTGTTTTGTTGCTCGGTATGAACAAAGTAAGTTAGCTGATCTTGTTTGTCATGTTGGACCATTCGTCTTTGAGCATATTTACCTGCTTCCACTAGCGACAACACAGGAAATGCCATTTGCGCATTGATCACATAGATCACACGGTGTGTTGTGCATAGCAAAGAAAATCGGCAAAATTTTCCTGTTATACAAACTCCAGAGTTTCCAGATGCTTTGAAAAAACGTTTCAATAACTTTTCCCACTAGAATCATGATGTCTGAGGGAAAATTACTTACCGAATTCGCCGTCGAAGCTACCGCTGAGCATGACGTCAAGCACCAGATCGAGGCAAATGTTGTGGACATCGCAAAATCCTAGAAAGCATCCGCCTAATTCAAGTCCACCACAGGGAGCCCAAATTAGGGATGCTGCTACGGCTATCGCCTTCGCAGCAATTATTATATGGCAGGAGCTACTTCCGGTCAAATGACACGCGCTGATTGGCCGTTTAGCGGGCGGAATTCTCCCGTAATGCCCACGGGCATTACGAATTTTCCCGCTGCGGTGTTTGTTTACACGAACCGGTCGAATTAAAACTTTAAAAGTTAAAACAAAAAAGTTCCGAAACTCATACTACTGAAAGAAAAACTATGGTAAACTTCATAGGAAATAAGCAACTGTCTTAAAGGAAACTGTTTTAAACGAAATGAGCGAAGAGGGAAGATTTCTACGAAGACAACAACAACAATGTTGCCGTCGAAAAGAAAGATAACCTGACAGAACTGCCAAACAGCCAAGAGGTTATAGAGAAGTTCGTCAATGAGCAAAGGAGTGCTAACACCATAAAAAAAAACACAAATGATTACAAAACTTTCCAGCGTTTCGTGGACAAAGAAGAAAGCGTAAACATAGAGGCCTTACCTGTAAAAGAGCTTGACCATTTGTTGTCTAAGTTCTTCATCCACGTCCGCAAGCGAAACGGTGAAGAGTACGAGCCAGACACCCTGTCAGGAATCCAGCGAAGAGTCCAGAGATGGCTAACGTATCACAAATCACCATTAAATATCCCGAAAGACCAGGAGTTTCAAGAATCACGAAGAGTCCTGGCTGCGAAGCGTAAGCAGCTTGTAAATGTTGCCGGAAAAGGCAACAAGCCCAATGCAACCAAGGCACTCACTGATGAAGAGGAAGGAGCGTTATTCAAGTCTGGTCAGTTAGCAAAATCCACTCCAGAAGTCCTCCAAAGAACGATGTGGTGGTTTTTGGCACTGCATTTTGGATTACGTGCAAGAGACGAGAGTCGAAAGTTGTGTTGGGGCGACATAGAACTGCAGCAAGACCCGATAGATGGCCGCGGACTGCTTGTTTGGTTGGCTGAGAGAGGAACCAAAACCAGAAAAGGTCAAGAAAACGGACATCAGAGAGCCTTCAAACCAAAGGCTTATGCCACCGAGTCGGGGAGATGTCCGGTGAAGTTTTATAAGTTGTTTAAAAGCCACCGTCCAGCCGAAATGTATTCGCCCGAAGCTCCATTTTTTCTTGCCATCAAGCATAACAAAAAGCCACAAGACGAAATATGGTACAAGAAAGCGCCGCTCGTTAAAAACCAAATCGGCAAATTCTTGGCAACAGCAGCTTCAAATGCTGGTATCGTATGTTCTGGTGGCAAAATAAGCAACCACTCTGTGAGGAAAAACCCAGATTTCAAGGTTGATGGATGCAAATACACCGGAAATATTCATCGCCCAACTAAGCGGCCACAAGAGTATTGACAGTCTACAGTCCTACAAATCAGCCAGCAGCCATCACCAGCGCCAGATTTCCTGTATCTTGAGCAGAACAAAATATACAACCTCAGCCCAAAAGCAGTTGATGTCTTCGTCGTTTGGAGCGATAACAGAGTCTGTATGCAGTCAACCGATTCAAACGCAAGGCCAACAAGGAGCCGGCGGCTCTATTCAAACTGCAAGTTCAACTACTACAAGTGGAGCAAACAACCCAGCGATCTTTGCCGGGGCAAATATAACCAACTGCCAGTTCCAGGTGTTCAATCGGCCAGTTAAAATCATTCAAGATTCAAGGAAAAGACGCCGGGCCATAATCGAAAGTGACGAAGAAGATTGAGCTATATTTTTGTAGTGATGGAGCACATGGTTGGCGAACAGTCGTTTAGCAGTTTGAACACTTGATCTTTTTCCAATAAGCTATAGCTTATAGCTTTCCAGAAATATTCAGACAAAAATGATTCAACTTGAGAGACTTCTGAATGTGAGAATTGGTGTTTTCCCAGAATATTTGTAAAGCATTCAATAAAACCTTCCTTTGCTCTTTGCAAAACAAGCTTTGTGTTGTTCATTTGCTCATTTGCATATTTGATTTGACAGCTGGCGCGTGACATGTAACGCCACCGGAAGTTGTGGTTTATTTCCGGATTTACATTTTTTTTACATAGAATATTAATATGCCATATAATAAACACCTTATTAACCTCGCTTGCTCGGTCTGTACAGAGAAATATCAGACCGCGGTTTTCTGTACAGACCGAGGCTTTGCTTTATTATTATTACTTCTTCCTAAACTCGGGCTTTTCTTGCGAAATTTATTTTGTATTAGCACCATTTGGTTTAGCTAGGGGTGCTGTATTTGGCTTGACCAATCCGCATCAGCAAGCACATGCCTTGCACAATCTGCTAATAAGCACTAACAACAATCCTAGTGAGTATCAGAACATCGACCTTTGGGCCTCTGCCCTGCCACCATTACCAATGGCCCTTCCTCTAAGGTAAAACAAGTTGTTGGAAAAATATTCAACTTGTTTGTTGCACTATGCCTTATCAGCCTTTCTTTAATTCATGCTTAGAATTTGACAGTTTCTGAAAGGTTACACCATAACTTTATCACATTTCTAATTCGACAGCTTAGTTTTTCACCACTGACAGCCCCAATAAAAAATTGCAGTTGTACACCACTGGAACACTTTTGATAATATTCAAATGATACAATAATTATTATTATACAAGCAAAAGCATGGTGCTTTAAACCTAGATTTACAGTACCTGACTTTTTTTCCAGCTCTTCTGTTAACTCCTCGGCCATTTCTGACAGGAGACATATTACTTCCGACTTCGTACATGAAGCTGCAAAGGCCAGAATCTTTGGTTGCCACAAAGACTTAAATTTTCGAGCAATGGTTCTCGTCACATTCTTGTCATCCACTACTCTCCCAAACTCAGCTTTTAACTGTTGAAAATGAGTTACAGTAGTGTGAGGCAAAATAAAAACCTGAACAAATCATTCTCAGGATAATGGTTCTACATTGTACATGTACACTCACTGAAATTGGCATGTTAAAAAAACACAGTGGCAGATCTATTCAGGCAACATGGTAATCATTTCCATTTTTATCAAAATGAGCACTCTTCATCACACATGTACATACATGTAGCACCATGAAAAAAACCATCCTGCACAACAATCCAAAGGAAAAATTGCCCAAATGCCATTATTATTGGGTACTTGTATTTAATAATTTTCCCAAGAAAATGCCGAACCCTCCCCCTCTCCAACTTAAACGGTCCACCCAAAGATGGAAGGGCTACTATATCAACATTATGCTCACAAGAGATCTGAGAATTTAATTCAACTCTTCCAACTTACCTCGGAAATTAATTGTAAAGCTGGGTAAAACTCTAGCAACTTCTTAATTACAGTGGGCTCTGACAATATTCCCTGGCGCCGATATGGATATGTCAGCTCCATTAGCTCTTTAACCATGACATAGTTTCTGTTGGTAGTTTTTGCCATCTCCCTTTTCATTGTTACAATGCGTTCCTCGCATATTTGTGCTGTTTCACCATCAGCCATTTCATGAACATGGTTAGTGCTGGTGGCCTTCTTTGCCTGCTTTGGAGTTCTGTTTTCAGCCCCAAGCTTTAGCATTGGTCTTTTCGTCTTTCGCAGGTTCTTGAACCTGTTCTTGATGGCTTGCTGCCAGGATCCCTAAGGAATATTTGATTTGGAATTAAACACCACAAATCGCTAAAGAGAATTTCCTCTTCATTCTTTATTGACTTCAATTAGGTGTAGAATATCTACTTTCCTTTTAAATCAAGCCATAAATTTCAGGACGTTTATGCAATGTTCACCAAAAAAAATACACAGCTGCGACTCATTTTCATGCTGTACATTAAAACATGCTATGGTAATTTATAGCTTGATGAAAATAATGCGCAGAATCTTACATGACAACTTAGAGATACAATTCTATTTTCTGTGATGAAGTTCTAGTAGAGACTCATTATTCATGCTCAATTGTAATATTCACCACTCAAAGATAAAAACTTATCTCCATGTACATGTAGCTATGCAGTGTCCTCTAAAACAATGTTCTGCATTATAACGAAGCATAACTGTAAGACTGTACTACAGTACCGATCAAAAATAGCCTCACACTTGCGTTTACTTTTTGTCTGCATTTACTTACGTGCACACGTTCATTTACTAGTAAACGCAAAGTAAACCCAAGTGTATGTAAAGGGGAGGTTAGTTTTCGATCAGTACTGCACATATAAGATTGTTTTGCATGATCTCACGGTTGTAGATAAGATTCAAAGTACATAATATAGATGGATGATGCTGAATACATGCAGTAGGTTGGTAACTCAGTGAATGTTATAAGTCATTAATGTAACAGGCCAGGGTTAAAGGGGCCGTCTCACCCACAGTGCTTTGCGCGCTCATATAGCATAGCGGCCATTTTCGATGCCATCGAAATCCAGAGATTTATGGCGGTCGCGGATATATTCCATCCGCCAGAAAGTCGGTTTGCAATTTTCTCGATGTTATATTTCTAGGATACAAACTAAAGCAGCACTTAGACATTTAGGCGAACAAGTACGCTTTCCTCAACTATATAAAAAAATATCGGCTCCACAAAGACTCGAACCGAAACCCTAACCCATCTATTAACCGAAACCCTAACCATCACTATACCTTACGCCACGTGGGATTTGCTGTCAACAACCGCTTTTTTAGCACCTTTATACTGCATGCTGTTTGATTAGCAGGCTTTACTTCATTAGGTCTCTGCACCAGTTCCTGCTCTCAATGAAGTATTTTAGTGCAGTGCATTTTGGATTGCGTCCTTCTAGCGAATGGAATCCAGCCCTAACCTTTTATGGCAGTGGTTTTAATCTTGTCTACATCTCTGTCATCCTTCCAGCTATCGTCAAAAGATCATACTAGGTTGAACCTTTTTTATTGCTCTTCCTATTGAGCCTCTTATTTAAGTGTTTTAAATTAATTTGGGCATGTAAATTTTAGTTTTATTTCAGGTGGCCGTAGTTCTCTGATGGATGCCAGGCTCGTTCGTCCTCAACTGGAGAAAGGAAACAATTGTCCGTTTGTGTCCACGATTTCCACCTACAACATGGAGAAGCTATTCTGACCATCTATGGTTTGTAAGGGCTTTTAGACAGTGATTTTGCCGAGATTTTCGGTCATCTGGTCGATCATTTGAAGTTTATACTCGCACGAAATTTGACAAAGCCGCCGAGACTGCATGATAATAATTTCTCATTCAAGCTAGCTGTATTTCGTTCACTGTTCTCTCTTGAACTGGTTCTCTGGCACCAGCAACGATATTACCTGACTAGCAGATCTCTCTCTCTCTCTCTGTCTGCAAGTAAAAATAAAACCGAGGAGAGAAACCTCTCGCTTTCATAATATTTATTAGTATTACCCGGAGAGAGTGTTCTCTGTTTATAGCAGCGACGGGTGAGCGGCAAATATTATAGTACAGCCAAGTACTGCTGTATAACACTTTGTTGACTTCACATGTAACTTATAAGGTACTGTTAGTTTCATCAAGGTCATCCATGTTCAAATCAAAATAATTATCATGTCACCAACACAAAGAATACGCTCAGTTCGTGAGGTTCCCACCGTGAACAAGTCTCGGCTATAAACAAAAACAAAGTACGCTAAGCACTGTGGGTGAGACGGCTCCTTTAAGGGTCCTGTTAAAAAAACAACCAGAGAAACTTTGCAGAGTAGAAAGCAGTTTGTCAGCTGTTGACTCTTATCTCCAATCCTGTGATCTGCAAACATAATTGGTGCATATACTTACAATGCCAGTTCCAAGTTTGTCAGCAAGGAAAGGGTATTTCTTTGTAATCATAAATGACACGTGCTCCCTTTCTGTCTTTGTTGGAAACATTGTGTGCATCCTTACTGCAGAGCAGACGTCTCTTGTGAATTCATTGCGGCTATTCCCAGATAGCCGCTGTGCTTCAAGTTCACTAGTAACTGATGGTGAAAACTGAAAGAAAAAAGCAACTACATGTACATGTAGCATTCCTGGCTAAGATGGTATGATACAGCAAAAGCTGCTACCTACAATGTACATGTACATTGTACTTGCAAAATCTGTATGATCTACAGTTCAATTAGGTGCTGGATTCAAACAATGCAAGACTACAGATAATACAGTCATGTTGAAAACCATTTAAAGCTTCACATGAATTTCAGCTGTCTCATCTGGTTCATTCCTCCCAAGAGCCGATAATGCCGTCCAGTGACGTAACTACCCCAAAATCGCGGTAGTGATTTTGATTGGTTCATATTTTATAATTTTGCATAATTATCATAAGTAACTCATTAGAGAAGATGGCAAGATTCACTTCTGTTTTGGACTTGTGATGGGTGTACATTGGGTATCAATGGAATGATTGTCTTTGGCAAACATTATGTAAACAAGTTTTATTCTAGTTTTCACTTCATTATTGTGGTTTGCCAATGATGTAGGAAGAGCTTTAATTTTGGCTGGCATAACCTCAAATAATTTCTCAAGGCAAGCAATGGCTTTGTTTTTGTGACCCACAAACTCTTACTACCGCCGTGACAGTTTTATTTCCATAAATGAAATTGTTACTCCGTCTTGACGTCACTATCGGCTAGTGGATTCAGAAGAACGAACCAGTGATACCTTAAGTTCAGGTTAGTGAAAACAGGTTTTTCCTTTAAAGTTACAGTTTGTAGAAGAGTACTTCCTATGTTATACCTTCATAGGCAGTACTTATTAAAGTCCATGATTTCTTATCTGAGACTTCATAATTCCTATAATACGAGAGAGTACATGTAGTTAAACACTCAACCTAATTTTAATTAGTACCAGTATATGAAAGTCAAGCTACATGTAATGCAGAGTCTGCTAAAAGATGTAACTTGTTGAATGATTATAATCCATGTACAGTGTAAGTGGTCCTAATAATTATGCTAATAGAACTGTGCAAGCACAGGCCTTGTACCATAACTTACAATACTTGGCAAGCTAAAGGCATTTATCCAATCACCACCATTATGTTTTGTAAAGCTTTGAAAGGCAGTATTGGGAGTACATGTAGCTAACTTGGAAGGCAGAGGGATTGATTCTCTTGTAGCAGGCAAGCTAGATTCCATTGCTGGACTTGACGATCTTGAAGAGAAATAGCTACACTCCATTGTTGGTGTTGATGATCCTGAAGAGGGTGTGGAACATCTCAGTGGGGTAGACCTGACTTTACACACAGGAGATGATGGTCTAGATGAAGGGGTTGCCTGCAGTGATGGGAGAATGATTGATTTACATGAACTTGTTATGTAAATACTTGATTACATACATGGGTACAAGCTTTATGTCGACTTTGTGTGAGACAATTAGGAAGATAAGAATCTCACTGCCATGAACCACATACCATAAAATTATTTCCCCCCCAGTTATAAGCCCTTGTGGATACAAGCTCCCTTTACCAAGTTGACTAAGCCCAGGATTTATAAGCAGGATTTAATGGTACCATTAATCAAGTTTCTTTGACAGCAATAATTTTTATGACAAAATAAAAGACTTTTTTTTCTTTAAAGTGCCTATAACCCTTCTTTCAAGTTTTATACATTGTAGCTAAGAACCTTCGAAAAGTTTTGAGTACTTCTGTGAAGAAAAGTTTGGCTTTCAGAGAATACTCAATGTTCTACGCTTGTTTGAAATCCTGTAAATTTTACCTTTCCTGACTCATGACCACGTACATGTAAGTAAAAGCCTGGATCGATCCCTGGGTAAACGTCATCTCATTAATGCATCATTCTCCATGGCTCCTTTATATCACAACAACATCGACGCATAGAAAATATACACAGTTTGCGAGTTGTTAGTAAAGAAAAACGTCAGTTCAGTCAACATATAAAGTATTTCTTCAAATGATTGTAAAGTCGAATTAATCATATGACGTCAAGATGACGTCTACCCAAGAATCGACCCAGGCGTTTAACTTACGCGGTCATGGATCGGGAAAGGTCAGATTTACATGATTTCAAACAAGCGTAGAACATAAAGTATACACTGTAAACCACAACTTTCTTCACAGAAGTACTTAAAACATTTTGGACGTTCATAGCTATAAAAATTGCAAGAAGGGTTATAGGCACTTTAAACATGCCAGCAGGGTTTCTATTTATACAGAGTACTCAAGTTGTTACTGCTTTACAGCATACCTTTGTTTTTGCATTCTCCTTGAAAGTCTCAATTCCTTTCCTAAGGAGAATTATCTGTCCTCCTTTTAGACCGCAAGCTTTCAAGAGCTCATCACTGGTACAATCCAGCATGTCTACAGTATTAAGCTGTTAGATTAAAAAGAGGTGATTCAAAGAATGCACATGTATTGTAACTGGGATTGCAATATGATGATAATTACATCAAGGTCACTTTGATGTGGAAAGAATGCAAACTGCACTGCAGATATAAAGCCCAATTTCAGATTAATAAGCATTGAATCTTTCCCTATGAGAAATAATTGACACAGAGAGTTCAGAGACCACCATGTGCCATGACACTGTCAATAGAATTGATCACTAAAGTTTCTTTAAAAAACAAAACTACAAAAATAACACACTGAGATAGAAGAGAAATACCATGTGAATGTTCTGATGTGCTTTTCAAACTTTTTCGTTATAGGATGGCAAAAATTAAAGTGGATTACAAAAGCTTATTCTAGATCTTGACTTCAAGTTGCTCTAAATTTATCTTAAAAGCTGTATTTTCACCCACCCGAATCTTTACAATCCTTCAACATAATTGTCTAAAATTTTCTCCAGTATCCCTGGAAAGCATACTCTGCACATCCTATCAGTTATTTTTGTCTTTCGTCATGAGAAAGGTTATCATAATTGGGGGTTTTAGTTTTTTGAACAGCTAAGAAATCTCACCTCGTCATCTTCCAGTTTTCGCAATGAGTCTTCCCTCACGCCAGCTCCATACAAACAGCCGTACAGATTAGAGTCCATTCCCTAAAGTATTAACAAGGGCAAAGTAAGCTCAACCCTGTATCATTCAATCCTCGAATTAGCCTGTTCCAGGTTCTCAGATAATGGGTTTAAGGGAGCGAATGAAAAACGCAGGCCAAAAAAAAGAAACTATCTGAGAGCCTGCGTTTTTCTTTCGCTCCCTTTCCCACTATCTGAGAGCCTGGAACAGGCTACCCACTACCATGTCTGTCCAGGTTTGAGCCAGCTGGCATTAGAAATGAGGGAGACATGGCCATGTACTTCAAATCACAAGACATATGACGTCATCGTTACGTCATCACCACTAAGTGATTCACCACTAAGTGATTTGTGGGAACCCACTACCATGTCTGTCCAAGTTTGAACTATCTGGCATTAGATGAGGGAAATATGGGCATGTACTTAACATCACGTGACCGATAACGTCATCATTACGTCATCACCACTAAGTGATTTGTGGGGATCCAATTGCATGCCTGTCCAAGTTTGAAGTGTCTGGCATTAGAAATGAGGGAGATATTGGCATGTACTTAAAATCACGTGAGCGATGACGTAATCGTTACGTCATCACCACTAAGTGATTGATAGGATTCACTACCATGTCTGTCCAGGTTTGAAGTGTCTGTCATTAGAAATAAGGGAGATATGGCCATGTACTTAAACTCACGTGACCGATGACGTCATCGTTACGTCATCACCACTAAGTGATCGATAGGGATTTGAAGTGTCTGGTATTAGATGGACACCGTCAATACATCTTCTCCAGCATGACCAAACATTTTCGAAACCTTGGACGGTCATTCGGAAAGTCAACGGCGAGTCGTCGAGTCACAGAAAAAAAACACGAATAAATTATGTCGTAGCCACCTAAATCCAATAACTCGTTCTGCACATGCGTGCATCCACGAGTTAAATTACTATTGTGTGTGGAATAAACGACTTATTTATAGCTTGATTACGTCTAGAACATAGTTAATAGAGTGGAATGGTTAGGAAACCCGGCAAACTTCAAAAGGGCTAACAAAGGTGCTGCGATTTATGTTGGAAGGGGTAAGACAAAAGATTGTGCACGATCATAGTTCATTAGCGTTCCCTGAACGACTGAACTCACGTTTCTATTGGCTGATTGATTAACATGCTGGAATTTCTATTGTGTTTTGTGCACGGTAGTGGTTGAAAAAAGCTAACAAAGACATATAACAAAGAAGTTCCCCGAGTTTCCTAACCATTCCACTCCATTAACTATGGTCTAGAACCTTCGCTTGATAATGGCTAATTGTGTTGACGCATGCAGTCTAAGTAGTTCTGGAACCTTCCAATCTAATCAAGGATTGTGTGACAAAGTTATTTTTTAGTGTAGCCATGGATCATGTTGTAGCTAAATCAAATTGTTCTTTAAATCAAAATACCCCGATGAACTTTGAAATCACATATCGAAGAGGTTAAAACGAGTTTTTATCCGGTCCACATCGGCGCAGAATTGAGTTTTTGGGAAACTAACGCTAGCCAAATGTAACTTGCAAACGTTTTATCAGATATAAACAGTGCATGACCTAGCTTGCTTTCAGGCGGTAGATGGTGTTTTTTCGCGCACCAAACGGATCATCGAAGAGGCCGCCATATTGGCCGAGCGTGATTGAGACCTGGGATCGAATGACAAATGGAGGGGGAGGGGGAGAAGCAGAAAGGAAAGACCGCCTGCCCGAAAACCGTGGTTTCTGAGAACAAAAGTTATATCCCGTCCACCAGCGGACGGGGTATATGTTTGGCTGAAACGGTGTCAATCAAAGCTTATTGCGGCAAGTGTTGAATGCAAGAACTGAAAGGAACAAGAGGCCCTGAGTGGCCCTGAGTGGAATATGTGAATACATTTAGTTTATGGAGTTCTAACATATTTTTGTGTCATACATGGTTTGTGCTTGCCTGTTTGTTGCCCCATTTCAGACCATGTGATAGTTCTCCAGAGGCTTCAGTGCTTTGTTTTTCAATTATAGAAATTGATACATTTCCTCTTGGGTTACAAAAAACAAAAAAACATTACTCAAGGGACAAGAAACAGGATAAATTAGGATGCGCAAAAACTCAAAGTGCTGCTGAAATAATATCTTTGCAAACATATTTTCACTCCTGTCATAGCTTTGTATACAATATCGAAGTTTGTTTCACCCATGGAAACTAAAACCATTTCAAAATCTTGGCACTTTTATATAACCGCCTAGGCACTTTAAGTGCAATTACATCAAACAACAAATCCAGTGTGAGATCTGAGAGCACATTAGTACACAAGCTCCTGTGCATGTAACCAAAGTGAGCTTTTACCCCTCACTGACGGGCAACAAACATCTGACAAACGCGCCTGGGTTTCTCAGGGGTCGACCTCTGGGGGAAGCCACAGATACATGCAATATTTACACACCTATTTACAACAACAAAATATTTTAAGGTAGGGAAGCCACAGATACATGCAATATTTGCCCACCTAGCTATTTGTAACAACAAAATATTTTAAGGTAGCAGTCATTATTATATGTGACCTTACACCAGAAAACGTACAATAACGCCTTTCCGTTTAAACGGGTAAAATAAACGACGAACAAACTTTCTAGGCCGTGTAACCGAGTTGGAAAGCAGTGTACACGAGTTGGAAGGCCGTGTAAACGAGTTGGGAAGCCGTGTAAACAAGTTGGAAAGTCGTGTAAACGAGTTGGAAAGCTGTGTAAACGAGTTGGAAAGATAGCCCAAAAAAGCAAGCGGCTTTCTGAAACGTTTACAGTGCTCTGCGACTGGTTAGCACGAAAATTCGCTGCACTCTGCAAAATATCGTGCGAAATTTCGTTTGGTACTCTGCGAATATTCGCACGAAACCTCGCTTCTTCGAAATGTCGATCCTTCGAAATTTCGATGCCCGTCCAAGATCAAGTTACTTTTTTCGGCTCACTCGGCCAATTCAACCAACCTGAGTTGTAAACTTTATTCGGACTTTGACTAACTGAACTTTACGACTCACTTTCGAACGGTACAGGTGGACAACTGCAGAGTTTGTTTCAGTTCAGTCAGTATAATCAGGCTAAGAATAGAAATCTGATGCTTTGAACCCGGTTAATAAACGAAAGGAATGCGTTACTAATCGCACGTCCCAACTTCGGAAGTGTTCAATTTTGTAAACGTTATCCGTATATTCACAACTATATTCAGATCTGTCAGCCTGCACAACAGACCAACACTTAACTACTGAGCTTACCACAATGCAGTTAGCAAACTGGAGCCAGTGAGTCTGTGGGCCAAACTTAATTCAGATAAAATTAAATGAGTGAAGTTATACATACAATGATATACATATAACTGAATTGTAAAGTAAATTATTAGTTCTCAAATAAATAATAGACTAACTGATCCCAAATCATGTCTTGTATTTCAGAAATAAACATGCGATTTCCACCTGGTTTTTGGATAATTTACATTGGAAACTAAAGACCCTTCCACGGTTTTTTTGAACTTTTGATACGGTATACGTATAACAGCAAAACCGTCGATACTGCTGAAAAGAGCACCTCGAAGTTAGTCAAAATCCCAAATTTGAGAGTTATATCTTGAATAGCAGCAAAGATACAGGCCCGCAAACTCGGAGATTTCGGGAAATTTTACAGACGTTTGTATAGAAATTTCGACTGGGCGGCACAAACTTGGCCAACCCCAGTCAAAATTTCCATACAAATTACGTCTGTAAACTTTTCCGAGCCTATAACTTTGCTCCTATTCAAGATATAACTATAAAATTTGGGATTATTACTAACTTCGAGGTGCTCTAAGTTTCAGCAGTATCGACGGTTTTGCTGTTATATGTATATATCAAAAGTTCAAAAAACCGTGGAAGGGTCTATTGGAGTCGTCTTGTGGGAAAGTTTAAAACTCGGAAAACTAAAAGTACTCCTAGCCCGTAGAATTTAAGTGCCAGCCTCCTGTAAGATCCAAGAACTGAGAAATCGGGCCAGTTTCTACTCTATTTGAAGCCATTATCCTAATAAATGACAACACTACAAGCTTGTATTAAAAGTTTGTGTTTATACTTTATACAATTCGGTTATACATGTAGTGTTTCGCGCGGCCAGGCTAGCTGTACGTCCTTTGGTAAATGTGAGAATTTTCCATCGAAAGTCCCTAAAAGTCCTGTCAGCCCTAGAATAACTTAACATCTTGTTATTTCTGTCGAAGAAACCTTTAGTTTTAGCAAAATAATGGTTAAGAATGGCTTAAAACTTAGCCCCCGTTCCTGGGAATATCGGAATCTCTGAGAGCCAAGATCCCGTGGGTGTTGAATCTAATTGGTTGATCCCGTCACGTGTTGAGTTGTCCATCGAACAATGGGTTCCTGTGTGATCTGATTGGTTAACGGCGAAAAAGCTCGACTTGGAAAATTAAAATTAAAATCTTGCGATTTATGACTCGTGCCGGCCAAAGGCCTGGCCCGAGTAATAAGTGTTGTGTACTGGGCTTGCAGTTGATAAAATATGGCGAGTAATACAAAAAGCTTTCAATTGTCTTTTTTGAAGACTAAGGTGAAGTACCCTGGTTCCAGAGGTTTTCTAGAGAGAACACAGCTGCTCGCTTCTTTCTCCGCGGCTGAGTAAAGCTCCTTTGAAAACGGAGCAGAAGGAAGCTATACATCAGAGCCTAGGCTTCTAGGTAAAGTGTTCTGGCTGTGCTTTCGACAGGATTTGGAAAGAGTATTCTATTTACGGTAAAGAGAACTCCATCGACAACAACCCGTGGTTTAATTCGCCACTGAAAAGTATTATTGTTGACCAAATTGCAGAGATGCAATCCGGCTATTGACTTCACGGCCGTTGAACTTAGTAGCGATGTACAGTAGAGGGAATAATCAGAAATCCGCCTCAATACATTTATGCAACGGTCGTCGATTTCTTTCGGCAAACATTCACTAAGATGGACTTCGACTCCTCAGAGAAAGAGCTTCTTGTTTCTACTCTCTCGTTACGATCACAACCTTTACCTGTGTACTTTGCACTCGTAGTTTGTTTGTCCACGAGTTCTGACAAAACATTGTCTCCATCGGAGTTTTCTTTGAAGTTTAGAGATTTTTTCCATCCTGTATTTGTCCTCTGAACTTTTTTTATGCGAGCTTAATTCTTTTAAGGAAGGAAGCAGCCGCTTGTATCGCACCTCTTCTGGTTCGCCAGACTGTGCTGCTGCGGTGCTCGACTGCTCTCTATCTATGGCTTTTTGAAGCAGCTTGTAATGTTGGTATGTATTTCGGTGGATTTGCAAACTCTTTGAAAGACTGATGGGGCGAACGCAACAAGCTAAACCGAACATATATATTCTAAAGTGGTACTGTCGCAGTCCTTTCCATGGAGAACTTTGAACAAAAATAGCCGGTTTTATTGAAATTTCGTATCTGAGAACCAATTGACAATTTTACCTACATTTTGCATTGCATTTGGCAGCGAGCGAAGTTTGATTTGAATAGCGCTGCGCTCAGTTTCTAAAAATTGTCTGAGACGAGACCCCCCGCAAGACTCGGACAAACAAACGCGGCTGTTTACAGTATTTCAGTGAGTTCGAGAGTCGTACGTGTTAGAACATAATTCGTAGTTTTTTCGATCATAAAAAGAAGCAATACCTTTATTTTTTTCCCCAGTCATATCAGTAATGGTGACTACCAAGCACATTTTTTTTTTCAATTACGTGATTTTAAGCACGTGCCAATATCTCCTTCATTTCTAATGCCAAACTGTTCAAACTTGGACAGGTATGATATTATTTTCCCACGATTCACTTAGTGGTGATGACGTAACGATGACGTCATTGGTCACGCGATTTTTAGTATACCAAAATAGCTCACTGACCATCCACGAGTTGCCCTTAGGGGCCCTATATTCTGCTGGTAATTGTGAAGGCTTAGCTGCTTGTTATCTGATATAAAGCATTCATTTTTAACTCGTGGATGCGCGCAAGTGCAGAATACGCGTTATTAGGGTTAGTGGGTCCTAACTAATTTATTCATCGTTTTATGGTGTGTACTTCGGGATTTTCTGTGTACATCGACACTCCGATGGCGTTTTCGTATATACTTCATGGTAGTATTCCGTTCCATATATATAGTCTCCCTGCATAATCATTTTCTCTACTGTTTTACAGTATTATGCAGGGAGACTATGGAACGGAACACTGCCATGAAGTATATACCGGCATTTTGCTTAGCTCAACTGAACGGAATGGCGCGAGTGTAGATAGAGATGGCCAGTTTATAAGTAAAGTGTTTTAAAGTCAATCATGAGTATTCCTGAATTCGAAGCTCTGTATTCGGAATTCTCGAATG
Organism: Actinernus sp. WN-2022; assembly: GCA_030867875.1. NCBI lineage: Eukaryota > Metazoa > Cnidaria > Anthozoa > Actiniaria > Actinernidae > Actinernus > Actinernus sp. WN-2022. The sequence continues at coordinate 90,389,925 of JAOWCC010001634.1, forward strand.
AGAAAATGAACTGAAATAACATAATATATTGATATAGGTTCTATCCTAAAAAACGTGTTTTCTTTGATTGATCTTCCAGCCAGTTGACCTCTGGGTCATGCAAAGCCTGCTTTCAGGCGGTAGCTGGTGTTTTTTTCGCACAGCAAACGGATCATCGAAGCAGCCGCCATATTGGCCGAGCGTGATTGAGACCTGGGATCGAATGACAAATGGAGGGGGGAGGGGGAGAAGCAGAAAGGAAAGACTGCCTGCCCGAAAACCCGTGGTTTCTGAATATCCGTCCACCACGCACAGGACTTCCGTTAACTTGTAACCCATTCTTAATTGACCAATAGGAGTCGATGTGTGACAGCCTGCCAATTTTTATTTGGTTTCATCGAAATGAAGCGTGCAATAGCGCTGCGCACAGATGACGTCACAAAAGTTAGACCCCCCGCCACTTTTTGCGTTAGAACGTCCAAGAATTGACCAGCACTTCAGTTCGTCCTCTCACTATTCTACTAGAAATGACGGCTTTCCTGTATTTTATTTTGAAAGAGAGTCCGATTATTATACTTTCGAACAGCTTAGACGTTGGCTAAAATACAGAGGATTGAAACAAATCGATAAATGGCCATCTTATCAAGCGAGTTCGACCGACATTTGGAAATGGGTGCAAACATGGCGCGAAATACAGTGTTTGTATGGGAATCCGATGCCCAACAATTTCCGTAAAATCGAATTTCTGAAATATTCACCGTCTATAAACGTACCAGGTAAGAGATTAACTGATCAAAATTTGATGGATGTAGCTGTGCTGGGAAGCGTGCAATCTTGTTCTCAGGTTTCCATACACTGCCTGTAAATTTTTCTGTCGATATCTCTGAGCGATTTATCAAGGTTTTTTTCACATCTAGAGTCACTCTTACATCTCCACCTGCAACAGTGCTTGTTTTTATTTTCAAGTTACCTTGATGGTCCAATGGCGGACACACGTATCATATAACCATCCACCATTTCTCCCCGTTAAACAGTCAAAAATGCAAAAAGAGTAAAACAGCTATGAATAAAATCCGAGGAAAACGAAAGAGGGATGAGCTTAGTAGCAGTGATAAATCTACGAGTTCCATGCCCAGTGCCAAATAACCCAAAGTTAAACGATCTGGACTCGTCCAAAGTATTCCCGGCTGCAGGACCGATTTACATTAATGAGAACCTAACCACAGCAAGAAGGTTATTCTATGAACTGAGTTAGACAATTCAAGCTTCAAAACGAATGGCATAGCTGCTGGACGACTGATGGAAAAATCATGCTAAGAAAGGATCACAGTAGCGCTCCACTCAAGATATTTGGACTACAAGACCTAGATAAGTTACTCTAAACATTCAATAATAACGAGGTAAAACTTTGAAATTATGTTGCATCATTACTCTCGTCTTCTCTTCCATAGATAACTTACAATGTTGAAATATTTGTACCACCGTGGAATTTTTACTTCATACCGTTTATCTCTTTAACACTTATGCACTACTAGAGCTCCTCGGGGAGTTAAGTTTATTACTTCTTGTTTTTGTTATCGCTTCAGAAAAGTACATGTCCAAAACATATTATTCTACTTTGTTTGTATGTGTCAGTTCTGTTGTGTATATGTCCTTAGTAAATAACCATTGTCCTGTATTTCATAATTCAATGCCTCTTTCTGAAAGCTATACTAGAGCGCCCCGTTTATTCAAGTATTTCAGGTACCACATGTTTAATAATTCCACACATGGTCACGATCTCTCTTAACTGTGTTTCTCTAAACATTCGCGGTCTGAACAAAGCAACGAAGCGCAGGAAGTTATTTCGTTGGTTGCACAACACAGCAGTAGATATCGCCTTTCTACAAGAAACTTACAGTGATAAAGAAACTGAGAAACAATGGCAGCAGAATGGGAGGGAAAATACTGTTTTCTCATGGAACCAAACACAGTAAAGGTGTAATGATTCCTTTTAAACCATCGTTAGATTTCAGTTGAAATCGCCAGTGTTCAACAAGATAAAAATGGAAGATATATTTTAGCTGACATGTTTATTGACGGAGAACAACTTTGCTTGGTCAATATTTATGTGTGGGAAATATGCTAGTCATGAAGTTGCTAGTTGCAGTTGCTAGTTGCGAATCCAACATTTAAAAATACCCTAACCGTCAACAACGGGTGCTCACTCATTTAGCTCACTGAATTTATGGTGTATGTTTAGAGCTAGTCACTAATATGAGTTTTTAGTGCTAGATCACCAAACAACACATGCCTCTTCGTTCTCCCTATTTATGTGAACTATTGCAAATCCTAACCCTACATTTAAAAATACCCTAACCGTCAACAACGGGTGGCTAACTAATTTAGGGTGTTTAGAGCTAGTCACTAATTTTGGGTTTTATAAATACATCACCGCTAATCCAAACCCTACATTTAAAAATACAACTCGCAACTTCATGACTAGCAATATACCTGTACCCAATATTTATGCGCCGAACGTATGTAATCAACAACTACACTTTATAGAAACAATTGCAGCCAAATTACGTCAATTCTCACACCAGCGGCATTGTAATTAGGTGGTGACTTGAATTGTCCTCTAAGTAAAGTGGACAAACATGGAGGCAAGGATATTGGCACGAAACAAAGAGTTATCAACACAATCACTTCTTTTATGAATGAGTTCGATTTAACAGATATCTGGCGAGAACGACATACAAATAATAAATGCTTCACTTGGAGAAACAAATCAGAGAAACTAAAAAGCAGATTACATTATTGGCTTATTTCCAAGAGATGCACAAGTCTTGTGCGGACTGCAGACATAGCCTATTATCCTTATTCTGATCATTCACCAGTCTCCTTAACATTAAAATCAGAAGCTGCGCATCAAAAAAGAGGTCCAGGTTTCTGGAAATTTAATAATTCATTACTTGAAAATGAAGAATTTGTAACGAAACTAACTTTCTACTTAAACCATGTTTCAGAAAAGCACCAACAAATTATCGATAAAAAAATATTTTGGGAAATGATAAAAATGGAGATCAGGATCTTCTCCACCAGGTTCTCCAAACGAAAATCGAAACAGAAAAGATCTGACGAACTAGAATTACTTCGACAACTTAACAACCTTCAAAGGGTGCTTGACAAAAACCCTGAAGACATAAGTTCAAGCAATACATTAAATTATCGATAAAAAAATATTTTGGGAAATGATAAAAATTGAGATCAGGATATTCTCCACCAGGTTCTCCAAACGAAAATCGAAACAGAAAAGATCTGACGAACTAGAATTACTTCGACAACTTAACAACCTTCAAAGGGTGCTTGACAAAAACCCTGAAGACATAAGTTCAAGCAATACATTAAATACGACTAAAGCAAAACTATCAGAACAAAAAACCAAAGGCTGTATTATAAGAAGTAGAACGAGATGGTATGAGTATATATGGAGAGAAAAACGCTTTACTCAACACAAAATATTGATTTGAATCAAGAACGCTTCCAACCTTTCTTCACTAATACTTCCGTTCCCAAATTAGATGAGGAACAACTACAAATATGCGAAGGATTGCTAACGGAAAAGGAATGTTGAAAAGCGGTAAAAGCATTCACCAAAAACAAATCGCCAGGACTGAACTGATGGTTTGTCTGCCGAGTTTTATAAGTGCTTTTGGGAAATTCTCGCCAAGCCACTTGGTAGAATGCCTAAATGTTGCATGTAAAGAAAGAGAACTATCTGTATCCCCCAAAAGAGGAATTATTTCCTTGATTCCAAAGAAAAATAAAGACAAATTGAAACTAGCTAATTGGCGCCCAATTTCCTTGCTAAATACGGACTATAAGATTGCCACAAAATGTTTAGCGAAACGCCTGGAAAAGGTTTTACCTACTCTTATTTCGAAAGATCAAACAGGCTATGTAAAAAGGCGTTTCATAGGACAAAATATAAGACTCATATCAGACATCATAGAACACTATAATAACATAATGCCTTCAGGGCTGTTAATCTTTATAGATTTTGAAAAAGCCTTCGATACAATTGAATGGAATTATATTCTAAAAGTACTAGACCTAATGAACTTTGGTCCAATGTTTAAGAGCTGGATAATGGCTTTATACAGAAATACCTCCAGCTGTGTTGCCAATAACGGTTTTGCATCTAATTTATTTCCGTTAGAAAGAGGGTTCCGCCAAGGCTTCCCTTTATCTGGACTTCTGTTCGTACTAGCAGTTGAAGTTATGGCTTCGGCAATTAGAAATAACGACGATATTAAAAGCCTCAATATCGGAGAAAGGAATATAAAACTAGCACAATATGCTGACGATACTACTGTGTTCTTAAAATACGAAGCATCTCCAAACGAACTCTTTAAACTTCTAACATGCTTCAGTAGTTGTTAATAGGACCGGCTGCGAAGGAGACTATTCTTCCTATGTCTATAATATTACATGGGAAGTAAGCAGTAGAAATGAAACTGGTTCATATAAAATGGTATATTGACAATGCTTCATTCAATAAGGCTGGGTTTTCCAATAAACATTTTGGTCTCGAATAAATGCTGGGCGCGTAAATGTAAGTTATGTCTATTTTTTTAGGAGATTGCATGATCCAGATATAATAATACTGGAAACATTTATTGATCATGGTGTAAGGATACAATGAGTGTAAAGATTCTATTAGTTTTTTTTCACTCCAATGTTTAAGTTTTATTGTTCCTACTTGCTGTTTTATTCATACAAAGTGCTGGAAGTCATTCATGTTGAAAACATAAACATTTATGTAAATTGAAGTGTAAATATCTTAAAAGAACAATAAAATATGAATGTAATGTACATCAGATTCCTTGTTTTGCATAGAGTAAGAAAAATGTTTTACTCCACATCAAGAGTTAATTCCACCCATTATGGGTGAGCTGATTTAACTCTTTGGAGGAGTAAAAAGCGAAAAGGGAGTTGTCCTATACCTATTTTACCTACTCCGTTTTTTAGGGTTAATGTAACTCCCACAAGAGAGTTAACTGTACTCCAATATCAAGAGTTAAAACAACTCCATAAAGGAGTTAAACGACCCCAAATATGGTCGTTATGTGTCTTTTTACACTCCCTTTTGGAGTTAAAATAACTCCCTGAAAATAACAGTACAGCACTAAAGGTTAACAAAGGTAAAACTAAAGGAATGTGGTTAAACAACTTACATAAACAAAACGGTTGCTCCACCAAAAAAGACATACTAGACATATCCGTACCTTGGCCGTAGTATTTTCACATGACCCTAGCCTAGACCACAAAATGAATTTTGAAGATGAATTAGACGATTTAAGAAAGATTTTAAACATTTGGTCTGCAAGAAGTCTGACCCTCGTCGGAAAAATAAATACCGTGAAAACATTCGGAATTTCTAAGCTAGTATATAACTGTGCGGTCCTTTACCCTCCCGAAGGCTTTACAAAACGTGTTGACCAACTCATGTTTCGATTTCTGTGGAACTTCAAACCCGATAAAATAAAAAGGAACACTATTTTAGCACCAATTGAGAAAGGTGGTCTTGGTATGATCTCCTTCGTTGTTCTCGAAAAAGCCGTAAAATGTGCATGGGTCAAAAGGATATGTGAATCGGAAAACTCTCTTATACCTCCATCTTCAAAAGTATGGAGGAACTTCATTTTCGAATGCAATTACGACACTAGTTTGTTAGAATTTAATGACATTCCTGAGTTCTACAGAGATGTTCTAAAAGCCTGGCAAGAATTGACAGTTAAATACCCTATCACTGGCAGTGAAGTGGAAAATGAAATATTATGGAATAATAAGTCCATAATTATATCTGGAAAGCCAGTATACTATAAATCCTGGCACAAAAGCAAAATTACAACAAGCGGTGATCTCCAATTTAAATTTAAATTCAATGTCTAGACCAATTTCTTAAATTATCAAGGTTTGGTGCATGCCATACCAGCAGAGTGGAAACAAATGCTAAAAACAAGAGACGAGGACTGTAGAACGCATGGAATCAATCTAAAACCTTCAAGTTCAACAGAATAATGCTGCTCGACTTATGCTCGACTTTCCCTCAAGCTCTTCTGCATCTCAAGTACTCTAACTATTAAACTGGAAACCACTGTACCTTCGACGGCGCTATCATCGCTGTATTACTATCTTCAAATGCTTAAATAGCATGGTGGAAGAATCACGACTTTCATACATATAATACACGCCGTCAGCACAATCTACATTTACCATTCGCACGTAGGAATTGGGGACAACAGAAGTTTATCTACCATGCACTATTAGACTGGAACTCTTTAGACTCTGAAGTTATACAATCAACTACATTATCAATTTTTAAATCTTACTGGCACATAACTTAATTTCATAATAATCCTTGTTATATTTCTATTTTATTTCAACCATTTATCTTTTCTGTTTTCCATAATTTTATATTAGTGAAATATATATATTTTTAATACAGGACCTCCCTGAAAATCACAAATCACAAATTTGACAGCTTTCCTGTCAAAATATTATTATTACTAAAACAATTTAATATTAACAACAAAAATGTAACGGCAAAGAATGCACGATGCACGCTCTCATCAAAGATAATCCAAGTACCCAAACTTGAGCTCAAACTTGTAGAATTAGGGCTAATTCCAAGCAATGTTGATACCCTGGCGTTTCGAAGCACCAAGGAAACGAAGTTGAGATGTTTTCAGTTCAAAATAATACACAACATCAACCAACAAATGAAAAACTTTACCAAATGAGAGTTGTAGAAAGCCCAATTTGTAATTTCTGTGGTACTTGCAATCAAACTTTGGAACACATGTTTTGTTTATGCAATACATAGTTAATAGAGTGGAATGGTTATGAAACCCGGCAAACTACAAAGGAGCTAACAAAAGCGCTGCGATTTATGTTGGAAGGGGGCAAGACAAAAGATTGTGCAGGGTCATAGTTCATTAGCGTCCCCTGAACGACTGAACTCACACGTTTCTATTGGCTGATCGATTAACACATTGGAATTCCTATTGTGTTTTGTGCAGGGTCACGGTTGAAAAAAGCTAACAAAGACATATAACAAAGAAGGTCGCTGGGTTTCATAACCATTCCACTCTATTAACTATGTGCAATATGATAAAAATCTTTTTGATGCAAATTATCAGCTGATGGAAAACAAAAACCAATATCAAAATCAACCTCGAAGGCAAAGTCATTCTTCACGGCTATAAAACTGAATGCAGAGATTTCTACGCAACTAACCACTTCATTCTGCTCGCAAAATATTATATTTACGTTTCAAAATTGCGTGAAGAACCATTATATTTTGAAGTTTTCCTTTTGTCTTTAAGCAACGTAATACAGATGGAGAAAGGCATTACGCGTAAAAATGGACAGCTCAAACAGCACAAACAAAAATGGTGCTCTCTTATTAACTTTAAATAAATTAATTGTAATTAATTCTATTCCGACCTACATTAGACAAAGACGTCTGTTTTGTGTTTATTGTTTGTATTATTGTTCTTTTTTGTCACTTATTCGCTATTACTGTAAAATTGTAATGTTATAAAATAGATAAATAAAATAAAATAATGAAAAGAAAAAAGGCTGGGAAGAATCGAATTAAACAAACCCTAACCCTGATTTTAAACCAAACCCTAACCGTCATTAATCCCTCATAACTACGCCACGAGGGATTTCGCTGCCGATGAGCGCTTATTTAGAACTTTTATCATGATTATTCATTAGCATATACTAATTATTATTATTATTATACAAACTTCGTACGCTGACCAAAATTCCAGCAGCTCATTGGCTAAAATCGATCACGTGATTTCATTGTATCTGAGGACAACATGCCAGGAGGCCTCGTGCAGTATTTAAAACGTCTCGTCATTATACAGTCAACGGGTGCAGTTATTCGCCAACAAAACACTCACATCAGTCCCTGTTTGTATGTATTGTGTTCTTAAATACTGTTGAAAATTATTTGCAATTCAAATATTCGGGTTTCTTACACCAACTTTAATCCAACGCACCAACGTTGTTACATGTAAGCCACGAAACTAACACGGTTCTGCCACAAAACATTCAGAGAAAACTTATTTTAAAATTCGAAAGATAAAGGCGAAAAACAAGGTTTTTAGCGACTAACTTCAGCAAAAAATACTTGTACTTTAACTTCAAAGTTTTCACCTTTATAACATCAAAAAACGTTAAGAAAAATATAACCATATCCATAACCCAGGGAATTTAATTAAAACATGTTAGCGAAACTAGGTTTTTAAGTTGTTAGGCTTTGAACGCACATGCTTATGCCACTATGACGAAATTTGACCATTTCTTTTACCACATTTTTATATTCCAAAAGGACAAACAGTGGCAGAAATATCGAAATCAGGGGCAAATTAGACCACACATTTTAAAGAGAGTTTACCGTCAAAATCACGTCCGCCATTACGCGAACCCGTTCCCGTGGGCGAGGAATGCCTAGTCATTTTGGAGCGTAAGTGACGGCATCGTTCTCAAGTTGCTTTGAACCCATGCATTTCTTCTTGTAATGGCTACAAACTCACACTCAGCGAATTTTGCTGTGGTTTAGTAAATAACGACCGAGAATCTATCTGCATCAGATTCTTCAGAACATAGTAATGTGTCATTTTGTTTAAATTTATTTCCGGATGTAGATGATTTAGAGGAAATAGAGCTGCTGGCAACCGAGTTAAAAGCTGGACGAATACGCTAAATGGGAAGTAACTAGGTTTCTTATCTTTTCCCCCAGGGTATTTTACCTGGTTCGGTTTTCAGGTTGTGCTGTTACTGGATCCGGGCTACAGGGATAATTCAGCGCGGAGAAATCACTAAGGTAATCAGTTTGTAAGTCCAAAGTTTTCCTAAAAGTGAAACACCGATTGCTAGTTCGTAATGAGAATATTATCTGTGTTCCGGCAAAAGATTTTCCGGCGAATCTACATTCTGAAATATAATGTAATTACTATAAAATAAAATCGCTCTATTGTCTAACATGAAATCGTGAGTGATAAGAATTTACTAGAGTTTGAAAAAAATGTACTGAAACGGACTGATCTGCAGCTTTACAGTGGCGATAACAGAGTCAAACTTCGCGTGCCCCTGTCGCTGTTTGAGACACAAACAAGGTACTGTGTATGCAATAATATTGGTTGTTTCTTGTGTGGTTTATTGTCTTGAAAATAAAATTAGCAGTAAAGTAACAGGCATCATGACTACAACGCTAGGTTTATATCTGCTTATAGGAAACAGCAAAACCTTATTCATTTTTCACCACAAAGTGCAGTTTCGTAGAAGTGCAAGTCAATGTTGTTCGTAGGAACCAGTCTTCATCTGAACGTCTCACAGTGTCTCACTGCATGTGTGGCATAAATAGTGCAACATTGAAAAAAGTGCGACATTGAAAAAAAGTACCACATTGAAAAAAGTTGATATTAATAAAAGGTGATTCAAACCAAACTGCGATATTCAAACAACAAGTGCGATAATTTTGTAGTAGAAAAAACGTACATCGGATATCGATATAATGCACAGCGCACACTCACAAACTATTTACATATAGTAATGGTAGCATAGTAATGCAAACCAATTGGTGAAGCAAAAAAATGTTTTGATTAAATAACTTTAGATGCCTGCTCCTACATACTCTACAGTAAACATTTAAATTTCATTACTTTTTTAGTTATACGGCACAAGATAAATTGGTTAACCAATGTTCACTTGTGTGATGTGTGTGATATGGAATGTATTATCGCTCGTAAAGTTCGGCATTACTCGCGATGATAAATCCCATATCACACTAGTGGCCGCTGATTAACCCTTGTGCAGTGGTTTACACTTTTCAAGAATATGTAACTGAAAATTAAGCCATCCCAGAGGGATTAAAGAATAAGAATCAAAGAGTTAATTAGTCGTGCAAATAAAACACATACGTTACAGGGGTGGATCCAGGGTAGTTTATGTGGTTTCCGTAAACTACTCAACTTTTTTCAAACCTCTAAATTTCTTTCCAAATAAAGACAAAATGTGTGCGTTAGTTTATTCTAGAAACCACTAGAAACAACTCATATGGTTGTTTTGCAGTTAATTATTAAAGAAAAGTCAAACAAAAATGAGTAATCTCGTCATTTCTGCCGATTCCTAACCGATTCCCGCAAAAAAAATCGGGTTTCGGGTATTTCCGTCGGAAAGCTATCGGAAAACGACCTATGTCAAATAAAACCTCAGGGAGTGGGCGTGAGTAGTTGTAGGGCTATGCATGTCTTCATCGTAAACTACTCAAAGACTTCTCTGATTGGCCAGAAACAACAGCATTGTTTTGGAAACCACTCAAACCCGTTTCTGATTGGCTATCTACTTTGCAAACTACATCGTAAACTACCAGCAAAACTATAAAATGTTAGGCCTACCCCCGCTGGGTCTCTTTCGTTCTTATGATTAGAGTTGTTGACTTGCTGTAGTTTGAACGAAGGATTTTGAAGTAAAGAATCTTATGCAATGCGTGGCGAACCGATTTGCAGGAGGGAGGACTGTTCTCCTTTCGACATCGGCTTCTATTTTAAGGAAATTGGCTCTTCGTGTGTAAACCAGGTGAGCTTTTTGATTTCCCAGTGTCGATAGAAAATGGAAAGCCTCGCAAGTTTGTCTTTGAATGGCTTAGGAGATATCCCTGGCTTGCGTACTCAAAATATCTCGATGGAGCATTTTGTTTTCCCTGTGTTTGTTTTAGAGTCGAATGTGGTAGGAATGCTCATAAATTAGACAAGTTGTTGAAGTCCCCACTCACATGTTGGACTTCCGCGGCTTCGAGACTTGCAAAACACGCTAGCGGAAAATGTGAGATGCACAATTTTGCTGTAATTGCCATGGACAACTTTTTGAAAACAATGAGGCAGCAAGCGGTCCCAGTGGATTGCAGAGTGGTGATCAAATACTAAAGTATCACCTGGAAACTGCACCCATAAATGCAACTTACATTTCTAAAACCATCCAGAATGAGATGATAGAAACAGTAGGTTCTTACATTTTAACTAGTTTGTCAAAGGAAATCAGAGACAGTAAGTGTTTCTCTGTTATTGACACTGGGTTTTAATTAAGCTTGAATGGTCTTTACATATTCTCAACTGAATCCATCCATGAACTCACCTAATGGAACACATCAATCTACATAATATACAGGTAATGTATTCATTTTATATAATTTGCTACATGTAAATTCTAGTACACTGATATTGTGACTGTATTCTCTATTTTTCATAAATTATTCAATTTGCTGCCACCCCCTTTCCTAAGAACAGATATAATTTTAAAATCCTTTCCCTTTAATAGCATATATTTTGTACTGTATTTTTACATATAAACTAATACTTTTGATGTCATTTTTTTTCCAAAGTCATGATGTCCTTTGATGTGCTGAAATTCTTCAACTGTAATAAATCTGTACAAGGTTGTTGACTGCAGACAGCATGCTATGCTAGACGTATCCTTTTAGGTAGTTTATTACTAGGAGGGGTGGGGTGGGTGGGGTATGAGTTGATTGGTCTGTCAGAGTAAACTACTCAGTCCAAACCCTGGATCCACCCCTGCGTTATACCCCGGTAAATGTCAATGGGCCTCGGAATTGTGTTCGTAATAATCGGGATATAGCCCTCTTTCAACAGTACTCAGCTAGTATTTTGAGATTATGCAGTGGAATTAACGAAATAAAAATATTTTTTCGACACCCACTCTCCACCATCTAGAATCACCACAAAGTGCACAGTTTCGTATAAGTCCAAGTCCATCTACAAAATATTTTCATCCAATCTAAATTAAGATCAAAGAACATGGAAATATATTGCTATTTCAATAGGCCTACTTTTAACACAGCGAGTCTGTGAATATGGTACTTTTGCAAACTTGTCACGACATTACAAGATTTAAAGTGCATATAATCCCAAATTAGTTATATTTGATATCGTTTGTACATGAAGTGAATAGTGAACGGTAGAATATTTCTTGATTTGGGTGTTGCGCCTACGAGATAAAGGTTTATATTTCCAATATGCTAATGTTGATGTCATCGCCAACATCACTTATTACTCGGGCCAGGCCTTTGGCCGGCACGAGTCAGAAATCGCAATTGCTTTTATTTTTGTTTCGAGTTGGAGAAACACGAGACAGGGTCAACCAATGAGATTTGATATCGGTTGCGACACTGCGGGTCACTTAATATATTGACAGAACTTAACAGTGAAAACAAGATGGCGGAGATCTGGTGTCCCAGGGTAAATTTCCTAGGAATCCTGCCCCCGGGTGGTAAATTCCCTAGGAAATATACCCCCTCCCCTTCAGGAATTTTATTTCCCCCTCCAACAAACTGGAGAAGAAATAAACTTAGGGTTCAAGAAATATCTCTGTTATTTCTTGGCATTTTACATTTTTAGAATTTAATTGCAGATGTATTTAGCTAGTCAGAGATCCTCTTGATAGCAGCTACATATGTATACTGAATATACTACCCTGAATAAATAAAGGCATCTATCTATCTATCTTCTATGATTATATATAGTTATATGATTATACAATACAATACAAATAGCTTTATTCGCATGAAAAAAATACATGTCATGTGTTACAATAGGATATGAAACGTATATAAGAATGTGCCTTTTACTTGTTAATTAAATTACTTAATTGTAATCAAATATCAGCCTATTAACGAAACTACTCAAGAAACGTTCTGTGTTTACTCTAGGCTTGACTGGACCTTTCCGTCTGATGTTGTAGGTGCTAGGTTTAACCTTGGATTATAATAGCTCTAAGAGGATGCCTTTCGTTATACCTAGCCTGATTATATATTGTTTGGTCGCTTTTCTTTAGATATTCTGTTACGTTAATTTTACTTGATATATTTTCTTTTAAATTACCTGTCCAGAAAATTTTGAATTGTTGTTAACTGCGGTTTAGATGCTCCGTAAACTGAAATACCATACGTTAGCTTAGACATAACTATGGCCATAAAGAGGTGGTCAATTTCAGACTGGTTTAAACCTTAGTTTCCTTAAGCAGGTTTTGCTAATAAACACTACCGATCTCGTACAATTGCCTTTAAATATAGCAATGTTTCGAGTTGATAAACATTGTTATGCTAATGTTCAACCATGATTTGTAAAGCCCGCTTTGTGTTAGAAACCAGTTGTCTCTGGTTGGCGCATTAATGAGAATAGATGACTACACACGAAACATCACTATATGAATTAAGATTTGGTTGCCATCTAGTACGACCATCCTATTAAATACAAATGATCACGAGCATGATCAGACCACCAAACGTTTCTCTTGAGCAATTGAGGAAATGTACCAGTTTTTATAATTGGAAAACAAAGCACGGAATCCTCTGGAGAACTATCACGTGGTCTGAAATGGGGCAACAAACAGGCAAGCTGACTAGGGCTATTATCCGGCTCCTCTAACACAAACCATGTATGACATAGCCTGCGTAGCAAGCCCAGGGGGAATGGGGAAGGTTGGGAAAGAGGGGAGAGGGAATGAGGAGAGGGGAAGAGGAGGGGAGGAGGAATGGGGAGAGGAAAAGGGAAAGGAGGGCTTGCAACGTTCATTTTTTCGACGTAAAATTCCGATTGGCTAAAGTGGTGTTCAATGACATTTGATTGACACTTGTAATAAAAATAGCAGTTATGCGCGATGCAATGAAGAAGTGTTCACGAAGTCGAAGGACTTGTTGGCCATTTGAGTTTTGACCCACCAGATTTGGAAAAAGTATCTTCAACTTCTTGTAGTTTATAGAGCTATTAGTAGATGTACAGCGATAGCTTCAGGGTTGTCGGAAAAACGAATAGCGAAGACCCAGGCGGAAAAAAGAACCCCGAAACACCGAAGACCGGAGAAGAACTGAAGTCTGTTGTGAATTTTTCCTTGTCGAAAATCGTATGTTTAAGCCAAACTGTCTTGCTGGAAATTTAGTACGGATATCCTATAGGTTTCAGAGAGTTTTTATTTGGTGAAAATCCATACAGAACTCCATTTTCTAGCCCAAATGTTTGATCTTCGGCTTCGTGGAGAAAGCAGTTCAACATGGCGGCCCGTCTTGTTCAACCAGTGCTGTATACAGTTATAGACTTAGTCTAGGCCAACTTTAGCAGCCTTGAGTTGCCTATAAGAAGCAGATTCTTTACGACTAGGATGTCAAGTGATTCAGGATAGCTACGTCTTGGGACCAGAAACTGCGAAGTTGTATTTTATTTTGATGCAAATATCTGAAGGGTTGTGTTTTGTTACGCCAGTGTTTGGAAAGCGAAAGTCGTGAATGGACGAATAACATTTTCAAACTTTTGATGTAGAAACACTGACTTGTATGGCCAAATATTGTACTACACTTGGATAATATGTACCCAGGAGACGTCAATAGCTTTTATTGCACCCAATTTGGTGCAGAAATGTGTTTTTGCGTACAAAACGCTCGCCAGATTGAGAGACAAACCAAAATGGTCTTGGCTAGGCCAATTTAGTAGCCTTAATTTACCTTAGGTTGCCATAAGTAGTAGATTATTTACGATTAGGATGTCAAGCGATTCAGGATAGCTACGTTTTAGGACCAGAAGCTGCGAAGTTGTATTTTATTTTGAGGCATTAGACTCTAGAGAGTTTTATAAATACTTAGTAACGCGAGTGTAATTGTGTTTTTTCGTGTCGAAAAACGTATGTTTAAGCCACAATTTCCCGCTGTAAATTTAGTATGGTACCCCAGGGGTTGTAGAGTGTTTATTTGGTAAAAATCCATGCAGAAATCAATTTTCTAGCCCAAATGTTAGACCTCTGTTCTTCGTTTTTCCTAGGGGTCATTTTGAACTTCCTTCGCACCGAAGGTCAAACATTTGTAACAGACAGAAACAAGGAAGTTGATTGGTTGATTTTGACAGATGTCATGTCAGACGACACTGAAAATGAATTTATAATTTGGGGGCGTAAGGGAAAAAACGGGGGGTTCGTTGCAAGCCCTCCTTTCCCTTTCCCTTTCCTCTCCCCATTCCCCCTCCCCCTCTTCCAATTCCCTCCCTCTCCCCTCTTCCCTCCTCTTCCCAATTCCCCCTGGTCTTGCTACGCAGGCTATGTATGACACAAAAATATGTTAGAACTCCATGAACGACATGTATTTACCTATTCCTAGGCGGCCCCAATTAAGGCCACTCAGGGCCTCTTGTAATACAATAAACAAGAGAGACAGTTTACCTATTTTTAAATTATAAGTTATATTTGAATCTTATCAAAGTGATTTTACAAAATGGCTTAATTCACAACACAAAGAAATTCAGCAAATGTCGGTGATGACATCACACATTAGCATATTGGAAATATAAAACTTTATATCTCGTAGACGCAACACCCAAATCAAGAAATATTCTGCCGTTGGACTATCCACTTCGTGTACAATGAAGGGAGTACAATGGGCTTATATGCACTTTAAGCTCTTCATATGTAGCTGATTCCAAATGAATAACCTCCACGTTATCATCAGCGTTGGCTCTACAAAACCTCCAAATACAATTAAAAGGGTTCGACATCATTCCAACTACGAAGAAATCGACGTACTTGTTAATTCAGATGTGAGTCTGTTGGCTGTTATTTTGTAGATGTGCCTGAATGAAAGCACTCCATTCATTGGAGTGTCTTCGACCATGTTCATAATATTTCATGACTGCTTGAAGCACTTTCCGCACTGCTTACAGTTCTATAGTTCCCTCCAGAGTGTATTCGAACATGTTGAGTTAGGTCACCAGACTGCCCGAAAGCACCTTCCACACTGCTTTACAGTTAAATAACATTTATTCCGTTTGTATTCGAGATTGTTAGTTACAAACGTAGGTTACCATGCAGACTGCGTGGAGTTCTTTTCACGCTGGTTTTATATTTGTGGCCGCTGCTTCTCTACAGTCTGCATACCCTCTAACATGTCTACGTAATGAACTTGACTGCACGAAGTTCTTTCCGCACTGCTTACATTAATGTGGCTTCTCTCCAGAATGTAATCGAACATGGTCCGTTAGGTGACCAGACTGCCTGAAGCACTTTCCACAATGCTTACATTTATATTGCTTCTCTTCCGTATGTATTAGAACGTGTATAGATAAGTGATTAGATTGTATAAAGCACTTTCCACAATGGTTACATTCATATGGCTTCTCTCCAGAGTGTATTCGAACATGTCTAGTTAGGCTATTAGAATGCTTGAATGACTTTCCACACTGTTTACAGTTATAAGGCTTCTCTCCAGTGTGTATTCGAACATGGTTCGTTAGGTGACCAGACTGCCTGAAGCACTTTCCACACTGCTTACAGTTAAATGGCTTTTCTCCCGTGTGTATTCGAGTGTGCAGTTAGTTGACTAGATTTGATGAAGCACTTTCCACATTGGTTACATTTATATTGCTTCTCTTCCGTGTGTATTAGAGCATGTTTAGATAGGTCACTAGATTGTATAAAGCACTTTCCACATTGGTTACATTCATATGGCTTCTCTCCAGAGTGTATTCGAACATGTCTAGTTAGGCTAGAATTACGATTGAAGCACTTCCCACACTGCTTACAGTAAAAAGGCTTCTCCCCAGGGTGTATTCGAAAATGTTGAATTAGTTCATGAGTCTGCCTGAAGTACTTTCCACACTGCTTACAATTATATTGCTTCTCTTCCGTGTGCATTACAGCGTGTTGAGATAGATCACTAGATTGTATAAAGCACTTTCCACATTGGTTACATTCATATGGCTTCTCTCCAGAGTGTATTCGAACATGTCTAGTTAGGCTATTAGCATGCTTGAAGGACTTTCCACACTGTTTACAGTTATAAGGCTTCTCTCCAGTGTGTATTCGAACATGGTTCGTTAGGTGACCAGACTGCCTGAAGCACTTTCCACACTGCTTACAGTTAAATGGCTTTTCTCCCGTGTGTATTCGAGAGTGTGTAGTTAGTTGACTCGATTTGCTGAAGCACTTTCCACATTGGTTACATTTATATGGCTTCACTCCAGAGTGTATTCGTAAATGTTTGGTTAGGTAACTAGACTGCTTGAAGCACTTTCCACATTGGTTACATTTATATGGCTTCTCTCCAGTCTGTATTCGAATATGATCTGTAGGTTCAATCTGAGTTTGAATATGGTCTTCGTGGTCAGGGAATGGTGTCATACTATCCTCAAGATTAACCTGCCTTTTCTGTGATTGTGGAATTTCCTTGGTAGCATAGTATGAACTTTTCTGCCTAGGCGCATGGGCCAGTGTTTCCTTAGACATGTCCTGTAGCAACAAACGGAAATTATCATTAACTAAAAGGTTTTCTAAATGACATGGTAAAATTGGAACTACAGGTTTAATTAAATATTACGAATTACCGGTACTATTTCTAACAATTTCAAGATGCCCATCTGGGGAACCTCGATACATAGGGACAGCGGTGCGAAATTTAAAGTGGGAGGCTAAAAATTGTCATTGAGTCGGTACGACCACACTAGTCTTAAACCGACTGAGAAGTAACTGGGCAAAATATATTTTGGCAAAAAGATGTTGGGGATGGGAGCTATGAGATATCAGAACTTTCGCCCAGTCACCAATCTTCCATTCATAAGCAAACTCACTGAAAGGGCTGCCACTTGAAACACTCGCCTGTATCTGTGAATGGCAACCTCGTAGCCAGGGTCTTCTATGTCAGATCCAAGATGGCGGTTACTCCGAGAGAAAGACCCTGGTGAAGGCTGAATCCCATGACCAAAAATTACCAGAGATCATGGAGATTTTAATCACATGATGTGGACATCCAAGATGGCGGCCAAGCTAAATAATTATGGAATATTTCATCACGTGATACAAAACAATAGGTATCCCAATCCGGAATTAACGTCATTTCCACGCGGCTTACGAAGCAGTGAAAACAGATCTACTAAACGGCTCGAAATGGAGGTTACTTGGATTAAGAAACAGTGTAATGGTCTCACAATGTTAATATAATATATCTAAGCTAGGAGAATCTTACAAAGCCGCTAATTTTCCCTTTCCGTTAGGCCATCCCAATAAAATATTTCGTTTCCCATCGTTTCGCTTCCCATCGTTTCGCTTCCCAAGGTTGACACTGACCCATTTTTTGGGGGAAAATGATTGATGAACATTCTTTTTACTACACCTCTTTTGCGAGGCCTGTAAAGTTATTTTAATCGACCTCAAATATGTGCTTATGTTTATCACACTACTGCTGTTTCATTCCTCCGTAAATATTAAAGGTAAAACAGTATTAGCCTGGCTTAAAAGTTTCTCAAATATGAGACTGTCACGCCTCTGGTCAAACCTGGTGTGTATGTAAATACATGGAACTTCTCAAAGCAAAAATACTAATTTGAAAGACTATCAAACGTTGGGATATAACACAAAGCTTGTATCAGGATAAAAAACAGATTGCGAACTGTCGCCTATGACGACTTTAATCTGTGTACAATTCTCGTCACTCTTCAAATTTCCCTTTGATTTAGCCGTAAATTTATACGCAGTTCGTTTCCATCACAGGTTAATTCCTCTTTTGTTCCCAAAAGTTTAAGTAAGTAAAAAAGTAAGTGACTTTATTTAAGTGTGAATGCGTTTAGCTTTGCAGCTAATTGGGGACACTAGTCCTTCGAGTTTACGACCTTATGCGAGAAGACGTGAAGGTCTAACCGTTTACTGTATTATGTAAAGGCAGCATCTTCTACTCAGTTATTTTAAGAACCTGAGTGTTGGTCCGGCCGGGGTTTGACAGACTGGCGCTTAGCCACTGAGAGCTAACCGGGAGGCGGTTTGGTCAGTTCTGTTTTAGCTCTCAGTTTTCCACCTTCGCTTTCGCTAAATGTCGCTATTCGTGGGCTTCAGATTCGAATTCGTGTATAACTTTCACTGCACATACGAATTTTCGACTCACAATATCTTACTCTCAAGGTAAGTAGGATTCTTCCTAGAGAAATGAGAACAAGCTACTAACATCATTTGTTTGTTCTTGTATCTTTTGAAAGTATTCCTCAAGTGTGAATACCCGTAGCTCGTAGTCATTTTTTCCCGCTTGCATCTGAAGTTTGCATGTGTTTGACCTTTCTTCCTTGTTGCTAGAGACCCTGCTACTAAATCGCGGGCGCACTATTTTCACGACGTCATGCCAAAAATTAAGACTGCAGCGATTACTCTATCTTACCGTGAACCGTAAATTAATTTGGTACAGACTCATGACCTTGGCAATCCTTGTAAGTATTTGGGAATTTTGTCGTTCTAAAATGTTTGATTTTCGAGTGGTTCGCAAACCCCCGTGCACTTTTCTCCTGTAGTAATTTGTCACGCTTGAGGAGTTTCTCCAATGAGAGGAAAACAGTCCCACGGTAATTAGTACGCAAACCACGAGCTAAAACTTATAACACACTGGACTCAATATTTGACAAGCGAGATGCAACTTGGATCATGCGTACATCTCTTTTCCGGTAAAACCTGTTTACGAAACTGGTATGACTCGTCCATGATTGTGGACGGCGGTTGATCAAAGAAAGCGTTGGATGTCGCCAGAGGTCTCTCTCCTTTCTTTTCCAATTTTACCAAGACAGAGATACCTCTGCTAGCAGGAAAAAATCATCGCGCTGAAGTAAAACCTACAAATCTTAGCTTCGTGCATTGAATTCTCTTAAAACGTTTGGTTGATTGAAGGTAACAAACCTTTAATGCTGGATTCTTTGTGCACTTTCGGTCTTCGATTATTCTCACTGCTGCCAAATTTACTCACAAACTAAATTATCACAAACTAAATCTTGCTGCTTTCCTCATTTCTTCTTTTTTGAATACGACCAACGGTCGACTTTCACTTTTTTTGGCATCACATTAACGTAGAAATCTGTACGAACGAAAAGTAGCGCAGAAAATTACAGAATGGTGAGAATGAAACAAAGATGCTCAGTGAATGACAGCTGTCAATCATTTTCGCGCCATTTTTAGCGGGAAATCAGAAAGTCGCATTTTCAAGTTTACGGCTTTAAAAAAAAACTTTTTTATAAACTTTCCAATCTTGAATCTTTATCTCGTCATTAGTGTTTTTGACAATAAGTTTGTTATTTTACTGTTTCCATAGTTAGAAACTTGTATTTTTCGCTATTTCGCTCAGGGAACCAATCAGGTTGCTCCATTTCATGATGACCGGCGTGCCATATAATACTAGAAGCGATCATAGATTACCAAAGCGCGTTCGACATATATTTTTGTATGAGAAAGGACTGGACTTCCTGTGATGACACAAATTACAATACACACCCTTTATTTCTACAGTGGTGTGGACTGTGTGTAAGCAATTCATATCCTGATCAAACATGTCTGTTTTTAAATAAATGTGAACAGTTTTGAATGTCTATTCCGCAAGGGGATGGATCTGGTCAGTTAAATAGGTAATCACATGACTTTTAATCAGTGTGGATCTTGAGGAAAGTTTTAACAAATTCAAAAGATATAATGCACATTGACAGTTTAACCATGTGGTGTATATCATTCATATGATCAAGGCTGGCTCCACAGTACTGACTAATGATGGTGATTACACTCCAGTGTAGAAGTTAAACTATATACCCGTGTATAAACTACACTCCAGTTCCTTCAGAGCATTCAAATTATTCTTCAAGTGAGGTCAATGCTGCCTACACAATATTGACTGTCCATTGTTATTGCAGAATGATTTCTGATCAATGTTGGTAGATTAATAGACCACTTTCGAGATATGATTCTACTGCTCATTCATTATTCATGAGGGAAACCACTAATCCCAGGGCTGCATTTGTACCACGTGCCGTACTTTGCCGCACATGTCAGCACCACTTCAAAGTCCTAGGACTTTGAAATGTCTAAGACCTGTCCATAATAACTGGGAAACTAACAGGTCAACAGTAAAGAACCTGAAAGGTTTTCATGAATGAATGAAGTACAGTATTCAAAAATCTGAACAAGCCGTAGCGGGCGCTTTTGTCGCTGGAAAATGAAAAAGATTGGTTTATCGTGTAAAAGAAAATATTACTTGACAAGAAACTCAATCCGATAATTTTGAAGGAATCGTTCAGGACTCGAAAGACGCCTAACTGTACTTGAACCTAGAGAAAGGGAGATAATTAATAATTTGTACCGAGCAAAAAAGTAACGGCAAGCGTACGGCTCCGCCAACACCGTGATAGGTGAAAGCCGATGAATGTGAAAGAAAACTTGTATTGGACTCTCAGATGTAGCCGAGCTCTTGCCGCTGTTGATAGATTGAAAGAACATCTAGTAAATAGTATCTATAATTGTCAAAGATATAGAAGCTGAAATGGCTGCTTCCAGCGAGAACATGGCTTCTAAAAACACGAAGAAAAGTACGGCCACTCAAGAAGTCAAGTGATTTTCGACCGGCAGGTTTGCAACTCAAATCTTCCACAAACATGCACACTTTTGTCTCCAGATAATGCTTTCGGGTTCCTGGTAAAGTTCTGATTGAACCTCGCACAACTAATTAAAATACAGGTCAGTTTTCATCCGCAAAAAAGTATTTGGTATGTCGGAAAACAAACTGTTGTGAACGCCACAAGTGAAAGTTGTCAAATCTCGATCTAATTTTAGCTCGATTTAAATGGGCTCTTCGGTTTGCCGCGAAATGGGTTCCTGGCATGTGCTCCATACAGTTCGAAGCTCATTGCAGACAATCAAGCTAGCTCATTGCAGACTGGAATATTCAGCCAAGCCCAAAAACTGGCCATATATTGTCGAAAGAAATAGGAGAAAATGCACATCCTGTTTGACCAATTATTGTAGACTTACTGCAACAACAGTTCTGCGACTTATTTTACGACCACAAAACAGGCACTTTTGCGCATGCGTTAAATTCTTCACTTCTGGTTTCTAAAAATCCTGAACATTTTGCGCGCTTTCACTAAACACCAAACTTTTTCCCGTTAAAATGTTGTTGACCACTTCTCCACAAAATCGAGCACGGATTTTGGAAACCGACAATAAATGCGAAAGTTATGACTTTTCATTCGCCAAAAAAGCTTAAAATTGGACTGAAAAGTATTGTAAAATCTTCATTTTTTGTCGTAATGGCAAACGCATGCTCGGTTTTATCATAGTTAATAGAGTGGAATGGTTAGGAAACCCGGCAAACTTCAAAAGGGCTAACAAAGGCGCTGCGATTGAGGTTGGAAGGGGGCAAGACAAAAGATTGTGCACTATCATAGTTCATTAGCGTTCCCTGAACGACTGAACTCACACGTTTCTATTGGCTGATTGACTAACATGTTGGAATTTCTATTGTGTTTTGTGCACGGTAGTGGTCGAAAAAAGCTAACAAAGACCTATAACAAAGAAGGTCCCTGAGTTTGCTAACCATTCCACTCTATTAACTATGGTTTTATGCGCCTTAATTCGTAGGTTCGGAAATATTCATAAACAAGAGGCCCTGAGTGGCCTTAACTCGGGCCACCTAGAAATAGCTTAATTAATACATGGAGTTCTAGCATAGTTTTGTGTCATACACGTACAAGGTTTGTGCTAGGGGAGCAGGATAATTATTCACTACTCATGCTTGTGATGATTTACATATAATAGAATGGACCTTTTGCAGGAATGTAATCACATGGTTGTACTAGATGGTTGTACTGATATTTAACAATCTATATCTATATTTAAAGGCACTTGTATGAGATCAGTAGTGTTATTAACAAAACCTGTTTGTAAACGCTATTTTCCACCTTCTTCCAATTCTCAACCCCCAAAGGTGGTCATGGTCCCTTATGGGAGCTTCTAATTACATAGTTTTATTGATAATAAAATCGTGGTTTCATGAGGGTTGTCGCTGAAGGGACTGGTCAGAAATTAGCAGGGGGAGGGGGTTGAGATGGAGGGTCATTTTTTTTATCCCCCAAATTGGAGGGTCTCATTGTCCAGGGAGGGTTACATATATTTCAGACTTTTTAATTTCATTCTCGACAGCCCTCCCCCCCCCCCCCCCTTGCATCTCCCCTGCTAATTTTTTACTAGTCCCTAATGTTTAATAAAATATGGTGTACATTGATTTCATGCATGTACGCCACTTGGAAAATAACTATTTAAAGAGCGTAACACTAACTAGTATACACAGAGATATTTGTGGCCCTCCTACCCTGAGAGCAGAGGTTTCTCATCTCCAAGTAGCATGGAACCTCTCGAGACCTCTCGAGAACTGTATTCTGATTGCACCCATAATACTATACTTCTATGCTTTTTGTACTGCACTTTCAAAAGGTAAGGGTGTTTTCTATTGTTGGGTAGGCCAATACTATCGCTCGTTTCGAGAAGTTCCACCGACCACTTTCCTGCTGCCGAGAGAAACCTCTGCCCACGAAACGATTACATGCGCGACGGTACCTCGATTCCCATTGGCCGAGAAAAACGAGACGGTTAACATTATAGATTTAAGGTTGTCCACTTCCTATTGTTACGGCGAAGTGGAGAAAATAAAATAAATTTCCTTCTTCGAGGGTATAAATCAAAGCTTTCTTTACGATAAATTACGGTAATTTCAAGTCTTCTGTGCAGTTCAGCAAAATAAGAAGAAGACAAAGCCGGAGTTTGAAGCTCGTTCGTATCAATCGTCGCCAAACAAACAACTGCGTGACGACATAAATATAAACGGCTGCGAAAGATACTGTGGGCAGAGCCATAATTTATGCTGTCCAGTTCTAGTTTTATGAAAGTTCGGTTTATAGTTATGGCTTTCCATGACAAATCCTGCTATTCTTTTGACAGTTTCAAGTAGCTCGGTTTCCTAAATGACGATTTCAAGTTTTCCTCCTTGGTCTCTATAAGGTCACATACAGTTCAATTTACGGTCGATTTCATTTCCAGTTCGAATTACAGTCACCATTACACTTAATAACATTTTAAAAGTAGGGAACAAATAAGATTCGTGTGCGTATTCATATAAACGCATAATTTCTCCTATGGCACTTAGATGCAGCAGTACAGGCATTTTCATTCAGTTTCCGTGGATTATTCGGCCAGACTAGCAGAAGCAGCTGACTATGTGATTGGATCGCCACACTCCTTTCGTAAATGTGAGAATTTTCCATCGAAAGCCCCTAAAAGTCCTGCAAGCACTAGAATAACTGAAAATTTTGGTATTTCATTCAAAGAGACCTTTGGTTTGAACAAAATAATGGGTAAGAATGGCTAAAATCTTCGCTCCTGTCGAACTTTGCCTCTAAAAATATATTTGGGAACTGTCCCCGAGCGGTGTCGAATCTGATTGGTTGATCTTGTCACGTGTTGAGTTGTTCATCGAACAATGGCTCCTGTGTAATCTGATTGGTTAACGGCGACTTCCGGGTCGACAAAAAAATAATAATAAACACTTGCGAAACTTGACTCGGGCCCAGCCTACGCTGGCCCGAGTAATTACTAGTAGATTAAAAATCCTTGGAGTTTAAAAATTTCTGATGACGTCATCAGACTACAAGACACTTTACCCCAGGAGTCACCTTGACAATAATCATTGCCCACTCTTTAATTTTCCGGGTTTTACGAGGCTTCAAACTTTCCCTAGCAACGGCCGATTTAAATATGTCAATGGGCCCTTGAGGCCAAGTGGACTTCGTATATATGTAAATTCCCTGGTCAGGCTTCGATAAATCGTACCTACGAACTTGTTTAAAACATTACAGTAACTTTTAAAGTGCATATGAAGCGAAAATTAAGTTGATCTAATTTTAAAATGCTTTCGAAATGAGTAATAACGACAATTTCTGTTTGTCAATATCTCATCTCGTTTCAGAGATATTCAGGTTTTTGTAATATGATTACCTATGACGTCACGTTGGTTGCACATATGGGGACAAATCACAAAATGAAGAATTGAATAAAAACTATTGCAACTTTGCACATATGTGGTACTATGGAATATACACATCACTGTGCAAATTATGATGTTGCCATGGAAACACTGTTGCCATGGAAACATACTTGCCCCAGAATTCTACAAATACCACAAACTTCCCTAATTTCTCCTTTGTCAAACACATTTTATTTTGGTGTGGGTCCAAAATAAGATTTGGAACAATATAGGCATTGTATACATGTATGAGTAGTTTAAGCAACTTATTTTGTGTAACAAGGAAATATTGGATAAATATTAACTTTGCACATGTATGACACATCATTGTGCAAATTATGTTGTTGCCATGGTAACTGTCATGGGCCCACGCACCTTTCACCTTAAATATAAAATTCCAATTTCTCTTTATAAACAGGTACTATTAATGCAGATTTAAGTTTATCAGGTACATGTACCCTGCTTACTTCCATAGATTTATTTAAAATATTTGATAAGATAGGTGCTAGGGGTCAGCTAGTTGCTTAATTATTGATGGATCAATGGAATATAATCCATCGATTTACTGGGATTTAATTATGTAATAAGACTGGTAATTTCATTTTCATCTGTTGAAAAAAAGACCAATTGATTAGGGATAGGAACCCTCTACAAATTGTTTAATCAAAGGATAAAAACCTGGTGTTTGGGATTTTGGAAGAAGGTCAGAACCTATAATTGTAAAATATTCATTAAAGGTATCAGAAAATAGGTACGGGTTAGTTAACTTGAAACTTGCGTTATTGAGATTAAATGATTCTGGATAATTAGATTGAGTTTCACGCTAGTTTATAAGATCCTTTAGGATTTTCCAATTAAACCTTAGGTTATTTGTAGTTGAGCTGTTAAGTTATTGGGTATAGTGGTGCTTTTTAGAGATTTTCAAAGGATGATTTAATTTGTTTCTATAGGCTTTATTATTGTTGGTATTTGATCTATTCTCTATGAATTTGCTACATGTATATAATCTATTTTAACTTTAACTAACCTTATTCATCCTTGTGTTATCCATGACTTTCTAGCTTGATTTTTCCTAACTTTGGATCTCTTTAACCCTTTCACTCCCGGATGTGTTTGAGCTCAATTGGTGAAATCCAGAGTGCTAACTCAACCCCCCTTCTCAGTTCAAGAGTTTGACTATAGCCCTGGTTTGTTATGCACTGCTGACCTTTTAAGCCAAGGGCTCAAGCTTTCTCCACAATGCCAACTGGGAGAATTCTATGGGGCCGTTCCAGTTGATTGGGCTTGTCCTGTAGGGTTTTGAATGAAATCTGCTCTAATTTTGGACACAGGACTGAGGATGGCTGAAAAGTCCTTGGCTTGCTTTTAGTAAGCTTTGTGAGGGGATTTCACTACTTAAGTAGGTGGTTCTGTTGTGTTACTTTACAAATGTATGCTTTGAGACACATAACAAAAATATTCAATTAAATCCTTGAAATTCTGCAGTTGGTGATCATTTTTTATTAGGATGTGTTTTTGTTACTTCCAGGCCTTGGCTTGTATCGAAATCACTGCTCTTGGTTGTAGGGGTAAAAGACTTACCGGAACCCTACAGGAATACCCAGGGGGACCCCTTGCCGATTTTTTGTTCATTACGCAGCATGCAATTGGAGGTGGATGCAGGAAAACATGGTAGAGAGAAATTCAGCGTTAAGAATAGCGTGATTCACAGTCGCATGGTGTGTTTTGTGCAAGACCCAAATTCCCATGCTTCCTTGTGCCCCATCTTTCTATTTCCAAGCTCCCAAAAACCCACCGAAATTAGTGCCAACAAGGCTAACAGAAATATATTGCTCTCTACATGTACATGCAATTGTACCTACAACAAAAGGGAGATCTGGGATATGTTGCCATCTAACTTCATGTGTAGCTGTATTGTAATAGAACAGAACTTCACCAGCTTGATAAAAAGTAACATTCCAGTCAGACTCCATCCTAATAGTAATCCTGCAAGGAAAAATGTACTTCATTAGTCAAAAATAATACATTATTATACAAGACTATGTACATTGTACATGTAGGTTATATACGTTTTATAGTGACTGGGGAGGGTACAGGACTATTATGTTATAAAGTGTACTATATTAATAAAAATAACAATAACAACAATAATTCCTAATGATAATCATAGAAATAATACAATCATTAAATAATGTATTGATCAATCTTCGGTTTGTAGTGCACAGTCAAAGGAATAGAAACCAACCTGTTTTGTAACTTTGCTGAACTAGATGATTTTTTTTGCACAATTATCAAGCAAATGAAGTTCAGAGGGGGGATTTAACCATTTTAAAATGATGTGTTGGCTCTTATTTCTCTTTGTGAACATTGATTTCAACCATGCAAACAAAAAGACCATCTACAGTTTTCTATGGGCAACATTTTAGTGAAAACCCCTTGTGGCTACGATGTTCTTTGTACGCATAAAAATGCACCGCCTTTTGTAATGGCAGAGCACAGCCTGGGTAACCATTTAATATAACTATGTTGTAGTTATTTTCAGAAGTCGAAATCTTGGAATTACCGATCAGTTTTGTCATGAATGATATTCTGAACACGTTTGCTATCACAAATAAAGTACTCTTAAAAGAACCATTATCAGCCACACCTTCTACCCAAATTTTTTGTTCGAAATAAGGGGTGCAGCTTATCTATGGGACACCAAGAAAGGAGATCCTTTTTTTTAATTGTTTTATTTAAACTTAAGTTTTCTCAACATTTTCCCCAAGAGCAAAACTCATCAATGGAGATTGTCTGTATTATTTACAAAAGTAGTGGAGTGCATTATAGTAATATTTAACTAAATTAACAGTGATTAGAATAACAAATATAAACAAATATATTAAACAAAGTGCGTAAACAAAAGACATGACTAAATCATACAAGTGTAAGTCAATGGTCTGCTACTATTTTAATGACTTAGTTGTCTGATCAGTTGTTAAATTGTTTGGTTTTCAATATGAATGACTGAACATTATGTACACATTAGAGCATAGTTTTCTTCATAACCAATCATTTCTGAGCCTGATGTAAAAATATATGAATATTTGTGAATCTGATAAACTTAACCATCTGGAATGGAGTAACTGTGCAGAGAAGGAAACTAATTGCTGATGCTGGGCAGCATATAGGGGGCAATAATCACAGAAAGGAGAGGGTTTACAATTAATTCTATATACATGTAGGAGCGCATTGAGAGTGCAATGATTTAAACTTACATACATGTAACTGCTTTTTGGGGTACATAGTGTTTTGTATATGGATTAATTACTGGAATCAATGTTTGATCGATGGCTGTTAATTGGCTTCAAACGGTTAAAGTCCTCACCCCCCTTAATGCTTGTTTGAAAGGATATGCAATATTCTTTATGAAGAGTCTACACCTACAGAATGCACAGTTTGTTAATAATTTTTGCACATTTACTTAATTGATTGTACAATGTATGCTAGGGTCATCGGCTTATATGAAAACTACTAAAAAAATATCACCATAACAGTGGTTGACTAAAGTGTCAGCCTGCAAGCAGTGAGCCTTTTTTTGCAAGCCACAAGCCTCTTTTGCGAGCCACTTCCCCCCCCCCCATTTTTATGGGGTAAAACGTTTTTCTGGAAGAAGAAGATGTGGTAAAAATTACATCATTCTTTGTTTGCCAGTCTTTGGAATTAGTAAATGCTAAAATTCAAACAATTTAAGCATTGAAATATCAATCAACTCGGAGACCCACATGCTCGAAATTGTCAATTTCATTTTTGAATATGAAACAATTAAGGCCTACAAATTTTTGAATACCAAATTAAAAGGCCCCAAGCAATTACAAAGAGAAAAACAAATGATAGCCACTTGGTTGCCCTTTTACGAGGCAGGATTATACTAAAGTAGCAAAAATTCAATTGAGTCTGTGTCATGTTTTTGGTGTATCAACCAGTTGCTTTATCAGCAGTCCTACAGTCTACTATTCTACTATTCACTTAGATTTAGAATTGATATCTAAAATAAAATAAAAGGTTCATGGGCAATTTAAGGCAAATAAAAACTACCACTGACAGTGTGCTTTGTTGAACACTGCTTGGAAAGTCCATTGAGTTTTCAAAACTCACAGGAATTAAGAATTTAATAAGTTGACTCAAACATGTGGTTGTTTTTGCTGTAATGCCCACAACAGATATTTACAATGTAGATATTAAATTAGAAAAGAGTAATGAGAGGAAATAATATTTTTTTTATATTGAAAATAGAGAGGCCACCTTAGGTCTGCTATGTATAAATGCTTCACTTAAACTAAAAAAACAATATGATTCTAAGTACATTCCCAAAATATAATGGCTGCAATGGTTTTTTGTATAATGTCCACAATGCATATTTAAGACAAATAAAAACTACCACTTACAGTGAGCTTTGTTGAACTTTATCATTATAGTTGGAAACTCTTGTCATTAGCAAGTTCAGAAAGTCCATTTGATTTCTTGGAACTCCTCACAACTCACAGGAATTAAGAATTTAAAAAGTTAACTAAAGCATGTGGTTGTTTTTTGCTGTAATATCCACAACAGACATTTAGATTAATTTAAAAAGAGTAATAAGGATTTTTTATTTATTTATTGAAAATAGAGAGGTTGCCTAAGGTGTGCTATGTATAAATGCTCCAGACTATAAAACAATATCATTCTTAGTACATTCCCAAATTACAATGTCTGCAATGGTTTTTGTGTAACGCATATTTAAGACAAATATAAACTACCACTACAGTGAGCTTTGTTGAACTTTATCATTATAGTTGGAAACTCCTAAGGTGTGCTACCTGTACATGTATGTATAAATTTAAGCAGCACCGCTATTTTAAATTAAGTTTGGAAAGTATTTGTAATCTGATTTTTGGTCTCTGTAAGGGACTGGACATTAATTAGAGGGGGACTGGTGCAAATGACATGCTCAATTTTTGATGACCCCTCCCACCAATTCCCCCTCTAGCCTACTATGGCCCTCCTAATTTGCTGCATGAAAACTGGGGACCCTCCCCCTATTTGCACCAGCCCTCCCCCTCTAAATAATGACTGGTCCCTAACGCCTGCAATGTGGAATTGCCCATGTACATGCAATTAAATATAGTTTACCAAGGAATTGCAAATCTAAGATTCAAACATAAACAAATGCAGAAAAAGGTTCACACCTAATGGTAGCTTGCAAATTGTAGTAAATGTCTATCTTTGGAATTTCTGGTGGGAAATGAATGACTTAATTGCTGAAATGGGTTTGCTACTTGTCACTCCCAAAAAGAGACTCGCAGGCTCGCAATTGAGCCACCTCCACCACGAGACAGCTCCTTTAAATGGATACATAAAAACTCCAAAACTCTTTCTAGAAATTTATGACCTGTTTTTATCATACTTTATCAAACTCATTAATAATAAAACAAAGGAAATCACCAACCGATAAGTGATCTTTAAATCTGATATAGATTTCATCCTGATTTACATAAACTTTGGCTTCGAATTTCTCAGCCAAATTAACTGAAAACATGACTATCTACATCTAGACGTTTGATAAGTGTCATAAAGAATTTACGTCCGATCTTTATGGGATTTACAAACTCGAGCTTTCATAAAGATCGTCTGCTCATTCTTTATCTAGTACAACTCATATAGTATAACTCATATTCACTTCTTGTTAACAATTTCACTTGACCCAATATAACTACATTCACACTTGGTGCCCAGGCACCAGTGCCCAGGTATTGGCACAAAACTGTGTTTTGTTCAGACTACTGGTGCCCAAGATCTTGTGTTCACATTTGGTCCCGAGCACATGGTCAGTAATTGAAATATCGAGGATTTCACACCATGTATGCATGCCGTGTACACTTTTTAAGCGTGCATGCTAATAAGCATATTGTGTAGTGTTTTCACATTCTTGATGTGCTTCTACATGAGAAACTTGAGGGGTGTTGTGCACGAGGAAGAAAGACGAAAATTACATGTACATGTAGCATGTATTGTCATGAGAGTATGCAATGCAATTACGAGGAGTTTTCACAAGTACCTTGCTACATTGTAGGATTCCACTTTGAAGGAAAACAACATGAGATTAATTGAAATAAGCATGTTTTGCAATATGAATTCCTTCATTTCTCTGATAGAAAATGGCTGAGCAGGGAATTGTGGGTAAGCCAATTAGTGATTTTTGGGTAAAATGCCTGGGCACTCATAGAAGATGCGTGCACACCAGGTGCTGGTACCCAAACCAGAAAACCTGTTCACATTGGTGCACCATTCCCAGGCACCAAGTGTGAACGCTGCCTTGGACTCAGTGTTGGACTCAAGCAATTAAAGGAAAATGCACAGGTCTGGTATTGTCTTTCTTACAGTATATACATGTAGAAAAGAAAATATCAATTATTAAGTGTCACCGCTTCGCCCCCAGGTTCGATCCCCGGACACGGCGCCACGTGTGAGTTGAGTTTGTTGGCATCTCACCCTTGCTTCAAGTTTTTCTTCAGGTCCTTCGGTTTTCCTCCACAAACAAACCAACACGCTAAATTCCAATTCGATCTGTGGTTTAGCTGGGTACTGGCTTTGATCAGTTCCAGGTCCCATTAGAAATTCATTCCGAAAAACTGGTTTATAGTTCAAAATATTTATCACTACACAGTACACTCGCCCATATATTTTGCAAAATAATTTTGCACTTAAATCTGAAATGTTTGTTATCTCAGCTACTCTCATTCTAGAGTCCATTTTGAGAAGTATGCTATGAAACAAGGACAAAATACTTACCGAAATAGAGAAGAAACACCACACATGCAACACTCGACTGGTGGAACCAAACAAAATGGCTGAGAGATATGAGAAAAATGGGCTACCTGTGGTGAAAGCACCAAGGCTCCGCGGCCACACAGCGGTCAAACGTCTGCGCGTGCGTATTACGGTCAGTCTGATGGGCGCCGCGCGAATTTCCCGCGCAAAATTACCTTAAAACATATTACAGTGAACTTCTACCCCCAAAAGTTAAGAAAAATACGTGAAAGTTAAGCTTTTTATTTTAACAGTCGACGGGAAATTGAACAAACTTCAAACTGTGAGTTTACCAAATGTTTTCGTAATTTACCAAAAAAGTTATCAAGGTTTGAAAACGGGAGTGTGAACAGTGACGGCCGCCGGCTCGCTTTGGATCACAGGCAGCCCAAGCTCTGTATTTGCACTGTGTGACTATTATTTCACAAAATTCTCAGATAATGAAAATAAACTTACCTTAAGAGTTTGTTGTTGTCCTGTTGTTTCTCTGGGGTCTAGAAATGGCGGTTATGGGGCATTTCTCTTACTTTGGGTTTTTCTCTCTTCTCTGTCTTAAATAAAGGAAAGGCTGCACACTCCAATTCAAACCACGAGGCACTTGAGGCCGATTTTTCCCACGAAAACCCATCCGATAGGCGTAATTTCCTCCGTCAGGTGAAAGGTAGATAGTTTTTCTTACCCCAGAAGTTTACAGACTTGAGCAATCATTATCCTAACTCTTCCAAATGAACTCATTTCTTTGAAAAAAGCCCTCTCATTCTTCGTCAGAAACTACGTGTTTGCTGCTATTCGGTCGTGACCGTGCCAAACTCGGCTTTGTAGCCTGGTAGAGAGCTTAAAGTGCACCTAACGTTTATTTTGTTATCATAAATATCGATTCTACATCAAGCTTTGAGTACTTCTGTGAAGAAAGTTTTGGTTTACAGAGAATACTCTATGTTCTACGTTTGTTTGAAATCGTGAAAATGTGACCTTTCCTGACCCATGACCGCGTAAGCAAAAGCCTGGGTCGATCCCTGGGTTGACGTCATCTCATTAATGCATTATTCTCCATGGCGTCTTTCTATCACAACAACATCGATTTATAGAGAATATACACTGTTTGCGAGTTGTTAGTTAAGAAAAAAGTCATTTTAGTCAACATGTTAAGTATTTATTCAAATTATTGCAAAGTCGAATTAATTATATGACGTCTACCCAGGGATCGACCCAGGCTTTTAATTACGCGGTCGTGGGTCAGGAAAGGTCACATTTTCACGATTTCGAACAAGCGTAGAACATAAAGTATTCACTTTAAACCAAAACTTTCTTCACGGAAGTACTCAAAGCTTGATGTAGTCTCGATATTTATGATAACAAAATAAACGTTAGGTGCACTTTAAGCATCAACGACGGCGACGGCAGCGAGGACGGGACCTAGAAAAATGTTTTCTACCGAAATGTGATGCTTACTATTTCCTTCGTTCGCCTTTAATTACTTTTCACATTCATATCTTCGAAAAATATGACAAGCATAGAGTTCCGTTCACGCCGAAAGAAAAACGGAGTGACTTACTTTATACGTTGGCGTTCTCTTGTAAACGTAAAATGTGGGGTTTTCACGTTCTGTTTGAAATGTAGGTGACTGCGTGCATTCCCACGTGCAGTTATTGTATTTTGCAATTAAGGCTATTGTTTCATGCCGTCGTCCTAGACGTTGCCGTCGTGGTTGCTTACGCTCTCTAATTGCCACGGTCATGACCGAACAGCAGCAAACACGTAGTTTCTGACGAAGAATGAGAGGGCTTTTTCAAATAAATGAGTTCATTTGGAAGAGTTAGGATAATGATTGCTCAAGTCTGTAAACTTCTGGGGTAAGAAAAACTATCTACCTTTCACCTGACGGAGGAAATTACGCCTATCGGATGGGTTTTCGTGGGAAAAATCGGCCTCAAGTGCCTCGTGGTTTGAATTGGAGTGTGCAGCCTTTCCTTTATTTAAGACAGAGAAGAGAGAAAAACCCAAAGTGAGAGAAATGCCCCATAACCGCCATTTCTAGACCCCAGAGAAACAATAGGACAACAACAAACTCTTTAAGGTAAGTTTATTTTCTTTATCTGAGAATTTTGTGAAATAATAGTCACACAGTGCAAATACAGAGCTTGGGCTGCCTGTGTTTGAATTTGTTTTGGAATATGTCGTTGTTGCAAGACTTTTGACGCATGCGCAGACGTTTGACCGCTGTGTGCACCGCGGCAAAACGGTATGCTCCGCTGGCCAAAAGAACGAAGGCTCTGCTATCAAATACAAATTACCGAGGGTTTCAACTTTTTTAGTAAATAATTTTATAACTTAGTAAACTCACAGTGAATTACAAATTAAGAAAACTTCAACCTGTTAAAGTCTTAGGCTTAGCTTTTAAGTAGTTTTCTTATTTTTTGACAAAACAGTTCACAAATGGATACTTTTAAGCAGAAATTTTAAAATCACGGGTATGTGCCTGTTGTTTCATTTCAGTTTTCGCGGGAAACTGGGGGCGGCCGCGCGCCGACAAGAAATAGCAAATAGGCATGCGCATAACGTTTTGCCGCGGTGTGACCGCGGACATGCACCGCGGCAAAATGTTGTGCTCCGCTGGCCGAAAGAACGAAGGCTCTGGTTTCAAATAAAAGTTTCCGAGGATTAAAACGTTTTTAGTAAAAAAAAATAGTAATTTCAAATTAAGAAAACACTAACCTGTTAGAGTTTTAGGCTTAGCTTAGTTTTGTGCAACATGAGCTTAGCTCGACTCAAAAAGTGGACTCCCTGCCGATTTATAGGTACATGTACATACCTAATCGGCAGGGAGTCAGTTCAGAGAAAACAAAGGAGAATATAACCTGAATACATGCATATGTGGTCTTAGTGGAGCTGTACGTGGTAATTGCATAAATGTCACCACTCGGTGGTGCTAATAAGTCGAGCCTTCCCCGCTGCGCAATATTTCTGGTGTTAAAACTATTAGATATTAAAACGTAACTGTACTTTCCTTCGCGATATCAAAAAACGGTTTGGGCAGGAAAAAGTATAGCAACTTTACTTTAGAAATGCGCAAAAATATAATTATCAAAATTTGATCGTACTAGCACTTGAACTATTATGAATCTATTATTACAAGTCTATGAACTTTCTAAGTGGGATAGAGAGAACTGAATCATTCAAGTACCTTGGTGTCATTATTTACCAAACGATGACAGGGGGTGAGCATGTTGATGTAATTAGCAAGAAAATCAATCAAAGAATCGGGGTCATTAAGAGAATAAAGTATCTCATTAGATTTTTTATTTTATTTTTGGGTGGGGGGGGGGGGGGGGGGGGCGCAAATCCCCCAAAAAATATCGAGCAACACAAAAATCAAGAAAAAAATATCGAGCAAGCACTAGCTGGTCTCATACGCATTTACAAATTTTTGGTTATTTCACCTTAATATACTTTTTTACATTATATTATTATTTGTTTGTACTGGTAGGAAGACTAAATAAACCTTTAAGAGCTTTTTCTAGTAGTCTCCCTTTAAAGTTAAAATGTATATAGTTTACATTGTGGTGATATCAGGTGGCATTCATACAAATAAGTACAAGTTTGAAATAGGTGTCGTAAATAATAATGGTTCTCATAATAATGTGTTATAAATTTGAATTATCAGAAAATAATAACTGTAACCGTGAGTACATTTGTAATAGGGAATATTAGATCGCTATTGGTTTGTTGATGATAATATTAGATCACTATTGGTTTGTTGATGATAATATTAGATCGCTATTGGTTTGTTAATGATAATATTAGATCGCTATTGGTTTGTTGATGATAATATTAGATCGCTATTGGTTTGTTGATGATAACAAGTGCGATTTTAGTTGGTATGAAAAACATTCCTTTATGGTATCTTATTCCATACATCAATAACTTATGTTTCTTGTTGAAAAATAACCATTGGTCTTATTATAGTGTTTGTGCAAATTGCCTAGTATTGTTTGTGAATCTGTTTATTTGTTAAGTAAAAGTCATCAAAATATGGTGGCGATATATATGTAGATCAAACATTAATGAACTGATTTGAAAAATGTTTATTTGATGAACATCTAAAAGTTTTAGATTTTGAAAAAGTGAAAATGATGCTGCTGTGTATGAGGAGAATGTGATTATCCGCAGTATCTTCTTTTGTAACACTAAATTTTTGTTTAATCTTGTTTTATAATTATTTCCCCATATGATGTTTCCATAATAAAGGTAAGGATAAACAAGGGTATTATACAAAGTTAATAACAGTTGTTTGTTGATGTAATATCGTACTTTACAAAGGATTCCTGAAATTTTGGAAATTTATTTTGAAATATAATCAATAGACGTTTTCCCGTTTATCGATAATAAGAGACATTCCTTTTCTCAATTTTTTTATATGATTTAAACAATATGTAATTAGTTGTTTTAATGTTTAACGAGAATTGATTATCGCTTAGCCATTTGTGAACAATATCAAGTTCTTTATTGATTATAGATTATAGTTGACCGAGATCTTTCCCAGAACGAAAAATATTTATATCATCAGCAAATATTATAAAGGATAGCTTTGATGTGCATGTATGGATGTCATTGATATATAAAAGAAAAAGAAAAGGTCTTAGGACTGTTCCGTTTGGAACTCCGCATTTTATGATTTTCTCAGATGAATTAAAGTTATTGTATTTAACAATTTGTTTTCTGTTTGTTGAGTAACTCTTAAACCATTCATGGCAAATATCTTTTATTCCATAAAAATACAATTTATCTAGAAGTATTTGATGATTTACAGTATCAAACGCTTTTGAGAGGTCTAATAATATCCCTATAGTATATTCGTTATTTTCTATAGCTTTAGTTATTTTGTCTACTAGTTCAATTATGGCAAGGCTAGTCGATCTTTTCTTACGGTCTTTTCTTACGGTCGCAAGTCTTCTGCCTTGTATACTGGTGTTACTAAAGATATTTTTAAGTCATTAGGGATAATGCCTGTTTTAAACGTCAGGTTAAATAGATGGCACAAAGGTTTACATATCAAATGCGAGACCTGTTTTAACAACTTAGAACTAATTCCATCAATTCCACAGCTGCTTTTAGATTTCATTTTGTCTATTACATCCTTTATTTCATCTGGGCTTGTTTCCTTTAGGAACATAGATTCGATATATTCACCTTTCAGGTGTTTGAGAAACTGTTTTGAGTTTTTAATAAAAAATTTGGCCAAATTAGGTCCAACATTTATTTTAAAAAATCATGAAATTTATTTGCAAGTGTTTTGGAGTCTTGTATATTTTCTCCATTTAGTTCAAAAGAAGGAGGTAATTTTGTTTTGTTATGTTTTTTGTTGATTAATTCATTGATTGTTTTCCATGTTAGCTTTAAATTGCTTTTTGCATCGTCTATTTTCTTGTAATAATATTTCTTTTCAGCGATTCTTATGAGATGGTTTAGTTTGTTTCTATACATTTTGTATTTCTTTTCATTTGTAGTATTTGGGTTTTTAGTAGTTTTTTATGTAGTTTTTTATGTAGTTTTTATTTTTTTTGG
This sequence comes from Actinernus sp. WN-2022, assembly GCA_030867875.1. Taxonomy (NCBI): domain Eukaryota; kingdom Metazoa; phylum Cnidaria; class Anthozoa; order Actiniaria; family Actinernidae; genus Actinernus; species Actinernus sp. WN-2022. The sequence continues at coordinate 90,427,219 of JAOWCC010001634.1, forward strand.
AGTACTTTATCAAACCATGAGATATCCATGGATTGTTTCTCTTTTTAATTTCATAGCCTTTAATATCTTTAATGGAAAATGTTTTTTGTGGAGGTCTTGAAATTTTATAATAAAGGCTTTATACAAAATTTCTGGATCGTCTTGAGTAAGTATTGATGTCCAATTTATATTACTAAGTTCATCTGTAAATGCTTTTATTGCTGTTTCAGACATTACTCTCATAGCATATTGCTCTGTGGGACAGCTTTTATCTTTAATAATATTTTGGCTAGAATTCAGAAGAAATATTGGTACATGTAAGTGACCAGAGATGTCATTAAATAAGATTCCGCTTATTTGATTAGATCCAATTGTATGGTTGCTAAATATATTATCAATTAGTGTTGCAGTGCTTCTTGTTATTCTTGTTGGTTTTGTTATTAACGGTATGAAACCTGAAGAGGTCAATTGGTTAAAAAATTGGTTTGAAAAGTTACAATATTCATATTTGAGAAGGTCAATGTTAAAGACACCTAATAAGTAACATGGCTTAGATTCCTTATCGATGCGAGTTAAAATACTTTTAATGTGTTGTTCAAAGTCACTGAATATATTATTTGGGGGTCTGTAAATTACCCCAACTATGATGTTTTTTGTATTTGGGTTTATAATTTCAATGAATAAGGATTCAATATTTTCAGTGTTATTTTCTTTATTTATGTCTTCGCGTATTTTAATTTCAATATTTTGCTTAATAAACATACATATCCCACCTCCGATTTTGTCTTTTCTGTTTAGTTTTATCATTTTGTAACCAGGTATATCAAAGTTTTCGTTCAAGTCATCTTTTAACCATGTTTCTGTTAATGCTATTAACGAGAAGGGAAACTTTAGTAGGTTTAAATAATTTAGAAGTGAATCAAGCTTCGTTTTTTTAGATGAAGGAGTGACATATTTTCTTCTGGTATGTTATTGTTTTTTGTCAAATCAATAAAGTAGTTTGAAGTATAGTATTTATTATTTATAGGGGTTTCAAAAGGATAGTAGATACGTCTTCATTGTCGTTAATCCCTTTTTTGTCATCATGCAGTGTTTTTAAAGGATTACATACCAAGTCATCAAGTCTATTAATATCTTTTTCAGTTAAGTTGCTATTTAAGTTTTCTAGTGTATCTTTAAAGTCCTGATTGTTTAGATTATTGAATGGAAAACATTCTTCTAAGCAGTGATAGCAAACAAAGCGAGAGTTATTTGTTGCTACGTTATTGAGGCCGTTCTTATCGATTTTGACACATGAAATTAATTAAATTAATAAAGGCAAAGAAATAAACCAGGGAGAAGACTGGTTAGTTGTTATAAACCCAATACGGATCTGAAGATCACACAGACTGGTTACCAGGAATCAGTCAACATATGTAAATTATCCAAGATGGCCGTAATCAAGACAGCAGATAAACTGACGGGACGATCGATCGCAAAAAGTCACATGCACCCATAAACTAAAACCTTAACCACAAAACTTACCCTGTATTAACTGTATATATTTCGGAAAGAAGTTATCTGATAAACGATGAGTTCTCACTGGCCTAGTGGATATAGCCGGGTTATAGGATCATGTGTACTGTACGCAATGTTGCCGACGTATTGGTCGATGGTTGGCCGACATATCGGCCGACTGTCGACCGACCCGCGGGCGACTGTCGGTAGCGGGTCGGTCAGGGGGTGGCCGACATGTCGGTCGTGTGTCGGTCGACACGTCGGTCGATTTCCCCCCTGCTGTGTATGTGTCGGCCGATAGTGGATCGGTGGTATATCGGTAAGGTGTCGGTTATAATAGTGTCGGTGGGGTATCGGTGAGATGTTAAGTTATAATTAAACTATTCTGCGTACTGTTTTCACTCTAATAAACAGTGACTATTGGATTTTTTTTATCTGGAAGGTTTACTGTATTGAATATAATTCAGTTTAAGTATAGTAATATTCCTTTCTGTTGCAGTATAAAATGTTCCTTTATACAATTATACGTATATAAATCGCTATATCGTACCGTTTTGGTCTGTAACAGGGTACCGATTTTTTTAATCTGAAGAGAAGATTTCGCCTTGAATCTGGAATAGGGTAGCAACAGTAGGGTCATTTATACGAGAGGAAGTTAGCCGCAACGCTTAGCTAAGCAGCGAACGATTCCTATAAATGGGTCAATTTAAACTGAAGTTCGCGACTCATACGGACACATGTATAGGCCGAGCTATCCCAATGAATTCGTCGATACTTAAACCCCGCGCCGGCTCCCAGTATTCGACTTGAAATAACATTTGAAAATATTAAGGTCGCTACGATTTATTAATAAGCATCATTTTTTTACTGTAGTGCTCGGTTCTAATTCTAATATATACTCCCCGCACTCCAATCGGAGTATCATGCAGAGGCGAATGGCTGGGAAATAAATAAAGAGCTGCTAGTTTTGCTATCTTAAGTTTACAAAAGTTAGCCTTGTACGAAAGCATTAATAGTTGTGGTCTCTACAACCTTTGAAGTACATATACGGTAGCTGAAAATATCACCGATACCTCGGCCGACTGTCGGTAAACTATCGATAGCTATAGAGTGTCTGTGATCAATCGGCCGACTGTCGTTGCATCATCAACCATGTCGGCCGACATACAGAATAGTCAAGTCTCGACCGAGTAGCGGTCGACTCTCGTCAGACCCTCGGCCGCCTATCGGCTGACCGTCGGTCGACGCTGTCCCCGGATTCCAGAAACGGAAGAAATATTTTGGGAGCTTCTTGTTGTAATAATTAGCAAAACAATCTACAGTGAATGGACCCCACAACTTCGCTAAGGTTTCGTAGTAGGCAGCCTGGATCTGCCAATCATCGATATCGATTATTTTGCTCACCGCATCTGCTCTCTCATTCATAGACCTTGGAATCCATTCAATGAATAGCTCAATAGACCATTTTCTCAGGTACGCGCACGCAATATTGGCCCGCCAAATCGCTTTTTGAACAATAGGCGCCAATTTTTTAACAATAGCCGTAAACATACGGTGACATGTAGCATTTTGTCCTTGCATAATCACAGCCCCACAGGCGTGTCCACTAGCATCTGAATAGACGATTTATTCCATTTCCGCAATACAGTAACGGTCTAAGAATACTTTAGTGTCCCAGTCCGCAGCTATCGCGATAGTAATTTGACAGTGACGCGTCATTTTTGTTGTTAGGTGACCGAATACTGCACTCAATGAAATAACCGACCCAGTAAAGGACGCCAATTGTCTGGCTGACATGAAAGAACATGCTAACAATTCGTGCAATTTCTGTTCGATAACTTGAATTCTATCTTCTCTTATGGCAATGCTGCCATTTTGACAGTTCCAACATATTTCCAACCATTCAATTAGTCTTACTGGAGACCATATACTTTTTCCTCATTGACTACGAAACCAGCTGCACATAAGTCCCCCCAAATGTGATGGGAAGCTTCTATGTCTTTATCTAAAGAGGCCTCTAGATTGATCCTATCGTCTAGGTATACAACACAACGAAAGCCTCTATAGCTAATTCTCCAAAATTTAACTAGTGGTTTCATAATTTTTGTGAAAATATAAGGTGCCGACGATAGTCCAAAAGGAAGAACGGTGAATGTGAAATACTTGATGCTTCCATCCGGATATGTCCATGAAAAACCTAAATATGACTGATGTGGCGGAAAAATATCAATGTGGTGATAACCGCTCTAAAGGTCAAACTTTGTTGCATATCCCCCTAGGGAAAAATAGTCTAAGGCTTTTCTGTAATCCTCGAACTTAAATTTCTTTTTGGAAATATACTGATTAATAAACCTTAAATCGAGTATCAATCTCTTTTTGCCGGATGATTGTATTGAAACAGACAGTGGATTAATTACTCGGGCCAGGCCTTCGTATGTGGTAATTTTTTTTGTGTCGAGAGTTTACTCAACACGTGACAGGATCAACCAATCAGATTTGATATCGCTCGGGTCACTGCGGGACACTGCGGTTATTTACAAAACGACAAGATGGCGAGAGAAGTCCGTCGTGATTCGGAGGAAATTTCTCTCAAATTTGGAGTCCCATCTCTCAAATGTAAACAGCTTAACGTTTCATTCTAAGTCAAGTACCAATCGCTACAAGCCTCGCACTCTGCAAGGTCGAACAACAAGGCCAAATAAAAGCCAAGAATACCACTAAACACTAAGGCTACGTTCACACGGTACCGGACGAATTTTCGACCGCTCAGGTACATTAAGGCCTAGGTCTCAATCTTCTCCAAAATGGTCGCCACAAATCAAGAGGGGGTGGTCTATCTCTTCGTGCTTGTAAGTTGTTTTCATGACACTTTGACGGATTCGATAAAGGCACGAGGCTAATAATTTTTAGTGACAGTTTCCATGGAAACATGTAATGTGACCTTTGAACTTTAATTTAAGGAAATTTAAAAAAGCCTCTGGGAGGAAGGCAGAGTGTTTTAATTTTGCGGATATTTTACTGTAATCGAATCAGGGTTAGTGCATACTTTCTTGGCCCAACTAGAACGGTTGGAAATTTTATGAGGAATTAAGGTAAATATGAAATTTGATACCCTCAAGTTTCAATGAATTTAACAAACTTTTCCACGATGTCTAGTTAGACTGAAAACTACATGGTAAACTACGATGGTAGTGAAAAACAGGGTAAAAATTCGACGCCTGAAGGCGAGAAATATTTCACTTGGACGGATGAAGAAACGTCCCTACTGCTCCATGTTGCTTCATCATATAAAACTGACAAAACAACCGAGGGAAAAAACTGGGAATCGGTAAGAACAAGGTACGAGGATATACTAAACTGTTCATTGAAAGATATCCAACAAACGATGAAGTCGACCCAGAACAATTTCCCAACAGCAAAGATACTAGTGTATTCACTAAAGAAAAGATAATTGTAAAGTTCAAGAGAATCCAACATGGGTATAGAAAGGCAGTAGATTCTGGAAGACGAAGCGGAGGGGGGTAGGGTTGTAACGTTACTATCTGATGAATGCTCAGAATTATGGTCAGGACTTCCGGCTGTCGAAGCTATGGATAATGGTATCGAAACCTCCGAGGAGATATGTGTTAGTGAAAATCCTGAAAAAATTGCATCAGGGCTAGGATCTTCAGCTGTAGACGACGCTGCCAGCGACGATGATACTAGCGAAACCTCAAATGCAGGTGTCATGGAAGCAGTTGAAAAAACTATTTATACAAGAAGAAACTTAATTGCTAAACTAAAAGACAAAAAGAATTCCAAGCTTACCAAGAAAGTTACAACAGAAAACAGAATGTTAGCACTTGGACAAGAAGAGCTTGAACTTAAAAAGAAAATGATTGATCAGATGGAAAAATCTGAAAAAAAAAGTACACGGAAAGTATGCAACGTTTTGCTACCAGTATGAATTCTCTGAGCTCAACATTGCAGAATGGATTCAACATGCTAGGGATGAATCAGCAGTACAACATAAATCCCCCATATCACAGCAACCCAACAATGATCAAGGCTTTTGGCATTTGCAGGATCATTCTCAGTTTAATTAGAGTTGAATAACATTTTTACATTCTACACAATAACTGTTAGATTGTGTACAGTTACCAGCAACCTTTAAATAAAGTTGTGATAATCACATGCACTACCTGCACTAGGCACAAGTACATGTAAACTGTTGGTAAGTGTACCAAGTTTTCATAGTTGCAAGATTGAGTTCAGAGGCTTTAAGACCGTGGTCTGTACTGTTCTTCGGTACGTGGATATACAATAACACCGACTCATTAACCTTATATAACTGATATAACAAAGGAAAAAAATCCTCACACGAACCATGTCAATGGTTGTACAATCGTATCAAAAAAACACCAACTATTCAGATAATTCGCTGTCCGTAGGAAATGGGTACAGGTACATGTATATTGCTAGTCATGAAGTTGTTAGTTGAGAGTTGTATTTGTAAATGTAGGATTGGATTAGCGGTGATGTATTTATAAAACCCAAAATTAGTGACTAGCTCTAAACACCCTAAATTAGTTAGCCACCCGTTGTTGATGGTTAGGGTATTTTTAAATGTAGGGTTAATAGGATTTGCATTGTGTTCTTTCAGTGATCTAGCCCTAAAAACTCATATTAGTGACTAGCTCTAAACACCATAAATTCAGTGAGCTAAATGAGTAAGTACCCGGCCCGTTGTTGACGGTTAGGGTATTTTTTAATGTAGGGTTAGGATTTTGGATTCGCAACTAGCAACTGCAACTAGCAACTGCATGACTAGCATATTTCCAACACTCGTAGGAAATTACATTTTCATTCTCCCTCGCTACTCGTCCGGATGAAAATAAATTTCCTAATCCCGCTACATAACTGAATAACCCATAATACACAGATTAAATGGTAGGTTGTATCATAAGCAATGTACAACCTGGAAATCACAAAGAAAGATACCTGCGAGAGCTTACAAACCTCGAAAAAGTTGTTTGTCATTTCAGTGCACGTGGACCGGTACGATAAGCCCCAGTAGCAGTACTAACGGGAATATCTTTCGCATGTTGTTGGTGAAACTGCTTCTTCCTTTTTGATGCTTTTTCTTGCGCTTTCCTAATACGCTTCTCGTCTGCCGTATCCTCCGCCACTTCGTCGCTCTCGTATTCGTCCACTGCCAGCCAGCCCCGCCTCGCTCCTATCCGCTAACTTTATCAGCTTTTGGAGTTTCTGTACTAACTTAGTTGCCCGTTTCGCTGTTTTCAGCGACGACTTCACTTCATTAACTTCTAATTCTTCTGTAATTGACTCTAATTCATCATGTAGCTCCGAGTTAAACAAGAACTGCTTATTGTTCCCTTTCTTTTTCAGTTTTCCCGCTTCTGCTTCTCTCTCTAATTTCCTTGCGTTGGAATCCCTCCGTGATGTGGCGCTCGACTTAACCTAATGAGAAAATTCTTCGTCTTACATACAAATATCCTTTGAACTTCTCACTACTGCTTCAAGCGTATTGGGTCTTGGTCCCCCAACTTCTTCTCTATATGCTCTTATGCTGTGTTCTTCGTCACTCATTATCAACCGTGGTCTGTCCTGCTCTAAGATACGTGGATACAATAACACCGACTTATTAAGTAACAGTCCGCGCAAGAGGTAGGCACAATTATATTGTTCAGATGCAATTTGCTTTCCCCACTTTAGTATTTTCTGTTTTTCATACTGACAACTCATCAACCCTTAAATCAGAAATTTCTGAAATTACATCCACTAAAAATGCATTTTAAAGGAGAGTTCTTTTGTGTGAAAACGTTTTTTCCAATCAGAAGAGTGCAAAACAATAACCAAGAAAACGTTCAATTTAAAAATGTTCCCCATATTGAATGTTCGTCATATTGAAAGTTATGAGAGTTTTCACTAGATGCAATTCAAATCTGTTTACAAAATGAGAAAATTGTTTCTTCTTCTTCAATTTTAGATAGATTTTAATGTCTAAGCCAATGAGGTGGAAGATTGAAACAATACCACAATTAGCACCTTTTTACATGCCATGCATAACATAAGCCTACCTCTTGCGCGGACCATTACTTAACCTTACATAACGGATATAACAAAGGAAAAAAATCCTCTTACGTAACTTCCCACGAACCATGTCAATGGTTGTAAAATCGTATAAAGAAACACCAACTATTCAGATAATTCGCTGTCCGTAGGAAATTACATTACTATACTTGCAGTCTTTGAAGGCCAATGGAGAGTTAGGAGATGCACAAGAAATTTCAGCAGTCACGAAACGAATGGTCGGAATGAATAGACGTTATGAGTTGTAAAATATTTACTGTTTGACCTAGTCTGTTGTAACGTATTTGCATAATCTTTTCAAACCTATTTCGTAATTTTCTTCTATGTGTAACTACTGTTTATACTAGAAGTTTCTAATAGAAAGTGAAGTGCTGCGAGGGGATGCATAGCCGGAACTACTGTCAAGTGATATTAGTAATGATCTTCAAGTTTAAGTAGTTTTAATCAACTAGCAGTATTAAAATTATGGCAAGTGCATTGGACACATTTGAATATGATTGTGCAACCAATAGTTGATGATTTTCGATTAAGAAATTAAACAAAGGCAACCAAATAAACAAAGTGGAAGCAATATACAGCCTTGGAGATTTTTAGTTTGCCCAACTCACACTCGCCTTTACTCAATCAGGGACCGATGGGTTGGGTTATTAGACAATGCGCATTTTGGACAGAAAATAACACATCGATAACACCAAAGATATTGCAAATTCAAATTGTATTGAATGGACATAACTAGCATAATTATTATAGCTGTTCAGTCACCAGCGAATCTGGCTGCCTTGAAAGCAGTAAGGAAACGAGTTATAGTTCGTACTTCGATTAGTGCAAACTATTAATATTATTCTTTTTTTTACCTATTATTCCGGAATAATTCCCGATTCTTTTGGGCACCTATTATTCCCGAAATAATTTCCTAAAGGATACAATCGACCCACATTTTCAAAAGGCCGCACCAGCCTTAACCGACTCGCACTCCACGCTTTCAGCTTCCTCATTCTCGAGGGAACGAAACCATATTTCATTTTTTCAAATATTTTCTGGTTGTATGTAGTTATGATCAGAGCTTGCAGAGCTTGTGAATTCCAATTTGTTTGTAGTTCCCTCGAACTTGTAATTATTGCACCACCTTATTTCATAGCTACGTCAGCAGTATTGCTGTAACCTTCGTTGTGTTGTATAAATGTGGTGAATTTAGATATATCAACCATGTTCAACGAGTAGCCGGTACCCAGTTTACTCAGGTTGGTGTTGGCGCAACGATCGCAAAGCACGTTCATCCATTTAACAAAATCGGCTCATTTCGCACAATAGAACGAGTCTAAATACACCTGAATTATAATGAAGAATTTAGCGAAGTTTTCAAGTATCTTTTTAAGTGGCACTGCAGCGGCGTTGTATTATGCAGTTTAGCCTAATCGCCAAAATTTTCCCAAATACAAGTCAAAAATTAAGATCGAAGATAGGTGGCGCTTAGAGGCGCTTTTACACAGTTTTAATCATACACATTTGGGGAATGATTTCTCAACTTTAGAGGAAGATTCGTCGATTAGTTTTGTCAAAGTTTCCAAGTCTCTAATGCGTGCTTTTAAGAATCTCATTCACATTGAGAAGTAATAATTTCCACCGTAAAATATAGGGCTAAAAGTACTATAAACACCACCAAAATGACTCAATGATCAAGATAAATCGAAAAACCGATACTTCTAATTTCTATTCATGTTAAAATATGTGACGCAACGTAGAAGAAAAACTCATGACCAACGTTTGACTTACCGCCAAAATGACACTTTCCACAGTTGATTCGCCGCCATCTTGAAAACTTGACTTTTTGGAAAAAATAATGCTTTGCGGTCGTAGCGCCAGCACCAATGATAATAATATCATATTTTCTGAACATGCCTGCAGTTTACTGGAGTCAACACGTTATCACCTTTATTATACATTTATTCATTTATGATATTATATATTTCGTAATCAATTTCGTCATACGTCCATCAATCAGTACGTTTTATTAATTCCTTTCAAATGGTAAGTTGTTTTTCCTTTGCGATTGAACATTCGTCACAGGGTATTTGGGACGACATTAACCATCTACAAGCTAGGGTACAGTTTTGTTGAGTTAGTGTTTAGTTAGGATACCAGACTCCAAGAAGCACTTTACGTACTGCACACAGTTCTATGGCTTCTCTCTCGTGTGTATTCGAACATGTTCAGTTAGGTGACCAGACTGCCTAAAGCACTTTCCACAATGCTTACAGTTATAAGGCTTCTCTCCCGTGTGTATTCGAACATGTTGATTTAGGCTGCGAGACTCCGTAAAGCACTTTCCACATTCCTTACAGTTAAATGGCTTTTCTCCCGTGTGTATTCGAGTGTGTGCAGCTAGCTTACTAGGATGCCTGAAGAACTTCCCACACTGCTTACAGTTATAAGGCTTCTCTCCAGTGTGTATTCGAACATGATCAGTTAGGTGACCAGACTGCCTAAAGCACTTTCCACACTGCTTACAGTTAAAAGGCTTCTCTCCCGTGTGTATTCGAAGATGTTGAGTTAGGCCAGTAGAATGCCTGAAGAACTTTCCACACTGCTTACAGTTAAATGGCTTTTCTCCCGTGTGTATTCGCGCGTGTATAGCTAGCTGACTAGCATTCGCGCAGCACTTTCCACACTGCTTACAGTTGTAAGGCCTCTCTCCCGTATGTACTCGAACATGTATCGTTAGACTACTAGCATGCCTGAAGCACTTTCCACACTGCTTACAGTTGTAAGGCTTCTCTGCCGTATGTATTCGAACATGATTCGTTAGACTAGAAGAATGCCTGAAGCACTTTTCACATTGGTTACATTTATATGGCTTCTCTCCAGAGTGTAGTCGAATGTGATCTGTAGGTTCAATCTCAGTTTGAACATGGTCTTTGTTCTTAGGGAATGGTGTCATATTGTCCCCAAGCTTCTGTGACTGTGGAAGTTCCTCAGTAGCATACCATGGACCTTTCTGACTAGGTGCATGGGCCAGTGTGTTATTAGACATGTCCTATAGCAACAAACAGAAATCATGATTAACTGAAACGTTTTCTAAACGACAATGATAAAATTGTAACTATTCTACAGGTATAATAAATTATTAAGATACCGGTACTATTTCTAGCAATCTCAAGATGTTCAACTGGGGAACCTCAAGAGAAAATGTTAGGTAAAAACTTACAATGCAGTGAAAGGATGCATTAATGCTTCCTTCACTAAAGAAGTGTAGTCTTGGTTAATTTACGTTTCAGAATTGTTGCAGTCAGCAATCTGCCATTCATATGCAAACACACAAAAAGTGCTGCCGCTAGACACGCTCGCGTGGAGCGAACGCAAGCAAACATTGAGCAAACCCTTGAGCGCACCTGGGTTTGCTCGAAAGCGAATATACTGGAGGTAAATTCTGGTCGGTACTGTATATATCAAAATAGCTCAATGACCATCCACGAATTGCCCTTAGGGGCCCTATGTTTTAAACGTAGCGGAACCTATATGAATGTTATGTTATTTCAGCGAGAATTCCGAATACGGAACTTCGAATTCAGGGAGACTTACAATTGACTTTAAAAGACTGTGAGTTATAAACTGACCGACATTCAGCACTTTTGTTTTATAGGAAGTGGAAATTTAGTCGACGTAATCCTGCAAGTAATTGAAAACGTGGCGACAGATATTATACAGCCCGATTTAAGATCCGACCGGGATCCTAATGAAATGCGGAACCAATATCCCAATACATACGTACTCCATTCAATTTCTAGGTAACAATAAATGTTTTGCCAACATTTGTACAAGATTCGCTACTCATGTATTAGTGACGTCAACCGACCGTAAATGCAGAATATTCGAATTCAAAAGGTCACTGGTTATTCAAACTTAACTAGAAAATATCTAGCCTGAGAAGCTAAGACAGAAGCTAAGACAGACGCAATTTCCGCTCGGTTCCGGAATCCCATCGCGACAAGATAGACACAGAGACACTAGAGAAATTTCACAGCAGTTAATTATAAGTTATTTCGGAATATTTACCTTAGAAAGCGACATATCTACAGGACCAAATCCTTTCGAAAGAATCGACGCGTCTTCTCCGATAACAGTTTGTTCTTCACAGGCAAACCGACCACAAACGGCCGTTAATACATCTTCTGCAGCGCACCGTGACCAAATCCTTTAGAAACCTTCGACGCATCTTATCCGATTCACAGCTATCACAAACGTCCGTCAATACATGTAGATCTTCGGAAAATCATACGTCATTCGGAAAAATCAACGCCATGCTCGATCCACATATTAACTCCACGCTCGGAAATGAAATCCACCTAACCCCAATAACTCGTTCCTGCACATGCGTGCATCCACGAGTTAAAAATCTTAGCTTCTTCGAATTTCTTAAAAGATTGTACAATCCCGCACAATTCCCACCCAAAATCCCGCACAATTTTTCTTTTCCCCCGCAACCTGTCAGAAGCACTGTGTATACGTCATTTTACCTTTTAAAACACACGGTTCAGTGTATGTAAACTACCAGTTTACATAGTTACTTTTTTTAAGTCAGGAGCCCATTACCCGGAGCGTCCATCTCCCATACTACATGTACGTCTATGAAGCAGCGTTTTTACAGACCAGGTTATATTTCACAAGCATTTGCGTAATTGTAATTCAAATGATTAATGATGGTGCAGTCATGTGGTTTGACCAAACAGGAGAAGCTAACGAGGCATCTTTTGTTGACAACATTCCGCTATGGAAGCGAACAACGAGATGTGAAATCTAAAAATAACCCGGTCTGTAAAAACACTACATCACGAATATATGACATAGATATTTACATATACTTCAGACTCTCCAGGTAATGGGCTCCAGTGTTTAAGTACATTCAGAGAGTAATATTTCAATAGCTGCAAGGTACAATATATGACCATGGTAGTGTGCATTTGTTCAATTTATGAAATGAGTGCAATATAAGTCAAAAAATTATTATTATTATTATTATTATTATTTATTATTATTGCTGTTTATTATTATTAGCATTTTTTATAAGCAGCATGGTGTTGCAGTGTCATGTGGTGTGAAAAACAGCATAGTTAAGATGGATATCCCTACTGTGCAACAATGTTTTTCTCTATCTCAAGCACACTCCATTACTTCACTTATGGCCTGATAACTTCCCGATTGTTTTTTGATTCAAAATACTATAGACCTATTTATGGTTCATGTGCAGTTGTTACAACTGGTGGTTACTAATACAGACTTATCCTGGATTACTCATGTTGACTACATATTCAAAAAGGTCAATAAGCACCTATATCTGCTATACAAGTACTTAGGAAGCCAGGTGTTTCTTAATTGGATTTGGTTAAAATCTACTGCTTGCTCATTCGTTTGACCCTCGAGTATGCGGCACCAATATGGGCAGCCTTGTCTGATTATCTATCTAATTTAATTGAGTCATGACGCACTGGCTCATTCTGGTCATAAAGCACAAGTATCATGTCAAATAAAATTGATTGTACTTTAATTGTATTTGTTTCTCACAAAAAGGTATTAATATTACAAATTTTGTAGCATTTATTTAAATAATGACTAATTTTGCGTTCTTTTTATGGATCCTATGGCATAATAAGATGAATCAACTCCCTTTCAAGAGAAAACTACTACAGTTTTGTACAATAAAATCCTGTAGGTTTCCATTATGAATCTATTCCCACCATTCGGGTAGCTTTTATTCTAGTTTAATTGCTGCTCCTGCCTCTCAAACAAAACTAAGTTAGGCAACTGAAGTATTAGAAAGAGAATTTGAGGCAAAAAGAGTTTGTGTTGTTTTATGGCATGCAGAGGCATGTAAGAAGTTTACAGTAAAGTTGGCAAATATTGATCCACTGAAGTACCATGGGCCTGAGGCAGTAGTGCAACATAGATACTGCCTATGCTCTGGTGAAGGTAGTAGCCACTAAAGTATACTGGGAATACTGACCACTTTAATAATTCTGTCACCATCAAATACCAGCAGCAGTTTTGAACTTTGCCTTATTGTATAGCAGTATCATAATACATTTATTCTAATTATTATTATTTACAAGCTCAATACTGGTTGTAACATATTGACCTCAAATTCCCATGCTTCCTTGTGCCTATCTTCTCCTTCCAAGTTCCCAAAAACCCATAGAAAGTGCCTTGAGACAGTAATGTACATTATGTACATGTAAAACATACTGTACATATTGTACCTATTCAAAACTGTATTACTGTACATGTATTTCTTCATGTATAAGCCACACCTTTTTTTCTTTCAGATTTTCAAAGTAACAAAAGGTTACCACAAACTTGGGATGTGGCTTTAATATACAAGGTTTTCAAAAAAACACTTTGTTGCCAATGACCATAAACAAAACCATATATTAAACAACTGGACCAGACCGAGTACGAGATTCAGTTTTTTTTCCTTAGACTTTTTTTACAAAGCCAGTTCCCATTTCTCAGGCAGCTTATACGTGAGGTGCAGCTTATATGTGAGGAAATACAGTATTGTCTAATTGTACCTACCGGTACATCCAAAGGCAGATCTGGGATATGTTGCCATCTAACTTCATGTGTAGCTGTATTGTAATTAAACAGAACTTCACCAGATTGATAAAAAGTAACATTCCAGTTAGACTCCATCCTTAGTAATCCTGCAAGGAAAAATGTATTTCATTAGTCAAAAATAATAAATTGTTATACATAATTATTTAACTAAGAATGTGTAGGTTATATACAGTGACTGGGGAGGGTAGGAGTACTAGCTATGTTATAAAATGTACTAATATTATAACATTTTACAAAAATAATAAATTTATAAACTGTATGGTTTCTGTTAAATTAATCATATTTTTTTACATGATTGTATTATTATTGTTTGTAGCAGCAGCAGTAGTAAATGGTACAATTATGTCAGCACCACTGAAAGGTGAATGACAGGTTAGCCATAATTTCAATGTTCACTGACTGGCGGGATGTGACATTTTGTTTTGTATTCATGTTATGTTTAATGACAACAGAAATATGTGGCTGGGTCAAGGCAGAGTCATGCTCCCCCGAATCTTAAAGTGAAAAGCGAGCACTCACAGGCCCTGCTCACAGGCCCTGCAGGGCCAGTGCTCGCTTTTCACTTTAAGATTCGGGGGAGCACGACTCTGCCTTTTCCTAAAAATGAGGAAAAAATTCATTTCGAGGGGGAGACCATTGTAGCCTCCTCTTGGAATGAGATGAGAGCCTTTTTGCATCCCTTCAAATTAACCATCAATGTTGTGTTTCCACAGGGCTGCACTATTCACCATGTGCTTCACCAAAAAATGACCCCCCCCCCTCTAACAACTACTATCCAGTCTCAAAAGTGGAGGAAAATCCAAAATGACAACCAATTAAATTAAAATCAGTAAGTTTTAGTTTTGAGAATAGAAGGGGGAGATGAAATGTGAAAGGATGGGAGACTAGGTTCTCCCACCTGCAAAGTCTCACAATCTCTCACTGAAAGGCGAGCCCTGAGGGTACCAATAATTTGTTTATGTAATCCCAAAGGGTTAGCCACTGAAATATTTGTTTACATCCTCAGCAGGGGCCTGTGACACAAATACTAATTTAAAAATGAAAACTCCACAGTTGCCCTGCAGTTATAGTCATGCAAATGAAAGCAAAGTGAGAAGCTGACAGAGCTGGCTCTTGTCTGGAGGAGGGACTGGGGCACTTGTACAATAACTGGGTACTATATTATAGATATGTTATGTTTGACAAGAGCTTTGGTTCATAAATGCGGGCAATAATGATACATGTAGCAGGCACTAATTATGATAAAACAATTTCCAGGTGCATTTTTGGCCTTTATTGGAGGGATTATGGTTGAGAAACCGAAAAAACCTTAATTACAATAACAGAAGAAACAGTTAAGTGATGACAGATCAAGTTCTCAATTCTCCATTACAAAACAAAGATGATGCATGTAAGGAGAATTTGATCTGTCATCACTTAAGTCTTTCTTCCACTCACCACTTCAATTGACTCAGTTGGCTTTCAAGACAGATATTAAGTATAGTCAAAGCTATCTGTGCAGACACTCTCGTAAGCGAACATCTACAGTTATGGATGCCTTTCCAAAACCCTATTTGAACTCTCCGGCAGTCAAACTCTGTATTTACACATTCCCGTAAGCGGACAGTTCCAGTTACGGACACTTTTTCTGATTTCTGAGGGTGTCCACTTACAGGAGCTTCCACTGTAGTACATGTAATGGATATTAACTGTTGTCTGACAGGTGTAAATGAGTAATCAATAGCACATTTCAGTGAAGGAGATTGACAGTGAAAACAGACATGTATGCAGAGTCAGAGTCAATAGCCTTATGGATCAGAGAGTGGGGAGCTGGGGTGGCACAGTGGTTAAGTGCTTTGCCTCTATCTCTGTGGGCCAGGTTTGATTCCTGTTCACTGTGCCAGTCATGTGAGTTGAGTTAGTTGGTACAATGTATCTCGCCCTTAATTCCTCCAAGGACTTTTCTCCGGGTTCTCCGGTTTTCCTCCCTCCACAAAAACCAACATGATAAATTCTAATTCGATCTGTAGATTAGCCACGTCCTGATGTTGATCAGCCTCTATGGTTGTTTCAGGACCATTAGTAATTTAGAGTTTTGGAGCTCAGTTTAACCGTTTCACTTCCGACAGTGCCAAATAGCTATCTACTGGTACTTGCTGTGAGGATTTCAGTCTGAGTAAGTTTAAAGAGCAAGGTGCTGAGATTCCCACACAGCATAATGGATATACTGTATACAGCCAGGCTGAAAATAACAAAAAAAAATTCTTGTTGCACTTTTCTGACAAGATAATTTTTTTTTGTTGCAAAACAGAACATTTTAGTCACCAAAAAATCACAACTAAGTTACAAAAATTTGAACAGAAAATAGTATCACTGGTCGATAGTTTAGCGGTGTAATCATAAAATACTGCACCCATGGTACTTCCTTTTAATGTACATGTAATAACACTCAACTAATGGCAGTCAACTCTGCTTGGAAATGAACTTGCGAATGAAGGATTTCGAGCGATATTATGAAAAATCTCATTATTTATCAAGAGAAACATCTGTTTTCATTATACTTCAAAAACTCATGAATAATTCATGAGCATTTTGTACAATTAGATAAAGCGAATTACTTACGTGAATGCTCCTTTATACCCAATAAAATGCAAGAGTCTTATACAACTTTTCACTGTACAAGTGTGGCCCTATATAAAACTTCATGGTTGACGCCTTTTCCCCTTGTTCAACAAAGGAAAAAGGCCTCAACCATTAAGTTTTATTTAGGGCCACACTCGTACAGTGAAAATCGTATAAAGACCCTCCTAGTCAATCCTCATGAAAACCAAGGGCTTAACCATGATCTTTATAAAGACCCTCACTTGTACAGTGAAAGTCCTTAAAAAAGACCCTTACGGGAAATCTCAGTTCATAAGATGAGGCTCAACCAACGGTCTACTGTATGTGCAATGACTCGAGGAGCTCGAAAACGAAGGCCCCTTGGCTCACAGTTATTCATATGCAACCAGCCTAACATTATGGGACCCAACTTTTTGCTCTGTATTCCAACTGCGCATGTCACTGACACACAACGTAGCTATAAACAAGTAATTCTTCACTTTTCATCTAAATTTCTGAAAATTATTATATTTTAGAAGTAAAGTTTTTGAAGCCGTTTAATATATCTGATAAAACACTGCTGCTTGTTTATTAAACTATACTTGTGATTCAGTTGCAACTGTATAAAAAGCTGTAGTCGCAAAACAAACAATTCTAGTCACATTTGCGACCGTATCAGTCATAATTTCCAGCCATGATATACATGTGTACATTCAAATACAACAGTACATGTAGACAAATTTAATGATCCTTGAACTCCAATAAGGCATATTATAATTTCATCTAAATCCTTGTTTCTTTGCATAGTAGTTAACTACAGCTACAGGGAACCCAGACTGTTGAAAAAAGTTGCTGTTAGGGACCATTCATTTTTTAGAAGGGGGGGAGGGCCGGAGGAATCCCTATAAGCAGTAATGTAAAATCTTTCAGCCCCCCTATTTTTTTGCATAGAAAAAGTGACCCTCCCCTCGGTAGTTGGTGATTTTTTTTGTGACCCCCCCCCCCCTCCCCATCCCTTATGAACTTCCCCTCAACAAGCAGCTAGTTACTGTTGCATTAGTTACAAGGTATTTTGACTCCTAAGTACATTGTGTAAAATCCTCTTGAGAGGAAATTTATGGCAGCCGCAAACAACCACTGGACTTTGAGAGTAGTATTTTGAGTACAAAATGATACATTAAAGCTATGAGCTAGAGGGCAGACGTGTCTGTTTACAGGTGCCAACCAGTTAACAGGGCTCGAAATTGCGCCCGATACAGGCGTAAATATGCCTAGATTTTTACATTTTACGCCTAACGTTTTCCACTACGCCTAAATTTTGGAGAATTACGCCTAAAAATTTTAAGCTGGGCGTAAAATTACGCCTCCTTTTTTTTCTTAATTTCGAGCCCTGGTTAAACGTTTTATGTCAGCTAAATACTGGTAGAGCAAGTTAGTAAAAATGTCTTGACCCCCCCTCTATGTAGTGTGAAAAATACGATGACCCCCCCTTTTTGACTGAGTAAATATTTAATGGCCCTCCCCTGGATTCCTCCGGCCCTCCCCCCCTTCTAAAAAATTAATGGTCCCTTAAATTGTTGGCAATATGGTCTAAATTTAAAAAATTGGTTGAAAAGATTGGACTACATTTAATTTATTAATTTTCTAATTGGATACACGTATGAGCCATATTGGGCATGGGCGCTGCCATCTTGGATCTGACGCTGTCACATGGTTGTCCCTATTGTTATACAACAAAATATATTTTGTTTTTGAAAATAGGGACAGCTGTGAAACATCAGCAGCTCCAAGATGGTGGCACCCAAGTCCAAAATGGTTCATACAATCATGTTTCCAATTAAAAAAATATATATGTTTTCCAATCAATTTTGTCAACACATTTTTAATTTAGACCATATTGATACAGCAACTTGCAACAACCAACTCACAACTAGCATGCTACCCACTCTTGTGATTTAATAATGTGATGCAAGGTGTAAAAGTCTTAAACCGATATTCCGTAAAATATTGGCAGTCGGCCACATATACGGTGCATGTCAAAAATAATGCACCCGCAAGTGCATTAATTTTGAGCTGTACTGTATATAGGTTAAAGAGTTAAATATAATTTCCATGACTGCAATGTATTATATCTATAACTGTTTTGGGGTTACATGAACATAATTTCATAATATAACCCTGTTGGGTTATAACTTCATATATGTAGGCCCTGCTCTTTGTAAATTATTTTGTGTGTTTTGTATATGAATGAATTACTTTAAGTGGAAATATTAAATCTCTGAAACACTTTCAAGAAATTTAAAACCTGACAATATCCCAGTTTTTATCATATTGATCCCTTAACGGCACACTACAAGTGAATACAACAGTGTTTACAAGCAAACGGGACAACTCAACTCGGCTGCCCGGGTTACCCTAGCGTTAGGGTTACCCTGTCCGAGAGCTAGAGTGTATAGAAAAGAAACTATCAATTATTAAAGCTTAAAACAATATTTTACCGACGCCAGACGGTGACTGGTAAGTATAAATAAAGTTTAAAGTTATATCACTTTTAAAAACTGACACCTTGCGTACATACAAATTGCACTTAAATTGAACAGACAAATTCGGGAGCGTTTGCTGTCTCAGCTACTGTCATTCTAGAGACCGTTTTGTGAAATATGCTATGAAACAAGGACAAAATACTTACCGAAATAGAAAAGAAACACCACACAACACCAAACAAAATGGCGGAGGGATCTGGAGATATGGGCTTCCTGTGGTAAAATGCACGGCGAGTTGTGCTCCGCTGGCCGAAAGAACGAAGACTAAATAGTTTCCGCAACCTAGCTCGTCTCCAGTGTCCTCTCGGTCAAATCTAAGAATGTGAAAGACCCTGGGAACGAGGTGAAGTTTCCGAGGGTTAAAATTGTTGTAAAAAATATGAATAATTAATGAGGGTGAAAACCAATCCCAGCTCAGTATTCAGTAGCCTGCGAATACAGCCGCCTCACATCGGGTGGAAATAAGCCCCCCGAGAGAGACGTCTGCGAGTTGGGTGTAAAAATTCCATACTGATGACGTAAGTTCGTCAAGAATCCGGACGAACGCGTTGATTGGTTGCTGATTTGATTGGTTGCTGATTTCATACACGGCTGTGAATTTCAAGATGGCGGAGATGGCGGATGTTGTTGTATCGCGGACACGTCTTCGTGATTGTGTCGATTCATTAGTTTCCCTCTTTAAAATATCGTCTGTCACTGATAACCAGTTTGAGGCTTTGTACTGGTTTATATCTGGAAAGGAATTTTATGTTAGTTTACCCACAGGTAGTGGAAAATCTTTAATTTTTCATGTGGTTCCTAATCTTGTTCACATGTGGATGTATGACAACGAAACACAGTCTCCTGGAAAAAGGTATAAGCATTCAGTGTGCTTTTAAGGTTTATTCCATGTAATTAATTAGCACGTACACATTTAAACATTAAAATGTATGTCAAAGCGAGATAGTTGATAAGGCGACTAAAGAATATCATGTAATGAATACAGCTGTATGTCAGGAAGCATTTTACAGTCTACAAAGAGGAACATATACAACATAATGCAGGCCGTTGAGCAGCAGAATGCACTGGGGCATAGGTTCTGTTGTGGTTCAATAATTATTATTGTATGGTTTGATTTCTATTAAACTTTATTCAAGTGTTGGTAATAATGAACTGAACATGAAACAACACACCGGTATATATGAATCCGATACCTACCTTATATTAGTACCATACATATGTAAATCAATGACAATACTTACTCATAAATTGTCTTATTTATTGTACTTTTTTTCCTCGACTATCTTCTCTGTGGTAGTGGTCAACTCGAAAGCCACTGGCTACGTATACTTTGATCACTACGCACTTTTCCTCAAAGCTGTAAATATCTATTTCTTATCTTTGTTCCCCCCATATATTATATTATATAAATATGTTTGTAATTTTTTTTAAAATAGTGCAAAATAAAATGAATCTGACAACATAAAATAAAAGTAAGGTAACATTGAACCACAGCATATCTGGCGTAGTTCAAATATATACATTTGTTTAAATATATTTAAACCAGTTCATTTTTTTTTAAACATTTGAACTGGTTTATTTTTTCTAAAATTTTGAAACTGGTTTAATTTTTTCAAAACAAATTAAACTGGTTTAAGAATTTCAGCAAGGTAATTTTGTTCAAGATTCTAAAAAGGGAACTTTGATATTTAAACCAGTTTAATTATTTTTTAACTGGTTTAAATATATTTAAACCAATGTATATATTTGAACTACAACATATCCACTTGGAAGAAGTTCGGAGTAGGAGACCCTTCAAGGTTTTAGGAAAAAACTATATACCTCTAAACTTAACTTTTCCTTCCCCTCCTCCAAATGTAATGATGGTCCCCGAGCCAAAAAAGGCTCAACAATGTAAAACATGATTTAATGTGTACATACTCTTTAAATATGGCAATGATACATTTAAGTTATATATCAAAAATGTGTTCAACTGTTTGACCATGGTATCAAAACATCTAGAAGCAATGAATCTTGATTATGCTTTTGATGTGTTTTGAGACCATGGACAAACACGCAGAAGTAGTTTTTGATATGACTTCTCAAAACAATAATTATGCATTCTTAGATGTATTGTTTTCCTGGTGTTTTGCCGAACATAATTTTTGATCAAAAACCTTGTCATTGTTAATTTGTATGGTTCATTTCAACAAGCATCCCAATACGGTTAGTGGGCAAGACAGTAGGAGTCAGGGGCATTCATGAGGTTCATGATTTATATCTTTTTCATCGTTTCTTTCATGTAAATTCATACGTATGATGTAATCCTTGTAACTTAGTTAAAATGGAAGTGTTTGATCCTGTTTCAGCTGAGATCAAAACCCTTAAGATCTTGATCCGTCATTTGATTGGACATCAAGATTCATGCACATGACAAATTCCATGTTTCACCAGGTATCAAGGTACATGCACCTGACCAAAATAGGATGCCCCAATAGCCCACTTTCAATATGTTTTACTTGTCATGCACAAAGTTTCAATACAGTACGAGGCTCTGGGATAAATTCCTGTGGTGGGGGGGGGGGGGGGAATTCCCATATATGGACTATATGGGGATGATCTGCTGGACAGGTATGGTAATTTTGAGTTTCTGGTCTTAGATAGGGTATCCATTTTCACATCGACAGATCTTGAACAGGGTATGCTATTTATCTACTTTTGTAGTGCTTTATTTAGTCTAATGCTTGATAGACACTTTTCAGTTATGACACTCATTGTACAAGATCACAAACACTGACATCCAAGTATAGATGTTATTTGTCTTTTTCAGTGATATAAAATTTTAACACTTTGTCTTGAACAGAGTATGGAAATTTGAGTTTTTTTTGTCTTAAACCGAGGGTAAGGGTTTCAGAGCCCCAGTGGCGGGGGGGGGGGGGGGGGGGGGGGCGGGGGGGGTGTGGTGTAAATTATATTTATGATATTGTGTTTTAACGAATAACGTATTATTATTCCCGGAGCCTCATTTCAAAACTTTTGTGTGTGACAATGAAGCATGTATCAAAAGTGGGCTATTGCCCTTAACCAAAACGAGTAGGAGACTTGGTACTAGTTTGTCGCGCAGGGCCTGGACAACACGTTTCGATAGATCTAGACAGGACTTTTCTTCGCATCGAAACAACAAGGCGGCGAGTGAGCAATCTTCTCATGTTTCTTTAGCTGAAGAGGACATTCCTGGTGCAAGTTTACCTCGGAACACTCCAGAGGAACTCGGCAATTTAGTGGCTTTGGCATATCTCTGTAAACTCTTGGAACACATTCAAACACTTGTCATGTTGTTTCGATGCAATGACAACAGACAGACAGACAAGTCCTGTCTACCCAAATGCATTGCCCAGGCACCGCACGACAATTTAGTACCTAGTCTCCTACTCGTTTTGGTTAAGGGCAATTGACTGCAACAGCAATGCCATGCTATTTTTGCCATATGTCAACATGTTTCAAGATATCCTCTAGAGTAAATATTATGTCAGAGTGTTCCACAACTTGGTTAATTTGTTCTTTACCAAGTTCTAAAAATACAGTTGGGTAAGAGTGACATAATTGACAATCACTACTTTCATCACAAGCCTTTTCTGTGACTGTCTTAGCTTATAGAGAAGTGTACTTTTCTGTTCTTGTGAAACCTGTCTACATGCATGGTGATGATTTGGTGACAACAATTCTGCATCAGTATAGGTAGGTGGATGTCTTGATTCACCTTGGCATTTACACTTTTCACTGCATACATCACAGCAGTTGTGTCCACTGGGTAAATTGGGCAGTCAAAGTGCCTCATTAGCAATTTTCTTCAACAACTATCTGTTTTCACATATTCCTTCATGTCAGCATCGGCATCTTTCAAATTTAAGCCATTGAACAAGAGAGCAATACTTGGCTCTCCTGCTCTGCCACAGCGACCACTCTCTTTTATATAAGCTTGAATTGACTTTGAAGGGCCAAAGTGAATAATAATAAGAGTTTAATAATAAGTGAACCCCTCAATAGAGGGGGAGCGGATTTTAAATGGAATGGCCCATTGCCATTGGATCCTAGTCGTAGTAGTTTATTTAATCACGTTTCACGGAGTGAGCACTAAGCTCGTTTAAATGTGTACGTGCTAATTAATTACATGGAATAAACCTTAAAAGCACACTGAATGCTTATACCTTTTTCCAGGAGACTGTGTTTCGTTGTCATACATCCACATGTGAACAAGATTAGGAACCACATGAAAAATTAAAGATTTTCCACTACCTGTGGGTAAACTAACATAAAATTCCTTTCCAGATATAAACCAGTACAAAGCCTCAAACTGGTTATCAGTGACAGACGATATTTTAAAGAGGGAAACTAATGAATCGACACAATCACGAAGACGTGTCCGCGATACAACAACATCCGCCATCTCCGCCATCTTGAAATTCACAGCCGTGTATGAAATCAGCAACCAATCAAATCAGCAACCAATCAACGCGTTCGTCCGGATTCTTGACGAACTTACGTCATCAGTATGGAATTTTTACACCCAACTCGCAGACGTCTCTCTCGGGGGGCTTATTTCCACCCGATGTGAGGCGGCTGTATTCGCAGGCTAAGTATTCAGATCACATGCACAGTACTGTAAATCCCAATAAAATTAGTAATGGGTAAATTAACTTTTGATAAAGATTTCGTACTCAGCTAATAAGTATGCATATTTTTTTATAAAGATCTGTGACCATGGTCATTTCTAGACTGCGAACAGTCCCTTTATTCCAAGAAAAATAAAGGGACTTGTTCGCTAGGTCATTTCAAGTTCCAAAATTAGAATAACACAGAGTCACATAACAATAATGTGCATTCCAATTATTGTTTCATTTCACAAGTACGAAAAAATATTCGTGGATGACCTTCAAGAGGTCTCGATTTGTACCACGTGCAGTACTTTGAAACCCCGTCAAAGTACTCTCTTATGGAGCGGCATCAGGGTCAAATCGAGGTCATTCAGCTGAACTGATCATTCCGTATTCGCTTCAACGTGGGTTCGTCACTTCAAAGGTACAAAGCCTCACTTCAATACCGGCTCTCACCACTTCAGCTGAATCGGACCTCGATTTGACCCTGATGCCGCTCCATACTCTCTACGGTACTTTGAAATCCTTTTCAAAGTCCAAGGACTTCTCAAGTATGTTAAGGCCTGGTCAAATTTCGGGTAAAAACTGTTTTCCTTATTTCAGCACAGCCGAGTATGGTAAGTACACCAGGTTTCACACGATAATAGGTATCGCCATTCTTGACTACCTTAAGTGTTTGCGTGTAGTAAAACGTGTCACGTGGACTGTCACGTGACTAAGAACACGAAATCAGTAAATCAAAAACGCGGCTCCGAGTTTAAAACAGCTAGGATGATGAGTGGATATGTTTAGGGGCCGTCGACATATTCGAAATGCCCCGCTTAACGCACAATGGACTTTTAGGGGGGGGGAGGGGGTAAGGGCATGGACGTTAGTGTGGGGCATTTAGAACAATCGCTTTTTCATCAATAGAAGTACACTTTTTAATCAAACGTTTCTTGTCAGCTAGATCTACATTAGAGCGCAATTTCTGTCGAATTTCCCGGAAATCTCAACAAGGTCTTTTGATTAGAAGTATCATGAAATACCTCAAACCTCCAGGTAAGTGAAACTCAGTTTTATAGTCGTGTCCGAATGAGTATTTCAGTCAAGATCCGAAATGAGCTCGTACGGGAATTCGAGGTACTGACTGACTGTACAGTTGCAGCTATTAAAGCTTTAAGCTTGTTTTATACTTTGTTTATATGTGAACTCCCGTGTATTTCATAACTGTTTTTCCTAACCTAAAAAAAGCATAAAACAATGGGTGGACGTTAAGGGGGAGGGGGTCTGACCTTAACGTCCGTTGTGCGTTAAGCGGGGCATTTCGAATATGTCGACGGCCCCTTAGTTAAGGTTGAAGCCTTTTACCTAAATCAGCTTAGAAAAGATGACTACAATGTTTCGTTAACGAGTAATTAAGGCGAACATATGCAAAATAGGTCACGTGACTTTTTGTACCCTTAATATCTCCTTATCTTTACATGACAGTCATGTTTTCTAAGCGTGATCTGAAACACTGCGGGGGGAGTAATGTTTTAGTAGGGTTACTTTATATTCATGTTATCGTCGCAGCCGCATTTCACTTAAACGATTTTAAATAATTATGACGTCATCGATCACGTGGTACGACAACCATCCACTCAACAAATTTAAGGAAGTTGATATTAGTATTATGGTGTAATTAGATTTTGTTTAAACTGTTATTTCTGTCAGAAAACATTTTTTAACGAACATCTATTTTTCGTTAAAGTTCAAAGTCCTTGGACTTTGAAAATAATTTCAAAGTACTGTAGGCAAATACAGTTGAACAAAGGGAGGTCTCACGATTGATCACGGACTTCCCCAAGCGGTAAAAAATGCCTAGGTACAATACCTGTCTTGATGCATACAGACCGTCTCTCCAATGTGGGACCTGTTTTTTGCACACTGCGCATGCCCGTGACGACAACTACAGCGCCAAATTATCTTGTCAATGTAAACTACCGCAATGTAAACTACTGGTTCACCAGTAATTGTGATTCTTACCCAATAAAGTCTATTATTATTATTATTATTACCCCTAACTTTCGCAGGCGCAACTCCAACAGGCGGCTCCTCGTGCGATTACCTCAAGTGGAACCGGGTTCGCCGGTAAATGCCTCCGTCTTCAGCTTCGACGATGTAGGAGCGCTCATCTTCCCTGCTTGTTATAGTTGCTTTCTGCCAGCTTCTCTGACCAGGAAGAAATGGTTTCATCCTCACGACATCGAAACTTATGTATTATTGGAGCTATATAATTTGCGAGTTATCCGGTTCGAACTGTACTGCCTGCATGGCTTTGTGCTACTGAAACGAAACACCTGAAAAGTTTAAACCTCCCTGTAAAAACCGATCATAACTAGCCCAACATAGCATAATATAGTCAATGACACAAGAACGAGACACTCGGAGCAATTTTATTGCAAAAACAATTCCATTCCCTTAATTGTGTGAAAGCATTGGCGCGATCAAGCCCGGCATGTTTGTGGTGGAACTTGGCGCGCGCTGTTCACAACACATCATTTTATCAGGTAAACGAAATTAAAAATTATGTGGCTTGCTACACCCTGATTATCTCTCTGAGTCAAATTAAACAAGTTTCGATTGCTATGCCGATATCAATATTGTAATAATCTACCTTTAGTCTTGTGTTTAAGGCTGACAAGTTCCATACAAAAACACACACAGCGAATCTTTACATCATAGCACAACACCAGTATAGCACTAGCTCGGTAGTCGCCTTTTGTTGTTCGTCTGATATTCTCGCCCTCCACACGTTTTTCTTCGTTCTCCCAGTCTTCTAAACTTCTCTCACAATATCGTCTTCATCATATTTTTGTTCCAGTACGAAATTGCTCTGCCATATCGATGAAAATCTACTCTAATTCCGAGCGTGCGAAAATGACCGCAAGACTTCGGTGGGCGAAGTGACGTAAAAAACGTCACAGGAATTAATGTCAACAAGAAACAAGATGGCGGCGCCCAGGTCTTCGCGGGGCCAACTTTGAGGGGCTCGTTCTCAACTCTGAAAATTTTATATCAAATTTCAATACATTTTCTGAACAAAGTACATCTGAAAGATGCTTTTGAGCCCAAATGTGTTTTTCACTCGGCTATCCCTTTAACCGCTGTGCAGGGCTGGAGTCTATCCCTTGAGAGGGAGTGCTTCTATGTTCATGAATTGCAAGATATGGTTTTGATCCAGAGTCAAGGGCTTGCGCAACTAGTTTTTCGCCGTTTTCACGGCTGACTCGACTTTGCCGTTGGCCTTGCTGTCGGCAGGGCTGCCCGTTGGGTGCTCGAAGTCCCATTCCTTCGCAAATTCCAGGAATGTTTCACATACAAACTGCGGCCCGTTGTCGCTCACAACTTTCTCAGGCCAGCTGTACCTTGCAAAATGATTAAATATTACGGCGCGCGCCTTGGTGTCATGTAGTCTGTCTATCTCCCAGAAATTGCACAGATAGTCAACTGTAATCAGGTGGTCTTTGCTACCAAATGTGAAAATGTCCACACCCACAGTCTCCCAAGGCCTGGAGGGTATCGGGTGACTCATTAAAGGCTCTTTAGGTTGCGCAATGTCGAACTTTCTGCACATGTTGCACTTGTGGATGTGCTCTTTTACCTGCGTGGACATTCCTGGTCAGTAGAGGCAATCCTGCGCTCTCCTCGGGCATGCCTATACTCCCATGTGTTAACAGTGCAGCTTTTCCTTCATCGTCTGGCTCTGGCTGGCAGGCACTACCACTCTTTCTCCTCGGAATATAAGCCCATATTGGACGGTCAGCTCGTCGCGTATAGCAAAGTATGGACGTATGTCTTCTGGGAGGTCTCTCTTTGTCAATGGCTAACCCTGCATGAAGACTTGTTTCAGCATTTGTAGCCGGGGTCTCGTCCTCCCGCGTGTGTGCTCGGAACTGTTCTAGTCGTTCATCAGTAATGGGTATGAAACTCGCCATAGTTACTTGCTCGGAGTCGGAGACACGCCTGACCTGGCCATTCTGTAAGTATTCCGGGACAGCAAATCTGCCAAGTGCATGTCCTTACCACGTCCATAGTGGACCTCTAAAGGTTTCCTCAAGATATACTGAAGTGGCTTATGGTCACTTAATTATCACATGAACATCCCTGCCCAATGTATATTGGTTGAATTTCTCGAGCGCATAAAACAATTCCTAACATTTCCTTTTCAATTTGTGCGTAGTGAGTCTTAGTGTCAGTTAGGGTCCGACTTGCGTACGCAATGGGTCTGCCGTTTTGTAGGAGGGCGGCCCCCAAGCTCTTTTGACTGGCATCACATTGAATGACTAATTCCTCCTCGGGGTCGTAATAGCCTAGAATGAGGGCCTGAGTGACTAAACTCTTGCCTTCGTTGAAGGCCGTATTTTGTTCTTCAGACATCCTTGCGAGTTAAACGTCGTATTGGCTTCATAGCTTCTGACAGCTTGGGTAAGAATTTTGCCAGATAGTCGACAACGCCATTGAGTCTCTGCGCATCTTCCACATACTCTAGTGTTGGCATCTTCAGCACGGCCTCGGCTTTCTCGGGGTCGATCTTGAGTCCTTCGCTGGAGAACAAATGGCCCATGAACGGGACTTCCTTCATACGGAGTTTGTTTAAAGCTATACCTCTGTCAAGGCATCGTTGAAGTAGTCTAACGATATTCCTGTTGTGGACAGCGGTTGCCTCTTCTCCAGTGTTTCCCACACCGTATATTAGTATTTCGTCATCTATGTTGAGAATTCCGCTGAGGCTCTCGATGGCTGGATTTACCCGTTTCTGGAAAATCTCTGACGATACTGAGAGTCCAAATGGGAGCCTCCGCCAACAGTACCGCCTATACGGTGTAGCGAATGTAGTTAGGAGGCTTGATTCCTCGTCTATCAAGAAGTGCCAGTAGCCTGATCGGAAATCGACGGATGATAATACTTTCGCTTTGGATAGGTCTGGAAAAATGTCGTCAAGTACCAGAATTTGGTATCTTTCACGCTTGAGCGCCGCGTTCAGTTGTCTGGGGTCGATGCATACTCTCAGGGCCCCTGATTTCTTTGTTGCCAGTACAACACTGCTCACCCACGGAGTGGGTATTTCAACTGGAGCCAGAACACCGAGTTGAAGAAGGCTGTCAAGCTCGTCTTTAATCTTGCTTCTGAGTGGCGTAGGAAAGCGCTAACACGGGGCGATTACTGGCAATGTTGTGTTGTCTATTTCTAGGTGTATGTCACCCTCTAAGATACCGAGCTCACGGTCGAAAACCTCGTGGAACTTCTCAGAACAAATTGCTCCGCGTCTACTACTGAATTGGTTCCGGAATGATTACGTTTGGGAGGGCTTGTAGGCACAAAGTTCTCTTTGTTAACAGTAATCAGCCCCATTTTCTGGGCAGTTTTCACTCCGATTAGCAGGACCAGATCTTCACGGACAAGCACGAAAACGATAGAGAATTTTATCCCTTTCTTGGGATTGGTAACTACCCGTTCGTTGGTAACCACCTCTGGGTCTAACTTCCGATCCGTTCCACATTCGTAGCTTGTTCGCGGCCAACTCGATTTTGTTTCCAGTGAACTTTTCCGGTAGGATATTTATCGATGCTCCACTGTCTATCTGAAAGGCCACCGTGTCGTTATTTATTGGCATCTCTGTGTAGATTTTCTTTTCTTAGGGACAGCCACCTGTATCTCTTTTCACTGCGCAAACGTTATCACATTCCAGGACAATGCTTGAAAGATACTCAACAGTAGTGGAGAGTGACCGAATTACCCCCTTTTTTGCGGCGCTATGCTAATTTTTGCGGCGCGCTCATTAATTCAGATGACGTCACAGTTCTATTGTCTTGGACTCATGAATAAAGTGCGGCGCTCTCATGAATAAAATGTGGCGCTCTCATGAATAAAGTGTGGCGCTCTCATGAATAAAGTGTGGCGCTCATGAATAAAATGGGGGTGAATAAATTACCTTTTGTCTGGGGCTCATGAATAAAGTGTGGTGGAATCTGATGAGGGCATAGAAGGCGGAGGATTTCAATTTCAGCTGCACAGCATAACCCCTCCAGAACTCCTACAATGTCTTTATTATTTTCCTTACAGCTATTACCTTCGCAATCACTCGTAACGTAATTCTGAGATCAGAATATTTATAAACCTTTACAGTAAATCCACAATGACTCATTAGAGCAACTTTGCTATTGTCCTTAAACGATAACTGAAGGGCCATCAGTACAGTTTGATAGAAACAATAGCCCTATTGTTTTGAGGAAAACTCTTGAGATGCAAATTCTTCTCTAAAACTGAACTATAATTACCATACGAATAAAAACAAATCCACCAGATAAATTAAACAAAGGAGGGAGGAGGGAGGAGGGAGGAGGTGGAGACACGCCGTGTATGCGAGCCACGCCGAATACGAGCTTTTCATGACAATATTTCATTAACAAACAGAAAGAAAAAGCTATATATTCCGAGGTATTTTGAATTATTTAATTACGTTCGTATTTAGCCGGGTCCTGTCTTTGTTAAATTGATTCAGTCTCATCTTCTTCTGTCCCACCATTTTAAATTTATTGTTATGCACAGGAAGCCCAAAGCAGCCTCTCCGATTACATATAAATGTGGGTTTCCTGTTTGGTAAAGCGGACACCCTTGGGTCCGTAACTGGAACTGTCCGCTTACGGGAAGTAGTTCTCGTAAGCGGACACTTGTGGAATATGGGATGTGTCCGCTTACGGGAGCTACAATAAAGACCCTGGGGGGTACTCAGAAGAGTTTTGGGTAGGGGTGTACCGCGGAGACCTCAAAACCCTGACCCTATCCCAGACCTAAAAATGCCGTTTGCCATACCCTATCCCAGACTTGAAGCAAAAAATCAATACCCCATCCCAGACGTGATCTTGTGATGTTTACACAGCATAACATTAGATACATGTATCAATGAGTCCAGATACCGAACAGTTTTTAATTACAATTACACTACGAAAGCCGTTGTTTTGTTTTAATATGGTATTTTAAGCTGTAGTGTAGTCGATAGAGCGCTTAGCATGGCGTCAACGACAAGTATATCAAAATCCATACCCTTTCCAGACCAAAACCGTAAAAAGGATACCCTATCGCAGACCTCGGCAGCTCAACTGACTATACCCTATCCCGCGGCACATGTACCCGTATAGCCCATATAAGGGAGTACCCCCCACCCTCCCCCCCCCCCGGAATACAGCTGCAGGGATATGATGTCGTCATCATTGTGAGCTCATGTCGGTACATAAATCTGTACACACAAGAATTAGAAGATATATTTGCAAATGGAAGACTGCTTCATTGCGCTTAAAGACTTGAGTTGCATGTCCACCAAGATATCATTGACGCGTGCAACGGCTTGAGACAGTCGCTCTTTTCCTTGCCAGTCAGAGAAGTCTGCAACTTCTTAGCAAGTTCCATCGCACCTTGTACAGATTGATTGCAACATAATACTCATAATCGTTCTAGTAATGGGATTATTCTGCTGGGGTGTCCACTTTATACGGATTGGGCGAGGTTTGTTGTTGGATCATGGGTGACTGGCCGCGCGGCAACAGATCTCACGGAGCAATACCTATGGCCGATTTTTTTTTAGGTCTTAGATCCGTCTTTGAAACGTGGATAAGAGAGTTAGCACTCGTTCTCAAAAGGAGGTTTATTAAAACGTCACATCACATGAACTAACCCTAGGCCCCTACGACTTTATACCCCGTCAACGTTAACCGTTAACTGAAAAACGTTTCAAGCTTGAGCGCCCAGGAAAACGACGTTTAGTGTTGAGGACTAGTTTGTGGCTTAAGTTCACAGGTAAAGGACGATCGTTTTAATAGACAAGAAAGTTCAAGAAAGTCCTTAATTGACTTAATTTAATAGCCCCTCCAAGAACAATTTATATATAATTGGAGAGTCTGATTTGGGCTTCCTGTGCATAGCAATAATTTTAAAATGGTGGACAGAAGAAGATGGGACTGAATCAATTTAACGAAGAAAGGACCCGGCTAAATACGAACGTAATTAAAAAGTAAGTAAATAATTCAAAATACCTCGGAATACATAGCTTTTCCTTTCTGTTTGTTAAGGAAATATTGTCATGAAAAGCTCGTATTCGGCGTGGCTCGCATACACGGCGTGGCTGGCGCCGGCATGCAGTCAAGAAAAAAGCAAGACCCCGCATAAGACGTGTATAACCCCAAAAAAATAAGGGTCTAAGTCATCTAAAGCCTTGCAGAGTCGCCCTGTTACAGACCGATAGATGTTTCTTATTGATTTTGTCTGGTCTGCATTTCAGTTCCAGTCTTCATTTTCCAGTCTGCATTTTCCAGTCTTCATTTTCCAGTCTGCATTTTCCAGTCTGCATTTTCCAGTCTGCATGCCGCCAGACATGCAACCTGGAGGTCGTTGGGTTCGAGTCCCACTTGGGTCAGAGATTTTTTCTCTTTCCCTCGTAGGGCGTGCAGACATAGCACTACAGCATACCACTTTACAACACATTCTTTACACCTACTAGTGCTACGCGGCAAACATGATTTCATACATGTATCATAACTACATATTCTCAGAGAGAAGACCCTGGTAAACGCTGAACTGTCACGTATTCTGATTGGCTCTTCGATTTGACGCAAGGGATTGTTCTAACAATGCTTTTTATTGGCCAAACGGACTGAGTCCAGAGAGATGAACTTGTATATAGGTTAGATTGCTCAAATGTTATCAATAAAACGATTTTAAATAACCTTAAAACACGTTGTGTAGATAGAGCAATAGATGAAGTGCATTACTGGGTAGTTTTCTGGTAAGGTTCATCAGTGGGAAAGCCAGGAGAACTGAACGGTCGTTAAACCTGAACATGTACTATCGATCGCTTCGCTTCAACGCTAACGGAAAATTAACGGCTTTTTAGGATTCTCTTCTAGCTTAGATACATCCTGGTAGCTTTGTGATACCTTTCCACTGGTTCTTTATCCAAGTAAACTCCATTTCGAGCCATTTAGTAGTTTTCACCGTACATCGTTCGCCGCGTGGAAATACCGTTAATCACTTCTCGCTCACTCCGGATTGGGATACCTATGGTTTGTACACGCCATGACTATTCCCATATTTAGCTTGGCCGCCATCTTAGATTGCCAAATCACGTGACAAAATACTCCCAAAATCTGGGAGTATTTGATCACGTGATTCAGCCTTTACCAGGGTCTTCTCTCTGAGTAGCCGCCATCTTGGATCTGACCGAGAAGACCCTGGGGACGAGGTTGGCAACTTGGAACAACTTGTACAGTCCGCTGATCGAAAGAAGTTTCCGCAACCTCGTCCCCAGTGTCCTCTTATTCAAATCCAAGAATGCGAAAGACCCTGCGGACGAAGGACTCGAATGAATAATAAAACCGTTATTCAGTATATATATTAGCGTGCTAATGAGCATGTGCTAACATAAAATGTCTCAACATTGCGCGTTTTTCGGCCAGCGGTGACCAAGCACACACCAAAGATCACGGACTCTGGGAACGAGATTAGTCTCACAGGCCCGAGCGGCCGAGCGCACCCCGTTCGTGGGGTTAATCTTATGTATTTCACCACAGGAAGTCCAAGCTCTGTTTATTTAAATTTTATAAGGGTTTGTTGGGAATTTTTAAATCAAGCTTTTCGATAAATATACTTACCTGGGCCCGGTTCCTGAAAGCCAGATTAGCGCTAATCCAGAGTTAATTACCATGACAACTAATATGTTTTGTTGAGAGTTATGCGGGTATCAGCGGCCATCCCGAGGGAGCGGCCCCCGGGCAACCCAGGGGCTTAGCAGGGGACTTGTAGCAAACATATGCCCCACACGCGGGGCATTAGAGCGCTTTTGCGTTTTCGTCAAAATACCCCGGCGACATACCTACGGGATTTGCACGTAATCTGCTGTCTCAACGTTCAGCGGTTTTCGCCACAGGACTCGCTCTATCGATCGACGTTCTTCGATTTCTTTGTCCTTGAGGTAAGTCATATCATTATCATTCAAAATAAAGATATTAAATTAAAAAAATAAAGGATAATATTTGTATAAAACTATTAAGATTTTTAACACTTCTAAAACGTTTAGCTTCTAATACTTATAATATGTTGCCCAGGTTGCCCCAGGGGTGGGGTTTTTAGTCACAATAATCTGCCCCACCCGAGGGGTTTTAGCATGTATTTGTCATGGCTGCTGTGACAAATGCCCCTGGGTGCCCGGGGGCCGCCCCCTCGGGATGGCCGCTGATACCCGCATTAATCCAGGATTAGCGCTAATCGGGCTTTCAGGAACCGGGCCCTGGTCTCTATAATCTGTGTCTTGGCAGTGTCGATCTGTATTGATCGTTCGCATTGACGTCACAAAAAAATTTGCCTCATGAAAAAACTTATATTAGTAAAATATTTTTAATGCTGTGTATAGAGCAGGTAAAAATATAGAAATGACCGAAATGTTGGAGCAACAGAGTACTTCGTAACCGAGCTGTCGGCCAAATAATATTCGAACAATTTAGTGTAATTAGTATGCGGCGGCCATGTTGGTGTACAGCTTTAGTACACCAAGATGGCGGCCAAAAACGTACTCTACAAATAAAGCTGTTTTCCCCATCAATATGTTTAGCATTCACTTCAAAACACTTTAGATATCACTTTTAAAGGTCTATAATCCGTGTAATAATAATCCGTCACAGGGTGTAACAAGCAGTCACAGAGTGTAACAATCCGTCACAGAGTATAACAAGCAGTCACAGAGTGTAACAACGAGTGTAACAAGCCGTCACAGAGTGTAACAAGCAGTCACAGAGTGTAACAAGCCGTCACAGAGTGTAACAATCCGTCACAGAGTGTAACAATCCGTCACAGAGTGTAATAATCCGTCACAGAGTGTAACAAGCCGTCACAGAGTGTAACAAGCCGTCACAGAGTGTAACAAGCCGTCACAGAGTGTAACAAGCCGTCACAGAGTGTAACAATCCGTCACAGAGTGTAATAATCCGTCACAGAGTGGAACAAGCCGTCACAGAGTGTAACAAGCCGTCACAGAGTGTAACAAGCCGTCACAGAGTGTAACAAGCAGTCACAGACTGTAACATTCCGTCACAGAGTGCAACAAGCCGTCACAGAGTGTAACAAACAGTCACAGAGTGTAACAAGCCGTCACAGAGTGTAACAAGCAGTCACAGTGTAACAAGCAGTCACAGTGTAACAAGCCGTCACAGAGTGTAACAAGCGGTCACAGAGTGTAGTAAATCCGTCACAAAGTGTAAAGCTGCATGGTTCAATGTAATTTTCATCATAACACCATCTTCCATAATATTCGTTTAATTCTGCCATAAGATATCGCTGTGAGATCGAGTCAACTCTTTTCCACCATTCACGAGTGCCTATATACAGCCTTGAGTTCCTATATTTCTTCGATTATCAAACGGATAACCTCGGAAATGCTCTCATTAACTGAATTGAAACGTTCCGTATCTAACTGAATTGGATACTCTAGTCTCAACATGTATTGATAATCTAAAGACAGCAATTGACAATAACCTGTATATACTTGTTGTATTTTCTTAGATTTATCGCCGGAAGACATTTGACACAGTCAACCATAGTATTCTACTTAAGAAAATGGAAACGTATGGAGTTAGAGGGGTTCCACTAAAATGGTTTACCAACTATTTAACAAATAGACAACAATACGTTACCATATATAGGAAATGGTGAATCACTGAAACAGACAATGGTCTGTAGAATCCCACAATGGGGAGTTCTCTTGGTCCCCTCTTATTTCTGCTTTACATAAATGTTCTTCCAAACTGCTCTAAAATACTGAACTTCGTAATATTTGCCGACGATACCAATGTATTTGCTAATTCTAATAACCCTGAAAATCCTGAGACTTTAGTTAATATCGAATTAGGAAAAATTAAAAAGTGGTGTGACATTAATAAGTTATCAATTAAAGAAATAAATATTGATATAAAGTTAACCCACAAAGATGGAACAACTTATCCACTAGACCACATAAAGTACTTAGATGTCATGATCGATAATACTTTATCCTGGAAATACCATATCTCACATGTTTGCTCGCGTATTGCGAGGAATTCTGGTATAATATATAAACTCAGACATTACCTATCCCTCTAGCAATTAAAACAAATCTATTATAACGTAATGTATCCTTATATCTCATATGTAATACTTGCGTGGGGTAGTGCTTATAAAACCCACATACAATAAAATCCGAATAAAACAAAAGTGATAAGGTCAATGCTCTTTGCAATATCTTATAGTAAAAAAATACAGAAAGTGCTCTGCCTTTATTGGATTTATTAAACATCCTCACTGTTAATAATGTTTTTCGTCTACAAATCCTTATATTTAAGCAGTTATGGCATAAAAACAATTACCACTCCCATTTGAAAATGATCTTCGTTACACAAGTGATGTACATTCATACAACACCAGATATGCCTCTACAAAAATCTATATAAATCATGTGTTACAAACAAACACTGGCTGGCAAACAAACTGTATATTATATGGCAAACGATTATTGGCAACAACTTCTAAATTCTCTAAAAGAACCAAAAAAGTCTAAAAAAAAGTCAAATAGTTCCTATTAACGGAACAATTTAAAATATAAAGTAATGCTCAAAACTACTGTATTTACCTCATTCTCTGTTTGTCTTCCCCCCTTTATTTTCTTTACTGGTCCTAGACTGCTACACACTAAAATGTAACTAATGTAGGCTATAGCTAGAAAACCTTACGGTTAATTTAGCCTTTAGGCACTTTCCTATAATATTATATACAGTAATTTATTATACTGTGTATATGTAATTTGTCCTGAATTTAATAATTAATTTGTAAAAAGTGTGAAATAAAAGTATTGTATTGCTGGTTTGTATTGTATTGTATTTACGAGTGGCGTAATCCAAACTGGATCACGAGAGGACGACAGAGAGACAGTTCGTAGTGACATCCATATAACCACATATCTTAGAATGTAACATGCAGATTAAGATGAGAGAGCCGGAAAGAAATCTTAGAAGAAGTGGTTAAAAGAAGATGGGATACAAGTATAACGGACATTTGAAAATGGTCACACCCACTCAGCCTATCAGGACCTAGTATTTTAGTGCCCTTATAATTAATCCCATAAAGTATTCCCTAAGTTATCATTAGTATTCTCTAAGTAATAAGAAATACTAACACGGCCTACATGTATTTGGTTAAAGCGTTATTATATAGTGATTCCCTATTACTTAGAGAATACTAATGTTAACGTAGGGAATACTTATGACTAGAGACACTGACTGACTCTAAACGATTACAAATTGAATAACAAGTCAAACATACGGTTTTAATAAAAAACAATCACGTCACTGGAAAGAGTTGTTTAATTTGCTGCAAATATACACATGTAGATTATTGCCAATATGCAACACTTGCTTCACTAATATTCACTGTCCGGCCCGTCAAAATGAAAAGATAAACCCATAGTCTACAACAACAGCTAGATACTTACTACCGTTCGATTATTTGTCTCTTCTTTCGATTTAATTCGCGAGACCTATGTCGAAAAGGCAAGTTTTAGTATTGTGCTGAAAAAGCCGCACATAGATGCAGGAGCTGTGAGTGCATGTATTTACTGTAGAAAGAAAAGAAGTTTGAAGTACTGTTTAAAACACGAACAGCAGTGTTTTATCAAGTTTAAAAATTCGAGGGCGAAGCCCTAGAATTTTTAGACTTGATAAAACACGTGCTGTGAGTGTTTTAAACGGCTTCAAAAACGCTTTAAGAATGCAGTGAAAGAAAGACGCACATCTCTAGGGAATGGTTACTTAATGAACCATTGAACCTTTGTATTCACAACGCCATGCAAAATATTCGAGTAATCAACGCCTGCAATTACGAACATCTCAAGGGAATGACATGAAGAAATTACCATACTATGTTGTTTGAAGCGGCGTTTCACAATGCAAGAAGAACCTGCACTTGAAGGATTTGGTGTCGTGGTTTACCTCGATAAAGTTCAAGACTTGGAAGGCGATGTGACTGATATGACGGCATACTCTAAATTTTTGACTCCGGCACAAAATATGAAAGTTTAATGCACGTTTTTATTATTTTACGGTTTTGAGTTTGGTTTAATAATTGGAACTAAACAGTGGTTCGGTAAACAAGTAATGGTAGTTGGATAACTTCATTTTAAAAATATTATCTGTGTATCTCGGTAGTCTGCTGATATTAGTAAATTTAGTGCAAAATTTATTATCTAGGTACCTTATGTTCCGTGTACTTTTTGCTATCTTTGGGTCTTTATCAGTGAATTCTTAATTAGGATGAAACTTTATATAAAATTTCATGTTCATTAGTATTCTTTATATAAAACGTTCATCCTAATTAGCAATTCAATGAGAAAGCTGAAACATCAATAGAAATTCCATTGTCTCAATCATTGACCCCGTTTCCCTCTGGGACAGAATTCAAATCCCTCCGCGGGCCTTTTAGAATGATGAGATTTTATCAGGTATAAAGGAGCATGCACGTGACTTATTTGCTTCATCTGACTGGACAAAATGCTCATTAATTATTCATGAGTTTTTGAAGAAAGTTTTTTTTTACTAAGTATTTTTTCTTTTCAGTTTAACTGATAAAATTCAAATTTAGTTTGATAATTGTGAAAAAAATCTAGGTGCACGTGTAGCATATTTTGACTTCATTGATGCATTTGGCTTCGGCAAGGGAGCAACCACGGTGGGCACAAACGACCATTAAAACGGCATCAGTTCTATATTTTAAAAAGTTTTCAATGCAGACGATTGACTTTTGGTAGAAGGATGTGGAATCGCAAAAGGAATATAACCTGATTTTTTAAGCTATGTTACTACCATCGTGACGTCACAATGACGTCATTTAGCCATTTGTAATACGTTTCTTGCAACTGTTCATTATCTCTAAAAACGAAATGTCGTATATTGTTAAAATCTACTCGTGATGAGAATGTAGGAATCGAAAACCCGATGTCGATTGGTTAAGGAAATCAAAAGTTATGAAAGTTTGAATTTTGTCCATTTTTCCGCCAAACTTTGGCGGGAAATAAACAACACAAAAGCATTTATGAAAACATCGCTTCATTCAATTTTTAGAGTTGTAAATATTGTTGCATGACATTTTGTCCAATCATAAAACACGTTGGTGGCTAAAATCGTATGTTT
Source organism: Actinernus sp. WN-2022 (assembly GCA_030867875.1). Lineage (NCBI taxonomy): Eukaryota > Metazoa > Cnidaria > Anthozoa > Actiniaria > Actinernidae > Actinernus > Actinernus sp. WN-2022. The sequence continues at coordinate 90,466,378 of JAOWCC010001634.1, forward strand.
TTTTAATTTTGATTTTTTTCCATAACCGGCTTAAATTGAAGTCATATTTTCGGCAACGTCATTATGACGTCATACTTTTTTATACATGCCCTTAGAAAAAAATCCTTTGAGTGATTTTCGAGTTTTAGTGATGAAATGCGCTAGTCTGGCACTCAAAACCCACATTATTTTCTTTTCTTGATTTTTTAACAATTGGCAGCCTTATTTAGGTATGACACCTGACGTCACTAAATATGACGTCATAGCAACAGTCATTCCTCTATAACTTTTGCTATAATAGTCGTAGAACGTTCAAATTTGCGCCAAAGGAATGTGTGTCATGAAGGCCCTTTGATGGTGTAGTCTGTTTGTAACATCTATTAAAGGGAGAATTTTACCAAAAAAGGAGGCATCACTTATGACGTCACAACAACGTCATCATACTAACATAAAACACCTAAAATATGTAGTTTCATTTTGTTAACAAGTCACCAACATTTCTTCAAATTGAGACTATAAGTAAATGGTGTTAATTTTAATTATTTGTCCACGCTCACTGATGCCGATTTTGACGTACTTTATGCCCGACGTGAACATTTTAATGATCATGTACTATAAGATTTAGGACGGACTATTGGCCGCCGCCATGTTGGGTAGGCTGAAACAAAGATATATTGCAAACTTCAGATACTAAGTAAAATATTTTATTGGCCAAGTTTGAGGTATGTAGCTGTGACGGAGTGTTACACTCTGACTGCTTGTTACACTCTGTGACGGATTGTTACACTCTGTGACGGCTTGTTACACTCTGTGACGGATTGTTACACTCTGTGACGGATTGTTACACTCTGTGACGGCTTGTTACACTCTGTGACGGCTTGTTACACTCTGTGACGGCTTGTTACACTCTGTGACGGCTTGTTACACTCTGTGACGGCTTGTTACACTCTGTGACGGCTTGTTACACTCTGTGACGGATTGTTACACTCTGTGACAGATTGTTACACTCTGTGACGGAGTGTTACACTCTGTGACGGAGTGTTACACTCTGTGACGGAGTGTTACACTCTGTAACTGCTTGTTACACTCTGTGACTGCTTGTTACACTCTGTGACTGCTTGTTACACTCTGTGACTGCTTGTTACACTCTGTGACTGCTTGTTACACTCTGTGACTGCTTGTTACACTCTGTGACTGCTTGTTACACTCTGTCAGGAAAGCTTGTTACACTCTGTGACGGCTTGTTACTCTGTGACGGTTGTTACACTCTGTGACGGATTGTTACACTCTGTGATGGATTGTTACACTCTGTGACGGATTGTTACACTCTGTGACTGCTTGTTACACTCTGTGACTGCTTAATTGTTACACTCTGTGACTGCTTAATTGTTACACTATGTGACTGCTTGTTACACTTTGTGACTCCTTGTTATTGGCATTTATAGATTGTGCTCGGCAACTTTTGGAGTCTCGAGCAACTTTTTGAAGTTTACGCAACTGTAAGCATTTGTTGGAGTATTGAGCAACTTTTGAGCAATTTGTTAAAAAAATTGAGCCACAAATAAAATTGTAGAGTTTTAAAATACAAGATCTGTGTAAATACGGCAGAAAACACCCTGAACAATCCTTACAAAAAGAAAGCAGTATATTATGTGCCCTCGATTACCTCCATGTGGTCAGCGGCTGTTCGCAAACTGTACACGCTCTTTATGGTCAGCGGTTCGAAATTTTCGGGATCGACCATTTTGTTTCACGCTTTCATTAATGGCAGCACTAGAACCTATGGAAGACAGTTCTTTTCTACGTCAGAAGACCCAATTGTTATTGCAACAAATGCTGGGGCACGTCTTAGTGTTCCAAAAGCGTCTTCGGTGTCTCGAAAGCGAAAACTTGTCACGAATGAAGGCAAGTACAAAGGCAGGGGAACGGACAACAAAAAAGGAAGCGAACCATGTGCTTATGACAGTAATAACTGAACAATACACAAGCATCTCGGTTAAATGTACTCATTGGCAAGTTAAACGTTGTACATAGTGTAAAAAAACTTTACAAAGTGTTGTTTAAAGCTTTTACTTCAATAAAGCGGTTTATATTGTAAAGCAACTTCTTGAATTATTGAAGCAACTTTTCTCCTTTTTGGGCAACTTTTTGAGCAACTTTTAACCCTTTTTTGAGCAACTTTTTCGAATTTTTTGAGCACAATCTATAAATGCCTACCTTGTTACACTCTGTGACTGCTTGTCACACTGACTTTCTGAAAGACTGCTTGTGTGAAAGATGTTGTCCCCAGTGCTCCACTCGGTTGTTACGTGTTGCGCGTAACAACATAGCCTGGCGTTTACAGAAAAAATATATCTTGCACCAGATGTTCAGGAAACACGCTGACCTGGGCTGTCACAAAATTCAAAGTACTGTAACTCAAAAACAAATCACCGTATCGAGGTAAATTTTTTGAAGAATACTGAGATTACCGATATCTAAATCATATTAAAAGAACAGCTTCATATATCCCATAGTTTAGATTTTAGAATTTTCATGACGTCACATGCAAAGTTATCTATTAGTTTCAGCGAATTTGGGCGAATTTTAAATCCCTTACCCTACCGCCATACTAAACAAGAATTGCTCTTTTAATACCCTGCATAACAAATGGTACTTAAATCAATAAGAAAAACTGACAAACAAATGCTGCAATAAAGGCCACCACAGCTGCAATAAAGGGCACCACAGAAAGAAGAATCAACGTTAATCCACCAAAACTCTACTCGTGTCCGCTATGTTGTTTTCTATGCTTGAATGATTTTGGCGGCCGCGAGCCTAGCGGTTCACAGGCTACCAAAGAATCAGTAAAATCAAAATCACTTCCACAGACCTGTTTCAACCGGATAAAAATTAAAGAAAAGTGGAAGAGTAATATTAGTAGCACATGTTTTCATTCATTAGTGTGACATTTTATAAGAAACGGCTTTTCAAATGAGTTGAGTTGCCCCGGCCAGTAGGGTAACCCTACCTGAATCATTTTTCTTGTAATCCCGGGTTATCTTTGACCCTAGCGCTAGGTTAACCCTATCTCCTTGTACACGGGCCCTTACTTTACTGAAACGAACTCTAAGGATACTGACTTTCACACTATTGCAAATAATTTAGATGTTTTTTCAACCGTATATTTATATCCCTACTGTTAACAAAAAAAATTCCTAAAAGGAAACTATCCAAACAGTATAATATTCATGCCTACCAGTGAAGACGAAATTGAATTAATTACTATGTCACTAAAATTAAAACAAGCTATGGTTTTGATGAAATTAACACAATACTGACAAAATTAACAAAATCCACACGTAGCCGGATATCTTTTTCTTTGCAGATTGGCCTCCCGTCCACGCGTACCGTATTTCCTCGAATAAACGCGCACCCTCGATTAAACGCACACCCCAAAGTGGAAATTTTAAATAACGTACGGTTCACAAGGGTTACAAGAACAAGCAGTACACAATGCAGTTTAAGATTGAAGCGGTTAGTTTTGCAGAACAAAACAGTAACAAGAAAGCTACTGAGAAGTTCAAAGTGGACAGGAAGCGAATCATAGAATGGAGATACCAAAAGTAAAGCTCGTGGAACAAGAGCAAAAAAGTGGATTGCAAAGAAAAAGGTTAGAGGGTGGAGGAAGAAAGCCTATGGACGAAGCATTGGAAGACTTACTGCTCGAGTGGGCTCTTGACAGACGCTCCAAGGGATTAAGAGACTCAAGGAAGTTGATAATGAAAAAGGCACAAATCATGCACAGTGAAAAGCAAGCTGGCCCTATACCTGAATTCAATGCAAGCAGAGGGTGGCTTGAGAAGTTCATGTCACAAAATGGCCTTTCTCTTCGACGGAAAACTACTCAAGCCCAGCAAGATCCAAACAAGCTTGTCGATAAGCTGATAGCCTATATCTTGAATATTAGAAGGCTTAGGGAAAAGAAGAAGTACCGCGAGAGTGACATAGTGTCTATGGACGAAACCCCTGTATGCCAAGACATGCTTAGCGAGACGACTGTGGATGCAATAGGCGAACGAACAATTAGAATGAAGACCACAGGCCACGAACAAGTGAGGATCTCTGTTTGTCACCTTCATATTACAGTATTATTTCTTGTTGTTACTGTTTTTTAACAATAAATGTATATACATTGTGATCAAACACGGCATTTAGTGCAGTTTTCATCATGTTTTATGTGTATCTCGTTAAACCTGTATTAACAAAGGGGTTGAACAATTATGTCCACAACCACTGAAAATAAAATGGAGTGCAACCCTGTTGTGAAATTCAAACTTGTATGAAGCTCATCATGATAGCCTCCTTTGAATCAAGCCGCTTGTAATTTTGAATGAGTTTTGAATGCTTCTTTAGGTAATCTTATACCTGGAAAAGAGTTGGCATGATAACAGTAAACAATTTTGTGCCATTACAAATGTTTTATTATGCTGTATGAGGCCAGCAATTGCAAGACGTACTCCTTAAGACAGGAATCACTCACTATAGGCTTCAAGCCATATCCCAAACCATAAAACTCACCCTAACCATTTCAAAAAAAGGTCTCACTCACCTAGGGTTCACAGCTAAACAAGGAGAGAAAAACAATTGTGAGGTCGTATGGGCGTCAAACCCATACCTCATGTTAGCAAAGCCAACGTGATAACCACAACATATGCGAACATCCTCCCTCAAAGTGTGACAAAGGGAAATTTTGGTATCTGTTGAGCAAGTCCTGTCCTTATTTTTAGGAACCGAAGTGCACACAGGCTTATTTATAGAGCTATTTCAAAAAAGGTTCTAGTTGAATGTGACTTACCTGTCATGATCAGACCAAATGCGAGAAAATTGGAAGAAGGCCAATTTTGCTGTCTAATACATGTACATGTATAATTACAAATGAAAAATGTGCATTTTAAATCAAGCAAGCAAGAACAAATGACATGATTAACAATTTAAATATACTATCCAATTCCCTTTCAGTGAAGGGTTTAGTCAAATTGGAAGACAACATTGTTTTAATACATGTAGCTGTACCTGTAACAGCAGAAATGCAATGTAGTACAGCATACAGTTGTACATGCCTGTACTATTATATACATGGGTTGTTGTGGTGTAGAAACAGTTCAGTTTATTACCAATACAATATTTCTACCTACCTTGGTATTAATTAAAACGAATAACTGCATTCCTTGTATTTCCTTTTTTTATTTCAAAGGTGCATTTACATTAATTGAAAGGTAATTTAAGATCTAAGTGCTGAGAATACATTCAATTTAATATTATACAGTTACAATAAAGGCACTCACTGTTACTAAACATATTCATTTCTATTTCATTGAGTTTTTCACTATCTGATTTCCTTTATGCAGGGCTGTCATTACATTCTTATTTTGCTGGACAACTGAGATACATGTAGCTGTTCTTTTTGTGCAATAAGCTACAACCCAGTAGCCGATCATCATCATATACATTGCTGACGATAATTACCAGTAGCTGGCTTCTAATATTAAACACATGTTTATGTGTTTACATGTGCTATTAAACAAATACTCATAATTGTGAATTGCCACCCTAGAGAATCATGAAGCAATCCTCAAAGTATATTTAACTACAATGTAAAAGATTCTTGAGTGTTGTTCCAGACTCTTCGAGGTTCTTAATACAATCCTCAAGAAACTTAATACAATCCTTCAGGATCCTGGAACAATTCTCGAGGATCCTGGAACAATTCTCGAGGATCCCGGAACAATCCTCAAGGATCCTTAAAGATCCCTTAGCAGGATCCTTACCAGGATGCTCAAGGATCCGTGAGGCTTGAGGATACTGCGCAGATCCTTGAGGTTCCTTGGCAGGAAATGCTAGGATACTGCAAGGAATCTTCAATGATCCTTATAGGATCCTTGCCAAGATCCTTAAGGATTGCAAGGATTTTCACCAGGGTAACTCTGATTCATTATCTTCTAAAAATACCTATATGTATATATACATGTATATATACAGATACTTCTCCATATTGTTAAAATTGGGTGCGAATAAATGCAATGTTTCTGTTATTGTTGCTTATAGTTATAAGGCTTCTCTCCCAATGGTATTTTAGCATGTTGAGTTAGGTTACCAGACACCCTAAAGCACTTTCCACACTGCTTACAGTAATATAAGGCTTCTCTCCCATGTGTATTCGGTCATGTTGAGTTAGTGTGCTAGACTGCCTGAAGCACTTTCCGCACTGCTTACATTTACATGGCTTCTCTCCAAAGTGTATTCGAACATATTTAGTAAAGGATACCAGACTTCCACACAGCTTATAGATTTATGGTTTCCCTCCAGAGTGTATTCGCACATGTTTAGTTAGGCTGCTAGACTGCCTGAAGTACTTTCCACAGTGCTTACAGTTAAATGGCGTTTCTCTCGTATGTATTCGAAAGTGGCTAATTAGATTACAAGACTGCGTGAAGCACTTTCCACACTGCTTACATTTATGTGGCTTCTCCCCAGTGTGTATTAGAACATGTTCAGTTAGGTGACCAGAATGGCTGAAGCACTTTCCACACTGCTTACATTTATGTGGCTTCTCTCCAGAGTGTATTCTAACATGTTGAATTAGGTTACCAGACACCCTAAAGCACTTTCCACACTGCTTACACTTAAATGGCTTTTCTCCCGTGTGTATTCGAGAGTGTCTAGTTAGGTAACTAGAATATGTGAAGGACTTTTCACATTGGTTACATTTATATGGCTTCTCTCCAGAGTGCATTCGAACATGTTTTGTTAGGCTAGTAGAATGCCTGAAGCACTTTCCACACTGTTTGCATTTATAAGGCTTCTCTCCAGAGTGTATTCGAACATGGTCAGTTAGGTTGCCAGACTGCCTGAAGCACTTTCCACACTGCTTACATTTATAAGGCTTCTCTCCCGTGTGTATTCGAACATGATTCATTAGGCTAGAAGAATGCCTGAAGCACTTTCCGCACTGATTACAGTTATATGGCTTCTCTCCAGAGTGTATTCGAACATGCGCAGTTAGGTTACGAGACTGCTTGAAGCACTTTCGACATTGGTTACATTTATATGGCTTCTCTCCAGAGTGTATTCGAATATGATCTGTAGGCTGAATCTGAGTTTGAACATGGTCTTTGTGCTCATGGAATGGTGTCATATTATCCTCAATATTACCCAGTTTCTGTGCTTGTGGAGGTTCTTCGGTAGGATAGCATGAACGTCTCTGACTAGGCGCATGGGCCAGCGTTTTCTTAGACATGTCCTATAGGAAGGAACATAAATTATGATTAATAGAAATATTTTCTAAATGACAAATGGTAAAATTGGAACTATTCTACAGGTATAATTAAATATTAAGAATTACCCGTACTATTTCTAACAATCTCAAGATGCCCATCTGGGGAACCTCAAGACGAAATGTTAGCTGAAAACTTTACTATGCAGTGGAAGGAAGCATTAATGCTTCCCTCACTAAAGTAATAAAATCACAGGAAGCCTTGTTTATACAATGTAACACAAGATGACATGTACAACATGGTCCTGACGTTTTTGTTTCAAAGTGACGCTCTGTTAATATAGTAGTCCGCCAACCCAATGCATAACATTTCCTAATCATTAATGTTTTATATACCACTCTAATTAAAGGAAATAACACGTGTGTTTAATATATTGCAATGTCCTTCTCAACATTCTAATAGTTCATTGTCCAATGGTCAAGATCCAAAGCCTACAAAAGAAACTGTTGTTGAGATCTATAACTGTATTGCTTTCGATGCTTGGATGAAATTACAAAGCGCACGGTCGCCCTCTTCATCCTCCCTATCCAGGTCCCCGGTTGGGCACATATAAATGGCGCGTGGCCTGGTAATGAATAACACGTCACCACATATCTTCTATTTTTACGAGTTGCTTGTTTAAGCATAGCCTAACATGAAATAGTATGCAAGACTTTTTTTAAATTTAAAACTATCTGTCAGTCTGTCTCTTTGAATTTCCAACCTTCAATAACGTTAACTTGCAATATTTCACAGTTCCTTATTCTCGTAATCATTGCGGGACATAGTCCATCAAGTGTACTGGTCTGCATCTCTCCCTCTTTGATCTGTCGCTGTGTCTTGGTGTACCCGAGGGTTGAGTTACCGCTTGACGTTTGTGTGACCTGTCCTCATATTGATGGTCTTTATCCTGATTCTGCAAAACATCTTCCTGGTGGGCTTTTCATCTCTGTCGGTATATTGCTGTCTGTGTCATCAGTATGTCATTCCTCAGTATTTCCTCTCTCCAATCCTCTGTGTCTTCTGATGTGGTATCTCTAATGGGCTTTCGTTGTTGTGTTCCATTATTGCATTTGCCAACTTAAATTGACTTACATCCCGGCATACTTCTCGACCATCTTGAATGAGTCTGGCTGTAACAGATGAGCCTTGCATCTTAATAATCACATAGAAGGCTGATTCGAATGGTGTGGACCATTTATTGCGTTTCCTTTGCTTTATAAGAACACAGTCTCCTCATCGATCATCTGGTCTTGGTTGCTCTGCTCATTGGCGCTTGGTGCTGTGTAGTCTAGTCTGGTACGGACGAGTCGATTGAGCATAGCTTGGTATGGTGTGACACCTGTAGCTTGGTATGGTGTGACACCTGTAGCAGGGTGTGGTGTGTCTTTGTAGGCAATTGACATGTCTTGCACAGCTGTCTACTTTTCAGATTTGTCTTTGCCTTGCAGATGGCCAATCTGTTTCGGTCTTGAGGTATCAGGGGGATGCAGTGGTGTTCAAATCCTTCATGTTTTGCAAATTACGCAAATTCCTTTGAATTGAATGGTGAACCATTGACGTATTCAACACGTTTTGGTACTGCATGGTGTCCAAACATCTTCTTCATCTTCTCTTGTGTAGGTTTGAATCCTGTCGAGTATGTGACTTCAACTTCTGGGTATCTTGTTCTTTTGTCGATAACGAGGTTGTAATGGCCATCAGGATATGGTCCTCCGAAGTCAACTGCGACTTCCTCCCAGGGCTTCTTTGGGATGTCTGATGGTTTGATTGATTCTTCTCTGTATTGCTTAGTGCTGACTTAACATTCATAATATTGTCCAATGGTTTGGTGTATCATTATATTCATGGTTGGAAACCAATACTTCGCTCTGAGCATCTGCTTGGTCATCGTAGTTCCAAAATGTCCCAATTCGTGAGCGATTTTGATGATTTTCCTTTGCAGTTTGTCTGGAAGGACTATTCGGTCCATTCTAAATATGAGGCCTTGCGTTTCATAAAGTTCCTTTTTGATGGCATAATAGGCTGCGAGGTCTGTGTCTCTCTTGTGAAACTTCTAGTCTCCTTTCAGGATGGCTTGATTCAGCGTTTGGAGACTGCTGTCTGCATTTGTTTAAGCTCCTGTCAGGTTCTTCTTTTACTACAGCTTTGATTATCTGCTCTGTGCTGTCATTCTCTGTCTCTGGCAATCGGGGTGCCTCGATAAGAGGTCGAGTGTGTCTTTTTCGTCTTTACCAGGTTCGTATCTCAGTTCATAGTCTACATTGTGCATACTCCATTAACCATTTCTCAATTCGGGGTGGTACCTTTCCAGTGGCTTTCCAGAGTGCGTCTTTTTTATCAGTTGCTTCTGAAATTTTAAAATATCGAAATTCTCTCTCAATATCTTCAAGCCATTCTTCCAAGGCCTTACTTACATTGCTTGGATCCTCGGGAATTATGATACGGATCTCCGGTTTAGCTTCTTCATCTCCAATACTGCTGTTCTGGATCACTGAGCGCTGCTAGTTTCGTGAATCTGGACGAGTTTCGGCTGTTTGAGTTTCTTTTTCTTCGGGTTTCAATAAGGTGTCAGGATTTGTTTACCACGTGGCATACGAATCCTCTTATTTTCTGGTCTCGGCGGTGTTTTTCTCTCATTCATTACGCTTGTCTTGTTCAAATCTAACCTTCCTACCTTTTTACCGTTGCTTGAAGCCTCATCGCCAAAGTTGAGACCTATAACTTTATTGCTTTCAATGCTTGAATGAAATTACAAAGCGAACGGTCGCCATCTCCATTCTTCCCTATCCGCAGGTCCTCGAATGTCGAGCACATATATAAATGGCGCGTGGCCTGGTACCAAATAACGCGTCACAACAACTTTTATGCTCTGAAAACTGTTTAAAGGTACCTGAAGAAATCTGTTTAATGATATCTAGTAAATAAACAGTTCAATAACTCATTGCCACTGTACTCTAGAAGTTTCAAAGTATTTTCTGCATTCAAATGCACAGGAGACTTTCGACCTTGGGATTGTTGGCTCCTGTAGTGTAACTGTAGTGACAGCGTTGTGTTCTGCTGTTTCAGACATGCCCTCAGTAATAGGTGGTGAACTGCTTCCTGCTGTTTTAGGCTATGGAGGTGATCTGACCCTCGCTTGCTCTAACGATCCAACTCCTAGATTTGTGAATAATGGTCTGATATCTCCAAGTGGAACTTCAGGTTCTGTTGGTATGCCTTGACTACGTTGATATCCAGCTACTTGAGCACCAATCGGTGTATCTAACCTCCCCTCCTCATCAGTTATAACGCTTCAACATGTCGTCAATGTGGCGTCGGACAACACATTTATCAGCTAGTTCCACTTTATATGATAACGGACCTGTCACCTTGATTACTACTCGTTGTATAGCCAAAGTGCAAATTATGTTCTTAGTGCAATGACATGCAATTGTCATTGTCACCTATAATATTTATTTACAAAATGTTTTATTATATCACTAATACAAAATCTCGTTTTTAGTCAATATTTAGAAATGTGTTTTCGGGTATTCTTCAGTCTAAAGGTCTAGACGTCACGGGCACTTTTTTCCGATCTGGTTACTAAAAATCCACTTATTCAACATTATCATCCCGCACTGCCTAGCTTCATGGTTTAACTAATTTGCATGTCATTGTACTAAGAACAGACTTAGCGAAGTAGCGAAGCGTAGTAAGCATGCATGGTAAACTTGTTAGTTCAAAAGCACACAAGTATGTAGAATCTAGACAAAAGAGAAATTTCGGAAAAAGACAAGCTATCAACAAAATGATACAGCAATGATGCTTGCGTGGATGAATGTAAAAGTTCCCTATGTTTTTATTTTTATTCTGCGCCCTTAAGGGACCGGTCATTATTTAGCGGGGGGAGGGCTGCTGAGTTTGTGGGGAGGGTCACAACGTTTTGAGCCCAATTTAGGGAGGGTCATAGTTTTTAAAACCGCAATTTGGGGAGCGTCACTAAAAATTTTCAAGCCCTGTCATAAAAATGAAAACGTCAGTGGCCAGGCGGCTTCTTATGTCAGAGCTTTGGCAACCTGTTGTAAACAACAAATATCTTTATTTCTACTGATGAATTAAAATAATTAATTTTTAAATTAAAAGGATCCAACCTTATCGTTTAATTCATTGAGCTTGACGCGGATGTCTTGTAGTTCTGTGATTAATTGTCCCAGGTCTGTCAGAATTTTTTTCCTCAAAGTCATGAGCAGTTTTTCGCCCAGCTTTTATTCTGCCGCTTGAGTGTATTGTAGATTTCAAGTCATCTTTTATCTCTGCTTCACTCTAGTCTACTGATTTTAACATGTCGTCAATCCGTTCTATGTTGTATTTGATAGTGTTTGAATCATGGGGCCTGACACGTTCTTGTAACAAATAACCAGCTGCCGAAGGATCTTTACTCGACTTCAGGCGGTTCAACCTTGTTTGTAAGATAGTAACGACTGATGAATATTATATTGCCTTCGGGCCTCGGCATGAAATGCTTTGGCAAATTTATATTTGGATCCCCAAAAATAACTGTTTTCAAGATAGAATGACTCGTATATCCTATTGTAGAAATGGTTCCTGATAGCTGAACGGGGATGAGGGATCCAGCCAAGGCCTTTATCTTTTCGCAGTCAAGTTGGATGTGATCCACGCCTTATTGATACACCATAATTACAGTGTATGTTATATGCTTGGTTGTTTGTATTCTCCAACATTTCAGCTTCCTTCTTAATTCAGGGAATATACTGGGGAGGGGAGGAGCAACCTTTGACGGGTTTATGTTGTTCGCATTCCGTGCAGCGATTTACGCAAATCCGCGAGTGCTTTGTCGTACGCTTTACTTCAGGCTAATTCTGATCGTCTTCGTTCGTATTTTTACTAAAGTTCCTTCAGTGCTAAAACAGCGAGTCCAACCCACAAAATGTTTTGTAACTTGATGAGCATGCATGCTGAGTTTACGACTCATGCATGAGTCACTGGGTCATGTAGGCGATCGAACTCTGTGTGACTATACATAGTTTGATAGTTTGGGGCGGAGATAATGGCTATCAGTTATCTCTCCTGTTATCAAGATGGTGAGCAGCAAATAATGTTCCGTTCTATTGGGCATGGCCTTCGATAATCCAAAACACCAATTAGCATTTACATGTTTAAACTTCACCGGGCGGGGATAACAGCATTTTTTTTGTGCTGGGAATCTGTGTCGGAACAAAATGAAAATAAATCGGGACAACTTTTGAGAAAACACACCACAGCTCAAACAGGCTTCAGTCGCACGATAGCCCAAAAACTACAAAATATATTCATCTATTAACACCTTGGGGCCTGGAACCGAATCTGCTATTACAATGACGTCACTGTGAGGATTCGCAGGTGACAATCCCTTCATATGATCATGCAGGACGACACGCATTTTTACCAAAAAAATACAATAGAATAAAGCACAATACAATTCAATACAAAAAATGAAATACGATAGAACGCAACATAATCCTTAACAAATAAAAGATGGTTCTCCTTGTTCTATAAAAAAAATATTGCACGCTTGAGGTCCGTGAAAAACTGCGGATGCACGAGCAGAACACGAGTGCATTTAGCCCAAGACCTCGAAAGTACATTATTTTGTTATAGAACAAGGACAACCATCTTTTATTTCTTTTATAATACAATCTTCAATCAAGACGAAGGAAAGTAAGCTGTATAATTTTAAGAACCCACATAAAAATCTAACTAAGCGAACTGACTACAGCGAAAACTCCATTTTACTGTACTTCGACTTGTTTACAACATTTCTCGTCGCTGATTGGTTCAATTCTGACAGCTTGACATTGACGACCTGAAAGCTCGTTTCTTATTTGATTAAATAACCTGCTATAAAAAGAACATGTCGATTGATAAAAGTGAAAGACAGAAATTGCAAGACTGTATCCGGCCGCAAACGGGCTGTAAAATCGTAAACTGATCAAAATACAAAGTGCTTTCTTTTTACAATGTATGGTCAGCACAGGAGAAGTTAATCTGCACATTGTGATAATGTTGAAAATGCCTGATGGAAAAACATTCATACTCATAGAGATCAGAAAGCGTTTGTAGCGAAATTTTAATAGCGGCATCTGAGACTGAGTTACGTGAGTTGAGGTTCCCGACTATTTTCTACGACAACTGCATCGTTGATCTGGTCTGAAGAAGAATATTTTCATTATCCCAAGGAACAGTGTTCTGCTGTTCTGATGGCAGTGAGTTGCGTAGCTTTTGAGACTCAGTTCGACTATACGTGTTGTACTTGTACAAACTGTGAATGAGTAAATGTGGACATTGACTATTGCTTTTCTCAACTTCAATGTCCAATGTATTTTGGCGTAGGATTAAGTTAAATACAGGAAGAAAACCAAGGCCACCAGTCACACAATTTCTTCCACCTCCTCGCTTATTTTTAGCTTTCTCTGAAACTTTCTCGCCGAGTCTGCCATGTTTGTAGTATATAAACAGCGAGTCCTCCCAGTGACGTCACGCAGCTCATTTGGCCGCGCGGCAAACGGGACAGTTTTTAGCATAAAGTAGTCAATTTGAATGGCGAAAAAGAGACCTTTCCGAAGGCGGAACTGAAAAATAAACATACTCTTGATAATCAGAAAAGAATGAGCTTTATTATTCTGCAATAAAATAAATATGCAAAATTTGGTTTCATAAACACTTTAAATCTATAATATTAGGGTTTAAATCGAGCTAGGTAAAAGTCATATAATGAGAATATATGCAACCTATAGCTAGAAAAGTGAAATAAACAGTGTACACGCAAATTACAGTATGTATCCTCCTTTAGGGGAGGGTCATACTTTTTTCGGACTTTGTTTGGGGAGGGTCACGAATTTTCATGCTACACAGGGGGAGGGTCAGTATTTTTAGAGCAGCTTCTAGCACAAACTCAGCAGCCCTCCTCCCCCCTCCCCTCCCCCGCTGAATAATGACCGGTCCCTAAATGTATCAATGCTCTTGAAATTTACAGGGACAGGGTAGTACATGTTGAATTTCAGGTGAAAAGATTAAAAAAAATATCGACTTGTTTTCGAATTACAGCTTCCTTAGCAAATACGTTACTATTTTGAGTAAAATGAGCATATTTATGACATTACTTATGATTCCATAAACCGAAATCGAATAAAGCAAATCGAATTAAATTTTCATGGTCAGTAGTCGTATGCCACAGGTATGAAATATTCTAAAAACATCGCTTGAATTGGTCCGGAAAACACAGTTCTCGACGACTAAACAGGAAGTAAGGCAAATTGTTAATTTTTTAAACTAAAATATTTAACCCAATTTTTTCGAAAACGCTCTCATACAAATTTTTTAAACTTTGCAGTCTTGAAGGCCTACATTTAGACTGTAAAGGACACTACGTCGTTTTGAAAGTTTAGGTCTAGATTTCGAGAAAATTGATATGTAAAATACATGACGTCAAAGCTGTGTTGCTATGGTAACACCGATGTCAAACAAACCTACATTTTTGGAAAGTTTGTTCTATTTCTAGTAAATGGGTGAAGTGACTAGCCCGACCGAGCTCTGACAGTGGAGTAACAGCCGTTCAAAGTGGGTATGGTGCGTCCCAGGAAAATCCAGGCGAGCCACCTTAACCCTCAACCGCTGGATCACCTCTCTCTTGTCGCCTCTATTCCAATCAGTTCGCAGGAGGAATGTGCGACATTTCGTGACACGTGACAGCTAATTAACCAATCACTATTTCCCGTTCAGAATCTGAACGGGAAATGAAAATGTATAAGAGATGGCTGCAGGGCCTCATTCTCCTCTCTCGTGGCAGTCTCCTTTCTTCCATTTTCGCGCGGCCAAATTATTTTATCACTTCCTTTGCGTTAGTGCTATAGTTAGCTATCGAGAATCAGTTGCGTGTTCTTAGCCAATCAGAATCGAGATGTGAGTAAAATGTATAATAATGACAATTATCCTTACATAAATACACAACAAGTACAACAAAAATAAATGATAAATCAAAAAAATGGCCAGAAAGAAAAATGTTAAGCCACGAATGAACTGGTTCAGCAAGCACACAGGTTCCTAGTGGATTGCGACTTCGTCGCCTTTTTCATGCGAGGGCTTTGTACATGTAAATGCAAATAAACGCGAGCCATTCCAGAGTGTTTTTACAAGATCAGATAAATAATTCAACACAGTGAAAACGATAATTTATATACACTTTAAAGGGGCTGTGTCACGGTAAGACTTTACATTCATTTTTCCGGGCCGGAAAGAGCTATTTCCACCGATTTTGATATGAACTAACGAACCTCTCGGCCAAGTGGGATGCTTAAAATCAAAGCAAATATGCAAAAATGACTAACAAACAGTGTATACAAACAGTCTCCAGGGCAAATATTGAAAATCTTTTCAATCGAGCATTGAGGGAGGGAAATTTAACTGTTTGTATCCAATTAACAGCCACTAAACGAGCGATTACTCGATACATGCGCAGTACCATGACATAGTCCCTTAGGAACCTTATCATAGCCTGCGTCGCATCCGAACTTTTAACCAGGGTTCAGTTCGGATGCGACGCAGGCTACCTTATCACTGTATAAAAATTACCTCGCCAGAATAGATACATCTTATACGTTGTGCATGCCTTCTTACTTTAATATGAGCTACAGTACAGAGGTTAAACCTCACGTAATAAATAATAAATAATAAATGTGTTCTTAATGTAGACATTTACTTGACAAATTTACTGTCAATTTTCAATCTATGTGGTTCCGACTTTACGAATGATGCTCGTTTTCCGTTTTTCCTCGCTTCCAGCACGATAGGAATCAGTGGTCTTCTTAAGTCAAGAACCGCCGCCGCTTCGTTGTCACGCACAGACGTTTCGCGATCCGAATACCGTTGGAAGCGAGTTATTATAGTTTCTTGCCACTTTCGGTAACTTTTCTCCTAACTCTGTGTGCCCTTTGGAATTCAATGGATCGAGCGTGTTCTATCTGAAGTTCATGTTCAAAGAAGTCGTAGAGGACTAGTCCACTTCGCATCCGTTATCTGTGTCATAACCTGCTTTACATCTTCTCCTTCAGTTTCTGGCATGCCATAGAAGCGTCGATTTTCTCTCCGCTGGTAGACCTGATATACAATGTGGGATTTGCATCTTTAGATTCTCAATCCATTCCTCCCGTTCCCTACTTCCTTTTCCAGCTTTCGTCTCCCCTATTCCATGAATTCATTCAGTGCTGAGGCGCATCTTTCCAGTTCTCTTTGATTTTCTTTGACCTTTTCAAGGTCTTTGTCGATTCGATTAACCTCGTTTTGCGTTTTAGCAAGAGCGTCGTTAATTCTCTTAAGCGAAGAATCGATGGATGCCATATCTTGCTCAATGTTGTTAAGCTTATTCAATTAAATAAGGATGATACTGATCCATTTTGAAGCTTATGTCGCCAGCCATGTCTGGTATTAGAATAACGCCTTCGCTAAACGATGCCTCCCAAAATGGCGTCTCGTGCTCGTTCACCTCAATGGAGCTCGAAGGTAATGCACGTTGTTTTTGTGACAGGTGCGTCTTTCCCTGTTTCTGACGAGCTGCTTCCTCTGGCTTTTCTTTTCTTAAGAAATACTACAGGAAGAAGGATTTTTTTTGTCGGGAGCTCTGTAAACGGCGCTGCTCGCCCGGGTGTCTATAAAACGAAGACACACAAAACAAAGACCGAAGACCTATAAAACGAAGACCAAAAACGAAGACCAAAAACGAAGACCCCCACAAATAATTAGCAGAAAACTTTAAAGAAGCTTTGCAGGTTTTCAGTTCCTACACATTACCTACAGAGAACTTTTAGCGGCCAGGGTCTTCGTTTTAAAAACCTTTATAACGAAGACCCCATTTTCCTCTCTCAGCTTTATCGTAACCTGCCTAAGAAAGTCACAAACAATTAGCAGAAAACTTAAAGAAGCTTTGCGGGTATTTGGTTCCTACACATTACATACTGAGAACTTTTAGCGGCCAGGGTCTTCCTTATAAAGAACGAAGACCCCATTTTCCTCTCTCAGCCTTATCGTAACCTAGCTACATGTAAGAAAGTGATTTATCATAGAGCTAACAGACAAAGAAAACAAACTGGCAACTTCACTTTTACGGCTCAACTTTTAGCCAGGGCATTCAATTCAAGGGTTTCCTCCTTTTCAAGATCTGTAACACGAAGACCCCTATTTCCTCTCTGCTTTATCTTATAAATAGAACATTGTAACATAGCCGATATCAAGCTTTATCAAAAGTGCCAATCCAGTTTATAAATGCAAGGAGGGGAAACAGAGATAGATCGTATACTAGGTATGATCTTGAAATAACAAGCTGTTAAGGTCCGTACACACGAAGGGACAAGTCCCAGGGACAAATCCCTCGTTGCGTACACACGAAGGGACAAGTCCCAGGGACAAGTCCCAGGGACAAGTTCCCTCGTGTGAACTAGGACAAATCTTGTCATTTTGTCTCCGGGACTTGTCCCCTCAATTCAAACCAGTTTGATTTGAAGGGACAAGTCCCGGGTACAAAATTTTGTCCCCGCGACAATATATTTCCTAGTTCAAACGAGGGGACAAGTCCCTTCGTGTGTACCGACCTTTAAACATACTGACGGAGGTAAAGATTATTCACAAAGAGAAATGGAAACTTCAGCTTTGCCAAGGCCAATTTTGTTTTTCTTATCTGAAACCGACATTAAACATTACACTAGAATAACATTTACGTTGAGCTGATTGACACACAGGCCGTCCAAGTACTGACTATGTATATCGAAGCAGTGAATTACAAGGTTTGTATGGGAGTTCTTCCCATAACTCTAATAACTCCCATACAAACCTTGTAATTCACTGCTTCGATTACTTTAGTCAGAAATTGGGCGGCCTGTGATTGACAGCTTGCTATTTGACTGCAGCATTCCCTGGTGAAACTCCTTACAGAGAAGGATCCTTGTAAGGGCAGGATCCTTGAAGGATTTATCAAGGATCCTCAGTGGCCCCAGGAATTCTAAAGATCCTTGCCAGGATCCTGCTAAGATCCTTTCAGGATCCTGTAACGTTCAAATTAAACCAGTAAGGGCAGGATCGTTGTAAGATCCTTGAGGATTTATCCAGGATCCTTTCAAGATTCAGGCAAGATCCTTGCAGGAAATAACTTCTCGTAAGGACAGGATCCTTGTAAGATCCTTGAGGATTTATCCAGGATCCTGTCAGGATTCAGGCAAGATCCTTGCAGGAAATAACTTCTCGTAAGGCCAGGTTCCTTGTAAGATCCTTGAGGATTTATCCAGGTTCCTTTCAGGATTCAGGCAAGATCCTTACAGGGATAATTATATTCTAAAGACAGGATCTTTGCAAGATCCTTGAGGATTTAACCAGGATCCTGTCAGGATTCACTGGAAGGATCCTTGCAAGGATACTTATAATCTAAAGGCAGGAATATTGTAATATCCTTGAGGATTTCATCAAGGTCCAAGCAGGACCTTGCAGGAATAATAAAAAAGTGAGGATCTTATAACATCTTATTACAATCTGAGAAGGATCTTATCAACATTGCAGGGAATATCTTTCCTAAATCAATAAACATTTCCAGGATTTTAACAAAATCATCTTACAAGACCTTAGAAACATCTTGATGGAGAGGGGGGGTCAGGTTTGGAATTGATAGGCATTAATAGTCATGGTGCAGATGGATTGTGCTGAGACTTTATATTGTACTTTTGTTTCCATTGTATAAATAAAGACACGCATACATATATAAATAACATATATATTTTACTAAAAGCTGATGAAACATTACAATAAAGATACCTTCATTTAAAAAAAAAATCTGTTTATTTAGACTAATGACTAGAATATTACTCACCGATTTGACTGGCAATTGTTTAAAAAAGAAATTCCATTGTTTAATTAGCGAAGTATTTCTCTCCACCCATTCAAAATGTGTGTTTTTGTTAAGAAATTCGAAGAGAACCGAAAGCTATATCCGCCATTTTCCTGTTTATTGATTGTTCACATTAGAGTAAGACTAGGACCGAGTTTATCCATATTTGGTAACCAGGCCTCCAGGGAACAGTTTGAACAATTTAGGTGGAAAGATAATAATAACGGCTTCAAGGACCTGGCTTCAATTGAGAGACATTATCAGTCCTGGATGAGATGAATTCCTGAAAACATTTATCTGAGTAGAAGGTGAGCAGAAATGCTTCACTTAATTACTCCTAACCGTCACATATTACATTGTAAGTTTAAAACTGTTCTTTAACTTGAACATCTAGCAGTTATGACTTGTAGATAGATTGGAAATTTTGTGTATGAATTGAATGCTTTGGAGTCGAAGCAAACAGCGGAGGTTCTAAGAAATACAAAGGAACAATATTAGTCCCACTGGAAAACAAAGTGTATGTGGAAGTGAAGTCGCCAATTTCTCAAGTTTCGCGCTGCAACTACAGTACCCATGCAAGCCAACTTACAGTATAGAAAATATATAAGCAAATACCGTGAACAAAAATCCTACAAAAATACGTTGGATCCGAAGTGAGGACCTATGCAGCCAAAAATATAAACAATAAAGAATGAAAAGTCCTAAGACTACAGCAAAGCTGATATACAACGTAAAATTCTAACACAAAGCACTACGGTTAGCTAGGCCTGACACGAAAAGCGCTCGGACTAGATTGCAGCCATAGACAGCTGTTTCGTTCTTATTAGAACTCGTCAGTATGGCATAGCAAACAGTACGCGGGCTTCGGTGCCACTGCACTACCGGCCCGGACTGCGCTAAGCAGCATATAGTTTAGAGCTCACAGAAAAGCTTGGTTATCGGGCCACACGTCATTACGTGTGGCGAAAAGCCAAAAACAAAGCAAATCTGAACTAAATGTGTCAGTGCTTTGCGAGAAATATAGTTATGCTGGCCAGACCAGCTTTATAAATGATGACAATAGCAGGAATAATCAGATCTATATAAGACCTACGGTACAAAAATCCATAATAGAAAATATATATAGTACCTTTTCCAAGCGAAGTAGATTCATCACGAGGCCGCTTTAGTGAGACTACAGAAGAGACAGGTTCAGAAACATCCCTATAAGATTAATACGTGCCATTAGTAAAAGAAACATTCGAAACCGGGACAATTCACACCTAATAAGGCTGATTAGTGGAATCCGATTAGTGATACACCATTGCACATTGATCATGACTAACCTTGGTCGTGCTGTAACTTGGTGGAGCAATATATCGGCAAATTCGCTGTCAGTATTGCGTTTAAAGTTCATGTGGTCTTTCGTTTCCCTCCAAAGCTTAAACGTTGACTCTCTCAGGTATATTCGATTCAACTGTTCGCCACGCTTCGGTCTTCCCTTCCCACGCCCGGACTTCTTTAACTTGGAAGACATAGATGGCTTCTAATTCGACGTAATATTGGAAGAAAACTGATCTTAAATCTCAAAATATATACAACTACATGTTAAACGAAAAACTATTTACAAGTATGTACAATCACTGG
Source organism: Actinernus sp. WN-2022 (assembly GCA_030867875.1). NCBI lineage: Eukaryota > Metazoa > Cnidaria > Anthozoa > Actiniaria > Actinernidae > Actinernus > Actinernus sp. WN-2022. The sequence goes on from JAOWCC010001634.1 coordinate 90,487,183, forward strand.
AGCAGGATGGATCGACAATAAATGATGAATTTCGATGGATTTCAGGCAGTAACGAAGATCACTTCGATTTTCCTATTTTCGTAGGCTACGAAAATGATTTGCGCGTGCAAAGCACCATGGGCTCGGACACAGGGTCTTTTAGTTTTAATCACAGTCTCCGCCGATCATTGCTTGTGTCGTAAAGCGTTGAGCGCGTATTTGAATATTTCGTTGGTAGTGTAGAAGATCAGACTCTGAATCTGATTACAACTAGTCGTTATTCTAGGTTTTATTTATTGGTTATTATTTTTTGCAGGACCGATGAGCTTGTAGGTCAGAAGCTATTAAACCATCAAAGAAAGCTAAACAACCATCTACGAATAGCAGTTTCAGCCGTATCTTACCCGAATGACTCACTTCGATATAATGAAGCACCATTGAAACCATCAATCTTGCTGACACCACCCTCTTAAACAAGCACGACTAATTTAGATACAGTTTGAATAGAACTTCGTTACATCGAAGTGAGGCATTCAGGTCAATACCGCTGAAACTGCTATTCGTAGACGCCACTGTAATATCAGCTATTCAAACATGTACATGTATGAAGCTCATCCATGCATGATAGCTTCCTTTGAATCGAGCCACTGGCAATTATGAATGAATTTTAAACGCTTCTTATAGCTAATCTTATAGCTGGAAAGATTATGCTGCATGAGGCCAGAAATTTGACTAATTTAGACAGGAATCACTCACCGTAACCACACACGGGAAAACGTACACTAACGATTATCCGTTAAACGATCTAAACCGTTTGCTATCCGTTTAAACGATTTTGAAAACCGTTTAAACGATCTGGCAAAGCGTTTGCTCAGCAAGACAAACTCGTTTTTTTTGTAGATCGTTCTACACTCTAGTCTAGTCGTTTACAAACCTTAATTATGCAATACAGTTGCGCGCAAAAGTAATGCAAGCGAATTTCGTTCTTTATTAGGTTCGAAATTTCGCGCGAAAGTTCATCTAAATTTCGATTAGCCTGACGTTTCGAAAACACGAATTCGAAAATTTGTTGCACTTGTACATTACCCCAAGAAAAGATAAACTAGAAAGATAATTATCAAATGCGCTCGTCCTGAAATTACAGACAGCTCAAAAATAATGCACCCGCAAGAAATACCGCAAGAACCCACAAGAAGTTGATAACCCGCTTTTTGTACCTGAAAACCACGAACAAAGTTAAACAATGCAAAAAGTTTCAAGTCTAGTGCAATGCAATAACTTCGACACGCGAGTAGAATATTACACGCTAGTTCGTGGTTTGTTTACAAGTATGCACGGCAAATTTATTTTGACAGCCTTTCGGTAATATGTTTGATTAACTTATTTTCAAAGACATTGAGATGTTTTTAACAATTTGCTTTCGTTTATGGTAGTGTTTATTAATTGTTTCTTTCGTTGTGCCAGGTTTCCCTGGTTTTGCAGTTCGACCGACATCTGTGATTTGCACGTTTAGCGATTATTGTTGAGTAGATAGCAATATGTAAATTACTACCTCGTTGTTGACCTTCAAAGTTTTGGGAAGACTATTCAATGAGTTAAAGCGCATTTAATTCAAAAGGATTGCACTTTACCAGGAGAAGTTTTCTGGTAAGAGTAGACGTTTTGCATGTCTTTCATTTCAAACTTGGCTTCAAAACTCTGTTCACATTCTCAGAAAGTTGCAGCGAACAAAAATCAGACAGACACGTTCATGCCTGACTGACTGCACCACAGGCAGCCCAATCTCATGATTTGTGTATTTATACGCTTACAAATATCGCTTGAATAGTTCATATTATAAATCCTTCCAAAACAGAATGTTAGACAAATAAATACACCACTTCACCCTACAATGTTTCAGTTGTGGTTATTCATACCTCTGAGCTCTTCTAGGATCGTTTCCGCTGTTTTTTTCGAACCTCTTTCCCTCACCTCCTAATAAAAGGAAAAGGCTGGAGACAACCGACAAATATACGATGCATAACCTGTAATCTTTGCCACGAAAATCACACTTCGCTCACTCCAAATAACTCGAAACTACAGCAGGCCATAGATCATCCCTACCCGAATTTTAAGATCCAGCGATAACACATTCTGGAGAAATCGAACAATTTGACGCCCATTTCCAAGTCCTTCGTCAGACCGAGGCTATTCGACGGTTGGTCCTAACCGGATGGTCGTAAAACATGGACGGGGACGCGGGGACGGGAACGCGGGGACGGGGACGCGGGGACGGGGACGCGGGGACGCGGACGCGGGGACGGGGACGCGGGGACGCGGTCGCGGTCGCGGGGACGCGGGGACGCGGGGACGCGGGGACGCGGGGACGTGACCTTAGAAACATAGTATTTTTGACTGCTAAAATAAAAAGCGAGTAATTATGTGTGTATTCAATGCATTGTTGTATCACTAGCTGGTCATTTAGGTTAGAAAACACGTAATCAAAATTGTTTTCTCTCACGAACCGACGCCATCTTGGAAAAGCCTCGTTTCCACGCTCTCTTAGTGAGATTATGGAGCCTGGGAAGGACATTTATCTATTTATCTATTGTTCAGTAAGTTCCCGCCATTTTAGGTCACGCCATCACTCTCGCTCGCTGATTGGCTATCATTATCCAGGTAGTCTAGACATGTCGTGTTTGTAGATTTCCTTTTGAGATTTTTAGCGTGTTTACTCTTTTTTACCAAGCATTATGCACCAGTCAAAGTAACCCCCCCCCCCCCCCCCCCCAACCCGGGACAGGGTGCGGCAAATGTGGGGCAAGCGATCGCTTTTGACACGGTAGAGTGCCCCAGAGGGTGGGGGAAAATCGGTTATTTGATGCCCCACTATGGAGTGTGGGGCCAACGTGGGGCAAAATGTGGCGGGAATTGTTCATAGAAGACAGTCCAGGCCACTGCAGACTTCTCTGTTCTACTTCCGTGTATAGTTCAGGACGAATTTCAGCAATACTGTCACGTTGTTTGGCTTCTTCTGTGTTCAATCTCATTAGTACATGTAGATCAAGACCCTATTGAGCAATAAAAGACACAACCCAGACCACTGCAAGCTAAAATGTGTGAAGTTTGTAAAACAAAAATGACTTATTTTTAGTGATTTGTCCCCTGGGGTGGGGGTATTTGCCTGCATTTACTGCCCACAATTGCCGCAATAGGTGGGGCATTTTCTGTTTTTTGCTTTCCCTGTGAGGCAAAATCCCCACTAATCCCCACCCTATCCCGGGTTGGGGGGGGGGGTGGGGGTTTACTTTGACTGGTGCATTATATACTAATAAACGGCTTTAGTCTATTAACAATATTTCGGTTGTACTGCTGGAGAAGGCCCTCAAGACGAGGGCTGAAAGATCAGAACAGTTACCCACTAATTGCTAGACAACTCCAGCAACTTGCAATGTAAAATTTGACTCTAGAATAGTTGTGCTGGGTAGGCGAGTTGTCCCTAGCGAACTCTAGATATTTACATGAAGTAACGCGTGCAAAGGTTGAACTAGTGCTAGGATGATCCCCGAGACAAAAGTAAACAGAACGCAGAATACAATGGCGGTAGAATGATTCTACTATTAGGATGACCCTAGTACAAGGGTTACCCTCTTATCATGTAAACAACCCCTTTTAGTTTTAGTGAGTATCTTTTTTTCCACCCGGGTTATTTACCTCACTCAGGGCGCATGGAAACGATGCTTTTCCAAGATGGCGTCGGTTTGCGAGGTCAAACGGCTTTTGATTACGTTTTTTCTAACCTAAATGACGAGTTAGTGATACAACAATGCATTGAATACACACATAATTACTCGCTATTTATTTTAGCGGTCAAAAATACTGTGTTTCTAAGGTCACGTCCCCGTCCCCACGTCCCCACGTCCCCACGTCCCCGTCCATGTTTTACGACCATCCGTCCTAACCGGAAGGACTTGGAAATTAAATTTAAATTAAAATTCGGGTAGGGATGAGTTTATTTATCATTCTATGGCCTACCGTAGTTTCGAGTTATTTGGAGTGAGCGAAGTGTGATTTTCGTGGCAAATAGCTTCGCCAGACCGAGGCTATTTGACGGTTGGTCCGCTGCCAGCCTCGAAGGACTTGAAAATGGGCGACAAATTGTTCGATTTCTCCAGAATGTGTTATCGCTGGATCTTAAAATTCGGGTAGGGATGAGTTCATTTATCATTCTATGGCCTGCTGTAGTTTCGAGTTATTTGGAGTGAGCGAAGGGTGATTTTCGTGGCAAAGATTACAGGTTATGCATCGTATATTCAAGGGCACGCAACGAAGTTTTCGGTTAAAAAGCTGTTCGGGAGAGTAAGTTAGCCTAAAAATTTCGGATTTGAAAAAATTGTCCCTAGAAAATTGTCAGTTTCTGAAATACTGGCTAGAAAATTTGTTTTCAATCCCTAGAAAATTATAGAAGAAAAGGGAGACTAAAAGGTTTCCCCTAAAATATTCGTACGTCCCAATTCGTCTGATCAATAGAGTCAGAACAGGAAAAAAGAATCCCTAAAAAATTCGTACCTCCACAAAACTTTGCAACATGAAGTTACTTGGGCTAGAAAATTCTTGTTTCTGTTCTAGACTACTAACAAATTCGTAGGCCGGGAATATTTTGTCATAGTATTTTCGGTTGACGCGATTTCCACCTAGAAAATCCGAACAGCTAATAGCTTTCTAGAATACGTCAAAAGACATAGTAGGTGCCTTAAAATGGCTAGATAAGTTGCAGACAACTGGTTCCAAACGAATTTCAAAAAGTACTCGTTGGGTGCCCTCGCATATTTGTCGGTTGTCCCCAGCCTTTTCCTTTTATTAGGAGGTGAGGGAAAGAGGTTCGAAAAAAAACAGCGGAAACGACCCTAGAAGAGCTCAGAGGTATGAATAACCACAACTGAAACATTGTAGGGTGAAGTCGTGTATTTATTTCTCTAACATTCATGTTTTGGAAGGATTTATAATATGAACTATTCAAGCGATATTTGTAAGCATATAAATACACAAATCATGAGATTGGGCTGCCTGTGACTGCACGTGGAGAAATTCGGACTCCAAAGAAGTTGAGATTTTAATTTAAAAATATTATTGCCTTTATTAGTACCGCAAACATATGCAATGATTTAAGCCGAAACCTTGAACAACACATGGATGTGCCATAAATGTGAAACTACAGACGCTAAAGTTTATTTGGTGTTATGGCTTATGCTTTGCACGGCAAACTTTAAAGCGGGTCTCCGCCGGTAATGGAACTGAAGCGTCGAGCGGCTGTTGTTTGTTATTTTGTGCCGAAAGTTCAGGCTTATCAGAAGAAATGGGAGGACGCCTAGTGAAGCAGCAAGGAGAGAAGTACGAAAAAGTTCGAATAAAAACGTTTCTTACTCATTACTTGGTCGTTTACAGATTTTCGCTAGCTGTTAGCTCTTCTAGACAAACCGTTTAAACGATTTGGCAGATCGTTATAAATTTTTGCTTGCCCGTTTTGGATTAACGATCTGGCAAAGCGTTTGCTAACCGTTTAAATTTGCCCGTTTAACGGATAATCGTTAGTGTACGTTTTCCCGTGTGTGGTCACTTATTTATTATGTATTTATTAGGCTTCAAGCCCAAAACCAAACCATAAAACTCACCCTAACCATTTAAAAAACAAGTTCCCTGAGGTAAACAACAAGTTCCCACTCACCTAGGGCTATAGGGTTCACAATCAGGTGAACAAGAAGAGATAAACAATTGTGAGGTCTTATGGGTGTCAAACCCATATACATGTACCTCATGTTAGCAAAGCCAACGTGATAACCACAACATATCCAAACATCCTCCCTCAGGGTGTGACAAAGAGCAATTTTGGTATCTGTTGAGCAATTCCTGTCCTTATTTTTAGGAACTCCAAATTCGAAGTGTACACATGCTTATTTATATAGAGCTATTTCAAAAAAGGTTGTAGTTGAATGTGACTATATAGCCTGTCACAACAAGACCAAAAGTGAGACACTTTTGGAACAATCCTCAAGGCCGGATCCTGGAACAATTCTCAAGGATCCTGGAACAATCCCCAAGGATCCTGGAACAATCCCCAAGGATCCTGGAATAATCCTCAAGGATCCTGGAACAATCCCCCAAGGAACCTGATCTTTCCCAGGATCCTTGCCAGGATCCTTAAGAATCCTTGCCAGGATCCTTAAGAATCCTTTCACGTTCCTTAAGGATCCTGGAAAATCCTTGCAAGGAAATGCTAGGATCCTGTAAGGAACCCTCAAAGATCCTTGGAGGATCCTGGCCATTAGATACAGGATGCTGCAAGGTCTTTCACCAGGGTTTGACGTGACCTAGAGCAGTGCGGGAAAAAGTGCATCGATTCCCACGTAAACAAGATACAAAATTTTATAGATGACCAAAGTTACCATGTCGATTCCACCCCCTTTCATTAAAGGCAGTACTGCGAAACCCGTTGAATGTCTAACAAGTTTTCCGAAGTTTTTGTGGGACGAAATATCTATAAAGGAGATTTGGCTCAGTGATTACTGCAAAGATACACGATGGGCAATTTGCAGCACGACCACGAGCTTAGTTTGTTTGTTTAGGAGGCTTGTATCCTGAATAGCTTGAGATGCAAGCATATCGTATTTTCTGCTAATTATTTGTGACTTTCTTAGCTAGCGTTACGATAAAGCTGAGAGAAGAAAATGGGGTCTTCATTTTATAGATATTTAAAACGAAGACCCTGGCGCTTAAAAAGTTATCTGTAGGTAATGTGTATAGGAACTGAATACCCGCAAAGATTCTTTAAGTTTTCTGCTAATTATTTGTGACTTTCTTATTGCTAGGTTACGATAAAGCTGAGAGGAAAATGGTGTCTTCGTTTTAAAGATCTTTAAAGTGCCACTATTCATAAAGTAGAGTTGATATGTAAACTCTCCTAAATTTTTGTAGTTTAACATGCCCATTTGGGAATATTTTTTACTATTTCGGATATCTCTAATACTGATTGATCTACTGACACTGAAAAAGTGGCAAATCGAAATGGTACATTTTCGTCATAGTGGCACTTTAAAACGAAGACCTTGGCGATAAAAGTACTCTGTAGGTAATGTGTAGGAACTGAATACCAACAAAGCTTCTTTAAAGTTTTCTGCTAATTATTTGTGGGGGTTTTTGGTTTTCGTTTTGTAGGTCTTCGGTCTTCGTTTTATAGGTCTTCGTTTTGTAGACACCCCTGCTCACCCGGCCATGCTCGCCCCAGTCTCTCTGCCACCCGACATGATAATACAGATCGAGCTATATCCGGGCATTTCCTGCAAATTCCAAAATCTACGATGCTAGATCATGTGAATGCAAATGAAATGAAAGTACCACCTTGCTGTGTTTGTAGGCACAATTGATGTCAACACACTTCTTGTTTTTACGGTTGCTTTACTATAAAAAGTGTTTAAGTACTACTCACACTATAGGAAATGCTTACCAATTAAGAACAGAAACATTTTGATACCCGACCTACATTTACTATAGCAGCTAAAGTTTGCACACGTTTGGAAGCTACTACATGTACATGGATTTACTAGAAGAAATACTTAATAAAAAACCTCGTTAAAAGGTGACAGCTTTCAAATTGCAGTCCACTTAAGGGCCCTTACATGTATAGTAAAGTTCCACCAAAAGAGCCTTGGCAGACAGTAAGGGACTGGACATTATTTAGAGGTGGGGGGGGGGGCATAAAAAATCGTGACCCACCTTACAAATCTAGTAGCTCCCCTCTCTAATATTATTGTACCTACATTAGAAGGGAGATCTGGGATATGTTGCCACCTCACTTCATGTGTATCTGTATTGTAATTGAAGAGAACTTCACCAGATTGATAAAAAGTAACATTCCAATTAGACTCCATCCTTAAATAATCCTGCAAGGAAAAAAAATTTTCATGGGTGTACATGTAGGTTATATATACAATAACTGAGTAGGGTAGGAGTATTATGTAATGTACTATTATGATGACAATAATAATAATTAGTAGTAGCAGTACAGGTCATGTAGCAGCAACAGCAGTTATAAGTAAACTCGGTACAGATGTCACACCACTGAAAAGAGAATGGCAGGTAAGCCATTTCAATGTTCACTGGCTGGTGGGACATGAGAGAATGGATTGAAATATCTACTGCAATTTCTCACAAGTGAGAACAGCTTTTCTGCTGGCTTTTGTGAAGTTAGAGGTGTTTTGGGGTGTGTTTTTTTTTCACAAATATCCAAATCTTATTAGTGGCTGTACCTACCCAAATGAGCCCAATTTGTAACTCAAGCCCTGAATTTAAAAAATGAATTTTAATAGGACCTGAAACAACCATAGAGGCTGATCGAAGTCAGAACCTACATGTAGCTAATCCACATAGTTTAGCATGGTGGTTTTTGTGAGCAGCCCTCTACTCCCATATACATGTATTCCCATATTGTCAATTATTAAACATTTTATGCTGTCAATTAAACTGTACAGTACATTTCCCCTTTGTATCAATCTTACTTTACAGTTTCCATTGAAATTTACAATGTTTTGTTAATAATATAAATTTCAACAAAATATTATAGATCCTGGCGTTACATGAGAAAAATATTGTTACAGACAGAGATGCATTCTGGAAGGGATCATCCTGGTCTGTATTTACATAGCCTGAGGAAATGAGACACCTCTCTCAACTTCCCAGCAGGAGAGACATCTGAGATTCGAGCTGGAAAATTCCATACTGATGACGTAATGCTACCAAGATCCTGGTAGTGATTCTGATTGGTTGAAAGGTCAGGTTATTAATAAATCATTATTGTTGTGTGCGATCACCAAAACAACTGGCACTTCATGTACGATACATCAACATACATTGTATATAGTCATGTACATGTACATGTATCTCTGGAAAGTGGGGAGAGGCATCTGATTTCTCAGGCTTGTATTTACAGTGTTCTCACATAATAATTTTAGGTATAATAATTATTATATTTTTTATACCTACAACATAATAAAATAATATAATTTTTAGGTCTGCACTAGCCACTACATTCCCTGCCAGCAGAGGTCTCTCTCTGTCTTGGTCAAATGGAAGGTGAGGGAAAGAGACCACTGCCAACATCCGATGCTTTCTCTGTCATGCATGCATTTATAGTTTCCTTGGCAACAAGTGATGTGTATCCCACATGAACTAACGCCTGTTCTTGCACTGTCAATCAGTTTACATACATGCAAAGGCTCAGTTTGAAAATCTTCGGTATTTTGTTGAAAATTATGCATTTGGTGCTCTCAGCATATCAGTTTATAAAATTATACAATTTAATTTGGGCCGCGTCAGGCAAAAAGGGCCCGGACGACATAATATGTAAATATATTTTGAAATTGTACCATGTTTTTTATACTTGTGGTGCCATTACAATATGCAACGCGAGCGCCACATTGTGCAACTGACAAGAAGTGTTGATTTCATGAAATTGACCAGTGAAATCGAAGACGAAATTTACTATATTTTTACACGAGGGTGTGATCAAATATTTAGCAGGCGCAAATGATTCCTTATCATCAGACGATTGTTTCAAGGTGTAACTTGTACTATTGCTAAAATCATATTATGAGCTACAGGGAGTAGAATAACTGCTGAAAATAACTTTTTTGTTCAAAAAGTGATCATCTTGTTCATCTTATTTATTTTTTTACTCTTTAATGCCAGCAGGTATAAATGAATGTCATACATCAAAATCATCCCCTCTGACATGATTACTAATTTTTGTGGTCATATTTGTAATCGGGCCCTTGCATCAAAATCACGTAAATTTCACCCCTGATTTTTGTTGTCAATTTCTTGAAACTGACATTTATTGTTAGGAATGAAATGTAGCGCTTCTCGTCAAGAATACAATAGAGTATTTAACCTGTTATTAGGAACACCGTTGTAGGAATTATTTAACTTGAATGTCGTCCGGGCCCTTTTTGCCTGACGCGGCCCATTTGGTAGAGACAAATGATTTTGGCATTCCCTGTCAGTATTTGGGGATTTGGTCATTCTAAAATGTTTAATTTTCGAGTGATTCGCAAACCCCTGTGCACTTTTCTCCTGTAGTAATTTATCACGCTTGAGGAGTTTGACCAATGAGAGGAAAGCAGTCCCATGGTAATTAGTATGCAAATGACAAGCTAAAACTGATAACACATTGGACTCAATACTAGACCAGCGAGATGCAACTTGGATCATGCATACATCTCTTTTCTCCGGTAAAACCTGTTTTCGAAACTGGTTTGACTCGTCCATGATTGTAGATGGCGGTTGATCAAAGAAAGCATCGGATGTTGGCAGAGGTCTGACTCTCCTCACCGTCCATTTTACCAAGACAGAGAGAGACCTCTAATAGCAGGGAAGCCGCTACACTGAAATACATGTGCTACATGATGATGCAACTACATATGTACTGGTACACAGGGCTAAAAATAACGGCCGGTCATCGGACAATGTCTGGCCAGAATTGGAACTTGTCCGGTCAAATCTTTGCCTTGCCGGTCATTTTGACCAGTCAATGTTACTACAGTTTCAACCAAATACTGATCTTGACCGGCGACTGACCGGCCATTATTTTTAGCCCTGGTACATGTATCACAGTGGTGCTCTGCGAACGGAGTTCAACATTTAAAAATCAGTTAAAAAAAAAATAATTACCGGTAGTTCAATTTTTTTAGCTGGTTCAAATTTTTTTAACCAGTTTGTTTTTGTAAAACTGGTTTATTTTCTTAAGATTCTAAAAGTGACATTCTGTTAACTGTGTTAGCATTTTTTTGAAGAAGCATATACAGTGCTTGGGTAGGGTATTAATATGCAGACTTGCCCCAATATTTTTGTTACTCTTTGACTTTATTGTACTCAATGAAAAATAAAAGTCTTGTGCAGGGAAATAAATAGTGTAGATAGATCGTTAGATAGATCGTTTATTATAATTACCTTACTTACAGTATAACTGAATTACTAAGGTTCACAATTCTAAACATTAATTACGTATACTTATAAACTAATTCGATAAAATATTATGATATTAAAACTAACAGTTAAAAGCAGCTATTATGCTAATTAAAGACCTGTGTACTAACTTAAATGATGTGAGTTATAGTGTTGAACACTAGAGTTAATGAAAGTGTTCCGGAATCGATTTGTTTTACAAAGCGGAAGTGTGAAATACCTCTTATACCGTAGTGTGACAGTCGGATTACTAAGGTTATGTGGTAAAAGATGATATAAATTACCGTTAGGATTAGATATCATTTTACGAAAAAGCTAGAGTATAACATAGTTCAGATCTGCGATGATAAAGGCTAGTAAGGCTGGACAAAGCAAGAGCTTGTTTGTAAGGTAAGTCGTAGCCATAAAGAATATGCATTGCTCTCTTTTGTATGCGTTCTAAGGTAAGACTAAGGTATTCTGGTAAACTGTAATGAAATACTTGACAATTAGCATAGAGTAAAATAGATTGTATACAAGCAACATAGAATTTAACTAGGTCCTTAGCTGGAACGTTTGCATGTTTTAATTGTGTTAAAAAATAGGGTCTCCTGGAAGCTTTCTTTATAATGTAATCAATGTGAGAGTTCCACTTTAAATCACTCTGAATTATTACACCGAGAATTTTAACAGACTGTACAAGATCGACCAAGCAATTATTAATATATACATCGTTATGTACTTTTGGAGAATGTGAAAATGAAATACAGAGTTCTTTACATTTCTTTGGATGTAGTTGAAATTTATTAGTCATAGACCATGCCTGTATTTCATTAATGGGTGTAGAGTTCACTCATGATTTTGTTCATGTAATTATACAATCCATAAGATCCACTTTTATCAATATTAAGGACAATGGTGCTTGGCGGTGAACTGAGAATGACACAATGCAACAATACTGACACTGACAGTTGATATATAACCTTTTGAGTTCACATGTAATACCTTCATTCACAACCATTTTGTCACTTTTTCTTGTCCTTGCTGTACTTTATAATTCTCTAGATCTGATGACAGGAGAACATTTTGAAAAGCATTCCTTTGACAGTGCACAACTTCTTTGCTGTCAGGTTAGATGCTGGTCAGGTTATATTAGATGCTGGTTTACTTCCATAATTTTCTTGTCAAAGTATTTTGCTCTGCAGTCTATAAACAGTGTCAGCAATTCTCTTTTATTGCTTTTTACAGATATTGCTTCACTCTTCCATAGAAATAGAGGTGATATCCTATTATCTGGATTTCTTTTAGTTCAGTTAAAACTCTATAAAAGTCTGTTTGGTTGGCGATGTTTTTGAAGTCCGACTTTGTTAGTAGTTTGCATGCATGAATAAATTTAAGTGATAGAGAAGGACTCGTAACTAAATTCCATAAGAAAAGCTATATTATTCCAAAAACATGATTGGATCTCCAACACAAGCCCCTGTGGCACAGCTGATAAAGCTCTGGTCTTCCAAGGCATTCTACCAATCAAAGGGTTGCAGGTTCGAGTCCCACTACCAGCAAACAAAAAATAGTAGTATAAGGATGTGTCATTGAGTGAATTACAAAGTTGGTTGTGGGGAGGGGAGAGTGATCAAACTATTTAGGAGGGGTCAGGGTGGAATTTTGTCTTTCTAAATCTCCCCCCACTGCCCCCCCCCAAAAAAAAATATATTATATATACATGTACATGTATATAACCCTTTTATATGAATTCCCAAAAATTAAAAAATCCCTTTTTAGAATCTTGAAAAAAAATAAACCAGTTTTGAAAATTTGAAATGGTTTAACAATTTTGAACCCAAAAAAAATTAAACCACAACATACATGTACCATATAATATGTTGTGGTTTCAAATTTTTATTGGTATGAAATTTATCATACCAGTAAAACTTTTTCAAAGCTCCTTGTCTTTTAATAATAGGTTGAAGATGGCATTACAGTAAGAACATAATTATCAAGTTCTACCAAAGTATTTGGCAATAAAAATACCTTACATGTACCTTGTTTGTGTTGTTAATTTCTTTAGAATTGTAGTTGTTTTTTTATATTGGGTTTGGATTAGTTCACATGACTATTGAAGAAGGGTTGTTTAGTGACTTTAAGCCCTAATGCCCTAAATTAGTGACTAGCTCTAAACACCGAAAATTAGTGACTAGCTCTAAGCACGTGAAGAAGTAAATATTGGCAAAAGAAAAGTGTGTTGCCTGTGCATTTCGAATTTGAGAGTGACACAGTTTCACAGGATTTTAAACGTTATGAAAGATAAAAGAGTTATGCAAATTCTGTCACTTTGTTCCAACTGGATTTTTATGCGAGTGAGATTTGCTTAAGGTGCTAAATTTTCATGAGAAAATGAAGACATCATAATTTGTTGTTGGCTCAGAAAGAAGCAGTCCAGCTAGTCGAAAGACGAAAGACTTGGATAGTTTGTTCTCAAAGTTTCAATGACCCATCAGCCAGCCAGCAAAACATGAAATGGAATAGAGACAGTTTACTGAGTTTCTGTCCTGGGGCATTTGCCAACAAAGAAAAGTGGGGAATATTGGTCAAAGAGAGTCAAAATAACAAGTTTCGCATCAATATTTAATACTGGCTCCAATACTTGTTCCAAAGCCCCATAGTGGTGCATTTGCATATACATTTGTAGCTTAGCTGACCACACAGTGGGGTATTTGCAATGCACTGATTCAAAATGTCTCCTGACTTTGATCATGCAGCCACTATGGTTCTTTCAGGTCTCATTAGAAATTCAGAGTATCTTTTCTAAATACTTGTTTTTCTAAAAACTTGTACTGTATATTGGGATTAGGGTCAATTTTTAAACATGTTCCATTCACCATGCTAGGTGAGATTTCTCTCTCTTTTTTATTTTACCTGTAGAGACCTGCTGTCACACTTATTAAAGCGAATCAGTATTAATTCTGTGAAGGTTTAATATTTACTCACTAGATCTGCCTCTGGATATTTCTCTAAGCCTGAAGTTTGGGCCAACATCTCCACATTTTTTTATTTTCAAACTCCATTGCTTTCTGAGCTGTTTATTGGCATATCTCTGAAAAGAATCCCTAGCCCTTCTTTTCTGGCTATTATTTGTACGATTTGGATTACAGAAGTTGTAATTAAGTAGACTTGTGACCAACAACAAAGCAAATAGTAAGTGCTAGTATGTACAAATGTACAATGTAACCTGGCTTAAGGCTACTATATTAACCTTTAGGGTACGTTTTAGGAAAACAAAATTCCCAGCCGAGCAAGAGGCAGGAGGAGAAACAATACACACTGGCAAAGCACAGCCATGTTAAATTAAAGCCTGATGTACTGGCGAAAGCAAATGCTTCAACAGATTGGGCATTTCTTCTTGTTTATTGTACATTTGATCACAAGTATTGACAGTTATCTACTTTCTTTTGCTTCTAGAATCAGTTTTTACAAGGACAAATTGAAGGGCTGTGTGCAAAAAGGGAGTGTCTCCTGATCACATCCTAAAATCTCTTTCAATTTCTTTGTTATTTAAGGGAGAATTTAGACCATGATCAAGAGTCACTTATGCCATTTTTGCACACAGGCCTTCACTTACATGTATAAGGGCCATGTATGAGACTTTGCAAGTCGGTGGAAAACTGAAAGTTATTGCAGGGTTTTTATTTCAATGGATTTTCTCACTATTCATGTCGAATGATATAAAAGGAAGCCGTAAAATATAAATATCAGAGCTGATTTAAAAGGTTTTGTTATTGTTATTATTATTTTATTATTGTGATTAGTTTCATGGGCATTTTTTCAGCTGAGTAATTCACTTCGCATGACACTATCAATCAAAGCTTGCAAATTTACTTGCAATAATTAAGAAAAAAATCGTTTTTTCCTGATGAAAATTATTTATTTTGAAAAACCTTTTTTCGTATCTGGAAGATTTGATCAAATACTACATTACAAGTGGAAAAAACATGTTTTTATCAAATATCTGCTTCTGAAGGTCTACGGTAGCCTCGCTTTCAATCCAAGATGACCAAACTAAATCAATATGACAGGCATGATAGAGCAGATTTCATATGAGTGGGACAAATTACGGCATGTCCGTAACCATGCTGTACTGTAACTCTGTGATTTGATTGGATTAGCAGGACAAAAATGGGAAACCATTTCAATGTCACAGCATGCCGTATGGTAACAGTGCTGTAGTCAGTGCTGTAGTTTGTCCCACTCATACGAAATCTGCTCTAGCTGACGGGTAACTGTTCGTCTCTCTCTGTCTTGGTGAAATGGAAGGCGAGGGAGAGAGACCTCTGCCGACATCCAACGCTTTCTTTGATCAACCACCACCCACAATCATGGATGAGTCAAACCAGTTTCAAAAACAGGTTTTACCAGAGAAAGGAGATGTACGCATGATCCAAGTTGCATCTCGCTGGTCTAATATTGAGTCCACTGTGTTATCAGTTTTAGCTCGTCGTTTGCATACTAATGACTGTGGGACAGCTTTCCTCTCATTGATCAAACTCCTCAAGCATGACAAATTACTACAGAAGAAAAGTGCACAGGGGTTTGCGAATCACTCGAAAATCAAACATTTTAGAATGACAAAATCCCCTTTTTCTGACAGGGAATGCCAAAATCATTTGTCACTGTACCAAATTAAATTCTGTAATTTTTGATGTTCTGAGAGTGCCAAACGCATAATTTTCAACGAACTTTACCGAAGACTTTCAAAATAGCATTCACACGCTTGTAAACTGATTGACAGTGCAAGAACAGGCATGGTAACACATCACTTACAAGTTGCCAAGGAAACTAAACGCATGCACGACAGGGAAAGCGTTGGATGTCGGCAGAGTTCTCTCTCCCTTGCCTTCTATTTTACCAAGACAGAGCGACCTCTCCTAGCAGGGAAGGGTAACTGAAGCACTACATGCACCTTCCTGCTGTTGACATTTTCTTGGCTTATTTTAATTTTAGCTTCAACATTTTAGTATTCTAACACGAGAAGACTGATTACTTGCTTTAACTTACGTGTAATTGCTTGTCTACAGGTTCTGAATTTCAATAATAATTTTTAAAGTTTCGAATCCCAAGGAGAAGGGTCTTTTCCCTTTTATAATGCTTAAGGCTAGGTCTAGGCTATATGGAGCCAGGGAGCCGTACTTACCGGGAATGCCTTCAAAAGTGGCGTTGTATTCTGCGATACCAAACACTTCAGACTTTATACTGACTTACATGTAGTCTAAATCAGTAAATGGCCATCGCATCGGGCGAGTGTACGGAAAAATTGTGAAGTGTTTGGTATCTTAGCTACTCTCATTCTAGAGACCGTTTTGTGAAGTATATTGTTAAACAATGACAAAATACTTACCGAAATAGAGAAGAAACACCACACAACATTCAACGGCGTCCTCGAAGGCAAAACCAAATTAAACAAAATGGCGGAGTGATATGGAGATGTGGGCTTCCTGTGGTAAAAGCAACCACAGGAGTCCTGAGGAGGCACACCGCGGCCAAATGGTAGGTACTTCATATATGATATAAATTGTGTACCGAATATATATCTAAATTCTACTGTTCCTTCATTCTACTGTGTTCCCACTCAGTTCTCCTGTGTTCTCACTATGTTCCCCTGTATTATACTGTGTTCTCCTGTATTCTACTGAGTTTCCCTGTGCTCTACTGCGTTCCCCTGTGTTCTACTGCGTTCCCCTGCGTTCTCCTGTATTCTCCTGTATTCTCCTGTATTCTCAGTACTGTGTTCTCCTGTATTCTCCTGTGTTCTCCTGTGTTCCCCTGTGTTCTCCTGTGTTCTCCTGTATTCTACTGCGTTCCCCTGTATTGTTCTGTGTTCCCCTGTATTCTACTGTGTTCCCCTGTATTCTACTGTGTTCTACTGTGTTCCCCTGTGTTCCCCTGTATTCCTCTGTGCTCTCCTGTGTTCCCCTGTGTTTTCCTGTATTCACCTGTGTTCCCCTGTATTCCCCTGTGTTCCCCTGTATTCGCCGGCGGGGGGGGGGGGGGGGGGGGTTGGGGGGGGGGGGGGGGGTACTTACATGAAAAATGGGTATGTATGTGAGGCCAAGAGGCTCAAACGCTGACCCTGTTTGACCCAATCCGAGCTCCAAAACCCTGATTGCCCCCTTTTTGGGAAAAAAAAACCTGATTGCCCCTTCTTTAATTTGTTTTCAAAACACGGTCGGATATATACCCCGGCTGGTATACCGCGTAGCGGGATTGCATGCAAAATACGGAACATTTCAAGTCGGGACGTGTCATTGGGTAAACAAATCAGCAGATGAAGTACATAGATAAGTACTGAAGTACGAATTAGCGGCGTCACGATGTATGGGAACCTCAGTGCTTGCATGTGGGCAGGCGATGAAAATGCGGCAACAGAATGTCTTTTTTTGACATAGTAGCTAAAAATAACTGAACCCTAACTGCCTAGAAAAACCTGAACCCCGACCCTGACTGAACCCAAATTATACTCTAATCCTGACCCTGATCTGCCCAAATCAGGTCAAAACCCTGACCCTACCTGCCCAAACCAAGCTCAAAACCCTGACCCACCCGGGCGGCACATACATAATACGTCACAAACAGGAGTACCCCCCCCCCCCCCCCCGGGTGTATTCCCCTGTGTTCTCCTGTATTCTACTATGTTCCCCTGTATTCTACTGTATTCTCCTGTGTTCCCCTAGCTGTGTTCCCCTGTGTTCCCCTGTATTCTACTGTCAGGTTCCCCTAGCTGTGTTCTACTGTGTTCCCTGTGTTCTCCTGTATTCAACTGCGTTCCCCTGTGTTCTCCTGTATTCTACTGTGTTCCCCTGTGTTCTCCTGTATTCTGCTGTGTTCTCCTGTATTCTGCTGTGTTCTCCTGTGTTCTACTGTGTTCTACTGTGTTCCCCTGTATTATCCTGTGTTTTCCAGTATTCTACTGTGTTCTCCTGTATGCTACTGTGCTCTCGTTCATTCTACTGTGTTCTCCTGTATTCTACTGTGTTCCCCTGTATTCTAATGTGTTCCCCTGTATTCTCCTGTATTTTACTGTTATGCGGTATTTTTCTGTGTTCCCCTGTATTTGACTGAATTCTCCTGTATTGTACTGTATTCTAATGTGTAATCCCCTGTATTCTACTGTATTGCTCTGTATTTTACTGTGTTCCACTCCATTCTACTGTGTTCCCCCTGTATTCTAATGCTGTGTTACCCTGTATTCTACTGTGTTCCCCTATATTCTACTGTGTTCCCCTGTATTCTACTGTGTTCCCCTGTATTCTACTAGTGTATTCCCCTGTTTTGTACAAGTGTGTTCCCTAGCTGTATTCTACTGTGTTCCCCTCAAGTGAACAAAAAGCAGAACTTTAATAACGATCTTAATAAGAACTAGAACGATCTTAATAAGAACTAGAACATTATAACAAGGATTTAAGGCAAAAAAATAAATGCCAGAGGACCGATATTCACATGGTTGGCCAATCATTTACTTATGGCAGTCTCCTCATTTACTTATGGCAGGTGTCACTTATTTTGGAGGGGCCGCTTATTTGAATCATTACACATGTCTGCTGATGAAGAAATTGATCGAGCCAGCTATTTCTTTATTGTTTACCTTTGTAAATGCATAAATACATGATAAGGTTAAAAAAATCATCCAATGATTGTAATCGCCCTTTTGACAGCCACCAAAAATAGCTGGCACTTAGCAACAATGTACAGCCAATGAAATTGAGACAGCTGGGTGGTGAAGGGGTAATATGTGATCCGAGAATCAGCCAAAATTTGGTCATGATTCGTGAAAACTGCCCATTTTTTTTGCCATGATTCGTGAATTAGCCTTAACGGGGCTTGCGATCCATGAAAACTGTGATCCGTGATCCGTGATTTTAAGAAAATGTGACCAGTGATTTGTGATTGATTACTCCCTTGACCACCCTGTTGAGAGAACTAAAGCTTTTGATGGTTCTACAGGGGCGGATCCAGGATTTTTGAAGGGGGTGGCTGTCATAGATTGTTTGTTCGGGAACATGCATTGCCTCTGCAAAATGCTGCAATTTGGCCAGTCCAACCAGCTCAAAGGGGGGTGGCTAGCCACCCAATCCACCCTTCCTAAATCCGCCCATGTGCTAGTCAATATATAGGGTGTAATAACAATTATTTTACATAGTGCACAGATTTATATATTCAGGGCTCGCGTTAATTTCACTTAAAGATTTGGGGGAGCGCGTCTCCTCCTATTCCTAAAAACGAGAAAATTTTAAGAGGGGAGGAGGGGAGACTTGACTCCCCCGCCTGTAAATAAGGGGATATTTTCAAAATTGAAGTGCAAATTCTCGCGCCGAAACGCAAGCCCTGTTAATATTCATATATCGAAAGTTCAAATAGACGTAGTGATAATGGTATTTTATAGACGTATGGAAAACTGAAAACACGATTGCACGCTTCCCAGAACAGCTACATCCCTCAAATTTCGATGTGTTAATCTTTTACCTGGTATCTTAAGTTTGTATCTGAAGAATATTTCAGAAATTCGATTTTACAGATTTTATTTGGCATCGGATTCCCATCGATTCCCATACAAACACTGTATTTCGCGCCATGTTTGCACCCCTTTCAAAATGTCGGAATTTACCGCGAACTGGTCTATGCTCCATTTTTTACTCTGCGTTCAGCTTTGATGAATACTTTCATTCATTCAAATCGTGCTCTTATGATATTAGATGCTGAGTAGATGGGTATATGATGGCCTTAATACATAATAATAATAAGCAATCTATATAGTGCCATTTCCACTAGCTAAATTACCAATGCCGCTTTACATCACTAATTCAAAATAACTAGAAAACTTGCTCTATCTACGATAATTAATATTCATATTGTACTAATATAAAATACACTTTAGGATAAAAGGTTAAAAGCTTGTTTAAAAAGATAAGTTTTAACTCGACTCTTAAAAATGTTAATTAACTTAGCATCCCTAATGTATTGTGGTAGTGAGTTCCATAAGGTTCCATAAGCAGAAACTGAGAAGGACCTTGTCTTGAGGTTGTGTTTTGGAATTTTAAGTAGATTCTTACATGATGAACGTAAAGAACGAGATGGTACATAGGGATTTAGGAGTTCAGTAATATATAACGGAGCAGTATTGTTAAAGGCTCCGCTCCGAGGTCCAAACCCTTACCCTTTTATATACCATTTTTGACAGAAAATGTAACCCTTTCATATACTTTCCATAAAAAATGAGACCCCTTTCAGATACCCACAGTAGAAACACTGCATCCAGTTTGGTGCGTCTGTTAGAAATATTTTGATACCTAATATATGACAGTTTTCTCTACCCTTTTCTAAACTTCAACTCGTGAAATCCCTACCCTTTTATATACCTCCAGCCTGAAAAGGTACCCGTTTCGGGTGGAGCCTCCCCGTATAGTCCATTATAGGGAGTACCCCCTCCCTCCCTCCCCCGGGGGTTGCTTGCCTTTGTTTTATTTTAGTTTCGGCGAGAAGGCTGGCGGAACGTGCGCGCTCTAGGCTCTTAAAAGCGCATGCGGGTCACTTTTTTCCGCGGTGTGGTCCCGATGGACAAATCAGGTACCCATTCAGTAGATCAATCTCAAAGGAACACCTTGTGTATGAAAATCGTGTCAATAATGAAATACTGCGCCAATATATATCTCACGCTAAAAATAGATCACCTTTGGATTTCGCGACTTCACAAATCCAATAATTATACAGATAGATGCTCCTGTTAATGGGCTCCTGTTCAAAGGTATTCCGTTTGCTTGGTGATAAAAACTGTATAGTTATATTTGTCGGAAAAATTCCAAGCGCTGAAACGTGCGTTCTACCACAAGAAGACCGTACATTGGAACAAGAATACTGGGATTCCTGTGTTATGAAATATAACACAGGAAGCCATTTTGCCAGGTCCCAAATATGACTACGGGTAAAAAATAACGTTTAAAAGAGATGACGAACATTCCATTGATTTTCAAAGTCTAGGTCATACCGTCTAGAAGGACAGCCCAGAAGATATACTGGGAACTTAGTTACCTGTGAGTCCTAGGTCAGTGAGAAACCTATCGTTTTCCTGGAAACTTCTTTTCGTGTTGAAGATTATAGTGTTAATGCAAAGAATGACTATGCTAAGGCATTGAATATATTTACTGCCGAGAGGAGTCCATTATTAATTACTCTCTGCGCGTGCAAGCAGTGTGTTGTCATAAGGCTCACCTCCTATTGGTGGCTGGGGTGTATAAAATGGTAAGTTGCGCTCCCATACCTCTCCCATACCTTATTAACGACAATACTCGAGGCAGAAATAATATACTATATAAAGCATTGACCCTTGTCACGTGGCGGCCATGTTGGCTGGACACAATAGGTTTGCAAGATCTATGAGCCTCGAACTGAGCAGTTTCATAACGAGTTTAGACTTGCAAAAACAACGGTTTTTACTGATCCTCCTGGGACTCAATATGACCAGACACAATGTGAGAAGAGTCAATTGTCAGGTATGGTCTAGAGTTATGGTCTAGAGGTATGGTGTACAGGTATGGTGTACAGGTATGGTCTAGAGGTATGGTCTAGAGGTATGGTGTACAGGTATGGTGTACAGGTATGGTGTACAGGTATGGTCTAGAGGTATGGTGTACAGGTATGGTGTACAGGTATGGTCTAGAGGTATGGTGTACAGGTATGGTCTAGAGGTATGGTGTACAGGTATGGTCTAGAGGTATGGTCTAGAGGTATGGTCTAGAGGTATGGTCAAGAGGTATGGTGTACAGGTATGGTCTAGAGGTATGGTATACAGGTATGGTCTAGAGGTATGGTCTAGAGGTATGATGTACAGGTATGGTCTAGAGGTATGGTCTAGAGGTATGGTGTACAGGTATGGTGTACAGGTATGGTGTACAGGTATGGTCTAGAGGTATGGTGTACAGGTATGGTGTACAGGTATGGTCTAGAGGTATGGTCTAGAGGTATGGTGTACAGGTATGATGTACAGGTATGGTGTACAGGTATGGTGTACAGGTATGGTCTAGAGGTATGGTGTACAGGTATGGTCTAGAGGTATGGTCTAGAGGTATGATGTACAGGTATGGTCTAGAGGTATGGTCTAGAGGTATGGTGTACAGGTATGGTGTACAGGTATGGTGTACAGGTATGGTGTACAAGTATGGTCTAGAGTTATGGTGTACAGGTATGGTGTACAGGTATGGTGTACTGGTATGGTGTACAGGTATGATGTACAGGTATGATGTACAGGTATGGTGTACAGGTATGGTGTACAGGTATGGTCTAGAGGTATGGTCTAGAGGTATGGTCTAGAGATATGGTCTAGAGATATGGTCTAGAGGTATGGTGTACAGGTATGGTCTACAGGTATGGTCTAGAGGTATGGTGTACAGGTATGGTGTACAGGTATGGTGTACAGGTATGGTCTAGAGGTATGGTGTACAGGTATGGTCTACAGAGGTATGGTGTACAGGTATGATCTAGAGGTATGGTCTACAGAGGTATGGTGTACAGGTATAGTGTACAGGTATGGTATACAGGTATGGTGTACAAATGCAATTGACTGTTCTTCCATAACCAGTGTGGAGTTCAAGTCGGAAATGCAGGTTGGCGCAGTGGTAACACACTCGCCTCTCACTACTGCGGTCCCGGGTTCGATTCCCAGCTCGGGCACTGTATGAGAGTTAGGTTTGTTGTTGATTCCTTATCTGCATTCGAGAGTTTCCTCCGGGTTCTATGGTTTTCCTCCCTCGGTAAAAATCAACCATGAGTCGAGTGTAGTGTGTCCAAAACAGTTAATGTAGTGGGAGTGTGTGAGGAGTAAAAGCAGGCCCCCACCAGCTGTAAGCTGTAATACTCAGCCTGCTTTAGCAAATAAAATATTTATGTTTATGTGTTTATTTATGGTATACAGGTATGGTGTGCAGCTTCAATTTAACATCTGCTGATTTCCATGAGGGACGTGAAAACGTACAATATGTGAAAAACAACTGCTCAGTTTTTCGTTTTTTGATTGGCTTATTGTCATTGAAAATAAGAGGACATACCACGGATTGCGTCGATCATTGCTCGCGCTTACTAGAATCACTTTTCTCAATACACGCCTTTCATAAGTTTTACTTCCGGTTACGAAAACGAGGCTCCAGATGGTTTGAAATCCAAGATGGCGGACAACTGCACAGTCTCGGCTAGAAAGTACCTCCGAAAATACTCCCAAAAGTATGTTATTCGGTAAATCATACCTGTGTTTGGTTTTAGAATGACTGTATTTATGTCCATGTGTAGTCTGCATTATTTTAGTATATTGTTTAGCGCACAAAAAAGTACTTTTCTACTTGATCAAGTCATCAGTCATTTCCGAACAATGTACACCCGACAGGTTGCAAATCTAAAAAACGTTTGCAGCTTACAGAGGACGATATTAATTATTTCAGGGGCATCGTTCCGTCGAAGATATCTAAGCTAATTTAAAGGAGTCGGAAATATCTTCTAGCTAAAGTAAATTAGTATTGTGGTCTAAAATCGAGGCAGTGATTTATGAGGTGCAAAGTAAATTTTAGTTTATTTCTGATAGGCTGTTTAATAAGTTCATGTCATGATATCTAATCTCTTTTGCTATTTAAGGTTATCGTATAGCTTCAGAGCCGAATTTTTCAAAAAAAAAAAATTCACGTAAAAACAAAGTTTAGAGTGTTAAGTATCCAACCGAAAAAAAATTGGTTGAATTTTGTGTTATCTAGACGGAGAAATATCAAAAAGAAACATTTTAACGAAAGATTGCGTTACATATTTTGATTGACAGCTCATACACCACATCAATCGTCATGAGCATTCAACCGTAGCTAAGCGCGGGAGTCGTTTGCCGTTCATGATCAGTTCGGAGTTCGCTCTGTGGCTTGTTGTCAGCGTTCTATCGAATCTTTTCTCATATAAATATGTCATCGTAAATCCGAAGCGTATTCGCTAAAATTATCCGTAGATTTCTTCTTCAAAACAAGTATCTGGTCCTTGGAGTTCAAGAAAGAGGAAAAAATCAAAGAAATGTTCGAAATTATATTTTCTTATTACCACTGGCTAAACTATTTTGTTGTACATTAGGCCGCTTGATTCCTCTTAAGTATTTCTACAATAACATGCCCAATCTCTGACATTTTCCGGAGCATATATTCATGGGCTGATTCTTCGGGTAATTTATCTGTCCTCGTGCTTTTCTTTCGTCTTCCGCGTCCGTTTGGTCTGCTTTGGTTTTGCCTTCTTCTTGTCTTTAGCTGGTTTAGGGGCCGACCATTTGACTTTTGAGGGGGGGGGGGGGGGGGGTGTTCTTGTCTGTGCTCGATTTTTTTTTCTTTAGCAGTGTTGTTGCACGAATTTTTTTTTGCGAAAAAAGCGGAGCCAGAACAAAGCTTTTCCGCTTGCAGGATATATTTTTTCGCCACCGTTGGCTTGCAGGTTATTTTTTTCAAAAACACCCACCCCCCCCCCCCCCCCCCCCCCCCCCCCCCCCCCCCCCCTCAAAAGTAAAATGGTCGGCCCCTTATCCTTTGCCGTTGCAATTGCCTTATTCTGGCGTTTGACCGGTTTATTCTTGGTTTTGCCCATAATGAAGAGTGATTGAAAACGCGAATGTTTGTGTTGCTTTCATGCCGCTGAGAAATTAGTGGGAAGTTTTGATAGTGACATTTCCCAGTCACTGGTTGAACATCATTGGCTGCTTTATATAGAAGGTCTTTGATTGCTGTGAAAGAGGCGGGGCACTAGAATCAGTCTAGCCGGCCGGCTTAAACTTTTCAGAGCGTTTTCTTGACTTTCTAATTTCGTTCTAAACATAGTTTGAAAAAAGCTCCAACTCGACGCGAATTTGTGCGAATTACTTCAAATTTTCACAGATTGTTCGCAATTATATCAGCTAAAAAACTGTGTTGGCGATTTTTATTTTTTTTAAAAGAGAGGCGCTGAGATCGATTCCCGCATCTAGACTTGGATTGCGCGTTAGCAGTTTCACGAATACCAAAATATCTTCAGAACGGCTTCGAATTTCCACAATCGCCGACACCGTTTCGTAAACAAGGTCTGTGGGAGTCCAGAAAAGCAAACAGATCCTAAATTTATTAAATTGCCGTGGAGTTGGAGCTCTTGGAAACCAACTCGCTTGTTCGGAAAAGAAGTTTATTGAAAAATCGCACTTTTATCAAAATTACAAACCGTTGGTATAACGTTGTAGCCAATTTTATAAGCTTTAAAATGAGGTATAATTTATCTAAATACGACGAATATTCGAGACGCTACCTAATTTTATCCGGAACAGTACCCTGAAGGTATACGATAACCTTAATACAGTAAGTGAAGTGCTATCGATGGGAAATGTAACTACTGTTCACCTAACAGAAAACAAACATTGGAAAAAGCTGGAGCCAACTGATAAGATGCAGGCAACGAGTATAGTTACCGAAACAGCAGCCATTATACTGGATAACCATCCAGACATAGTTCTAGTTAGAATATGGTTTATCCGTTCATAGTTCCCCAAAGCCGTTTTCGCTTAAATTTTGTACAGAACGTTTACATTAATAAAGAATGATAGCACGTTTTCCTTCCCCTATCCCTACCCTTTATATGGTAAATTCTATTTTTTCATACCCTTTTTTCACATTGAATACAATTCATACCCTACCCTTCAATGTATATTCCCTGACTTTTTACACTTACATTATTGTGTAACAGCATACAGTATTGATTTTATTATTCATATACCATTAAAATAAGTTTATTTGTAGTTAGAATATATCTAGCAAAGGCTTTTGGACACTGCTTGGGCTTTTTGAATGGAATTCAAATTTCTAACACTAATAGGTTTTGTACAGAATATTCTTTTGTGCAATTATTGATAATTTGATAATTATATATAATAAAAAGCTTAGCACAAACTGATTGTAATTAGTAGTGGTTCCTATTCCCCTATCCCTGTATGCTCTGTGTGGTATATTAGCTCACCCTATCTAGGGTTTTAGTCAGTCAAATAAGAGGAGATGGGGCAGGGGTGCCAATGCCCTCCTTTCCCCAAGCAACTTCCCCCACTCCCTTCACTCTCATATCATCAGGCCACCACATTGTCAGATATCAGTTATTGTTTATTTAGCAGCTCTCACTCGAATATATATGCATTCGCTACTCGTAATTTTCCTTTTTTTAGTGTTTATCTCATTTCTGATTTTGCTTCACCTTACCCCAAACCTTCTGGGCTAAAATCCTGCTATCCACACACACATTATCACTCATCTTATGATTCCCCCAATTTCATGTGGACTAATTTTAATATCACCTTCAACCACCACTTAGTTAACACCTATTTTACCAGTTAATAGTTTTAATATTTTTGTTACAATTTATTTATTACTTAATGTTTTCATATTTTTATTTACCTGAATTGCTTGTATAGCCACTGTTTATAAGTGGTATTCCCTTCCCATATTAATGTTAGCCTCAATTAAACATTTATTTCAGTAAATGATATTTTTCCCTTCTCTCAAACATTATAAAAAATCATACTAGACCTGAAATATTTTAGAAGATGAGAATCCTGTGTAAAAACTAATATATTTTTTTATTTCCTTGAAGACGAAAAACGAGCAGGTTTTTCAATAGCGGTCGGTTGATCTGTATTTTCATCGTTTGACTGATGCCCATTGATTGAATATCATCAACAGTCTTTTCTTCATTCTGGTAGCTGTAGCTATCATTGTTTCCAAGAGCCAGAATTATGCTTGAAGATTTCTCTTCTCTGTTGTACGTTGACACCAAGGGAACATATTTTTCCGGGAATGCCTGTGCCTAATACGACGCCTGATGCCCGCATACTTCAAATATCACTTTTCTGGGTGTTTCTTGGTGAAGCAGATTCTTTGTTTGATTCATTGTTTCTGGGGATAGGGTTCTTTGTATTTCAGGGTATTGTTTTGCTTTAGAAGACAATAGTTTTCTTTGTGTTACATATGTGGCGATCTGTAACACCAAGAAACCCCCACTTTCCTCAAAGTTATGCGTTAACTGAACAAATATAAGTTATATAGTCATACATGTATTTCAAGCAACCGTATCAGCCATACTCTTTCTCAGTTTTGGGTCGGCTTACACTACAAATCACGTCTCAAGAGTTATTCCAGTACATAGTGTACACAGCAATGCAGTGCTTTTTGTGGTACTGATCTGTGGAGATTTTCAACAAAAGTTAATAGTTTAAAAGTTTCATCCGCGCTCTTTCGGTATTTTGCCCAAAACGTGGACGTTTTTCATGCAAATCATCAGTTAATATACCGTAGACAAAACATGAACATAAATACAGTGATTCTAAAGCCAAATTCAGGTACGATCTACTAAATAACACACTTTTCGAGTCCTTTTCGGAGGTACCGTTCTAGCTGAGACTGAGCAGTTGTCCGCCATCTTGGATTTCAAACCACCTGGAGCCTCGTTTTCGTGACCGGAAGTAAAACTTATGAAAGGCGTGACTATTTCTTGTTTGTTGTAAAAAAAACAAATTTACGATAGTTTACCATGGTATGACCCACACCGCGGCAAAACGTTACGCGCATGCGTATTTGCTATTTCTTGTCGGCGCGCGGCCGCCCCCAGTTTCCCGCGAAAACTGAAATGAAACAACAGGCACATACGGTAGAAACCCGCGTGTAAGAACCTTTAGGCAGAAATTTGGCATTTAAGTACCCAAAAATATAAGAACTTGTTTAGCCAGGCAAAGGTAAACAGGTTCTTATATGAGTCATTTGAGTTGTGATAGGTAGCTCTACACTGTACATTTGAGACGTCTATCAATTGTTGTGTTTGGTTTGAATGATAAAAACGTTACAGTCATACAGGATCAGTTTTGTCACATGTAAAACAAGTTAAGTCTTGATAAGTATAATACAGATGATTTATGATAATATACTGTATTAGAGGACCACACCCATGCTTGGTTGTTATATACTATGGTCAACAGCTACACTGTACTACATACATCTCTTTAAAAAAATAAGGACCTATTTAAGAACCTAATTAGCCTAAATTGCTATCAAGTACCCCAAAATACAAGAACCTGTTTTGCCAGACTTCAAAAAATCTAGGTTCTTACACGCGGGTTTCTACTGTACCCGTGATTTTAAAATTTCTGCTTAAAAGTATCCATTTGTGAACTGTTTTGTCAAAAAATAAGAAAACTACTTAAAAGCTAAGCCTAAGACTTTAACAGGTTGAAGTTTTCTTAATTTGAAATTCACTGTGAGTTTACTAAGTTATAAAATTATTTACTAAAAAAGTTGAAACCCTCGGTAATTTGTATTTGATAGCAGATCCTTCGTTCTTTTGGCCAGCGGAGCATACCGTTTTGCCGCGGTGTGGGTATGGGTGAGTATTTACCACGTTTGTCGTCATCGCATGGTCACATTTTTTTGTGGATTCACTCGGCTAGCGTCTCGTAAATTTGCGATACTAGCAATATCATTAAAGAAAACCAGAATCTAGTTAACGAACTCTGTTTTTTTATAGCGTGAAAGTCAAAGACATTTAAATCACGTTTGTTTAGTTTCACAGTAAGGTTTCGACATTTTCCAATTTGCTTCTCTTTCAATGTGTTTGTTGTCGTGATACAATTCATGCTTAAATTGCCAGGAAGAGTTTGTTTGAACCATCGGGTGAACCCAGTAGTAGTCAGTTCAGTAGCCGCAATCGTGTGAATTATCTCTCTTTTATTGACTTACGAACACATCGTTCAACCACTTTAAACTAAAAGAAATACAAAATTGCTTGCATGTTTACAAAGGATTGACAAAGTTGGAGATCTACAATAATGCAAAACTGACAAAATAGTTACCTTATTTGCCGGCGCTAATTTATGCTAAATTTACATGAAAACAATGCTTTCAAAATGGCGGACATGGAGTTAGACTTAGCCAAAATACACTTGGAAAAACTGGTGAAATGGGATAATAAATAGGAGAAACATACAAAAGGACAGTAAAGGTACAGTGAAACCTGTATTAAGCGGACACCCTCGCGACCCTGGCAGGTGTACGCTTAATACAGGTTCTAATAAATTGCGCAATTTTTTTTAATTATTAACGTTGTACAGTACTTGTCTCAGCATTTACTGTTGTCGAATGAATTAGCCTATTGTCGAAGAACCTGCTTTATGTTCACAACTTATCAATGTTGGAAATGCATCGGGCAACTGTTTATGTGTGCTTGTTTTTATGTTACCGACGTTTGAGAAAATGGAGGTGGAAGTAGAACATATTGTACGACTGAGATCGTTCCGTTAGAGGGTATCATGAATACAAAGTTTTATGGGAGCCTAACTTTGGCGAGGAAGCTTTTCTAAAGCGTGAACCTCAAAACAAGTTTGAATCTAATGCAGTTGCGGTGGGGATTCGTAAAGCAAAACAAGAAGTGGAAGGCTCACTGTCTAGTATGGAATTTCAACATCCAAACGAACTTCATGGAGAACAAGAAGAGGCAGTAGGACGTGTAGTACCTAAACTGATGACAATTTCGTTAATTGACAAAGTTCTTGAAACGACATACAAGTTAGGGCAAGTGACAATAAAATTAATGGCAAAAGAGAAAACAGAAGTGCTGGTTATGGCTTGGAGCTCCCGTGTCAATGCATGTTTCAAAGAGACAAATTTTCTTCCAACTGGCTGAAGAAGTTGGAAAAGAAGAATTTGTTTGTGAATGAAGTGAACGGTACGTGGACTCAGTTTGCCGAATGTTATGATTACAAACACCCTTCTATACCGCCGATTTCAAAAATTGGAAAAGCGAAACGAATCGAATTAAAGAAATACAGTAGTATTTAAAAAAAATTGTTTCAAAGAACTTTAGACAAATATAAGGAACAACATAAAATTGTTGTTAGTGACGCGAAATTACATTTTAAATTTAGTAAAATTCGTGTTTGAGTAGTGTGAACACATGGTTATTTCTCAAAACACTTTTCTAATCAGTGCGCTTTTGGTGATAATAGTACAGTAATCTCATAATCCAATTACTAAAACACTCAAGCGTCCGCTTTTTACAGGTTTTCAACAATAGAAATTACCAAGTGGGCTGCATTTTGGTGTCCGCGTCCGCTTAATAGAGGTGTCTGCTTAATACAGGTTCGTTTTACAGTAATCATGGGAAGCAAATTTCAGGACCCAAGCTAGTGTCCGCTTAATATGGGTTCAGCTTAATACCGGTTTAACTGTAAATGTTGCTAAAAGTGTCACTCATTTAAGACAAAGTTCGTTTAACAGAGTCAGATTGTTCGTATTAGATTGTTCCTTTTATTGAATGACGAATCTGGACGTATCTGGAGTTTTTCACAACTGTATCAACGATATAAACCTTTTCAGATTGGTAATTCATTTTACAATGAGGACTTTAAAATCACGAGGCAGATTCAACAAACGAATTTAAGTTCTCTGTAAAAGGTACGCAATTTTGTATGAATATAATTATTTGCGCAATTTTGTACCACAATTTAATTAATTGATATTCTCAATTTATAGGAATGCAGTTTGGAAGCTCTTCAGTCTTGAATACTTTAACGTTTGGTGTATTATATCAGTGGACTTAAACCAGTTCAACGTTCGACAAGTTTGGTGTTATTGGTATTACCTACGTTAAAAGACCCGTTTTTTCACATGAATTTAATATCCAGTTAATGACTCAAACTCTGAGCTCAAAGTTCAGTTCAAACAACTTCATTTCTGGGTAGAATAAATCGTTTGGTAGGAGAGCCATACCCGATGTTCATATTCATGTTTATGCTCTTCATAAGAACAATGGAATCCAACGCTTTTTCCTTTTTTCGCCCTTCATCTATACAACTTATTTATCTTATCCATTGGATTCCTTGTTGCTCTCGTGTTCAATACTAATCAACCACTCATCCTCGTGTTTCTTAAGTTTTCCTCTTCGCGAAGCCTTCTTCATTTTCTTTTCCACTGGCGAAGTAGGCCGCTCGCCTACAATTGGACATGTTAGTTGGTCTTCATAGTCTATAGACCTGTCATAGTTCCTCGCACCTTGAGATACTTTCCCGCCGGGATTTCCCACCAAAATATCTCGCGAATCCTTCGCCGATTGAAACGTTGATATATCAATACTGTCCTCCTCCTCGTTAATCTTCTCATTGCTTAAGTCTTGTGCATCACTAGTTTTATTATCCACACTCAAGTCAGTATCATGCTCTAGGCACGTGATTGGAAAATCATTTGACGTCACCCCTTCTGCTTCCTCCTGTTCCCCTTCTTCCCAGTCTTCCTCTTTGCAATATCGATGAACAACTCGTAAGTCAAGGATGTTGGCCGGATAATGCACGGATTTACTTTTGGACTGAAACAGAAGAAAAAGGGTGTTATTTGATCATATACATTTTCTTTACAGTCGTATATCCGTTAGCCACAATGTATATAACGATTCTCCCTGAACGAGACAAAAAGCGCAGGTGAAAGTTTTGTTTTCTCCAACGTCCCCTGTCGCCCAATTAGGGTTGAACTAGGAACCTTTGAACTAAAACATCTGAGAAATGTATTTTATTTTTGTGTTATTAGCTACGCCAACAGCAATATATATATAATGAACTATAAAGGAAAAGCATACACATAAGCAAAAAAATACATTCGGTTAGCAGGGAAACCGCAACAGCGAATGGCCAATTACTGCGGACCCATGACGTTAAGAACCATAAAACCTGAATATAAATATGATGATAACATGAAGTATGATGCAGCAATTACATACAGCAAGAAACTGGACGAATTAGACTGCAGGAAGAATTACACTTCGGACAAATGGTTTTAAACGTGCGTGGGTTTTCACAATCATAACAGGATGCGAGAGATGGAAAATAATACTAAAGCATAATTTAGACTCAATGAAGGAAGACTGTAGGGTGTACTTAGTCGCTCGCCTCTGGATTCTCTCTAGTTTCATAATCAATGTGGTGATTAAAAACTGAACCTTTCAATGCCCCTTTAACGACTTCTGAGGCAATTTTACCATGTTTTAACATTGCTACACTAGTTACTTTAATGAAGTTCGACCAGGTCTCGAGGTTGAATTCAAACTGGTTACTTTATACAATAAAATTAGAGAAGCCAACTTTAATAATAATAATAAACGTTTATTCCCAGCCTAACCTTTCTAGTGAATGGCTCTTCATATGTGACGTTGAAAATAAATACGATATAACAAAATAAATAGATATAGATAACAATAATAAGTTATACTATTACACGAATATAAATATAAATTATCATATTTATATCACCGTATAGTCTAACAACGACACACCCCTAATTAAGGTAGCTAATACAATTTCAGTTTAAAATTACCCTCCCCACCTTACCCTACCCATAGAAGACTTAAGGTTACGATAGTCAAATTATTTGTGTTCGTGGAACTAAATTATTTGCGTTTGTCTAAACTTCACTTGATTGTTGAACGAAAAGATGCAAACTCAACTAAAAACATGACGTTTTCCCTTTTCGATTAGTCGTGTGGTCTTTAAGAGCAAAGTATAGCTGACATTTTCTATCTGTTTATTAAGGGTTATTAGATTTAACCAAGGAACAAGACATATGTCAACGGTAACCAATGTATTGCCAAAATACCGTTTATTTTTGTGTTCTCTCTACTTACCTTAGCATTGGCCCTGCGCAGTGAACTCTTTCTCCTAACGATCTCATTGGGTAGAACCACATATCCGCTGAGGTGGCTCTCAACAATCACACTAGGCTGAGAGCTGTCTGGCCCACAGTATTTCACCTCAACTATCCTACTCCCTTCCACACTGGGCTTTATCTCCTCGTGTCGACCCTCTGATATGTTATTTTCGTATTCCATCAGCCCATCCATGGGTTCGCCAATGTAAGTAACTGGTGGAGGTTTACATAAGAAACTTTCCGCTACTGGTGGAGAATCCGTGTTATGTCCTTTATTTGATGGAGATTCCGAGTGAATTTCTGTCACTGGAACTATGTCGTCATCGCAAATTTCTGTAACCTGTACATCATCCCTCGGAGGATAGCCCTTTCCAGACTCATCACTCGTTGCTTTTTCATCTGTGGGCGTTTTCAATGGCAATGAAGAAGGTTCCGTTTCAATACCTTCTTTGGTTTCAAAACGTGTCCAGCTACTGGGAATATCAACCGCAGTCACTATCCCAGTGTTACTTTCACGCTGAAGTGGTTTGACAACAGCGACTGGTTGTTGATAGAAACTATTTCGTTGTTCGGAATTCACTTGATTCAGAGTTACAGTTTGTTGGGTTCTAGTCTCACTTCTGATAATGGAGATGGACTGTTTTGACATGAGAGACATTAATGTCGATTCAACCTCCTGCATCGATGGACGTTTAGTAGGTTCCATCCAACATTTCTTCATCACTTCGTACCTGAAGAACATTTGACACAGTCCGTTAAAGACAGTCTAACACTACAACAAATGCCACTAAAAACCTCTTCCCTCACTTTCACGCAGGTAATAATATGTATGTGTAAGTTGAAGATTTCCTGACACAGCCTATTTTATTGTTTTAATGGGTTTAGTATAACCCAAATATATATGTTTTAAATACCCACTCATTGTCAATAGTTACGGCTGTACCCAATAAAAATGTCCGCTTCCCCACCCCACTTCCCTCCGTATCCTCACAAAATGTAATGCTTGGCGTAAGGAAAGCAACATGTTATTTGTCAAATGCTAGTACTTACAGTAGTCCTGCGACGATTCCTGTCTGTTTCGGTTCGGGTAGTTGGTACAAACGATCAACAATGACACTCTGTATGACATCCTCGTTAGTTAGTTCCTCATAAGGCTGTCGACCGAACTCTACCACCTCCCAGAGTGTCACACCAAACGACCTAACAAAAACATGGGAAACCTTTAGGTGTCAAGATACTCATGATGAATGTTTACAAGTACGTTTTCGACTAGGCCAAGAAGACTTATTTGCTAAAGTACGTCGACATACGTATGCAAATGCAGCAACTCATCTTGGGGGTGGCGTTTCATACGGTTTTTCTATGGCCGTCTCTCATGTCATTCATGCAATGTTGAGTTTCATTGCAAATAAGAAGAGAGCCCCACATAAGAGTTCTCAATAGCTCAATAACCTCTGTAGTGTCCTCATAAATACTAATATATTCATATATATATATATGCTAGTGAATAACCGGGGAGAAACAACATGTACGAAAGCATCGTTATCCTTCTCAGGGAAAGCTTTGGATCGGTGAAAACCACCATTTGTCACATATTGCGCCACCTAGTCTAAATAAAATGCGATTGCATGGACATAAAACAAGCAGTGACAACATTGCTCACCAAACGTTGCCTTTGACTGATGGCGGCTTAACTGTGAGACCGCTGTCCTTGTTGTAAACCACGCTATCAGGCGCAACCCATCTAATAGGTACAGAGCCCTGGGATGAGTTCGATGTTGTGTAATAGTCCTCCTATGAAGAGGAAAACGCGATGCGATGAGGTTAAGAGTTGGCTACGCTAGTAGGTAAATAAATAGGTTTACAAGCGAGTAAATAGACGTTCAAAACGCTCAAGGTAATTCGAATAGATCGTTGGCAACGGACGTCACAAAAACATTGCCCCAAGAATGATATTAGTAAATTATTTTAAACGTTATATATAGAGCAGGTAAAAGTATAGAAATGACCGAAATCTTGGAGCAATAGAGTATTTCGTAACCGAGTTGTTGGACAAATGATATTCGAACAATTTTAGTGTAATTAGTATGCGGCGGCCATGTTGGTGTACAACTTTGGAACACCAAGATGGCGGCCGAAAACGTACTCTACACAAATAAAGCTGTCTTTCCCATAAATATGATTAGCGTTCACTTCAAAACACTTTAGATATCACTTTCAAAGGTTTTAAATTAGCCGAAATATATACATTTTCATGACATTTAGGAAACACGCTGAGTTGGGCTGTCATAAAATTCAAAATACTGTAACTCAAAAAAGAATTACCGTATCGCGATCGACGTACGATATTCGAAGAATACTGAGAATACCGATATCTAAATCATATTAAAAGAACAGCTTTGTAGATTTTAGGATTTTGATGACGTCATATGCAAACGATCTATTTGATATAGTGCAAAAGGCA
This sequence comes from Actinernus sp. WN-2022, assembly GCA_030867875.1. Taxonomy (NCBI): domain Eukaryota; kingdom Metazoa; phylum Cnidaria; class Anthozoa; order Actiniaria; family Actinernidae; genus Actinernus; species Actinernus sp. WN-2022. The sequence continues at coordinate 90,522,343 of JAOWCC010001634.1, forward strand.
ACAGTTCAGAAGCTACAATGTACCATGTAGGCTATGTCAACCCCCAAATGATAAACTTTCTCATGACGAAAGCCAAAAATGACTACTCTCATTAGCAGAGTATGATTTCCAGGTATACTGGAGAAAATCTGAACAATTTTGATGAAGGATGAAAAATACGGCCATCCCTTCATGTAGGACGGCACGAATTGCTACCAAATTGTATTCTATTGTGTTGCGTTCTATTGTTGTATTGTGTTGTATTCTATCGATTGTATTTTTGGTAAAAATTCGTGTCGTCCTACATTAAGGGATTGCCAAAAATACGATTCAAACACAGATCCTACCATTTAAGTCTTAGTTTTGGACTTTAGTTTTCAGAGTTTAGTTTAGAAGACTTCGCTTCGGTTTTATTAGTCAAATGCTGAACCGTATATGTCATACGTTGTTTTTTATAACCTTTGAGCTCGCCTAATTCTCATTGGTTGAAATTACATTAAACAGGCTTTTCTTGAAGCTTTGACTTTTGGTCTCGTACTTTGAAGGACATTTCTTGAAACTTTCGAACATTTTTGGTACTTCGAACCGGATAGAATAATCGATTAGAACACTAATTTTAAGAGAAATTTAGAGCAACTTGTAATCGGTTCACTGTAACCGAAATCAAGTTTCTAAATATAGCTTTTGTAATCCACATTAATCTTGAGCATGCATCCTATGTCGAAAACGTTTCTGAAGCATATCAGATCATTCACGTGGTATTTCTCTTCTATCTCAATGTGTTATTCCTTGTAGTTTGTTTCTGACTTGAAGGTGCAATTTCGTCGATTGACATAACCCCTTGAAAAAGTTATACAGCAAAGTTAGATTATTATGGCATAAAATGATACCAAATATGTAAGATTTCAGTTTATGGAGTTGAGGCGATAATGCGTAAGCACCCTCGTCCTGAAACTGCTTAACTAAATATTACAAGTTGTAATGACTGTATTATGCACAAGAGATACCTACGTCATACAAGCAGCGTGATATCCCATAATCCCCTATTTTAACCGACAGGTCGGAGGCTACTATGCAGTTCCTTGCCGCCAGGTCACTAGAGGTTGATAGAGAGGGGAAAAAGAATGAATTGTATGTAAGCTCGACCTGTTGATTAAATTGGATCTCTGGCTTTCTATCTTTCTATGAAAAAGCTAATAAATTATTGTCATTTTGCCGTGCGCGTGTCCTGCTATAAATGTACAGCTGACATCACAACGTGAAGAGAATACAGAAGTACGCGCCACGAGGCGTAGTCGAGTGTCGTGACTGTTGTCCTTGCCACGTTTTGATGTTATCTGTGCATCTGTAAGTGGATAGACCCTCAACAAAATGACCAAAAAAATTAAGGGGCAGCTGTGTCATGGTGAGAGGCGTCCAGACAGATTTGGCTCCACAGTCATTTTCTGTGATTTTCATATGAATTGACGAACCTCGCGCACATGTGGGATGGTTACAATCAAAGAAAATGTTGTGTAAAAATGACTAACAAACTATAAATAGACGTAGTCTTCAAGGAAAATATTGCATATAGACGTAGTCCTCAAGGAAAGTATTGCATATAGACGTAGTCCTCAAGGAAAGTATTGCATATAGACGTAGTTCTCAAGGAAAGTATTGCATATAGACGTAGTCCTCAAGGAAAGTATTGCATATAGACGTAGTCCTCAAGGAAAGTATTGCATATAGACGTAGTCCTCAAGGAAAGTATTGCATATAGACGTAGTCCTCAAGGAAAGTATTGCATATAGACGTAGTCCTCAAGGAAAGTATTGCATCTCATTCCAAACAAGCATCGAGGGATGATGGTTAAAATCAAAGAAAATGTTTTGCAAAATTACTAACAAACTGTAGATAGACGTAGTCTTCAAGGAAAATATTGCATATAGACGTAGTCTTCAAGGAAAGTATTGCATCTTATTTCAAACAAGCATCGAGGGATGATGGTTACAATCAAAGAAAATATTGTGCAAAAATGACTAACAAACTGTATATAGACGTAGTCTTCAAGGAAAATATTGCATATAGACGTAGTCCTCAAGGAAAGTATTGCATCTCATTTCAAACAAGCATCGAGGGATGATGGTTACAATCAAAGAAAATGTTTTGCAAAAATGACTAACAAACTGTATATAGACGTAGTCTTCAAGGAAAATATTGCATATAGACGTAGTCCTCAAGGAAAGTATTGCATCTCATTTCAAACAAGCATCGAGGAATGATGGTTAAAATCAAAGAAAATGTTTTGCAAAATTTACTAACAAACTGTATATAGACGTAGTCTTCAAGGAAAATATTGCGTCATGGTTTAGCCATAATATGGAAATTGGATGTAAACGTAGTCTACAAGGAAAGTATTGCATCTCATTGCAATCAGGCATCGAGGGAGGCGACGATCAAACATTTGGCTCCACACATGCGCAACACCATGAAATAGAATGGGCTTTTAATAAAGCCCATTCTTTAAAATATCGCTGCTCTAATTAAAACACATCTGGCTGTCATATAGGCCGGGTTTCGTAACATCGTGTGGAGTTTCATGCTCCAGGCCGCACCCTTGTATGATGGCAGTAATTAATGTGGAAGAGTCTGACGTTACCTGTACACTACCAACATGGCTATCGAACAAACTGCGTGTGTTGTGCAGTGTTTATTGTAATAATAAGCTTTAAGGGCTGGTTACCTGTGATACAAGTTATTGGCATGAAGGCAGTTCAGTCCCGAAGCAATATCGATTGATATTCTTAGCGGCAGTCCTCGCTCTTTCATGGATTTGGCCCCGCTTCGATGGGATATTAAGAATTTTTTCAAATTCCCCTGAATAAAAACATTACATGTAATTATAAGCATTCACATCGTAGTCTCTGTGAGGCTTTGCGAAAGGGAAGGGAGGGGAAGGGAAGGGAGGGGAGGGGAGGATGAAGGAGGCGGAGCTCTAACAACCCCTTCTTCAGTAATATCCTGTCCCTATTTTGAGCCGTTTATAGGCTAGGAACCCTAGCAGAGTCTAGAAAAAAAACACAAGTTAATTACTGCTCGTAAACGACGCAACGCAACGCAACGCAACGCAACGCTCTAAGGGCCAGCGTGAAGCTCATGGAGAAAGTTGTCCTGGGTAGAAGGGATAACCCTTCTAGCCAAGTTACCCGGGGAGGGACAACTTTCCATACATTTCTCTGTAAACCGCAAGCAACTGTTTACATTGTGAATAAACTCGTCCTGGGTAGAAGGTTTGTTCCTGGCTCAGGGATATCTCGTCTCGGCGAGAAGGGTGTCCCTTCTTCCGATCCCGCAATAACTTGCCGACATCAATACGCCATATAAACACTTTGTCCCTTCCAACCGGGACAACTCGGTGAAAATCAATCACACAGACCCTAAGCCAACTGAAGGTTCCGATGAATAGATATTACTTAGAACCAAAGCAAGTCACAGACAAAGAATCTTAACTGTGAAAGTAAACCTTTAAAGCAGCTATAAGGCACAATTATCTATCATTTAAAATATCGATTCTACATCATGTGAATAGTTGAATATTTCTTGATTCGAGTGTTGCGTCTATGAGTTGTAAAGGTTTATATTTACAATATGCTGATTATGTGACATCAAAGCAGGCATCATTTACTAACATGCTGGTAGAGATAAATGACCTTTTGTAAACATCTACGTTATATTTGGAGCTTATATCAGTGATTTTACCAAATATTATGTCTAAATCAAAAAATAGTTTCATTCACATGGTGAAAAAAATGACAGCAAATTCGTGGTTTGAGGGCACATCATTAGCATATTAGAAATTCATAGACGAAACACCCAAATCAAGAAATATTCTACTATTCAGCTATTTACTTTATGTAAGGCTTAAGTAATACATATTTATTAACTCATAATGTCAGAATCATTTTATATTAAGAGGAGATATTTTACAAAACCGCGTATTGGGCGCCAAAAACTAACAGGCTAAAGACTTGAGTTTCGTGCCGAGCGCTAAAATGGGTTTTAGCAAAGATTTCACGATATTTGTGTTGCTTTTTGAATGGTGAAAGTAACTTGGAGTGTTAATCCAAAGCGAAAATTTAAAACTAAAACATATCTTGTCAGAGCTAGACCAGAATATATAACTTAACTTAAGGTAGTTCAATGGCTGACTAAATGTATAAAGAAAGTAACTAACTTTGTGCCACGCTAAAACAGTTCTTAGTCATGAGTTTTGTTTGTGACTAATAAAAAAAATATATAAAAAAGTAAATTTAAAAAAAATATACATATACTGTTAATCCACAGCGAGAATTGGAATTCAAGTTCTATGGCTAGTTTTTGGCACTTCTCTCAAATATTATGCGACAATTAGGAAAATCCCCTCATAATAAAAAATCAAAAGAAAGACACTTACCAGGGGAGTGCAGTGAAATATTATTAAATAGGGTTCTATTTCTGTTGCTTGTCCGAGTATCCCCATGACGTTCTTATGATCAATGCATCTGAAATCAAACAAAGGCCGTATTCTTTTGAGACTATTCTGAGTCATTCCTATTCTGGTATAGGAATAACAGAATATACGGAATACTAATTCCCAAAAGAACCGATATTCTTGATTACCAAAAACTAAGGGCGTATTCTTTTGGGACTATTCCTATTCTGGTATAGGAATAACAGAATACGTCGTTCAGGGAATACTAATTCACAAAGAACAGATATTCTTGATTACCATCAAACTAAGGGCGTATTCTTTTGGGACTTTACTGACTACTCCTATTCTGGTATAGGAATAACAGAATCCACGGACTCTGAGAACGAGATTGAAAAGAACGCCATTTTGCATCCTCCGGGTAAACTGTATTCTATTAATTCTGTTTATTCTGCTAGCGGGAGCAGAATAAAAGAATGCTAATCTGTTCATTCCTAAAACGGAATAGGTCCCAAAATAACATGATTACCGTCCGTTTCGACTACGCTTATTCCAGAATAGTCCCACAAGAATGCTCCCTTACCTCATTCAAGAAAGATGGCCACGAAGAACAACCAAGAATGTCGGTGTTGATATTTCCTCACCTGAACATTTCGAACTCTTCCATGAATCGAGCTTTCATCTCGGGATCCGATCCTTCGTCGAGCATCTGTTGGATTAAAAACATTTGTAGGCGAACGTAAAACCTTCTTTGTTATTTATACTTTAAATAATCTTTTGATAAATACTTCATTGTACTCTTGAAGGGTCCCTTGTAGGTCGTCGGGATAACATTCAGTTTACAGGGCAAGTTCCTAAGCTTGAGGTGCACAGAAGACGCACAATATTGGTCCCTTTGCCAATTTTCTACCCACCATTCCCCGGCCCACCTCTCCCCATTTAATGTTGAAAAGGCTCATTTTACAGGCAGTTCACTGTGTATAACTAAAAACCATCAACATTGAGCACGGGTAGGGGTAGGAGATCATCATTAGGAAGAAAACGGTAATTTTCTTGTGTTTTGAAGCTCCGATTTATTGGATGTGGCAACCAATGTTGTCCAAGACTTGCAGGTTGAAAGGGCCTTTTATATGATGGTAAGAGGCTCCGATCTTTTTCATGTTCAAAGACAAAGGAACTAATCAGATCAGAATAGCGTGCTTTCCAGATATAATGAGTATTTTGACTGATGGAGGATTGCGAAGCTTCGACTGGATACTTGCCGGACCGAAATCAAGTTGCTCAGTAGTAAGAATAAGATTTTGTAATCGACATCTATATATCTTTGCCATCCGCTATCAAAACAGTTTGCAGGGCATATCAATACAGTCAGGTGTCTGTTGTCTAAGGTGTTATTATTATTGTAGTTTTGTCTTATATGGTACCTTGCAGTCCTCAAAAAGAAGGTAAGATTGTTAAAAATGTATTTTCAATTACCTTGATGATAACTTTCGTTTTTCGCACTCCAGGAATAATTCTGTTTGCCTCTCCTTCGAAAACCTAAACAAAACGATAAACATTTAATACTTGAAATTTAATAGGCAGTTGACACAGCTTTTATGATTCTACAAGTTAGAACTACATGTACGTTTCAGTTCTATAATTTTAATGTGTATGAATTCGGATAATTTTAATTTCATACTGAAATCAAATGCTGCACATCAAAGAGGTCTTCGGCTAGATTGTTCGATTTTGTTGTCTTCCTTTTTTTGCACGTGAAACGTTTGGTCTAAGAAATCTCCAATTTGATTAACGTCAAAGGTCTGAGTGGTATAAAAATAATGCATGTTGTAATCGGACTTCGTTTTTACTTCCTTCTCTCTCTCCCGAGTCATTATCAGATTCCTTAGCGCTACTGACAACAACTTTTTTAGAATCTGTCAGAAACATTACACAACAAGGGTGGAGAGCTTGTCAAATACAGGCAGGCAATGGCATTGAATTTTAAGGGACCTGAAACCCCCAGGGGGGGGGGGACTCCCCATAAAAATAGACGGGGGTGCTCGACGTCAGAAATGAAATTCACCCCTAAAAGATAGCAATATGGGCGTGGCTCACAAAAAAATTACCCCTAAAAGATAGCACTCCAAAAGACAAATTTGTGCAAACTAAAGGAAATAAGAGACAAAGCTCTGCCCCATAACCTCGTCTTTAATATTCGGATGGATCAAACTCTATATCGAAGCCGTAAATACCGATTCAACTTGTGGGGTCTCATGCTCGAGGATTTTGGGTCTCGGAGACCCCTAAAAGATAGCAGACCTTTGGAAGACCCCTAAGAGATAGCACTGCTAACGATTTTAACCCCTAAAAGATAGGTCGAGCACCCCCGTCTATTTTTATGGGGAGTCCCCCCCCCCGGGCCTGAAACAACAACAGGGGCTGAACAAAAGTCAGGACCCAGCTAAACCACAGATCGAATAGGAATTTAGCGTGTTGGTTTTTTTATGGAGGGAGAAAAACTGAAGAACCCGGAGAAAAACGAATGGAGCAAGGGCGAGATAGGCCAACAAATTCAACTCGAATGTTACCGGGCTCGAACCCTGGCCACAGTGGTGAGAAGTGAAGCGTTTACCACTTTCACTATTCCGGTGCACCCCGACACTATTCCGGTGCACCCCGACACTATTCCGGTGCACCCCGACAAATGAAGAAGATCACATATTTTCAAAAAGGTTTCATCAGTGAAAACACGCACCTTTCCGAACCATCCTGAACCGATTTCCACACCATGAACAAGTTTATCCCTCGGAAACAAGAACTTATACTCAAGACTGTAATCTGCAAGAAAGCAAACATGAGCGGGGTTAAAAGGGTAAATGTATTCATTTATATAGCGCAAATTCTATATAAATATATTCAGATACGCTTGACAAGGTTAATTTTGTGATATGGACTGCTGTTGTGGCGCAATGTGCTGCCGTTCAGTTTACAGTCAGTGTACTTTGTTAGTACATCCAGAATACCAAGGCTGTTGTGCCGGGACACAATCCCTAATTACTCTTTCACGAAATAACACAACAGGTTCTTTCACGCCCCCTTCATATTGATTAGAAGAGGAAGGACAATAGCTTATACGTCCCATTCCACGGCCGTGGCCGGGATTCGAACCTCCGGCCTCCCGCATTGTAGACCGTGCTCTACCTAAATTTCATGTTGCTAAGCAACAAGAAGACAAAATATCAATGAAATATTTCGATACACCAAGATTATTTGGGTGTATTTTGCAATTAGTGCTCGCACATTCCCTAAACTTTATTCTATGTTGCTAAGCAACGAGAAGACACAAATGAATTCCATACTTTGACATACCTCTCTCCCCTGACAAGGTGTCGGTGTTTATAGGTCTATAGCCAAGGACCTTCACTCCTCCATTGTTGCCATCCAGTGAATCAGTATTGTCCATGATGGGGTTACTAAAGCCGATGATAAACCGTTCTTCCTTTTTACTTTGGTCCTCATCTTTCATGGACAAGTAGTGATCTTTGATGTGGAACTGAAAGACAGAAACCACGTTACATTGGAAAAAACTAGGGATGCTTACGATTACACCGAAAAGTTACCAGATATTCCGGTTGGAAAATCAATTGGTACGCGTCATTTCGTTCGGGAAGTTTGGACAATGTAGGGTAACATAGCTAGTTGGTACTTTTCCCGTTCTTTTCGCTCATTCCAATGGACACGCGTATACCTTGCCTGGTACCCAGGTGCTTTTTAGAAAAGAGTATTGGAAGCAAAGGACCACGGGAAGGATCAGAGCGTCCTATTTCACAAAAAAGCACCTGGGACGAGGGCGTTTTTCATTTTTATTTTAAATTTTCCAACCAGATGATTTCATGTAAATGGTATGCACCTTGAGATCTTCCATTCTGCTGATTTTGCTCCTGTGCTTCCAGTCCAAATTAGCCAATCGGCGCCATTTCTATCACATTGCTAACAGTTTCATTTATTTATAACCCTTTGCGCGCTCTGTGGCGGACTCAGCTGGATGGGATAGAAATGTGATGGGAATTTGTAAGACTTCCCGCTCTCGGTTTCTATCGACAACTATCAGGCGTTATAGTTCACCACAAAATTTTGGCGCGCACTCATTGGCCAAAAGCGATCACGTGACGTGATAGTTGTCGTCCGCGGATGCAAACTTTCAGGCGATAGTGCCCGCTGAGCACGAAATACAATTTTGTGTTGAACAATAACGACAAATAGACTGTGTCTGTCTCGGAACTATCGGCTGATAGTTTCCCTTGGAAATTTGATGTTCTTAAAACCAGCATATAAGCCCTCGAACTTCGTTCTCGGGATTACATTTGTTTTAAGAATTTCCGCGGGCAACTATCAGTCGATAGTTCCTCGACGAACACACTATTTGTATAATAGAAACCTCGAGCTTGCAGTCTAATTGTTAAATAAATGTGCGGCAACCCACGTATATAGCACACCGCGGCAAAACGTTACGCGCATGCGTATTTGCTATTTCTTGTCGGCGCGCGGCCGCCCCCAGTTTCCCGCGAAAAACAGGCACATACCCGTGATTTTAAAATTTCTGCTTAAAAGTACCATTTGTGAACTGTTTTGTCAAAAAATAAGAAAACTACTTAAAAGCTAAGCCTGAGACTTTAACAGGTTGAAGTTTTCTTAATTTGTAATTCACTGTGAGTTTACTAAGTTATAAAATTATTTACTAAAAAAGTTGAAACCCTCGGTAATTTGTATTTGATAGCAGAGCCTTCGTTCTTTTGGCCAGCGGAGCATACCGTTTTGCCGCGGTGTGCGTATATAGTAACCTCTGGTTGTAAATATCCACGAGTCTACCTTGAATGGCTACGTTTTCACTAGTTATTGTATAAAACAAATATATTCTCATTCGGCCGTGCGTTTGCCCGTCTTATTGCTGGTTTGCACGTGACGTCATAGCCGCCATGTTGGTGCCCTTAAACGATAGATTCCACGTTAGCTTCTTTTGTTGGGGCACCAACATGGCCGCCATGCCCTTTGTGATTTGAATCTCTGGGGATTGAGTGAAAACCAGCAATAGATGCACAGATGACGCCACAACGTCAAAAGAACAACAGGTATGTCACTCGACTACAACTCGGGGTGTACTTCTTTCTTCTCCGGTTACGTTTTGTCGAGAACACCTGATTGTCTTAAAAATATACCATACATCCGGCATCCATCCAAACAGGTTGCGATGTAAGAGAAAGATCGTTACAACCAGTGGACAAACTGAGGATGGCATCGTTTGACAGTCTATTTTACCATCTGTTTCACGGTGTTCTCGATGTTATGTTATGTCCTTTTATCCACCCACTACTAGTAGTCTATTAAAGTGCCTTCAGGGAATCAGCCACATTATGTATCAGGTCATTTTAACTTAACTATACTGTATCAGGAGCCCATGACTGTAAATATATTTTTAAATTCCAATTTTTATTATTATTATTATTATTATTATGTCATCATTGTTGTTTAATTATTAATTTATTTTTGTTATTTTTATTAGCATTAGTATTAATATTAGTATTGTTTGTATTTATTTATTAGTATTTCTTATTCTAACTTATTAATTGTTAATTATATGTAGTTATATATTTAACTTTCTCCTAGTATAGCGTTAGCTGTTTTTTTAGGAGTACTACATTAAAGCATTAAAGCATAAAGCATTACGTTACGTTATGTTATGTTGTCACGCATTTTATTCAAAGCCAGTAATCTCGTGAGTAATGTCTTGAATTATTTGAAATTCATTTTGAGGGAGCAGTTGTTATACATATACCAAAAAGATAAGTTCTTCGCCGGGATAATTGAATTGATGTCACTTGTGTACCATTTCATTTTATGCTTTAACCGCCAATTCTAGATTCAAAGTTGGCCCCGAAGAAAATACTGGTGAATTTAAGTTCCAAGTTTAGTATCTTAATTCCTAAGAGAATTATATTTTCTAAATGGCACTGGCGTTAATTCGCAGCATTTAATGCTACGTAATGGTTCTTATTCTGCCACTTGACTACGTTATAATTAATAATACGAGCTTCAAAAAACGCACATTAAACGTTTCACCTGTCCTGCCTTCGCTTATTGAAAGCTTTCATGCCAATTTTAATCTTGAATACAGTGACACAATTCTCAACCGAAGAACGAATGAAACGGGTTCGTTGGAAATTATGAGATACAGAAGAACTCTATTTTAATTTTGGAGAACCTCTCTCAATGAATGGTGTTTTTTTTTTCTCGTATTGAATCATGCGTTGTGTAAATTGAAAAAGATAAATTTTGGTGATTTGTTTTATTTATCGGAAGCTCTTTTGTATTCCGAGTTCGTCTTGGTTACCGAAATAGTCCGCACTTTATTAAAAGACAAAGCTTGAAATCAAGTTTCTTAAATGCTTCACGAGTTAAAAACCGTCATGGCTATAAAGGAGAAAACAGGGAAAGTATTCTTGTAAAAGTAGTACTAGATTTCAAGACGTACAAATCTTTTGGAGTTTAACTAGAGGATAAAATCTGCAAGCTTTATAATAATTGCTGAGCGACAAATACTTTTCGTTCAAATGACCGAAGCGTCTTAGATTTGTCAACATTCTGAGCACATGTCATTTCAATTCAGACTTAGATATAAAACAAAGACTAAAATCAAATGCGATATGCGAGAATCGAGGGCAAAAATGTAAATGTTAGCTAGGTATAAACTGGAAATAAACAGAGAAGCCATAAACCGTTCTTGGAAAACAGAACTGACGAATGGTACTCACGTCTGACGTTTACAGATTGTGGTTATTCTCTCCGTTCCAAAACAACATTGGCTGTCGTTTCTAGAATCCTTTCAGAACCTTGTTCCAAGTCGAATGATTAGTTATTTCCAGAATAATTTCACTTAAAGCTCACTCGAATTAATTTACGGCCAAATTAAACCACAATTTATGTTGTAGTACTATTCCATTGGCCTGGCGTATACTCTAAATGACGTTCGGTTGATCAAATATGACAAACCGTCGACGCTTCTGATCTTTAGAAACACTACGGAAATTATCATTATTTTGTCTGGTAACAGGCTTAGAGAAGAGTATAAAGTCTCTTATGCAAATCCATAGAAACACTGGGATATTTAATTATATAGGCGAAACAAAAAGAGGCCGACCTTCTCAATCACTTTGATACGAATCCGGTGTGTATTTTGAAAGCCGGAACAAAGACAATAACTTTTTCTAGCTTCTCGAATCATATTAACATATTGTCATAGAATTTCTAGTTACAGGTATTGTACCACTATTCTTATATCTGATTAATATTCTAAATTATTTCGAAGATATTATCCACTTAATCTGATAAATACAAATGTTTAATGAGAATAAATGAATCTATAATGATCAGAGATTCCAATATTTTCGTCTATGGAAACACATAATGTAGAAAGAATTTCAACCATTTTATGAACGCGTCTTGTTTGAATTTCCCATTAGCTGTCGTAAATAAAATCAATGGTGGGTTACCGGTAATTTGCAGCCCTCTATGGAAAGAGGAATGACACACAAGATAACCGGTCTATTGCATCAATCAGCGGCTTCCCCCTGGGGCCGACCCGCGGAGAACCCACGGGAACTCAGGGGCATTTGTCAGCTCCATGTTGGGTGTGGGGGAAAACAACACTTTTGCTACCGGTGGTTTAACCCAGGGGACGGACCCTGGGGATTTGTAATATCAGGTCAGCGGTTTACCCAATCCGTTATTATATACATTAAAAGGTCATTGTGATCTTCTATAGTTTCATGATCCAGTGTGACAAACGAGGGCCCAGCTGCTTCATCTGGTACCATGGCCCCTGTGTAAAGATTAGCAAGAAGAGGGGCGAGCAACTGCCATCATTTGTGTGCTACTACTACAAAGATCTTTAGGTGATATGTAACTGATATTTGGTTAACGTATATTACAAGGACCCATTATATTTGCCCCAGAGGGAGGGGATTAGATGAGGTTTGAATGGGCGTTTGGACAAATCCCCCAGGGTCACCGGGGGTCGGCCCCAGGGGGAAGGGGGAAGCCGCTGATCAATGCATATAGACCCTTTGCACGTGACGTCATAGCCGCCATGTTGGTGTACAGTTAACAATAGATTCTTCGTTAGCTTCTTTTGTTTTGTACACCAACATGGCGCCATGCCCTTTGTCATTTGAATCTCTGGGGATTGAGTGCAAACCATCTATATACCCGATTAGGGATGCAATGGTGTTGCAAAGAGCTATGGGTAGCTAGGGAAAACACATTTCATTTATTCAACCAGCTATTCTCACTGGAATTCCCGCATACAATAGCCTTAAAATACATACATTATATAACCTTAGCGTGCAGAATCCGTCTTGTAGGAATGCGTTACGTAACCACAAGCCACCTCCATGCTTTACAAGTCCTAGCTAGCCCCATTTCCCCGTGGTCAGTCTTTGCCATATGTCTAGAAGGTTATAAGCTACGCTGGTCGATTGTTTCATCGCTGCGCCATGGCTCAGGTTCCCGTTGCAGCCAGACCGTACCGGAGGACGTTCTTGCCGTCGTTGCTCCAGCCGTTGTTCTTCCATCTGTTCCTGCTCCCGTTCCTTTGGCCGCTCCAGTTGCTCCTGTAACAGTTATTCCTGCAGTTCCCGCTCCGGTTATTCCAGTAGATCTTGAAGCACCGGCGGTAACCGGACACGGTGGGTAGTTTGCTTTATTTTATCAGTTTCTGTATCGTGTAGGTCTTTCCTTACTTTTCCTTAGCTAGAATGCGAGTGTGTGTCTCGCCAGGCGAATGTGTTTCGCCATTAGGTTCGTTTAATTTTCTGAAGAAGGAAGACCACCCCGACATTCTCACCTAATCATCACCCAAACACGACTATTAACGATGTAGAATATAATCGTGTATATATATCTGCTGATTAATTTTGAATTTAGTGTTTTCCTTTTCTCGTCCAGAAGAAGGATTTAGTGGCGACTTTCTCGTTGTTGGGCAAAATGGTAACATAAATATGGCAACAAGTAGTTTGGTTTTCCTACAGGCTAGTACTTACGCCTTCGTTTTTTTTGTGTCTATACCATAGGACCTTAAAGCCCTCGCAGAGAAGGTAGATTCCCTGCGTTCCTCAATTTCCAAAGATAATGTGAAACGGGCCTTAAAACACCGACCGCCTTAGTAGCCGCGCTGGAACACCTAGCCGACACAGCCCGGGACGCAGCTTATGGCCAGGACCGTGGAAAATACGACGCTATTTTCAAACAATGCCGCCTCTCGTCAATAACCCACGCCTGCCAGCTATTGTAATTCAGCTCCTTGGGGATCAAGACCAAAAACAGGTCGCGGCCCATATTCAAAAAGTATTGAAGGCTAGCCCCACCATACCTCATTCGTATGCTATGCCTCCGGAAGGAGGAGGAAATCTTGGGCGTATGTTCGCCACCGGTTATAGAGGCAACCAACGGAGAGGTCGGCGTTCCAACAGCTTTCGGGGTAGATGCTATAATTGCCGAGGTTTTGGCCACTTCGCCTATCAGTGCTCTAACCCACACTAGCCGAGCCAAGAGTTGTCTTTAATAATAAACTACTGTTATTACCTATCTGTTTCTTTTATTATTTTTAGTAACTCGTTGCAAAGCTTCCTCGAAGGGGTTATCTAATACCCTTCATTGCTCTGTCCCTGGACGGGGTATTTCGGGGTTGCTTCGCTACGGGCTTACACTCTTCCTAATTGTAGGATTGTGTTATGTCTTTGATTTCAGATCCCATACAAGCGTCTCAAAACATGTCATTTTTCTCCTGAGAACGATGCTTTGTATCCTGTTACTATACGTTGGTGTGATTGGAAGGGTATAACCCCTAGCGTTGCAGCCCATGGCCAGCACCTTCGCCACTAGGCATATGGTGGCTGAACTTACGTTAAAGCGTCCATTCGAGACATTATTTTCAGAGACCCGAGTCATTTCGTAGCTGCCGAGATCCACAAACATCTACCACAATGGGAACAGGTTCTCGTTAATCAACCAAAACGCGAAGAAATCCTGGCTTACTTGAAAACCGGAGTGCAAGTAAGAGATTTCTTCGTTCCGTTCCGGGGTTATTTCCAGGGACAGTTTTACAATTCTCCTTCTCCCCCTAGAGCTGTGTTCCCGAACAGTAAGTCTTGTCTGCAATTCGAAGAGTTTATCAGTTCTACTATTTCACAGCGACTGCAAAATGGCTCCCTTTCGCTTTGGGGGAAAGTTGGGTGTGTCAACCACCGCACCTTCGTTATGCCAATTACAATGGAACCAACTAAACCCAGAATGTGCCATGATGAGCGTTTTTTGAACCTCTGGATTAAGGATTTACCTTTCAAGCTTGATTATATTTCTAATGTTCCCCGTTAGGTAAATAAGTCGTTTCCAAACTACTATGGATGATAAAAGCGGGTATGATCACGTGTTACTATCGCAAGCAAGTAGAACGTTCTTTGGAATTAAAGTGCCACTACGACGAAAATTTACCATTTCGATTTGCCACTTTTTCAGTGTCTATAGGTCAATCAGTATTAGAAATATCCGAAATAGTAAAATATATTCCCAAATGGGCATCTTAAACCACAAATTTTAGGAGAGTTTACCGGTAAAATCCTGTCCGCCATTGCTGGAAGCCGTGCCCTTTGTTCAGCTTTAAACAAAGGTTTATTCACCGGAAGTGATGTCATACACTTAACACGACAACCTCGTGGCGCGAAATAGCGTGCATAAAAAAGTAGCCAACCTCGCAAAGATAAATATAACTTTCTTCTTATGTACGTGAAGACGTTTTTAGTAGAAATATGCCTCCAGGCGTTGTGTTCTGTAGGCGAGCATTAAGTGTATGACATCATTTCCGGTGAATAAACCTTTGTTTAAAGCTGAACAAATGGCACGGCTTCCAGTAATGGCGGACGTGTAGATTCAATATTCGGAGCTAAAAAAATAAGACTTCCTGTCGTTGTATCGAAAAACAATTTGAACTGGTAATAATATATGAACTCTACTTTATGAATATGCAAAAACATTGATATGTCAAAATTTGATCGTAGGGGCACTTTAAATGGCAATGATGGTATTTTGTTTATAACACATTCCATTCGGCTGGAAAGCCAGTGCGTACATTTATCATACGATTGGTTTGGCGGGCACAAATTATGTTCGTTCCCTTGGGGTACCGTGTAGCCAATACATAGATGACCGCCATTTTGGCCAACTCACTCTCCTCCATGAATACTCCTCCGGTTCCAAGGCCTGGTCTGATTTCGAGCTCTCCGAGGCTGCTACCTTTATTGCTGCCACTGTCGTTATCGCATTGTGGTACTTCATTAGGTCTCTCAAAATCCTCATTGATACAGAGTCGTACTGTGCTGTTCCTCGGCTTCATCATTGATTCGGAGCGCTGTGCTTTCATCCTCCCTGTTTTTAAAAAGGAGAAGTTCGCAATCCTGCGTGAATCTATCTTGGCTAAACAGTCGGTGTCCATGAAAACACTTCGGCGACTTGCAGGGAAGATAACATCCTTCTGTATTGCGGTACCAGCAGCACAATTGTACGCTAGAGAAATCTATCGATCTGTTGCTGGCTTCATAAAGTCATCTCGAGCGATTAAGGTCTCCTGAACTCTCAGAAAGGAAGTAGAGCATTGGCGTTTTCTCGACACATGGCAGGAATGCATTCCTTGGCCCAGTGAAAAGCACGTGGTGGTTAAGTTTTCAGTGACGCTTCAGCTTTTGCTTGGGGTGGAATCATAAGGTTCCCGGAAGCCCGCCCCTTGAAATCCGTGATTATTGGGTCCCAGAGACCCGTGACGCGCCCATTGTCGTCAAGGAAGCTCTTGCGCTCGTTAATGTACTCAAAGCGGGAAAGGTCACTAATACTCGGGTAGACGCGCATACGGATAATATGGCTTTTCTGCAGTCATGGCAGCAACAGGATGGTAAAAACAGACAGCTCAACGACGTTTATCTTCCACAGCTTTGGAAAATAACATTTATTTGACACTCCAATACATTCCCCTTCTGTCCAACCCGGCTGATGCACCTTCCCGAAAGATGTCAGACAAAGACGGTATGCTCTCTAAGAATGCTTGGTGGATTGTGGATCATAATTTCGGTCCTCGCACTATAAATCTAATGTCACTGGACTCCAATGTACAATTGGATGTTCAGTTTCAGCCGCTCAAGCACTTCACCCCATGTTACACTCCTCACTCCAGTGGGGTCAATGTGTTCACCCAAGATATCGGCCGGCACGAGAACGCTTACGTTTTCCCTCCATTTGTTCTTGCCAGGCCCCTCCTGAAGTTTTTGTTAGAGTCCAAGATAGGTTTCAGTATTGTCGTTCCCAAGCTCTACCCTTTACCCTTCTGGTGGCCTATTCTGGACAGTCTCTCCCGCGACTCCCTCTGATTAGATAGCAAGATATGAATTCGGAAATCGATTTTAGACTCAAAAACAAATGATTTCACCAAACTTTCAGCTACAACCACAATCCATTTCCGGCTGGGAATGTCTCTTATTGTTTGTCCGTGACAGCCGTTTTGAAATAGCCGTGTTTCATTGGGTATCAAGATTCATCCACCTGACCCAATTGGGATGATCCGATTGGCTGTTCACATAATTAAATGAGTTTGAGAAATCGCAAATAGCAATAAGCGGTAAAGACTCCAGGTAACCCGAAAGACAAATCTTCCACGTCAGTCTGTGAGTCTAAAATAATATCAGAGCGGGTAGAATTCTGTAAAAGAAAATCTGGAGACTCTTCTATAAAAGACGAGGTTAAGAAGCACTGTTATCCCTGAAGAATATTTTATTTTTGAGGAATCTAAAATTAGGTGGAGAAATTCTGGCATGAAATACTCCTTTATAGCTAAAAATGTACAAGGACTAACAAGACGAAGTAGAAGGACTGGATCGCCTTGGATGGGATCTAATCAGCAAAATTATTGTAAACGTAATAATAAAGACGATGTAAGGCTGATTGTACGGTTTTGGCGATTATTAACCAATATTTCAGCTCAGTGGTACGGCCAACGTTAACCTTCATCAGGGTTTACAAGTTGTGAAAATTTAAAAAGTTACAAATTGAAATATACGATTATGAGACTAAAAAATATAAGATTACAAATGGTGTTGTAATGGTGTGATAGAGAACTACGAAGCCAAGAGAATGACGGATACCGGATACACAATATGTAAATGAGAAATGATAATCTGGCTAACTAGAACGGCAGTCTGGGTTTTTCGCTCATTTGTTTTTGGGTTGGGATACCTGTGGCGCGCGGTCAAAATGGACGCCACAGGTAGCCCAATCCTAAAACAAATGCCCGAAGAGCCGCAACATGCTAACTAGGACGGCTGAAATTTTTATTAGTTGCTCTTTTCTATTGAATAGAACCGTACAATCAGCCTTGAACCGTCTTTATTATTACTCCTTTTTATATATATAGTTAAGGTTTGAAAACCACAGCAAAAACCGTGTATAATCAATCCTGCCAGACGTTGGATCAAAAAACAGATATTGATCAGCAAGAAGCTAAGAAAATATAACAATGTCCAAAGACTACTGTAATGCTGATCATACAACTCTTGTCGAGGTTTATATATGCGATATTTCGGCTGGCCAGTGGCCACTACCAGCCTTCTTCAGGTTTATTTTACTCCTTTATAGCCAGGAGAAACTTAGAGGAACTTAAGGACTTGTCATAAATTAGCAGGGGGAGAGGTTGAAGAACGACATCACAAAGGTCTAAAAATATATAACCCTCCCCCGACAATAAGCATGAAATAGTATGCCCCTCTTTTGCCTTTTCCCCCTATCCCCCCCCCCCCCCCTTTTCAATGGCCTATTTTTCAGTTGTATTTCCCTCCATTTTTTGGGGTTCAACTAAAATTATGACCCTCCCTTTTTCCACCCCTCCCCCCTAATTTCTGACCAGTTCCCTCAGGCTCCTGGAGCACCGAAATCAAGTTGCGTTTTGTAATTGATTGACTTGATAAAATAAGATAAACTTTATTTATACACGTTATCCTATTCAACTAACAGCTGGTTTCCAATAAAGACGTAAAAATTCACACTGCAATTAAAAAAGGACCTAACTATAACTACTACTAAGTGTAAATACTATAATGGCAAGTAATATAGATCTAAAATTGTAACATTGATTGCCCCATGGGATAAAGTAAAGTATTGAAAATTAAGTTATTTTAATAACTTAATTTAAAAATTATTAAACGAAGCCAGCGACTCGCAACTACGAGCTTCCACAATTTAGCACCATTATAGCTTAGACAATTTTTTAAAATTGTTCTAGGTAACGGAAGAGCTACCTTTTTATTGGAATTCCTTAAATGGTCGAGGCTGCATATGAATCCCTGAAAATGTTAGACAGTCTTTTTGGTACCAAGTCATGAAGTATTTACATTAGTGTTGTTCTTTGCGGTGACAATATATACAAGCCTAACGTACCTTAGATAGCCACACCGATCCGGACCGTCTGCGCCAGAACCGATAGACCAGCACAGCAATCACGGTAACCACGACAACGGCACACGCCACCCCAGCTGCTATGACATAGCCTGGATTGGAGCTGTTATGTCCGTCGCCATGGCCACCGCTAGGCGCGGTGCTGTTCGTGTCGGACAACATGGTATGACACTTCACATGGGAGATCGACTGATTCACCTGAAATGGAATTTACATAGGATATTTTTAGGACCAGAGATAGGAAATACTAAAATACCGAAAAAACTATTGGGTTATTTTTAGGCCCGACTTCGCTCGACGCTCGCGGGATCGCCACTCTGCGGGAAAAAAATAACCTCTATGGTAGTAGCGGAGTACCATAGACTGACAGACAGACAGACAGCGATTGTTTAATTTTCCCGCGGACTTTGACTCGTTGTTACAGAGAAATATATGGAAAACTGAAAACACGATTGCACGCTTCCCAGCACAGCTATATCCCTGAAATTTTGATCAGTTAATCTTTTACCTCGTATCTTTAAGTTTGCAGACAGTGCGGAATATTCAGAAATTCGATTTTACAGAATTTTTTGCCATCGGATTCCCATACAAACACTGTATTTCGCGCCATGTTTTGCACCCCTTTCAAAATGTCGGAATTAACCGCGAACTGGTCTATTGTCACGTCGTGTGCTGTGCATTTGCCTTTCAGTTTCTATTTTAGATTTCCCTCTGACAACTTTTTTTGAAAAAGGTATCTATTATTCCAATCTTGGATATCACCATTCTGATATCACATGAATCTCATTAAATATCAATTTGGTGTTATTTTGTGAAAGACCGCTAGTGAAGATGTTGGTTTTTGTGTTAGATGCCGTCAAAAAGTCCTTTCCTTGCAGAGACAGATAACACATACGTCGCATAGTCAAGGAGACAAAAATACAGAAGGTCACAGGCCAGGAACTTGCACAGGCAAAGAAACCAGCCTGGAGAGACAACAACGACAGACGGAAGTTAAGCTTGAAAACGTTCAAATAACAAATACATACGCGTTTACCCTTCAAAACTTTAAATGACAGGAATAACTCGTTTATTTGCGATAAAGAATTAGGGCTTAAAATGTGTTTAAAGAATGCCAATCAGGATTAATGCTTTGCGAGCCCGTGTTTACATTTGAACAATACGAAAATGGCGATTGTAACGGGTTTCTACTGTTCAAGCTCGCAAAGCATTAATCCTGATTTGCATTCTTTAAAATGGATTGAAAGAAGGCCTTGTAATCCTCAATTGCAGAAAGACACTTTGCACCCAGACATGAGGACGCCAATTGGGTTTGACATCTACTTCCTATTAAAGAGCTGCTAAAAATAACCGCTTGTGTTTCTGAACTCCACACGTACACAGTTCTAGTTCTGCCCTTGCCAAAAATACAAATCACTTCCTTGGTAAACATGATAAAGATCGACTCGATAAAAAGGATCACGCCATCTCAGGATCGAATGAAAAGATCACGATCATTTTCCCGTCAATCAACAACCGAATAATTGGAACACAACAGCTTTGTAACAATTGGTGGAATCTTTTAGGTATTTTTTCTGTGAAACTGAGTATTATTTATTAGCGTAAAAGTAACGTTATGCTCCTATGTCATACATTATTTCAAAAACGTGCTGCCGTGTGCACAACTTCCGACCAAGAACTTCAAAACACTATTTGCATAATTATACCTGTCAACCCATAACATCTTATATGGCTTTCAAGAAAAAAAAAATTCAAGCTTCTCACGTACTGTATCAGTTTTAATTTCTAGACCCTCTATCCAGCAAATTTATACATTACAAAAAACACGCTCCTTTAGCCTTTGCTATGAATTTATTGATAGCTATAATCTTTTAGGAGTTGACGTGAAAATATTCTTCAGTAATGCGTCATAAAATAATAATGGCAACACGACAGTTGCTTGTTTCAATAGGCGCGTTGCACTATATATTATTTATACAACACATGTGATCACTAAAAGATTTTATCAATCGGAGAATAATGTCATGCAAGAACTTTTGAAATTTCTGTTAACAGTATAAATGTTCGAGACTTTACGAGCCTGAATCGCTTGCGATCGATACGCGATTCCTCAGCTGTACACAGTTATTGACAACCTAAGATCGTGGTTTCTGTTATTTTAACGAACAAACGACAATAGTTTACAGACGCGGATTTCTGTGGCTATACGCCTGTTCCTATCTAGAAACGGCTCGAAAAGTCAAGTCTTCCAAAAACATGTTTTGGTTTAAATTCGAAAACGAAAGGTCCGAATGCAGCTATAGTTTGAACTTGTTGAGAGTCCAGAACGCATAAGAACATGGTGATCAGAACGGATTCGCAATGACAGTAAAACATTCTGGTAAACTGGGCTAGCAGCTGCTATTTATACTCTCGTTTAAAAAGGTATAACTGATAAAAATATGTATTAACTGATCTGTAGCTTTGTTACCTTGCATTCTGAATAACGTTTGTCTCCGGGGGCTAAACACACAGACATGGTACCAATGTTGTTTCTATACGCTTCAATGAAAGCAGCTCGAATTATATTCTCCAGCCTTCGAAATCATGTGATATCCTGCTTTGGCTATTAGCGTAGCAGTACGCACTTATATATACGGTAAGTTAACCGGGACGAACCAGTTTTCTGCTATCAAACTTATTAAGTATCGGGCATATGAGCATTTTCCGAAAGAATGATTGGTATAAATATTACTGTCAACAACAACGTGCAAAGCGATAGGGATGCACGAGACCTTTGTACATTAACATTCAATGTTATTTTCTTTCATTGAAGTTATCAGGAATACAATTACAAATTCCCAGAAAGTTCTAGCACTAAGAAAGACCACGGAGAATTAGTATTGTATAAACAAAGCCACATTAATTTTAAGCGAACACATAATAATGTATTTGCAATAAAGTGACGAGTTCGGGAATAAATCGAATTTAACTTAGCTAATTAACAAAGCCATCAAACTCGTGCTGCATGCTAAATTACCTTTCTTTTTGCTGGTCCAGAACCCAATAATTGTCTGTGCCTTCGTTTTGTACATAAATTCCGAGGTTTTGAGTTGTGCTCTTGGTTTCGGAGCGAGGGATGCTTGGCCGCTTTGTGAAACTTGTTTATCCTGAAATATCATCGTTTGTTGAAAGGTCACGTCTTGTTAATAGGTGAACAATTGAAACGTGGTGTATGGTTTTACAAACAGTACACGCGTGGAACGCTGGTTCTGCGTTCGGGTATATCGGAAACGGAACTGACGAAATGAGCACACGTATTTATTTCTACGTTCTTGCACAATCAGCAAGGGCACCCAACGAAGTTTTCGGTTAAAAAGCTGTTCGGGAGAGTAAGTTAGCCTAAAACTTTCGGATTTGAAAAACATTGTCACTAGAAAATTGTTTTCTGAAATACTGGCTAGAAAATTTGTTTTCAATCCCAAGAAAATTATAGAAGAAAAGGGAGACTAAAAGGTTTCCCCTAAAATATTCGTACGTCCCAATTCGTCTGATCAATAGAGTCAGAACAGGAAAAAATAATCCCTAAAAAATTCGTACCTCCACAAAACTTTGCAACATGAAGTTATTTGGGCTAGAAAATTCTTGTTATGTTCTAGACTACTAACAAATTCGTAGGCGGGGAATATTTTGCCATAGTATTTTCTGTTAACGCGATTTCCACCTAGAAAATCCGAACAGCTAATAGCTTTCTAGAATACGTCAAAAGACATAGTAGGCGCCTTAAAATGGCTAGATAAGCTGCAGACAACTGGTTTCAAACGAATTTAAAAAAGTACTCGTTGGGTGCCCTTGAATCAGCCACAGCTACGTTTTTTAATCAAAGAGAACTTTAGAGTTTGAATTATTAAACTGGATTGCATATGTTCTTGACATGAAACATTGTTTGAGTCAGAAAGGTCAGGCGCGTACGTGGATTTGTAAAACAAAGCAATATATCTATATCTATATCTATATCTATATCTTATACAATGCTTCGAGCGGGTTAAACTTGAACATGTGCTATCGATCGCTTCGCTTCAACGCTAACGGAAAATTAACGGCTTTTTAGGATTCTCTTCTAGCTTAGATACATCCTGGTAGCATTGTGATACCCTTCCACTGTTTCTTTATCCAAGTAAACTCCATTTCGGGCCATTTAGTAGACCTGTTTTCACTGCATCGTTCGCCGCGTGGAAATACCGTTAATGGTGGATTTGTAAAACAAAGCAATATATATATATGTATGTATATATATCTATATCTTTATTTGTCTTCCGATTTGCGAAAAATGTAACTTCTGACGTTTGAGCGACGCAAGAGGCACGGTAAAGAGGTTTGGGGAGGAGACGATAGCATTATGGGTAATGCTTCTAGCATGTACAATGCTTCGAGCGGGAAAAATAGTCCTTCCCACGTCTGTTTCGAATTTATTATAAATATATATCTTGTTGATTATAGCACGGTTACTTTGTATTAACTTAGTAAGTCGATAGTTAGTTCTCTAGCCCTCGGATAATTTGGGTTGCTGCATTAGGTCGAGGAGTCCATGATGTGAGTTACTTAGCAAAAAATACAATCGAGCTTTATAATAATAATAAATAATAATAATAATAATAATAACAGTTCTTATACGCATTATGCATGCCTCAATGCGTTTACAAGTTTGAATGTAGTATAACTAATAATATATATGTCAAATTAACAATGTCAAGTATATATATGATATAAAAAGATATAATGTACATACACGAAATTAAACTATTCTATAAGAATTAAAAAGGTGGGTCTAAAGAAGATAGATAATGTACATACACGAAATTAAACTATTCTATAAGAGTTAAAAAGGTGGGTCTTAAGGAGCGCCTTAAAATGATATAATGACGTCGACTCTGAATTTCTTATCTTAACTGGAAGTGCATTCCAGAGACTTGGTCCAGCAACGGAAAAGGCGCGGTCCCCGTGAGTAGCTGAAAAGGACTTGGGGACTGACAGCAAACCAAGAGTAGAGGAGCGCAGATTCCGGCTAGGAACATAAGGCTTGATAAGATCCGTAATATATGAAGGCGCGCAAGAATGAATCGACTTAAAAACTAACAGACATATTTTAAAAATACTACGCTCTTTAATAGGTAGCCAGTGCAAATCGCGCAAAATAGGAGTAATATGGGTCTCTGTGCTTACGGATTACTAACCTTGCTGCTGCGTTTTGTACACGTTGAAGTTTGGAGATTTCCGTGGTAGGTAAACCATATAAAAGTGAATTACAATAATCAAGCTTGGTCGTAATAAATGCGTGTACTAGACGTTCAGTGCTGGACCTGCTTAAATACTTCCTTATTCTACCTATATGTTTGAGCGAGTGTAAAGCAGATCGGCATACTTTGTTAACATGACATCGAAAATGACGCCAAGGTTACGAGCCTCATTTGCAGGTACTAGACTATGTTTACCAAGTATAATGCTAGAGATAGGCTCAAGCTTACTGAACCGAGAGGAGAAATGGACTACTTCCGTCTTAGATGGATTACAGGCAAGTTTGTTTGCAAGGAAAAAGTATGAATGTCTTGAATACAAAGATCTAAGCTATCCAGTGATGACTGCCTAAACGCAGGATTCATCGTAATGTAGAGTTGCGAATCGTCTGCATAAGGCATACGATCGAGGCCATGTGACTTAATGATGTCTTGTAAGGGCGCAAAATACAATATGAATAGCAATGGGCCCAATACCGAGCATGGGGGACACCAGATGTAATTGGTTGGAACTTGGACTCCGTACTTCCTATCACAACCTGTTGAGAGCGAGCGTGAAGATAAGACGTAAACCAACTAAGGACAAATCCAGTAAATCCAAACTGAGATTCGAGTCTGCAGATAAGTATATCATGATCAATAGTGTCAAAAGCAGAGGACAGGTCAAGGGCTTTGCTCTAAATAAACTGACAGAGTCTGCCTTAACTAAGGTAGATGGCAAAGTATTCCATTCCTTTAAAGTTTTCGGGAAAAACGAAAATTTATGATAATCTGTTACTGATGGTGGAACTTTATATGAATATTCGTGAAGATGACGCCTTGTCCATCCCATTGGGGTAAGATATTTCTCATTTTCAACATCACTGAACTAGGCCATTATGAATCTTATATTGCATAGTCAGTCTGCTCTTTTTCCTTCTGCTTTCGAGGGTACTTGCAGTTCTTTCTTTAATTTGGCGAAAGAAGAGCTATGTCAGGCCGGGTTGGCTGCGTCATGCATGGTTTCCCTCGCGCTTGGCCCTGGTCCTCCCGCATTTCGAATGTAATCGAACGAATTTGGAATCGAACTGAATCGAACTGAATCCATGGATTCAGGTCGATACTGTTCGGTGATCCGACAAAATCGAACTATTAAAATCAATACTGGAACGGTAGCTTGAAACTACAGTATCAAAGCATGCTGGGGCGGATTCAGGTTTCTGTGTGAGGGAGTTCAGATTAGGGGGGTTCGATATACGTAAGCCCCAAAATATTTGGTACTTTCTTTGTTGTCTTTCGTAAGCAAGCGAGAGCAGGGGGGTTCGATGTATCCCCCCGAATCCTCCCGCCTTGGATCCGCCCCAGGCATGAGTGGCGAAAGCGGAACGGGACGTGTCAATCCTAACATGGATCGTCGACTTCAGAACAACGCGTCATTGTAAACTGCGAAGTAAAAGGATTATACATGAGTGCGGTTTCAATGCCGAAATTAACGAATGCTTCACAGCAACAAACTGAAAATTGGTGAGAAAGGCCGTGTCTTCAAAGTTATAAATGCAAGAAGACAGTTGGACCATCTTCAACGTGAGCTGGTTCCACATCTATCGGCCTATCAGTTCTTCGATAAAGTGGTGAGCCCATTAAAGGTACGGACACACGTTGCAACATTGTGCGCAATATTGCCAGCAATTGTTGTTCACACGGTGTAATTTCTTGCGTGCAATGTTGCCAAAGTAGAACTCGATCCTACTTCTGCAACGTTACCGGCAATGTTACGCGCAATGTTGCATCGTGTGTCCGTACCTTGAGGTCCAGTCACGTACGTGTTGAATCAACGTAAATGTTGTTCGCTTGCTGTGAATCACCGACTTTATTACATGAAATATAATTGAACGACCTAACAATCCTGATTGCTGCAGAAAGTAGAACCGAGTCCATCGAAAGTACACAGTCCAATATTATGTTTCCGACAAGTACTAGTTGTCGTGCAATGTCATTGCGAGACAAGTTTGCAGAGCCGGAAAGTTTCAGTGTGTGTCCGTACCTTAAGCCGGGTTAAGATGATTGATAAGACATTCATTGTTAAAGTTTTTGTTTCAGTTTATCTCGAAAAATGCTTAGAACGGTTGTAACAAGAGTTCATAAAACTACATTAATTATATATTAACGGCTTTAGTTAATTTTGTGGGAATAGATAAGACTTCTCGGTAAATTCAAATACTCCGAACTAAATCGAACTTAAATTATGTTAGATTTTTGAATACATCGAACTGAATCGAACCAAATCGAACTGAATCGGGTATTAGTTCAGTTCAATTAGTTCGGAAATCGAACTCACAGTAATGTGCCATTTCGATTTTGTTCGATCACCGAACTGAATCGAACTGAATCCAGTTCGATTCAGTTCGATTTTCGAACGTTCGAGTAGGTACGCCGGGTAGTCCTGATACATTAAATGCCTCACGACCGTTTTCGCCAGACATGTTAAATTAATAATTGTAATAAAAAGTTCTTGTATCGTAGTGCCATAATTTACTGTCTCAGGATTTGAGGTTTTCTTATGTTTTTTCAGTATTTGCCGGTGATATTACATATTAATATTCTCTCTCAAAGTTTGCTCTGTTGCCACTCGCTGTATGTTAGTTTCCGTAATATTCAGTCACCTTCGTTGTCCTGATTTCGAGGCAAGGGAAAGTCAAACTGCTGATAAATCTCTAAAAGCATGGATGTCATGATTAGGTATTTTGTCCTGACATGACAGTTGACGACTTATGAGGCGCCAAATGTTTCAAAAATATTTTCGAGCATAATAAAGGAAAAAAAACATGCATGTATACCAATAAACGATTATTTGTAAGCTACACATGGAAAATAAGAAAACATGCACGAAGACAAAAATATGCACGAAGAAAAAACCATGCACGAAGAAAACTGACCATGCACGAAGAAAAAACCCTGCACGAAGAAAACTGACCATGCACGAAGAAAAAACCATGCACGAAGAAAACTGACCATGCACGAAGAAAAAAACATGCACGAAGAAAACTGACCATGCACGAAGAAAAAACCATGCACGAAGAAAAAACCATGCACGAAGTAAAACCATGCACGAAGAAAAAAACCATGCACGAAGAAAAAACCATGCACGAAGAAAAAACCATGCACGAAGAAAAACCCATGCACGAAGAAAAAATTATGCACGAAGAAAAACCATGCACGAAGAAAAAACCATGCACGAAGAAAAAACCATGCACGAAGAAAAAACCATGCACGAAGAAAAACCATGCAACAATAGTGTCATGTTGTGATCACGTGGAGAGCTACAGTCACGGAAACCTTGCTTTTCAAAAGTAGATATCAGAGTAAACAGAGTTACGATGCAGTCGTGGTATCGTTTCTTAAATGATGTAAAAAAAAACTAGCTGACGAATGTGATCGTCGCTCGATCAGTTTGTGAAGATCGCCATGTTATCGAATATCTGTTGAATCGTATATATAAAAAGTTGCAAGCGTGTTGTTGCTACAGTGTTACGCCGAATGTCCATGGGAAGTGAAGCTGAAATTACAACCAAAGGGCATTTATTGACAGTATACAGTGACCTTGATCAATGCTTGATGGCCTCTCTGAAGAATGTCGTAAAAAGCTTTCAATGGCACTGCAACTCCTGATGTTCTGACTAGACTGAAAAATCCGCCGCTCATCTCCCCCTCACTGAAGATTTTTCTACAACAGCAGCGTCTCCTCGAAGCACAGAAAAAGCTGGCAGACCAAAACTGACATTTAACATAAAGCTTCTTGAATTTTTGATCGGTCATAATTTCAAATTACAGAGAATAGCAGAAATATTTTGCGTCTCTCGAACTACACTCTGGCGGCGTCTAAGAAAGATGGGTGTTAATGCAAATGATAAATTAATTCAGTTCGTTAAGTGATCAAGATCTGGAAACAAGGGGAAACAATGTTACTTTGGGCTTTGTGTAGTACAAAGGCAAATAATAAGAGACAGTATCCATAGACTCGACCCAGTTAATACTCTGTTGAATGTCTTGTCAGCTTTTTCTTTGCTTCGAAGAGACGCTGCTGTTTCAGAACATTGCAGTGCCACTGAAAGCTTTTTACGCCATTCTTCAGAGAGGCCATCAAGGTCACTGTATACTGTCAATAAATGCCCTCTGGTTAAAAATTTCAGCTTCACTTCCCGTGGACATTCAGCCTAACACTGTAGCAACAACACGCTTGCAACTTTTTATGCGATTCGACAGATATTCGATAACATGGCGATCTTCACACACTGATCGAGCGACGATCACATTCGTCAGCTAGTTTTTTCCCCCATCATTTAAGAAACGATCCCACGACTCCATCGTAACTCTGTTTACTCTGATATGCAAGGTTTTTTCTTCGTGCATGGTTTTTTCTTCGTGCATGGTTTTTTCTTCGTGCATGGTTTTTTATACGTGCATGGTTTTTCTTCCGTGCATGATTTTTTCTTCGTGCATGGATTTTCTTCGTGCATGGTTTTTTCTTCGTGCATGGTTTTTTCTTCGTGCATGGTTTTTTCTTCGTGCATGGTTTTTTATACGTGCATGGTTTTTCTTTCGTGCATGATTTTTTCTTCGTGCATGGATTTTCTTCGTGCATGGTTTTTTCTTCGTGCATGGTTTTTTCTTCGTGCATGGTTTTTTATACGTGCATGGTTTTTTATACGTGCATGGTTTTTCTTTCGTGCATGATTTTTTCTTCGTGCATGGATTTTCTTCGTGCATGGTTTTTTCTTCGTGCATGGTTTTTTCTTCGTGCATGGTTTTTTATACGTGCATGGTTTTTCTTTCGTGCATGATTTTTTCTTCGTGCATGGATTTTCTTCGTGCATGGTTTTTTCTTCGTGCATTGTTTTTTCTTCGTGCATGGTTTTTTATACGTGCATGGTTTTTTATACGTGCATGGTTTTTCTTTCGTGCATGATTTTTTCTTCGTGCATGGATTTTCTTCGTGCATCGTTTTTTCTTCGTGCATGGTTTTTTCTTCGTGCATGGTTTTTTATACGTGCATGGTTTTTTATACGTGCATGGTTTTTCTTTCGTGCATGATTTTTTCTTCGTGCATGGATTTTCTTCGTGCATGGTTTTTTCTTCGTGCATGGTTTTTTCTTCGTGCATGGTTTTTCTTTCGTGCATGGTTTTTTATTCGTGCATGTTTTGTTATTCGTGCATGGTTTTTTATACGTGCATGGTTTTTATTCGCGCATGTTTTCTTATTTTCTATGTGTAGCTTACAAATAATCGTTGTTTGATATACATGCATGTTTTTTTTCCTTCAATGCTCGAAAATAATTTGGAAACATTTGGCGCCTCATAACGACTCACTTGAGAAGTGAGAAGGAACACGTACCGAACTGAATAGACCAGTTCGCGGTTAATTCCGACATTTTGAAAGGGGTGCAAACATGGCGCGAAATTTAGTGTTTGTATGGGAATCCGATGCCAAATAAAATCCGTAAAGATTAACTGATCAAACTTTGAGGGATGTAGCTGTGCTGGGAAGCGTACGTGCAATCGTGTTTTCAGTTTTCCATACATTTGTCTGTAACTGAATGAGTGAAAGTCCGCGGGAAAATTTACAGACAATGTATGGAAAACTGAAAACACGATTGCACGTACGCTTCCCAGCACAGCTGCATCCCTCAAAGTTTGATCAGTTAATCTTTTACCTGACATATTAAGTTTGCATCTGAAGAATATTTCAGAGATTCGATTTTACGGATTTTATTTGGCATCGGATTCCCATACAAACACTGTATTTCGCGCCAAGTTTGTACCACTTTCAAAATGTCGGAATTAACCGCGAACTCGTCTATTCGCTATTATCGCACTTCGGCCATCTTGGATTGAAATCGAGGCTTCCGGGTTGTCGGGTTTGGATGACAAAGCTACTTCATCTCCACTTCTGCAATTCCAATTGTACAAATAATAGTCAGAAAAGAAGATCTAGGGATTCTTTTCACATATTTGATTCCAATGAACAGCTCTAAAAGCGATGGGGTTTGAAAACTGACGCGGAGATGTCGACCCACACTTCAGACTTCGATAAATATCCAGAGGTAAACTTGTGCGAGAAAAACAAGAGAAAAACAAGTAATACTTCTTCGGTTAAAGTGTCACAGGTTCCCTCAGACTCACAGCTAGCACCGGTCTCTACAGGTAAAATAAGAAGAGAGAAACCTCACCTAGCAGGGCGAATGGAACATGTTAAGTTATTGTTCTCAATAAATATATATACACGTGAACCTGAGCCACCCTCTATTATTATATTTTAATAATTTTTAATGCACATGGGACTATTTTTCACGTTGATCGTTATTTTTCACTTTACGAATAAGACTTGTGTACTTTGCACACCACTAATAATAAATTGGCACTAATTTTGAAAGTGTCATGACCATCATATTAAAGTTTTAATGTGTCAATAATATTTTTTTTATGTAAAATATATTATATATCATATGTATTTGTACTAAATCAAAGGGAAATATTTTGGGAGGTTTTATTAGAATCGTCATGGGTGTTATGCAATGATATTTATCACTGTCAAATTTCTGGTATGAAATGAAGGTTTATTTATTAGTTAATCTGGGATTTTCATGTGTGATTTTCTTAGTAATACCATGATCACCTCAGTTTTCTTTGTTTGTTCAGGGACATTTAAACTCTAAATTCCCTCATCAGCATGGATACTTGTTCTAATTTTCCCTCGTTGACATGCAAGAATGAAAATTAGAAGGGCATGCATGCTGATGAGGGTTATGGCAGGTCATTATAAAAATTAGTCCCTAGAAGAGTGCATGAATGCCTATCAACCCTGTACCCTACCTATTTTATGGCTCAAGAAAGGTCTTCTCTTCATTTGTCAAACCCGCTTCTTCCATACATGTGAGATAATTATACTTAAAACCACAAACATGACATGATTAAACTCTATGCGTGCTCCTGGAATATTTAGTCAGCCACATATTACATTTTATTTTTACATTCTACTTGACATTTTATTTATTCTTCACAAAATCAACACACTTGCAGGGTCCAGTTCAACCAATGGTGCTCAATCAAGCATAACAAAACGTTAAAAAAAATCAACTATGGTAACTTTAGTTTAGGCAGAGAAAAACTAAAGTCCTCTGAGATTAGTTTCATTAGTCAGTGATAATAGTATTACAAAGTAATAGCATGAAATTAGCTAGTGATTAAATTTCCCCTTGACCCTTGGGAGGATTTATGCAAATTCTCCCTAATCCCCCCCAGCTATAAATCCTCCCTCAGCTCTCAGGGGAAATTTGATAACTAATTTACCTGATGCCATGCCATTACTTATAATAATAATATTTTGGAGTTTGGACTGATTTTACTTACCAGTAACCTGACTGTTAGGTCTATTCGATTTTATTAAACAGGGTTAAAAAAATCTGCTCTATCTGTGAATAAAT
The DNA here is from genome assembly GCA_030867875.1 of Actinernus sp. WN-2022. NCBI lineage: Eukaryota > Metazoa > Cnidaria > Anthozoa > Actiniaria > Actinernidae > Actinernus > Actinernus sp. WN-2022. Next base: position 90,554,028 of record JAOWCC010001634.1, read on the forward strand.
TCAAATCAAGCTATCCTCCATAATTTCTGTGGCTTGGCTTGGGAAAGAAATAATATTAATTATAGTAAATTGATAAAAAGGATGTAAATGATGTTGGAGTACCCATCCAGCTAGCAGCTACATGTAGGTTATAAAAAAACATAGTTGCATCATTGCAATGATTATGGCAGAAGAAAATATATTGTACAAATTAATGTTGTAATATACCAAAACAGACAACTGAGACAGTATTGGGGTCTGGCAGTATTTATTAACATAATAAAAATTATTATTACAATATATTTTAATATGTTACAATTTATTTACATGATTGAAATATAATATTAATAGTGATACAAAAGCTGGATGGTATATTGTAATAGTATGGCTACTCCCCTAAAGCACGAGATAGTTGGTTTACAAAATAGTTACTACCGAGACATACAAGGCCTAACCCATTGGCTATATCCAGCCTGATGATAATTTTACAGTATTGCTCAACTAAAAGTAGGCTGAACCCTGCCAGACTCCAACCTGATCAGCTGATTCTGAATATCTAGATTAATATTCACTTCAATTATAAATTATGGAAATTAAAATAATTGTACAAAGTTTGAAAACTAAAGTTAGGTGATTTAAAAACAATTAGGTAGTCATTGTTGCAATTTTTATTGCCATTATTAGCACTGTCATCAACATCAATATTGTTTTGCATTAATACCATCACCAGTACCATTTCCATTGTCACTATCATCATTGTACATGGTCAAATGACCCATATCTCAGTTTCTCTACAGGTAATTTTGGTCAATTCCAAGTAGCCATTTGTTGATAATGGCCCAACATTGCAAGTCAGTAATACTGTCATTATCATCATCTTAACATACACTACCTGGTATACATATGATATATGTATCAGGAGCCATATTATGTATATATGATAGTTACAGTACCAATGCAATGTTATCAGCCATCCATGCAAAAGTGAACCATTTTGGTTCATTGATCATGCATTTTCTCAAATCCTCGTACAAACCTTCTAAAAACCTAACCCAAAATTTGCCAAAAACCCTAACCATTTCCAACCCAAATCATTCCTAGAACGAGTACACCCAAGCTATAAAGTTATGAAGGTTTTTCACAGGTTTTCAAGTGATCATTTGAAGTGGCAGGGTATACTGCAGTGAGGTTTCTCTCTTGTTTTTTACGTGTAGAAAATGGACTTCTGCTATCTGTTAGTCTGGGGGAACCTGTTACACTTATTAAGAGAAGAAGTATTTTATAATCAGCTGTTTTTTACTCACTGGATATTTTATCGATGTCTGAAGTGTGGGTCGACATCTCCGCGTATTTTCAAACTCCATCGCTTTTAGAGCTGTTCATTGAAATCAAATATGTGAAAAGAATCCCTAGATCTTCTTTTCTGACTATTATTTGTACAATTGGAATTACAGAAGTGGAGATGAAATAGCTTTTTCATCCAAACTCGCGACCAACAACAGAGCAAATAGCCGCAAATAGTAAGCGCTACGTAACCGACAACCCGGAAGCCTCGCTTTCAATCCAAGATGGCCGAAGTGCGATAATAGCGAATTGAATCGGGCTGCAAGCTATCTATGCAGACGTGAACTCTCGCGCATTGCTCTCACCATTCCGGTTCCAGTTTACTTCCGCCGGTTCAAATATGCGCGAAGACGTCTGCGCATTCGTTTTTTAATCATATGTAAGTAACCCTTGAAAATGAATCCAAACTGAGAGAAGCCTATATTTTTAAAACAATACCTCTAGCTGTCATGTAGGACATTTCACTACAAGTAATTGCTGACTGGCACGTGACGTCATCGCCGCCATATTGGATGACGTTTATATAAGATTCCTCGTTAGCTTCTCTTGTTATGTCCACCAACATGGCCGCTGCGCCACGCTTTTGTCATTTGAATCTTTGGGGATTGTTTGCAACTCAAGAATATTGCGGCGATACTTACTTTTAAGGGACGCTCGCTTACGCCTGGTTTCCAGCGATCGCTGCGTTCTTTTGTTCGGTGTCAATCGAAGCGTAACTTTATACGCAGAACAAAAGAATCCAGCGATCGCAGCGATCATATGGAAACCAGGAGTAAGTTGAGGAGAAACGAAAGATTTTCACATTTTTAATACGTCAATTCGAGTCCGCTCCGGAGCACGCGAAGGATTATTTGTCAAAACTGAAGACATTAATGACTCGGGAATAGATTTAGAACGTTTGAGTGAACTCAGTGCCTTTTTCATTCAAAAAGGAAAATGCGAGCGATGTCACAATTTTTCGACGATGTTCTCTGAGTTTGCTTAGTCTCCACAGTTTGAAATTTATGGAGAATCAAACCGATAAATGGAACTGCTGGCAATGCGACGGAAACGATTGGCTAATTCAGACCGGAAGCGCAGGGCAGAATCAGCTGGTTTTGTCGTCATTTTTAGCGCGAGAGAATGTTCTTTTTACTTTCATTTTAATTTGTTAAACGACAACAATAAATATTTATGATTTGTCTACGATTATAAATTAACACTGTGGAAAATACAATCAAATGGCTACGAAAACTGACAAGTTAATATGGGGATGTGTTCATCGCAAGAAAATATGAAGTCATCTCTCTCTATAAACTCCAGTGGCGATAATTTACCACGTATCGGGCAAGATTTCCAGATGTTTTTGATTCAGTGTATTATCCCATCTAAAACACTAATTTTGACAATTGTAAACATGGAATTTAACGGAATTAAATTCGTCATCTTAGCTTACCTCCTGTTCCAGGCCAAGAAATTGTATTTTTGTGACCCTGTGCTAGACAAAATGGCAAAAAGATACCCTGTTCCAGGCTAGAAACAACGAAAACATACCCTGTTTTAGGCAAAAAGGCAAAAAGATATCATGTTCCAGACCAGGCAAGCGTCTGATATGATACGAGCGAGACGTTGCGCTCCACTCGCCACTCGAATCATAAACAGATAAACGGACTCTGCGTTTGCAGTGGCAAGGGACCGTGAATAACTCAAACCGTCCTGAGGCCCTTCCAAAAAATTACGATCCTGTTCCAGACCAAAACAGTGATTTATAAACCCTGTTGCAGACTAAGAATTGTCAAAAAACATACCCTGTCGAGCGGCACGTACCGTATAGCCTATATATGGCAGGTATCGCTCGGGATTTAGACATTGATCCAAATTTTACGTTTTAAAGAGAACGCGAACGTAAGAAAGTTTATCAATCCGTTTTTCGTTCGGCGTGAACGGAACTCTATAGTCATCGTATTTTTCGAAAATCTGATTGTGAGAAACAATTAAAAGCAAACAAAGGAAAGAGTAAACACCAAATTTCGGCAGAAAACACTTCTCTATATCCCGTTGTCACTGTGGTCGCTAAGTTCCCTATTAGTGGACCCTGAACGACGGAACCGCACGTTTCTATTGGCTGATTGAGTAACATATTCCAATATCTATTGTGTTTTGTGCACGGTCACGGTTTAAAAAAGCGAACAGACATACAACAAAGAAGGTCGCTCTCTATTAACTATGTCGGAACCGAAAATTCACATTCACCTCACTCAAACAGCTGCCCAGGAATAGCTGAGATTATACAAGGACACAAATCCTGCAAAGTAAGCCAAGTTTACTTTTCGATGTTCTTTCAATTGTATTCTTTACGATCCATGCATTGACAATAAATCCTTGCAAACTCAGTCGCAGGTAAGCCGTTGGCGTTTGAAATCGTGATCAAAGTTCCCTGAAGAAAAATCCTTGCTTGTACTAATTTGTATGCTTTTAGAACTGGAATTTCATTTCCAGTTTCTTTCAGTTTTCTTTTAATTCGGCGATTACAACTGAAGTTTATTCTTTGAGATGTAAAACTGAAGTCTTTAATAAAACGGCAAAGTCATGACAACTGTTTTATTGGTTGAATGTGCTCGATGCGCTTATATTTTTCAGTACAATTATTAGGTCCTATTATGATTAAATAGCATAATTTCTACGTGCATAAATGCAGCTCATGGTATTTCAAAATTGTTCGTTATAAACAATTCTGTAATCGAGCGCTGTATTTTTCGATTTTCTGTAATTTTTATTCCGTTCCATGCATCGTACCGTGCGGTGATCAGCAAACCATCGCGCGACCTCGCGACCTTGTGTGGGACTAACCCCAAGTCCCGCGCGTCTTCTCGCGAAAAATATAATATTAAGTTTGAACTCCCTGTGATATTACCAAGAACTCGTAAGAAATAAGTGTTGTTTAATTTCTAAGAACACCACTGAGAATTTCATCTGATTGGTCTTGTCTCAGTAGATGTTTGGGTAGGTTATCTATTTCTTATTAGTAGAAACCATAGTTAATAGAGTGGAATGGTTATGAAACCCGGCAAACTTCAAAGGGGCTAACAAAGGCGCTGCGATTTATGTTGGAAGGGGGCAAGACAAAAGATTGTGCAGGGTCATAGTTCATTAGCGTCCCCTGAACGACTGAACTCACACGTTTCTATTGGCTGATTGATTAACACATTGGAATTTCTATTGTGTTTTGTGCAGGGTCACGGTTGAACTGAAAGCTAACAAAGACATATAACAAACAAGGTCGCTGGGTTTCATAACCATTCCACTCTATTAACTATGTAGAAACCAACTAGTGTTCTATCACGAATCCTGCAATCTGATTGGCTAAGCAAGTCACTATCTATTCTGTGATAGATAGTGAGTAACGAAAAAGCCGGTTTTCAAAAGAAAAATTATGGCTGCCAAGTCGTCAAAATGTAAAAACATATTTTATTTTATTTTATTTACAACATTTGGGCGTAACGCCACAGGAAACAAGCAATGGGACTCAAGGTCCCCTACGAGGCTTGTCTCCGCCATGTCAGTGGACCTACGATTTTACGTCCTTATCCGAGAAGACGTGAAGGTCTAACCATTTGCAGTTGGTTCACAAAGGCAGCACCTTCTACTCAGTTATTTTAAGACCCTGAGTGTTGGTCCGGCCGGGGTTTGAACCCGCGACCTCCCGCTCGACAGACCGGAGCTTAACCACTGAGCTAACCGGGAGGCGGTAGCTAACCGGGAGGCGGTTTCAGGCGGTAGCTAACCGGGAGGCGGTTTCAGTTTAAGATTGAACTACTAGCTGGTTTCTACTAAAACAATAATTATTATACTACCCGTTCTCAGTTTCTATGGCTGATTTTTTTACGCTTCTCGTCAGCTATCAGCCGATAGAAACTTCGAGCTCATAGTCTAATTGTTAAAGGTAGAGAAACGCATTTTCCTTACCCGTTTCTATGCCTTTGTCGCATGGTGTAGCTTGAAACAATTAGCGGCTAAATCTGTTACGGTTCTACATGCCAACGAATTTACCGAGCCAGTTACAGTGTAGATAGAAACATAAAGCCATCTCCCGATCTCACCTTGGCAGTCGGCACGGCAATGCGGATGGTAAATTCGCAAAGATTAAACGAGAATTATTTCTATTGAAATCTCATGATGAACTTATTGGCGTCCAACATGCCGTAACATTTTCTTGCTTTTCGCTATTTTTTCATCGGCTGCGGTGATGAAAACCACTTTGTAACTATGGTAACAGAATGACGTCACAATGAAAATCGTTGATGCGTCATCCCATGATTAGATAAACTACGCTCGCGCGACACCGTACCGTGGCACAACGTTATGGCGCCGCTGGCAAATTAGAACGGAGGCTCGGGTTAGGAGATTGTTCAAATACAGAAGGCCAAGCCCATGTGAACAAAATTGCTGTTAGCGGTAAACAATATACTAACATAAACCCTAACCCGAACCATAACAAATACCCTAACCGGTCAGTAAACCTAGGTTCCCAGGTAAACGACGAGGTTTTAGGGCTAATTTGTAACTAGGGTTCACAGGTAAACAAGAATCCTACAGGGATTCGAACTCATAACAAACGCCTTAACCACTACACTAAACAGACCATCCACGCTCGGATTGTGACACACCTAAGATACATGGTGTAATTAATGAAGTTTACCGCTGACAACAAATTGGCGGCATATTGTTTTGGCGGATCCTATTTAGTGCTGTCCTTCGAATACACTGCAGTTTTGGTAAATTTTCCAAGGGCTTAAAGTTTTTTAGTAAACCCATTTCTGACCTAGTAATTTAAATACTCACAGTGTATCACAAATTAAGAAAACTTAAACCTGTTCAGTAAAGTTTTGGGCCGAGCTATAAAGCAGTTTCGAATTCACAGACTACCTAAAATTAAAAACATGGGTTGGTAATTGGTTTTTCTACGGGTTTTCTACGGGTTTTCTACGGGTTTTCTACGGGTTGGGTCCTGACTTTGATCAGCCCCCATGGTTGTTTCAGGTCTCGTTACAAAGTATAAAATTGTAAAGCTTTCAACAGGAAATCTAGTTTAAGGATTAACTTGTCGACGTGAGAAAGTGCTTATTGATTAATGTAGGGATTGTTTGGACAATTTAGTGGATTTTATTTTATACGGAACCAAGAAAAATACATGGTTACTAGTAAAACATTAAATGCAATAGCCTCACGACTATTTTCATGTTGTTGATGTAAATTTTGATCAGAGTTTGCTCAGCCTTGCACCAGATAATGATGGAATATGTACATTGTCTGTTTGTTTATCATTTCAGCTTTGCAAACTCAAGAATCATAAGTGAGCTCGCTACCAATTTCGTTCCCATGCAGAGTCCGCGATCTTTTGGCCAGCGCCAAGGCGTTACCGGGTGTTTAGTCATCGCTGGCCGAAAACGCGCGGGCTCTGAGAATGAGATTGGCTCGCTACATCATACTTCCGCGCGGCGGCACGCGCACATCATGATTATGACATAACGAGCAAACAATCAGATCGGAGCGCGGCGACTGACCAATCATTACACTCTGTTTTCAAGATTAACATACTCGGAATCTCCGGAAATTCCCGAAGAGATTTCGATCTTTAACCAACTTACTTACGTATACACCAAAACTCAATCAGCAAATGCGACCACAGGGAACCCAAGGGGGAAGCCCAGATGCACTCAATCAGAAGCCTCACGAAGTTCAGTGCTTCGCGCCGGTCGTGACGCAACAACGAGGGTACTTAGCGTGTTAAAGCGAAAACGCTTACATTTGTAGTCAACACGGTATCTTTTAGGGGTGCATGTTTGCTCTACGCGAATTTTAAAAAGCTGAGAAAAAAATCTGTCAGCACCAGCACTATATTATGGACAGACTAGATGTAGACGCAGCTTTGCGACTGACATCGGAAAACTTCATAGATGTCGTCGTCTTGTGTTCGAGAACTGATTTTCTGTACGTTTTTGAATGGTATCTCTTAGGGATCAAACTGAGCTTGAGCCACACCCAGATTGGTATCTCATCATTGTCAGAAATCGATCCCACGCGTGCGTTCTAGGCATCAAATTACGGCCGTAAATAGACATTGTATTGCTCAGAATTTTACAGTACTTTGTATGGAAGTTTGTGTTTGGAGTCCAATTGTGAAACAGAATTACAATAAACCTTCAAATGTATCGTTTGCATCGTATCATTTTTCTTGCATGTTATTGACTGTAAAATTGCATGTAATCGAGTTGAAGCGAATAATTCGGGCTTCCTGAGCTTATTCGAATTATTGCACTAACCGGTGTGTTTTGGCCTCCATGTTAACTGTAATTTCCTTCATTTTAGCCACACTGATGCCGGGTTGCTTTGATCAACTTTGGAGAATAAGAATAAGCGTTTCTTAATTTGCAACGGTGGAATCGAGTAGCTTAAGGTGGCTCGCCTGGATTTTCCAGGGACGCACCATTCCCAATTTGAACGGCTGCTACTCCACTGTCAGAGCACGGTCGAGCTAGCCACTTCACCCATTTACTAGAAATAGAATAAACTTTCCAAAAATGTAGTTTTGTTTGACATCGGTGTTACCATAGCAACACAGCGTTGACGTCATGTGTTTTACATATCAGCAATTTTCTTGAAATCTAGACCTAAACTTTTAAAACGACCTAGTGTCTCTTGTAGTCTAAATGTAGGCCTTCAAGACTGCAAAGTTTAAAAAAATTGTATGAGAGCGTTTTCGAAAAAAAATGGGTTGAATATTTTCATTCAAAAAATAAACAATTCGCTTTACTTCCTGTTTAGTCGTCGAGAACAGTTTACCATGCACGCTTGCTACACTTCGCTAATGCCGGAACGCTCGTGCAAATTCTGTTTTTAGTACAATAGTCACGCTGCCAGTTGTAACGCTGTTATAATATAACTTATAATATTTATTTACAAAAGGTTTTATAATATCACTAATACAAAATCTCGTTTTTAATTTAGATTTGGAAAATGTGGTCTATACGTCACGGGCACTTTTTCCCGATCTGGTTACTAAAAGCACACTTATTCAACATTATCATCCCGCACTGCCAAGCTTCATGGTTTAACTAATTTGCATGTCATTGTCCTAAGAACAGAATTTGCACGAGCGTTCCGGCAGTAGCGAAGTGTAGCTTGCTCAAGCGTGCATGGTAAACTTGTTAGTTCAAAAGCACACAAGTATGTAGAATCTAGACAAAAGAGAAATTTCGGAAAGACACAAGCTATAAACAAAATGATACAGCAATGAAGCTTGCGTGGATGAATCTAAAAGTTCCCTATGTTTTTGTTTTTATTTCGCGCCCTTAAAATGATTCAATGCTCTTGAAATTTACAGGGCAAGGGTAGTACATGTTGAATTTCAGGTGAATGGATTTAAAAAAATATTTATCGACTAGTTTTCGAATTACAGCTTCCTTAGCAAATACGTTACTATTTTGAGTAAAATGAGTATATTTATGACATTACTTATTATTCCATAAACCGAAATAGAATAAAGCAAATGGAATGAAATTTTCATGGGAAGTAGTCCTATGCCACAGGTATGAAATATGCTAAAAACAGCGTTTGAATCCGTCCGGCAAACACAGTTATCGACGACTAAACAGGAAGTAAGGCGAATTGTTTATTTTTTGAATGAAAATATTCAACCCATTTTTTTTCGAAAATGCTCTCATACAATTTTTTTAAACTTTGCAGTCTTGAAGGCCTACACTTAGACTACAAGGGACACTAGGTCGTTTTAAAAGTTTAGGTCTAGATTTCGAGAAAATTGCTGATATGTAAAACACATGACGTCACGCTGTGTTGCTATGGTAACACCGATGTCAAACAAACCTACATTTTTGGAAAGTTTATTCTATTTCTAGTAAATGGGTGAAGTGGCTAAGCTCGACCGTGCTCTGACAGTGGAGTAGCAGCCGTTCAAAGTGGATATGGTGCGTCCCTGGAAAATCCAGGCGAGCCACCTTAAATGTCATTTTATCACACAATTATATACAAATGTCACTTAGTATTTACCGACAGCTTCCCAGTAAGGTTAAATTTGAATGATTTTCAGGTATCTGAACACTACCACAGCTCGAAAGAACATCAAAACGAAACCCGTACGGCCGTCGACCTGGTCGACTTTCTTCTCCCTTCTCTGAACTTCGCCATATTGCCATATTGCTCTCGATTAGCCTGTAAGAACCTGGTAACTAGTTTATTCGTAACTCAGTGTGATTGGTTGAATCTGACTTTTAAGTTTCGTCTTGGCGGTGGCGGAAATATAGAAAAAAATGGGAAAAAGTCTCGAGTGTGTTCCCGGTAAATAACAGCACTCGGTCCTCGATAAAATTGTTATTCTTTAGCTAGCTCATTCCATGATGTCAGAACTTCTGCAATACTTGCCTGAATATGCAGTGAATGGGTGGCAAGAATTAAAGCGCTAGAGAGCCTGAGAAATAGAGATTTATGATTGACAGGCGCTATTGCATAATTTTACGCCCCGCCCACAATGGAATAGATTTCTGACAATGTTTTAGGGGATGAATTCAATTTTTCCGACGAGCATCCCCGCCCCTATCATACGGGAGTCCCCCCCACCCCCGGGTGACTACGACACAGTTACTGTACGGCATGCCGTGACATTGAAATGGTTTTCCTACTGTTGTTGTTCTGCTGATCCAATCAAATTACAGAGATACATGCAGTTATACAGTACGGTTACGGTAAGGCTACGGACATGTCGTAGTTTGTCCCACTCATTTCGGGTAAAAACTGTTTTCCTTATTTGAGCACAGCCGAGAACAGTAAGTGCGCCAAGTTTCTCACGGTAATAGATATCGTCATTCTTGACTCCCTTAGGTGGTTTGTGTGCAGTAAAAACACGTGTTCTGTCACGTGACTTAGACCACGAAATCAGTCAATTAAAAACGCGGCTCCGAGTTTAACAGAAACAGTGAGGATCACGAGTGGATGTGGTTAAGGTTAAAGCCTTTTACCTATTTCAGCTTAGAAAAGATGACTACAATGTTTCGTTAACGAGTTATCAAGGCTAAAATATGTAATATAGGTCATGTGACTTTTTTTACCCTTAATATTTCCTTATCTTTACATGATAGTCATGTTTTCAGCAGGGTTACTTTCTATTCATTTGTCATCTTCGCAACCGCATTTCACTTGAATGATTTTCTCTAATTAGACGTCACTTAAGGAATTTAAGGAAGTGGATATTAGCATTATGGTGTGATTCGATTTTGTTTAAACTGCTGTTCCTGTTAGAAACATTTGTTTATGGTAAATCTATTTTAATTCTCTCAAATGAACAACGCCTTGACATGCTTGAGTATAAACTTCAAAGAACTATGTAAAAAGTCTGTAAAATATTTGTAGAAAATGCCTGTAAATCTTTGTAACGATGTTGATTTATCACGTGATTGCATTAGCCAATCAGGTTTGACACTACACGTGCTCTCGGCAGACTCGAGGGTGTCAGCCAGGTAGTATCGTCGTGTACCGTTGAGATCCGTGGGGAATCACACCTCGCGCGCTCGGAGGGTTGTCGTACCGCTATTATAGTATATATTATACTATAGTAGAATATTTTATGAACATGCTAATGAAGTTGATATAAATCTGTTAAAAAAACGACTGCAATCAGCGAATCCTCTCGTGGTCTACTCAGGTTAGGGTTTGTGTTGGTGGTGGGTAAGCCATTGCATTGATTCTTAACCGGCTCGAGTTCGAATCCCGGTTCAGGCGGTATATATTTTTCATACTGAGGATAACGTATAATCGTTCTAAAATTTCTAAGTGTTCGTATAAAATTTCTGAGTCTCAAATTATTCATAGCGAACGCCGGTGAGTAACAAAGGGAATTTTATGACGCAGTTGGTTAAACGGTACACGACGATACTACCGTCAGCCATGACAGTTTGTCAATACCTGTGAGTTTGGGAAGTTTCTATAGCAATAAGATAGCAAGACTTTACAATCTGTACATTCACAAACATTTTAAAGACATTTAACACAGTTAAAGTCTGAAAATGGTTCGATTTTGCCAGTGTTGTTAGCAGATTTAAACAAATTCAGAATCGTGTCAACTTGCTGTCAAACGATTGAGATTTCATGCATAGTTTATTTTCCTTTATAGGTTGGACAAAGCCTGACATTCTGCGCTGTCTCTTGACACATCGGTGAGATCAGGCAGCTGGCTGGGTCATGAAACGCGTCCTCCTTGCACACCGTCAGAAGTCGACCCTGAATTTACCGCAGGCAAACCGCAACAAAACCGCAACTCGTGCACATGGGTAAACCGCGATTAGGGCGCGTCCGGATATTCTGGGGGAACGGCGCCTACTTCGGTTACCACCTGTGCGTGATGGACTACAAACGAAAAAAAACTCTTTGTCTGCACGCACTTTGTATGTCATTTGTTGTAGATTGCTAGCCTGCTAATCTACTATCTGCTCTTGAACTTGGGCGAAACAAATAAACTCACAAGCCAGTATAAGAGAGAAGAGAAGTTCTACTTTTTAACTTGATACAATTGAAGCGTCAACAAGACTGGTGGATTTCATCATTTTAGTATAAGAAAGCGAGACTGCACGCTGAGAAGGTAGGAATCAGTTGTGAAAATCAGGAATTGCCCATCGGCAGTTTTTCAATCTGGATGAAGGTTTCATTTTTGCATCGAAACCAAGGCAAAAAGGATTATCTTTTAAGAGACAGATCCCGCTTAGCACCTTCAAGGCTTCAAGAAATTTGTGAGAGAGGAAGTTGATAGAGTAGACTCTTACAAACGGATTATGAATAACTCTTACAAACGGATTATGAATAACTCTTCCGCTGGCATAGCGTCTGGGAATTACTCTGCAAACTCACTGCCTCACATCTATCGGCTAATCAGACCAGACTGGTACTGGGCTTGCATCATTCTCATTGCCTTTGCTGCCATATTTGGCAATGCGCTGGTTATTTACCTCACATTATCGAGGAAGAAGCTCCGTCAACACGTGTCGCCAAACTGGTTCATCTTATCGTTAGCAGTGGCGGGCTTTCTCATTGGAGCGTTTAACGTCCCAGTGCTAGTCATATGCACGTTTTTCGCTTCGTGTACCCACGCAACATTCGATTTACTGAACTGTTTTAAATCGGTGTTCTTGTATGCGTCTAACATCAATCTTTGCACGATGACGTTTGACATTTACTTGGGTGTGTTCCACCCTTATGTTTATCAAGCGTTCATGAGCCAGAGACGGGCTTTATACCTGATTATTGCTTCATGGAGCGTCGCTGCTATTCTAAACACACCACTTTATGTGATCATCATCCTCTCCCCAGATAGAAACAAAACCGTCGAGATGATCGAGAATGTGACGAATACCGTATTCTCTTCATTCCTACCGACTGTTTTCCTGGTATTTGTATACGTTCGTATAATGAAAGTCGTTCGCGCTCGAAACGTAATAACCGAAGAGTTCGAGCTGCATCAGAACTCATTTAGTAGCCAAAACGGTGAGGATGGTGAGCCTGAGGGTGTGAATACAAGGGAGCGCATTCGACGAAGGAACAGAGATGGAATAGTCACAGCTACTGGAGTACTTGTTCTGTGTTTAGTGCCATGTAGCGCCATGTGGACCTATGAATTATGGTACAGAACCATAACTGGCAAGTTTCCTAAATCCAAAGAATTTATCTACGCTACACGTTTGGCGCTATATTTTAATTCAAGTCTAAACTTTTTCGTTTATGCGCTTTTGAGAAGGGACTTTAGACGTGAATTAAGCAGTATCTGTCGAAAAATAAACATATAGTGATATTATCTAGCCAGATGGTTAAAACATTCTCAGGGTACCCCTAAGAAGGGTTTATGGTTTAGATTGTAGGGTGTGCTGTAGATATATGAAGCGATACGGCAGATTTCGTATGAGTACTACAAACTGCGGCATGTCCGTATCCGTAAGGTTCCGTAACTGTACTGTAACTATGCCGTACAATATCTCTGCAATTTGATTGGATCAGCAGGACCAAAATAATAAGGAAACCATTTCAATGTCACGTCATGCCGTACAGTAACCGTGCGTAGTCAGTGTCGAAGTTTGTCCCCGACTCACACGAAATCTGCTCTTGGCTCAGATTGATACAGTGATTGAGTCGCGGCACAATTTTACCGTCCATCTCGATTATACTCAGTTATTGTCCTATTACCCGTCTCTCGTACCAAGTCGTTGATTATCTCCCTGTATGTGCTTATCCATACCGCGTCATAACGTCACGCGCATGCGCTTTTGATGTGCCGCACGCGTCTGATCTCACCAGTTTCCCGCCGAAACTAAAAGAAAACAGACTAGGCAATCACCCTACGTGAAACGTTTCGCGAAAAACAAGAAAACTACTTAAAAGCTAAGCCTAAGACTTTAACAGGTTGAAGTTTTCTTAATTTGTAATTCACTGTGAGTTTACTAAGTTATAAAAGTATTTATTAAAAAAGTTTAAGATCTCGGAAACTTGTATTTGAACTCCAGAGCCTTCGTTCTTTCGGCCAGCGGAGCGTAACCACCCACCCCCCCCCCCCCCCCCCCCCCCTCCGTGGGGGGACATGGTGGGGCATTTGCACATTTTGAGATTCCGGGATTGGGGCATTTGCAACTATCGGCGCGAGTGTCGGGCATTATGGACGGCAACCGGAAGTCAAATTTCCCTTTTTTGTCGCGATGTGACGGCATCGCGTGCGTTGACCGCACAAACGTCGAGTGCACAAGGAGGGGGGATGGGCACCACTGGAATTGACTGATGCATAATGCGTTAAGCTGGAGTGGCTACTTGCAAAGCATATCGTCTGCATGTGGCTGTCAGAGGTCAGTAAAAACGCTATAGGTAAACTCCAAAGCTCAAAATTCAAGGCTCAGAAAGGGTTTAATTACACACCAAGACGAGAAAGTTCGTAGCTATGGAACAGAAAATAATGGAAGGAGCCAGGGTCACGATCCCGGGGGGTTACTCCCTTATATAATTATGTGCCGCGGGATAGGTATGGTTTTTGAGCTGCTGAGGTCTGGGATAGGGTATCCTTTTTACGGTTTTGGTCTGGGAAAGGGTATGGAACTATGGATTTTGATATACTTGCAGTTGACGCCATGCTTAGCGCTCTATCGACCACACTACAGCTTAACATACCATATTAAAACAAAACAACGGCTTTCGTAGTGTAATTTAAATTTAAAAAAACTGTTCGGTATCTGGACTGTTTCTAGTCTCCTTCGCAGCCGCCGGGGATTTCGGCGGCTGCGAAGGAGACTAGCCTGACTGTTTCATATCTAATGTAATGCTGTGTAAACATCATAAGATTACGTTTGATCGATAATGCAAATGCAACGCAATGCGCGCGATTCACAAGAGCTACGGCATCAACTAACTAATGAGAAGACTTCAAGCGTTAAAACGCTGTAATATAGAAGTCCACATAAATTGCTGCATGAGTATGAATCTATGGTTTGGGTCTGGGATAGGGTATAGATTTGTTGCTTCAAGTCTGGGATAGGGTATAGATTTTTTGCTTCAAGTCTGAGATAGGATATGGTAAACGGCATTTTTAGGTCTGTGATAGGGTCAGGGTTTTGAGGTCTCCCCGGATACCGGGATACCGCGCGCGGGTCAAAAGCCGTAGAGGCGTTTGGAAGACGGGAACGAGAATTTGCATTCTTCGCCTTCTCACTGCACTTGCAGACAGCAATCTACGAAGTGCTACCGCCATCTTTGCAGTGTAGGAAAAATATTCTGGTCTGCATCGCTGTACTTTAAGCCTGAATGGTCATTGAATAAGTTAGGAACGGCTGATTAAGAACGGCGTCTGAATCAACAGGCGGGTCGTTGATTTGTTGTTGATTTGGGTCGACCTAAATATGAATTAAGAACCTTGCATGAAAAGTACGACGTTTGGACTGGGCCTTAAACTAACGAAACATGCTGATCTAAGTGTGAGTGAATACGTGAATTCTGAAATTAAATAAATGAACGAAAAGCGTTCATTAATACCGTGAGGTGCCAAAGTACCTAGTTCTGTTCTTTGCGTTTACGGCCTGAGTAGTACCTTGATGAAGAGAAATGCCGCATACTGTGATGTGATTAATACAATGGCCGGCCAGTAAGGTTAAAGTGGCGAGCTACAGGTTTGGCGAAATCGGCCTTGCCGTTAGTTCTAACATCTAGCAAATGTTCGCGGAATCGATCTCCTAATATTCTCCCTGTTTCTCCGATGTAGAGTTTGTTACAAAGTGTGCAGGTGACACAAAAATAACATTACTGGAAATACAATCAAAATGATCAGTGACTTTAAGAGAGGTCCTGAAATAAGTGTCGTAGTTTTAGTATAAGCACAACGGGTATTGCATCGTGGCACGGCTAGAACATTTAAAAGTGCCTGGTTGAAGATCAGGCTGTAGTGACCCTTTGACTAGGGAATTACGGAGATTCTTGTCACGTTTGAAAGAAATGAGAGGAGGCTGCGGGAAAATAGAGGCCGAGGTCTCTGGATCACTCTATAAAATCTTAAACTTCCGCTGGATAATTTTCTTAATAGACAGATTAGACGGATTGTAAGTCAATTGAAACGGAATCCTATCTTCAGTCTTCGGTTCGGACGGTAGCAGAGCCCGGCGTTCTCTGTCGATGTAACGGGCGCGGTCAAATGCAGTTGTCAGCCAGCGTTTAAGGATAACCGCGCTCGACAAAGAACTGGTGCATCTCCTCCGACCTTGAACCATGTGAAGTCGGATTAATCTGGCTGCACAAACGAGCCACGCGAACCACGCGAGCCACGCGAGCCATGGGAGCCACGCGAAAATTTAGCCAGACAAATTAAAGTTCAATCGATTCTTTCCAGTACTAATGATGAAATGACTCATACAAATCATTATTCAGTCGACGGGGAATAGGGAAAGTGCGTGTTGAAATGTTAAAGGAAAAAATGGCGGTGTGGAAATTTCGAAGATCGGCTGAGCCAAGTCCAAGAGAATTTGACTTTCTTTCCGATTAACGTTAATAAGCAAGCATTTTTTGGACGACCTTTCCGAATCAGTATTCTCCAGATACAGAACCGAGATCAGTGAACAGACCGAAATAAACAGAACAGACTGATGGCTTACGGACAT
Organism: Actinernus sp. WN-2022; assembly: GCA_030867875.1. NCBI lineage: Eukaryota > Metazoa > Cnidaria > Anthozoa > Actiniaria > Actinernidae > Actinernus > Actinernus sp. WN-2022. The sequence continues at coordinate 90,570,512 of JAOWCC010001634.1, forward strand.
GAATCGAATCAGTGCAGAACTGAATAAACTACTTTTCGGATTGCAAAAACAATTTATGTACCGATTAATTCGAAACATCAACATCCCCCCCCCCCCCCCCCCCCCAACCGGGCAACCCCCGAGCATTTGACTCATTTTCGTGCCCGGGGAGGGGAATTTGACATCGGTAGCTATCCTTGGGGTGGGGAATTTGACACCGTTTTAATATCGTGCGACAATGTGTTATTTTAAGATACGTACATTACTTAGCAAGACACCATGGCGGCGAACACGCTACGTGGTAATGCTCTTCTCCTTTATATGTTTCACTTATGTCCGACAACGAATTTGGCTTTACCTGAATACTTACCGGCGATTCAAAATGCTATTGAAAATAACAGGGATGCATTAGTCGACTGAGTACTTTAATCTAGGCTTGAATTATATGGAAATCCTCGCTTTTCTTTTAATTTATAACGCCATCAAGATGAGTCTTCGCCAGCTTAAACGTGTTCCGAGAAGCAAGAATTTACGAAGGAGAAAGGACTACAGTAGTCCAGATGAAATAATTGACGCCATAGAAATGGAACTCCAGGGAAGTGCACAATGCACCGCTTGTTAAGGAACAAATATTCTCTGGTATTAAATTAGCAAGGAAACTGTTAGATACCATAACGCTTTGATGAAGGAGTTGAAAGACGGTAGCGAGACACAGATTAAAGGAGAACTGAACCCTAAATCAATCCGACGAATATACAAACTTGTTTTCAAGAGAAATAAGGTCTGATATTTTATTTCTTTGTGGTGCACGTCTAAAAGGAGGAAATATGTTTTGAAGATCGAAAAATAGCCAATTCTCCGCTGATAAAGCTACTTTGCGTGGCGGCTCAATTCAGTGTTTTTTCCCCGTATAGTACGTCATGCATACCAAATAAAAACTACCACACCTTCTGCACAAATAAATCACAATAGTGCGCAATTATGAGTCGTTAGTCCATCTATTCAAAGCCGAAAGCAACATGACAAAACTAATGTATTCCCCGTATCGTACGTCACAGATTACAGGAATTGAGCCGTCTGTACTTAGCTAATTTGTACTTAGCGGCGGTTGGGAGGAAGATTAGACGATTTTCTTTCCTTTGACGCAAAACACAGTAAAATACATTTTGGTATGAGTCTTTTCATGTTTAGATCTACCCATTGAGCTAAAGTTGATTTTAGGTTCAGTTCTCCTTTGCACCAGGGCCTAACTTCATATGGCATTTAGATGGCTAGTATTTCTCGACTAATGCATCCTTGTTATTTTCAATATCATTTTGAATCGCCGGTAAGTGTTCGGGTAAAGCTAAATTCGTTGTCGGAAGTAAAAGAAACATATAAAGGAGAAAAGTATTATCATGAACACGTATACCGTGTTCGCCACCATGCTAAGTAATGTATGTATTTTAAAATAACATATTATCGCGCGATGTTAAACCGCTATCGCGTGATAATATAACAGTATCGCGCGATAAATCGATAGTAACACTTTATCGCGCGATAGTAAAGCAGTATCGCGCGATATTCTTTCATAACATTGTTTGTGGATGGCCCTTACAGGGCTCCGTAGGTTACTTTAGACGACTTCAAAAAAGGACTAAATTCTGATTTTGTAAGCGACTGGCTTAAAAACAAAGGGACTCTAAAAGCTGCCGAAGTCACGGGGGTAGGGGCATTTGATCGCCTAATACGACGATGGGGTAGGGCATTTGAACAACATTTTTGGCCCGGGGGACGGGAATTTGAACAATCCAAACTCCAAAAATTCAAATGCCCGGGGATTGCCCGGGCGAGTGATGTTGATGTTTCGAATTGATCGGTACATTATCGAACTGCAAATGACGTGAACAAACTAGTAGGATAAAAAAATAAAGTATTAAACCGAAAAAAAAACCGACAGAACAAGAAAAACTCTGAGAGGAAATTATAAAATTGGGCGGACCCCTGTTGAAACATCAACAAAGGGTGACTTTCATTCAGAAAGGCGATTTCGATTCTCGCTGGAAAATCGATGGAAACAACGGTTGTCACGGAAATGATCATTTGAGATCTCTAATTTTATAAGCTATATATACAAGCTATTAGGTTTTAGTTTAGAAGTCGCATGTGTGTTACAGAACTGTTCACATTTCATGGGTTTAGCGCTATGGATTCGGGAACGCACTGAAATACGGCTACGTTGAGTATTGTAGAATACAGCTACGTCGATTGTATTGTAAAGCGGCCATATCGAATGTATATTGGAACAAGAGCCCACTGGGCTTTCACTCGGGCCACTATAATTCATCAATGCAGCCAGACACTCTTTATTAAGGTGAGCACACACCAGGAGACATTTTGCATGTCCCGCCTTTATGGAGGAATGGGTACTCCCATAACTCATAACAGATATATAAAATATCAATATAGCAAAGCTTTTTGCAACAGTTGGTTACATTGTACAACGTGTCGTGTGAATTCTGAGATTGGTGCCTGTACCAAGCATTTTGGCCGAGTGTCTACACCCCTAAATTTGGTCCGCGGACCCAAACGTTTTCGGCACGACACCTATTTTTGTCGTGTACATATGAACATTTCTGGGTCCGCGGACCCATATAATCTCGGTCCGACTGGTTGGAGCTCGAGAGCCGTCCTTGAGAATTATAGCATATACTGAGTCTACAATTATTACCTTAAATAAAGCTTTCCAAACATAACGAAGGTATATCGGTTAATAAGAGTTTTATTATATGGCCATTTTGAAATCTAAAATAAAAGGCAAAGGCAGGGAAATGTTTAGTTTATAATTTGCATACAGCGCGTGTGTAACACTCAAATGGCTTCCCAGTACTTTTACTGAATACAAGAAACTACGCTTGGGATTTTCAAAACGATCGTTAGTATCGTTGTTTTTAGGTATAAAATCTAACAAGAGGAAAGCCTAAACAAAAAGGGTGTTCAAAAGTGAACAGGTTTCATTTAAAATGAGATAAATCAAACATCTTTCATCACTAAAGCGGCGCGGCAATATGTTAATTCAAACAGGTGTTCTAGGGATTTCGCCCCACCGTAAGGGACCGGCCATTTATTAGAGGGGGGGGGGGGGGGGGGGGTGGGCTGGTGCATTTTCATTTTCATTAACATAATTTCAAGTGGCCCTGCTCATGTCACTGCATAAATTAATGTGGCCCCCCAAGAGAGTGCACATGAAATGACATGACCCACCCTAAATCACAATAACATTTATAATAGAGTGAAGGACTGTTATACACCAGATTTTGTTGTTTTGTTATATCATTTTTGATAATAAATTTGATTGTGGTTGATCCCTTCAGGACTGTTTTCTTTAGTAGAAAGGAAAATGGAATGCACAAAATTACATGGCCCCTCAGAAATGGTTGCAGAATTTTGACCCCCTCCCCATTTTGACCCCCTCCCCATTTGCACCAGCCCACCCCCCCCCCCCCCCTCTAATAAATGGCCGGCCCCTAATCTCGCCCCCTGGTGATTTCGCCCTCACCGGGACGAGATCCCTAGTGATTTTGCCCTCCTCTTTGGCCCCCCTTCAGGTATTTCGCTCGCATGTTTTTTATTTGCATGGCTCGACTGCAGTTTTGGGAATGAGGGTAAAAGCTTTTAAATAGTAACCAACAGGCATTTCAGTTAATAATCTTTAATCCAACAAATACCAATATGGACGCGATCAGCGAGCTGCGATAAAGATCCACAGGGTAGAAAGAACAGTAGTGAAATATAGTGATAGCTCCAACACAGGTGGACTTATAATATAGGACAAATATAAACATACATTTGAGACACCTGCAGAACAGCAGACTAAATTGTAAGCGTGCGTTTATACATGAATAAGAAGTGTTTACAGTAAAAGGTCAACTACGAGAAGAACTAAAATATTAAATTACATACAAATACTAGGGGAGCAGAGAATTATGAACGGCCACTCCTAAAGACTGCTAAATTTAGCTCATAATTCTTCCCTTTGGTTATTACTAAGAGGATTTCAAATGAAAGTGTATTTCATCTTCAATCTCGTGTGGCCCGAGTGAAAGCCCAGATGGGCTCTTGTTTTCCTGAAAAATACCCGGACGGAGTGACGCAGGGTACGCAGGGTACGCAGGGTACGCAGGGTACGCAGGGTACGCAGGGTACGCAGGGTACGCAGGGTACGCAGGGTACGCAGGGTACGCAGGGTACGCAGGGTACGCAGGGTACGCAGGGTACGCAGGGTACGCAGGGTACGCAGGGTACGCAGGGTACGCAGGGTACGCAGGGTACGCAGGGTACGCAGGGTACGCAGGGTACGCAGGGTACGCAGGGTACGCAGGGTACGCAGGGTACGCAGGGTACGCAGGGTACGCAGGGTACGCAGGGTACGCAGGGTACGCAGGGTACGCAGGGTACGCAGGGTACGCAGGGTACGCAGGGTACGCAGGGTACGCAGGGTACGCAGGGTACGCAGGGTACGCAGGGTACGCAGGGTACGCAGGGTACGCAGGGTACGCAGGGTACGCAGGGTACGCAGGGTACGCAGGGTACGCAGGGTACGCAGGGTACGCAGGGTACGCAGGGTACGCAGGGTACGCAGGGTACGCAGGGTACGCAGGGTACGCAGGGTACGCAGGGTACGCAGGGTACGCAGGGTACGCAGGGTACGCAGGGTACGCAGGGTACGCAGGGTACGCAGGGTACGCAGGGTACGCAGGGTACGCAGGGTACGCAGGGTACGCAGGGTACGCAGGGTACGCAGGGTACGCAGGGCGCGCAGAAATACACAGAAGCTGAAATGGCTGTGACTTCAAAAAACACAAAGAAAAGTTTGTCTTCCTTACAACGTTACTACAATCGTGGTACAAATAAATAAAATTATTACGGAAACGAGTAAAGTTAGCCTATAACTCTTAGCACACAGTTTCATCAAAGAAAGCAGGTTTTTATTATTATATGGGCTAAGAAATTCAGCATTCACATTTGGTAATTGGCTTATAAATTATGAGTATTTACAAGTTTGTTTGTAGCTATTCTTCTACAGCTCTTATTGTCAAGTTTTGTAGTGTGCTTATCGCCACTCAAGTGATTTCAATTTGCCGGTTTTCAACTTTCAAATCTTCCACAAATATGCACATTTTTGTCTCTAGATAATGCGTTCGGGTTCCTGATAAAGTTGTCATTGAAACCTAGTGTATCTGAAGTAAAGTACAAGTCAGTTTTCATCCATAAAAATGCATTTTTGATATCGGAAAACAAACTGTTTTGAACGCCACGAGGTCGAACTTCAAGTGAAAGTCGTCGACTCTGAGTCTAATTTTAGCTTTATTTCTATTCGCTCTTCAGTTTACCACGCAATGGGTTCCTAGCGCGTGCGATAAAAGACACAACTTTTATATCTTCGAGGAAATCCTGACATGAAAAGACACAAAAAACACTAGAACAGTGTATATCACCTGATAATCTGGCGTCTTGTTTTGTTCCGTAAAATTTTAGGCGTCAGCTTTTCTAAGTTGTGTCAACTAAATAAATTGTGTCTGCCAACATTTTTGTATCTGCTTTTGTTCCGTTTCCGTAAAAGCGGGTCCCGCTGTGTACGTTCTGCATGTTATGTCTTAAAATGCCATATGCGTGACAGCATTGCAATTAGTTACGAATTCAAGGATTAAAATGTTTGTGTACATTCCTTGGGAAATCAGTAAACGGCTTCATGTAGGCTAGACACGTATTTGAGAAAAGCTTACAGGAAAGCAACTAAAAACATTGATAAATAGATACACTTTTACTTTCACGCATAATATTTGCCATGTGAACAATTGACCTTTGCAATCTGATATCGTCCAGGAGCATGTGTACTCCCGTGGGAAATCGGTGCTTAAAGCAAGCCACTGGTCTAGTTGTGCCAAGAAGCACTCAAATAACAAGAAAAAAATTGTTGCCAACTTTGCAACCTGCACCGGTATTTTTAAAAATGGCATTTTTGACCCAGCATGAAAACGAGGCTGGGATTTAAAAACGCCTATAACTTTATCAAATGGTTACGAAATGTCACCAAAATCGCAGGTAATATACAATGCAACGTTCTCAATACCACTAGATGTTGTATAGCAAGTCACGTGACCACATTATCATGGAAACGAAGCTGTATTATGAAATTGCCTTTAAATCCTGCTTAATAGTCTGTTAAATAAGGTAATATCTTCTAAAACCCGCCACAAATCACGATAAGAACGCATCAGAGATGTTTCTAACCACTTACATGTTAATTCGTTGGCAGTTCTTATGTCGTAAGCTTTTTGAAGGGATTTTTAGTAAACCACAGGTAGCCGGTGGGACCTTTGGGACCTGTTTTCACCAAAATCGTAGGAAATACACAATGCAATTTTCTTAATCTCACAAGATGTTGCTTGGCAGGTGAGGTGACTTAGCGAGCATTAAACGAGGCTGGAATTGAAAATGCCTATAATTTATCAAATGGGGATCGATGAAATGTCACCAAAAATCAGGAATATCAAATGAAATGTTATTAAATGCTATAAGATGTTGTTTGCCAGGTCACATGACTTTCTAGATACTAATAATAATGATAATAATAATAATAAACATGGGCTACCTGTTGCAAGTATTATTTGAGGGCTGGGAACTGGAATGGATGTGAAATTTCACTGGCCGAAGCGTATGAACGAACCATAAAGGGTGACTATAAATGAAACCAGAGATGCTGCTGTAATTAATATCATCAGAAGAAGCTCATCTCAAAGACTCTGAACAAATGAAGACTTTGTATGATGCTGCTGTCCTGCTATGACAATGTGTCAACAAATGCAAGAAGTGGGTTTTCACAGGTTCCCTTAGTGACAGCATAACTGATGAGCAATTGCCAAATGAACTTTACTCCTTTTTTAGATTCAAGGCCCCAAAGCAACATTATATGCAGATGAGAAATCTTCAGAAGTATACAAGCGTGCTACGAGTCTTGCACAGAACGACAATGAAAAATAAGAAGTAAGAAGTACTTAGAGTTACAAGTGAAATGCCACAACAACTTGCCGTTGCTTTAGCCGTTCACCAGGCAATTCGAAGTAAGGAGATTGTCAACATGCTCCATGGTTTTGGTATGGCTGGCTATTGAGTACAACATGCTCCTGAGAGTAGAGGCACAGATAGAGAAGAGCGTCATTCAGCGCATGGAACAGAATGATGGAATCTATCTACCTCCAGATATTGTCTTTGGCAGGCGCGTGTTCTTTGCAGTTGATAATGTAGATTTCGCTGAAGACACACATGATGGACAGTGCACCCTCCACGGAAGAGCAATGGCCATCTACCAGAAGAGAGAGCAATTCTATTTGATTATTAATTAAAACATGAATATTAAGAAAAAGACAAAAGAAAATTAAAAACAAAGATAGCGCGCGCAATGAGCGCGCGTACTATGACGCCAACCGTTGTCAGGACTCTCATTTACCACAACAAATCGACCAATCAGCGCGCGAGAATTCACACAGTTGTGGTAACATATATGATAGCCGAGATGGCGCATTGTATCATGATTCCATGTTTTGTTCAACCTAGCGAATTGGACAGATGTGGATGATTGTATATATATATATATATATATATATACTAAGGATTCGGAGTATTTAAATTTTTGGTTGATTCATATTTCGCTCTACAATACTGTTTCGTGGGGACCAAAGTCCTCACTCGTCAGGAGTTACTTCGTGAATGAATATATTTAAATTAGGTTGGAAAATATATTTAAATTAGGTTGGAAAACACTGCAAAAGTGGATTGCACCATCCACGATATACCAGAGGCAACACTGCTAGGCTGTCAGAAACCTCCCAACTCTATCGGCCCGGTAGCCAAACTGTGGAGTTGCGAGAAGACCGAAACCTATTTTCCCGAATGCTTGTTGTATGCAAGAGCCGACCGGAAATAGATGTCAAAGAACCTGTTGGAATATATGCATTTACTGTCGTACCAAGGTTGATGTTTGCTGCAGACGGAACGATGTTACACTGCACACCGAAGAGCATGTTGATGAAGATCCTAGAGAAGCTCCCAGTGAATAACGAGAACAGCAATGTGGAGAGTGGAGGAACACGCATGAAAGTATCTGTCATCGATGGAATGGCCAAGGTCCAATCCCTGGACAAGCCCTGAATGGATCAGGAACTGTTCACAGTTAGCAGATTACTTTACAGGGCGTATCTTTACAAAGTATGGTACCAGTGACGAAATCCGCCTAATTTTTGATTGCATGGTATGACCTCCCAACATGTGAGTGAGTCTGAGTGCAAAGGAACGGCCAATGATATGTCATACCTTAGAAGCAACCAAGAGGAGGCAGATACAAAGATCATTTTGCATGCTCTTGATGCTACAGCCAACGGTGCTACGGAGCTGAGGATACACTCACCAGACACAGATGTATTTATCCTGTCCCTCAGACGATATCCAGAGCTCTGTAAGGATACGTCATTTGTTACAGGCACAGGGCAAAACCATCGAGAAATCAAGCTACAGCCGATTGTTCGTGTTCTTGGCCCGGCAAAAGCAGCAGCACTTCCTGCGTTTCACGTTCTGAGTGAGTCGGATAACACAGGGTCCTTTTCAGGCAAAGGCAATGCTTCATGCTGCAATGCATTCAAGGAAGCTGATGTTGAAGTTGTCCGAGGGTTAGCAAGTCTGGGAGCAAATGAGTGTCCCAGCCCCGAAACGGTGGATGCAGTAGAGAAGTTTGTATGCAAGCTGTTTCTTCTCTAGACTTGTAAGACGTGGTCTTGGGTTTTTACTAGTGGTTTATTCCTAAACAATAAGCCATATACAACTGAGGATCTCGTACGAGTTCTAGCCGACCGTCTCAGTAGTTTTACTGCCACGTGTAGACACTCAAGCGTGACGTGTTCTGATTGGCTGTGGTACATTAGCATATACAAAATGGTAGGTAAAACAAGTCACGCAACTTGTTACATCTTCCTTTTTCTAACCGAACAAACATACATGTAACATAAAATAATGTCTACAGTCTCTAAACTGATGACATAGTCAAGGGATGTGATAATCCTTATGCCACTCTGGGGCTTTGCCCTTCCGTGCTGATCGTCTCAGGGTGGTTGGTTCACGGCTCGCACTAGCCGGTTCGTCTGGTGGTCCTTCCATCGGTTCAGCTGTGATATCCTGTGAGCGGTCATCGGGTACTGGGTCCTGCTGTTGTAGACCTAGATGCTGCTCACCCGTACTGACAAGCTGTCTCCGGTTACGTCTGTAGATTCCGGGACCGACCTTGACTTCGTAACTCCTGGGTCCAACTTGACCTGTGCATGTGCCTGCATCCCATCTGTTCTGCCCGGGGAGTTTCATGCGGACTGTTTCTCCAATGCTGATTGGATCCAAGGGTTTGCTATGCTTGTCGTAATAGTGTTGTTGGCGTTGCTTGACTCCAATCAGAGCACGGGTATCTTCTTCCGTTGCAAATTGTGGCTGCAGCAGAGAGCCGGCAACTGGAAGAAGTGTCTTGCACCTCCGTCCCATGAGACGCTGGGCTGGGCTGGTACCGATTCCTGCAGAGGGCGTGTTGCGCCAGTCTAGTAGTGCCTGAAACTCTGACTTTCCGGCTTCCTTGCACTTGGAGAACAGTCTCTTCACTGTCTTGACAGCATTCTCAGCCTTTCCATTTGACTGGGGGTAGTGTGGTGAAGAGGTCTTGTGTTCAAACCTCCATGTTTTTGCGAACACAGCAAACTCCGCAGATGAAAACTGAGGCCCATTATCTGTGATAAGGGTGTCTGGAACCCCGAACCTAGCAAACACTGCCTTCATTTCCTTGATCACACTGCGGGACGTTGTTGTAGTTAGACGGGCTACTTCAATGTAGTTACTGTAATAGTCGCACATAACTAACAGTGTTCGGTTATCAAAGTCGCAGAGATCAGCGCAGACTTTAGCCCATGGGCGGGCGACAAGCTCATGTTGCATGAGGGGCTCTTTCCCTTGACCACTGCGATGCGCGAGACATATGTCGCACTTGGCAATGTAATCTTTGAGCTCTGTTGCCATGCGTGGCCAGTAGAAGATATCTCTTGCCCTTCGTATGCATGCTTCGATGCCTATGTGCGTTGAATGAATTTCTTCGATCAGTTGCTTGCGCATGACTGTTGGGACCACCAGTAGTTGTCCTTTAAATATCAGCTCATCCTGTATGGTTAGTGAGTCGCGCACGTCAAAGTAAGCCTGTGCGTACTCTGGTACCTCAGCTCTGTTGTCTGGCCAGCCTTGCATTATGACCGCGCGGAGCCTTTGCTGTACAGGATCATCAGCCGCAGCGTTCTTTAGCTGCTGCCATCGGTCTTCGGTCACTGGAAGCCAAGTACGATGATCGATATCCTCCAACTCTCTGGTGAAGGCGCATGTGTTGACTTCCGGAAGATACGCTCGACTCAGCGTGTCTGCAAGGTGCATGTCTTTCCCTTTCTTGTATCTGACGTGCAGACTGTATTTCTGCAGTCGCAAGAGCATGCGCTGCAGACGCGATGGAGCTGAAGACAGCGGCTTTAGGAAAATAGGCTCCAGTGGCTTGTGATCGCTTTCAATGTTGACCAGTTCGCGGCCATACACATAGGCTTCAAAACGATCACAAGCGAAGACTATCGCAAGCAACTCTTTTTCGATCTGCGCATATCGTGTTTCCGCTGGCGTCAATGCTCGCGACGCATAAGCGACTGGCTGACCGTTTTGCATCATAGCAGCACCTAGTCCTGATTGCGATGCGTCACACTGTAGGGTCACTTCTTCGTCTATGTTGTAGTAACGCAGTACAGGGGTGCTCGTGACTACATCCTTTAGTCTGTCAAGTGCAGTTTGTTGTGCATCACCCCAGAACCACAGAACATCACTCTGTGTCAACTCCCTTAGTGGTTTCGTGATGTCTGACAGGTGAGGGAGGAACTTAGCGAGGTACTGTGCCACTCCAAGGAGTCTCTGCACACCCGCTTTATCTGTTGGAGTTGGCATCTCAACAACGGCTCGAACTTTAGCAGGGTCCACTCGGAGTCCCTTGTCCGTCGCCGTGTGTCCAATGAATAGCACTTCTGGCTGCCTCAGCTTGAACTTCTCGTCGTTCAGTCTGACATTTCGTTCTTCACATCGCTTCAGAAATGCCAACAGGTGCCTGTCGTGGTCCCGGGTTGCTTCTTCAAACGAGTCGCCAAACCCAACCGCGAGAAAATCATCTGCTACTACCTCAATGCCGTCGAGGCCTTCAATGAATTCATGCATTCTCCTCTGGAAAACCTCTGGTGCTGAGGAAATTCCAAAGGGCATGCGTTTCCACCGATAGCGGCCAAATGGTGTCTGGAAGGTCGTCAGGTAGGTTGATTCTTCCTCTAGGCTCACGTGCCAAAAGCCATTTCGCACATCCATCATTGTGAAGACCTTTGCCCCATGTAGCCGTGTTGCAATGTCTTCAATTGTTGGGAGCTGATAATTCTCTCTTTGAATGGCGCGGTTTAGGTCCTTCGGGTCTAAACAGATACGAAGTTTTCCGTTCTTTTTAGGAACGGCCACGATGGAGCTGATCCACTCTGTGGGCGTTGTCACGGGCGCTATGACTTCTTGGGCCACAAGATCATCCCTAAGCTTGGGCTTGAGCGCAACTGCAATGCGTCGGGGTGCATGCTTAACTGGCGAGACTGTCTCATCGAGTCGTATCTTATATGTGCCATCTAACTGCCCGATTCCCTCGCCGAAGACCTTCGGGAACTTTGTCAGCAGCTCTTGTTTGGTCAACACGGTGTGCTGGTCCTCTATGGCGCATACTTGGGCTTTGTCTGTCTGTGGTTTATTCAACAGGTCATTGTCTTTGTAAACAATAATGTTCATTCCTAAACATGCCTTCCGACCTAAGATTGGGCGAATCTCGTTGCTGTCCACTAGTCGGCAGTCTAGTAGACACGTAGCCTCGCCCCTCCAAACGCGTATACGTACTTGCCCGATTACCTTTATCTTCGAGCCCCCATAAGCGACAAGGGCGGCTTTGAGTGGTTTCACCTTCTCAAGCTGACTATCCTTCGATGCCATTTTGTATATGTGTAGCGGTATCACGTTACACTGGGCCCCCGTGTCTGGTTGAAAGCGAATGAAACTGCCAGATTCCAGCTTCAATGACACTAGCTGCGAATCGTCCAGTTTAATTGCTGAAATCTCTTCTGTTTGGTAGACTTCCGATTCATCGTCTTCTGGATCTTCGGTCACTTTGACTTCTTTTTGTCTACACACTGCAGCGAAGTGATTTTTCATTCCACAGTTCAGGCAGTCCTTTCCCTTTGCGGGACACGATTCCGGATTTGCCGGATGTTGATACCCGCAGTTGCCACATTTGCCTTGTCCTTGACCTTTGTGTGTCGATCTTCGTGTGTTTTTATTTCTTCTAGAGACCGACTTCGGGCGTTCTTGGTCTGTTGTTCGATTTACTTCAGATCCTGTGGTGTCACCCACGATTCTCATTTGGGCCAGCATACTCTCAGACGCATGACAAATCTCATCTGTTTTAGCTAGGCTAAGATTTGTTTCTCTTAGCAGTCTCTCTCGCACTTTGGTGTCACTTATGCCAAATATTACCCGGTCCCTGAGGATTTCTTCCGGTGTAATTGTGCCAAAATCGCATCCTTCTGCTAGCTTTCGTAGGGCGGTCTTGTACTGGTCGTACGACTCTCCAGGTTCCTGCATACGTCGATTGAACCGGTATCGTTCAAACGGGACATTCCTGCGTGGCATACAATACGCTTCAAATTTCTCGGTCACCGGGATAATCTTTGCTTCATCTCCTTCATTTGCCCAGCCTGTGAACGTAGAGAAAACCTCACGAGCTTCCTCTCCAATTACTGTGAGAAGGGTTGCAACTTGAACCTGTTCAGACTTCTTGTTCAATTCTGTAGCGAGAAGATAATTTCTCCATGCCAGACGAAATTTCTTCCATTTCTCTGAAGCGTTCGAGCTGTGTATTTCTAGAGGCGCCGGAGGCGGTAACGCAAATCCTGAGGCCATATTTTCATTCGAAATGACCAAAGCACCGTTGCTGATTTACTCTGTGTTAGTAGTTTACCGCTGCCGCCATGTAAGACGTGGTCTTGGGTTTTTACTAGTGGTTTATTCCTAAACAATAAGCCATATACAACTGAGGATCTCGTACGAGTTCTAGCCGACCGTCTCAGTAGTTTTACTGCCACGTGTAGACACTCAAGCGTGACGTGTTCTGATTGGCTGTGGTACATTAGCATATACAAAATGGTAGGTAAAACAAGTCACGCAACTTGTTACAAGACTGACATCTCCAAAGTGAAACCGATGTCAATGTAGAAAGGCAGGTCTCAATTGCACAGATATTTGTAGCTGTTCCGAAAGTAGCGAGCCCTGAGAGAATGCACAAAATGATGAGTATGATGATGATAGCGAAGATGATGATTCTGATGATGATGATGATTCTGATGATTCCACGAATAAATAGATCTGCAAAGGAGACCGTAAGCTTGTTTAGTGTAGGCCGAATTTAATCTGATGTTGTTCCTCTTTATTGTTCAGTGACTTCTTTTTACAGAAGATTTTAGTGTGGCACATTTAGGGCAAGGATATGTCAATTGGAACACTAACATCCTTAGGAGGTCCTAGCTTAGAAAAGATGTAACATGTAATATAGCGTGTCAGAGGTCTGAAGTACAGCTTTTATAGTATGTAAATGCCATTTGTAATGGTAAACACTAGACAATAGTCACATACATGTCTGGTGTTACACGCTCGATTTTAATATCAGTGACGGATTAAAAGGGTTTAAATTTCATATTGTTTATCGTGTTAATGTCTTCTCAAGGGTTTGAAAACAGGTCCCACGGGCTACCTGTGGTTTACTAAAAATCCCTTCAAAAAGCGCGGTGCAGGTTGCAAAGTTGGCAACAAAGTTGTTCTTGTTATTTGAGTGCTTCTTGGCGCAACTAGACCAGTGGCTTGCTTTAAGCACCTATTTCCCACGGGACCTAATTTTACTACATATGCTCCTGGACTATATTTCAAAGGCACTAAATTATGTAACTCTATTTTTTTTTACTTTGAACACCCTGCGCGCCCTGCATACCCTGAGTGCCCTGCGTGCCCTGCACCCCGCGTTTGGCAATCCCTTTATGTAGGACGACACGAATTTTACCAAAAATACAATAGAATACAACACAATACAATTCAATACAACAATAGAACGCAACACAATACAATACAATAGAATACAATTTGGTAGCAATTCGGGCAATCCCTTTATGTAGGACGACACGATTGTTTTACCAAAAATACAATAGAATACAACACAATACAATTCAATACAACAATAGAACGCAACACAATACAATACAATTTGGTAGCAATTCGTGTCGTCCTACATAGACCCGCCGTCCCAGTGCACTCTGGGATGGATATCTCAGTTTTCCATTGTTGTTGTTGGGCGGCCATCTTGGATTTAACAATGAAAACTGAGATATCCATCCCAGAGTGCACTGCAACGGCGGAGTTGTGATATAGTTATGAAGGGACGGCCGCAATTCGTGTCGCCCTACAATACATGAAGGGATGGCCTTCGTGTCGCCCTACATGAAGGGATGCCCTTTAACTCCGTTCGAAAAATACCAAGGGTTTGGAAAAATACATTGAACTTCAGACCCTTTACTCACGCATGCGCAATGATTTTCGATGGAAGAATATGTTTCTTCTCTATAAAAATAGTCGAAAGTTAACCCTCGGACGGCAAAATCAGTCTCAAAATGATCGTAGCAAACCTCGAGCTGAACGTAGACTTTCAGTGTATTGAAACAAAGGAAAGAGGATTCACTAAACTTGAGCTAGAATCCAAAAAAGACACCAGTGTTCGAGACTTGAAGCTGGCCATACAGGATCTTTTGAACGCCCCAGCTTGTGATTTATCTGTACTCTATGATGGTCAATCACTAAACGATGATAGGATGCCATTACTGCAGTTACACTTCAGAGAATGTGATCGGTTAGCCGTCGAATTCCTAGTCACGGCGGATATTTCTTCAATGAAAGAGCTTATTTCGAACTTGAGGTTATTTTCTCAAAGTGTTGCTCACCTCAACAGCGATTTCATCGACGTTTTGGCCATTTCTTTAAATGCGATACAGTTCGATCAAGTGAAAACAACTTTGAGAAGATTGTCCTTGCAGTTTATTCCATGGAAAAACAGCCGTTCCATTGCTCATAGGCATTATTTTGTCCAAGAAGGTGGATTTGATGTATTCATGGATATATTTAGGTTTTCAACTAAGACATTCAAAGGAGACATTTCACAGGGGTTGGTATTGTTCTTGTACCCAGATCTCTAAAAAAGAATGAAGGAAGGGAAGGAGAGATCTGGTCAAACCTGATTCTATTCGGTTCGGTTAACAATATAATGAAGTGGTATCACAAAGATCATGGTTTCGCTCACCCCTGGGGGGGGAAGGGGGGGGGGGGGACACTCCCATATATGGACTATACGGGGATGATCCGCTGGACAGGGTATGGTTTTTCGAGTTTCTGGACTTAGACAGGGTATTGACATGCACTAATGCTGAGTACAGATTACTCGTACCCACCCAACTCGGCATGCTCTAGAATTGGATTTTACCAGATCTTCCCTAATTTTTTTAGAGATATGGATACAAGATTAATCATGTACCTATGTATACTGTATAATCGATATATAGCTTGTTTATGAAATTTAACTCTTACAAAGATGTGGTTGTACAATAGGTTATTTGCATGCTGCATTTGGGCCGGGTTCAAAGCCCGATTAGTGTTAATCCTGGATTAACTCTGCACAGAACCTATTGGTTGTCATGGAAATTAACCCTGGATTAGCACTAATCGGGCTTTGAACAACCCAGCCAGTACTTTCCACTAATGAGATCTTAACAAATATAGGCTGGGAGCATTTATAAAAGAAGAGAGACATAATTAGGCTTGTTAAAGACTATTGAAAATAGGTTCTGGAATATCTTTGCAACTATTTTAAAGTGAAGCGTAAGGATGTTCATAGCTATAATACTAGGAACAGTAGTAATTTGCTTTTAGAAAAAGTTAAATTAGAGTTGAGAATGCACTCCTTTTTTTACAAAGGAGGAAATTTCTTTAACATTGGCCATCCCAATAAAATGTTTCATTTACCATTGCCCGACTAGCCTAGTTTTTTTTTGGAAAAGCAAAAGAAATGCAAGGTTTGAGACCTACCCTAAAGAAAATTTTTTTTGAAGAATAGTTTTTTAAACTACACCTTTTCTGAGCTCTCTAAGTATTACTTTCTTGCCTTTCTCATGCAAATTGTCAATCCACAACTAGTAGAGGAAAAAGGAGTTGAGGAATACATATTTTTTTATGGGAGTCTTTATATAGCTGACTGGGTTCCACATCCCCTAATATTTTTTCTTTACCCACAGACCGACCCACCACCAAGTAAGAGGGTGATGGTAAACAAAACATTATTTAGATGACCTTTTATACAAATTTGTAATTATCTATATTTTTATACTCTTTTTTTTATGCTTGTACTTTTAGATATGTCTGTAGCCAATATTTTTGTTTAACAGGACTTGCATTGATAGCAATTTTTTAAGTGTTCAAAGTGAAAATCCTGTATGTTATTACAGGACTCTAAATTAAACAAAAGTTCTGGTCATATTTTGCAACTAGTTTTGAAAATTTTGAGCTTCCTTGCTTGATGCCAAAGTATTAAAAAATTACGTTATTTGTGTAGCTACATGCATGCATTGATGGCTAGATGGTCTAACTAGCCCGCTCTGGAAACTAAAGGATGTGGGTTCGATCCCTGATGTGGCCAGAATTTCTTTTTTTCTCATGATTTGCTACTGCGGTATTTATTGTTTTTCTTTTTATTTGGAGAGGGGGGGGGGGGGGTGCAGGTATGAAAACAGATATATGGGAATCACAAATTGTGGTGTGAAATAAGGTCAGGGTTCTGAGATCCTAGCAGCATGCCCCTGCCTAAACTTACTGAGAATACCTTGCAACCTTCCTCACAGTTATTTACTGCCTTGACTGGGGTCATCAAACTCCTGTCTTTGGCATGAAAGGCATGTTTGACAAGTATTAACACATGCAGAGACCTTAATATGTGAAAAGTAATAACTTGTTGAAAACAAGTGCTACATTTTAGAATTATATTTTTACACCCTTTTAGGGAAGAAGACTCGACATTGAATGACCAACTTACTGTTTACAATGGACACCAAAAAGCTCTTAACATTCTATGCCTCAGGCTGCTGTGGAATTTTGGTGAAACAAGAGAGGATCGTAATCTTGTGCTCTCACAAGGTGCACAGAAACCTGTTTTAGAGGCTTTACTACTTGACCCTGACAAGAAATTCCCCTATGCTGCAAACGGTGTATTCTCACGCATTGTGTCTTATGTTAATCAGGAGGCTGTTGGATGCTTAGCGGGGTAAGTTATAAATTATGATGGTTGGTGTTGAGTTAGGGTTACCAGTACCACAGCAAGGTTGTAGCTCCCTCCAGTAATAACTGTTGATACTAGAAAGTTACACAAGGCAATTGCAATGTTCTATAATTTTAAGATCATTCACAGGCTTGTACCCTGACTCATGTTCCAATCTCATTCAGAGGAATTGGCAATGTACTACAAAATCTCACATACACATGAAGCTGAACACAATGTCCACTGCTAGAGATTACAATAAATACTGTATTATTTTGATCGAATAAGCGCCCCAGGTGCTTATTTCAAATTTTGTGTTCAAAGTGGGCACTTAATCGAGGGGGGCACTTAATAGCAAAATTACTAGGACTCTGAGTTTGTTTTCTACGATGTAGCTTTTAGTTTAAAAAAAAACATGACGTCCAAGGGTAGTTCATTCCTCATCTACATAATCGTCCCCATCTTCATCATTTTCGATAACGTTCACCTCGTCATTGGCCTCTTCCTGGTCGGACATAGTGATATCTTGAGGAGGAGGGGGTGCTTAATCAAGGAGGGAGGCACTTATTTGAGAGAGGGCGCTTATTTGATCAAATACAGTACTCCTTTTTTGGCAATCCCTTTATGTAGGACGACACGAATTTTTACCAAAAATACAATAGAATACAACACAATACAATTCAATACAACAATAGAACGCAACACAATACAATAGAATACAATTTGGTAGCAATTCGTGTCGTCCTACATGAAGGGATGGCCCCTTTTTTCCTAGGACGTACAATACATGTACAATGTAGTTGAAGCCCAAGTGCGTAAGTAACTCCTGATCAGATTCTAATTAGAAAACAAATAATTTGAAGGAGAATTTAGAATGTGATCAGGAGTCACTTATGCCCTTGTTGCACACAGCCCTGTAGTTTCAGGATCACTTAGATCCATGCATTGTTCTAGCTTATGTGGTTCTTTCCAAAACCAGCATGACTGTATGGGATTTACAAGGTTCAGCACAAACAAAGAAGCCCAATGCAAGCTCACTTCATTTTCTCATGATTGAGCAGGAGAACCTGGGTAGTGCAATGGTTAAGCACTTTGCCTCTCGCCTCTGTGGCCCATGTTCGATCCCTGGATGTGGTGCTATACATGTATAACGTGAGTCAAATTTGTTAATTGGTACATGTATCTCGCCCTTCATCCGAGGGTCTCCAATTTTCCTTCCTCCACAAAAGCCAACATGCTAAATTCTAATTCAATATGTGGATTAGCCAGGTCCTGATTTTGATCAGCCCCTATGGTTAATTGTTTCGGGTCCCGTTAGAAATAGTTTTTTTAAGCAACAGTATTGCTTGACCTTACTGCCAACTTTGACCATGGAAATGGGAAGTTTTTCTTTTAAAGTGTAGTACAAACTAAATATGCACAGCCAAAAGCGGCTGGATTTGAATAAATAAATGTGATCTTAAAGTTATTTTACAAAAAATGCAAGTTGAATATGTTCATTTTGGTTATTGCTTACTCTTTACTGTTGAGAAACTTTACTTTTGGAACGGATCGTACCCACAGATAAATATCAGTGATTATAGCCCATCAAATATTAATTTTTCTCACATGTGATTGGTTGAATGCATCATGTGACCTGATATTTTCTCTCCATGAGTGGGAAATATCAGTAATTATACACACCCTGTGAGCTGATATAAGCGTGTGTCAAAGAAAATATTTGAAGTATGACCACATTGATAACCTACATTGTGTAGTCGAAATATAAATACAAAATATCGGGTCATGTGACACAGTCAACCAATCACGCGAGAGAGAAAATATTTGATGGCTAATAAGCCCTTATATTTGTCCTTGGACTTTATCTAATCCTCAAAGCTTGCAGTTTCTGTTCTCTTCTCAGAACAGATAATGTTGGCAGACTAAAATAATATCGGCATATTTCGGTGCGACAAATAGGTTAATTATCGTTAGTATTTAATATATTTCCTCACAAGAAAGTAAAATTTTAGTACCTTATTAACATGGTGCATATATATATTTCTAAATGTAGTACATTATCTCAGACAAATATTGGTTCTATGCTCTGTTGCTGCGCTCTACCACACAGAAAATAGTTGTGTTGTATATTCTACATACACATCAAGCAAGGCATGTTAGGAGGATATCAACCACTTGTGTCCTGGATAACATTGAATGTAAGCTGGTTGGCGTCAAGTGAAAAGCATATGCAAATATCATCGTAAGTAACAACTTCAATTCCTTAGGGAATAGCATGAGGTGCTAATTACGAATGCCCAACAACAATACATACATAGAAAGCCTTAGAAGAAAAAAGGGGAACACTGCAGGAAATTGCCTGTGATTTGAGTGAAACGCTTTCAATATTTTCGAACAGAGTACATGCTCAAGACTGATGAATGCACTGCTTTTGTGTGAGCGCAAGCCTGAATTATTATTTGAAGGGCTGTGTGCAAAAAGGGTGTACATGTAAGTCGCTCTTGATTACATTCTAAATTCTCCCTTAGAAAAAAAAAAAAAAATAGAAGGAGAATTTAGAATGTGACCATGAGACACTGTTTCGCACAGCCCTTCATTTGTTTATTTTTTATGTAATACTATGTAATGTAATACTACATGAATGTAATGTTATTAAAAATCATACAGTTTCAAGTGGAATTTGGGATTAATTCGAACTTAGCGAATATTTTAATGGTAATATTGTATTAGTATTATCACCCTGGTGCAAAACCTGGACAGAATCCTGAGCAGGATCCTAGAGGATCCTACATAGCAGGGCTCGACACTAACTTTTAAGACTTGTTGCCACAGTGGAAAAGTAAACTGAGTAACTATTGAACATGTATTAAAAACATACTTTCCAAACCAAGCTTTTTACTTTCCATAGGAAAATTTTACTTTCCAGCGGTAACAGGGTAACTGTTAGTGTCGAGCCCTGCATAGGATCCTGTACAAGATCCTATTCCTACATACAATGTAGGATCCTGCTCAGGATCCTGTCCCTGTGTAGGATCCTACAGGATCCTGTCCAGGATTTGCACCAGGGTGCAGTTATGTATATTACATGTAAGTATTATAATGCATTATCTAAAATAGCCTTCCTACCTTCTAATTATTATCATATTAAGTAGTTGTGTGTGTGTATTGAGGCTCTATCATTTCCAACCCCCCCCGGCATACCATAACCCTAACCTAACCCCCCCGGAATTTGACAGTCAAGAGCATCAGTAAAGAGCATCAGTAGAGAACCAATTCTCTGGCTACTCTAGCACAAACGATGTTGACACACAATTATGCTAGAACTCCATGCAGTACATGTTATAGATGGCCCGAGTTAAGGCCACTCAGGGCCTCTTGTTCCTGACAGTTTTCCTTTGTTATTCTCAGTATTTGTGTCATTTGCAATAGTTTTCCTCAGTGTTTCTATCGTTTGCGATATATTTTAAGTTAGATATGTTTACCTTGCATTCCACATCACTAAGGGAAAGGAATGAGCTTATTTTGCCGAGAATTAATACCGTGTCCTACAGCCTTTGGACACTCGATCCTTTAAGTGCTTCTCTATAAAATCTTGGAATGAATTACTAACAGACAAATTAAGAACAGCTCCTGACCTCAAATCCTTCAAGAGTCTTATCTGCAACCATACTTTTGATAACACTTGCTGTAAATTCTGTTGGTAGATTTTATCAAGTAATGCCAGAACAATAAATTGATATGGTCCCATGCTGTCCCACCATCTACCCTTTAGTTACATGTTTTCTTGCACACGAAGGCACCGTCTGTGATACGACTGGTGTACACACGTGTAGGTTAATTCGTTTGTGCATAGTTTTGGCAGGCTTCTCACTGAGGTGGCATGGCATCTGTGATGATGTCAGTTATTCCTTCAGATATGCGTACGACTATACATTTATGTAGTGTATGTATATATGTATGTATGCGTATGTACATGTGTACATATATTTGTCTATGTATGTTGGTGTACTCTATAATTTATGTATGTACTTGTGTTCTTTGTGACAATATGCTTTCTCACTTATGTTAAATATTATTGTCATACACATGTACATGTATGTATCTCAATGTTATTATATACCTAACTTAGAACTATCCATATATTTTAACGTTTTACATAATTATAAAATTTAGCGCATGACATTACTTTAGTTTTTTTTTCCTGTGTGTTATTAGCTTTAATTATGTATAGCTACTCTGTAAATCGGAGTATAAATAAAGTCTATGTATGTACAATGTACATGTATATGTTGTAGGTCAAATTGACCCCGAGTCAATTTAACCTAGGTCAAATTGACCCAGGTCAAATTGACTCAGGTTTGGCTATCATTTATGGGGAGTGCTAAAAGAAAAAGAGAAATTTCACCCACCCCTCCCCTACAAAAATATTTTTTGACAATCCACCTCTCCCCTCTTCTTCCTACATCCCCCCCTTCTCTTCCTACTACCACCCCTACTTCTATCCCTTTCTTAACCCCCCTGATGTCATGCCTGACCACTTACAATGTACATTCAGGTCACCCATCCATTTACTTACCTCACCCAATCGGGCTTAACTTGGCTGAATCACGAGGAACGCCTGGTAGATATTAATCCAGTGGATTATCGCACTGCGCCACGAAAGCGCTTGTTGATTTGAACACATCATTTATTCTCCATGTGAGTAATCGTCGAACCCAGTCTCTCGTTATGCGTACTGCTAACAAAATCGGACTTGGAAACATCTTTTTAAAAAATTGGAACTGATAGTAAACCCGGACCAAACTGTAACACAGATGAAGTTTGTGTTGGCTCTGCGTTCTTTCATAAAAACTGTAGCATTATTCAAGGGAAGTAAAATACATCGTTTATAGATGATCAGGTGTACTTCATTACGGCTCCACTCGTAATTCAAAACAAACTGTGTCAACAGTCGAGCGAACCGATTTTCGGTGTTTAGAGCTATAGTCACTAATTTATTTAGCGTGTTTAGAACTGTAAGATACTAAATAATAGACTGTAATCCTCCTTCTATTATGTTGAGAACTAATACAAATCCTAACCCTACATTTAAAAACACCCTAACCGTCAACAACATGGGCTCACTAATATTACATGTATTTAGGCTGTTTAGAGCTAATCACTAAATAACAGACTGTAATCCTTCTTCAATTGTCCTGAGAACTAATACAAACCCTTCCCCTACATTTAAGAAGACCCTAACCGTCAACAACAGGTGCTCACTAATGTAGGGTTCTTTAGGGCTATTAATCACTAAACAACACGAAATATGATACTTCTTAGATGTTCCTTGTGAACTGACCCAAACCCTTACATTTGAAAACCCTAATATGTAAGTTCCCTTTTTAGAATCTTGAAAAAATTAGCTGAAGAAAACATACCTTAAACACAAACACCAGGTTGAATCAATTTGACCTAGGTTGAATTGACTCTGGTCGATTTGACCTACGTGTACGTGTAGGTTATATTGACTTGGAGTCAATTTGACCTGAAGGGTCAATATGACCTACGCATGTACGTGTAGGTTAAATTGACTCGGAGTCAATTTGACCTACAACATAATATATATATAATTATAGTAATGGTAACTCACCATAATAAATATTATTATATTGAGTATCATCTGTAGTTTCATTATAATTGTATCATATTTTAATTAATATAAATTATAGTTCCTAATCTTAAGATCAACACAGAAGCACATATGCAGTGGAATGGTTCTAATCAGCTTGCTCCAGTCTACTTTATTTACTTTACGTCCAGCTTACATAAAACTAGACATCATTTTTGAGTCAGATCAGAACCACAATACTGAATAATCCTGACACATTCCCTTATAAACAAGATGCTCATTACATATTCAACTAATCTAGCGAAATCTGATTGGCTGGCACTCAATTGACAGCACAACAATAGAGAGTGTTTCCTTTCGATTAGGAACTAATTTCTCTTTTCCTTCGTGCACTTCGCTACGCTTGTTTACCCATCCAAAGAGAAATGAATTTTTTTAGATATATTATTTTTAGAGTTATATATACACATTTTATATAGGATTTATTATTATGGTAAGATATAATTATTATATTCTGTTCATTTAGACTTTTTAATTTGACGAACGTGTGTAAATAAAATATTGTATTGTATTGTGCATTTTTCAAAGAGCTCCTACAATGTATATGGCATTATCAAACTCATTAATAATTCATTAATAAGTGATCTGATAAAGATTTCATCCTGATTTACATAAACTTTTGCTTCGATTTTCTTGGCTAAAATAAGTTGTATCACCAAAATAACTGAAAACACAACTCTATACATCTAGACATTTGATAAGTCAGATACAGAATTTGCATCCATGCTTTATTAGGGATTTACAAACACTCGCTTTCAGCTCAAGGTTGTAAATCCCATAAAGCATGGCCACTCATTCTGTATCTATTACATAATTCGCCCTATGGCAATATAATTTTACAATTATGATACTCTTTAAAAAAACCATTCATTCGAATTAATCCCAAATTGCACCCCAAACCGTATGATTGCCTATACTACAGTACATGTAAGTCTAAAGGCATGAATAATTATTATCCTCACAGATTGTCTGAGAGTGGCAGCATTGTCCGGGAATGTGTTTCCATGAATGGCCTGATTGTCCGAAAACTGATCCTAATGTTGGACAGGAATGGGCACAAGGCATTACTACACTACTCTGTTTTCTCCAGTCAGCTGGCGACTAGTGTCCTGTTCTACTGCACATTCAATGGACAGGCACTGAAGTTCCTGATACAAAAGGGAGTGCACTACAAGATGATGAGAGTTACCCAGAGGCTGTTAGAGGATGCAAATGGAGATCTGGCTTTAAGGTTAGCTTTTTGATGTTTAATTATTCTATTGGTTCTACTATTTTATGACAATATATCTGTTTCAAGAGCAATCAAGGAATTTTTGAGTTTGATACTTAAAGTGCATATGAGCCTTCCTGCAATTTTCATAGCTATGAATCTCAGAAAAGTTTTGAGCACTCCTGCGAAGAATTTTTTGGTTTACAGAGAATACTCTATCTTCTACGCTTGTTTGAAATCGTGGAAACGTGACCTTTCCTGACCCATGACCGCGTAAGTAAAAGCCTGGGTCGATACCTCGGTCGCCGTCATCTCATTAATGCATTATTCTCCATGGCACCTTTCTATCACAACAACATCGATTTTTAGATAATATACACAGTTTATGAGCTGTTAGTAAAGGAAAAAGTAATATTAGTGAAAATTGTAAGTTTTTATTCAAATTGTTGCAAAGTTGAATTAATTAAATGACGTCTACCGAGGTATCGACCCAGGCTTTTACTTACGCGGTCATGGGTCAGGAAAGGTCACGTTTCCACGATTTCAAACAAGCGTAGAAGATAGAGTATTCTCTGTAAACCAAACATTTCTTCACAGGGGTACTCAAAACTTTCCTGAGGTTCATAGCTATGAAAATTGCATGAAGGCTCCTATGCACTTTAACCAAACCCAACAACATTGAAGAGTGTACACCGTAATTCAGTTTCCAAGTGAAAAATATTTTCTTGAAAGAAATACTGAAGTTGTCTCTTTCAAAAACATTTTATATTGTTTTGCACTTTAAAATAAAATTAGTGGGTTTGGTTGGCGAAAATGCAACTGAACTCATCAATTTAAAAAAGATCATCATTTTAGTAGTTTTACTCTACTTTTACTCTACTTTAATAGTTTCTCAGTACTACATGAGTGAGTCAAGTATATTACAGGTACATTTACTGAAAGAAACCCTGAACAGGAACTACATGTACTTCCCTAAATTGATATGGAAAACTGCTTATAGTTGTACCTGACTTCACACTTGTACAGTACGTACCCATCATGAATATAACCCTTAATTATTCTAGGCTCCTTAAAGGGAACCAGCATGTGTCACTTGATGCCAACTGGCACACCTCTGCTTCTAACTTGTGTAGCTTGATATCTTAAATATGCGATAGACATATATATATCCCACAATAGAACAAAGTGTTCCTAGACTATACATGTACATTTATATGTTGCTGTGCTTCGCCACATAAGAAGACATGTCTATCGCATATTTAAGATATCAAGCTACACAAGTTAGAAGCAGAGGTGAAGCACAGCAACATGTACATGAAGCACGTTAACACAAAAACAGCCTTAGACAAGAAGGCTCCTTTCGTGTTAACATGCTTCGATCATCTTGTGTGCTTGTTCACTTTAAGAGGTAATAATGTGCTTTCCAGTGTCTTATTTTAAGAGCAAATGATTGATGCCAGTATCTGACTTTTCTGGCCTTTCGATCCCATAATGCGTTTGTCTCAGATCTATCCCATAATTTCTTTATTTGAGAGCTAGATAATATTAATAATGTTTAATTCTTATATGGCGCAATTCTCCTAAGAAAGGCCGAATGCGCTTTACAATGTTACAATTCAAAAATACGCAATAAAACTAGTTACATGTTTTTCGTTTCATTATATTTGAATTGTATGTGAATATAAATAAATGTGAATAATTTATAGATAATGAACTATGTAAACTATGACTAAAAATTTAAGTAAAAATTTAAGTAGAATTAGAGTGCAAACAATAAAAGCATGCGACAACACCAACCAAACAGCACAAAATAGCACCAATTAAACAAGAAAAGGGAAGGATGTTGGCACTATTCAGTACCTATTCAGCTAAAACAGCCGCCACATGCCTCTACCGTCCGCACTCAAAGAAAGCAAAAGTAAATAGTTATCAATAAAATTGGGGGAAAGCCTTCCTAAAAAGATGGGTCTTGAGCCTGGACTTAAGATACTGACAGACAGACTGATCTTAATATCAAGGGGAAGTTCATTCCACAATTTTGGTCCAGATACAGAAAAAGCTCTATTACCACAAGATTTAAGATTATATGAAGGCTGGTGAAAAAGAAGTTGATTAGATGACCTAAGACCTAAGAGGTTAAGGTTAGGTTAGAAAAACACCATTTTCTGGTATTTCTACTCAAAATACGTCAAAAGTCCATCGATTAAACTTAAGCTACGGGAAGATAATGTTGTATTGCCATGTAGTGCATCGAAATCCATTAAAAGCTCGAGAAAATAATGGTGCCACTTTGAAGTTTAAGAGGTTAATTAGGTTAGAAAAAACACATTTTCTGGTATTTCTAATCAAAATACGGCAAAACTGGTATGCTAGTCTTAAAGTACTGGAAGAGACCGTTGTTTTCACGTGTAGTACATCGAAATCCATTAAAAGCTCGAGAAATGGCGCCACTTTGAAGAGTTTAGGTTACACAAGAATCTTGTGTGCTTGTTCACTTTAAAAGGTAATAACACGCTTTCCAGTGTTTTATTTTAAGAGCAAATGACAGTATCTGACTTTTGTGGCATTGCGATCCCATAATGCCTTTGTCTCAGATCTATCCCATAATTTCTTTATTTGAGAGCTAGAGGTTAAGGTTTGGTTCGAAAAACACCAGGGTGAGGCCATTGTCCCAAAGAGTCAGTCAGAAATATTTTAGATTCTGTCATACCACACTGTTGTGTTCTTTTTTGTCATAAAGAAACTTTTTTTTCTGCCATTGACTGTAGATTTTTGTTCATGTGACAAGCTTTGATGACTTTATGAATAGGATCAATATTGACACAGATATCTACAGCTATATCCTGTCCCGATTTTGACCACACATGCATATATATTTTAATAATGTTACCGTATTTGTTTAAAAGAAATTGTTTAAAATAATCTTGTTCCTTAGCTGATTACTGTAACTGTAGTTAACTTATGCAAAGAAAGGAGGATTTAGATGAAATTATTCGATTTTAATATGCATATTGCAGTTCAATAGGATCATTTGTCTATACATTATGATGTGTGGCAATCTCAGGGCCTTACTCTTTAAACTTACACTTACATGTAGCAAGACTGAAACCCTCAAAGCAATTAGTAACCACTAAAACACAACATTTGGGGTGTTTGGGCCTGAACAGATTAAAGGGGCTGTGTCAGAGAAGCCTTTGATTTGAAGTGTGGGCCAGACATTTTTATATGAACTGGAAAATATAGTGCACATGTCGGATCAGATAAAATTAAAGCAAATATGCAAAAAATGACTAACAAACTATGACTGTGTAAACATAGTAATCAAGGAAATTATTGCATATGATTTCATTCAAACATTTAAGGAGGAGACTTAACTGTTTGTAGCCAAATAATGAAAGCCACCAATCTCCATACATGTGCAACACCATGACATAACCCCCTTAAAGAATGTTTGTCTCATACGTGTATATACTTTTCTAGGTATTATTCTGTGCTGTTCCTAGCCAGAGTGAGAACATCACCAGAGGAGCTCGAAGACGACGGTGCAGCTCAGACAATTGACCGCATAATTGAAAGATTCCTAAGAATGCATAAACCGCGAGAAGTTGCAGAATGGGAGGAAGAACATTCCTATGTCTGGATGACACTGGTGCCGTTTATTCAACTCGCATATGCTGGTGGAAAGTACTGCAAGTGTGATGATAGCATAGCTACAGGCACTAGGCCTGTGGATGCTAACAATTCCACAGAACCCAAAAGCAGTTGCAACTGTGGGAACACCTGCAAGAATTTCAAATCAGCCAAGAAGACTGACACTATCATGCATAGCTGGTACTGCGAGGCGGCCTTATATGAGGGAATGGAGGACAGCTCGTTCTACTTGACACAAACAAACAATAATGCAAGCTGTAGGTGCTTAGAGAAGCTAGAAGTAATTGGGAATTGTCCGTCGCGATGGCCCGGCTCACGTGCTACCCAGAGACTGGGGTTGTTTTCTTTAGAGTGCGTTCTTTCAGTTAAGGAGAACTGGAGTCTGCTTGTTACTGAAGGTCTACTACCATTTCTAGTAACCTTGAACTGGCATCTCAGGAACAGTGAACAAGCTTTATTGCAGAGAGCGTTGAGCAAGTTCAAGAAGCGCACGTGGAGTCCGCCTTCTTTGCAAGTAATTACCAAGTCCGTTTTTGCGAAAAGAGATGGTTTTGATTAACTATGTTTTGATGCAGTTGAGAAGTTTTAATGCTAAAGGATACTAGTTAAATTTATTTTCATTCCAAGTTTTGGAGTCAGTCCCAGTAAATAAACTCCGAGTTCCAGATGCTTGAATAAATAAAAGGTGAGAGAGAGGAAAGGAGGAAAACATGATCCTCTGTTGTTACCCATTGAGAATCTCACTTCCATGCACTGAGTTTCAAATCAAGAAAACACGTCAAACCGGTTTTGCTGGGCCATTGGTAGGCCAATGAAAATTACTGTTACATCCAGAATCAAGGTTGTGCCTGCCAATGAGTAGATTATCCAATCAGGTACAATATCACGATTCACTGATCATTTTGTTTACTTTTGAGACGCCAATATGTAGAGGTTATTGACCAAGCGTGAGGTCAAGATGGGGGGATATTGGTCGAGTTCATTTTTTAAACGCAAAAAATGAACTCGACCAATATCCCCCCATCTTGACCGAACAAGCTTGGTCAATAAGGTTTTTATTATATGGCACAAATCAATAAAATCACACTTTGACACACGCGCCAGGAACCCATTGCGTGGTAAACTGAAGAGCGAATAGAAATCAATCTAAAATTAGACTGAGTCTCGACGACTTTTCACTTGAAGTTCAACCTTGTGGCGTTCAAAACAGTTTGTTTTCCGACGTAAAAAAATGCGTTTTTATGGATGAAAACTGACCTGTACTTTACTTCAGATGTACTGAGTTTCAATGACAACTTCACCAGGAAGGCCGAATGCATTAACTAGAAACAAAAATGTGCATATTTGTGGAAGATTTGAAAGTTGAAAACCGGCGTTGAAATCACTCGAGTGGCGATAAACTCATGATCAGATAAGCACACTGCAAAACTTGACAAATAGAGCTGTAGAAGAATACAAACAAACTTGTAAGTATTAATCTAGTAAATACTCTTTAATTTGTAAGCCATTTACCAAATGTAAATTCTGAATTTCTTAGCTCATACAATATAAAACCTGCTTTCTTTGATGAAACTGTGTGCTAAGCTTACTCGTTTCCGTAATAATTTTATTTCTTTGTACCAAGATTGTAGTAGCGTTGTGAGGTAGCCGAACTTTTCTTTGTGTTTTTGAAGTCACGGCCATTTCAGCTTCGCTATAGTTTTTTTTATCTCCGTAAGTCCAGCTTCGTTCAATTAAGTCGCTTTTGCTGCAGTTGTTTTCATCGAACTTGCAAGAGCCAGAAAAAACTGCATTAATCCCTCTAAAAAGGTGAATTTTAGCTGTAAACGAAAAGGCAGAACGATTTTTAAATTAGTATTTGCCTTCATGTCACAAATTGTTTAGTTTCTTTCAAAATGTATGGGTTCTATCGCTATTTGTTTACGAAGAATTGTGAGCGGTTTTGTAAAATCCTGAGCGGACAAGATGGAAAAATCTTTCCCGCTGAGCAACCAATCAGATTGCAGCATTCAGAGTCATCTTGCCCGCTCACGGAGCTGCCATGTAATAAAACATGGTATTGGCGTCTCAGAATACCAGCCTCGGATTGGCTCTTGCGCGAGCCCTTGCAGTTACATGGGTCCCAGGTCAAGTTCAAAAGTCGTTTGTTCAACAGCAAGATTTCTACAATTTCACCTTCAAAACACTGTAAATTACAAGATAAGAATTATTCAATCCTAAAGGTAAGGTTGGCATTGTAGTTTCCGTCAGAAATCTAACCCTCTTATCCGCTAAAAGTACAATTTTCACAATTTTTGAAGAGATTTCAAAACACGTAGCGAAAGTTTTCTCCACTGAAGCCGTGAAACGGTTGCCATAGATATACTAGGCGCCTTTTGAGAATTGAAATTACGATCACCATAAGTTTGGTGCTTCATTCTCTTCTTTCTTTTAGCAATTCCCGACTTAAGGTTACCGGATACCTTCAAAACGAAAAAGATGGGAAAATATTTTTTACGCACAGAAATGTAGTTTTAGTAGTAGTGTCTCATATACCAAAAACTCCGTTCAAAAAAAATATATATTGACGGAGAAATACCAAAAGGAAGTTTTTAACCGGAAGTGAAAGTTCTTTTTGATTGACAGCAGATCAATAAACACATGACAAGTACTCACTCGCCCGTAACGACCGTGAGGGGAATAGCACATATTAAATTCATTTCATATACCAATGTTTACGTTTATTGAGAAACGTTTTTCCACACACGATTCCACTATTCCATCGGTTGTTGGCCTTATATCTTACAAAAAGCAAGCAGGATGCCCTTAGCTTGAAAAACAAAGAAAAATGAAAAGCAAAACGAGGCCAAACAATGCATACGACTATAAAGCCAAATACGAGTCCTCGCAAAACCCGACAAGCGTTCGTATTTTCACTTTCAGACGGAGTGCCGAGTGGTCCACATCTGAACATATAAAAGGGAATAAAAGAAGAATTGATAAGAGTCAGCCGAGAGAATATTTGTTTCCAAGAAAGCTTAGATGGAAACGTAGTCTCACGGTGACCCTGAATCGGTTGAACCACGATCTCGCCGTGGTGTTTCAGACGCCTGCAAATCGCTGACTCTACTAACTATGCTGGCATTCAAGGCGTCCCTATAGGTGTTCACCTTGGCTTTGCCCCTCGAGGTCTTTTTGTCTTTCCCATTTTTCTAGCCTGGGAAACCAGCCGACTCTTATCGCTACCATTTTTCAAGTCACACAAAAAAGAACAAACATTTTCTCGATGCAGCGCGTAGCTTTGATCGGAAATCAACATTGGCGGGAAATCTTGACAGATAGTAGAACTGTGATGAGAAATGATTGGCCAAGAGCTCGCTAATTGTTGGAGAGGCGGGGCTTCAGATTCACGCACGACAGACGGGTATAAGTGCTATTTTCTCGCTTTCGATTTTCAATCAAAATAGAGTTTTAAAAAAGTTCCCACTCAAGAGGAATTTATTCGATTTGTGCGAAATTTTCACAAAATGTCAATTGATATCGCAGCTGCAAAACCGTGTCGGGGAATTGGGAAATTCTAAAAATAGAGCTCTTGACGACGTTTCCCGAATATCTACTCGGATTATTTTTCGCCTTTTCACGGAAAGCATGATAACTTTTGAACTAAATCGAATTTTGAAATTCCCCGACACGGTTTTGTAATACGATTCCTCTGAAATACGACAAAGCAAACAGATTTTTCAACTTTAAAATATTTACGGAGTCGGAGCTTCTGAAAGCCATCTCACTAGATCGGAGAAACGGGATGGCGGAAAATTCGAGATTTTCAAAGAACTCAAAACTTTTTATGTATTCGTGTAGCCAATTTTATAAGCTTTAAAATGATACATGGATGATTTATCTACGATGTTTCCTCGAGGCGCTACATAATTTAGACTGGAAACGCACCCTGAAGGTATCCGGTAACCTTAATTGTTGAATCGCGATTCAAAATGCGCGACTCCGCCCAATAGGAAATATATTTTCTCCCAACTGGCCGGCATTATAATTCGGTATCGGCGTCTCAAAATCGCAATTAGTTTATAATATTCAAATTCTGAACCTCGTTCGCATGGAAGTGAGATTCTCAACGGATAACACCAGAGGCTCTTCTTTCTCTCGCCTTTTATTTCTTCCAGGTTCTAAGTGACTCCTGATCACGTTCTAAATTCTCTCTTAGAAAACAAAGAGCTCGAAGGAGAATTTAGAATGTGATCAGGAGTCACTTAACACCATTGTGGCACACAGCCCTTTTGTTAGTAAAGCAATAGGCTTTTTTAATTACTCTGTGTTGATCATGTACGAATATTCCATGTCGAAGTTCTAGAAATTACTGTATGAAATAATTTCCCACAGCCTCGACATGGACATTTCGCTCTTAACCAATATCACAAAGGGCGTATATGGTGCCATAATAATAACCATGTAATTTTGCCATGCGATTTTAATGTGATGAAGAATTGTTTTTGGTTTTCTGTGTCCATCGAACAACAATGAAAAGCAACCTAATTTGATGTTCAAGTTTTTTTACCTGTAATAGAAAAATACTGCGCCTGTCGAAAGAAATCCATGCAGATTTAGGTGCCTATGAAATGAACAAAATCGAGCCCGTTTTTATTTATTTTATTTTATTAAATTTTCGTCTTCCCGTAGTCATTGTATGTAATTAATAATAAAGTTGGAGCGGGTAAACATAATGTGTGTCGAAGTCGGGCATAATTGTCAAAATCATTCGACAAAATTTTTATGCCGTTCAATAAATACCAATTACATGCGTGATATCAAGTGGTTTGCACATCTCTGTCTTCGTAAATAAGGCAACATACTGTGCGTGTTCTTGTCCACTTGACGTCATGCATGTAATTAGCATGTCATTAACAGCATAAAGAATTATCGCATGATTTTGGCAATTATTCCTGACTTCAACACGATAAAAATGTTTGCGCTCCAAATTTATTTTTAATTGCACAAAATTAATGACCAAGGGAAGTCTAAAATTCAATAAAATAAAATAAAGACGGGGTCGATTTTTTTTCACTTCATAGGCACTTGTGGTATAGTATGGTATTGTATTTTTATTTAGACACGGTATCCCTGGACTTCTGATTGGTCAATAACGAGTGCATAAAAAGGTTATTGAGTGCACAGTAACATGCTCTCAGCAAATATTTGCTCAGCATATTATAAACAAAATATCACATGAACTGCTCGTGCTATATACTTGATTTATAGACTGATATTTTGAAAGTTCTCAAATTTGCACACCTAAAGGCTAGTCCTTCTGTAAATAGACCTTTTGCAGGAAATAGTCACGTGCTGATATATCACTTCAATAACCAATTAATTGCGCTCATGTTCCCTTGGGAAAGGCTTTACTGGATGGCAACCAAACTTCAAAACGCTGTTTTAGAAAGATCGACAATCGATTGGAGGTGGAAAATAGCATTTACAAACAGGTTTTGCTAAAACACTAGCAATCTCGTACAAGTGCCTTGAAACATGAATTGAGATTTTTGTACTACCTAGGACTACCACGTGATCGCATTTCTGCAAAAGTCCATTGAGGACAAGTGGTGTGCCTTTATATCAGAATAAATGAAAGGTAGTTAAACTATATATGTAGTTAAGTCAAGAGAGTAATATATAAAGATTATAGAATTCGGTTGCCGACATGCATGCATCTCTCCTCGGAAACCCTACCCTTAGGGTGCGTTCGATTGACCGTATTCCGGAATAAGAATACATAGAATGATCACTACAAATCACGTTTACTGGGATTTTTTAGCCACTGGAATACTAAGTGTATCCTAAATATCATATATCAGCAAGCATTTGTAGCTTACAGTGTAAATTGTGCCTGAACTAGTGATTTCCAGAGACTATTCCATCTATTCCTATTCCGGAATACGGTCAATCGAACGCACCCTTGATATAGTTTTGAGGGGGTGTAGGACTGGCAAAAAAAAAATACTACTGAAAGTTCTGCATGACGTTTATTGGCTTTGCAAAATGGTTTATTAGTCCATCAATAGACCAATGCAAGGTCGCCATTCCAATATCTACTTAAATTGGCGACAGCACCAATACTGCTGAAAATAGCACCACAACATTAGTCAAAATCCCAAATTTGAGAGTCGTATCTTGTATAGGAACAAAGATACACTCCCGCAAAGTAAGACCATT
This sequence comes from Actinernus sp. WN-2022, assembly GCA_030867875.1. NCBI lineage: Eukaryota > Metazoa > Cnidaria > Anthozoa > Actiniaria > Actinernidae > Actinernus > Actinernus sp. WN-2022. Next base: position 90,604,736 of record JAOWCC010001634.1, read on the forward strand.
TTACAGACATTGTATGCGGGGTGCACCCCTCGTACAAACGAATGTAAAATATTAGCGCACTTAGCCTCCTCCGCAGGCATCTCTAAGTATCAGAAACCGTGAAAATTGAAGAAAAATCCTAAATATCGGAAGAAACATCAAATCCAAATTTTAATATAATTATTTCTTATTCTTAATCCACAATTTAAAACGACGAATAGGCGGGAAGATGCAGTCATGACGTGAGAAAGTAAAGAAATAAAATATTGAGATTATCGTTTTTGAGATATACTGCTACTCCAGCTTGGCTATCAACAACTCGTTCCCAGGGGTCTTTACGCGCCTAATCCAATATGGCGTCGAAAGAAACGTTTCGCGAGGGCTGATTGGAGAATTTCGAATAGCGTGTGAATTTTTGATTAAGTAATATCGGTTGTCGTCATAGCGCGTTCAAATTCGTTGAAACAACTGCAAATTCATAAGTACTTGGATTATTAGGCGCGTAGAAAAGACCTAGGAATGTGGTTGGGGCTTTCAATCCGGCAATCCCCAGAGATTGAAATAACGGAGACGTGGCGACCATGTTGATCAACAAGAGAAGCTAATGAGCAATCTTGTTGATGTCACCCAAGATGTGCGATGACGTAATGGGAAAATGAAGCCCCCCGGTACAAAATTTGTCCAAATCCATTAGCGAAATCCATAAGCGATATGGCTACTCTCGCGGATTTGGACCCCCCTATCTACGGATCTCAGTGAAACAAGAAATCAAAGAAAGACTAAAAGAAGGAACAAGCAGCTGAGAATATATCGGAAAGTTGCGTGTTACAGAAAACTAAGACCCGTTTCAGACATGCCGTGCCAGCACTGAACTTAATTCGAGTTTTGAACTTAATTGGTTCTAAACGGGCCTAACTATTAAATAAGTTTTAATCATAAATAAAGAATGAAACGTCGCTGCATTACCGCTGTTTTAGTGTATAGGCGGGCCAAGTCGTACGTTTCATGTCGTTTGGCGAACTTTTATTTTTTTACTTCAGTGCTTTGGTTAGCATTCAACACTCTCCCTGAAGCCGACCTTTCTCACACTCCCTGAAGCCGACTTTTCAAACTTCTTTTTGCCGTTCTATGTCCGAGAGCTTGGACGACATGATTCGAACATGATACAGTGTGAACTGAGCGAAGAATGCCGGGTTGCACACGAGGAGCGAAGGACTACAGATGATGCAGAAGGCGAGTGGCTCTGCAGAGTGCCGATCACCTGAGTTCACTTTGCGCCGTAGAAAGCAGTAGAAATTCGCAAGGCTAGCGATTTGGAATTTCTTTTCTCAGTTAGTTCTGAAACCTATAAGATAATATAATAATTGTAAATTGAGATGAAATTCCGTATATCAAAGATTGTTAGCGGAGACAAAGCTGCGTCAGTATTATACTATCCAAACTTGCCATAAATAAAGATGTGTTGAGCTATTTTCACTTTACGAGAACAAAAAGTCTTGCAAAAAGGAAGGCATTCAAAGTTTCATAAAAAAACCTGTTGAAAACATATTAATTATAATAATTACGTTTTTGTATGGGGGTCCAAATCCGCGAAGAGGGATCCATATTCGCCAGTAGATATGGACCTGGGGATCCAAATCCGCTAGCGGATATGGACCGGGGATCCGCGCGAGGTCCAAATCCGCTGTAACACCGGCTGTGGCCGTCGATAAACCTTAAAATTACTCATATTTGTATGCAATTCGCAGCTTAGAGGATAATGTGAAGTTATATTTGGATCTATCTGGGCAATATAACTCGGCTGAATCGGGACAAAACAATAACCACGCGAGTAGTATAGCCGGCGTCAAAATTATACCACCCTCCACAAATCCACTCGAACGGTTTGATGGCTCCCTCCCTCAATATCTTGTTTGGACCATGTGAATTTTGACCACAATATGTGACCCAATCCCAACTTATCATCTTTGGAATACCATAGATGTTGTGATTAGGTCACATATTGCGGTCAAAAATTCAACATAGTCCAAACAAGATATTGAGGTCCGGAGCCATCAAACGGTTCTCCTGTGGATTTGTGGAAGGCGGTATCATTTTTGACTCCGGCTATACTACTAGGTTTCTACCAGAAAATAACGACACAGATAGAAAATTTCTAATTAGAGAATGGAATGTATATGGTATATGTCGAACGATGGAGAAAGGTACTTGTAGTTGGTTGATGTTTGGGAAGGATACGAGGTGTGTTATAGGACCCGTATTTTTTTTTCGACAACCTTTTTCGTGGATACTTCTAGACCAATTGGAGAACGACCACACAAGCACGCAATCCATAGACAGACACAATCTATTTCCAAAACAATCCATTTCCAAACACAATCCATAGACAGACGAAATCCATAGGAAGACAAAAATCCATAGGGCAAACACAATACGTAGGACACTAGATACAGCATCGATATGCGTATAGAAAAACTCTAAGTACCTATATACGCTTGCAAAGCTAGACAACATCGATAGGAGATTCGCAGAACTGCCACATTGTTTTCCTCTATTGAACATTGGATGTCCAATAATATATACAACTACATTCGTTGTCCAAATCGTACAACAACAATTGTTTCCCACCAAGATATTCGTACAACTTCGCAAAGCTATGGAACCAATTCGGGCTACATTCCACAGTATGGGTCTGCGGGTGGAGAAGAGTATTGCCAACTATCTATTGTTGGAGAATGACTACGACAGCAACTTGGTCTCGGACATTTCCAAAGTGGACTACCTAGCCGGACACAGCGGGCATACCAACCTCCGACCCCTCGAAGGCTTGCCACTGTTTGTGGACGACATCTATGTGTTTGGATATTTGCGTCGCAGAGACATGGTGTACAAAGGCCGTCGAGCTCTTCTATCGAATGGAGAAGATGGTGCTGCAAAGCAGATCGTAGCCACAATCCAGCTAGCAATCCAACACAGCTTCGCGAAGATAGCACCCCAAAAACACATCCCGTGGCAATAGTCCACACCGTAGACTGCAGCGAGAGGCCTGGGACCATTCGTTCTACAATCAAGCGAATCGAGCGCGACACAACCAACCGAGCGCGTAGGGCTTGGGACAAACTATTCCTAGGAGAACAACCAAATGCCTACTTCGAGGTAGATGTCTCCGAAGTCCCAATATCCAACCTACAAGCAAACCTCCCTAGCTTCGAACGACAACTCGAGACACACGGTTTTGGACTCTACTGTGTCGACTATACCCAAGACTTCTCTGGGGTGCTGGATCGCAAAGCACTCGTACAACATTTGGTGGAGACCTGGGAGATGCGAGATGCAAAAGACCCCGTGCTTGCGATAGAAAATGCCTCGGCCACTATCCTAGACAACACCGAGAGCGTTCGCAACCATGTGTGTACCTACATCTGCACGACGAACCTCGGAAAGACGCTACGTGCAAAACTATACAACAAGATTGTTTCGAACTTCGAGGCAGGGGAGATTCGCGAATCCTTTGGTGGCCACCTCGCAGACTACGCCGACTGCCCCAACGAACATCTTCGCAAAACGTTCCAACATCCAGACGTACAAGCTCGTGGGTGTACCCGAATCGAAGTATCCCTATATGCCTGTCGCCTCGAAGAAGACCTTTCGGAGAATACGGGTCGAGAAGTCGTAGACGATGTTCTGCAAAATATCTCTACTCCCACAGGACTCTTCGTTGTGCAGCCACCTGCAAAACAGTGGGAGCAGCTCGCCAAAGAATTGGACCGCTGTTGTATCCTTGCCGACCACCCCGCAGGCAAAATCTATGCCACATGGTATGCCCACACCACAACAAAACGGATCGCCGGAGTCCAAGTATCGCCCACAAAAGCCAACCAAGAAGACGCTGCGAGGTGGGAAAAAGCAGTGCAATGGACCATAGCCGAATTTGGCTTCCGCTGTTGTCCCATCTTTCGTATGGATATTCTGCAAACCGACGATGATGGCATCGAGCTCGCCCCACTACGATGCTATACCAAAGCTGCAGATTCGACAACTGTTCTTGCTGCGTGTAGACGACCAACCCAAAAACATCCAGATGCGCCACCACCAAATATTCTTCTTCCAGATAGTCCCAGAGTAGCCTGGATTTGGCGTACCAAACACACCAAAACGCTATCGGGAAAGAGAAGATTCGCTGGCCACTCGAAGAGATCCCCACAGATCGACAAATTTCTTTCCTCTCAACAGGAAGTAGGAGGATTCGTCTCCTAGCAATTGCAGATGCCCAACAGGCCGAAGAGTGGAGGCGCAAGGTCGTAAAAGACCAGATTGTCCTTCGAACGAAGAGAGAGGAAGAGCTCCGAAAGCTGGAACAGTTGCAACATGCAAGGAAGATTTTCGAAGAAAATGCACTCGAAGCGAGGAAGGTGGTTGCCAAAGCATTCGATGGGCAAACTGCAAAGCTAGACAGTTTTCCTCCAGGCACCAATCTGCAGATTCTTGGATTTCGATGGTTCGAATCCAACTGGGGAAGAAGGGCTAGAGTAGTCGTAGCTACAGAAGCAGGTGTGTTGGCTAACTGGAGTACAACTGCCCTTCTCAAGCATGTTAAGGCCTGGTTCAGGGGTCAAATTTCGGGTAAAAACTGTTTTCCTTATTTGAGCACAGCCGAGTATGGTAAGTAAGTCCAGTTTCTCACGATAATAGGTATCGCTATTCTTGACTACCTTAAAGTGCCAATGAAACGAAATTTTCGACATTAAAATTAAGATACCATTTGAAAGTCCTTTTGAATTGAGGATGAATGGTGTTTATTGCTTGTCAATATCTCATCTCGTTCCAGAGATATTAAGGTTTTTAGAATATGCAAATTAGATGATCTGTGACGTCATTAGTTGGACACAGCCGTGAGGACAAATAACAAATGAAGAATATCTCTGCATATAATCAATAAAAACAATTGAAACTTTACACCCGTATGGTACTAGAGAAAAGGACATCATCATGCAAACTAAGATGTTACCATGGTAACACTCTAGGCCCCAGGCTCTTTTCACCTTGAACCTAAAATTGTAGTTTTTATGACTTTTATACAAAATAATTTACTTTAACCCACTCTCATACAATACTTACACTGTTCCAAACCTTCTGATATGCCCACAGTAGAAATAATGTGTTTGGCAAAGGATAAATTAGAAAATTTATTTTCCTCACTGAATGAGCCTGGGCCCTAGAGTGTTACCATGGTAACATCTTAATTTGCATAATGATGTGTGTTTTCTCTAGTATCATACGTGTGCAAAGATTCAATTGTTTTTATTGACTATATGCAGAGATATTCTTCATTTCTTATTTGTCCTCACGGCTGTGTCCAACTAATGACGTCACACATCATCTAATTTGCATATTCTAAAAACCTTAATATCTCTGGAACGAGATGAGATATTGACAAGCAGCAAACACCATTCTTCCTCATTTCAAAAGGACTTTCAAACGGTATCTTAATTTTAATGTCGAAAATTTCGTTTCATTGGCACTTTAAGTGGTTTGTGTGTAGTAAAACGTGTCACGTGGTCTGTCACGTGACTTAGAACACGAAATCAGTAAATCAAAAACGCGGCTCCGAGTTTAAAACAGCTTGGATGATGAGTAGATATGTTTAGTTAAGGTTGAAGCCTTTTACCTAAAACAACTTAGAAAAGATGACTACAATGTTTCGTTAACGAGTAATTAAGGCGAACATATGCAAAATAGGTCACATGACTTTTTGTACCCTTAATATCTCCTTATCTTTACATGATAGTCATATTTTCTAAGCGTGATCTGAAACACTGCGGAGGAGTAATGTTTTAGCAGGGTTACTTTATATTCATATGTTATCGTTGTAGCGGCATTTCACTTAAACGATTTTATATAATTATGTCATCGATCACGTGATACGACAACCACCCACTTAACAAATTTAAGGATGTTGATATTAGTATTACGGTGTAATTAGTTTTTGTTTAAAGTGTTATTTCTGTCAGAAAACATTTTTTAACGTACATCTATTTTCCGTTAAGTGAACCAGGCCTTAACATGCTTGAGTTGCCAAAGTCCTAGCCCAGTTCGAAGAACATTTCCAAATACAATACCTTCGAGGCAAATAAATCTACTACCTGGTCGAAATACACCCCAACCAACCAACCTTTCGCTTCCAAACCGAATCGAAAAAGCAGTTATTTGGCAAAGACGGGCAATCTGTAGAGTGGATCCCCATTTCCATATCGGAAACACCAAACCCACGCGACAAACCCCGCATCGAAGCTCTATTGCTTGCAGCTACCGAGGGGACCATAGAGCTTGCCGCACGACCTCGCAACCTTGTAGCAGTACCAATCCCACCAAAGAACGATCGTACACATACTACCGATCTCGAACCTGGCGACTACATATGCTATCGGTTTGCAACGACCACATTCCGTGGAGCCACCAGAACTCTTCTCTTCCTTCTACCTGGTAGTCGAACAACATGCGAACCTACAAACGACCAAGAGATACCCACATATGGCTACTTTCTACAACGCGAGCTCGAGGGATACGATCTAGGAAAGACCACCGCACCGCTATGGTGCCACCTAGGAGAAATACGAACCACACCAAACAAAAGAAAGGACCGCCTCGCTACAGTTGCAAAGTAGCTACAACAACTCGGCAAATCGCGGACTGTCCGGCCAAGGCAATACAAAACCATCTTCGTTGCACAGAGTAGGAGATATCGCCGAACCATCTTGTACTAGATACAATGGACCAGCGCGCAAACAAAGACATCGCGCCTCGTCTACTCGTGTTTGTTGCGGAAGGTCTTCCATAGCAATTATACTACATACGATACCCCTATACACATTTCGCTTTTGCTTCGAGAGTGCGAGAAACTCTTCCATACTTCGCAGCGATGCATTCTTCTTTGCCTGTGCAAAAGCTTCTGTTGGATAGTATAGAGGCCATTTTCCCCAAGAACCACACCACAAGATTCGCCATAGTATCTTTGTTGGTTGTATATTTCCAAATGGAGATTTTGGAGGGGGCAAAAGCAAAGCAACAAACCAAAAGCAAAGCAACAAACCAAAAGCAAAGCAAAGCAACAGGCAAAGGAGAAAATCGGGAGTCAAGGGCAAACAAGCGATCTGAATCAACTGAAATGTTCTTTGAAAGAGAATGTGGAGACGTTTAATACATCAACTGGACGAGAACATTTTAGATATGATATTATTATGCGCCGTAGAGGAAAGTGGAAAGTAAAATCGGCAAGGAGATCGAAGAAGCTGGCAGCATTCGTGCGAATGTTCAGAGGGTTATCGCAGAGATCGAGGATGTTTTAAGTGCCAGAAGTGCTGATGTAGTACAACAACAAATACCACCGAACGGTGCCATTTCAGTCCAAGGCCAGTCAACCAGTCATACAGCGACAAGCATGCCTACTCTGAGGGCTAGACTACCTAAGCTTGAAGTGAGAAAGTTTAGCGGCAAAATATGTGATTGGCAGGAGTTCTGGGATTGCTATCAAAGCTCTGTGCATGGAAATCAGCACTTGTCGGATGTCGATAAATTTTCATATCTCAGAGGGTTCATTACTAGAGGAGTAGGCGAAGTCGTGCATCGCTGGATTTGCGCTGACATCAGCAAACTACCAGGCAGCTATAGAATTACTGAAAGAAAGATATGGAAAGAGGAATATAATAATAATAATAATAAGTGAGTGCGAACGTGTAAGGGACGTTAAAGAACGTAAGAACATTATTCGCAAATATGCGCGTTGCGTAACTGTATTAGGAAGGGCCATCGAGCTCGTTATTGTCAAGTGAAGATAACATGGAAGGTATGCAAAGGCGCGCACCATACGGCTCTGTGTGAGGGGGACCTCAACCTACTCAGGGGGAGGGGAGGTACAAGAGCCATCCAGTTCAGTTTCAGTCCCTAGTAGCATGCTGGTTGGGGCGGGAAATAGAATTGCCCTCCAAACTGCCCAAGCGCTCATTCAGGGGGAAAGACAAGCGAGAGTACGTATTCTATGTGACACTGGAAGTCATAAATCGTTTATAACTTCTAGAGCTGTAAGTGCAAGTGGTTTAGGGGTAGTGAGGAGGGAATGGCTGAGTATTAATACGTTTGGCCAGAAGACCAAAGAATCTGGGTTGCGGGAAGTCGTTGAAGTAGACGTAATGCCTCTACAGGGCAACAAGGTGATTAAGCTTGAAGCCTATGTTGTGCCCGAGATATCACGGATACGGAACGAACACGTAGAGGTTGTCAGGAACGATTTTCCACACCTGAGTGATCTTTGGTTTTCAGATGTACATGTATGCCAATATAAAGATGAGTTAGATATAGATCTAAGGGGCAGATTATCTGTGGAACTTTCAGAAGGGTAGAACAATACGGGGGGAGGCTGACGAACCTGTAGCAGTGGAGACAGAGGTGGGCTGGGTATTATCAGGGCCATTGAAGATCAGAAATGTAGATAGAGGCGAGGAATCGTCAGTTAATTTCATAGCGCAAGATAATGTAATGGCACATGAAGGGATAGAGTGCCATAGGTAAATTGTGGGATCTAGAAACCCTAGGCATTAGAGAGTGTGATGAGGTACATGAAGCTTTCAGTGATAGCATTTCATTTAATGGTACAAGGTACAAGGTGAAATTGCCTTGGAAAGAAGGTCATGGAGCACTACCGAGCAATTATACTAACAGTCTTAGACGCATGAAAGGGCAGGTTAAAAGACTGGAAAATGAACCAGGTATTGTAGAGGAGTATGACTCTATAATCAAAGAACAGCTCAATGTAGGTATAATAGAGAAAGTAGCAGAGTTGGAACAGGAAGCAGAGTTAGTTCATTATTTACCTCACCAAGCAGTTCTACGCAGAGATGCAATTACCACAAAATTGAGAATTGTGTATGATGCCTCATCTAAGGATGGTAAGAGAGGTATATCCCTGAATGACTGTCTTCATGTTGGACCACCATTGAACCCACTGCTCTTTAACATTTTGATACGTTTCAGGGAGACCAGGGTTGCACTGGTCGATGATATCGAAAAGGCGTTTTTGAATGTTGAAGTAGACGAGAAAGATAGAGATTGCTTGAGATTTCTGTGGCTTCAGGATCCAAAGGACAACAATTCGGATATTGTTGTGTATTGCTTTTGCCGGGTTGTTTTCGGGTTTAATGCATCCCCATTTCTACTCAACGCAACCCTGAGACATCACATTGAGAGTTTTGCAGAACGAAACCCAGAGTTTGCAAAAAAGATGATCGAAGGGTTTTATGTTGATGATTTAGTTACAGGTGGGAACACAACAAGCGAGGTGCGTTCCCTGTATCTGAAAGCCAAAGACGGAATGGCAAGCGGAGGGTTCAGACTGAGGAAGTGGATCACTAATGACAGTGCACTGAGAACAGACATGCAGTTGAGTGAAGTAGAAACCTTTGCAAAGTCAACCCTAGACAAGGGTGAACAGGGAGAAGCAAAGGGTGAGAAGGTTCTGGGCGTGTCTTGGAATTATGAGAGAGATATTCTTGAGTTTGCATTGGCACACACAGCTGCCAAGGCAGTGGGGTTGGCACCCACCAAGCGCAACATGCTGAGTGTACTGGCTGGAATGTTTGATCCACTAGGAATTCTTAGTCCTGTAGCAGTGAGCATGAAAATCTTGTTCCAAGAAACCTGTCAAGACAAGCTTGACTGGGATGAGGCTCTCACTGGAGAGAAAATGAGGAGGTGGTTAAGGTGGATTGAGGACCTGCGTAAAGCAGAGAAGATAACAACCAGAAGGTGCGTGTATGAACACTCAAAGGATGAAGTGTTAGAGTGCTATTTACATGGATTCGGAGATGCCAGTAAGAAAGCCTACTGTGCTGTTATATATTTAGTGTATCTCACTGGGACTAGTATGCATGCCATGTTGTTGACTTCAAAGACTAGGGTAGCACCCTTGAAGCCTTTAACTATTCCCAGGTTAGAGTTAATGTCAGCTAGAGTGCTGGCACAGCTGATGGATGTAGTAAAGAAGGCAATTGAGTCTCAACTTGAAGTACATGGTACAAGACTGTGGTTAGACAGCCGGACTGCACTCTGTTGGCTACAAAACAAGGGAGAGTGGAAACAGTTTGTAAGCCACAGAGTCAATGAAGTCTTAAAGTTGACTAATAAGGGAGACTGGGGACATTGTCCTGGTGAAGAAAATCCTGCCGACTTGGGATCCAGGGGGGTTCCAGCAACAAAGCTAAAGCACAGCGAGTTATGGTGGCAGGGCCCAGTATGGTTGTAAAAGTCACAGGCAGATTGGCCAGTCCTGAGAGAGATCGCACAAACACCAGAAAGCAGTGAAGAAGAAAGGAAGGCCTCGGTGTTGGCAGTCGAGGTAAATGAGTTGAAGGGCACTAGCACAGTTGTAGACATTGGACGGTATAGTAAGGGGAAGAGGTTGTTCAGAGTAACTGCATGGGTTAAGCGTTTTGCACATAACCTATAAAGGGCACACAAGGGTGATGCGAGGAATGTAGGTCAGCTAACCTTAGAGGAAATATTATCTGCTGAGAAGGAGTGGATAAAGGTAGCACAATCACACTTGAAGGAACAAGGCAACCTTTGCTCAGCTTGAAAGGGGCCTGGGACTAGGACGATTGTCCGAGTCAGATTTGACCAGTGATGCCAGACAGCCAGTCGTCTTGCCAAGACACCACAATCTGACAGAGATGATCATACTGGAGTGTCATGTGAGAACTCATCACAGTGGTGTAAGGGCTACATTAGCTGAATTAAGGTCTAGATACTGGGTACCGAAGGGCAGACAGATAGTGAAGTAGGTATTAGGCTCATGCGTCACATGTAAGAAACTGGAAGGCAGGCCATATAGTACACCGCCAGATGCAGCTTTACCAGAGTTTAGAGTGAAAGAAGCACCATCCTTTTCAAAGGTTGGAGTTGACTTTGCTGGGCCACTGTTTGTCAAGGGAACAGAACAAGGTAAGGATAAGGTATACATTGCCTTGTTCTCTTGTTGTGTAACACGTGCGGTCCAACTAGATTTAGTTCAAGATCTGTCTGCAGCAACATTCAGGAGATGTTTGAGCAGGTTTACAGCAAGACGGGGGACACCTAGTCTTATAGTTTCTGATAATGCTAAGACCTTCAAAGCTACAGCAAGGGCTTTAAAGGACCTCTACAACCACCCTGAAGTGAAGGCAGACCTACAAAGCAGTAGAATTGAATGGAGGTTCAATTTAGAAAGGGCACCCTGGTGGGGTGGGTTCTTCGAACGCATGGTAGGACTTGTTAAGAGATGTTTGAGGAATGTATTGGGCAAAGCCAGGTTGGCATTTGATGAATTGTTGACTGTTGTAGTAGAAATAGAGAGTACGTACTTTAAATTCCAGGCCATTGACTTATGAGTATGACGAGTTGGAAGAGGAAGTGTTAACTCCATCTCATTTAATCTATGGCAAGAGAATCAAGTCAATCCCAGATGAGGTAGTAGAGGAGGAAGATTAGACAAGCTATGGAGCTAGATACAGGTGCTTAGTATTTATAGCAGATTTAAGGGAGTTTCACAGGAGTAATCAGGACGTGGCGGAGGCAATAGTATATGTGTTGGAGATGTAGTGACCATCGCCAGAAAAACGCGACACGGCCGATTGTGCAATATCAATTTCGGCTCAGAGGTCAGCAAGCACAGTTCATATAAAATTACAAGCAAACTATGGGGGGAAAACGCTTAATCTCGATTTCTCACTTTCCTGAGTACGATTTAAAAAATGTCTAACCAGGATCTCAATCTACAATATGAATTAAATAGTTCTACCTCCATTTCTATAATCAGCTCGTGAACTTTAGGTGTCGTTTTTTTTCAAACATAAACGAGTGTTTTGACTCAAATTATTACAGAGCTAGAGTGAGAATTGGCGAGAAAAGAGCTTACTTACTGTTTATAACTTGGATTCTGAGGTGGAATATACTGTATTTTGCAAAATGTCTATAGCAGGCCTTCTGAACGAAGGGTTCATCGTCGTCACTAAATGCCATTAGAGCAGCTGTGGATTCCTTTGCGGTTTCGTTTTTGCAGTTGAATATTTCGATCTTGGATAAACCGGCAGAATCCGCCATCTTTGTACGCTAAATCCTGTAAATTTGGCTGTCTTGAGACCATCATATCTCTGGCCACGAGCGTCTAAAACACCACGAACACATACCATTGGACAACTTGTTCTCTCCTTATGAAACTGCAGTGTATTTGTAACTGACCAGCAGTTATTCATATGAATTGTCCCTTTTTAAAAATAGGCCCTAGCCGGACCTATAGAGAAGAGTCTGCGATACTAATTGTGGTCAGCGATATCTCCCATTCGTGCCCGTTTTGAGGCTTGAGAGACAGTCAACAACAATATTTTAGTATGGAAGGCGGCTCTAATAGCTTAAAAATAGAGGAAAAGTTTAAATAAAACTGAGAAAGGTTATTTCTGGCGATGCAGTGTACGAGGAAGGAAAGAAAAGAAGTAGTTGGAAATTGGCAGTAGTGGAAAGCTTCATTAGTGACAGGAAATGACGAAGAAGTTAGAGGAGCGAACATTAGGTTAATCACTAAGGGTAGACCGATGCGTATGGCAAGACCGGTACAGAAACTGTATCCCATAGAAGTAAGCAGTCAGACCGGGGTTAGGGAACCACTAGCAAGGGCAGTGGTAACCACCACCAGGGAAATTCCTAAGCAAGCTGCAGCTTTAGACGCTAGGTGGAAGGTCAGGAGTATGCTTGACTCATAAATGAGTCAAAGGGGGGAGAGTGTCCGGAAATATTATCTTAAGTTTGTTTATATCGTTTGGTTAATCACGCATCGGTGAATTTAGTCACGCTTGGTAAGATGTCACATGATATTCAGTACATGCAAACTGTAGCGTGTGTTTTTGGCTAGCAAGCTCTGAAGAATAGTGCATTGTATTATTAAGTCATAGTGACGTACAGGAAATATTTTGCATGCCAGGGGATTAAGAGACAAAGAGATCATTGTATTGTAGTGAACGTAAGAAAAGAGACGAGAGTCTGGACATGTAGCATAAGTATTGTAACGAGTGTAAGGCGGACGGTGCTTGGAAGAATAAATGAAGATAGATACAGTCCCTTGAGTGAATTGAGTCCAGCGCAGGCAAAAGCAGGAGGTCTTTTGCATCAAGCTTTTTAATTCTCACTGCTAGATGTCACCGAAGGAGAAAATAGTAATCAGGAAACTACTTTGACACTAGTTAGTCTTTTCACTATCTACACAAAATTTGTTAATCTTCATGAAAGGTTTTTCCATTACTGGTATCATTAGTCCTGACCTGGCCTCTCTCTTTCTACCGTTCCGTAGACTGGAAGGTCATGGGAGAGAATCCAGTAGATATTGCATGCGCATGTCAGAAATGTCTGCTGACCATGCAAGCTACACCATAACTGAAAATGTGGTGTGGCCGATGTGGCCTGGCTCCATAGCTCATAATCATGCCAGAGTGCGAGTGGAGTGTGGTATTACTGAATGGATCAACGTTTATTATGCCTGGAAAGTGTGCAGTTATAAATTTGACCGAAGTTTGAATAACTAGAAGCATTATGTAATCTAATCTAAAAAATAAAAATAGAAAAGTAAAAATCAACCGTGAGTCGAGTGTATATAGTATGTCGAAAACAGTTAATGTAGTGGGGAGTGTGCGAGGAGTAAAAGCAGCCCCCCACCAGCTGTAAGCTGTGATACTCAGCCTGCTATAACAAATAACAAATATTTATTTATTTTATTTATGCAAAGGAAAGATGTCTTCGATTCGTCAACTTTAGCACTGAGTTTGGCAAGTCACTGGTTCAGAGTCCTTTATTTCCTTTCGTATATGTGGTTATTTAAGATCTTCACTACAACAGACTTGTAATTCGTCGATTATTAATTTTGATTTCTCCACTCGACGTATCTCAGTGATAGATGATCTAAACAAAAGGAGCACGGGGTAACAGCAGCGAAGCCGACTGATCTCAGTTAAAACGAAATACATGGACTTGAACCTTCGATCTATGTGTTCATCCGGGGTGTTCATACAAATTGTTAATGCTTTCACCTGAAGGATTTAGTCCTAGTGGTCCACACGAGAAGCAATAAAGACTCTAAAACAATAAATTGTTTGTGTTTGTGTTGTACAATCAATCCTGCCAGACGTTGGATCAAAAAACAGATCTTGATCAGCAAGAAGAAGAAAATATAATGATAAAGTGTCCGAAGACCCCGTGGGGTACTTACATGAAAAATGGGTTCTTATGTGAGGCCAAGAGGCTCAAACCCTGACCCTGTTTGACCCAATCCGAGCTCCAAAACCCTGATTGCCCCCTTTTTGGGATACGATACAAATGTTTTAGTCTCACTTATTGTTGTGTAATCAAAAGAGTAAGCTGTATTTTATTGTACTGATTTTCAGTCGACCGCAACTGTATCACCTCTGGAAGCTAAATGTGATAATAAACAAGAATGATTTAGCCTTGGTGTATTGTGTGTATGACAACACGGTACTCGAGCTTCGAGTCGTTTAATAGAACTTAGAAATCCAATACAGTCGACAACAAATGGGTAGCGTGAAGCCCACGTGAAGTGTTGTATGAATTGTTTTGAAGAACTTGAAATCCCTAAGAGACATCTAAGAACCAAAGACTTCGGAACGATCTAAAGATAACGTAGAGCTAGAATTGCCAGGAAATGTATGTCCTGAGAGCGAATATACAGAACAAAGAGGCGCTGTTTCAAAAGAATGCGAAGCACGATCGGAATGCCGGAGCAGATCACGAACAAAGAAGGGTTTGTGTTTTGACCTAGAAATCGCTACAAAAAAGAAAGACAAGGCCATAAACGCTCTGCGATATAGAATGGAGACCGGTGATATGCTACTAAGGGAATCCGCGGACTTAGTCAAACTGACTGCAGCCAAAGACGGCCTAGAAACGGACATGAACAGTTTAAAGGTTTTGCATGAAAACGTCACGGATTTGCAAATAAAGTTAGGTCTCGAAGAAGATCAAGAAACGGAAACCGCAGAGTACGTTGAGTACACATTCGTGTACAATGCCTTTCTTGAATGTTTAGCCGACGTTAAAATGAGGATCAAGGACCAAGAATTCGAAAGAAGCGAACTCATTTCAAAGAAATCTAAATCACGATCTGCGAAATCGATAGGGTCCGCCCGTAGCACTTCTACCTCATCCTCAAAGCGTGCCGCTATTGAAGCCGCAGCGTTAAAGGCAAAAATGGAAAGTTTAAAGAAACGACAAGAAATCGATAGACGTCAGGATGAACTAAAGCGACAACAGAGAGAGTTAGAAAGGCTTGATGAAGAAGAAAAACTCCAAGGAGAATTAAGCGCCGCAGAAGCCATACAGAAGATTCTTGAAGAACCTAGAGAGCCAATCGTAGTGCCTACAACTTTCCATACGAACGAAGACTACATTAGTGACCAGAAACCTACTCTCCCTAAATCGGCCGACGAAATGACCACTCCTAGACTCGTATCCCAGACGGATGCGACCCCAACCGCGAGACCGAAAATGTCGACCTCCCTTGAAAACAGAAATCCGTCTCTACCCACTCGTCTCGACGTTAACATACCTCCTTTCTTTCCGCGAGAAACATCCGCTCTTAGTTCAGTGACGCCAATTAACGCCGTTCCGCTGACCCAAGTGAGCCCTCACCGAAACTCGACCTTGCTACCAGATTTCCAGCAGATTCAAAGAGAAACCACAGAAATACAACGACAGCAAGTCGAGCTACTGAAAAGAATGACACTGCCTGTGCCGAAGCCCCCCGTCTTCGACGGAAACATCCTCGAGTACCCGAAGTGGGAGAGTGCGTTTGACGCATTGATAGAAGAGGCGATCAAACCAAGCCACAAGTTGTACTACATCGGGGAATACACGGACGGAACCGCAGGGAAGATGATAAGTGGACTGCTAGGACTAAGGACGGAAGACGCCTACAAGCGCGCGAGGAAGGTATTGAAAGAACGTTTTGGAGCCCCTTTCAAGATTTACGAAGCGTACCGCGAGAAGCTCAAGGCCTGGCCGATCTGCATTTCAAGCGCCGAATTGCAAGAGTATAGCGACTTTCTTATCATGACACAAGAAACTATGAAGTCGGTAAAGTTCCTAAAAGAGTTCGACAGCTTCTCCGCCATCCGGGAATTAGCGGCTAGGCTTCCAAATCACTATTGCAATAAGTGGAGGGATAGTGCGAAGAAGGTCGAAGCTAAACGCGGAGACTATAGTACGTTTAACGACTTCGTAGAATTCGCACAGGAAGCATCGCTAGACGCAAATCATCCGGTCTTTTCGTACGATGCTTTGCCGACGACCAGGAAAGGCTTAGAGCAGGAGAAAAGTAAGGGCACCAGTGACAGCCCAAGGAAAAATAACAACAACAGACCTGACAGGAGACGTAATCAAGGGACGACCTTTCTCGCAGGTATAGCTGGAAACCGTGATCGACCAGAAGACCCAGCAAATTCTTCGTGTATTCTTTGCAACGATTCGCATAGTCTCGAACGTTGTAAAGTATTCTTAGCAAAGCCGGTGAAGGATCGAGTGGCGTTCTGCAAAGCAAAGGGCATCTGCTTTGCATGTCTTACAAAAGGACACATGGTACGACATTGCCGGAACAAACGAGAATGCGAGGTCTGTAAGAAAGCGCATGCTACCGTTCTCCACTACGCGGACAATCCTGAGAAACCAAAGGAGAAAACCGAGGAAACTGCGAAGGCAACGAATAGTTGCGTCAGTGTTTGTCATGCTAGCGATTGTAGCTCGACTACCAGCTCCCTGATCGTACCAGTATGGCTGTGGCACCAGGATAAGCCCGAACACCGAGTACAAGTATATGCGGTACTAGGTGATCAGAGCGATACCTGCTTTATTACCGACGAAGCATGCTCCGAACTCGAAATAAACCTGGAACTAGGAACTATGCACGCAATAGAGAACGTGAAAACACAAAAGATTGAAGGGTTAGTTGTGTCCCGTTATGAAAACGAGGTTGATATACCCCTTCCGAAATCGTATTCCAGGGAACAAATTCCCGCACGACGTGAGCAAATTCCCCGACCTGAAACCGCTCGCAAATGGAAACACCTTAGTTCAATCGCAGATAAGATTCCACCATACCACAAAGATTTACAGGTTGGTCTCTTAATCGGCAATAATTGCGTCCGCGCCATCAAACCAAGGGACGTAATTCTAGGAAAGTCAACGGAGCCATACGCGATTCGTACTACGCTGGAGTGGGGCGTTATTGGCGCTGTAAGTAAAGAAGAAGACAATGATGTTGGTGATGTCGGCTACGCCGGATGTCATCGAATACCCACCAGGGAAATCGGCAAGGATGAGACAGCAACAAGTCGGTTCGCACAGCTCAACACATACAAGGAAATCATGACCCCACTGACAGTCAAGAAAATGTTTGAACAGGACTTCTCGGAAACTCAGCATTCCAACAAGCACCTGTCACAAGACGACTTAAAGTTCATGCAGATAACCACAAATGGCATTAATAGAACCGAAGATAATCACTACGAAATGCCCGTGCCACTACGAGAAGAAACCCTTGACCTCCCGTGCAACAGGAAACTCGCGGAGATCCGCCTCGGCCAGCTAAAGAGGCGCTTTGACAAGAGTCCAAAGTACAAGGCAGACTACGTGGCGTTTATGGAGGACAAGTTTGAGAAAGGCTACGCGGAGAAGACACCAAACCAGTGTGAGAGGGCGTGGTATATCCCTCACCATGGCATATACCATGTTGTCTTCGACTGCTCCGCTCAATACCAGGGAACCTCCTTAAACCTAGACCTCCTGCAAGGACCCGACTTGACTAATACTCTAATCGGCGTGCTTTGCCGTTTCCGTCAATAACCAGTGGCATTCGCATGCGATATCCAGGGTATGTTCCACCAGGTCAGAGTCAACGAAGAGCATCGCGATCTGCTACGGTTCCTCTGGTGGGACGACGGTAACTGTACCAAAGAGCCGACCGAGTACAGAATGAGAGTGCATCTATTTGGTGCGACGTTTTCCCCAGGCTGTGCCAACCTAGGCCTGCGGACCGCAGCAGACGAATATGCAGACGAACTAGGCGTAGAAGCAGCGGATTTCATTAAGACGAATTTCTATGTAGACGATGGTCTGAAATCAGTTAGAACCGTACCCGAAGCCGTAGCCCTGATAGAGAAAGGCACGGAAATGTGCAAGAGGGGAGGATTTCGACTCCACAAGTTTACTTCAAATCGGAAAGAAGTGATAGAGGCAATTCCCGTTGAAGACCGAGCAAAGGGTATCGAGAACCTAGACTTGGATCATGAACCGCTGCCCCCAGAACGTGTACTAGGAGTGGAGTGGTGTATCGAGAGTGACTCATTCAGATTCCGAATTTCACTCAAAGATAAACCGCTGACTAGGCGTGGCATCCTCTCGACAGTCAGTCCAATCTACGACCCGCTGGGTCTGGCTGCACCCTTCCTACTTCGAGGGAAGAAGATATTACAGCTGCTATGCAAGGAAGGCGTTGACTGGGACGACCCGATACCCGAGCCACTACGGACACAATGGGAGATGTGGCAAAGCGAACTCCCTCTCCTAGAGCAGATGGAAGTACCGAGGTGTTTCAGACCCGAAGGGATACAAGAGCTTAAGACAATAGAGCTGCACCACTTCTCCGATGCCAGCACAGAAGGCTACGGCCAATGCAGTTACCTTCGACTAGTAGATAATAATGACCAAATCCACTGTTCACTGGTGATCGGGAAGGCTCGTGTAACCCCCTGAAGCCTATCACCATACCAAGACTGGAACTTACCGCTGCCTTAGTTTCAGTAAGAGTGAGCGACATGTTGTGCCGAGAGCTTAAGTATGACAAGATAGACGAAGTGTTCTGGACAGACAGTAAAGTTGTGCAAGCGTACATCAACAACGATGCGCGTCGCTTCCATACGTACGTTGCTAACCGCGTGCAACAGATAAGAGATCACACCGCCCCAGAGCAGTGGAAGTACGTGGAAAGCAAGAGTAATCCTGCTGACGACGCATCTCGAGGTCTCAGCCCGACAAACCTCCTTCGGAGTTCCAGGTGGGTGAGAGGGCCACCATTTCTCTGGGAACGATGTAGTAGCTGGCAAGACTTTGGTGAAACTAGCGAACCAGCAAAGCTATCGCCAGATGACAAAGAAGTTAAGAAGGCCTCGGTCTTGGCTACAGCTGTGAAAGAGCAAGCAGCAACACTACTCGAGAGGTTGGAGTACTTTTCCGACTTGTTTCGCGCAAAGAAAGCGGTAGCAACGTGCATCAGGTATGTACGCATACTACAGAGCAGAATCCAGGACAACGAATCAGCCCAGTCCAAAGAGAAGTCGATGTACGAATCCATTACAGTCGAAGAACTGAAGCATGCAGAGCTTATCATCATCAAGGCGGTACAAGAAGAAGCTTTCAGTGGCGAAATAAAAGCGCTTAAGACTTATCGCTTGGCAAACGGTGATAGCTCCCAAGAAGAAACCAGAAACCGACAGAAAGCGACAAAGAAAACAAGCGTCCTCCACCGTCTTGATCCCTTCCTAGATCAACATGGCGTCGTAAGAGTAGGAGGAAGAATTCGTCAGGCCAGCATCGCCTACGAAGTGAAACACCCCGTCGCACTACCGAAGAAGGGACACACTTCATGGCTTGTTGCCAAAAGCTTTCATGAAGCAACCAAGCATCAAGGAAGAGGATTTACCCTAAATGAAGTCCGTTCCTCCGGTTATTGGGTCATCGGCTGTAGCGCAGTCATCTCTAAACTGATCCAGAATTGTACCACGTGTAGGAAGCTCCGGTCAGCAGTTCAAGAGCAGTAGATGGCTGATCTCCCTGAAGACAGGTTAGTGCCTACACCACCACTCACCTACTGTGGTGTAGACTACTTCGGTCCGTGGTACGTGAAAGAAGGGCGCAAAGAGTTGAAGAGGTACGGCGTCCTCTTTACGTGCTTTTCCTCGAGAGCGGTGCACCTAGAAGTAGCCAACACACTGGAAACGGACTCGTATATCAACGCTCTACGCCGCTTCCTATGCAGACGAGGACCCGTACGGCAACTACGCAGAGACCAAGGTACGAATTTTGTAGGTGCCAAGCGGGAGCTTAAAGAAGCACTGACCGAGATGGATCGGGATAAGTGAAGGCAGAGATGTTGAAGTTGAATTGTGACTGGATTGAAGTCAAGCTGAACGTTCCTTCCGCCAGTCATATGGGTGGTGTCTGGGAGCGACAAATTAGAACCGTGCGGAACGTCCTCTCAGCTCTCCTGGAGAAGAATGGCCAACAACTCAACGACGAAGCCCTACGGACCTTCATGTGTGAAGCGTAGGCAGTAGTAAACAGCCGTCCTCTAACAGCGGAGAGTCTCACATCACCAGACTCCGTTGAGGCGCTGACTCCAAATCACTTCCTCACTATGAAGACCAAGGTAGTACTACCCCCACCAGGAGTTTTCCAGTCCGCCGACCAGTACTCAAGAAAATGGTGGAGACGGGTACAACACCTAACCAACGAGTTAGGTGTTGTACGGTGCAGGTGGAGAAAGGAATTTCTTCATTCGTTGCAAGAACGACAGAAGTGGATGCGCCCGAGACGCAACCTAGAGATCGACGATATCGTCATCATCAAAGACGAAAATATCCCGCGAAATCAGTGGAAGTTAGCCCGTGTTGCTGACGGGATAGTGCGCAAGGTGAAGTTGCTTGTCGGCAACTCTCACCTGTCCTCCAACGGAAAGAGGAACGAACCCCTGTCCACCTTGGAAAGACCAGTACAGAAGCTGGTACTACTGCTCCCCAAAGAAACAAAGTGACGAGAGACCGGGTATCCCCGACGAGGAGCCTTTAACAACGCAGTAATAGCAGACGCGGGAGCACGAGGTGACCGCCAACCGACTAGACCTTCAACGAGGTCTCCAAACAGCGGATGAATTACAAACTGTAAATGATTAACGTGATAAACATGACTACTCGATTAGCAAACGGAAGGATTATTGTAAATCGATATTTCAATTTAGGGGAGCCATGTAACTGCTGACGACTCGAATTTATAGATTACTTATCACATTAAAATAGAATCTGATTGACAGCTGATTATTAGCTAAGACGCGGCTAGCGTCATGATTCAGTTATAGAGAAACACGTGAAGGGAACAGAGAACCGTAGAATTGTTTATGTGAAATTGACTCGACTCGCCGACCCGCAAACGTTGGTAAGAGCAACCTTTACATATTATATTGTATATCATTGCGTATTGTTTTGTATAACTTGACCTCTACTGATTTAAAGAGCATACGATACAAATGTTTTAGTCTCACTTATTGTTGTGTAATCAAAAGAGTAAGCTGTATTTTATTGTACTGATTTTCAGTCGACCGCAACTGTATCACCTCTGGAAGCTAAATGTGATAATAAACAAGAATTATTTAGCCTCGGTGTATTGTGTGTATGACAACACGGTACTCGAGCTTCGAGTCGTTTAATAGAACTTAGAAATCCTTTACATACATAATACGTCCCCGGGCCGAAGACTACTGCAATGCTGAAGAAATACAACGCTTGTCGAGGTTTATACGATATTTACACGATAGTAGTGTTACTAACTACTAACAGCTCTCCACTGCCACGGCCACCCGGCTCTTATCGCTGCGGTAAATACTGCATTACCTGCCCTTACATCGAACATGGCCTCAATCAATACACTTTTTCCTCCACTGGCGCTGGCGAAACTCACCATATCAAATCTCACATTACATGTAATACTAAAAATGTAATTTACATAGTCCAATGTCACTACTATAATTCACAATACATCGGAGAAACAAAACGATGCCTCAAAGACCGTTTCAACGAACACAGACGACCTGTAGGTAAATCTAACATCAAATCTAAACCTACAGCCGTTTCTGAACATTTTCTCAGCCCTAACCATTCTAGTACTGACATGCTCCCTATTCCTTTAGAAGTCATCTATTCTAAACGCGATTCCGTGAGAAAAGCACGTGAATAATATCTCATCTATAAAGCTAAAACCCTCGAACCACTCGGAATGAATAGACGTGATGAAATGTAATTTCACCGTTTGTCGGCTGTTATTCGTATCTGCACTGACAATCTTTTTCAAACATAAAACATATGTTATCGATTTTGTAATTTCCGCTCATAGTTACGTAATTAACAATTTATATAAGCCTTGTATCCATTTGTGACCTCCACTGTAAAATAAACCTGAAGAAGGCTGGCACTGGCCAGCCGAAATATTGTATAAACCTCGACAAGCATTGTATTTGATCAGCATTGCAGTAGTGTTCGGACACTTATCGGCCATTTTAAACCTTCAAATAAAAATGTACTCGGTAAACCCCGCGTATTTGACCTTATTCCTGATTGGACAGTTTCGAGCATGCGCTTGCAATATCTACTGGACTCTCTTTCCCGCCACCTTCTTTATTTCATTTAGTTGAGGAGGCACTGGGAACGAGAATGCGGTCGAAAGAGAGGCCAGGTCAGGACTATGGTATCACAAGCATGATAAATAAAATAAACAACTTTTCATTATTTACGTATCGGGACACGAATTGGAATTTGGGTTGGTTTCTGTGGAGGGAAGAAACCCGGAGAACAACCCTCGGAGCGAGGGCGATATACCAACAAACTCAAGTCACATGTTGCACCGTGACTCGGGCCACAGAACCGTCGCAAAGCAAAGCCGCTGAACCACTGCGCTTCTCCGGTCGGCGCAGTGATGGTTTTGCGTTTCCAGACTGATCAATGAACCTTTTACCAGGGGATTTTATAACCGGGATTTTACGGTACTCAATCCACCAGAAAAAGATGGCGACTTTTAACCACAATAATTATTTGCGCGCGAAAAACTTAAAATCCGTTACGAAATCGCGGTAGGGAGGTTTGAAATCATAAAAAACAAACTCATCCAAGTGCTGGCACTAATGCCCCTGTCATTGAATATACTAGAGCATTTATACGTGTTATTGTGATTGTGTTAGGTTTGCAAGAGATTGCGGTCAAATATACAGCCGCCACCATTTTCCTTATGCGCACTGAGTTGGAATCTATAGGTAAGAGTTTACTCTCGCGAATGAGCTGTCATCTAACTTCTCTCATTCTCATCCTGTCAGAGATACGTGAATAAATAAACGAGCCATGAACATCCAAGATGACCAACGAAAAGTTCTTCACCAAGTAACTGTCGTCCGGAAGGTGCATGGCTAGCGTTCCAGGCTCTCAGATAGAGGCGAAATAAGAAGCTTTTTCTTTCGCCTTCCCCACTATCTGAGAGCCTGGAGCAGGCTAGAAGGTGGCGGACAACGTTAATCATTTCGTTTCTCGGCGAACAGTTCGGACTTCGGGCCACACCTCCAGGGTACTAGAAAAAAACCTAACCGACTGTAGCAGTGCTAAAAGTAGAGAGAGAATGCGGGGCTAATTGCCCTGCTAGCTTCCTGGGGTACTGCCTTTTGTCTCGCCACAGCTTATCAAATGTTTACTTAAATCTTATCGCAATTTCAGAGAAGCTGATAAACCGAAAGGCTGAACTTGTTATCGTCCCCCATACCGCATATTGTGTACACAGTTGCCAAACATGTGTGCATATCATTTCATGTATGCTAGAATTGGGTTTGCTTGGTGTGTATATATGTGAGAACTGAGATATATTACGCGAAATATATGTCATGCCAAAACGTTTCGAGAACCCATACTTCCTTCAACTACCGTTCAAACAATTCTCAGACTTGTTCTCAAATCTTTGGAACTGTTTCCCGCACAAACATTTCATTGATTGGGATCCTTAATTTTGAATATTCTTTCCTTCTATATACGGTACCCGCGTTGCCTCGCTTTGAAGAACTGGCGGCTTTATATTGAACGATAATACTACATTAGCCTGCGAAACAGGCCCTCAGTGTTATTTAAACGCAAAGGAAGTGATAAAATAATTTGGCCGTGTGAAAATGGAAAAAGAACTCGCTTCGCTCGCAAGACCTACTTTCTGGGGTCTCTTCTTAAAGCGCCTGTTCTGCAGGCTATTACTACATAAAAAAATGGAACGCCAAAATGACAACGAACTCAGTCAAGCCCTAGCTATATGTAACATCACTGAAGCTCGGGTGATGATTGTTCATGCATATGATATCTGTTTTTCAAGGTTATCAATTCTAGGAGCAGATTTTGTTTGTCCTGAAAGTATGATGGTTATTTGTTTTTCTTTTGGTCAGTTCTGAATGCCACAAGGTTAAAATTGGACCTCTCAAACACATGCGCATTGCATGATCCTTTTAGCTTTGTAACCCGAATAGCGGCCGCATTCTAAGTCTTTGGACATAGCTATTCGGTAAAATCTGTGTACTAGAATTTTATCTCCCTTTCAAACTGAACGATAATTTATATAGATCAGTGATATGATGCGAACTTGACTTCGCGCCCAAACGCCCCGCTCGACTGAACTCTTGACACCAACGGAACTACAAAAGCACGAGAATTGGAAGCACGCTTAAATTAGTTATAGATACACCACTGTTTACATATCGCAGACGATTACAAAATTGTAAGAGTCAACATAACAAAACAACATTTCGTTATTCGTAACTGATCTTTTACGACCTCCATGTAATTGTTGGCTGAAAAGGAAATAGTAATTGTGTTGCCATATGCTATATGAGGTCTATTCTATCCGGCTGGAGATTTGTATCTTCCTTTGACAGTTATGTAGACATTTAAAGATCGATGTGCGTATGCTACGGAATACGCTAATCCATATGTACGGTTCGTTCTCGACATTTGCCCTTATGGCTTTCATGGGGGCCTCAGTATCCACGGCATAGTGTGAATATGGCCGTAGTTTGGAACAACTGGACAGGTATAGCGCGATAGACTCAAACAGATTAAAAAACACTGACTGTTTTGTCTTGGTTTATATGGCATTGTAGCTGAGCTGAGCCTAAAAAGCAATTCTAAAAACGCGCGAAAGAAGGAATGAGGAATTCACTTTAGGCCTCCGCCTCGTTGCATTAGAGAATAAATCGCTCAAAAACCCGGATTTCCAAGTTATTGTGAAAACGAACCCGGATTTTCTCCCTGTTTGGTTATTCTGAAATTACCTGGAATTCGACATATTTTTACCAAAACGCGGACCCGGAAATTGGAATCAGTGGTTAAGCTCCGGTCTGTCGAGCGGGAGGTCGCGAGTTCAAACCCAACACTCAGGGTCTTAAAATAACGGAGTAGAAGGTGCTGCCTTTGTGAAACAATCTCGTTCTCGAACTGCAAATGGTTAGACCTTCACGTCTTCTCGGATAAGGACGTTAAATTGTAGGTCCCATGTAGGCATCAAGTTTATCCGAGTCTCACCAGACTGTCACGAGTTACCGACGTTAAATAATCACATGTACATACATACTGAGATTTACGAATGGAATCACTTATGCGAAAACCCACTTCAAAATTTTCCTTAGCCAATCAGAATCGCGAAACGAATTTTTCACACGTACGAAAAGCGTTTCGTCCAATCAGAAAACACCTGCCAAAACATATCGGGATTTTCAAACTGTACTCGAGATCGGAGGCGCCACTTTCACTCATTCACTACGAAAGTTGGAGGTTTTGACTTTTTTTTAAAATAATGTAATATTGATCTGTAAACAGCCAACTAACGATGTTAAAACTTCCAAGTCACTTGAGGAGTATATTATCGACCAAGAAAACAAAATCACAAGTGCAAAAAATTAGAGAAACAGCCGTAAAGTTACTCAAAGAGACAAAGAAGAAGCGAAATTCTACCGAAATAACTCAACAGATATTGAGATAATCTATGTGAAATCATTCTTAGTGTCAAAAGAAAATACGGCGAAGATTACGAGCTTTCAATCCTTCGTGGAGTGATTTCAACTTCCATAGACCATCGACATTTGAAAAATCGTAAATATTCTGTGAGCAGAGAAAACCTACAAGCCGTGGAGATGTCTGGAAACTCGTAGCAAACAACTTGGAAAAAGCAGGTATACTAATCTATTGACGATGTAAACTTTATTTGTTGAATCAAAGACAGTTTCATATTGATGTTGAAAACTATTTCAAGGCTGATGTCAGTTCAGAAAGTAAGATTTTCTTTCCATTTTGATTGTATCGAGCATAAATTTTAGTCTATGTTGAGTCGGATACGAAATGCAAAACAAAAAATTGAAAGCTACAAATGTACGTATGACAAGACCTAAATAAAACCTGTTTGATATTGGAGAAAAATCTCAGTATGTATGTAATAAACAAACTCGTGCGTAAATACCATACGCCAGCACTATTTATTGCTTTACTTACTTTACTTGAATAGAGCGGTTTTGACATCACTGTCGGAAGTGTTTTGGTTTTGCGTTTATTAAGCTCTCCTATTGGCTGAGAAAATAAACCAATTAATCAGATTCCAAAGTAAAACCAAACGCAAAATGGTTTTGGTTTTGCTTTGGTTTGTCATTGGCTCACAGGGAAGCCATTTATGAGTCACTTGTGATTACTCGCTCCTATGATTGGCTGGCTGTGGGTAATTTGCGTTTGGTCTTTCGATACTCATGTGAAATTCGCTCTACTGGACCCAGTACCACCACACATACATTTTACATCATAAACAAGAGTTTCCTCTCGTACTGATAACTAACACATTTGTTTAGCCTTTTTGACCATTTACAGTACGATCGTTCAGTAAAAAGTAAGTAAGTAACTTTATTTAAGTGTCAAATGTATTTAGCTTTGCAACTAATTGGGGACACTAGTCCTACGATTTTGCGTCAGCACTTTCTCCTCAGTTATTTTAAGACCCTGAGTGTTGGTCCGGCCGGGGCTTGAACCCGCGACCTCCCGCTCAACAGACCGGAGCTTAACCACTGAGCTAACCGGAAGGCGGTCATGAATCGGACGATTCAGTTCACACCCTTAGCTAGTATAATTGTATTTGTCGAAATCAGCATCATAGTCTTCTCTGTGAACATAACAGAATGATGAGAAATGTTACAACATCAACTTTCACCATCGTTTTTATCCTTTTCAGATGGAACATTTGCTTTGAGAAGAAAATTACAAACTCGTTGTTCATCTTTTTTGTTCGCATGGAATGTGCACCTTTTGTACTGTGGTGGTGCACGAATTAACATATATTTTTCTTGTCATACCAAGAGCGGATTTTGTATGGGTATGACAGCTAACCGTATGCCTTCAATAACACATCCTCGTCTCGTCTCCTAGCCAATCATATTGCAACAAAGAGTATCGCAAAAGGACAACAGTTATATAGTTTACTATCTGGCTATCTGACCGCTTTTTTAACACCCATACCAGGGGCGTAGACAGGATTTTGCCAAGTGGGAGGGGGGTCCCGGCTGCCGAGGGCGAGGGGGGGGGGATTTGACAGGGGGCCAGACTGAGGCGACGCCTATCTCTATGGGAGAACGGGGCATGATTTTCATATGATTTTCATACCCAAGGGGAGTCTCGGGCAGCCTAGAACCCTCTAGCTACGCCCCTGCATACGTACGCCTATCCTTATTGAAGCCTATGCTTATTGAAGCCGTTGGCATTGTCTTCTACTTCTAATCAGTATTTGAATCGGGACGTTACAAAACTTGTCGTACTACTCGAAAAAGAACAGGGGATTGTTACCCGGAACAGCAGCCTGGCCATTGCACTAACAACACACTCAATATTGTAAACTGCGTGGCAGCTATTAGCGCCCTAAGCAGTCCGAAGAATTTCACTGACTGCAATATGTCAGTAATACGTAAAGCGCCATGAAACTGTGGTTATATAGCGCTATATAAATATGGCCATTATTATTATTATTATTATCTGGGGGAGGGTACTCCCATACATACGCTGCACGGATACGTGCCGCCCCAAAGGATATATTTTTCGAGTTGTTTTAATCTGAATTAGGGTCATAAATTTCGCCTTTTTAGTCTGGAATAAGGAATGATCTTGACCGGGAAGTACGAGACCTTACATTTTCATATATGAATTCTCTCTGAAAAAGGGTATGGAAAACCCTATATTTTGGTCTGACTGAATAGGGTCAGGGTTTTGAGACCCGGGCGGCACACTTCCACCCAAAATCCCCCCTAACCTATATATATCTGCTTCTTTGGATATGTACCATCAAAGACATTGCGCACTTGTGCTTTAGGGACGGCACTGTCGTCAGTCAAATTGAACCTTCACGTTTCTTTATAACGAAACCACAAAAGTAACACCTTGAGATAGAAGAGAAATACCATGTGAATGTCCCAATATGCTTTTCAAACCGTTTTCAAAAGGGATCAATGGCAAAGAGTAAAGTGGAATACCAATCTTATTCTAGCTACTTGATTTCGGTCCATCAAGTTCCGGCGCGGCCCTACAAGATTTCTCTCTAAAACAGCATATTTTTATCTATACTGGAACTACGTATAAATGTGGAATATTTGCCATCTTCCATCAAATACTCTCAGATTTATTTTGTCCAGTATATCTGGAAAGCCTAATGACACTGCTAATCTGAATAGTTATTTTTGATATTTTTTGGGAAATTTTGTTTAAATTTTGTTGGACTTATTTTTGAGAATTGTTTTGAGAAATAACTATAAAGTGGTTATTTTTAAGAAATAACTACTTTTATGAAAACAATTTAAATCCTCTTTGGGTTGACAGTGCCCCTATATTGTCGGTAATTTGCGTTAATGACGTTCAATCTATAACAATAGGTTGTTTTCTAGAGTGGTAGATTTACCCTGATCAGAAATTCGCCATTAATACTCTCCCACAGGTGTCGACAAAGAATTGGAAACCGACAAAAGGATCACATGAGCTAAAAGAAGCAGTAATTGTTTTATTTTTCTCTTTGCATTCGACTTTGAAATCCGCAAAGAGTACAGGGTGCTTGAACAACCGCTCCAAGCATCACCTGCAATGTAATACCTTTTACCTTAGTCCTGCATAAAGGATGAACAATATCACTTTATTCTTTTCATGCATGATGAATTAAAAGTTTAAATTCGTTGCGTTGAATATTTGAAATCCGTTTCTTTTGTTGCCTTAGGACTGGTTCGAATTATTGTAACCCGGAGTGGCTTTTCTGCTCTTTTCAGAAGGCATAGTAGGATGATTCTTAAAAGGTCAGTAGATTATTACTTTAGGTTGATCAAAACATCCTTTGGGTATCATTAAAGTACGATGAGCCTAAGTAAACGATAAAAGAACAATAGTTATTAGCAACCCCGCTAATAACATTCTGGCCTGATTTCTGTTCGCCCTAGAGGGGCTGTTAATGGGGCACTTTCAACCCACAAATGATCAACTTTCTCATGACGAAACACAAAAATAACTATTCACATTAGCAGAGTATGATTTCCAGGCAAACTGGAGAAATTTTGAGAAAGCTTTAAGATTCGAGTGGATGAAAAATATTGCTTTTGAGAGAAATATAGAGCAACTTGAAATCGGTTCACCGCTGTAACCGAAATCAGACAAGTTTCTAAAACCAATGTAATCTTTACCAAATCATCCTCTTTCGAAAGAGTTTGAAAAGCATACTAGAACATTTACATGGTATTTCTCTTCTATTCAGGCTCTTATTTTTGTAGTTTCGTTTCAAAGAAATTAAACTTGAATATTAATGTTCAATACAGGTGCCCCTTTATCTAAATATGCCAAGCCCGCCATCTCATTTGGAAACAGACGGCATTTGTTACTGTAATGTCATCACTGGCTAAAACAAATGTTTTTACCGTCTAATGATAATTGAAAGTGTCGTTATACCAAGTATTAGACTACTCTACTTTAGCTTAATGAGGGAGCAGTAAAATTAAAAACCCTTAGCGTTAGGTTCTGAGCCAAGTACATTTTAAGACAAAAACCTAGAGTACTTCCGACATTCTTAAAAGGTAATATGTGTGTGGGTGAAAGTATATCTACATTCCTACAAAACTTCTTTACTACAGAAGTAACTGGCATGCATGTTTTATTAATTGCCAAATACTGGCACACGCTGACTGTACGATGAACGAAAAATAATGAATACTGCATGAGGCCTACCTCTAATGCAGTATGAAGAAATTATGAGTTCATCGTATAGTCAGCAAGTGAATGTAAAACACAAACATAAAGTGTCTAACCCTTTTAATATTCCAACAAAACACACAGCGCGCTGTGCCGGTTACCAATAAAGCACTCAGTGTCATTAGCCAATCACCTGCTTGGAGTTTGTACGGTACACGACTGAATATTATATAGATATAGAAGAATACGGTAGAACAGTGACAAAATATTTTTGTACAATCGGCCTACCTACTGGAAATTTCCGCCGTACTGGTTTAAAAAATGAAATTGATTTTGTTGCCGGATTTACAAACTGACTTAAGGTATAACACATGATTATTGATTACATGAAGGTTTCGCTGATTCGCAGTATTATTTGCACGGACTGTAATGCACAAAATGAGAACCAAGAGATCAGTACCTCTGATAATTTTTCTGACCAGCTTACCGCCTAATTAAGCACAAAGGATCTAGAGAGACATGTCCACTATGCTAACGTTAACATATATAGCATAAGGTTCCAACATTGTTCATTTTGCATAATGAAAAAAAAAACAGTATTAGCTATATGATCTTCTGTACTCTGAGGAGACACGAAGTTGTAGTGTATATAAAAAGGTTGAGATATCTGGCACAAAACATAAAACAACGGACTTATTGCGCTTTTGTTACCTATAATAATGGAAGCCAAGTTTATAAGCAGATGCATTTATCATATTTAGTTCTTTCTGCGTAAAAAGACCGTGTAAGTAAAGCTAAAATCACTACTAGTTATTCATTCAGCTTATTACCTCGATAAGCTTTAATCCGTATAAAGTGACTTTTTTAGAAAGTGTGGCTATAAAAATCACATAATACCTCCAATTCAGGTCTGTTAAACGGTTAATGTACGTTAGTATTGCAAAATATTTTTTTCTTTGAAAATAAATCAAAAGTGATTATCCTTTACTGATTTCCGAGTCAGTTGCCTAAAGGTATATGAATTACCCCGGCAGAAACAAAGTATGGAAGCCTTTTTCTATGAAAGGAAAAACATATTGTTGAGACTGAACTGTTAGACAGGCAGGCTAGTACTCTCAAACATCAATTAGAGTTTATTGATTCAGATCATGTGTCATTTTCGCCCATAAACATCCAGTAGTTATTGACTCTGACACTAGTAACCATCGATAATTTACCAAACTAATTAACAGAGGCCTATTTGGCACATTCTTAGTGTGATAGGAAAATATATTGACGGGAATTGAAAATAAGAAAAGTGCTATTAAAATGCATTGCTTGATGAGACTCAGTAGTCTTTTTGTTTGAGCTTTTTATTGAAACGATATGCCTGACCATTTGACTATTCTCGATCTACTTACTTGGGCTACGCAAGCTTAATACTGGCACTGGTATGTAATCAACTAAAGTCGATTGAGGTATGCTAACAGCCGTGGAAAACGAGTAGCAGCTGACGTTTCGAGCGCTAGCCCTTCGAGCGCTAGCCCTTCGCTCTGACAAAGGGCTAGCGCTCGAAACGTCAGCTGCTACTCGTTTTCCACGGTGGTTAGCATACCTCAATCGACTTTAGTTGATTACATACCAGTGTTTATCTTCCCCGCCGACGCAGACCAACACTAGTTTTTACAGGAACTAGTTGCCTATCGTTAATACTGGCACACAGACACTCCCTGGTTACCTAAATACTAAATATAGAGCTTGCGCTTTCTTTCTTTTCTGAACACGGTATTTGAAGAAAGCCAGACAATATTTTTTACCTTCCCCTCTCCTCTATAAAACATGGCCGATATCTATCGATTACGCGCCTCTCTAATAACATATCCTTGAGTTGCAATCATTCCTAAGGGCCGAATAATAATACACAAGCGTACCCTCCCGAACATGTTGGTTGGAAGCCGAATAAAAGTAGCTAAATGAGGTATCTATTGTTTCTACCAACCAACATTGGCCGCCAGTGCAACCCACCCGCAATATACAAATTAAACAAACTCATTGCCTCGTACAGTTATTTCCTCCAATGTACAAGATGATAGCTTTTAAAATGGTAACAATGCCGGAAGACCAATTATCCGTCGTACTATCTTTCTCTCTGTCAGTGAACATGTACATGAATGCTTCCTGGTTTTATCGAAATGACTGAATTTCGTTTAATATTTTATCCACCCTTCTAGTATCTCGGCTTTTTCCTGCGAACAGCTTTTTGTTTCCGAGTAGACCTCAATTCAGTAAAAAGAACACATATTTATTTACACATCAACCTCTAACTTAACTCTCAAATAGAATCTCGTGCTGCGAACAACAGCGACTGGCTGCAACTTTCAAATATCAAACATGGTATTTCTTTAAAACAGGGCCAAGGCTGGAACCTGAGGTAACTGAGAGTTTGAGTTGAAAGCTTTAATTCCTCGTAAACCACCGAATTAGAATCTAAAGACAGAACAACTGGCTTCCTGCCAAGTACTGTTAAAATCATATTCGAAGCATCCGGGGAAAATTCGTGGGCTCGATTGGGTTTTTAATCCGGTAGAAATTATGAAATCCGTTATCCAAAGTATATGTGTACTTCTTTTATGAAACTTATAAACAATCGAGAACATTTTTTAGTTTGCCTAAAAGCTGGCCTTTAATATATACGGCCGTTGATAAACAAATTAATCATAACATTGGCGCAAAGCACCATGGGCTCGGACACAGGGTCTTTAGTTGTACCTCAGTTCCATGCTACTAAACTAGACAATTTTCTGAAATAGGCTACAAAAGGCAACACACACAAGAAAGTATTCACTAGATATGAACATGTTCGTCTTTATTAATGTAACCGGGTAACCTAGTTTGTTACATTTAAATCTTGGATATGTTCCTACTTTACTGAAGGGGATTTTTTCTCCTCTCAATTAAGTTGTCTCCACTTTGTTAAGCACGGCCATGGATAAAAAAAACTATTACAACTTCCAACAGTTTTGAAAATACTCACAATTCAAACATCAAAACCTTACAGCTATAGACATTAAATGTATTAGCTACGACGGTTTTTTGTTCACCATATACTCCCAATTAGACTTAAGGTTTATCACAGCGGAGTATTTGTGGTACAGTACAATCAGTATAATGAGGCGGTTACGTCCTATCATACCATTAAACTCGCGAATTCTCGTCCGGTCCACAGTTGTGTAATTGTCTTTGGTCAAATCGCGCTATTCGGAGTTGAAAGCTTTAATTCCTCGTAAACCACCGAATTAGAATCTAAAGACAGAACAACTGGCTTCCTGCCAAGTACTGTTAAAATCATATTCGAAGCATCCGGGGAAAATTCGTGGGCTCGATTGGGTTTTTAATCCGGTAGAAATTATGAAATCCGTTATCCAAAGTATATGTGTACTTCTTTTATGAAACTTATAAACAATCGAGAACATTTTTTAGTTTGCCTAAAAGCTGGCCTTTAATATATACGGCCGTTGATAAACAAATTAATCATAACATTGGCGCAAAGCACCATGGGCTCGGACACAGGGTCTTTAGTTGTACCTCAGTTCCATGCTACTAAACTAGACAATTTTCTGAAATAGGCTACAAAAGGCAACACACACAAGAAAGTATTCACTAGATATGAACATGTTCGTCTTTATTAATGTAACCGGGTAACCTAGTTTGTTACATTTAAATCTTGGATATGTTCCTACTTTACTGAAGGGGATTTTTTCTCCTCTCAATTAAGTTGTCTCCACTTTGTTAAGCACGGCCATGGATAAAAAAAACTATTACAACTTCCAACAGTTTTGAAAATACTCACAATTCAAACATCAAAACCTTACAGCTATAGACATTAAATGTATTAGCTACGACGGTTTTTTGTTCACCATATACTCCCAATTAGACTTAAGGTTTATCACAGCGGAGTATTTGTGGTACAGTACAATCAGTATAATGAGGCGGTTACGTCCTATCATACCATTAAACTCGCGAATTCTCGTCCGGTCCACAGTTGTGTAATTGTCTTTGGTCAAATCGCGCTATTCGGATAATTTCCGGGTGCAGAACAGATTAGTGCCGCGCCGGGTTAAAATAGACTTGTTTCGGATGGCTTCTTAAGACAGTAGTTCTTTAACATTTACACCTTGGAACTCCGGAGTATCCTGGTCAGTTTCTCAGGATGCGGTTCCTGATTCGGCGTTTGTAAAAACCGCCCGTGTTTTCTCTAATTCTCTGTCGTTCTTCTAAGAAGGAATTCAATGCTGAAGCTACTCCCTCGGGGATTCTGACGAGATGTTTCCTGTTCAGACTGCCTTAGATAACCACAGGGAAACCACGAGGCGGAACTAACTACGCTTGAGTCTAAACTCTCGACTTGTGCTCTGGGAGTTCTTTGCTCTAACTTCGTTCGAGCACTGTTTACTGGCATGAGTTTTTGTTCAGCAGAGTCAGTTCGGCTGTCTTCATGTTCTAAAGTGTCTTTCTCGGCTATTTCGGTTACGTTATTATCTTTATATAAGCTCTTGCGGTCTTCCTGTTGCTCTAAACTCGACTTCATAATTTTGCTGTGCTGCTGTTCTCCAGTGCTCGAGTTTGCACCTTCTGGGAGTGGCTTCGAATCGGGACTTGTTTTTTGAGGACGGCCTGCTTCTCCCGCTCTCCCGTCTCCATCGGAAGCAGCACTTTTAGGTTTCTTAGTTCTCCTTCTTCGCCAGTATTTCCCATCCTCGAACATCTCCTCGTATGCTTGGTCCAAAGTCCAGTAGCAACCTTTCCCGGGGTCTGCTTTATCGCGGTGAATCTTCACGAAGCATCGATTCAGTGACAAGTTGTGCCGAATACTATTTTGCCAGCCGCGCCTGTTTTGCCATGTATAGAACGGGAAATGCGAAGTGATAAAGTGGTAAATCCCATTCAAAGTGATCTTATGCCCTGGAGAATTCTTGATCGCCATAGAAATAAGAGCCACGTAAGAGTAGGGAGGCTTTTGTGGCGGTGCAAGCGGCTTGTATAGAAACTGCCCACCGCTGCAGTTAGGATAAAGCGGGCAGCACGGGTAGTACAGCGCCAATGATTGCCTGTAGTCATAGTTAGTGTAGTTGCATCTCGAGGCGGCGTAAGCTTGAGGTTGTGGCAACCACGTCGTTGAATAGTAACCCGGTACACGATAATCGGGCCTTTGGTGTACAAGACTAGACTCCCAAGCCATTGCTTTATCTTATGATTCCACTTAGAGCTAAGTTCTCCTTGATATATGTGCTTCAAAACGTCTCTATCTTTAAATAACGATCTCAGCGCTGTCTGCATTGGTTCTAACCTTTCCGTGTTGGATCGCGTCAGAAAAAGTCACTAGAGGAGGCGTGGTCACATCACCACCCAAGTGGCGAGTGTAATTGCTTTCGAGTGTCAAACGTGTTTGTTTACGGCAAGCGAGCAGTGTTTTCTGGACCACACATCAACAACCATGCGGGGCAAATATGCGACACTCGCCGCGGGTAAAACCTATCTGTGTGTTTGTAGGCGATTTCAGCGATAAGCATCATCATTTTTCGAAGTAATTATTTTTCAGTAAGATCTTGTAGAATTCCCTAAGAGACACACTCAGAAAACTGCACGAATCCCACTTTATCCAGTCGAATGCCTTTCCTTTGAAAAACGAATCCGATTTTCACAATGTTGATCATAATCTGTTTTAAAATATGCGCATTTGCTTGTGCCATTCCATACTCGATGCCTTTGTATTTTATCACTCCGACCATCAATATTTATATATCCAGTTTGTTTTAAGATAACTCCACATTATTACTCAAATGTGATATCTCGTATTTTTCCAAGTCGTAAAAGACATTCCAAGAGGGTTGGGTTTATTTTACGTCTTAGAATGAACTGCACGTAAGAAAGCTAAAGCGACAGGCTTTGAACTTTGCAATTCCTCGGCCAGTCACCAAGTTCATATGAAAAGCCCAAAAATGTCTCAAGGCGCGGAAAAGTTCCTCCCGAAAATTGACAGAAAATTCAATCGGTGCTAATCGATCGCTAGTCAACGCTTTTGGGATATGGATATACATGAGAACTACAAAAGTGAATGAATGTGTTCAACACATGTAAAACTAAGGTCAGGCTAAATCGATACAGGGTATTGGCATTATGTGTTTAGTGATATAAATCATGCGAATCAAGTATTAACAGTCATTTTATGTGGTATTCGTAACTTGGCTATCATCTGATGTTTTTGTATTGTGTAACACTGACAGCAAATTTAAAGGTTAAATAATTCGAAAGTATCATTCCAAAACATTACCAAGTGAGTGAGAACAATCAAACAAAGCTGAGGATATTTCTTGTCTAATTTCCATTGTCCTAATTTTTAAACCAAAATACGGAATTTGTACGCACTATATATGACTTAGATCGTATGAGGGTTTCACAGATAGGTACGAAAAATATATATTAAGAGGATATATTTGACTAAACCGCGTTTTGGGCGCCAAAAACTAACAGGCCATAAAGATTGAGTTTTGTCAGCCGAGCTAAAATGGAGTTTAGCAAATATTTCACGATATTTGTGTTAATTTTTGAATGGTGAAAGTTAAATTGGAGTGTTAATCCAAAGCGAAAAGTTAAAACAAAATTAACTTCTCTCGTCAGGGCTAGACCTGAAAAAGTATAACACCAAACTTAAGCGGTTCAATGGCTGACTAAACTTAAATACAAAGAAAAGCAAGAAACTAACTTTGTTCATGCCACGCTAAAAGAGTTCTTAGTCAAGAGTGTTATTTGTGTTTGTTTGGGACTAATAAAATAGTAATTAGAATGTTAATCCATAGCGGGAATTGGAATTCAAATTAGTCTGCACAGCCAGTTTTTGGCACTTTTTTCAAATATTACGCGACAATTAGAAAATCCCCTCTTAATGTATGGATACTAACAGTCACTTAAAAAGACATTCATTTGAGCTATTAAACCCAAAGGCATTTTGGTATCATAATTGGCCAAGGTCTTTGCAGTTGCGATTTGACGCCGCATTGTTTAAGAACTTTCAAGAAATCGACGCCGGGTTATTTATAAAATGACTCGCGAATAAGCAAAAACCGTGGACGAATATCCTGCTTGTTGAACGTTGGATCTGTATGAAGATCTAAACAGCCAAATAATAATAAATAGAAGCGAGAAGTCCAAGGACTATAGTAAAGCTGAAACAACGTGTATAGTTTTAAACGTACTATATTTCGGCTAGCCAAACTAACCTTCTTCAGGTACTAGATGTTGTAAGTAGAGAGTTCTAAAATAGGGGGTTACAATATATAGGATTTCACAATATATAGGATTTCACAATATGTAAATAGCTGAGTGATGCAATGGAACGGATACTGGTAAAAAATGTTGAAATAATAAAGTGATGTAGATAAGGTAAATAAAGGAAGGTAACAAATTACGATAAACTAATGGATACGGAAAACTAATACAATGTGAATAGATGAATAGGAAATAAGGTGAAAGTGAGCTAGGTTTCATCACGTCTATTGATGCCATGAGGTTCAAGTGTTTTGGCCTTGTCTATAAGGTAGGATTCTCTGGCTTTACGAATCGAGTCTCGTGAGGAATGCATGAGTTCTAAGGGAATGAGTTGCATGTTAGTTTTCGAATGGTTAGGGTTAGAAAGAAAATGTTCTGCAACAGTGGAGGGTTTAGACTTAATGTTAGGTTTGTCAACTGATCGTCTATGTTCGTTGACAACGAAACATCTGGATTCTGTAGATACGGACCTAAAGGTAGAAGCCAGTAAACTGAACAGCCGAAACCAAACCATTGCGTTGTTTTTCCGTGCACCCGTCAAAAAAAACACAAGTTCGCCCTTTTGGCGTATAGCTTTCAATTCAGTTCACGAGTTTATTTGTAAAGACGTTGTGTTTTATCTGAGGCGTTGTCTATTGTTCCGGGGCAGTTCAGATTGTTTCATAAAACATGATAAGAAATGCCGCCTCGTTTTTTCTACCCTCTGCAAATAATTATCATTTCTAGTCTTTTTTAAATATTAGGATACCCTAGCTGTACTCATCTCACACTTTTTGACTTCTTGCTTCGTTCTGTATTTATATCGGTATACCTTAGAGTTTTGTTATTTTATTTTTTGTAATTAATATACGCGTTATAGAATTTTAAATGAGCATATATCAATCAAATCTGTATATACGAAGGGATTCCTTCAGTACTTCAGTATTTTACTCGGCTGTGGCTATTTTTATTTTCTTACATGTAATTGTTCTTCGAGTCCGTCGTTGTATTTGTTGTAATAACTATTCTCATTCTCATTATATTGTTATTGTTTGCATACAAATGGTGAAGGCCGCTTAAAAACACATTCAAAAACAAAGACGTCCATGGCTCGTTACCCCGACTTCGGGCTTAGCAAATTCTGATATCTAAAACCGTATTTAAACAATTTATATTACTGGAAACACAATATACGCGCATACATACAATATTTTTCAAATCGAAAATATATTTATACATGTGTTCCTGGCCGTTCTTTCCGTTGGGTTGTAAGTTGTTGTTTTCTATGATCAATTGAGGGGATATATGTCTAAAAAATATAATCTTCGTCTAATATATTTAAACATTATATGTACTAAAAGAAACCAAAAAAGTATTTTAAAAAGTGTTTTAAGGAATAAGGCAATTCTATAAACGTCGACGAATTAATTGAAAGCAACGAACCAGCGGCTCATTTCTTGGGAGGGGAGGGTGAATGTCAAACAAACAATCAGACACCTGAAACTGTTAAAACTCGAGCATCATCAAATTCAAAATATTGATCCACTGGAAACAAAAATATCACGTACTAGCAGTGATATTTTCTATTAATTACTAGGAAATTTCTCCTGCCTGTTTTTCTCGTTTAATACTAATTATCTTATGACTCGGACTGAACTGTTCGATTTAAATTTACACTTGGATTAAAAATATATTAATGGCCAATACAGTTTTCCGTTTTCTTTCGTTACTTTAATGAAGGAAAATCTTTGCTTTTTATTTCTTGAATAGAAAAAAAGAACCTAACTTGTACAAATCAAGAGACATCACTCAGAAACTGATCAGATTGGAAGATTTCAGTTGACAACTTAACCCAAACACAATCAAACCTAATTTAGATTAAAAGAAGAAGGTCTCTTGGAAATCACACCAGGCCAAAAAGTTTCAAACGTTTCTTTTAATAGCTAAACACGCTCATTTTGCGGCAGCCTCAAGCTACGCTTGTCGCAATTAAAGCAGAGAAACTTATTAAAGACTCATAAGGAACGTAAACAACATATGGAATCTACCTCCCTAACCGAGTAATAAATGAGTAGCAGTTATAGTGATCTACATATATAATTACGCGTTTATGGACCCACTCGCTGAAGAACGGGTCAGAATGTCCTAGCGAGAAAAAATAAGTTTAAATTAAAAAAATATGTCCTAACTATTGAACTAGACAAGACTTCAGTTATGCATGAATTAATTACAATTCGTGATTTTATATAGGCAACCCTTTAAAACAAACAGTATGGTTTATTTTACGTCGAAGCTACAGGAAGCCGTTTCGGGTACGGGTCTCCCAAGACAGAGCCAGAGGCTTATATTTAAGTATTCCGACGAACTCCAGGATCGAATTGGAATTTAGGTTGGTTTTTGAGGAGGGAGGAAAACCGGAGAACGCGGAGAAAAACCCTCGGAGCAAGGGCGAGACACCAACAAACTCAACTCACATATGGCGTCGCGTTCGGGAATCGGGGTGGGTATCTTTTGTTTAATAAATGAAGGAAATTTACATGCAATTTTGTAAATGAGGAGTTTCCGAGCCGAGTTGTGTTTAATTTTAAGAAATAAATACAAAAGGAAAAAGTGAAAAAGCAACTAATAAATTATAGCGAAATACTGCTGAGTCGACACTGGAAAAGAGGATGTGTTTCTTAATGGTAAACTTTAAATTTGAAGGCATTGTCCGATTGAACTTATATTGATGTTCCTCTTTCCGATCTTAATTTTTTGGCTTTTGTTAAGACGTCGCTGTTACCTTTTGTACAAAAAGGGAATAATATAAAACAAATCAAACGTTGAAAAATATGAAGGTGTATATGCGTAACTCCTGCAACCATTTAATCAAGCATATCATACTAACAGATCAATTAGAATAGTGAGAAATTGTAAATAGCGGGGTATTCTCCGTAAATTACACAAGATTCATCCAAAACAACCCCCGTGGTTATAATATAACGCGACCGGCGGTGTAGGTTCAGAAATAATCACAAACATTGACCTATTACCTAGTTTGTATATAAACAAATCGGCGGAACGATTGGTAGCTCTTTTACTTGACAAATAATGGCTGGATATCATCATCGCCGCTAAGATAGCGGCAACTTCTAGCGAGTTCGACAGTTTGGTCGTCGTTTTAAAAGCATATACAGTATGTTGTCATTAAAGACATCAAAGAGTGGGAAGTTAATATACTGATTGGGTTAATTTAGCTGTCATTAAAGTGGTTGAACCTTTAAATCATGTTGTTTTGGATGTCGGCACTGATTCTTCGTGTTTTTAGTTTATTTCATGAGGTGTAGTACTAACTTTCTAGAATCCGAGTCTATAACGTCTTGCTGTGCGCGATAACAAGTCACGAAACCGATGATCATAAGTAAACAAGTCTATGACAACAACAAAGACGGAATTCATATATATTTATTAATATAACTCATACCCCAAACAAAGCTTTGAAAAAGATTGGGCTGGTGACACTGATCCTTCCTTCATTTTCTTTTGACCACCCGGTCCGCCGACCTCGAAAAAATATGCGAAAAGAGTGGGAGCTTGCTAGTCAGCCTGTGAAATCACACCGTGATCCTAGATCCTATTTATTGCGGTCTAGTGTAGGATCTTTGCAATGTTTTGTGTGAAAAGTCAAACATTTTACTAGTACATAAGGAAGCTTTTTTAAATTTTACTTTTTATCTCTGCTAGTCGGCATTTCCCCCCAAATCAAGCAGCTTCACATCCCTTCCAATGTTATGTCTAATCACGCTAAGTTGCCAATCATATAATCGAAGTTGCGAGGTTATTATTAAGTAGTCACAGAAGTCTGGTAGTCAGTAATTGATATTTTTTTTAAAGTTTACCGGCTGAAGACCACCTCCGAAGCGAAAAAAGCCATTTTTAAAAAGTGGAATGTTAATCCGTCTCTTATTCGCACAATATCCGGCCCAGGTGTTGCGCTTTCGACCGATTTGTTTTCAACTGGGAAGTGATTACTGCGGCCGGGCCGGGGTTCCTAGAGAAAGACAAAGTTGACCACAGGACGACCGAACGTAATATATAAGCGTCTAAATATGACCTGATATTTCGTCCGCGGACATTATCTGATCCGAGAAGAGTGAGCTATGTTCAAGGACAAATATCAGGCATATTTCGATGCCGCAATGTAGGTTACTTGTTGTTATATATGTTAGGCTTCAAATATTTTCTTTGACGCGCGCTTATACGCTTATTCGCTGATATTTCCCGCTCGCGGAGAGAAAATATCGAGTGACGTGTGACGCATTAAGAAAATATTTGATGGGTCATCAGCACTTTCCGAGGATAGTACGTTTCCGAGAAGCGAACAGTTTCCGAGAGTGAAGCGAACAGTTTCCGAGAGTGAAGCGAACAGTTTCCGAGAGTGAAGCGAACAGTTTCCGAGAGTGAAGCGAACAGTTTCCGAGAGTGAAGCGAACAGTTTCCGCAGAGAACAAAGCTAGTGGAAAACTATGGGGCTGGTCGTTTCTGTGAGGAGACCGGCCAAATTACTGGGGGGTAATTTTTGAAATTCACTTATTTTTTGGAGGGTCTTTTGAAAATATTTAAGTTATAATGACTGGGGGTAATTTTTTCATTTATTTCCTTTGTCTTCGTTTCATAATTCTGGTCTATTTTAACGTGTCTCAAGTAAATAAATCTTCGAATGCGTTTTAATAACAGGAGTAATATATTCCTGGTTTTGAAAGACCGTACAAAAACCCCTAATTTCATCTAAGGTCCTGTCATGAGGGGTAGCGGTCATTTTCATACGTTTCACATCGCCGTGGGGGGTCAAATTTACAAGTGTTGGTTTGCATGGGGGGGGGGGGGGGGAGGGGGAGGGGGGTCATGCCAGACCCAAAACTTTTGCAACCGAGCCAAAACTGCCCCCCCCCCCTCCCCCCTTACAGATAATAAACGACCAGCCCCTATGAGTTTCGAGGAAGAAATAATGTCCAACTACAATGTTAGTTCATATTTCAACGCCACAAAGTAGTATTGAGTTAGTTAATAATCCCTCAAATATTTTCTTTTACATGCGCACTTGCGCGCGGTAAGGGACCGTTCATTAATTATACGTGGGGGGGGGGGGGGGGGGTGCGGCAAATTAGGGAGGCCTTGAAAAAAACTTGCAACAAGAAGGGGGGGGGGCTTCCATAAGTGCTTGGGGGGGGGGGGGGGGGGGCAGGGGAATTTTTCTTGGTATTGTTTAATTTTCCTCCAGCCCACCCCTACGTATAATTAATGAACGGTCCTTAACGCTGACGGGGCCTTGGGGGCGGCGGATTATTCGCGATCACGGATCAACCTCGTACGGCCAGGGACCGGATTTACTCGCCCCTCCGCCCAATTGCATTTACAACTGAATTGGAAATACTTAGAACATAAAAGAATGATTCAAAAAGCAACTAGTGGGTGTTTAAAGCTATAAACGGCCTTACCCCTAGCTACCTAACAGAGTTATTTACTAGATCTAACCAAGTACATAATTACCATCTAAGAAATTCTGACATAAATCTTGCTTTGCCGCAACCCGTCAACAAATTACCTCAAAAACAGTGTCTGCTATAGCCTTTTGGAGCAACTCTTTCGAGTACACTACCTTGGAATGTTCGTTGTAAAACTTCAACGAAAATGTTTAGGCGCAGCGTGTAAGTGATTTCACACCTTAGATTGTATAAAGTCTACTGCTAGGTTAGTTAGATTCTCTATCGTGTATAATACATTTCAGTTTAGTGGTTTTTAGATTTTATAATAGATTTATAGTTTAGCGTGACGTCGTTCAGGGAGAGTATTTTTTACTGAAATGATCGATGAACCAACGTGGATAAATAAAGAGTATCTATCTAGGCGCCGCGCAACTAGACCCTGCATGGGTTCAAGTATCTGTCTTGTGGCG
Organism: Actinernus sp. WN-2022; assembly: GCA_030867875.1. Taxonomy (NCBI): domain Eukaryota; kingdom Metazoa; phylum Cnidaria; class Anthozoa; order Actiniaria; family Actinernidae; genus Actinernus; species Actinernus sp. WN-2022. The sequence goes on from JAOWCC010001634.1 coordinate 90,648,044, forward strand.
GAGAGCAATCTGCTCGGTCACGTGATGCATTCATCCAATCACGCGGAAGAGAAAATATTTGCTGGGTTATAATGAGTACCGATTTCAGTGTAACATCATTATTCATAGACTTTGTTAACGTTTAATTTCAACTGCTAGTTTGAGACAATCATACGTGATACCGATTCGACAGTCCATTTTTCAACTGCTAGCTAGCTTGTTTGAGATAATCATTCGAGATACCGATTCGACATAGACATAGTCATTCCCATTCCGCACAAATTGAACTAAATGTTGGCGAAGTCCGTCGAGTGCTCGGACTATAAAAGAGTACCTAAATAATTTACACCATTGGCTGTAAACCCTAGCTACCAGCCTCCCAAAATTCTGGGGCGCCCCGGGGATTTGGTCAAAGCATATCACTCAAGTTACGTAACTGAAGGACTAAACTCTGTCTTGATTGCGTCTGCATAAAACTCAGTGATATTTGCTAAAAAGACAGGCTGCGGTGGAAAATCTCATGGAAAGAAGCCGAGTAGTTTGAAATACTAGTGTTTTCTTCGTGTTCACGGTAGTCCTCAATCATTTTTAATACCAAGTGTGTCATTTGGTCATTTCCCCCTCTACTTGCGTGTAATGTTATAATATGCGTTTCTCCTGCCAGTTATGAGGCCCTGGCTCAGGTTTTTAGTGAAATAAATGCAATGTTGTTGTATTACTCGTTTTGGTATACTGGTGGCTCAGACCACAGGCTACCCAAGCGTAAGGTTTTTGATTAACCGTTTATTTTACAAGACTTGACTGGGAATTTATCTGCCGGGAAGAAAAAATCGCCCAAATGCGCTGAAACTGCACACAGAAACAGCCCAATAACTGACAAACACACAGGTAAAGTATTATTTCTTTTATTTCAATATTTACAGAATTATTGCAATTTCTAAAAACTCTATATAAATTCCCAGTCAAGTCTTGTTCAAAAACCTTACGCTTGGGTAGCCTGTGCTCAGACGTGAGCTCCCAGGGGCCCGGGCACCTGTGCAAAGTGTTCAGCGGTTATCCGCATAAGATAAAGAATCCAAGATGGCTGCTCGCTGGAGGTTTTGCGGTGCAAGTTGTTTTAGAAGCAGTCTTTTAAAAAGGAAAACAAAGGCTCATTTGTTAAGAGTTCATTATTTACAACTAAGGTAAGAGTAGATTTGTCAATACTTAGTGTTGATCACGAAAGCTACAGGACAAGTCCACAAGCCTATTTAACCCTTTCGCTCCTGAACCGGCCGTAACCGGCCAATATGAAGCATGTACCTGGAGAAAATTATTGCATCAAACCTAGACACGCTGGAAATACGATGTTGCGATATTATTTCAAGGGATGAATGACTTCAAAGCCACAGCTATAACTGGGATCGGTTGACTCTCCCACTTTGGAGAAAAACGCATTTGTTTTGGAGATCGTTTTTCGTTTCTCCGATTTTCACCAATTTTGAGGAGCTGAAAATCGGCCTCCAAAATCCTTCCCATTCGCCCTTGAAATCAAAAGCAAACAAAATCAGAACTCCGTCGTTACAGTACCTTCTTTAATCTTTCGAACCACCAGGTTTGTTTGCACAAAACACACATTACGACTGTGAAGCGTGCTATTCTTAATGCTGCACTTCTCTCCACCATGTTTTCCTGCTCCCACCTCCAATTGCAATGACAAGGAACCCCCCCCCCCCCCCTTTCTGGGACTCCTGTAGGTTTTTTTTATAAGTCTTTTGCCCCTACAACGAAGAGCGGTGATTTGGACTCAAGCCGTTGCTTTAAAGTGACAAAAACACATCCTAATAGGTTGAGCAGGGGGAAAAGACAACCAACTGCAGGATTTCAAGGATTTCAGTGAAGAATTATTTCCTGTGTCTCAAAGCAGAAACACAACAGAAAAATCCTGTGAAACCCCTCACAAGGCCCACTAAAAGCAAACCAAGTACTTTTAAGCCGTCATCAGACTTAATGATGTCCTCTAGCTCTCTTACAGTGGCTTATTTGTCCAAAATTAGAGCCCATTTCATTGGAAAACCTACAGAAGAAACCATACTCACCGCTGCCGAGTCCGTAGAATTCTGCCAAATGGCATCATGGGGAAAGTTTGAGCCCTTGGTTTAAAAAGTCAGCAGTATTTAACTAGCCCGGGCTAGCCAAACTGGAACTGAGGGGGGAGGGTTGAGTTAGCACTCTGCATTTCACCCATTGAGCCCAAACACGTCCGGGAGTGAAAGGGTTAACTCGATGTGTGCTTGGTAGGAGAGGGAAGTGACTACAAGCTTTGACCCCACCTCCCCGGGGAATGAAAAATGGTGAATTTGAAGTGAACATCCCCACAATGCCCCTGCTATGCCTGGGGTGGGGGATTTCAAATGACTGGTGCATTATACTTATAGTTATAATTTATATGCCAGTTTATACGACTTATGCCTTTACAGGGTATTTTGTAGGGCCTATTTTGTATCAGTATGGTCTAAGGGCTATGGAAGAGGAAAAATTATTTCACAGTTTTGGTTTGGAACACGTTTACTGAAGACTTTTCTGGAACAGGGTGTATAGTCTTCTTTATAATTATAGCGATATTTCGTGTTGATAGACATTACAATAATTATTATTCCCGACGTAACTAATCGATCGAAATCGATCATCGGAATGCTAATCAATATTAATCGATATAATTAGCTGATTAATATAGATTATTATCGTTAATCAATAAAAATCAATAGTCACAACTTTTTAATGCCTGCTCAATCGATTATTATTGGTAATTGGTAATCCATCAAGTGAGGGGTAGATTAAAATACCATTGGTCAATCATTATTTGCGGTGATAAAATCAGTGGGCCATATATACACATATACCACATCTTTTATAGTGCGACAACTTCGGCTAGTCCATTTAACTGTAATTAGACAATCAGAGCTACCCTGGTTTATAGGTCCTCTCATCTCAGTTTATGGGCAAAAAACCCTGAAGCATGATTGGCAAAACACTTTCTTTGCATGAATGCTTTCTTCTCCTCGCATATCCACCTCGCCGCTTCATGGCGTTCTGTCCAGAACCTCTGTGAAGTTTGAATTTTTGCCTAGTTTGATGTCTTTGTGGGTCGCCCAGTCAAAGTCGTTGCTATGCAATATAATAGTTAGGTTGTTTGTTAAGTTATAGTTCCATTTTTTTACGCTTATTAAGTTGACATGTGTGAACTAAGTTTCCCAATCAAGACCTCTGGAAACAGCCATGACCAGCTTGTCGTCGACTGACCGATGGTATGCTGAACATGTTTTGACTTTTTTATGTTTGTTGTGTGTTTGTGATCGCAAACTACATATGTATCTCAGCACAGTTTACACAGTTGATGCCTTCCATGGGCGTTCAATGCAAAATAAATATTTTGGCAATGTCCATAGTGTCTTAGGCCATCCCTTTTTTATTTTCCGTTTCTCATCGTCCGACCGACCCATTTTTGTGGCTTTTTGTAGAAATAAAACAAAAATTGGGGGGAGGGGTGAGGGTGAAGAAACCCTAGAGCAGCTCCTGGAAGCTCATGCTCGAGGGTAGGTTACACAATAGTTTCGGCGGTGCATTTGTAATTCCATGTTTGTAGCGTATACGGACGACGACATCGATGGTTTCGTCGTCCATGTTTGTTTGTAACCTCACCTGTGCAACCGCGCCTTATTAGTTCCAGTCTATCCGCGTATTTTTTATTACAATTTTTTTTTTCTCACCCGACCGACCGACCCAATTTTTGAAAACCCCACCGATGAGAAACGGAAAAAAAAATAGGGATGGCCTTACTGAGGTTTAAAATCAACCAAAATGGGCATGGAAGTGAGATTTTGTAAATAACCAATGAATCAAGCTCGTTATTCCATGGAAAAGGCTTTACTGGAACAGTTTATTACATAGAGAATAATACATGGGTGCACAGAGATTTGGAATTTACATGTACATTGTATCTTTGAGTGTTCACTCGATGTCTCACGAGTGACCACAGTGAATGAGTGAGATATCGAGTTGAACACGAGAAGATAAATTTCATATCTCCAAGCATCCATGTATTATTTTATTTATTTTATAAACAATACTTGGACCCACACAGCGGTCAAACGTCTGCGCGTGCGTATTACGGTCAGTCTGGTGGGCGGCCGCGCGAATTTCCCGCGCAAAATTTACCTTAAAACGTATTACAGTGAACTTCTACCCCCAGAAGTTAAGAAAAATACGTGAAAGTTAAGCTTTTTATTTTCACAGTCGACGGGAAATTGAACAACCTTCAAACTGTGAGTTTACCAAACTTTTTCGTAATTTACCAAAAAAGTTCTCAAGGTTTGAAAACGGTGTGTGAACAGTGACGGCCGCCGGCTCGCTTTGAATTTGTTTTGGAATACGCTGTTGTTGCAAGACTTTTGACGCATGCGCAGACGTTTGACCGCTGTGTGACTTGGGCCTGGGCTTGGTTGTTCAAAGCAAGGGTAAGCATGTGACATGGAAATCGCTGATTGGTTGAGAGGCGATATCCACATATAAAATTATCGTATTTTTATGTGTGTTCAGATACAATATTTCTCAGTGCTGAAAATCCTTGTAAAACCTATAAACTATAATCCTAGTTTATAGAATAAATGCTGATATATCACTTCAATAATGAATGAATTGAGCTCATGACCCCATGGGAAAGGCTTTACTAAACAGTCATGTGTTGATATATCACTGCAATAACCAATGAATTGCACTTCTGATCCCATGGAAAGAAAGGCTTTACTGGAATCCAATCAATCTTCAAAAATGTAGTTTTAGAAAGATTAACAGTTGATTGGAGGTGGAAAATACATGTAGCATTTACAAACAGATTTTGCTAATAACACCACCAATTTCATACAAGTATGTTAAAATAAATGAAGTCAGATTTTTTGCCCTCCAGTTAGCCTGCCTGCAGGTGGTAGAGGGTGTTTATTGCAAAAAACGGATATCGAAGCGGTCGTCTTATTGGCCGAGTTACAAATGGAGGGAGAGGGGGTGGAGGAAGAAGAAGAAGGGAAAAATCCCAGTATTTCTTCCCCCACCCCCTCCCCCGTCCATTTGTCATTCGATCCTAGGTCTCAATTCCATTTGACCAATATGGTGGCCGCTTCGATATCCGTCTTCTGCGATCCATTTTCTGCGCGAAAAAACACCCTCTACCGCCTGCAAGCAGGCTACCCTCCAGTACAACTACGTGATTATATACTGCAAAAGAAAGCTGACACACTTCCTTTTTAATTTTAGACCAGAGATGACTTCCTGCTGTAAATATTTTAGCTCAAGCAACACAGGGGCTGAAGAACTTAAAAGAGATGTGCCCATTCCTTTTTCAACATCCAGAGCAAGACGTCACACATTGAAAGACACTCTTGGTATCACTAAGGAAAAGAAATCAAATGTTCCTCTTTTCCTTGGGCTAGGACTCTTCAGTGTAATCATTTACTTTGGATTTTTTTTTAAACAACACATGCAGGTTGGAGAGACATTTGAACAGGCACTAGAAAGAATCAAACAACTTCACGAGGACAGCAATGCAAAGGAAGATATAGATATTATTGCAAATGGTGATGATGTCAAATAGTACAGCATGCAACATGAAGTGTATAAATATAGATGGTTTGTGGTAGCAATTATATGAGTTCTATGTACATATGAAACAGTTTTATTTGATAGCACTGACTATTTACAGCTAATTATGTTATCATATGTTAACGCAGCAACAGGTGGATGGAATTAAATGTTTTATTTGAAAAGTCCATTGGCTGTTGTCTATTCCCCCAGGATAAATGGGTAGATAAATTGGTAGATATGTGAGGCCATAGTGTCCAAGACTGGACCTAGTTTTACAAGAAAAAGGTGCCATAGCTCTAAACCCTGGAGTTAATGTAAAAATACCTAATTACGATTTCTGGGTATTGCTTTTTCGTAAAAAAATGTCTAATTCCGGGTTATAGATGATTCAGAATAATGAAACGGAGAAAATCCAAGGTTCATTTTCACAATAACTTGGAATTCTGGATTTTGGAGCTATTTTTTCACTGAAAACCGGGACCAGTTCTGGACCTCCTATGTGGCTGCATACCTACACATTTATCATACAAGTCCCCCGTCATCCAGGTAAAGGTAAGAGAGAAATACTGAGAACCGAGGCATTAAGTCCTATACAGCCCGAGGGCCGTAGATAAATACCGAGGTATCTATCTACGGCTCGAGGGATTTATATGACCATAGTTAATAGAGTGGAATGGTTAGGAAACTCCGGGACCTTCTTTGTTATATGTCTTTGTTAGCTTTTTTCAACCACTACCGTGCACAAAACACAATAGAAATTCCAACATGTTAATCAATCAGCCAATAGAAACGTGTGAGTTCAGTCGTTCAGGGAACGCTAATGAACTATGATCGTGCACAATCTTTTGTCTTACCCCTTCCAACCTAAATCGCAGCGCCTTTGTTAGCCCTTTTGAAGTTTGCCGGGTTTCCTAACCATTCCACTCTATTAACTATGATATGACTTCCCGGGTATGACTTAATACCGAGGTTCGAGGTATTTTATATCTGGCTTATTTCATGATCGGCGAGGTTTCCTCACCAAAGCTATTCCTATGAGAAAGCAATTATTTGACCTTCAGAAAAAGTAAACAATACCCTTGGCAGGTTTGTAAATTAAACAAAGCACTGAATCATAGAATAATGATAGAGTGAATAAATATATAATTATAGGGCGAGCATGCTAATCACATGCGTGACGACACGGAGTCTGCACATTTATATTCACAAATTACAACTGCAAGGCTTCTATTAGAAATAATATGGCCATCTTCAAGGTTTCTCAAAGTATTACATATTTAAATTGAAAACTGGCCAAAAATGCACTTATTTTGTAGTATTTATGGAGACTAATATAAATGCGCAGACCTAGTGACGTCACGCATGTGATCATGAAAATTGTCGCCTGATTTTGGCAATTCCGTCTGACTTTGATACGAAAAAAAAAATATGTTGGCGCTTTTAATTGCACAAAATGACTAAGAGAAACCTAGAATTTAATAAAATAAAAACGGGATCGATTTTTTCATTTCATTAAACAGTTTTCTCAACAAGGACTATTAATAATAAAAATACATACGTTTTTGGAGCATTATACAGCGCTCAATGCTCTTAAAATATCAATGATAGTAATAAACTAAAAATAATAAAAACTATCTAATTACACGTGTTCTAGTAATATCAAGCAAGCTATTTAAAAAGAAGTCTTTAACTTAGATTTAAATACATTAAGTAAACAGTGTCGGCACTCCTGATGTTTGACGGAAGAGAGTTCCAAAGTCTTGGAGCGCAGATCGAGAATGCTCTATCACCATAAGACAGAGTATTTGACTTTGGTATGAACAACAAGTTATGACTAGAGGATCTTAAAGTACAGGCTGGCTTATATCTCTGTAGCAGATCATAGATATAATCCGGGGCCAGACTATGGAAAGCTTTATACGTGATTAATAGAACCTTATAACTAATTCTAGATCTAACTGGAAGCCAGTGGAGTTTACGGAGTACATGGGTGACATGTTCTGATTTCTTTATTTTAGAGACTAGCCGCGAGCGGCAGTGTTCTGTAAGCGCTGTAGCTTAGCTATTTCAGAGTCGGACGTAGCCCAAACAGAATACTGTTGCAACAGTCCAGACGGGAAGTAATAAAAGCGTGCATCTCCTTGACACAGATACTTGCAAATTCTTCCAATGTCACGGATAGCAAAAGAAGCTGACTTGCAAATGTTGTTTATGTGAGTAGTCAGTTTAAGGTGGCTGTCCAAAGCAATGCCAAGATCACTGGCGACAGGAACCGGAGCAATGATAGTATCATCAATGGATATACCTGTGGCATCGGCTCTCACTGTATTAACCGAGATGAGAGATGGACGATCTCAGTCTTACGTGGATTACACGCGAGTTTGTTGACGGAGCACCAGATTAAGATATCTTTAACACATAGCTCCAATTTGTCTAATGTATAGCAATCGATCATATGTAGAGTTAACAGTTACATAGAGTTGGGTGTCATCTGCACACATCATGCAATTGAGGTTATGCGCATTGATGAAATCCTCCAACGGTGCGAAGTACAGGGTGACCAAGAGCGGCCCCAGTACAGAACCTGTGGTACGCTATACTGTAGTGTCTTGCCGGTGGAGACGGCGGTATTCCTGACAACGACTGATTGTACTCTGTTAGTGAGGTATGACAGGAACCATGCTAGTACTGTGCCTCTGATCCCATAACGATGCTGAAGTCTCTCCAGAAGGAGAGCATGGTCAATCGTGTCGAATGCGGAGGATAAGTCATGCAAAACTAAAACCACCTCACGCCGAGAATCGATGGCGCGGAGAATGACGTTCATCACGCATAGCATTGCTGTCTCCGTACTGTGGAATAGTCTATATGCTGACTGGAATTTAGCAAGCAGAACATTCACCAAGAGGTAGTTCGTCGTCTGTGTAGAGGCAACCCGTTCCAGTAACTAGACAGGAAGGTTATATTTGTGATCGGACGGTAACTTGGAAATTCCTCTTGGTCAAGGTTGGACTTTTTCAGTGATGGGTGTATGATGCCAGGTTTTAGAGACGAAGGGAACACGCAACGATGCATTGATGATTTTATAACTTGAGGAACGAGATCCTGCTTCATAATGTGTCAGCAGGAACGGTGTCAAGCAAGCATGACTTTGTAGGAGACTTTTCAAGCATCACACATACACGGATTTATCTGACACTGGATCAAAGTCCGAGAGTGTCGATTGACAAGATGGAAAGTCAACAGTAACATAGAGTTCCTCAGATGACAGCTTAGAACTCCCCAGTTCATCGCGCAGCTTCTGGATCTTGGCATGGAAGTGGCTACTGAACGCCTCAGCTAAATCAGGGAGGGAGTCGTGTGAAGGCAGAGGTGGAATCGTCTTTACGCGGAATAAGCCGTCAATCAATCGGAGTAGCTCAATCGGAGTAGCCCCAAGAAAGATGGGCAACTCATTTCAGTACCTCTTTGGGGTGAAAACAAAATGTTCAACGAGCATCCCCGCCCCTAATATACGGGAGTCCCCCGTGGCTGTGCGGAGTCTGCCCCCCCCCCCCCCCCCCCCCCCCTCCCCCCTCAAGACAAACAATTATAGCTACGGCCCTGGCATTAAGTGCAGCTGTGTATGCATTGCATTTATCCCTATACAACTGTCGGTGGACTTCCAGACGAGTCGACATGAATTTCCGCTCATATCGGCGCCTCTCTTTCTTCGTCACTCTCAAACTATCTCATGTACCATGGAGCATTTGGATGTATCGTCACCGATCGCATTTTTCCGGAGCATGCTTGTCTAAAAGCTCACGGAGAACTTGATTGAAGTGTTAGTGAAATAGTTCGATTGTGTGTTGCCATGGTGATGGAAAATGGTGTTGGAGCACCCTTATGACAATAATTTATTGCAATTAATTTCCTTACATGAACCTAATTAATTTTCCAGTTATTCTTTTATCCATTTTCTGTTCACATAACTAATTTTCCAGTTATTCTTTTATCCATTTTCTGTTCACTGAACTAATTTTCCAGTTATTCTTTTATCCATTTTCTGTTCACATAACTAATTTTCCAGTTATTCTTTTATCCATTTTCTGTTCACATAACTAATTTTCCAGTTATTCTTTTATCCATTTTGTGTTCACAGAACTAATTTTCCAGTCATTCTTTTATCCATTTTCTGTTCACATAACTAATTTTCCAGTTATTCTTTTATCCATTTTCTGTTCACATAACTAATTTTCCAGTTATTCTTTTATCCATTTTGTGTTCACAGAACTAATTTTCCAGTCATTCTTTTATCCATTTTCTGTTCACATAACTAATTTTCCAGTTATTCTTTTATCCATTTTCTGTTCACTGAACTAATTTTCCAGTTATTCTTTTATCCATTTTCTGTTCACATAACTAATTTTCCAGTTATTCTTTTATCCATTTTGTGTTGACATAACTAATTTTCCAGTTATTCTTTTATCCATTTTGTGTTCACAGAACTAATTTTCCAGTTATTCACTTATCCTTTTTCCGGTTCACAGAACTAATTTTCCAGTTATTCTTTTATCCATTTTCTGTTCTGATCACACACAGAACTAATTTTCCTTTTATTCTTTTATCCATTCTTTTATCCGTTCGCAGAACTAATGTTCCAGTTATTGTTTTACAGAATTACACGTAACGGCAATAATATTGTTCGGCTTATCCAGGATTCAACGGTGTATTAATTTTTCAAGTCTTGCATTCTTTTCATTCATTTGTGTTTTTGGCGGGTTGGAATACATTGATCTTGAGCGCGTGGTGTGATTGGCTAACCACGCGTGACGTCATGGAAACGTTTGAAAGCAGCCGCCATCTTGCACGGTTAGGTTGCGTTCGAGAAAGGTACGAAAAACTTTATGTTTTTCAATACCATTTGCAGAAATATGGACATCACCAAGTATGTCTTTACAGGGAAGGATAAACGAACCAGCGAGGGATACAGCGGAAGCGGAATAAAAGGTATAATTTCACTGTTCTTGACAATGTTTTTGTGTGGCAAAAATGCAGCGACCTCCAAAATCCTAACTGGAGGAGTTGTGTGAATACAATCATATGTTCGGCATAAATAAGTTATGAGTAGAGATGAAAAGAGAAATAAACCTGATTTTCCTTCTCACAAAAACCTTATTGATGAAAGGGAAGATCGAGTTTACTCTGACGGGTTTTTCTTAGGTTTTCTGTATAGTATATGGTCTTGTTTTGAAGGTGTTCAAAAATATATTCGTGCAATATCGGAGGTTTGCCCGACGCCTACATAGCTACAGAAACAGATGCGGAGTGATTCCATACTTATCTTTTCCCCCCATTTTCAAGTAACACCATAATGAAAATGTACTCCTTCATCGGGAAAATTACTTAATGTTTTTCATTCTGCGTGTATATTTTTAGCACGTCGTTTTCCGTCGATAATATACATGTAGTTTAAAGCAAAATCGGACTGTTTTATTTTGGTTCCGGAGCAATTTTATGCTAATAGAACACGAGGACATATTTAATTTTATGATATTATCATTATGAGCCCGTACTGGGAGATTCACATGCTTCATCTCTAAGCACAACACTTCAAATCATATCATAACATAATTTTGAACAGATGAACTCTCATATCAGTCAATGCTTTGAACTTGCTTTGAATTATATTCTCCATTGTCTCACAATAAGTTTAGACAAAGCCAAAGGAATGGTCTTTTAGTTTTCTTGGTGTTAATTAAGCTATCTTTGATTTTGAATGATTACCTCTCATTTTTATTTTGAATTAGTTTGAGCCCTTTTTTCGTGGTTCAGTTCATATGTTTTTCTATAACGGTCTCTTTTGTTATGTAGCCATGCATCAGTGATTGTATTGAAAACACAGGAAATATTGGGTTATGATAGGATCTGTTTAACCACAACTCCACAGTGTGCATATTTCTTAATGTGGTGTTTAAAATATGTTGCTTCAGAGGACATAAGAATGTGGTTGTGTGGTATTTTTATTCCCAACCAATATTCCTCAAGTGTGAGGGGTGGTTTGAAAACCCACAAAATAATCCCAATCCTGTGTTTTATTGGAGATTGAAAGTAATTTAGGCATGGTTAAATATCCAGCGACTATTGGGGCCCCTGTGGCATGCATTATTGTTATTGCTCGTGTTTTGGAGTTCTGCTAGTCAGTTGCAAATCGCTGTGATCACTCACGGTTTTACCTCCCTCCCTCCCCTCCCTTGTCCACTTTTGTGTGACCCAGTGCACTGGGCTGTTCGGTTGCCATTGTAATACCTGGCAGCCAAGCTATCGAGCACTGATTTGTGGCCTTGAGCACTGAACCTGCAACTTACAATGATTAAAGGTCTTCACATACAGTAATAACTTTCAATACAGAAACTACAACTTCAATTCCTAAAAGCAACTTTCAAGGGGAATCGTCACATAGGGCCTTATTGCACACAGCCCTTCAATTTCATCAGCTCCGATTTTTGAGTTTGCAACTCATGACTTCATTAATTTACAGGCTTGAAGCAAAGCTAATATTTAGTTTAATTACCGTATTTACCCGTGTATAAGCCGCACCCGTAGATAAGCCGCACCCCAAGTTTTGAAGCTTGAATTTAGGAAAAAAACTTTTTTGGAAGAATACAAAATATAATTAGAAAATCTTTTGTCCGAGTTCATAAACGCTTGTACTTGATGCCAAACTTCTTCAAAAAAAGAATAATCTTTTGTTGGAGTTCATAAACACTCGTACTTGAAGCAAAACTTCATCAGATTGTCATAAATAAATAATCACAACTTTAATTCGATCGAATATGGTTCAACTTGCCTTGTCATTTCTTGTGTATATTTTAACCTGCAGTCTTTAAATCACTCCCAAATTCTTCCGCATTTATTCCCCAATTAACTAACAACGATTCCAAGGAACCGCTTTCCTTTAATCGCTAGAGCAAGAAAGGTTTTCTGGCGAAACAATACTTGCACGAGTAGGTCAGGTCTGCCATCTTGGATTTTCATTAACTAGTGCCAATCTCCCACGTGTAAAATTGCGAAGAATGCCTGGTTGTTTAGATGCATTCTTTGACAACCGCTGTGAATCAGCCTGTTTTGGAAGGTAAATAAGCTTAATCACGTTTAAATATTCACGAAATTCTAATATATTACATGTACATGTAGGTCTAAGGTGAGTCTTAGAAGAGTTTTTGCTTTAACTCTTTGAAAGTGCGTGTTTTTTTTCCAATGATTATGCTTAAATTGCTATATTACACGATCGGATGCGATTTGAACCTGATTGTAATATACGCACCATCGCATAAGCTTCATTCCGGTTCATGATACATGTATGTAAATACATGTTAATGTTGGGTCTCCTTTCTAGGTGTTCCCGTAGATAAGCCGCACCACCGATTTTGAACGAAAATTTTGGGTGAAAAGGTGCGGCTTATACATGGGTAAATACGGTAATGTCTAACAGTGCATGGTTTCAATACTTCCAATATTTTTTTGCCTACTTTTGCAATTTGAATCCACATTGAGGCTCAGGTGCTTTTAGCACCCTCGTTCAATTAGCTGCCTACTTTAAATGTTATTGAAACCACTGATCTAATTAAACTCATTCATTTGGCCCATAACATAAAATGTGGATTGTTGTTTTGTTCCCTATTTGTATGGCCTGCGTGCAGTTCACTTTTGCTATAAAATATAGCAGGTTAAAAAGCTTGGTTATTATGGTAGCTTACATTATGGACTGCAGTGCTCACTTTTCACTTTAAGATTCGGAGGAGCATGTCTCCCCCTTTTCCTAAAAATGGGGGAGAATTCCATTTTGAGGGGAAGACAATAATTATTGTAGCCTCTTCTTGGAATGAGAGGAGAGCCATTTTGCATCCCTTCAAACTGTCAATGTTGTGACAGTGTTACAACAGGGCTAATCAGGCCAACTATTTACCATGTGTTTCATCAAAAATTGACACCCCTTCTAACCACTACTGTCTAGTCTCGAAAGTGGAGAGGAAAATCCAAAATGCCAACCAGAAAAATGCACACAAGTAATTAAATTAAAATTGGCAAGTTTTCATTTTGAGAATAGAAGGCAGAGATGAAGTGTGAAAAGAGGGGAGACTTGGGTTCCCCACCTGTGAAATTCGGGGGATATTTTCAAAATTAATGTGCAAATTCTCGCGATCTTGCGCTGAAATGCAATAATAATATTGGATAACAAGTAAAGAGGAAAGATAAAGTATAAAAATATATTCCTAATCTTAAGATAAACACACAAGCACATATGCAGTGGAATGGTTCTAATCAGCTAGCCCCAGTCTACTTTTTTTTACTTTACATCCAGCTTCCATAAAATTAGGCATATTTGAGTCAGATCAGAACCACGATTACTGAATAATCCTAACACATTCCCTTATAAACAAGATGTTCATTACATATTCAACTAATCTAGCGAAATCTGATTGGCTGTCACTTGACAGCACAACAATAGACAGTGTTTCCTTTCGATTAGGAACTAATTTCTCTTTTCCTTCATGCACTTCGCTATGCTTGTTTACTCATCCAAAGAAAAATGACATTTTATGTATTAATCAATAACTTGTGAATGACAATAATGAATCATCAATATTATTACATGTTTCCAGTAATAACTACAAAGAAGGGACACATGACAGGCATATTTCTTATTCCGTCAATCTTAAAGGAGCTCATTCAACTAAGATGCATTGCGAGCTAAAATTTCTCAATCCGCCATTTTTGGGGGCCCCTATAATGGCTCTGGAGAGCTTCTTCAAACAAATCCTATTCCATCGGTCTCACAGGGGCATACCATTTGATTATTTATAGGGGGAAATGTTCCTTATTTATAAGATTTTGCGTTCAGTCATATATTTCCAAATTTTCACCTGCCAGGGGAAGTATTTAACGTACTCTGGAGTCGCCTTTGGTCAGTGAAATTATTACTAGAGCCTGTACTGGAGTTAGCCGACTGTTTGATCGTAATTCCTACAGTTTAATATCCAAACAAGGGCCTTTCTCCATTCATTTGGCTTGATCGGACCGCTTGACCTAAGTGGCATGAAATTTAAAGGTCAGAACAGCTGAACCTTTTACTAATCATCATCGGACACGTACAACATTTAAAGCAAATTGCTTTGACTGAAGACTCAAGTATGCGGTTCACGCGGTACATGCAATATTACAAATCTCCCAGTTTCTCTCTTAGTTTTATAGTCTTGGTTTTCGCTCAATGTACATGGACAACGCTGAGACAAAGTACGTGAAATGTTGTGTTGATATCTGCATGAGCGGCTGTAAAGTGGAAACCTATTTTATAAATGTTTCTTTGCTGATGAATGAACTAATCAAGTGCTGCTGGGTGCTCAGAAAACTGATTGATCAATATTTTTTTACCCAGCATATGCAATGTACGATTAACGGAAGTCAAGGAGCTTTTAAAATGACACAAACCGGCTGAAATTCAGGCTAGCGAACAATAACATTAAATGGATTTGATTCTTCAATTTGCATATTGCATTGGCGAGTCAAAATATGTGGCTGTGGAGAACGCATGGACCTTGAACACAAATAGAATGTGGTAAACAGTACTTCAACATTTCAAACCAGCATTTTGGCAGGGACAACCTTCCATTCTAGCTCCTTTCTTTCGACTACACGTGTTATTGCATGCACATGCCTAGAAAGGAAAGAACTCTAAATGTATAACGCTATCGTAGAATTGATTAATTTCCTTGCCACACAATCTGCATCGCTCGAACGTGGTCCAGAAGTTGGTTCGCTAGATCGAGCATGAGATCGATTGCTTGCATCACGTCGAGGAATTTTGATCGGAGAACCGTAGTAATTCTGCTCATTCTATTGTATTTCTTCAAGTATAAAGGCAACCGATCACCCCGCCGATCTCGGACATTCAGTTGAACCCGTAAACTCTATTTACAAACAGCCCAATATCACATTTTCTGATTGGCAGCTGTCCGATTTCAAGTAGTTTCCCATATGAAAACAATAACAGTGACTCGCAATGCATCTTGGTTGAATGAGCTCCTTTAAATGAAACAAGTTGTGTGATTTTCATTTCAAGAAGGAGTTTTAGTT
Organism: Actinernus sp. WN-2022; assembly: GCA_030867875.1. NCBI lineage: Eukaryota > Metazoa > Cnidaria > Anthozoa > Actiniaria > Actinernidae > Actinernus > Actinernus sp. WN-2022. The sequence goes on from JAOWCC010001634.1 coordinate 90,663,755, forward strand.
TTTGTAAAAATATTAAAATAGGTCAGATCGAGCTAGTAAGTACAACTTTAGGCAGTTAAGGTACAGTCTGACACATGCTGCAACATTACGTGGAACATTGCCGGAAGTTTTGAAACATGGTAAACACGTGCTGCAACATTGCGTTGTGTTGATTTTCACTAGAACATAAGTTTGGTTTGGTGACATGTGATTGGATATTTACCATGTGGTGAGCTTTCAAGAGTGGCAGAAATAAGAGATGTTTGTATGGAATTGGAAGGACGCCTTACTACATACATGTCAAAGGTCACTAGTCTCCAGGCTCCTAAAGGGAATAGAAAACTGACGGCCACATGATCTGGTTCTCAACTTTGAAAGGCTGTAAATATTTACAGCTGAGTTTTAGCCTCCCCGTTTTTGCTTTATTTAAGTTCTAAAAAATAGTTTAAAGTTTCAATCAAAAAATAGTAATTTTGGAGGTTATAGGCACTTGGATATCAGTTCTTACAAAATAGATTTATTATTATTATTACTTTGTTTCTCACTCAGTGCTCTCACTTGATTATTCGATCACTAAGACTGTCTGACGTTGGTCTTGATTATGTTTGCAGATATTAATAATACTCAAGTCTGAGCTTTAGCCAGTTATTTAAAATAATATAATTAGCAAATGCATTAATAATTCATGAAGCAAAAACAAAGGAAATCACCAACCGCTAAGTGATCTTTAAATCTGATACAGATTTTGTCCTGATTTACATATTAACTTTTGCTTTGATTTTCTCAGCCAAAAATAAGTTGTATCGCCAAAATAACTGAAAACATGACACTCTACATCTAGACGTTTGATAAGTGAGATAAAGAATTCATGTCAGCTCGAGTTTGTATATCCCATAAAGATTGTCCACTCATTCTTAACTACAGTGTAGTATATAAAAAAATATAATCTTATATGTAGGTAATGAATTATAAATTATATATAAAAGTCACTTTATTTATAGAGGGTAATGTTTAATGCATATCTCAGTTAGCCTCCTCCGCAGGCATCTCTCAGTGTCTTTAAAAAAAAAAATTTCTGGTTACAGGGTTCCTGTGTATCCACAGGAACCCTGTAACCAGAAAAACCCAATTTAAAATACACTGAGAACTGCATCAGTATAAAGCAATAAGCTGCTACTGCAGATGCCTTAAATGCACAGTACATATACAGTGTATGTTTAATTTAAAGATTAATAGATGTTGACTGTTATATGTTTTCTGGGAATACTAAAAAAAACACTAAATTAAACTGCTATTATTTTTAACCTTTCAAGCTCAGAATTTTATATCATACGAAATTCGCTCAAGTCATGCAAAGCCTAACAGTCGACAGTCTTAACATTGATGTAAAAACACCTTAGAAATTATATATCAACATTATTTTATAACTATCTAATGGAAATGGCATTTGAATATCCCTATGGGATATAACAGACGGGCTGAAAAATGTGCCATACAGTGTACCTGAATCACTCTGCATATTTCGTCCTATTATGTTAAACAATGAGTAACTACAAACACATAATATAAATTGACATGGTGATTTCCCTCTCATAAGACACCCACGGTTATGCAAAGTATTTTGACCACACGTTAAAATATAATTTATTGTAGTAATATATTATTTTCAACAAGGGTGTCTTGTGATAGGTTAATCGAGTAATAACAATGATTACACTCGAACAATTTGCATTTTGTTCTTGCCAACATGCATTATATTTCTGATGGTTTAAAGTGTTAAGAAGACTACAGCTTCGTATAAATTATGTATAGTACGTAGTTTTACTGTGAGTAGGACTCTTAAAGTGCATATAAGCCCTAGCCAGTTATCTTTGATATCGATTGTACATGAAGTGGATAGTCCAACGGTAGATTATTTCTTGATTTGGGTGTTGCGTGTACAAGATATGAAGGTTTATATTTCCAATATGCTAATGATATGATGTCATCACCGACATCACTTATTATACAAAAGTTGCTGGTAGAGACAAATTACCTATTTTTAAATTCTAAGTTATATTTGAAGCTTATAAAAGTGATTTTACCCAAAAAAAATTCTAAATTAGAAAATATCTTAATTCACAAGCACAACGAAATTCAGCAAATGTCGGTGATGACATCACATCATTAGCATATTGGAAATATAAACCTTCATATCTCGTAGACGCAACACCCAAATCAAGAAATATTCTACCGTTGGACTATTCACTTCATGTACAGACGATATCAAAGATAACTGGCTAGGGCTTATAATTATGCACTTTAACCAGATATCATTGTTGCTATGATTTTATCATGAATCTTGCATGTGACTGGGCTGTATAACTTCTTCACAGTTAAACAATTGACAGCAAAAGACCTTCAGTTGAAGAGAAAAATGCTACAATGTCTTATTTCGTTTCCCTTTCCTTGGCTCTAAACTAGCATTATATTTATGACTCTACTGCATGTAATGCCTATTTTTGAGTGTGTTGGTAAATGGTGCTGCTTGGGGCAATATCCCACTGCTGTTTATAGGCTGTTGGGTTGGCAGTCGGCATACACATACAAACTTTATCGAAGAGGTAAGTTGTGGTAAATGACTTCATATAGATATTATTCATTTTGTTTCATCAATTTAAACTGTTATGGTAAAGCTAGAACAGTCTTAATGTGGATTTAGAGCAACTTGGCTTCCGAAAGAGTAGTTGTTGTGTTTTCATTAAACATTAATTCAGTAGCTATACATGTAGCCCATTATTAGTCAGGTACATTGTAGATACACAGAAATATTATTGTTATAACATCCTGGCTGATAATTTATAGGCATTCAGGAGCATCATATCACTTATATTTTCATACTACATGTTTATTATAGACTGTTGAAGTATGTTTTATAATTACTTAGCAACATTATGTTAAAAAGGAAAAAAGTGAAGCAATGAAGGAATAATAATTATAATTAATGAATTATAAAATATGAGATTAGAAACATGCTTATTAAAAGTCCTTGCTATAATGGACATAACAAGTCTCTTCTAAGAAGTTAAGTGTAGGCTGTGGTAGGCTGCATTGGTGGGAACGTTATAATTACTAATTATTACCACCGTGGGAAGCAGTTCAGGTGCTGCCAAGCTTGTTTACTCTGATGCAGGGCTATATATAGCACTTGGAACATCAGCTGCATTCTGCTTCAATGGTGGTCAGCATCACACCGCGGCAAAACGTAACGCGCATGCGTATTTGCTATTTCTTGTCGGCGCGCGGCCGCCCCCAGTTTCCCGCGAAAACTGAAATGAAACAACAGGCACATACCCGTGATTTTAATATTTCTGCTTAAAAGCACCCATTTGTGAACTGTTTTGTCAAAAAATAAGAAAACTACTTAAAAGCTAAGCCTAAGACTTTAACAGGTTGAAGTTTTCTTAATTTGTAATTCACTGTGAGTTTACTAAGTTATAAAATTATTTACTAAAAAAGTTGAAACCCTCAGACTTCTTTACTGTTGACATGTTAGTTTTCCAGTAATTATGGACAGGACTTAGACATTTCAAAGTCCTAGTACAGTGGAACCTCGATTTAACGAACCTCTATATAACGAAGTCCTCGGTATAACGAACGATATTCTTCAGCCCGGCAAAATTACAAGTAAAATGTATGTAACGAACCTCGATGTAACGAACCTCGATATAACGAAATCCTCGTTATAACGAAATCCTCGTTATAACGAAATCCTCGTTATGACGAACACAATCCGACAGCCCAAATGTAAAATCTACCCCGATATAACGAATAAATGTCAACACGCGACAAAAGATGAATGCGGAACAGACCAATAGCGATGCAAATCCTTTAATCCTGTAACAAGACATGAAAACCTCTCAGTCAACAGCTCATTAGATGTGTATATACAGTACAGACACTGGCACTATCGAGACATCTACTGATCCGCTTTATCCTCTTAGTGCGACTTAACACCGTTACAAAACAATTATTAACTATACCTCGATATAACGAACATTTTGGTTGTTTTTACCCAAATTCGTTACAACGAGGTTTTCGATTTAACGAACCCTCGATATAACGAACCAATTTCCCCAGTCCCGTGGTACTTCCGTTAAATCGAGGTTCCACTGTAGTTTGAAATCTCAAAGTACTAGTACTTTGAAGTGGTGCTGACAGTATTCTACGGGGGTTTCAAAGTACGGCACGTGATACAAATCCAGCCCTGAGATTGGTGGCTTCCTTCATGAATGATATTAATGATTAGTAGAGGGGCTTTTCACGTTCTACCGCGAGACGAGCTCGTCAAATCTAAGTTACTTGGCAGTGTTAAAAGAGAGCCCTACCGATAAGGGATTTTCGTATTCTACCGGGAGACGTCAAATCACCATATAATGTAATAGACCAATCCAAGGTAATGTCCACCATCTTGTTAGGGGGTGCAAACATGGCGCGAAATACAGTGTTTGTATGGGAATCGATGGGAATCCGATGCCAAATAAAATCCGTGAAATCTAATTTATGGGATGTAGCTGTGTTGGTAAGCATGCAATCGTGTTTTTAGTTTCCCATACATTTGTCTGTAAAGTTTCCCGCGTTGTTACAACTACTGTACTCTATCGGTCATTGGAGTCTCACCTCTGTTTATATCCGGGTCTGGGTAACATTGCTGACTCTGCAGGCTATAGCCTCCTCTGTAGGGCAACTACTGTACTCTATCGGTCATTGGAGTCTCACCTCTGTTTATATCCGGGTGCCTCCTCTGCAGGGCAACTACTGTACTCTATCGGTCACGGAGTCTCACCTCTGTTTATATCCTGGTCTGGGTAACATTAAAGGGACCTTGGCTGAAAAACTGTTTGATCTCAAATGTTTCTTATGGATACCTAAATCTTTTAACGAGAAGCAGATGAAATTCGGTCTCTGCCTAAACTGGTTTGATTTAACTGAAGCTTAACTTGAGCTTAAGCTAGCTAATAAATAAATGTGATGCATCACACATCGAGGATACATGTAGCACCTTATAACTCATTAATTATGACATCCGAGAAGTAGACTGCAAAATATCCCTTTCATGTCGCGAAATTTGAAACTCTGCCGAAGAAGGGGAGTCGAAGGGAATCACTCGGCCAATGGAAAGCGAGAACTGATAAGTGGCTAACGTTTGTAACTTCTATGTTCTTACATGTAGGAGCAAAATACAAAGGTTAAACTTTAAAAGTAAGCTTTATGTATTAAAGTATTTACTAACCACTGGAATGCGTTGATATTGGGAGATCAGGTGGATTCGGAATTCTCTGCTGTCCATTGCTAGAAGCAAATCATAAAATAAAAAATATATATATCGTAAAGAACTAGCCTCCGCCGCAGGCAACTCTTAATATATGTTGGGGATCGGCTCTTACCACAGGAAGCCCGGTTTCACATCTTTTCTCGATTTTTACGATTATAATTAGGAGTTGCCTGCGGAGGAGGCTAGTAAAGAACCTCCGCCATCTTTTTCTGACAAAGTGCGTATGCAGCGCACCCAGTCCCCCACGAAACTCGTAACGTGGTAATTACCACGATACCACGTCAACTCATAACGTGGTATCGCATGACGTGGTAATATGCCACGATACCACGTTATCTCATAACGTGGTAATTACCACGATACCACGTTAAGAATCTCATAAGTGTTATCGTTGTAACCAACCGGGCCACCGCTTAACCCTCGTTGACCCAAATTAAACTCTCATCATACTACGATTATACCTCGATGAATGCTCTCTTAATGAACTCTGATCTTCAAGAAAAACTCCAAAGAAAGTCAACGGCCAAGTTTGTTTTATTTGTTCCAAAACTGAGTCGATAGCAGCGAGAGGAATTCGCATATTTGGCTGTGCCGCACAGTCTGTGTAATGTCGTAGAGTACTCTGCATATGGTGCTTCATTATTTGTATATAGAAACTGTTTTAACAAGTTGAGTCGCTTGTCCGAAGCAGAAAAGACTTCGGCTGAGATATCAAGAGAGCTCAAGGAGACATTGCAGTCATCCAACAAGACAAAACGAGCTCGAAAATTCGAGGTTTGCGAGAGTGACGCTTGTCGCAGCGACGAAAGACCGAAAGCGCGTAAACTGAGCTACTCCGAATTCTATTCAGGAAAATCCTCCGTCGATTGTTTATCACAGTACACCGATTCATCCTGCGATATTTTCTCTTTCTTTCCTTACCGGTGGGTAAGTTTACGAAAACATCCTTCTTATTGGGAACGATCGTCTTAATTTATCGCTGTTGATCATGGTTCACTCAAGTTAGGGATCTTGAATCTGTCGCAAACTGCCTCGAAACAGTCCATTTCAACAATGAATTTCGAGCGAAAGCGACAAGTCGATCAAAAGAGAGAGAGAGAGAGAGAGAGAGAGCGACAAGTCAATCAAAAGAGAGAGAGAGAGAGAGAGATGGGAAAAGAAAATCACACAAGTTAAAGAACGAAGGCAAGCAATTGAAGAGCTGTCAAAGCGGCCGGCAAAAACGAGAAGCGTTATCAAGAAAACAACGACAAAACAAAAACAAAATTCCATACTGATGACGTACGTTGCACGGCCTGGATCTGGTCACGTCATTTGATTGGCTAGAGTGCCTAATTATCATACATGAGCCAATCAAATGACGCGCCACATCCTGGCCACGCTGCGTCATCAGTATGGAATTTTTGGCCTCGAATCGCAGACCCCAATGTAAGACGCCTGTATTCGCAGGCTAAGCACTTTCCCGATGCTTCAGGTTTTAAAGAAATAATAAATATTATAATACATTTAGATTATTTAACATAAAATGTAATTTCTCTTTGGATGAGTATTAACAAGCATAGCGAAGTACACAATGGCAACTTAAAGTTTTGATTGGCAATAAATGACTATTAATTTTAAGAAGAGCTGCCACTTTTTAAATATTTAAGACCTTATTTGTAAACGTTCAACATGTGACTCTGATCTGTAATGAACTTGAATATGCAACTCTGATTTGGGTGTTTAATAGCACTGCTAGACTCATGAAGGCACATTAATATTATTGTCTTCCTCTCGATTAATCACTAAAACGTTTGTGCTCCTGACAAATAGCCTACATGTAGCCGTTAACCCACCCTCAAAAAATTAGGAGGCTACTGACGAATATACTTTTTGAAATACTAAGCTAATACTTGACATAAAAAAAAAGAGTTATTCAGTGTTTTACTTACCAATTTTCTTCATTCGAATGCAAAAACTGACTAGTCCATAGAAATAGTGAAGATGTTGACAAAATCATGTGCTTGCTCACACTATATTCGCAAAGAATTCTGGGATTGCACCCACACTACGCTCAAAATAGGTTGTGGGGTTGTGTTAACTTGCAATAAAAGCTTCGGCAGCTGCGGCAGCTATCATATTACTTTATAGTAACGTGTTGCAGAACAAAACTCACCAGCTCTTAAAGACAATTTTTTGATAAGAATAATTGCATGCACTGGTAAATACAACTTTATAATATTCTATTAGGAGTTTTAACTTTATGCATTCAAGAAAATTAGTAAGTATTCAGCAGCTGATTAACAGTTAAGATATACAGTGTATGACCTGTATCAAAATATAAATATGAAAGTGTCATTTACTCAATCCATTCAAGGTTTTACTGCAAACAAGTGAATTAAATTTCAGCCATTTTAATCTCCACCTTTTTCTTATAATAACACTGAAGTAAACAAAGCTAAACAGTGTTCACCCTAGTGGATAATTAATGCAAGCTTAGAAACATTCTTATAGGATTTTGACTGTTGCCAAGCCGCCAGTTGTCTACACGTTATTTAAGGATCAAGGTGGCTATTTTTAATGGAAAATGCTGTATTTTAATGGCAAATGCTGTATTTTAATTAGATGAAATGTTCCAGTAGGCCGTTTGGGTTGTCTCTGGTTATGGAGTTGATCCTAAGTTGGATTTTTGGCCATGCAAGGGAGCTTTGGATTAGCTACTGTTCCTATTTGAACATGCAAATGTGCTCAGCTGTTGTTCCGTAAATAACATGTTCTGTTTGAAGAGGAAAAATCATTCTTTTTACGGTAAGGCCACATCACACCCTGCAGTAAACTTGTGTAAATACTACCTTTAGACGTAGTCTGAACTTAGTCAAGTTTTCTAGGAATCTGATCAAGTTATCAGTTGTGAAGACAACTGTCATTCCACAATATGTCCTCTGATAGTCTTAAGTATTAGGAAAACGAAAAAACTTAAGCTATATGGTGTTCGTAAGATTGGCTGCTCTGTTAGTAGTATGAGAAGTGTGTATTTAGTCGCATGGCTGGACAGTGTATTTATCGTCTCTGCCCAAGTCGACTAGGGGCAGTCCTCTGGCGATACAGCCTGAAGGTGCATGTTTACACGTTGGACTGCAAAGGAAGATGTGAGAGATGCATTTCATATGTGTTAAGTATGTTCAGACATTGATTTATAATGCTTATGTCTCGGGCATAGTTGACTGTAATTGTACCAGTCCATGCAGCCTAAGTATTACTGTATGCATGCTTATTTATCCACATGCGAATTTATAATATTTCTTCAATATGATGATAACCATTATACTATAGAATTAAATTTTGTTTTAATTAATGCACCATTGCTTTACTAATTAACTCGATCTTAGCCTTCAACTTATCAGGTAGTGTCGAAAGTTCGTTAATTTACATATAATGTTAGATAATAATTTTATTACAAATATATGTATATCTGAGTGTAGTATATATATAAATTATTATTATACAATGCGTATAACTCTTTTTATTTCATGGTTCACTTAGTCCTTTGTAGATGTGATCTTTAGTAATTATTGATAATGTTGACATGTTCCTAGTATGACAAACCATAGTTAATAGAGTGGAATGGTTAGGAAACTCAGGGACCTTCTTTGTTATAGGTCTTTGTTAGCTTTTTTCAACCACCACCGTGCACAAAACACAATAGAAATTCCAACATGTTAATCAATCAGCCAATAGAAACGTGTGAGTTCAGTGAAATACTAGAACTTGAGTAGTCGAGAAATACATAAGAAATACGTGATAATACGAATACTTGATACCGTAGCGATAATACATGGCGATCAACTGGAAAAATATCTCCCAAGATCAAAGAGCCATTACTATTTCCTACAACTGCATAATTCAATCAATCAATCAAGCTTTTATTTATACTCATACATTTGCGCTGCTTCTCCGTTGTTTCCCCATAAAGTACTTGCGAGCGAAGCGAGTTCGTTGCCTAGTTTTCCATTTTCGTGCGCCCAAAATCATTTCATCACTTTCTTTGCGTTTAAATAACACCGAGGGCTTTTATCGCAGGGTATCCGTCGTTCGGTCATGCTATGTGATTAGAATGAAGTGAGCATTATCCTGAATACAAACCAAAAATAATCCAAATTAAAATATATATTGCCATCTGGTATACCTTGTATCTATTGGTAAAATAAAAATAAAAAGCGAGAGAATAGGAAAAGAGTATATTTTGACCGGTGAAGTGTAATTTTCACATTTTATTGTTTTCACATTACGTCATCGCCCATTCGATATATCCTTCCAGCCGCTGGAAAGTGAGATTCTTTTTACAAGGCTTGTAATTCTAAATAGAGAATACTTTATACCGTAGTGAGAATACATGGCGATCAACTGAAAAAATATCCCCCAAGATCAAAGAGCCATTCCTATTTCCTACAACTGCATTTTTTTCCGTCGTCAGTCATGCAATGTGTGAAGGTCAGTGAGGGTCAGAATACAAACCAAGTAATTCTTTAGAGAACAATTACATGCTTCTCTGGGGACGAAGAATCGGCTGTAGGAAGACATTTTTTTCTTCAAAGAAGAATTAAGTATTATAAAACGAATCTCATAATTAATAATCTAAGAGAATCTTATTTTAGAGTGTTTATTAGGCTCGCACCCTCGCCGTAAAATGATGTGAGTAGATTTTTATAAATTCGAATAAAATCTCATGACAACTTGCAACAGTTAATAGAAACTGTTGCAAGTTGTCATGAGATTTTACTCGCATTGAAATAGAATCTTGCTGAACTTTTTGTGGTTTATATAGTGGTCAGACCATGGTGCTAGTAAAAATAAGTGACAACTAACTTCACCTGTCACGCACAAAGGTTAATTATGAGGGGTAAAACAAATTGCTTCTATTCTTCGAGTTTATTGAAACCTTTGGCTTTGTGCATGACAAGTGAAGCATATAGCAAAAGCGGGCTATTCAATTAAACTTTCACACTTGTACGTTACAAAATTTGCCGTTTCAATGGCCAGGCTGGTAAAAGGCACATGCAAAAGGTTTATTTGGTCGGCGCCTGGTGTGAATAGAGACGTACAGTACTCCGTGTTTCGTTGGAGCATAGTCTCATACACGCCCAAGCGCATTATCAAACAAGATATCGCCTAATGGCGCTACAAATGTTTCTGGACATTAAGAAAATGCGCACCATAGCTGTCGTTCCTGGCCTCGTGAAATTTCGCGGATATGCACTGGATTGCGAGGGAAGGATCCGATGTGTCAAATGCGTCCACCGACATTTGAGTAAGCAGTTAAAATTATTCTTTGTGTGCTATTGTTTGAGCTACATAACTCAGAGGTTAAACTCGTGAAATTTCCTGCCCGGCTTTTGCTGCTCGCTTTTGTTAGTCTGCAAATTGTAAAGGTAATTGCTGAAAGTTCGGCGAGAACCACCACGTGCCACAACGGCAAGTCGGCATGCTTTCAGAAAATAGCTTTAAATTCGATTTGAAGAGGTCTAATAAGCAACTATGGCCTCCAAATCTAGACAAAACGTAAATATAGCTTACGTTACATTGTTGGACTTCTGGGTATTCCGTAGAAGGAAATAATGTACTGAGATGCGAGTTAGTTTTGATATCACGAAAACAAGAAAAACACCTCCAAACAATGTAATTTCTGAACCGTGACAAATCATTTTTGCTCTGACGAAGGGCTAACGCTCGAAACGTAAACTGCTACTCGCTTTCCACGGCGGTTAGCATACCTCAATCGACTTTAGTTGATTACATACCAATATAATAATGGCGCGTGGTTTATTTTGTTCAGTTCTTGAGTGATTTGGGACGTTTGTTTTATTTGGCGCAATAATCCCTACAGATCTGACAGATCAGACCTTACACAATCTCGAAACGATCTCAGTATTTGTGAACTTGACAATAATATTACACTCGCGGATTCTTTATTCCATAATGGGGCAGTGGGTTGCTGCAAAATCTATTTTGCGATAGCCGACATGACGTTAATATGAATATCAATCCAAGTCATGCATGGACGAGATTTTCGGCATATATCTCAAGGGTCTACTACGTATGGCGCGGGCCGTGAACGATCTCGATCATTACCATTACTGCTGGTCTCACCAGCTAATATCTGCTTCTTTAACTCCATTTTCCTCGTTGAAAGTTCGTACGAGTCCAATTTTTGTTATCATTAATATCGATTCTCCATCAAGTAAATAGTTGAACTGTAAAATATTTATTGATTTGAGTGCTGCGTCTATATGAGTTATAGAGGTTTCTATTTCCAATATGCTAATAATGTGACAAACAGGGAATAATTTATTATACAAAAACTTGCTCGTAGAGATAAATGACCTATGATAAATGAAATAGCCTGCTTACAGGCTCTCGGTTTTTTCCGGAAATGTTAGTTTTCGGGTCGGGCTTGGGTTACCTGTGAGTCCGGGCCTCGCTCAGCCCACAGGTAACCCAACATTTCCACCCAACCCGAAAACTAATATTTCCGAAAAAACCTGAGAGCCTGTAAGCAGGCTATAAATGAAACAATAAATGTGATAACTGAGATAAATGAAATATTATATTTCAAGCTTATATCAGTGATTTTACCAAATATTTTGTCTAAATCAGAAGTAAATTTCATTCACAAGGAGAATGAAATATCGGCAAATTTCTTGTTGATGTCACTCTTTAGCATAATTATTCGAAATAGAAACCTAAGTTTATAACTCCTAGACGCAACACTCGAATCAAGAACTCTTTTACCATTCAACTATTTTGTTGGGTGTAGAATCGATTTTAATGATAAAATAGTAAGGCTCAAATGCCTTAAATGTATCATATTGAGTACTTATGAAACTTTGACTTTTCATCATTCTGGACAGTTCATAATAATATAATAATTTATTAACTTATACCGCGCAAATTCAACATGCGTTTTCAAATGCGCCTATATACACGTCAATAAATAAGTTATCAAATAACTAACTAACCTTAACACTATTAAAACGGCACATGCTGCATCGAAAATATTCTTTAAAAAGATGAGTCTTAAGGACTTTCTTAAACATTACAATAGTCAATACACCTAAGATATAATGGCAACTTATTCCATAGGTTCGTAGCAGCAGCAGCAAGTTTAGCTTCGACATCGGACAATTTTGCTGAGATGGCACCATTCATTCCAAGGAGCGTCTTCTCTATCTTGATTAAGCGTCCAATATGCAATGATCCAATCATCTAAATCTTCTGAATAGGGGACACTGGCAAAGCACTCAGTGCATCGTGTCAGTCCGCTAAATCCGTTAGGCAGGCCAACAGTTTCTCTCTAAATGACTTGATAGTCTCTGCATCAATAATAAAAAAAATATTATTCTAGGGAAAAAATAAAAGTTGTAATAGCTTATTAGTAGAGATTACATTTAATTTATATGCGATGAGTTTTCCTAATTCGCGGTTTTAAGGTGATGTTACACGAGACGACTTTTAACGACGATTTTTAATGCATGTTACACGAGACAACTTTAAAGCATCGCTCGCGTCGCCACTCGTCGAAAAACGTGTCCTGTACAAAAAAATATGCCTTTCGAGCGATGAAAACGATGTGACCCGTTTCCATATGACTCGGTAGGAGGGCCTAGGGCAGATAACAGCAGATAACGCGAAAATATAAAAATGGCGGCTGCGAAGAAAGAATCATGCGCTTCTTATTCTCGTTACAATACAGCGTAGAAGGCAAAGAGGCCGACAAATAGCCGAAAGAGTAAAGATGAAACATTAAATTTCACGCCTATTTTTGACCAGCAATTCATCTTTATATATTTGTTTTTATAGTCGTTGCTGTACTTATTGTACAAACAGTCATATTTCTTAAAGTGCCACTACGACGAAAATTTACCATTTCGATTTGCCACTTTTTCAGTGTCTATAGGTCAATCAGTATTAGAAATATCCGAAATAGTAAAAAATATTTCCAAATGGACATGTTAAACCACAACTTTTTGGAGAGTTTACCGGTAAAATCCTGTCCGCCATTAGTGTTAGCCGTTCCCTTTGTTCAGCTTTAAACAAAGGTTTATTCACCGGAAGTGATGTCAAACACTTAACACGACAACCTCGTGGCGCGAAATAGTGTGCATAAAAAAGTAGCCAACCTCGCAAAGATAAATATAACTTTCTTCTTATGTACGTGAAGACGTTTTTAGTAGAAATATGCCTCCAGGCGTTGTGTTCTGCAGGCGAGCGTTAAGTGTATGACATCACTTCCGGTGAATAAACCTTTGTTTAAAGCTGAACAAAGGGAACGGCTTCCAGTAATGGCGGACGTGTAGATTCAATATTCGGAGCTAAAAAAATAAGACTTCCTGTCGTTGTATCGAAAAACAATTTGAACTGGTAATAATATATGAACTCTACTTTATGAATATGCAAAAACATTGATATGTCAAAATTTGATCGTAGGGGCACTCCATGAAAAACACCATATTTACTTCCCGACCAGACGCCATTCTGTTGAATGTGCAACAAAGTTGCACTCTGGGATATTTCAAATGCTCCACGTGCAATGCATTTTGGGGCACATTTCTGTCGCTACCGTCGCTACTAAAACTAAAAGTGGTTTACGCTGTCGCCACTGTCGTCGAGATATAATTTTTTCTATCTCGGCGACAGTGAATTTTCTCGCCGCCGCTGTCGCTACCGTTGCCCGATAGTAGGTTTCCATATATCGGCGCTGTCGTCGGACACGTTTTTCGACGACAGTGGCGACGCGAGCGATTATATGGAAACGGGCTTTAGCGCAACATTGATGCGGCAACGGGTATGTTACACAGAACGATTTTTAGTGCAACATCTAGCAGCTAGCAAGATATCGCCTAATGGAGCTACAAACGTTTCTTGAACTTCGGATAAGGCGCACTATAGCTGTCGTCCTGGCCTCGTGAAATTTCGCGGATATGTGCTGGATTGCGAGGGAAGGATCCGATGCGAGAAATGCGTCGATTCAGTTATATTTGAGTAAGCAGTTAAGATGATTATTTGTGTGTTATTGTTTGAACTATATGATTCAGAAGTTAAACTCGTGAAATGTCCTACCCGCTTTTGTTATTTTGGTATTAGTTAATACATGCATGGTGTAAAGTAATGATGGCAGTCGGTAGACATGTACATATATATATGCCATCAGAAAATAGCTTTAAATTCGAATTCAAGAGGAAAATTGTACTGAAATTAGTTTTTATATAATAAAAAAACAAACGAGAAAAACACCTCCAAACAATGTAACAAAATCAGCGTCTATTCCGTGACAAAAGGTATTTTTTCTGGAATAGCTGGCCTTTATTTTTATCCGTTGAGACCTCTGCCAGGGGAAAAGACGAGACTTTCCAAACGCGTCCTAATATTCGTGCTTTCGAAATTTGGAATGATCTTGTTAATCTCTAATTTGGGACCTGGAAATTTCGAATTCACCAATTTTAGAACTCTTCAAGGTTTCATAACCCAAACGTTTTTCGCGCCATTGGAGGAATTACTGAGGGGGTGGGTGATTGGGGATTAAATCCAAGATGGCGGCCGTACGTGTCAACTGAACTTTGCCCTTCTTTATAGTTTGAGGCACATGTTATTTGACAAATCGATTTTTTTAAGAAACATTAGCTAGGTATCAAGTTAGTATAGTCTCATGTTTTTCTTGTGCTTTATAAGTTGGATAAATGTATTTTTGGGGCTGTTTAGATTTCTCGATGCGTTTCTGAAGACGGCGACCCGTCGAGTTCGGTCATCAAACGTAATCGAATAGATCACTTTCCTGTTCGATTACCGAACCAATCAAACTTAAATTGATTGTATTCAATCCGTGGATTGTGTTTGAAAATCGAACATAATCAAAAAAATCCGAGGATTGAGTAACGTCGGGAGTTAACGTTTAGCTCTCGCTGTGTTATGCACCTATCAATGTAACCCGCGAGGGAGGGAGGGGGGGGGGGGGGGGGGGGGGGGTGTTCGGGCAAGGGGTGAGGATTTGACAAAAATCGGAAAATTTTGAGCAAATGCCCGAGGGTGGGGAAGCAATTGCTAGTCTAAATCCCCCACTCCCAGTTAGCTCAGTGGTTAAGCTTCGGTCTGTTGAGCAGGAGGTCGTGGTTTCAAACCCTCAGGGTTTCAAACACTCTGGGTTTCAAACACTCAGGGTCTTAAAATAACGGAGTAGAAGGTGCTGCCTTTGTGAAACAACTGCAAATGGTTAGACCTTCATGTCTTCTTGGATATGACGTAAAATCGTAGGACTAGTGTCCCCAATTAGTTGCAAAGCTAAATACATTTGACACTTAAATAAAGTTACTTACATTTTGCAGACCTCTCCCCAACCCCTGGGACAGACTTCACCGTCAAATTCCCAACTCACGGGCTCGTGTTTTCTGTCAAATCTCCACCCCTTACCTGAACACACCCCCCTCGGGGGTTACATTGATAGATGCATTACCCTCATAAAATAAAGGCTTTACTTACTTAGTAACTTTATAATTAAAAGATATGTAATTGAACGCATTGTGAGGAGAAAAAATCCCAGATTCCTTCTTTGCCAAACACAATTTACTGCTGTGGGCGAAACAATGTACACATTGTTCTGATGTGAGTGGCTTATTGCAATTTTCAAGATGCCAACCCCTGAACTTTCTGGAGATTTTTGTACAACTTGACCCCCCTCCCCTGCTCTTGACAGCCTTTGCCGCACATCGACCTTTGAACTAAATCGAAATCTGATATTCCCCGACAGAGTTTTGTAATACAATTCCTCTGAAATGATATAATTATAAGCAAACAGATTTAAAATCCTGTGAATGTTTGAACTTCAGACTATCGAGCTTGTTATTTTCATTGGTCTTGTGGCTACTAAATTATTTTATTATAAATAGTTTCATACCTTCTTTTATTTCCACATTCTTTCTACTAATTTTTAAACATATTAAGTGATTATTCCGTTATTTATACTTTCTTTGCGAAGTTACGAGCATGTACATGTAACAATGTTTACTTTTTCTTTAGCCCCAACTCTTAGTGAAGACGAGGATGATGCTAATGATGATAATCTTGCATGGGACGACTCTGCTATTCCTGTTGCCGGTGGTGGGACACCTGTGACTGGCTCATTCTTCCCTGCCATCGGGGGACCCTTCTCTGCATTGACACCGAGTATGTGGCCGCAGGATATACTGTCCAGGATACAACAGGTATATTTGTACCATAAGAACTACAAAATTTACACTCTGATTGGTCAATAGCCATGTGTTATTTAAAGTGTACTGTCATGCAACCCTCAAATGACAAATTTTCTGATGAGGAAAGACAAAATAACTACTTAGATTAGCAGAGTATATGTTTTTAAAATATACTGGAGAAAATTTGAGACAATTTGATGGAGGATGGCAAAGATTCCAGTGGATGAAAAATACTGCTTTTAAGATAAATTTAGAGCAATTTGAAATTGGTTCACTGTAACTGAAATCACGTTTGTTCAATAAGCTTTATTGCAATCTACTTTAATCTTTGCCATCCTCTGTCGAAAAAGTTTTAAAAGCATATGAGGACATTCACATGGTATTTCTCTTCTATCTGAGGGTGTTATTTTTGTACCAGGCTGAAGTTAGCCGGACATTACTCAGCCGGACATTTTTGTAGCTTGACAGTTTTAACATTCTAGTCAGCCACACATTTTGACGTCACATACTTTCTTGGCTTGATATTTTTCTCTGGATGATATTGGGGGCACTCAAGGCAACAAATAAAGACATATCTAGGGGAGGGATGACATTTTGACTATGGCTCACGGGAAGGGATAGGGATGACCATCGGAAACTCGAAAAATACCCTAAAAAATAACCAAGCAGTGAAAAATTGCCCACCCTAAAATATACCTCATGGTCTAAAAATCACTCTAAAAAAGGATTTATCTTGAACAAACCCTAAAAAAATACATTACCAATTTCAACCCCTAAAAATATGACTATCATCCCTACCAGCTGAATATAGGAATAACCTTCAATTTCTCTGTTTCCTAAGGGAGAATTTAGAACATGATCAAGAGTCGCCCTTATATTCACATAGCCCTCCAATTTGCATAATGTTGAAGCTCTGTATTTTCAGACTTGAGTATTAAAACTCTGTCATTTAAAGGAAATGTGTATGTTACTTAGTAATGTTTATAAGTTTGGAAGTGAAATATTGAACCCTTGTGAATTTATACATGTAGGTTTGAAATGTGTGAAAAAATAATACCAAAACAAATTAGGCTAGACTGTCAGTACTAACTGTCTTGAAACAAATGTTTCATAAAATGAATAACTGGTTTAAATATGTTACAATATTTTACTTTTCAGACTGAAGATTCTGGAAATCGCCCTGAAGGTCAATATGATGAGTTTGGGTTTGTTATGGATGGAGGTTAGTGAAATGTATTTCTCTAGTAATGGGCAAACAAATTATGAGTTTGGGAATGAGAGATAAATAATTTCGTTAGTAGGACGAAAGGTCCTGGCATAGGAGTGTGTTATTGTTATGGTAATAGTGTTATAATAATTATATAAGTGCTGCAAAGGACAGTCAGTTCATTGTGGCTCTGGCCCAGCATTTTATAACATTTTCATTGTGGCATGTTCGTATACTTGCGGGCCAGGACCCCACACCGCAAATGGTTGTTGAGTTATACATTATGTTATCTAGGGATAATAAGGAACTGGCCAGTTCACTTGTAATAGGACCTTAAAGTGTTTATGAAACCAAATTTTGCATCTTTATTTTATTGCAGAATAATAAAGTTCAATCTTTTCTGATTATCAAGAGTATATTTATCTTTCAGTTCCGCCTTCGGAAAGATCTCTTTTTCGCCATTCAAATGACTACTTTATGCTAAAAACTGTCCGGGGCCTGGAACCGAATCCGCCATTACAATGACGTCACTGTGAGGAGTCGCAAGCGACAATCCCTTCATATGATCATGTCGGACGACACGCATTTCTACAAAAAAATACAATAGAATAAAGCACAATACAATTCAATGCAAAAAATGAAATACAATAGAACCCAACACAATACTTAACAAAAAGAAGATGGTTCTCCTTCTGATATAAAAAAAAATTTGCACGCTTGAGGTCTTGAAAAACTGCAGATGCATGAGCAGAACGCGAGTGCATTTAGCAGCATTTCAAGACCTCGAAAGTACATTATTGTGTTATAGAACAAGGAGAACCATCTTTTATTTGTTTTATAATACAATCTTCAATCTAGACGAAGGAAAGTAAGCTATCTAATTTTAAGAACCCACAAAACTAAGCAAACTGACTTACAGCGAAAACTCCATTTTACTGTACTCGAGTTGTTTACAACATTTCTCGTCGTTGATTGGTTCAATTCTGACAGCTTGACATTGACGATCTGAAAGCTCGTTTCTTATTGGATGAAATAACCTGCTATAAAAAGAACATGTCGATTGATAAAAGTGGAAGACATAAATTGCAAGACTGCCGGCCGCAATCGGGCTGTAAAATTGTCAACTGATCAAAACTGTTGCAGGAAACACAAAGTGCTTTCTTTTTACAATGTATGGTCAGCACAGGAGAAGTTAATCTGCACAATGTGTTAGAGTTGAAAATGCCTGATGGAAAAACATTCAGAGACAAAGTGTTTGTAGCGACATCTGAGACTGAGTTTCGTGAGTTGAGGTTCCCGACTATTTTCTACAACAACTGCATCGTTGACACTGGCTATTTATTCTGTGGTCTGAAGAAGGATATTTTCATTATCCCAAGTAACAGTGTTTAACTGCTGCTCTGATGGCAATGAGTTGCGTAGCTTTTGTCGAGCCTCAGTTCGACTATACGGCTTTCGAAATTCTCTCTGAATTTCTAACGAGACCTGAAACAACCATGGGGGCTGATCAAAGCCAGGTCCCGGCTAATCCACAGATCGATTTAGAATTTAGCGTGTTGGTTTTTGCGGAGGGAGGAAAATCGGCTAATATATAACCCGGAGAAAAGCTCTCGGACCAAGGGCGAAATACCAATAAACTCAACTCACATATGCCATGTGGCGCCGCGTCTGGGTTCTTTGCAAGTTTTATTGTCCGTTTTTCATTCACGAACATTCAGGATCCTCTACAGGAAACTAGAGAAACCCTATTGTATTCTTTGCCATTCACTGTTCTGGCTTCAGCATAAAAGTACAGGAGTATTAAATTATCGTTGAGTTCTTGGTGAGTCATTTCTTGTACTTTTTGTAGTTGTGTTGTATCACACTGGGCTGTGAATGGGTATAAAAATGTGGACATTTGCTATTGCTTTTCTCAACTTCAATGTCCACGGGAAGAAAATCAAGGCCGCCAGCCACACAATATCTTCCACCTCCTCGCTTATTTTTAACTTTCCCTGAAACTTTCTCGCTGAGTCTGCCATGTTTGTATTATGTAAACAACGTATGAGTCCTCACAGTGACGTCACGCAGCTCATTTGGCCGCGCGGCAAATCGGACAGTTTTTAGCATAAAGTAGTCCATTTGAATGGCGAAAAAGAGACCTTTCCGAAGGCGGAACTGAAAAATAAATATACTCTTGATAATCAGAAAAGAATGAACTTTATTATTCTGCAATAAAATAGAGATACAAAATTTGGTTTCATAAACACTTTAAGCAACCAGGATGACAATGACTGTGATGACGTAACATAGAAAAGCATTTTCTCTGAAATTTGGTGTTTACTATTTCCTTTAGTTGCCTTTTGGGGCCTTTCACAACCAGATTTTTGAAAAATATGATCAGCATTGAGTGCCATTCAGGCTGAATAATAAGCAGTGTAAAAAAACTTTCTTATGTTTATGTTCTGTTCATAGAATTTGGAGTTTTCGCATTGTGTTTTTAAAATACAGAGGATGCTCAAAATATAGGTGACAGTGTATATTTTCACATGCAGAACTTTATTGCATTTTGTAACAAAGATATAAATTGGCTTATGTTGTCATCCTACTGTAGATGAGTTGTCTTCGTGGTTGCTTTAAATTACGGTCCCTCCATAATGATACTGTGTGAGACTTTGCTAACCACTTATTTGAATATAGAGCTGATCTCTGCATTGGAAATAAAAGGGGCTTGTGTTTCAGCAGTATTTTTTTTTTTATTAAATTACTCAATAATGCCAAGCAGTGTACAATACAATAATAAATAATTTGATTTATTAATGATTACACCCTTTAAAAAAAGTGTTATAAAGCATCAATCATAATTATGGTTTGTCATTTTCTAACATCTTGTTAATGTTATGTCCCCTGTTTCCTTTTATCTCGTTACTAGACTTGGAACATGAATACAAAGATCCCGACCCTGGTAACTTTGTGACTAGTGAAGACGATGCACTGCGACTCAAATGGACTGCATATTTAGAGTTCACTCAAAACCAAGATGTAGGAGATATGACTTGGGACAAGGTACTTAAGAAATATGTCATTTGGCTGTGCATCTGTACTCTTATTGATGACACAGATGACGGCAAAGATGACACAGTCAACTGATGTAACTGGTGTTCTCTTCATTATTTTAACATCATCTGTATGACTGTCTTTAAGAGGATAGACCCATGGCAAAATGACATGTATTTGTTTTAATAATAATAATAATAATAATAATAATGGTTTATTAACAGTACTTCCACTGGGTGGCTCTTCGCCTGTTAATCTAAATAATGTAAAATATAAAATGTTGATAAAATATGACTAAGATATAACTGAGATGTAATGATAACCGTACTAAGGATTAAAATATGGCTATACGTAACTATTGTAAAATTAATCAATGGAGTCTGTTGGCAGCGCAGTTCTTTAGATATCCTTTCGATAACCGACAAAATTCAGCAAAGGTTGCAGAGTTCCTAATATTTACAGGTAAATTATTGAACACGGATGAACTGGTATCCTGGAATGTGCCATTTTCAGGTGGGACCTTTAACTGTTTACTGCTGGCTGACCGTAGTGTTCTATTGGGTATGTACAATTCTAATGGAAGATAAAGTGGCCAGTCACTATAATGAAGGGCCTTATATACAAGCTTTAACAAGTGAAATTTTCTGTGTTCTAAGACGGGTAGCCAACAAAGTTTTAAGATATCAGTTCTACTAGCATAACGATTGAGAACAAAACCAGCAGCAGCAAGTTGGACACGCTGTAAGCGTTTGACAAGATAGCCAGGAATTGGGTGTAGCACAACATCATTAAAGTCAAGCTTTGGTAAAATGAGACTTTCAACTAAATGCTTCCTAAAGCATGAAAGGTGCTAAATGTTTCAGTTTTCTAATAATGGATAAAACAGAATAACAAGATGATATAGTAGAGTTTTATACAATAATTAGCAAACTTGCCCAACAGGGTGCGACCTTGTGATGTCATCTCTGCATCTGTACTACAATAGTTATGGCTATTAATTGACCAATCAGCATGCATTTCGCCCTGTTTATTGACTAAACTATCGTATATAACTTGGGTGTTACATTTTACCAGCTTTGTCCAAAGGCATTCTGGCTGGTATTTTGTCTGAGTGGGTTAATGGGATCCCTGTGGTTTGTACTGGCTTGTGATGTCACCACTCGCTGTTACCAGAAGGCCTAGCAGAATTTGCCCAGCTGGGCATTCACAAAAATGGGCCCAAGATGGTGACCACTCTTGATGACAAGGCCTAGGGGAAGATAGTTGAAAGACTTGCATGCATCAGGTGATAGGAAAATCACATTGAGTCTTATCCTAACCCTTTTCTTGATAAAAGTAATTTACTATCCTATAATTTACACACACCAGTATATTAACTAATCAAACTGCATATCGCCAACCTTATTTAATAATTTAAAAAAACAGCTGAATTAAGGTATAAGTGAAGGGGTGAGCTTGTGAAGCGCATTTGAATATACCCATACATTGTATTTCTAGAATTTGCGCTACTGTATATACATGAAAATGAATACCTTTTTATGTGGCATGAAACATTGCTACATGTATATTGCTTGACTTATATTTTTTTTCAGGTATCACCAAGTTTTCCCCATTCAGATAAACTGAGGGAGTTAGTCTACTCTGGTATACCACACAGCATGAGAGCTCCTGTAAGTCACATAGAAATTTCAGTACTCATTTCCTAGCTGTGAAGGTTAAAGATGAAATCTGATTGAATAAATTGAAGGGCTGTGTGCTAAAAGGGCGTAAGTGATTCTTGATCATGTTCAAAATTCTCCTTTAGAAAACAAAGAAATTGAAGGAGAATTTAGAGTGAGATCAGGAGACACGCCCTTTTGCACACAGCCCTTCAATTATATATTCAATAAATTATTGTATATTCACAAATAAGAGAATATTATATAAACCCAGTCAAGTTGTTGTATTTTCCCTATGCAAGAACAGTGTAAGTGACTTGTGATCAAGTTCTAAATTCTCCCTTAGAAAACAAGGAATATAAAGGAGAATTCACAATGTGATCAGTTGATGTAAGAACCATAATAATAATAATAATAATAATCTTTATTTATATAGCGTTATTTCTACTATAAAACCAATAGCGCTTTACAATGCTACTACTACTGATAATAATAATATAAGTAATAATGTAAGTAACTATAACAAATATGTTTAAATTATATACAAATGTTATCCTTAAAATTACAATATTGGTGTATAAATAATTAATTAATATTTACTCAAATAAATTACGTTTACGTAGCCGACTCAATCAAGTATTTCAGGTATCAGAGTGATAATAGCGTCTAATTGATATGTGATCAAGTTCCAAATTCTCCCTTAGAAAAAAAATATATTAAGGAGAATTAAGATTGTGAGCAGGAACCACTTGAAAATTAATAGGCTGTTCTTGCACTTACCCATGGCTTTCAAAATATCCCAGCTCCTGACTTGGAGCTCCGATGCCTACTGGCCTGAAATAGACAGCTACTTTTATTTTTTTAAATTTGTACTCTTAGCAACATTTGTTACTAAAATAATACACATAGGGCGACCATGTCAGTCACAATTTTGATCTTTTGCAACTAAGACATGTTTGGTGACTAGTCAACTTACTGATTAGTCTCCAACTCAGCTACGTAACATTTTCTGGCTGGTGACTAGGTTTTATTTGCTTTAAAATCCAGCAAGTGGCAACTAAGGATTTTTTAAATTTCGTGGCGTGGCACATGCAGCTACTTTCAAGATCTGAGTGAAAATTTGCATTTTGTGATCAGAATATCCCTTGGCTTCTATCAAACAGAGAGAAAGGTGAAAAAAAAGGAAACACTGGTTTCCCTGTAATTTTGTTTATTATAAATATAATTTTAAACTACCAGTATTGTCTTATCAGATTTGGATGAGAATCTCTGGTGCTTTGCAAAAGAAAATCAATGCAGACTTCACCTACAAACAAGTTATCAGGGCCAGTGCAGACGAAAACTCCCCAGCCGCAAAGCAAATTGAAAAGGTGAGCACTAGAAGTCATACTTACATGAAGTTTTATACTTTTAAACCTTCATTAATTTCTCCAAACTCTTTCTTTCCCATTTATATAATATATTAGTCTGAGATGTAAAAAGCCTGCTGTACTAAGGGATTTTGTTGAAATTAATTTTATACTATCTGTCAATAATAATAATTGTCCTAGCTGGGGTTAGATCAATAGGATTGTAATTTAACACGACCGTACATTGTAGTTTTGTACTTTTCACGAAAACCTCAAACACATTAAGTAAACAGAAAGGAATGCATATTAGCAATTTCTAGATACAGAAAACTGTTCTGCTGTCAAGATTTCCATTCTTCAAATTTCCACTTGCCCCAGCAATTCTCATGTACTCTGCTACAGTTGATTTGTCAAACAGGTTTTTTCATCCATTTGGGGTTCTCTAAATTGTTGCATTTTTGCTTCTCTCCAACACTTTTGATGCTGGCCATTTTCTCCACTGAACTATGATTTAATTATTTGAACCGGCTCAGCAAACTCTAATTTGAATATGAATATACAAATCCAATGGAATTCTCACTTTCAAATTTCCTCCTCTGTTACCCAGGTGAAATGATCATGAACTGTTCATGAATATAATCATGAACATTCATGAATGTCTTTCCATGAACGTCCATGAAAGTTCTTCAAAATGTTCACGAACTGTTCATGAATGTCCTTGAACAACAACTGAGACCGTTCATGAACAAATCCAGGCAAAATGATCGTGAATTGTTCATGAATGTTAACAAACAATTCATGAACATGTGTTCTTGAACTGCTATGAATGTTCATGAACAAATCCAGGCAAAATGATCGTGAATTGTTCATGAATGTTAACAAACAATTCATGAACATGTGTTCTTGAACTGCTATGAATGTTCATGAACAAATCCAGGCAAAATGATTGTGAAATTGTTCATGAACGTTCACGAACATGTTCAGGAATAATTCATGAACATGTGTTCATGAACTGTCCATGAAATATTTCATAAAAAAAACATTTTCAACAGGTAGTTCACAAACTTTTGTTATTTTAATTAAACACTGAACATAAATGTCTAAGGAAGCTTATAACTCCTGAATCATCACTGTCATGATTTCCAATGTCACTGCTCTTGTTCAAGCACACTCAGTATACTCTATGGGAGATATAATATTATTGAGATATATTGAGATGTATTGTTAGAATGTATTGATTATGAGGTTGAGGGATCTACATGTACATGAATGGATGTTTTCAAAATGGTTATTGTGAAGAATATTGTACTATTACTATTACTATAATAATTAGAAATCACTTGAAAACATTTGAGAACAACAAGACTTCACAACATATATTAGCAGGAAATAACGAGTTAATTATGTGGAATTGTATTGTAATGACATTATACATAAGAACTTATAGTGGTATTCTATTCTACAGCACATATGTAAATCTTGGAAATATTTCAATAAAGAAAATTTAACTTGCGTGGAGAGTAGATGATGCCATTCTTGTTGTCTGGTGGCAATTAATCAAGCAATATCGAAGACCTTTATCCCCTCTTTACACCCTGTATAAACTTATGGGCACCTGGTCATATGGGCCACGCAGCTGCATCACCATCCTCATACAGAAGTTTTAGGGCTGCGAAAAACCCTACTTCGCTAAAATATTCTATATAAACTTCATAAAATTCCCGATGTGCTGATTAAAAGGGATGTGGTATGAGTTATTTTCCTATTTAGGGTCTTGATTCCTGTTTTCTATAAGCTTAAAATAATGTTTGAATAGTACAGATATAAAAAAAACTAAAAGTGTAATAAGTTAGTGTGAAATTATCTTATTTTCCTTGTTACAAACCACAAAATTTAATTATGGTATCTTACCTTTGTAGTTTTCTAATCTATTTTGAAGACTCTTGCCAAGTTTGGAAGGCATTTTCAGCAGATATTGCAAGAGATCACAGAAGCAACGGCTGTTTTAAATTAATGCTGAAACTGGCCCGCACAATTCGGGTCAGCATTCTTTAGATAAGCAATGCATCATAGGTCGAATTGTGGCCGCCATCTTGGTTCAGTTGTTTCCCCAAACGGTAAGTCATGATATGATTTCTTCCCTTACAGTTACATTTAGTTTCTCTTCCTAAGCTATTTTATCTTAGTTTTCGTTAAATTGCCATTTGTCTCGGCCACCAATGTCGATAAAGATGAAGTACAGTCAGAAAATAAAGACAATTACACTATTAGAAAATTATCACTCAACAATCAAACATTTTAGAATGACAAATTCAATTCAATTTATACGGAGATTTCTGTACTTGATGTCTTGACCTTGATCCAAATATGTTCTGGCCATCCCACTCCTATTAATTACCTAGTATGCAAATGTACGTGTACTTGCATTTTTGCACCTCAAGTCTGTTGATCTTGATGAAAACTTTCGAAACTTTAGTCTTACATTAATGCGGGTGAAATTGCTTAGTTCACAAATAGAATGAATCTTTATATATATGGCTGTGAGTTTAAAAACTTGAAATGCATCATTTCCATTTTTGCTTTCCTCGTGTTGCAGAAATAAAGATATCAAAGTGATACAAAATCAGGAATGTGGTGCATAGTATTGCATTTACATGGAATTCAAAGCCTGTGATCATAGCTACATCAAAGTGAGCCACTTCCCAAACTGTCTTTATTGACACTGACTAGGGACACATGCAGTTACAGCATATTCATGGTATTGTTAGAGCAAGTGGGAAGAAAATATGACAAGACTACTAGTGGCTATAACAATATTATGTACATCAGTTGTGACAGCTACTATACATGTGCATGTATGTTAGGAATAAATGAATTGGAAGGCAGCCACTAGTGTTAGAGTAACTGCTAATTTAGTAAAACACCATTGCCATATTTTCTTTGTTCATGACATCATAACTGAATACACATCATTAGTTCCTGATTTGTTCATGATCTGTTCATGAAAGCATTCATGCACATTTAATGAACTTTGGTGAACATCAAATCTCATTTATTAGTTCATGATTTGTTCATGATTTGTTCATGAAAGCATTCATGCACATTTGATGAACTTTGATGAACATGATTTCAGTTTGTGGGAGTTAACCAAAAGTTCATGAACTGATTTATAATGAACTGTTCATGAACCAAGTTCATGAACTGATTTATAATGAACTGTTCATGAACCAAGTTCATGAACTGACTAGATAAAATTTTCATGAATACTTCATGAATGTTCATGAACTGTTCATAAATGTTCACCATAGTTCATGACATCATGAACTTCATTTCACTGGGAAATGTTGTTTAATTAGTTGTCATTTTTTATATCATTGTCCTGTGTCATGAATATTTAAATAAATGTAGTGTGACAAGCCATTTAAATGCCCCAATTCGGACTGGCCAGGAATTTCAAAGTACTCACAATTACATGTACGGTAGTTCCAGTCCTAGCCTGTGTATAGCCACTGCTCACCCTAAAGAATTGGGAGAGAGCATCTGTGAGTTACATTTGTTAATCGTATTTCAAGTAATTTATTCACATACACTGTACATTACCATGTTCAATTACCTGTATCGCATTACCGTGTTCATTCAGAGATAATTTTATTGATAAAATAACCAGCATATTGCCTTAAAATTAATTCTTTACACAATTTGTTTCCTAAAAGCTATATGCCTGTACTGCTTGATATTCTAGTTCTAAAATATCTCTGTTTTAGAGAACATTGCAGTTACATTGTCAGGCGAAGCGATGAGACATTAAAGAAATTGAGTCACTGTGCAAGTTTGAATATCAACTTCAACTTACAATTTGGAAATCCTTCTCGAAAAGAACCCCTCGAGCAAAAGTCCTTAATTCTGAAATTGTTCCAGACAATCAAAGAGAAAAGCCTGTCTTTGACTTGAATAACATGCCTCGGTGTTTACAAGAGTCGTTAATCTAGGTGCCGAGTTTGTGTATGTTGTTTCCGAATGCTCTTCTCTTAAATATTCTAATGCTGTTGTAGGAGATGTAATCATCACAGGGCAAGGAAGTCATATAGTCATCAGTTCCTCTAAAGTTTTAAGGTCTCCATGCCCTAGCTGATACAGCAACAGGAAAATGGAGCATGCCAGAACTTAATCTAAACTCGCATGTCAGGAAAATCTGTGGTCGGCAAGTAAACAGTGACGTTTAGCCAATCAAAGACCGAGAAGTGCGATACATAATGAATTATGATATACCAATCAACCATATTCGTTTCTCAGAATTCGGGGAAAATTTGTGTGACCTGGAACATGATTAATGAACGTAAATCACAGGTGCCCTCCCGATTTTTTAGGGTGAGCAGCGGCTGTACACAGGCTATTCCAGCTCTGCCTCTGACTGCTTGTACATTGAAATCCCGTCCAGTCCTCATTGTCAGCTTTTAAATATTACTTCTAATACAAGCTTGCTCTATACAGGACCTACTTCGTACTATGCCTAACAATGCCTGCTTCTCGACACCTGCCAGCACTGGCTTCCTGAGACTACGCAGGATCCTTAGAGCACTGGCCTGGTTGTATCCTGACATTGGGTACTGCCAGGGCATGGGAATGGTTAGTGCATTAATTATTTTGCAGTGCCAACAAATGTTCACAAAAGCCTGCTAAACCCAAGAAGATCTTGCTTGTTGAAAGTCCTTAAACATCTTGCGGATTCGGTAGTCAAAACAAAGGAAATTGCAGGGTTGCATGACAGTCATCTTACCTACTCACTGGGGTGCCATACAGTATTGTGCAAAAGTAATGCAAACGTATTTTGACGAATTTCGCTCTTTGTTCCTACGAATGTCGCCAAAATTAAGTCAAAATTCGTTCGAAGGCTGATGGATCTGAATATTATTGTGGATATATGGATAACAAACCAGGTTGGTAATAGTGAACAATCACGTACCAAATTTTCGGTCGTTAGGTTGTCGGTAGGATGTTGGTAGATTGTCGGTAGGCTGTCGGCAGGTTGTCGGTAGGCTGTTGGTAGGCTGTTGGTAGGCTGTTGGTAGATTGTCGGTAGGTTGTCGGCAAGTTGTTGGCAGGTTGTTGGTAGATTGTCGGTAGGTTGTTGGCAGATTGTCGGCGCAAAACCTGTCGGCAGGTTGTCGGTAGGTTGTTGGTAGATTGTCGGCCGATTTCATGTGGTTGTTGGTAGGTTGTCGGTGGAATTTACGTAGTTGTCGGTAGGTTGTTGGCGTGTCGTCGGCCGACAACCTACCAACAACAACTTTGGTACGTGATTGTTCACTATTACCAACCAGGTTCAAAGCATCATATTTCTATTCTTAGCCTGATTATACAGACTGAGCTGAAGTAAAGTCTGCAGTTGTCTTCCTGTACCATTCGAAAGTGAGTCGTAAAGTTCAGTTAGTCAAAGTCTGAATAAAGTTTATAACTCAGGTTGGTCGAATTGACCGAGTGAGCTGGAAAAAGTAACTTTTGTGCAAGGATCAAAATTTTGAAGGATCAACATTTCGAAGAAGCAAAGTTTTGTGCGAATATTCGCAGAGTACCAAACGAAATTTTGCACGATATTTCATAGAGTGCAGCGAATTTTTGTGCTAACCTGTCGCAGAGCACTGTGAAATTTCACACAGATTAAATTAAAGGCTTAAACAAATTTTCGTTGAAATCTTGAACATTTTCGTTCATTTTCGCTGTAAAGCCCCGAAAAGCCCCGAAATTCGTCAAAAACTGTTTGCATGACTTTTGTGCAATACTGTACTTTAAATATTGACTAACTTTTGTCAGCTTAATTAGGCTTGGAAGAACACATTTACTTGCACATTTTATTTGAAAGATGTCAGAGATAAAAGTAATCATACTTACTTTGTCTACTTTGATTCCAACAAGATGGGTCAGACTACTGTTCATGGACAGTTGTACAGCAATGTATTTCCCTGATATTTGCACTGATCTCCCTCCATGATTTATAATGCATTGATATTGTTATTTAATGCTGCCATTTCTCCAACTTTTATAATTACTTCCTTGTTCTTTCTCCAGATTGTTGCATCATTGTTACTTTTTGTTGAAGAAGAGGATGCATTCTGGTTGACATGTACAATCATAGAGGATCTGAACCCTCCCTCGTACTACTCCAGTACCCTTATTGGTGTTCAGGTACAGTACCATAAACATGCTCTTCTCATGCTTTACTACTAAAGCATCACCATTTTTAAAAGCACAGTTAAAGTCCTTTACACTGTCTATTAACAACTATTGTATGTTATTGGATTAAATATTTAATGCATTCAAAAGATAGAAAGCAACATTGGACTTCCCTCTGGACTTCAAGGGTCTTGTTTAACATGTTGAATATAAGGGTAACGATCTCAAATAGGTTAGTACAAGAGCAGTGTACTGTAAGTTATGGAGTTTTTCCTTGCTGTATGGCTCAAGTGTGAAGCATGTGGACCATAAAAAAGGGGGAGGGGGGGGGGGGGGGGGGGGGGGATGGAGGATCCATAACTTAATTATGACATCTATAGTAACACAGGCAAAGCAAACAAGTATTAAATTTAAAGGCCAAAATAGATATATATTACATGTACAGTATGTTCTGGTTACACTTTAAAAAAGATAGAAATGGTTAGGGTTAGCAGACTAGCCTGCGAATACAGCCATCTCGCATTGGGAACCACAATCAAAACGCGAGAGAGACGTCTGCATCTTGAGATGGAAAATTCCATACTGATGACGTGATGCGGCCAGGATCTGGTCGTGTTATTTGATTGCCTCATATATGATAATTAGGCATACTAGCCAATCAAATAACGACACCAGATCCTGGCCGCATAACATCATCAGTATGGAATTTTCTGTCTCAAGGCGCAGACATCTCTCTCGGGGGCCACATTTTTGATTGTGGTTCCCGATGCGAGATGGCTGTATTCGCAGACTATAAGTAGACCTGTACTTGTCTAACTTTTTATTTTGCACCAGCTGGCTAATGTCAAACTTGCTGTAGTTTAAATTTTAGTGAAAATGTATGTGTATGTACAGGTGGCTATTAATAATGTGGTGGTATTCTTTCTCAGGCTGATCAGCGAGTGCTCAGACAGCTAATTGTCAGCTACTTACCACACACAGATGAGCAGTTAAAGGAACATGACATAGGTTTGTATCTACATGTAGACTGCAAATAGCATAATTAGGATGATCATCATCAAAATTATTCTGTAAAACTAGAGGCTGCACACAGCGTGAACTCCAGTGTATCTTTTGGAAAGGTGTAACGCAGACACCTGCATATTTGGCACTTGACAAAATATTTATACACAATGAGATGTGAAATCGATCTGATCTAAAACTCCATTTCTAGGTGAAATCGATCTCTCCTGTCATTAACTTTAATTACAGACTGTAGTTGTCAAGCGTCACAGAATGTTTATCGTAGTTGCTAGTTGAACGGCTTTGCATACAAGAGCAGACATGACCCTGATATGATTTATTTTGAGACCAAATCAATCTCTCTGTCATTAACTTTAATTGGTTACAGTCTTAACCGACAGGATCAAATCCATAATTGATCTTCAACTGTTGGCTTAAGCGCTCTCACGTTATGGCGATTTCTGAGCTCTAACTCAGAGACAAGATTATCAAGCAGTTCCCATCTCTTTTCAGGAACGTGTTGTACTGATGCAGATGATAGCAAAATTGATTTTTCATGAAGCATGAAGATTCAATATGTCAACATGAGGTTGAGTCAACAATACTTATTCCATTTTAATAATTCGGTTAGAGAGAAGATTAAGGCAAATTGGGTACTTCATGACATCACAGTAGACTTAAACACTCTAAAGCTCTCTAACAAGCATTTATCTTCCAACTTTACTGTTTTATCTTCCGATCAAAGAGTCTTGGACCCACATGGTTAGTAGTAAAGATGATAGGAAAAAAATATATTTAAAAGACAATCTTCATTTTAAAATGCTGGCGGTTGCCTAGCAGAGCCGGAGTAATAAGAGATTCAAATGGGATGCCTACCAAAATACCCCCACCTGCTCAACATAGACACCCCTCCCCCCCCCCCCCCCCCAAAAAAAATGTAACTAAAAATATAAAGAAGTTTGCTTGATTTGCTTTATACATGTATAGCATGTGAACTGTGGTAGATATAGAGGACATGGCCATGCAGAGATACAGATTTTATGTTCGAGTGTTGATGAAAATATGTTATGAGTGAGCACAGTGAACAAGTAAGATAATTATTTCATCAACACTCGAACATAAAATCTGTATCTCCAAGTGGCCATGCAATGTTCTGTTTAATACTTAAATTAATTATACCGTAAAAACCCATAAACAAGACACCCCCGTAGATACCGGTAAGCTGCACATCGAGTTTAGAAGCTTGAATTGATGTTTTGGATGTAAATCAAACGTACATTAATTGTAACCTTCATCAGACTCTTTCAAACTGGAGAAAACTTGCGTCATACAATGTACCTGTAATTTAATCATTCTCTGTGGTCGACACTTATGCCAACAATACTATGCTGAGTTACTCATCAGATGTAAAGCAGAACCTAAAGCCATTTCTGAAACACTACAGCAGGACCTTAATGATGTTTCAGAATGGTCTGCGAGCGACATGATGGTTATAAAATATAATGGCAAAAGAAACCCATAAAAACCACAACTCAAGTTAAGAACTTCAACATTATTTTATAGATCTATTACTAGAATAAAATTGTAGTAAATCATGTCTTTTTCTCACCAGAACTCTCATTGATTACCCTTCATTGGTTTCTAACAGCATTTGCAAGTGTTGTACATATGAAGGTAACTACATTGTAGATTATAAAATTGAAATATTTCTATAATTACATAATAAAATTATTTGACAAAGTCTTGTTATTTAATGCATTAGGAGTTTATTTTGGGGTACATTGTATGTACTTCAGTAGGAAATTAATTAATCACAACTTAATTTCACGATTTTGAAAGGGTAATGATTCATGACACTTAATTTTTGTGATTTCGGAGAATTTGTTTAAACCAATACCGGTACACTTGTTTTTTTTGGCGATTTCATGGAACCCTTCAAACAAGATTCTATCAAAGGTCAAGAGAGCTGAATAAAAATAGAACAAGTAAACCAATTATAAAAGGCTATTTTTACTATGCGTAGTGACAGTGGAATAATGATATTGGTTGTAACTCTGTGAGTCAATAGAAATATGTAAATTATAGTAACCAACAAGTAAGGCAAATGTAACATAACTGTATCTACAATAATTATTATGTGAGTGAAAAATTAAAAAAACTTTTGTGCTCAACTTGGTAAACTTACATGAACTTATTAATAATTAATAAAAGTTGGCATGTGTTGTCACATATTTTTGTGACTTTTTTGTGGCACTAAATTTCTCTAAAAATTGTGAATAACTGGTCTAGCAAAATGTTCCTACAATTAGGTAGTAATCCAGTAAAATTGTTACGGATGCAATACATGTAGTGTTTGTAGCATTGCTGTCACCAAATCCATTTGTAATGACATGGGTTACATGTGTCATGTATTTACCCAAAACAATTACAGTGCGACTATTAAAACTGAGGCTGCTTAGACAACAAGAACCAGTCACATAGCAGAACGAAAATTAAGCATTCCAACTTACGGTTACTTGAACCAATCAGTGTCGAGTACAAGACAATAGCATTTTCGACTTGCTTGAGCTTCGATCTGGTAAAAGGCAAATTTGGATGACTAGTTCTGAAGTCAATGTCTTTTGAATGAAGAAAATTGCATGAATATGCTTGGATTTATACTTTGGAATGCAATTTTTAGTTCAGTGCAGTGTTTAGTTCAGTAGTTTCACTGTAGTTTTTGGGGTTGGGTGGACAGTATTGGCCTACCCAACAATAGAACTAACCTGTACACCCTAAAAAGTGCAGTACAAAAATCATAGAATTATAGTATTATGGGTGCAATCAGAGTACAGGTCTTGAGAGGTTCCATGCTACTCAGTTTTTGCATTAGTATGCTGCATTCAGCCACATTATTTTGTGACCTTTCATTAATGTTTGTTTGTACGTAATATGTACATGTACTGAAAAGTATTATGACTATTCACTTATTAAGTTTACAGTAATCATTATTTAACATTAAAATTAATACACATAGCTATTTCCATGTCTTATTTGTTTGTAGATACTATTGCGCATATGGGATATATATTTCTATGAAGGCTCTGTGACACTTTTCAGAATTACACTTGGAATGTTAAAGATGAAGGTAATAGTTACTGTACAGTTGTAATATCAGTACTTGTCCATGTACATGTACTGTGGTGTAATTCGTTGCCTTCAAAGATTTTGGAAATACCGCGTTTTCATCATTAAAGGAGAACTGAACCCTAAAATCAACTTTAGCTCAATGAGTAGATCTAAACATGAAAAGACTCATACCAAAATTTATTTTACTCTGTTTTGTGTCAAAGGAAAGAAAATCGGCAAATCTTCCTCCCAGCCGCCGCTAAGTACATGTACAGACAGCTCAATTCCTGTAATCTGTGACGCACTATACGGGGAATAAATTAGTTTTGTCATGTTGTTTTTGGCTTTGAATAGATGGACTAACGACTCATAATTGCGCACTTTTGTGCTTCCTTTCTGCAGAAGGTGTGGATGTTTTTCCTTGGTATGTATGACGTACGATACAGGGGGAAAAAGCACTGAATTGAGCCGCCATGGTACTTTTTTGCACCAGAAGTTGGAACACACAAACTAGCTGGCTTTATCAGCGGAGAATCGGCTATTTTTCGACCTTCAAAGCATAATTATTTCCTCTTTTTAGACGTTCACCACAAAGAAATATAATAGCAGAACTTATGTCTCTTGAATACAAGTTTGTATAGTCGTCGGATTGATTTAGGGTTCAGTTCTCCTTTAAAGGGAACTTCCCCTAAAAACTCTCAATTGTTCCTCATGAATGCCTAAATCTGTTGTGTTTGTGTCCTGTAAATTGTACATTAGATGTCATTTATGGATGATTTCATGAATGTTTGGATAATTACAAGTAGAAAGGTGTGACACGTTATGTTGTTATTAGTAAATAACTGTTCTGTAAATAGCTGCAATCTAAAGTGGAACAACTCTTTCCATCATAGGAGGAGGTGATCTTAACACTGGACAACTCTGCACAGATCTTCAATGCCTTGTCAGATATTCCTGGTGACATCACCGACCCTGTTGTCCTAATTCAAGTAATGAATCAAATCCCTTGCAACACAAGATTGCTAGCAAATGTTGAAATGCACCAACAGTCCTCTTTCGATACTACCGTTAAGCGTGAACCTTTTTCCACGTTCGTTTAAGTTTGAAACCTAGACGTCTGGCGGCACAAACCTTTGCAATTTAACCGCGATAATGACAACCTTTGACATGTCCCGCCTTCACGTTTCAGCAAGTGGGATTCAGGTTTGGGAACTTTTCAGCTAGATTTTCCTTCGCGCTACGCGCTAAATCATATAAATGTCGGTTCAAGTTAAAGTTTTGGATGCTCAGAATTATGAGAGATGCAAGACAACAACTGTCTCTTGGCATAATCTGAGTTGCACGACGGTAGAAGACATATCAAAGGTTTTCAACATCAAGGTTGAAACTAATAAGTTTGCCGACGAATTGCAAAGGTTTGGGGCGCCAGACGTCTAGTTTCAAACATAAACGAATGCGGAAAAAGGTTCACGCTTAATGGTAGCTTGCAAATGGTAGTATGTGCTTCACTTGTCACACACAAAGGTTTCAATACAAAGTTCTGGGGTAAAAAAAAGAAGTAATTGAATTTACTCTGCAGCCTCGTATTGAAACCTAATTGTGCATGACAAGTGAAGCATATACATGCATCGAAAGTAGGCTATTTATAAAATTCACTGTTGGTGCATAATTATGTACAATGTAACAAAGCCCATCATCGAGCAACAACATAGTTGTTATTATTGTACTTTATTTTTTTACTCACCGTCTCAATTCTGATTGGCTGAGAATGCACAACTAATTCTTGATAGCTGGCTATAGCATTGACTACGCATGCATACAATATTATCTGTAGGTTGTGACATCACACTGCTATTATCTGTAGGTATTGTCTGTATATAGGTAGTGCTCGAGGATAAGCAAATATGACCATTTTACACTAGAATTTTAAGTATAGGGAAATTATTTCGTTTTTTTGAGTGATTTTGCTATTTTAAGCTCTCAGCTGTTTCCAGCCTTTTCCCCTAAACTTGTGAATAAAAGCAATTTGTAGCTCGAATATCAAACAAACAAACTATAATTATTGAAATGTGATTGTAAACAAACCAATTTACTGTTTCATTTCAATTTTTCTTTGTTTTTACTAGCTTTCTTTTTCTAAAATGTTTGTTTAAAATGTGTAATAAAACAATAATGAATTATTATTGAATTCGTTTTTCGCATGATAGCACAGACCGAGGTCTTGATAATTTTTGCTATCAGCCTCAGCCTTCAGCAGATCACACAGTCTGACCTCTGTCTTGATTATTTTCACTATCATGCACAACCTCATCCAATATAAATTATTGCATATTATCATGCTTATCATCATCATCATTGTCTTTGTCATGATTGTCATTAATGTTATTATCACTGTTTTTGCCATTATCATCTGACAGCATTATCATTATCTTTGTCTTCATCATTGATCAGCATCATCATTGATCATCATCATCATTGATCATCATCATCATTGCGATCTTTGTCATTATGTTATTATCTATCAGCATCATTTTCCTAATCGTTGTCATCATTAATGTGATCATTACATAACTGTTAAAGAAAGGCTTTGACATCTACCTCCTCGTATTTCCAGGCTGCCCAGAAGGCTTCAGCATCCCTGACAGAAGTCATCCTGGATGCACATCGGAAAAAGCATCTTGCATTTCTAATGGCTGATCTTGGTGTCCTGGTAGACAAGGAATCAGGGAAACATCTTACAAGACATGTAAGTGTTGCTCTTGACTATTGTGAACAATTTGCACCGGAAAATTGTGGTTGGCAAGCTATTTTTGTGTTAAGTGCAGGTGTTTGCTCCCAGACATCAAACAGATCTGATGTAAAGGGGGGAAAAGGGGAATAGGGGATGACATAGGGGGAGAGAAAATGTTATCAGAACTAGGCAAGTGGGTGGAATGATGAAAGTGAAAGAGGAAAGAAGAAGAAGAAGAGGTGAATGGAACAAGATATAAAGTAACGGGAAATGAATGAATGAGAAGAAGGGGAAGCAAGGGAGGGATAGTCAGGGGGCAAATGAAGGAAGAAACAGATTCCTATTGTAACGCACAGTGCACTAATCTGCCAACCACTCAGTCCGAGTCCCACAATCCGGTATATACTTCATGGTAGTGTTTCGTTCCATATAGTCTCCCTGCATAATACTGTAAAACAGTAGAGAAAACGATTATGCAGGGAGACTATGGAACGAAACACTACCATGAAGTATATACCGAATCCACCGTACCGAAAAAGATGTTGGCTGTACATTTGACCACAATCCCTTGCGAAGCTAACACAGTAAAACACACATAGAAATCCCCTGGTTTTTTTTCAATGACAGTGTATTGACAACACCACTGGTACTGGCTTATTTTTAAGATATACAAATGTAAAACTTCTCTGCAGCTTCAGTTTATTTTTATTTTATTTTTTAAAATTTTTGCACATGATTGTTCTAATACAAAGTTACAACGTTGATATACATTAAACGGGGAAAATGCAAGTACAGATAAATACAGAAAGATAAATATAATACAGGCATCGTGCACAGAGGTCAAAGGAGCATTGACAGCGATTTTATAACGGAGTTAAAGACTCTTAGCGTGTACAAAGTATTGTGGGTGAAAGTACTAGTGGCCATCTTGTTTCGGTACGGTAGATTCTCAGATGCAAATTGTTTATGTAGAACAGCCCATGCATGCTCTTTTATTAATAAACACATGATATAATGTTGGATCTCCCAAAATGTCCCCATTAGTGGAGACACAGTTCCTGTCGTGTTAACGTCTATTTGCAAAAGTTCAATAAATACAATAATCAGAGGCAGAGCATTACAAATGATTTTGAACGGGTAAATTAAAACAAATATGATAATAGACTAAACAGTCCCTTTCACATTGCAGAAATCAGTCCAGTAATGGCTGTGAGCACGTAAATGACTACAGAAGCCCAAACTACTTTTCTCTTGTCGTACCTGTGGCCTCCCACTGTTGTTATTATTCTGACCACACTTGTAGCCCTGTTTCGTGACTGATTTTCCTGATATGAAACAGACTGTTTTACAGTCTAACAACGATTGTAATTTACAGTTTGTGTAATGACAACCTGTTTTTGTGTTTTTCATTATGGCAGCAGATTCACAGAAGACAGCTGAACTCGCACAGATCCTTCTTTAACTTAATATTTGGTGAGGAATCAAAGATCATGATAACAAATGTACTGTACATTGTGTATGTTTGTGTCTGAATGATGTCATCTTCAGGTGATAAGACAGTCACCTCTTATTGCTTCCTAGGCTACGAAGAGAACCTTTTCCCCATTTTCTTCCAACCTATCCCCTTCAGGGCCCGAAATTGTGACTGCAATAATGGTCACCAGAGCATTTAAAACATTACATTTGGCGACTAAAACTTACTGATTCTTTGCCAACTTGGCTACTAACATTTTCTGGTTATTGACTAGATTTTATTGTATGGTTCGCACAGGACTTCAACAGTCCTTGAAATAATGCCAGGTCCTTGAAAAGTCCATTTTGACAGATTCGATTTTCTCCTTGAAAAGACTTTGAATTGTTACCAAAACTCTTTCAATTGTGTTGAGAGTCAAACCTCCTTGGATGGTGCAATGTACTGTTACAGTGTGTTATCATAATTTTGATAGGCATCAATGCTTAATTTGATATTTTGAAGCCCTACTAACTAAAGGTAATGTCAGCCTGCTGATAAGGCTAAACTAGGAAAAATACAAAGGCCCAGGCAATTTTGTTCACTAAAGTATTACTAAAACTACCAAAAAAAACTAACTCCCCCCCCCCAACTGTTGAGTGGTAAATATGCGAGTCATGAAGTTGCGAGTTGCAGTTACGAGTTGCATCAACAGTGGATGCTCACTAATTTAGGGTGTTTAGAGCTAGTCACTAATTTTGGGTTTTTAGGCCTAGATCACTAAAGAACACATGCTTCTCCCTATGAACTAATCCATTAAATCCTAATCTTACATTTAAAAATACCCTAACCATCAACAACGGGTGGCTAACTAATTTACGGTGTTTAGAGCTAGTCACTAATTTTGGGTTTTATAAATACATCACCGCTAATCCAAATCCTAACCCTACATTAAAAAATACCCTAACCGTCAACAACGGGTGGCTAACTAATTTAGGGTGTTTAGAGCTACATGTAGTCACTAATTTTGGGTTTTATAAATACATCACCGCTAATCCAAATCCTAACCCTACATTTATAAATACAACTCGCAACTACATTGTACATTGTGTAGCAACTTCATGACTAGCAATATACCTTGCACCCAAAATTTAATGGTTAATCATTAAAATACACAGTGATGTATACCCAAGGGAGGGGTGGGTGGATAATTACTCAGAAACCACAATTGATTCAATCCATTCATTCTTGCTCAACAAGATGAAGTTGTCATGATAGTCTACCTGGTTCATCTGGTAGTTTTGTTAATATATTTTACGGCATACAATGTGAAATTGGAAAAAGAGCATATTTTGCTAAATACATTACATTCCTGTTCTTACTAGTATCTCGAGAGTAGCTGTAAGTCATATGTCACTTTTAATTTCAGGGAAGAGTGACTTTGCGTTAGAAAAGGCAAAGAACATTAAACAGACAGGTATGTACTCTGTTATCTGACTTGCACATTCATTCTGATGGAGCCCAGCATGCGCTGAGCATTCGCTGTTGGCAGTCATCTCTTCCTTCCCAACGGCGAGAGAGAGAGAGAGATACATACATACATACAGCTACCTGTTGGACAGTTTGCATGAGCTGTTCACGCTATTGTGTTTATTGATTGCAGGATTATTTGTTCTATATAATAAAACAGTTATATCATTCATCCTCGCCCAATATGGAAAGTATTCAAGTCTCGACTTTCAATATTAGACTCTACCTTCGTTCTAGCCTGCTTGCAGGCGGTAGAGGGTGTTTATCGCAGAAATTCTTCTTCTTTTCCCCCACCCCTCCATTTGTCACTTGGCCAATATGGCGTCCGCTTCGAAGTCCGTTTTCTGCGATAAACACACTGCCTGCAAGCAGGCTACCTTCGTTCTTGCCCAATATTGAAGTCTCAACTTAAATATTTTGCCATATTGGACTTGGATGAATCCAATAGGTGTACGATAATCTCCAGTCATTAATGTAAAAATGTTTTGGGATGTAAAGTTATGTGCCTGGTTGTTGGAAGGTTAAGGGTAATGGACTGAGGGATCGGCTAAC
Source organism: Actinernus sp. WN-2022 (assembly GCA_030867875.1). Classification (NCBI taxonomy): domain Eukaryota; kingdom Metazoa; phylum Cnidaria; class Anthozoa; order Actiniaria; family Actinernidae; genus Actinernus; species Actinernus sp. WN-2022. The sequence goes on from JAOWCC010001634.1 coordinate 90,704,061, forward strand.
TGTGTTGCTACCCAATTCAGTTCATGTGACGTAAACACAGATGCTGCTCTGGGGAATTATTCCTTTTTCATTCTAATCATAATGCAGTTGTGCCTATCTCCAGACTAGTGTCTGTTTATGTGAAATGATCTGAATTGGATTCCGATTCCCTCTATTATTGGTTTGAATTTTTAACTTGAGGAATACAGATTTTGGGTTTAAATAAATATTGTTCGGTGATGAGGAATGTACCCTGCTAGACAGAGATGCCTTCCCTTCCTTTTACCGAGAGACAAAGGAACCTCTGCACGCAACTGACAACTTTCCTATCGAGCTTCCGCAAGTACACATCATACGTTGACGTCACTTCCTCTCGTTACGTCTAAGCGGAAGAAAGTCTGAAAGATTGTGACACGACAAGAACTGCTTTATTGCCGAAGTGAAGATCAAAACTTTATGTAGTTGCTCAAAAGTACATTTACTTAGTTCACAAGAAAGTAGACTGTGTTCACCGTTGGAAAATAGAGACGAATCAACCAAAATACACAACGAGTTATAATGTTTATGTTCAAACCTGTGTTCTGTTGGCAGTACAGCAAACGTATACTTCTCCTGAGATAAAGTGGTGCAGAGCTTGAGTTTGGTGCACGGATTACGTTCGTATTCCGACGCATTATGGACCCGATATCACCTCGATTGACATTTCAAACTCCTCCAAGCAAAATTTGACCGAACGCACACAACCGGATATGATCAGCGTGATTCGTAAACGGCCAGCGGTTGAACTCTACGTGACATACGTAAAGTTTAAGCGAATCATAAACCGTTACGTACTAACATGTTCTCGAGGTTAAGAATTGATCATTAATTGTCCAATGACGCTTTAAAGTAATGATAATCATAATTCTACTGACATCCTAACCAGAACCACACAACGATCCCTAACCATCGCACGAGATCACGGGTAAACGACGAGTTCTCACTCACCTAGAGTTGGAGTTCACAGTAAACAAAAAGAGAAATACGTTTTTTCAGACGGTCCTGCTGGGGCTCGAACTCGTAACCGTTTGCATGTAGTGCAGAAGTCGTCTGAGTAGTGCAGGTCTACCGTCTATGTTTATCTTTATCCTTGACTGGTTATAAGAATTATTATTATTATTATTATTATTTTAAAGCGATTTGACAATTAATGATTATCAATTTTAACCTCGAGATCATGTGCGTACAAGGTTCCTCTCCCTCTCCCTCTCCCTCTCCCTCTCCCTCTCCCTCTCCCTCTCCCTCTCCCTCTCCCTCTCCCTCTCCCTCTCCCTCTCCCTCTCCCTCTCCCTCTCCCTCTCCCTCTCCCTCTCCCTTTCTTCTTGAGAGAGGGGGAGGAGGAATCTCTGGCTGACAGGCTATGAGGAATGAGTATTGCATTTCTAATAGTATTGTAATCCTGGATTTCAGAGAGAACTGCCAAACCCTTGGTTAATATTTAATCCAGAATTAATGCTAATCAGGCATCGAGAAACTCAGGACAGTCCCTCAATATTTTTTTAATTCCTTGTGCATTTTTGTTTTTGAAAATAGAATTTGTAGCAGACCTACGGGAAGCAATTCTACACATCGCCAAGCACTTTGATGCTATCGACCCCAAGAAGGTTCGATCCATTCCTACTTATTTCATCATAGTCGTACTGTAATAGAACTCCAAGTACAAGTACTTGAAAGTTAAAAGTCCTTGAATTTTGTTTAGCTCAAGCTGTAAAAGTGTTGTAAAACCAAAACATGAGCCAATCACAGGAGCAAGTAAAAACCCAATGAACCCAATCACGAGCAAGTACAAACCCAATGGACCAATTACGACCAAATAAAAACCCAATGAACCAATCACGAGCAAGTACAAACCCAATGAACCAATCACGAGTAAGTACAAACCCAATGAACCAATCATGAACAAGTAATATACCAATGAACCAATCACAAACTGAAGTAATCCGCGATTGGTTTTACTTGAATCTATCACGAGGAAAAGTAAACGCAATCATTGACCACTTTCATAATGGCCGCCACCTAATTTGCATAATTTCGAAGATTTACTTTTGAGGGAACCTTTTTCTAATGCTACATGAAATATCACATTAAAACTAGTAATTGCGTTGAGTTACAGAGTAATGTGGAGAATTGCCGTTGAGTTATAGGCATTTCTAATGCTGGAAAATCACGAAAGCAAGGCTGGAAAGGCCTCAATTGTTTTTCTCATACAAAATCTCTAATTCTGAATTTCTAATGAGACCTGAAACAACCATGGAGGCTGATCAAAGCCATGTCCCAGCTAATCCACAGATCGAATTGGAATTTAGCGTGTTGGTTTTTGCGGAGGGAGGAAAACCGGAGAATCCGGAGAAAAACCCTCGGAGCAAGGGCGAGATACCAACAAACTTAAGTCACATATGGCGCCGCGTCCGGGAATCGAACCTGGGCCACAGAGGTGAGAAGCGAAGCGCTTAACCACTGCGCCACCCCGGCTCCCCGAAATGGCTGCATGTAACTTTGCTTTTTAAGGTACAACACCAAAATTTCTCAAGATCACTAACATCGACATGCTCTTTCACATGATATCTAATAATCACATTTTCTGTACATGTGGATAACCTATCGAAACGGAAATACGCATTTATGAATAATTTCAAAGTGATCTATGGATAACTAACCAATCAAATTCAAAATCAATTACCGAAAATTACTTTTAGATACTCGATTAAAAACCATTCTATCAAGTCAGGACCCGGCTAAACCACAGATCGAATTGTGATTAGACAAGATGACACGTTTGACTTTTTTCAAGATTTGTTACAATGTCTTGGACGAGATCTTGCCCCAGGAGGCCTTCGTCTCTCAAAATCTTGAATTTGAATGGATTTGGATTGCACTGATAAAGAATTCCATTGTTTAGGGTTAGGGTTTCTATTGTTTCAGGGTCGGCTATTTGAGTATACGATAGGCAACTAGTTCCTGTAAAAACTAGTGTTGGTCTGCGTCGGCGGGGAAGATAAACACTGGTATATGTAATCAACTGAAGTCGATTGAGGTATGCTAACCGCCGTGGAAAGCGAGTAGCAGCTGACGTTTCGAGCGTTAGCCCTTAGTCTTTTGCTCTGACGAAGGGCTAGCGCTCGAAACGTCAGCTGCTACTCGCTTTCCACGGCGGTTAGCATACCTCAATCGACTTTAGTTGATTACATATACCAGTATTGTTTGAGTAGCCAGTACTATTCCAGGTTCCGAGGAGGTGAAGACCACCCTAGATCTCGTAGTTCTTGAAAGGTAACCAAGCCTTATCTTCACATGGAGGCTGGAGTTGACCTTGCACTGATACAAACCCTCTTTCTATTAATATGGATAGATTGTGATCATCATGCTAACTAGATGCCTCGGTGTCACCGAAGGCTTGGTTACCTTTCAAAATGGCGGCTAAGAACTACAAACTGGACTATTGACTAATTCTTTTTTACTACTCAGGGTTTAGATGTCGACTACTCCTTGGAGTCACACACTCATGACCATGAGCGTTTCATCAATGTCGCAAGGTAATGTTACCATAGCAACAAAGTAAAGTATAGCAACCTTATTTAACGTTAGTAACTCGTGACAGTCTGGTGAGACTTATAAACTTGAGGCTGACGTGGGACCTACAATTGTACCTCCTTATCCGAGAAGACATGAAGGTTTAACCTTTGTTTCACAAAGGCAGCACCTTCTACTCAGTTATTTTAAGACACACCTGGCGGCTTAACCACTGAGCTAACCAGGAGACTCCATCAGTAAGGAACCACAAAGACAAAAATTGTGGGACATTCAGTGACGCAGCGGGCCATTAAATAATTTTTATTAGCAACCGAATATTATTATTTTTTAAGTAACTTCAGTGCTCTAAACGTCCTTAGCATTTCACATCCTTTCCCTCACTTCCAACTGAATTCCTTTATTGTACGAACCATCAATTGATGTGGTTATATTGTGGACGTTATATTGTGGTTATAGTGTGGTTATATTGTGGTTCCAGGAATAGGAGGAGAAGAGCTAAAGCCTTACTTGACTTCGAACGACACGACGATGACGAGCTGGGATTTAGGAAGAATGACATTGTCACCGTATGTGTACACCTCGTACTTATAGGGGCACGGTCATGAGCTGCGCATGCGCGGGTTTTGGACAATTTAATGATATGCAAAAACGCTTGGAGTTGTTTAGTTCGCCGATGCACGTCGCAGAACAACAACACGTGCTCGAAGATTTTCAAGAATCCGACTGAACACTAGAGTGCACTAACATGTGAGATTGCTGTGATATCGACGGATTGATCCTCCCGATAGAAAGCATACTCCGTCGGACGATTTCAAGTTTGGGTGGCTTCGTAACCACGCCTGTTATTCATGACCGTGCAACTTTAATAATAATTTATTATTTTATTTTGCGCAAATTTCATAAAAATGATCAAATGTACTTAACAATATGATATTGCGTAAGACATAATCGAATACACTAACAAAGAATAATTGATAACTTTGTGCAAGGAAAAATGGACCCAAAAAGTTCCTGCACTAGTTTACCAACAATAAAATCGTGAAAGAGAACATAGGTGGATCCAGGAAAATTACAGTGTGAAATTACATTGTGAAATTACATTGTTCTCCAAAAAAATCATGCATAGCTAAAAGCCCCCCCCCCCCCCCCCCCCCCCCCCCAAATATCGTTCAAAAAAAACATTACCACCAACCCTCCCCTGATTTCTAATGGTCTACCCCGGGGTCTACCCCTTTCTACAAGCAACATATCCTCGTTCTAGAATTACCAATAATCAGTAATTGGCTTTTGCTCTTCAATTATCAATAATCGCTAATTCTGGAACACAAATTAAACAATGACATTTTTAAAACCAGTCAAGGATAAAGATAAACAATTCTCCAAATCCGAACGGCGGTAGACGCGCTTAGTGTAGTGGTCGTGACGCATGCACTGCCAAGCACAACACGCAAACGATTACGAGTTCAAGCCCGAGTAGGAGCGCTCAAAATTCTTCTTTCTCTCGTTTACCTTCTCTTCTTGTTTACCTGTGAACCCTAGCTCTAGGTGAGTGAGAACCCGTCGTTTACCCGCGAACTCGTCCGATGGTTAGGGTTCGGTTTATGGTTCGGGTTCGGTTTATGGTTCGGGTTCGGTTTATGGTTCGGGTTAGGATTTGTCGTAGTATTACCAATAATCGGTATTTCAAGCGTGTTTGCCATTTACTGATTATTGGTAATTGTAGAGCGAGGATGCGTTGTTCTACAAGACCTGTGATGTGACTTCTGGCGGTTTGGCTTCCGTCACTCAACCCTGAATGATTCTAATTGGTTAGTTTGGCACCAAAACCATCCAATTTTTCATTGGTAAAAACCCGGCATACGCCGGTCTAGCGGAATTTTTGCTTTTGCCCCTGTCTTTTGTGCCCTGTTCGTTATTGATAATATGTTCAAATGTATGCTTGTCGTTCATTAGATCATTTCGCAGAAAGATGAGCACTGCTGGGTTGGAGAACTTAACGGCCTAAGGGGTAAGTTGACGTGATTGCATTTCTTTACTAAATCACTTGCCCAATCACTCCTCTAATTCACACACTTATTGTCTTACCACTTAATCGTTAACGTCCTTAACCGAGAAGACGTGAAGGTCTAACCATTTGCAGTTCGTGAACAAAATTTTTTCACAAAGGCAGCACCTTCTACTCAGTTATTTTAAGACCCTGAGTGTTGGTCCGGCTGGGGTTTGAACCCGCGACCGCCCGCACAACAGACCGGCGCTTCACCACTGAGCTAACCGGGAGGCGGTTAAATAGTTTGTCAAGGCTATACTAAATGAAATACCTGGTCGTTTTACTCATTCTATCCTACATCTTCTAATATACTCAACAAAAAATAATATCTGAATTCTGATTGATCAATAACAGTGAATAAAAAGGTTATTGAGTTCACAGTCGCATGCTCTCAACAAATGTTTTCTCAGTATATAATAAACTCGGTATATTATAAACAAAAAGTCGCATGAACTGCTCGTGCTATACTTGATTGATAGGCACTGGGTGACATTTGGAAAGTGCTCTCGCCTAAAGGCTCGCGCAAAATTAATAGAATAATTAATAAATTAATTTTAATTAATAATTAATAAATAATTAATAAATAATTAATAGTTCTAATAATTATTATCAAAATATCACTCAGTGCCTATAAATCCCGTATAACACTCGCGTCCATGCAATGTTTTGTTTCGTATAATATACTGAGCAAACATTTGCTGAGAGCATGCGACTGTGCACTCAATAACCTTTAGATGCACTCGTCATTGACCAATCAGAATCCAGATATTTTGTTGAGTATGCTATGCAACTGTGCACTCAATAACCTTTAGATGCACTCGTCATTGACCAATCAGAATCCAGATATTTTGTTGAGTATGCTATGCAACTGTGCACTCAATAACCTTTAGATGCACTCGTCATTGACCAATCAGAATCCAGATATTTTGTTGAGTATCTTATAACGTCTACATGTTTTAAACGCATTTCTGTTTTTGTTGGGTCTCTAGGATGGTTTCCAGCCAAGTTCGTACAAATATTAGATGAACGAAGCAAAGAAGTGAGTACGATTGTTTTCACATAGTTAGGCTAAAACCTTATGCTCCGCTGGCCGAAAGAACGACGGTTCTGGAGTACAAATACAAGTTTCCGAGCTCTTAAATCTTTTTTTGTAAAAAAAAATTATAACTTAGTAAACTCACAGTGAATTGTAAATGAAGACAACTTCAACCTGTTAAAGTCTTAGGCTTAGCTCTTAAGCAGTTTTCCTGTTTTTCGCGAAAGATTTCACGTAAATACGCGAACGTACTTAAAACTAGAAACAGGGGTGATGGCCTCTGTTTTCTTTTAGTTTCGACGGGAAACTGAGGAGACGCGCGCGCGACCGGCTCATCATAAGCGCATGCGCGTGACGTTTTGCCGCGGTGTTGTACCTTCACAGTAATACGTTTACGAAGACCCCCGTTTTCATCTCACTGAAATCATAGCAAACGTTTTCCGTCTACACTAATACATTTTCATTTGAAAACCCATCTTCGAAAACGCTACAGACAAAGACTGCGTATGTCTAGACTTGTGTACACACAATGTTTTGATTAACACATCACTCGAGCATTTTCGAAAACCTCTGTTTTTGTCGTCCACCCTAAAACGATATATCTCCGTTTTCAATTGAAAACCTCCGAAAACGTATTAGTGTGGACGGAAGGCCAACACTCATCGAAAAAGATGCGCTTTCAAAGGAAACGTATACGTACTGTGTGGACATGGCCTTAGATCAGTACAGTAGAGTTCCTCAGTAAAGCCCGCCGCACATAATAATAATAAATAATAACCATTTGTAGCTCGTGAACGAAATTGTTTCACAAAGGCAGCACCTTCTACTCAGTTATTTTAGGACCCTGAGTGTTTGGAAATGAGAGCTATCAGCTTAGCCAACGGGCACGAGAGGTCGTTTGCTAAGCTGTTAGTTCAAGCGCCGTTTCACCACACACGGTGATTTTCACTAAGCTATCCCTTAGCTAAGTACCTATGTGACATTTATTTGCTGGAGGTCGCCATTTTGAAATCACGTGAGAGCGATATGCGGTTTCATTAGTCAATATATAGATTACACCATCAAGTACACTGCGTATTGTACAATCAGAATTCAAAGCTGGAGAAACCCAGTGCACTGCGTATTGTACAATCAGAATTCAAAGCTGGAGAAACCCAGTGCACTGCGTATTGTACAATCAGAATTCAAAGCTGGAGAAACCCAGTGCACTGCGTATTGTCCAATCAGAATTCAAAGCTGGAGAAACCCATCAAGTGCACTGCGTATTTTCAGTCATGACATCACGTAAATGCATTTGATTGGCATCCTTAGCCTGAGACACGATCGACTGGCTGTTAGCATAAATGATAGACAGTCGCAGATAGACTCTTGTCAAACTTGCGGATGGCATAAATGTCAAATGTAAAACGTGGCTTACCATAGCAAATTATGAAATATATTGTTCAAGATATCTTTTTATAACTTTCTGATTGGCTCTTGTCCTCGATTAACAGGAGCACAGACAATGATACGAACGTGAGGCGAGCGTGGTGCGAGCTGTTGAACTGGCCTGTTGGCTTACCTGAAACTGAAAGCCCTGCATAGATTACGTCATATAATGTCCAAAGCACGCTGTACTCATTGTTCCACTTGCGATTTGAACAATTCATGACGTAATTTTTGATTATACAGGGTTTCGAAAGCTGATAAGTAGGTGGCTATACAGTTTGATATTACAACTAGAACTCTCTTGAATGTAAGTTTCCTAACCGGCCATAACCGCCTTCAAATGAACCTCTGCAGTAAGCGTACAGACAAAGGAAAAATGTATGCGATTCGTTAATCAATGATAGTTTCTGTCCTTGTTTTTTAGTATTCTTCAGCTGGAGACGACTCTGTTTCTGAGACAGTCACAGACCTAGTACGGGGAGGGTGAGTTTCTTTTATTTATTTTTTGCAAAGCAACAGAATAAAGACGGACAAGTGTGACTGTTCTTCTTTTACTGTCAACATGCAGACCAGATGTTAACTGAAGTGTAAATGCATTCTAGGTTGTGTCCTGCCCTCAAGAGTATCTTTGAACACGGCATGAGAAGACCGTCCATCCTTGGTGGACCCTGCCACCCATGGCTGTTTATAGAAGAGGTATACACTCTGCCTTACACCCTTGTTCCCACATGAAACATGTGATTTCACCAGACGATATTTTAGGATCTCCCCCAAATCTGCCCTCTAGCGATACGTCGTTCCTCTGATTGGGTGCCAGAGGCTCGAAGTAATTAAAGGCGAAGAATCGAGAGAGAGGGTGTTATCCGTCGAGAATCTCACTTCCACGAACATTAGATTCAGAATTTGAACCTCCCCCGTGATTGGATACTCTACTCGTTACCAGGCGCAACCGTGGGTGCCCGATGTTGACTACTTATTATTGGCTTACCAATGGGCCAGCTTAACCGGTTTGACGTGTTTTATTGATTTGAAACTCAGTGCATGGAAGTGAGATTCTCAACGGATAACACCAGAGGCTCTTTTCTCTCTTCCCCCCCCCTCTTCGTATTTTATTTCTTCGAGCCTCTGGCACTCAGAGTATTTTATCATAGAACTACGAAAGAACTAAATTGATAATTGAGATAATACACAATAAGTATAATTGTAATAGTTATAGCAACAGCAAGTAATAATATGATAGTAGATAGAAATAGTAACTAACATTTGATCAACCCTCGCTGTACATAATAGTGTGTTGATGTTTCTGTGTTAACAGGCTAGCCAGCGAGAGGTCGAGCGTGACTTTCAGTCCGTCTACTCCAGACTGGTCCTCTGTAAAACATTTAGGTAAGGCTGTTTAAACATGTTTGGATATAACGTATCCTGCTATCTCCTAAATATCACGAACATGTACGGGGAAGAACGTACATAATCTCGAGATTTCGAGATGAATTCGGGACAGATAAGCACGAGTTAATTTGTCAAATTCTATTGGATCATTACGATCGCTGGAAACAGTTCCCGCCGATCGAAGCGATTTCGATCGCTTTCTGGTTTCCATTTGATCGCTGCGACCACTCAACATGAAAAAGCCGTCAAGAAAGCTGTGCATCAAAGACTCGTGGTTAAAGCTCGGTATTTACTCTTGAACTTTTCTCTACTTCAATCAGGCCTACGTTCTATTTCGTGTAGCCAAATAATATATAGTAGTAGTTATATGTATTGACCCCTCCTCCCCCCGGTACACCCATATACATGTATGAGCTAGGTATACGGGTATATGCCGCCCCAAAGGGTATGGTTTTCGAGCTGTTTTAGTCTGAAATAGAGTAGTACATTTCGCATTTTTAGTCTGGAATGGGTATGATCTTGACAGGGAAGTATGAGACCACACATTTTCATATATTTTTCTTGTTATGATATAGAGTACAGGTCTGAAAAAGGGTATGGAAAATCTTATATTTTGGTCTGAAATAGAGTCATGGTTTTGAGACCTAGGCGGCACACTCCCACCCGACATTCACGGGAGTACATTCCCCCCCCCCCCCCCCCCCCCCCCCGAGATTGATCAGCTGGTGCTGAGTTTGGCCCTGAGAAGCCCTCGCAAACCTTACAGTCTTGGTCCTTCTTTTGCTTGTAGGTTTGTTATTGCAGCTGTGTGATAAATCAGGCATTACCATTAACCTATGTAATTGCATTTTTTCAGACTTGACGAAGATGGTAAGGTGCTTTCTCCCGAGGAGATCCTCTACCGGGTGAGAAAATGTCAATTACTAAGAGAAATCATGATATTCTTTATAAATACTTTTTTACCTTTGTATGACCACACAAATTGGACGCCAGCATTGCTTTTCTTGTAACAACAACCAAATTATTCTCGCTATCCGAGTCTGTGCAATATCATAAACAAAGATTGACTTTCTGCAATCATAATTTCCAAACTCCCCCTCCCCTTCCCTCTCCCCTTATCCCTCCCCCCAGAAAAGCAATCCTTCTCACAAATCTAATAGCAAATTTGCCAGTGTATTTTATTATTAAACTGTGTCGTAATCCAATCTTGACATATCAATGTTTTTGCATATTAATCAAGTAGAGTTGCTATATTATTACCAGTTCAAGCCCTTCTTCGATACGACGACAGGAAGTCCAAGTATTGAATCTAAACGTACGCCATTACTGGAGGCCGTTCCCTTTGTTCAGCTTTATACAAAGGGTTATTCAGCGGAAGTGATGCCATACACTCAACGCTCACCTGCACAGCATAACGCCTTGGAGGCATATTTCTACTCAAAACGTCTTCACGTACATAAGAAGGTTATACTTATCTTTGCGCGGTTGGCTACTTTTTTATGCACACTATTTCGCGCGACGAGGTGTCCATAATGATAACGGCTTCCAGTTATGGCGGACAGTATTTTCCTGGTAACTAATATATTGTCGTTTAACTTGCTCATTTGGGATTTTTTTTTTCTAATTTGGATATTTCTAACACTGATTGACCTATTGACACTGAAAAAGTGACACATCGAAATGGTAAATTGTCGTCGTAGTGGCACGTTAAAGCATGGTGTAACATGTTGTCATCGTCTGTTGATACCCGCAGGCAGTTCAGTCAATAAACATGAGTCATGATGGAGCTAGAGCACAGATGGATGTGAAGGTGGGTTATTAAAGGCAACACTGGAAACATAGAACGTTTACAGACTTCGAAGTACTATTTGAAGCACTCATTTCAGTGTTTGATCAAGGGTCCAAACACCGAGAAAACAATGATTGCCGAGGGCCGTTTGAGAAGAACTATGTAAAAAGTTTGTAAATTTTGTAAAATGTAAATGTTAGACATATTTTTACAAACATTTTCAGTGTAGAAAATTTCTCGAAATTTACGTAAATTTGTACAAACGTTTTACCGACTTTTTACGTATAGGTCTTCAAATACTGTAAATAGTTCGATTTTCCAGTGGTAATACATGCGCAATCAGTCATGCCAAGAACAGAAAGACTTGCCATACTGACAGTTTATTGGTTTGAAAGAAAGGGAAAAGCTATTCCGATGCTCTTGCATGGGGGAGTAGAACCGTACCGCGTTATTCGTTGTTCTTCCACTTACACGAAATCCGTTCCAAGGCCCTGCTACCACCGTAATTGGTTTTATGTCACGGAATAGTCCAGATTCGTATTCGAAAATTACCGCTGAATGGGATGACTACAGACGCATGTACGCAGGGTTAGCCTCGTTCTTAAGTTAAACATTCATAAATACCAGCGAGAAGGTGCAAAACGCGAAACTACGACAATACACAGAGTTGTGAATAGTAATGGTATTTATGAATGTTTAACTTCAGAACGAGGCTAACCCTGTATAAATGCGTCGGTAATTTTCCAATACGAATGGTCATGTCGAATGTTGACTCTCTGACCAATAACTCTTTTCTTTCCACAGTTCCGATCCTTAGCGTGTTACGGTCTGAAGTAAGTATACCGATATAACCAATGATCATTCAGTAACCCTTCTTACATTATTGATTGAAACAAAACAAAAACGATACAAGTCTGTTATACTTTATACAATAAACATTGTGAAATGCGCTCTGTGATTGGTACAACAACAACAACTTTATTTACTCACATGGTAAAGGAAGAACTAAGTAACAATTTTGTATTGGAGGTTGTCTACATTGTAAGTCAGGATCACTTAGCTGATAGCCATGTGTTATTATCAAACTCATTAATAACTCATGAAGGAAAAACAATGTGCGATAAGCGATCTGTAAATCTGATACAGATTTCGTCCTGATTTGCCTAAACTTTGGCTTCGAATTTCTCGAAATAGGACGTATCGCCAAAATAACTGTAAATACGACTCTGTACATCTAGACGTTTGATAAGCCATATACAGAATTCGTGTCCGCTTCTAGCTCGAGTTTGTAAATCCGATAGAGCACGACCACTCATTATGTATCTATTACTTCGAGTACCGATGCACAGATAATGTCTGATTTTCCAGGAAATCATTTTGTATCCTCCTTTCCCTACTTATTGCATAAAACAAATAGACGTCATTTTTCTGCGTGTCCTCTTTAAAGGCCCGTTTACAATTTTTGTCGTGTCCCACTGCAATTTTTCTCGCCGCAAATTTGCATCAAGTTTCGAACATGCTCGAAACCAATGAGTGCGATTTGGTGGTGACAAAAATTGCATCAAAATCGCCGCTAGTTTACACGTGCAATTTGAAGGTACAACTTCGCTGGCGAGCAAAATTTCGGTGGGAATCGCGACAAAAATTGCACAAAAATCGCCTGTGTAAACGGGCCTTAAGATTACGCCTCGTGGAGTACTCCTTCGTTCTCGTCACCGGTTGTGACGTCATCTGTGAATCTATAAAAGGACATGACATCGATTTGTTAAACTGTATTCACCTACTTAACTTAGTTAGAGCAGGTTTCAATTGAGTGTCGAAAGTTTTCGGTGATTGCTTTGGTTTTGCGTTTACTTAGCTTTTCTATTGGCTGTGGAAATGTTTTGTAATCAGTCAGCGAATCAAATTCCAGAGTAAAACCAATCGTGGTTTTGGGTTTGGTCCATCACGCCATCAATCCACGATTGCGTTTACTTTTCCTCCTGATTGGTTGCTTTCTCGTGCCAGTAAAACCAATCGGTATTCACTTTAGTTCGTGATTGGTTCTTTGTAATTTCTTTGGTTTTGCTTTTAGAGCAGTTTTCAGTTGAGTGTAGTGAAACGAAACGAAACGCAAATTACCCACAGCCAGCCAATCATAGGAGCGAATAATCACAAGTAACTCACAAATGGCTTCCCTGTGAGCCAATGACAAACCAAACCAAAAGCAAGCGTTTGGTTTTACTTTGGATTCTGATTGGTTGGTTTACTTTCTCAGCCAATAGGAGAGCTTAGTAAACGCAAAACCAAAACACTTCCGACACTCAATTGAAATCCGCTCTACTGACCTGCTCTAAGGAGGGCGTGTCAGGGGTTCATATTGATGTTTATGTGTTTTCAGTGAGCAGTGTATTCACCTATGGCTAGAGTCGTTGTGTGCCTGTGAGGACACTGTTGCTAAATGGTAAGCATGATTTCCGAGCCTTTGTCCTGCTTTGAACGAGTGTCCCACCATCATATGAACCCTCGGCTGAGAAAGAAATTTTCATTCAAATGTTCCGTATGGACGCCAATTTTTTTGTAACCTGTAAATAGTACACTAGATATGATTTGTGAACCAGAGTTCCTGAGGACACAAATTACTCAACAGATACCAAACTGCCCTTGGCCGCTAAAGGACTGGGCACTAATCAAGCATTGAGCTGATAATTTGTCACACTTCGATAGTGGATGCTCACTTAGTATAGTGGTTATCACGTTGGCTTTGATGACAGAAGGTTATGGGTTAGGGTGGATGCTCACTTAGTATAGTGGTTATCACGTTGACTTTGATGACAGGAGGTTATGGGTTAGGGTGAATGTTCGCTTAGTATAGTGGTTATCACGTTGGCTTTGATGACAGAAGGTTATGGGTTAGGGTGGATGCTCACTTAGTATAGTGGTTATCACGTTGGCTTTGATGACAGAAGGTTATGGGTTAGGGTGGATGTTCACTTAGTATAGTGGTTATCACGTTGGCTTTGATGACAGAAGGTTATGGGTTAGGGTGGATGTTCACTTAGTATAATGGTTATCACGTTGGCTTTGATGACAGAAGGTTATGGGTTAGGGTGGATGTTCACTTAGTATAGTGGTTATCACGTTGGCTTTGATGACAGAAGGTTATGGGTTAGGGTGGATGTTCACTTAGTATAGTGGTTATCACGTTGGCTTTGATGACAGAAGGTTATGGGTTAGGGTGGATGTTCACTTAGTATAATGGTTATCACGTTGGCTTTGATGACAGAAGGTTATGGGTTAGGGTGGATGTTCACTTAGTATAGTGGTTATCACGTTGGCTTTGATGACAGAAGGTTATGGGTTAGGGTGGATGTTCACTTAGTATAGTGGTTATCACGTTGGCTTTGATGACAGAAGGTTATGGGTTAGGGTGGATGTTCACTTAGTATAGTGGTTATCACGTTGGCTTTGATGACAGAAGGTTATGGGTTAGGGTGGATGTTCACTTAGTATAGTGGTTATCACGTTGGCTTTGATGACAGAAGGTTATGGGTTAGGGTGGATGTTCACTTAGTATAGTGGTTATCACGTTGGCTTTGATGACAGAAGGTTATGGGTTAGGGTGGATGTTCACTTAGTATAGTGGTTATCACGTTGGCTTTGATGACAGAAGGTTATGGGTTAGGGTGGATGTTCACTTAGTATAGTGGTTATCACGTTGGCTTTGATGACATAAGGTTATGGGTTAGGGTGGATGTTCACTTAGTATAGTGGTTATCACGTTGGCTTTGATGACAGAAGGTTATGGGTTAGGGTGGATGTTCACTTAGTATAGTGGTTATCACGTTGGCTTTGATGACAGAAGGTTATGGGTTAGGGTGGATGTTCACTTAGTATAGTGGTTATCACGTTGGCTTTGATGACAGAAGGTTATGGGTTAGGGTGGATGTTCACTTAGTATAGTGGTTATCACGTTGGCTTTGATGACAGAAGGTTATGGGTTAGGGTGGATGTTCACTTAGTATAGTGGTTATCACGTTGGCTTTGATGACAGAAGGTTATGGGTTAGGGTGGATGTTCACTTAGTATAGTGGTTATCACGTTGGCTTTGATGACAGAAGGTTATGGGTTAGGGTGGATGTTCACTTAGTATAGTGGTTATCACGTTGGCTTTGATGACAGAAGGTTATGGGTTAGGGTGGATGTTCACTTAGTATAGTGGTTATCACGTTGGCTTTGATGACAGAAGGTTATGGGTTAGGGTGGATGTTCACTTAGTATAGTGGTTATCACGTTGGCTTTGATGACAGAAGGTTATGGGTTAGGGTGGATGTTCACTTAGTATAATGGTTATCACGTTGGCTTTGGTGACAGGAGGTTATGGGTTAGGAGTCCATAAAAACTTCGCATTTTCTCTCTCTCCTTTTTTCTTTGCTGTTTACATGTGAACCCTGGAACCCTAGCCCTAAAACCTTGTCGTTTACCTGGAAACTTGTTTTCTAAGTGGTTAGGGTAAGTATTATGGTTCGGGATGGAGTTTGTGTTAGAGATTGGGTTTGAAGTCTATTGAGGATTCCTGTCTATAGGAGCGCGTTTTGGAGATTCTGGGTATTCCGAAAAAGTAATACATCGAAAAAGAAATGTAGTTTGCATTTGCAAACACAAAAAATATTCCCAAAGGACGTACCACAAGTAGCGACTACTTTCTACATTTCAGAGGACTGATATCTGCAGGATTTCGAGGTATTCTGATTTCGGAACTGAGCTGGATGGCTCACCCAAAAGGTGCCTTCAATACACCACACCACACCACACCACACCACACCACACTACACTTTATTTTCAGAGGGTGACACTTAACAGTAACCAAATGTACTGATGACCCCGTGGCCCTCTTTTACAATAATAAATACATCTATCTACAAAAGGCTACGATTCTACGATTAAAATGCTAAAATTCTTATCAGACTATAAAAAGATTGTAAAAACTATTTAATACAATAAGATAGAATAATAAAAAATACTCAAATTCATAAAATTACTAAAGTAGTTGCATAAAGGGTGGTAGCTATGGATCTGCAAATCTAAGTTGTTTTTTCTGTTTCAAAATAGTGTGGAAAGAGTGGAGTAGTGTTGGTGTATGTAGTTTTTTTTTAATGGGAGTGGGGTGGGGATAGAAGATAATCGGTGTTTGTAATTAACAGCTTTTGTAATGTTTTCCAGGTATCACCCCTGGTCATTCTTACGGAGTCCAGGATGGATTCAAATCAAGTGCGAACTCAGGTGAATACCTTATGGGATATTCATGGATCGTACAGTCCTTGAGGAAAAGTACTTGAATTCTAGGAAAAGGGTCTTGAAAAGGTCTTGAGTTCTTACTAAGCACATTTTCAAATTTTCAAGGAAAGATACCGTGCCCTGGGAACAAAACAAAGGATAACAAGTTTATTTCGCTTCATCCAAACAAAACAAAGTGCAAAAGCGAACATGAACAAAGCATAAACAGTTCGGAACAAAATTGATGCTCCTCTTACTTCACGCTGGGCTGGTAAAAAAATTGTTGAGGGGGAGTGGGGGGTGAGCCCTTATTAATTGTTTGGGCTTTCAGGGTGGGCGCTCATTCGAGGTGGGCGCTTATTCGAATAAGTACGGTACTTAGTTGCCAAACATGACGTATAGCAGCATTCCGTGCATTGTAAGTATTAGTACTTGAAAATGAAAATTTCTCGTTGAAAATCCCTTTAAAAGTCCTCGAATTTTGGTCGGCTGAAGGTGTATGAACTATTATATTCACTGGCTCTTCAACCGTTAATACGAATTCTATAAAAGATAAATATTGTATTTGTTATGGCAGGATGATTATGGCAGCTTACAGCTTGTGGGGCCCTGCATGCTTTTACTCCTCACACACTCCTCACTACATTAACTGTTTTGGACATACAACATTCCACTCACATGTTGATTGTTATGAGGGGACGAAACCCGGAGAAGCCGGAGAAAAACCATCGAATGCAGATAAGGAATCAACAACAAACCTACCTCGCATACGGTGGTCGAGCAGGGAATCGAACCCGAGACCGCAGTGTTTTACCACTGCGCCAACCTTCACCATTAGTAAAGTGCTCTGTGATTCGTTGAAAACCGTGTCGTCTTGGGACATCACTGTACTAGTAGTTAATGATGTGACGACACGAGGCGCGCTCATCACAGATAATGAGAATATCACATGGCCGAGCGAAGATAAAATCGTATGTCCGCTCGGCCATGTAACATGTTTAAGTATTCGCCAAACTAAATTACCGGGTTTTTACGCGCAACACGAACGTGTGACGTCACGGCCGTGTAATTTTTTTATGTCGCGCGTACAACCCGATATTTATCACATGGCTTAGTGAATAGTAAGACCATATTATTCAACGACTTTTCCTTTAAAAAAGTAGAAAATAGTCAGCTCAGACAAAATACCACTTTTCTTTCCCAGAGTTCTTGCGACATTTGCTTTCAACCTGAATGTGGACTGGGAACTAATCAATATACAGAAGGTACGTTGAATGTTTGTGCACCAGGATAAGAAGACAGCTCAATATCATGACGCGTGATGACTAAGAACAACAGCAGCGTATGTAAAAATGGCGGCAGTTATAGAATTTTGCGAGTTGCTTCATGTTCTGACGAGTTGTGTGGCAAACTTAAGCTTGAAATGCTAGACTATTACCTTCAAAAACATGTTTTGAACAGTGTAGTGTAGTTTTGAACACTGGGATAAAATTCACTGCAAACACGAGACATTGACCGGCACAAGATAGTGTTTACGCCAAAACTTCCGCCGATTTACGCGTCCGTTCGCGCATACGCCCTGGTTATTTAGCTCTGTCGGACAAGAGTTCATTCATTTGTCACGTTCAATAAATCTACCTTAATTTATCCAAAAGAAAGCTTTGATTTTTACACTCGAAGAAGAGTATTTATTTATTTTCCCCACTTCGCAGCGTCCTCCTGTCTCTTGCCGTTAATCTACAATCTACAATGTTTGCGGTCTCGTTTTTCTCTGCCAATAGAAATCGAGATACAGGGCGACCGTCTGAGAGCGCGGTGAAGAATGTTAACTTTTTGAACTTCGCGCAGCTGTTGTTCAACAGCCAATCACAATCTTGCTCTATTTGTGTCTTACCAGAGCCTCCGATATTTCAGTTAAGTTGAGGAGACTCTGGAAACCAGAATGTTGTCACGTGTGCATTTGCGACAATAATATTCACACTTAAATATAACAAATATCAACAACAGGTTGAAACTCAAGTAATAGGCCCTTTGCAGATTGTCACGTGCTGATATAATACTTCATTAATGAATGAATTGAGCTCGTGGTCCCCATGGGAAAGACGTTGCCATGGATACTGGAGAGCAAGCTATCTTTAAAAACGCAGTTTTAGAAAGATCGACAATCGATTGGAGGTGCAAAATAGCGTTTACAAACAGGTTTTGCTAATAACAATACCGATCTTGTACAAGGCCTTTAAATAAATGAGTCAGATATGTTTTGCCCTCCAGTACAACCACGTGATTTGTTAATAATAGTAGTAATAATAATAATACATAATTTATATAGCGCAGTTTCCTTACAAGTCCAAATGCGCTTTACAATGTCTCAAAACTAATTAATTAAAAGCTAATTGCGATTTACATTTAAGAATTACGACCGAGGTAGCATTCCATAAAGTTGGCGTACAGACACTAAATGCCCGCGATCCATACGTTTTCAGTCGATAAGTTGTAGGTCTAAGTAGAAATTTATCGGCAGATCTTGTTGGTACATATGGAGCAATTAGGTCACTCAAGTACGCTAGTGCCAGACCGTTCACCACCTTAAAAGTTTATAATAAAATCAAATATTACGCGCCGCTCTATTGGAAGCCAATGCAATTCAATAAGGACAGGTGTGATATGTTCGGCCTTGTGAGACAAGGTAACGAGTCGCGCATCGCAGTTAAGTACATACTGTAAGTGCTGCATCAGGTGCTTGGGAAGACCATATTTGTTAGCTGCAAAGGGCCTATTGTTTACCGCCTCACTGGTTAGCTCCGTTGGTAGAGTGCGGGAGGTCAGGGGTTCGAATCCCGGCCGTGTCCTTGGGCAGGGACGTATAAACCGTTGGCCTTGTCTCCTTCCTCTTCTAATCTATACGAGGGGGACGTGAAAGAACCTGTTGTATTGTTTCGAGAAAGAGTAGGGGATTGCCTCCCGACACAACAGCCTGGTATTCTGAGGTACTAACAATCACTCATGATTGTAAACTGCACGGCAGCACATTGCGCCACAATAGCAGTCCGTATCGCAAAAATAACCTTGTGAAGCGCATTTGGATATACTCATATAGAATTTGCGCTATATAAATGAATACCTTTACCTTTGTTTAACATTGAACGGTTCAGCAGTGATTACTAATATTTGATAACAATACTAATGATCCTGATAATATAATAATCACAAGAGGATGCGACAAGGCTGCGTGTAGATATGTTTTTTATCTACAAGTGGTGACTGTCGTAATAGACGAGTGAGAGCAGCGATGTGTATTAAGACCAATTATCCACGAGAAGATAAACCGTATCTCCAAAGTGCCGATGTAAAACTCTGTTTATTATTCACTAAATTATGCATCGTTCTATTAATGATTAAACATTAAAGGTTAGGGTGAAGTGTGGTGGAGGGGTGATGTTTCCCATAAACAGTGATTGATCCAATAATGTTATGTCACGCGTAAACCCGGTGTTGTATGATTAGTGATTATGATAATGTTCTAACGATAACAATACTACTACTAATGAAATTTTATAAACAATAATAATAACAATAGTAATATTAGCTTCTGGCAATAGAGCGGTTTTCAGTTGAGTGTAGTAAAACCAAACGCAAATTACCCACAGCCAGCCAATCATAGGAGCGAGTAATCACAAGTAACTCATAAATGGCTTCCCCTGTGAGCCAATGACAAACCAAACCAAAACCAAAACCAATTTGCGTTTGGTTTTACTTTGGATTCTGATTGGTTGGTTTACTTTCTCAGCCAATAGGAGAGCTTAGTAAACGCAAAACCAAAACACTTCCGACACTCAATTGAAATCCGCTCTAGCACATGGTTCACATGGGCCTTGAAAAAGTCCTTGCATTTTGACAGATTCGAATTCGGTTTTCTCCTTGAAAAGACATTGAATTGTTACCAAAACTGTTGAATTTTGTTGAAGCCTCCTTGGATGTTTGACAAGACAGTAAAATAGCCTCGTTCTTGCATCCAAAATATCGTTAGAGAGGCACTGAATGATTCAGTGTTCAAACAAGTCAAAGACAAGGTCTAACATTGCGTAGAATTTTGAGATCGTTAATGTTGATCCTGAAGAAAAAGTTGTGAAGTCTGTATGAACCATGTAGCAATCAGAATGGGGATCACTTTGGTTAACAATCTTTGTCAACAAAGAAATGCCAAGTTCTTCAACTGACTGATAATGATTAAAAATAGCTTTGATTAGACAACAGCATGAAAGGTTCAAAATACTAGTTCTGATTACCTTATTCATGAGGGCATCAAAGCGAGGCTAGTTGTCCCAGCTTGTCCCAGGAAGAGAATCTAGCGCCACTCGTGAACTAAACCAATGCTTTGTAAGGACACTGTTAGCATTCATCGTATTCCAGTCTCATGCCCGCGCGAGAAGAAGCCTTTCCGGAATTGGAATGTAACGTTAATCTGATTTTAAAATGCACCCCGTCACGAGAAAGAGTATGCCAACATTAGTAAGTTTACAAAGTTTGACGATGTTTGGTTGAGTAGAAACTGAATCGCAAGCTTTTAAAATAATCGTAAAAATAAAAGACGTTTGTATGGTTTTGGGCCTGGGGACGCGCCTCCCCCAAAACCATACAAATGTTATTTTTGCGATTTTGGTAAGCACATGACGTGATTAATATTCAACCAAACCTCCAAACTCGGTGAAATGACTAATTTCGATATTCTCTTTCTCGTGACGGGGTTCAGTTTTTAATTAGACAAACATTGCATACTCGGTTCCAGTCTTTTTCTCAATTCCGGAAAGGCCAATTGGAGTCGGTCAGAAATGTTTTCATTTCTGTCTTACCGCACTGTTGTCGCACGGTTGTCGCACTGTTGTCGCACGGTTGTCGCACTGTTACCGCACTGTTGTCGCACGGTTGTCGCACTATTACCGCACTGTTGTCGCACGGTTGTCGCACTGTTACCGCACTGTTGTCGCACTGTTACCGCACTGTTGTCGCACTGTTACCGCACTGTTGTCGCACGGTTGTCGCACTGTTACCGCACTGTTGTCGCACTGTTACCGCACGGTTGTCGCACTGTTACCGCACTGTTGTCGCACTGTTACCGCACTGTTGTCGCACTGTTGTCGCACTGTTACCGCACTGTTGTCGCACTGTTGTCGCACTGTTACCGCACTGTTACCGCACTGTTGTGTTCTTTTGTGTCAAGAAAATTAATGTTATTTTGCGCCATCGACTGTACCCTGGTAGTATTAACCGTTGATGTTGTTCGGTGATGAAATTGGTACAAAGAGAATAGTGGATGGATCTGTGGTTATAATTACAAACGTTAAAAATAACCGTTGTAACAGTATAAAGGCAAGCAATAAGAATATCAATAATGACTAACGTTGAAAGTTTAAACGCAGTTATAAACAATAGCTTTAACGGTTGTGTAAGTAACGACAAACAAACATTAATAGCAAAAGACTGCTACTTTTATAATGGTGTACCGTTTCACTAGCTGTTGGTAATGAAAATTCTAAAAATACAATATCAGTATTGACTTTTAAACTACAAGAGTAATAAACAATGTCGTGAACGTAACCTAAAGCCAGAAAATAAGAAAACTTAACTCATCTTAATACCCTATTTAAATTTCTCTTTCTTGTTCTTAAAGTGCATATGAGCCCTAGCCAGTTATCTTTGATATCGTTTGTACATGAAGTGAATAGTCCAACGGTAGAATATTTCTTGATTTGGGTGTTGCGTCTACGAGATATAAAGGTTTATATTTCCAATATGCTAATGATGTGATGTCATCACCGACATTTGCTGAATTTCTTTGTCCTTGTGAATTAATCTATTTTCTAATTTAGATTTTTTTTTTGGTAAAATCACTTTGATAAGCTTCAAATATAACTTAGAATTTAAAAATAGGTAATTTGTCTCTACCAGCATGCTTTTGTATAATAAGTGATGTCGGTGATATGCACTTTAAAGTGCCCCTACGATCAAATTTTGACATATCAATTTTTTCTCATATTCGTAAAGTATAGTGGCTATATTATTACCAGTTCAAACCGTTTTTCGATACGACGACGGGAAGTCTTATTTTTCGGACTCCGAATCTTGAATTTTACGTCCGCCATTACGCGAACCCGTGCCTGTGGGCGAGGAACGCCTGGTCACTTTTTTAGCGTACGTGACGTCATACACTTAAGGTTATCGTACCTTCAGGGTACTGTTCCGGATAAAATTAAGTAGCGTCTCGAATATTCGTCGTATTTAGATAAATTATACCTCATTTTAAAGCTTATAAAATTGGCTACAACAATATACCTAAGGTTTGTAATTTTGATAAAAGTGCGATTTTAAATAAACCTCTTTTCCGAACAAGCGAGTTGGTTTCCAAGAGCTCCAACTCCACGGCAATTTAATGAATTTAAGTTCTGTTTGCTTTTCTGGACTCCCACAGACCTTGTTTACGAAACTGTGACGGCGATTGTGGAAATTCGAAGCCGTTATGAAGATATTTTGGTCTTCGTGAAACTGCTAACGCGCAATCCAAGTATAGATGCGGGAATCGCTCTCAGCGCCTCTCTTTAAAAAAATAAAAAATCGCCGACACCTTTTTTAGCTGATGTAATTGCGAACAATCTGTGAAAATTTGAAGTAATTCGCACAAATTCGCGTCGAGTTGGAGCTTTTTTCAAACTATGTTTAGAACGAAAATAGAAAGTCAAGAAAACGCTCTGAAAAGTTTTAGACGTTCTGGCGCCCGCCTCTTTCACAGCAATCAAACACCAGTGACTGGGAAATCTTCCCACAACAACACGTGTGGCTACTTTTCCCATACAAACCTTCACGCGAACTAACATATATAGCAAGAAAGTGTACCATTTTCCCGCTTTGAAAAGCAAACAAAACGTTTTGAATAGAAATAATCCTTCAAGTTTGTGCATTGTACAAGACTGTAGCAATTTAGCGAACCACAAAGCTGGCATTTCGCTACATTCAAGCCTTCTAGTTGAGTACCAAGAATACGGTTTGTAATTATCTTCAAGCCTCATGCAAGGATGGTTTGTGTACGTTTTGAGGACAGAAGCTTCTCGATAATTGTTTGTATCACATGGAATAGCCGGTAAGACCGTACCAGAGTCCAGTATAACAGTTCAGAAGAAGGCCAAAACAGCGGAACCAACTGACAGAATGTACTACTCAGACTACTACTAGTATAGATTGACCGAAAAATAAGCGGCTACGTTTGCTGAGAACATACTTTGTCATAAATAACTCATATTGCTGTTTCCTATAAACAGATAAACCTATCGATGTAGTATGCCTTTTAATTTACTGCTAATTTTATTTTGAAGACAATAAACCACAGAAGAAACCACCAATAATATTTCACGAAGTACCTTGTTTCAGTTGTTTGTGTGTACAGAAACGGGCGCATGCAAAGTTTGGTTCTGTGATAGCCACGATCAGTCAGTTTCAATATATTTTTTTAGTCTCTAGTAAATTCTTATCATTCACGATTTCATGTTAGACAAGAGAGCGATTTAATTTTATAGCAATTACATTGTAATTCGCCGGAAAATCTATTGCCGGGACACAGATAATTCTCCATCTCTCATTTACGAACTAGCAATCCGGGTTTCACTATAAACAATGAACAAACTTAGGACTTATGAACTGATCATTACCTTAGTGATTTCTCCGCTGAATTCTCCCGTAGCCCAGTAACAGCACAAACCTGAAAGCCGAATCAGGGAAAATACCCTGGGGTAAAAATTACCCGAAAAAGATAAGAAACCTCTGCTAGCTAGCACTACTTACTAGCAGGCCACTTTCCAAGCGATTTTAGCGACTATTCATTCGTCCAGCTTTCAACTCGGTCGCCAGCGGCTCTATTTCCCCCTAAATCATCTACATCCGGCAATAAATTTAAACAGAAAGACACATTACTATGTTCTGAAGAATCTGATGCAGATTTTAGGTCGTTATTTACTAAACCACAGCAAAATTCGCAGTGTGAGTTTGTAGCCAATATAAGAAGAAATGTATGGGTTCGAAGCAACTTGAGAACGATGCGTTAAGTGTATGACGTCACATACGCACAAAAATGACTAGGCATTCCTCGCCCACGGGCACGGATTCGCGTAATGGCGGACGTGATTTTGACGGTAAACTCTCTCTAAAATGTGTGGTCTAATTGGCCCCTTTGCAAACTTTTTTCACTGATTTGGATATTTCTGCCACTGTTTGTTCTTATGGAATACAAAAAAGTGGCAAAAGAAATGGTCAAATTTCGTCGTAGTGGCACTTTAAGTAATGTTTGTCATTCGTCGATTTAATCAAATCTTAATGCTGTTGTCGAGGTAACGTATGTAACTCGCTCTTTCTAGTGCTAAAGTGTTGTTTAATGATTGTGTCTTAAATTCAGGTTTTGGAGCCTCTTGGGGATGACAGTGCTATGCAGGTTAGAATAGGGAGAAACCCGAGCCCTTCTTTTCTTTCATTCTTATTCCCAACGCTTTCGACTGTGTTGATGGTTGTGTTGCAGGTCGAGTTGTCATGGTAACCCTTCTTACTTATGTTGTGGGCATTCACATGGCTTGAGCACAACCACGTTCCCAGGGTCTTCCGGTCTTCCAATATGGCGGGCGGCGGAAGGAAGAGCCTGGGAACGAGGTTGGTTAGAGTACTGATGCATGGGAAACTTGTGAACCGCGGATTCCATGTTAAGTGTTTAGAACCACCAGTAAAACATTGTCAGAACAAAATAACAAGGGTTTAGGTATTGTTGGAAAAGTATCGACCACTGAAGTCAAGGGAACGTTTCTTCTAACTAGAGAAATAGTATCAGTTTTGATTGCTCCTATGAGCAGCTCTTCGTTCGATTATGACGTTTTCTTGATAGGTCTGGCCTCTCGTGGGCCCCCGTTGGTAGCGTGGTCATTGTATTGTTGTGATCCAGGCGTGTGCTCTGTTCCCCTCTCTTTATTGTTCTGTGCAGATCCCCTCTACAGGTTCTCCGCCTCTCTGATTTTAATTTTGTTTTGTTTTGTCTAATTTGTTTTTGTTTTGTTTTGTTTTGTATACCCGTCGATGTGAATGATAGGAGGTAAGATTTGTTTTGAGTATATTTTGTTTTGCTACGTTTTCTTTTATCGTAATATATTGTTTGGGTGAATCTTGCTGTCTCGGTACATTTTGTTTATTAGCTATAGTTTAATAACTATTGATTTGGCCTTACGGGGACCTTGTACCCAGGGGCCTTTACGCGACTTATCCAAAATCCCCAACCTCGTACCCAGGGGCCTTTACGTGCCTTATCCAAGATGGCATATTATGAAACCCCAACCTCATACCAGGGGCCTTTAGGTGTCTTATCCAAGATGGCATATTATGAAACCCCAACCTCGTACCCAGGGGCCTTTAGGCGCCTTATCCAAGATGGCATTTGAATCCCCAACGTCGTACCTAGGGGCCTTTAGGCGCCTTATCCAAGATGGCATATTATGAATCCCCAACCTCGTACCCAGGGGCCTTTAGGCGCCTTATCCAAAATGGCATATTATGAATCCCCAACGTCGTACCTAGGGGCCTTTACGTGCCTTATCCAAGATGGCGTATTATGGATCCCCAACCTCGTTGCCAGGGGTCTTGGCGCACCCAATTCAAGATGGCGCCATTTTGGACAAGGCGCACAAACACCCCTTGCAACGATATTGTTCAACCCTTGGAAAAGGCTGGTCGCATATAAAATATAATATGTGAATATACATTGTATGCCCAAGTTCCTAGCCAATCACCGACGGAATGCAGCCTGTATTAGGCGCGTAACGGGCTCTCGAGGGAGAAGGGACTGGGGAGGAAAAGGATGGACGAGAAGGAAAGGGGAGAGAAAGAGGGAGATTTCTTTCATTTTTCTCTACAAAGTTGAGTTATCAAAGGAAGTTTTACTACAAATCGTTAGAATAACAAGAAAGAGATCTTGATGACGAGGTAGTGGTGTGATGATAACGAGGTAGTGGTGTGATGATAACGAGGTAGTGGTGTGATGATAACGAGGTAGTGGTGTGATGATAACGAGGTAGTGGTGTGATGATAACGAGGTAGTGGTGTGATGATGACGAGGTAGTGGTGTGATGATGACGAGGTAGTGGTGTGATGATGACGAGGTAGTGGTGTGATGATGACGAGGTAGTGGTGTGATGATGACGAGGTAGTGGTGTGATGATAACCCCATCGCCTCCAATCTCTGCAGTCTGGGTTGAATTCGATTTTTTATTCGTTTTAAACTGCATATGAAATGACAAATGAAACATCTTAAAAAGGTTCGAAATTATGTGATTCATTGATCTTATTAAGTAAACGTTAGTGGTGCTTTCAGAGCAGTGGATTACAGTCTTAATTTGTCCTACGGTTATAGCAGATTTTAACTGGAGCTAGCGCAACCCTAGCCTAACCCTATGATTGGTCCATAACCTCCTGGGTCCTCGTTTTCTTCCTTTGTGATGGACCGCGCGCTAAACGCCTGGGCCATAAAAAAGGCAGAAAACTCGTCCATAACTTACTTACTATTAAGAGGTATACTTTCTTTTGAAACCACACCACTGGAAAGTTATACATGTTAGCCCCTGTATTTCATTGAGAAATTTCACGAAACTGGTACTTCGACGATGATAAAATTAAAATGACTGAAATATTGTGCTCTTGTATAGCATGTGACTAACTTTTTTCTTACTAATATCAATGAATAGACCAGTTAACGGTTCATGCGTTGTTCAAGTCTTTTGCTTCAACTGACGGGCCACCGTTGTTTAACATCTGCCAAATAAACAAAGGATTTGTATAACTGCGCATTGAACCGTAAACTGGTCTATTACGCAGTCTCAGGCATTTTTAAAGTATCGTATTTTTCATTTCATTTGCACTTTTTAAAGCTTCTTTCTACCGCGATGTTGTAGCGATATAAAGTTATTTTTCGCGCGTAAAAGAATGTGGGTCAAAAGTGGCAACTGGCAGTGGCACCTTCCTTTGTTACTTCGGCTTTCAATGAAGTTTAACATTTTCTACTTTTAGTATTTATCTCGTCGCCTTGCCTACCTTAGTTCGTTAATCATACTGCTTATCCGGCTTGTTCTATGTATATTGAAAACTAAAAACGCGGTAACCAAACAATACAACAACAATACGTGCTGTGTCCTGATCTCATAGCAGAGACAGTGGTGAATAGCTGATATTACGATTGCGTCTAGGAATAGCAATTTCAGCGGTATTGCTGGGTTGCACGTGACGTCATCGCCGCCATCTTGGTTGACGTTAACAAACGATTCCTCGTTCCATCAACCATATGAAACCAAAAGATTGCTTTGTTTGATTCAACCAACATGGCCGCCACTTCTTTGGTATTTGAATCTCTGGGGATTGATTGTTACTTAGAAACCCCAACTTTTCTCCTCGGCAATGAAGAGAAGGGGATTGCTACCCGGTACAACAGCCTGGGCAAGATGTTAGTTAAAATCATATATGCCTCAGAATTAATTAATCTCGGTAATTAGCTTATATTAGCTAGAGGCCTAAGGCTCGTTTAGGCGGCGAACTTGTCATGCGCCGAATTCAGTGCTAATGAGCCATAACAATAGATTGATCTCATTAGCGATGGATTCAATGCTAATGACCATAACAGAAGCCCATAACCAGAAGTCTCGATAAGCAATGGAACGCGGCCCATCAGTTTACGGTATAAGTAAGAGTTTCATACCGAGAACCGAGGTTCTAAGCCCTAAACTTCCCGAGGGTCGTAGGGATTAGAACTGAAGGCTCGAGGTTTGAAACCGACTTATATCACATTTGGCGAGGTTTAAAACTGAGTTATAAACCTCCCTGTAACATTCTATTGTTGAACGGGTTTATACCAGAGTTTCACCCCTATAGACCCATTCGAAAAATGGCGTCCAATTTAACTATTGTTTAGGACTGACTAGCCTCGCTTACACGTTCAAAAGCTTTTGTGTGGACTGACTAGCCTCGTGTTCACGTTACCAGGACAATAGCTTTTTAAATTGGACGCCATTTTTCGAATGGGTCTATGAAGAACAAAGACAAGTGTGATATAATCTATTTTTTGAACGGCGCTCAAACTGCTTTCATGGGTGAAAAACAATGGCAGTTATATTTCTTTTATGAAGACACAATTACCGTCGAACCCCGTTTATAGGCGAATCCTTGTTTACGTTT
The DNA here is from genome assembly GCA_030867875.1 of Actinernus sp. WN-2022. NCBI lineage: Eukaryota > Metazoa > Cnidaria > Anthozoa > Actiniaria > Actinernidae > Actinernus > Actinernus sp. WN-2022. Next base: position 90,732,795 of record JAOWCC010001634.1, read on the forward strand.
TTTCCTCATTAGCATACATCAAACTTCAAGCGACGTACATACAAACAAACAGAGTCCATAAATCGAAAGAGATTGTCACACTTGATAATCACCGAAAATTTGAGAGTGATATGATAAATATATCTTGAGGAATGAGCGTTTAAAAAGCTCAAAATTTACAATGAATGTATGGCTGTCAGCAACTCTTGCCCATTTTATAGTTTTGAAAAGTCAATTTCTCCGTAAATATTTAACATATCAATCTCAAATTTTCGGTGGTTACTCAGTTTAAAATTCTCTTTCAACTGATATAGTCTGTTTGTTTGTAGCTTGAAGTTTAATTTATGCTAATGAGGCAAAAATGTAAACAATGACGTCAGCAAGGATTCGCCTATACGGATACCAAAGGGACCTCGGAAAGTGTCCGTAGTAACGGGGTGTCCGTATTATGCAATCCGTGTAAATGACGTCAATAATTATGCAGTTAGTAATTCTTTTGGTAAAAATGGATTATAACGCCAACGTTAACAAACGACGCTTTAAAGTTTTATAAACACGTGTGATGGATAAACCACGAAATCTCAATAAAACCCAAAGAAGCCATTGCCCCCAGTGCCTGTGGCCGTATTAACGAGGTTAACTTTGTATTAAAAACATGCTCTCGGGCGAGCGCAAACTGTCCGTTGTCCGTATTAACGAGTGCCCGTATTAACGGGGTTATTTTAAGAGGGAATGTACAAAATTGTATGACCTATCCGCCGGGACCAAGAAAATTGTCTGTAATAACGGGGTGTCGGTATTAATGGTGTCCGTAAGGTGGGGTTCGACTGTAGTTATCTTATTGGAACAAAGGCTTTCACGTTTTGAACAAATCAGAGTTGCTGGGGTAATTAGGTCCAATACGGTATCGATTTAGCGAGAATCATTTTCTAAAAAGACGTAAACAGATGGGCCACTTAGTGACGGATCGAGACTTCTGGCCATAACAATAGATTAAGCTCATTAGCACTAGATTCGGCGCATGAAACGTTCGCCGCCTGACACGGACCTAAGAATCCTCAATCCGAGAATAAATAAATACCCTTTCTTTTCCTTGCCATAGGTTACTCAGCCAATGAAAGACGGGGTTCGAGACATGCTGGTGAAACACCACCTGTTCAGCTGGGACCTCTAAACCACAGCAACATACACGTTCAATACGACAAGTACCGCGATAATTAGCACGTTCGGAGAATATAAATTGGAAATGCATATTACAGACGGGATGGGGAAATTGAAGGGAAGTAAAATATTAATGAAGTGTTATCTGGTATTTACAGTGGGATTCCGGGAAAAGCCGAGTATTCAGATAGATTGCTCGGTTCCTTTGTTTTGTCGCAGTTCAGTATTTGTTACAGTTTTCGAGACCTTAACCAGGTTTAGTATGGCAGCGGCACAGATTCCATTCTGCTGTGCGTCTGTCCTCTTATAGACACGCAGATGAATGAGAAGAGAACAAAGATGTGCACCACGAGATGTAGTCGCGTGACGTAACTGATGTTCTCGTCACGTTGTGACGTCATCTGTGCATATATAAGAGAACAGACGCACGGTTAAATGGAATATATTTACAATATGAATTAGCGAACTTTCCGCGTTCGCGCGTGCCCTTGTGACGTCATCTGTGCATCTGTACTTTAACAGAACATGGCTATCGACCAGTCAGAGCACGCGTTTCGCCTACCTGTTTATTTTATAAAATACAATAACTGCACGTGAAAATTCGTGGAGCTGTGCATATTTGGGGCCTAAAAAGTAACTTGGTATATTTTTCGTTAATAGGTCTGAAGAGTGGTGCGAAAAACCACCAGAATCAAAGGAAAAATTAACACATTTAGAAAACAATAATCCATTTTATTTTGTTCTAGACATAGCCGTCCTGGTTTGTGGAAGGCCAATCCTCTTTCATGTGATTATAACGATCGTAGTAGCGCGTTTTGTGAAAATAATAGTACATGCACAATCGTACGTGCGTGAAGAAATGATAAATACCTCGCTAAGCCATAGCAAATACTCTAAGTAATTTTTAACATTCAATATTTTTGTTTTCTATTTGATGGCTTCAACCTTTTCGGATTAAGGATGTAGAAAAGAAGGTATGTTTTTTTTAAACTTCTAGTTAGATTGCTGGATTTAATGTAATTCAGTTCTTCAAATAAGCCGACGTCAATCACGGTAGTCGTTCTCGAGTGAGTATGTCGTTAAATATTTGTTACCTAAACCAGGATATAAATGTCTGTTCGAATGCTGGGAGATAGTAATAAGTTCGCAAGTTAATAATGAATAGTCGGTGAGCCCTTTAGACAGAAACAACCGTTTTCAGTATATATATTTCGGATGGGCATCCCAGTAATAAATTATGGGTGAATGCGGCAGCAAACACTCTCACTGGAAAATGTGGACTTCTTCCATGGGATGGAAGTTTGTTGGGAAAGAGCTGAAACATGAGGAGCTGTTTTAGAAGCGATTTCTAAATACAACGAGACGGGGTTGAAAACCGAGGCAAAGCCGAGGTTTTTCAGTGTATTTAGAAAGTCGCTTCTGAAACACTGAAACTCCGAGTGTTTTACATGGCTTTTCAAACTCCACTTTAATGATAGAATTAGCGATTTAAAAGTCTTGAAATGCGAGCTGTATTTAGAAACGATTTCTAAATATTCGACATGGTTTTTATTTTTATTGTATTCACCTCATGAATTATTAATGAGTTTGAGAAGTTGGAATTTCTATGGTTTTGTACACAACAGACAGAAATACCTTGGAAATTTTGTTAGAAACTTTAATTTCCAAGCAATTTCCACCCGATGGGAGAAATCCAGTTTTTCCAGTGTCTTGTAGATAAATAGATATAATATTGAGCTGTAATATCAGTAAAGTTACGAAAGTTATATCGTTTGAATGGAAACTGTGCGTAGCACAAGTAGTGTTTTGTGAGCTTTTGGAATATTCAGCAATTCATGCGATGAATGTTTTTTTGTATTATTTTGCCAAAGATTAGATGAGTGTCAATCATTTACTTGATTTTTTTTCTTGCGATACTCTGTAGAATGGTTATTCTGACGTTGGCTTCATCGCATTCCAAAAGTTCACAACAAAAACGTCATATTATTTATTCGTGGATTGGGGGTGGGTGGGGTTAGGGCTAAGGGGTTCGACTCTAGGAAACTTATCAAACGTAAGGTATTCTTTACAGTAAGGATGTACTTAATGTACTCACCCAATTACGGGTGAAAACAGCAGTAATTTCAGCATGCTAAACAACGTCACTCCAGTTTTTATTGCTGGATTCTAACGATGAGTTAGCTCAGCTTCTTATACCCCATTCACAATAACTAAATCTGTTTAATTAAACTTAATTGATCTAGCCCCTGTCTTGAACGCGTTTAGGGTTAACTACCTTGCACTGGTTGTTTTTGCAGTTAAGAACGATCAGTTTGAAACTAGTTTAGCGCCAGCGAGCATACGGTGTGAACAGGTATTATTTTAAACTTGTTAATTAAACAGCTTTTAAACTAGGTGTGAATGGGGTATTAGTTCAAGTATTAGACAGTTGGTTAATGATGGGGCCACATGCTAGGGATTTTTCTTCAGTATTAAAACTAGTAGTTGTGATTTCTAATCACTCTGAAACGAATACAACATATTTTGTAACTATACACCTTTATCAATAACGACAGTTATTACAGGGAGGGACATCTCGTTTATTTGCCGTTATAAACAGGAGTATTACATGTTTACAGAATATAGCTAATTACTTGGGTAAAGTGAATAATAGAGATCAAGGATTGTAAAACGTTGAGAGATGCCTTGGTTGGCAACTCTAATTACGCTACATCCCTATACACTATGCTTAATTAGTTGATTCGTAACCAAAACAAACTTGAGCATAACAAGTTACATAACTTGATAAATATTAACGTGACAAAATACATGTGTTAGTTATGGGTTGCAGTAAAATAGTCTACAGTAGTCATCTTACACTATACCGTCCTCATCACTTCCTGCCATCTCTGTTAACAAATAAGAAGTAATCACAAGCCGAAGACTAGTGTTCTCAAAAATCTCGTTCAAGACAATCTTGTGCTGTCCGGACTGTATGTTGTGTTTTTGAGACGAGGTTGAAAAAGTACTGGCGTACCCATTGTAACACCGAAATAGCTGCTTCATTGTTTCTGATCCAATCATTACACATTGACAACACGGCAGGGTTCGAGGGAATGGGCAAGTTATGAGTTACGGCAATGACTTACGACGGCACGGTTACTATACAGCATTGCCGTAACATTGAAGTAGTTTTGTTATTGTTTTTGTCTTTCTGATCCAATCAAATTATAAAGTTTAAGTAAGTTACATTACGGTTACGGCAAGGCTACAAACATGCCGTATTTTTGTCCCACTCATGCAGTGGCTGCTATCTTGTCGCATTCCTTTACTCTCGTACGAAATCCGCTCTCAGTGTTTTATGTTATGCCAAGGGTAATCAACTGAAGGTATAAACGCTTAAAGTACAGACAATACATCAGTGCAGCGTATTTGTATTCGGTTGCTTCCATCTCTTTTAAGTTCAAGAAGTTGATCGCTACGAAGACTTAGGTTTTGTGCTCCTGTGGTAGAATTATTAAGAAAACTGGACTTCCTCCATGAGATGGAAAATGGTCTTGCACACTTTCAACGGATGGAAATACCATGGAAAATATTGTTGGAAACTCTAGTGTCCAGGAAATTAACGTCCCACGGAAGATTTCCAGTTAGCTAGACCGCGGCAGTAGTGTTTATTTAAAGGCGGACATGATTGATTTCTGAAAAGCATCTGCGGATGATCTTTCGAGACATTGATTAGCTTGTGTTGTTCATTCATAGACAGCGGCCATGTTTATATACTCTAACAAGTATACAATATATTCCTACAATCTAAGACAGAATTGGTGGGACAGCTACCCTTGTATCCCCACTTTAATTTTCACACACCAATGTTTGGATGAATCATTTTTCACGCGAAGCAAACCCCACTATATACTTTCTAACATTGCAAACGGCGAGGGTGGAGCCACACATCAAAAGTGTCTGAGATTGAAACGTTACTTCAGACCAGGTTATTTTTATAACATGACTTCATACAAGCATGCCAGATTGGTATGGAGTATGCCGTCATCAGACGTACTAATTCGGATGACGTCATTATTCTACTGCTGATGTTCGTTGCTAAGTAAACATATCTTGGCATTGGTTTGGTTTGTAAAGCTTACGTAAGGTTGGCACTAAATCACGTACCTTTGAACTCTAGCCCTGACTTCTGGTTCGTTCCCAGGCGTCTGCTCAGCCTGGAGACCAGGTAGCCGTGTGTTCGCGTTCAAGATGGTTAGGATTTTGTATTATGTTGTGTTTGCCCTCATGATACGCCCGTGATTTAGCGCCACCCATGATACGCCTTACCAAACTACTTCCGCGAGTTGTGGGATTGGTATTTTACGGGGATCAAGTTCAGTTCGAATTCTAGGGTTCCCAAAGTGGGGGAAAAACACCGCAATTTTTCAAGATCAGGGAATTTAGGATTTGGTCAGGGAAATCCCAAATTTCAATAAAGTCGGAATTTCTATTTTCAGACTTTACATACTTATTTCTTTGGATTGTTCTGTTCAGTATTTATGTTTCAAAGTAACGATTGAATGTTTGGAAAAGTACGAGCGTACTCTTGACTTGGTCAGTGAAAAATGGTTCTTGGTCGGAAAAGTCGGGGAATGTTTTTCCCCTGCAGATGTGTGGGAACCCTGAATTCAGTTCGTTTAGCTCCGTGAATGAGGTTGTAGTCCCCTAAAAAAAGATGAATATTTAAGAATTGTAAATGATTGAAAGAAAGTGCAGACATTAATTCCGTGATATGATTATCACCTGCAAGGAGACAAACATCTACCAATGGAAATGGGTTCCAGTAGCCAGTTGCTTGCTATTTCAGTCCATAAAATCATTTGAACTTCCAGCGCGCCGCCATCTTGGCTCGCATGACGCTAGACGGTTGTCTATTGTTCCGCCATGAATTTATTTAAATATATTTTGTATGTATTTGCCCCAAAAGCAGATAAAAGCTTATCTAATGGACTCACACTAGAAAGAGCTATTGTTTTCTGACAATAGCGGCAACCGTATGACGTCATAAGATCCAAGATGGCGGCGCCCGGGAAATAAGAATGAGTTCATGGCCAGGAAAATCTGTCGATACGTGACATCGGTATATTTAGGCAGTCGACAGGATCATTTGAGAGCAAAGATTGTTTCTCAATGGAGGTCGCCTTTAAATGATAGTGATAGCAGCAGTTGCACTGGCTTGTTTTATTTTATAACGGTTTATAGTTTTTTTGCGCGAAAGGGATTCTGGGTACGAGTTACTGTTTGCACAAACACGAGGATAAAGGGAGTTATTTTTGTGTGACGTAAAGAAAAATAAATAAAATGAAAATTTCGAAAGTGTTGCAAATTTTATTTGTTTCGTTTGATGGCAAATGTATTGTTCCATTTAAAGCAAGTACATACGTGTTTACATTTTCCGTAAAAAGAAACGGACAGACCTTGAGCTGCCTGCGGTCGGGCAAGCGACGGCGATAGACCTTTTGCGGGAAACAGTCGCGTGCTGATATAATATTCGTTAACGACTGAAAAGCGGCTCGCCATTGCACATGCTAATGATGTGACGTGAATTCGGGAATTTACTGTCGTTTCTTTTTCCTTCTGAATGAAACCGTTTTCTTCTTATTTTGACAAAATATTTGGTAAAATCACTGATGTAAGCTTCAAATTTACAAAAGGTAATTTATCTCTACCAGTATGTTTTTGTATAATATATGAAGATCGGTTTACGTCGCCGGTTTGAATATATTATAACTAGTATACCTAACGGGTAGTGAATGCTGCTCCGCTCAGTTAAGGAAGTGTATTAGAAGAGAACCTACAGTAGGACTGGTAGGAAAAATATATGATAAAAATGCCAAGGTGTTAGATAAATATATTTTGGGGCTATCGTGCGACTGAATCCTGTTTGAGCTGTGGTGTGTAACTCAAAAGTTGTCCCGATTTAATTTCATTTTGTCCCGACATAACGATCTCCCCGTAAATCCCCTGAGCCTATACCAATTCTCAACATTTACTTAAGATTGCCGGCACAAAAAACTGCTGTTCTTCCCGGTGAAGTTTAAACACCAGAAATCAACTGTAATTGAGAATGTAATTGTGTTTTGAACCGGCTGCTTGACTTTATCTAAGGTCAATAAAAGAAAATGATTTGCTGCTCACCATCTTGATAACAGGAGAGATCTTGCTCTTTGGAAACATAGTTCACGCAGAGTTCGTCTACACGTCAACAAATTCATGATTACACAAGGATCGCATACAGAAGTGCATTTTAAAAGAACATTACACCTCGTGTAATGTCACGTGACGATCAGATCCGTGCAAAGCATTGTGGTAAAAACAGGCAATAGAAGTGATGCATTGCGGTAAAAAAACGAAATCGAGATTTGGACCCGCTTACAGATTAGAACTGCTGCCTTGCTCGCTCGCTGCGGCAGCAAATATAAAACTCGTTGATGCAAGGCTCAAATCGAGAAATATTCACTAGAATCGGTTGAGGGTTAGTGAAAGCACCCTGTGAACGACCATGCGGTGGTCTAGAATCGGTTGGGAGTTCGTGAAAGCAGACTAGACCAGCGCAGTAGCCTGCGACGGGCCACGAGATGGTTGATAGACTAGTGGCATGATTTATAAACCAGGTCAAGGACCGTCTCGTGATTTCGGCCAGGGAAGTAGTCTGTGACGAAAAAAGCGCGAAACTTCAGGGGAAAACACTTTTTTTACGCAAGGGCGATAAGTGACCGTTATGTGTTGTTTTCCCATAGCTTTCAGCCGTAACCGTGAAGGAAATTCGTAAATATCTCGATGAATGGAAGCGGAAATCGGATGCCTCCGCGGTTGAATTAGCCATGGCATCCTTGCAACTCGTGATCGCGCGTCCCGCGGCTCTGTTTGACGCTTACGCCACCACGGCCGCTCTGGAAGAGGTCGTAAACATTGCCAGGGTCAAAAGAGACGACAGAGGCAAATCGTTATTCAATAGTTCTGCGCCAATGCCGCCCTCTGATCAGGGAAGCCTTTCTCCAACAAATACTCATCAAGCTGGTAGCGTCTATTAAAGGAAGAAGCCGAGGTTGCGAAAGTGATCGCCAAGGCAACGACAGATACGCCCGTAGGCAGACGCGAGCAGTTTGGGGGACGGACGCGCAGTTTCCCCTACCGAAGGCGAGGTGGCATTATGCTACGAGCGCCTGCGAAGTGTTGGGTGTGCGGGCAGCAGGGGCATATCTCTCGAATGCCCTGACAGGCGCACATAAACCATTGTGATTAAACATAAATGTGTCAAATTCTCGAAGGCATGAGTGATAGGTACTTATATAATGATCGGATTACAGAATAAAGTGCAGCAGTAAGGGGTGGTCTGTTCTGCTTCCTCCACTTTGTATGATTCTATTGGTCTGTATGATGACGGAGATTGGTGGCTCGAGATTAGAGAAATGTTCCCATTAGGCATGCACTTGAACCCGCGATTGTCGGGCTATGGTCGTCATTTTCTCTGAACTCGGGTTGTCAGCCTCTAATCCATACCCTAATCTAAAGTGGATTTTTTGGCCGTTTTACTTCCAAGTTCCAAACCGAACGCCTCCAGGGTGAACCATGGGAATTCAGTCCTCTAACGGCGGAAAATCGAAGCAAATTAATTAAACATACATTGGGTGGTCTAGTGTGAAACCCGAGTTGGGAGAAAATGACAGAACCTGAAAAAGTCTTACAGAGCATTCATAAAGTAGTTTCTGGAGAAATGCACGAGTTGTCGTTCCGACACCCCAAAAGCTGGCGAGTTAGGGTGTCATAGGAACCTCTGGGGAATTATTTCGAGGGGTTCTGAATCAAAAGAAAACATTAGAATGGCTATCCTTTCGTGGAGATTTCTAGACAACTGGGACAAAACGATTCCCTGGAGAGATGAGCGTCACGTTACCATTTCGATCACCACAGACGCTTATTCCTTTCGATAGGCAGCTGTGATTCAAAAAGGACGAGCACATTAATGTGAAGGAGCTGTTGGCGGTCCTTCAAGCGCTAATATCCCTTCCAGATGACATCCGTGACTGCAGAATAGATGCACAGGTCGATAACATGGTTCTTCAGGCTTGGGCGGGCCGCGGAGCGCGTTCAAGTAGACTAGCCCAAATCGTATTTTCGAGAGTTTAACTGGCCGGAACCTCTCGTTGGACATGACATACGTTCCTTCAGGGTCGAATATAGCTGACTGGTTCTCTAGAAGGTTGTCAAAGTCGGACGCCATGTTATCACCTCCATCCTGGGAAACAGTCCAATGAACGTTTGGGGGACCTCGACCTCTTGTCGCGTGACTCAAATGTCCAACGGGATAAGCACGGAACCCCCCCCCCCCCCCCCCCCCCCCCCTGCGACATTTCACGCCCTACCCTACCCCCAACTCTGCAGGACATTTCCGTCTGTGACTGCGTAACGGCCAATGCTTACGTTTTTCTCCCGTTACGGTACCCCCGTTGTTACGCTTCATCGCATCGCGAAATGCAGTTGTAACGGTCGTGGCCCCTAAACTGTCCCCTTTGCCGCCATGGTGGCCATACATTTGGAAAAACAGTTGTTCATCGAGATTCGTGCCTGTTTCTCGGGGTCAAGAAGAATTCGTCTTGTTCTTGCCCAAAGCGTTTGGCTTATGGTTCCGTTGATTCAACCATTGGAAAACTGAGAGCCATTTTCAACGGGTATGGAAGAACTGGTGGCGAAAGGGGTTTTCCCGGTTTTGGTAACCCAGCGGCTTCTGCTGTCGAAGTTTATTTGGCGGCTGTTAAAAAGGAACAGCTTCTAGCAAGAACCGTTCCAACTCAGGTGGAACCGTTCTTCAAGGATCTGATTGTTCTATCTGCAGAAATTGCTAAACGCATGAACATGCCAGGCGTTCCTCCCCCGCTGGCGACAGAGCCGGAGACCTAGGCCGAGTCAAGACACAAGAAATGTACTTCCCTGGTAAGAAGAGATTATTATTTAACCACACCTTACAAAATCTCTAAGAGATGGTACGTCAAATATTTTTGGTGTCAAACGTTATAGACACCTCCGCCTGCCCTGATACTGAGATTGAGGCCTATGTCCGCCTATGTGATCTCTTGAAGATACCAGTCCGACAGGGCTATTTATTTAGGCCCACGAGCCCATCGGGGGAGATGATATCAGGCCCGCTAGACGGAAGTGCAGCCCAGGCGCGGCTTTCTACCTACACTAGAGACCTGTCCGCCTTTCACAACTCACGCCGCGACACTACATGGGTTAATAATAAGTGGGTGTGCTATCTCCCTGGCTCTCTATTGGATGGAAAACTACATCCACTACTCGCCATTATATTAAACTGAATCAAGTACTAAACTCTGCCCGAGCGGCAGACATTCTGTCGACCCTACCACTGGATCTGCCGGATCAGTACAGCGAACAGAACAATATTAGAGGGTTTACTCGCGCACTTTAGATAATTCTAAAAAACGGCTACTATATAAGTTAGGGCTGGGGAGGAGAAAATATGGTTAACGTAGATAAGGCTGGGGAAAGTGACAGCCCGTGATCCAACAGGGTCAATAAGGGATACTCCAACATCGGAGGCGAGGTCAGGGGTGACTTCCATAACTAAATGGTAATGAGTATGCAAGAAGGATAATGTGCTATTTTTAGTCGTGTGTCTTAGTTTCGCTGGTTAATTAGGTTTCTCTGTTTAACCTTTTTCACCTTTCGCTTGGTCTAATTTGATCCACTGATCTATTATTTGTTAGCAGACTCTAGTAGTTTTTTGGTTCTAGTTCACCACGTACCCTAGATATAGGCAGGGAATTCGTGGTATGTCATTGCGAGTTAGATACGCGCGCGGTCTCTGGGGTTTTTGTTTTGTTTTTATTTGGTTTTGGGGATACCACTATTCGTCAAGGCCGCCCGGGGCCGCGGGGGATTTTGGGTTTTGGGATACCACTGTAGGCGAAGGCGGCCCAGGGCCGCGGGGGATTGTGGGTTAGAGGTGGGGGATTTGGGGTTGTTAGATACCACTATAGGTGAAGGCGGATACCACCATAGGTGAAGACGGCCCGAAGCCGTGGGGAATTTTGGGTTAGATATATACCACTATAGGTGAAGGCGGATACCACTATAGGTAAAGGCGGCCCAGGGCCGCGGGAAATTGTGGGTTAAAGGATACCACTATAGGTGAAGACGGCCCGGGCCGTGAGGGGAATTCGGGATGTTAGATACCACTATAGCTGAAGGCGGATACCACTATACGTGAAGGCGGCCCGGGGTCGCGGGATGTTTAGGTATTATACACCACTAGGGGCGAACGCAACCCGAGGTCACGGTGGTTTTTTAATTGAGACTGCCATTGATGAAGGCGTTAGCCCACTTCCGCTCTATCGTTTATTCAACAGGCAGATGACCGGTTGATTACCCTTGAACGGAAAATCAGAGTATTAGAACAGGAGAAGACCCAGGAAAGTACCGCAGGTGCACTAGCAGGCCTCAGGAGACATCTCAATCGGCCTACTGCCATATTTGACCGGTTTGAGGCGTTGGAAATGCTGCAGTCACTAGTAAGTTTGGCTAGGACCCAGGCGCATGGAAAAGCCGACGAATTTTCTGCCACCCTGGACGAAGTAAAGACTAGGGCCGACTCCCTGGATTCTACTGAACTCCAACGTCTAATGATTGGACTGCTGGATGACCCGGTCCGAGCCCGAATTGCAAAGGAAGCGGCGTCCATTTTGAAAGGGGCCGCAAGAGCTACTGCAAACCAGAGTCGCGGCCCTCAGAATTGCAGGACGCCATACGCCGCAGTCCAATGTTTCAAGTGCTATCGGTGGGGGTATTATTCCCGTTTATGCCGCGCCTCTCAACCCCGAGGCAGGATGGTTGGGGCCGTGGAGGCGGATTTTAGTTTGTAATTTACCTCCATCTTTATTCATTTTGCCTGTTTGTAATTATGTCGTTGATACACTCAGTCCTGCTGCATTCCATGTTATGTGTACTCTTCTGGGTGGCCTTTTCCTTCTCTTCGTTGACTTTGGGGGGACCTTCTCGATGTCTCGATTCTGGACCTAGTTCGGAAGAAGTGGATTTACTGGAAATCGTCCGGGAAGGGGTGAATATTGAACGCTTCTTACGACCCTTCAAGGGCGATTTTAAAGGAAATCCTTTAACTCGGCTTTCTCCCCTGCTCTCATACTACCGAATTCGCGAGTGTGTTTTTAATTTTCTGATTTTGTTACCGATACCATCCTCCAGTGGGTATCCTCGGGAGTACTTGCAGTGTGGTGGGAGGTTGGCTCTAGGCCTCCCCCTATCTAGTCCTACTTCTCACAGTAGAACCATCCAAGCATCGTCTTTGTCATGATGAGCGATACCTGGACGTGTGGATTAGGGACCTTTCATTCAAGCTGGATCACTTGTCCGATTTGCCTAGATATGTCCTGCCTAACCACTTTCAGACCACCTTTGATGATAAGAACGGGTACCAACACGTCCGTCTTCACCCGTCTTCGGAAACCTATTTCGGACTGGAGTGGGATGGTTTCTATTTCGTGTTCCGCACCTTGCTCTTCGGCTGGAAGGCTAGTGCGTTTATTTATCGTAATCTGGGCCTCGCCGTTTCAAGCGCCGCACGTTCACTTGGTATCCCTGTATCCCAGTACATGGATGACCGCTACGTAGGACAACGTTTTTCACCGCCCGCGCATTGTGCTCCGCTCCCTAGTATGCAGCAAGCCGAGGCTGCAGCTTATATAATGTGTTTTATCCTCATAGAGGCAGGATATTTCGTCAATATTACCAAGTCCCAGTGCGTCCCCTCGACGCCGGTCTGTTCGTTTCCTGGGCTTCCTATGTGATTCTGCGCGCCAGGCTTTCCTCGTCCCCCGGGATAAGAAAGCCAAGTCTAAGGCTCTGCGGGAAGATATCTTATCATCTGCTGTTGTTACCCTTAAGACTCTTCAGCGCTTTGCAGGGAAAGTAATATCCTTTAGTCTGGCTATCCCGGGGTGCCAGTTATACGTCCGTGAGGTTTTTAAGAGCGTCTCGCAACTCATTCGTTCCTCCAAAACGTCTATTAAAGTTCAAGGAAATCTTCGTGTGGAGATCGCGCACTGGCAGTTCTTAGATGATTGGGCAGATTGTCTTCCCTGGAGATCGGAACAACACTCGGTGATTACCTTATCTTGTGACGCCTCAGAACGTGCGTGAGCGGCATTCTTCTTAAGGATAGTCAAGGGATAGAATCTAGAGACTACTGGCCTGAAATATCGGGTAATATTAACTCCCTCGAAGCCAGAGCTCTGCTACACTCGCTCGTTGCGTTTAAGGATAACATTCGCAATTCTAGAGTCTACATACATACTGACAGCCAGGCCATGAAGTCAACCTTGCAGAACTATGGCTGCAAGAATGCAACTACTAATCAATACATTAAGGAGATTCTGCAGTGCAGTCGAGAGTTCAATTTACTATTAATGTATACTATTTCCCTTCCAAGGATAACCCGGCTGACGCGCCTTCGAGACGATGTTCGGATCTAGATTTCATGCTCTCGGGGAAGACCTGGGGCCAAGACGAGCGGTTTTTTGGTCCGCATTCCCTTGATATGATGTATTTGGTCAGTAATTGCCAGAGATATTGATCAGGGCATAAGTTACCCCATTTTACACCCTGGCACACGCCCGCCTCTAGTGAAGTTAATGTTTTTGGTCAGCCCGTACCTTTGTGTTGATCAGACCCCGTCTATGATATCGTTTTGCCCGGTGTTTCCACGGAGCATTTACTATAGTTGAACCTGACTTACAGCTAAGGCGTTTCTGGTGGCCACTTCTCCAGTCTATCACCGGTTATTTACCGCAGAACCTACGAAAGGACTTTGACTAATGTCTCTATCAATGATTTGCGGTCTTCAGAGCCACAGGAAATTGCCGACAGTATAACAGAGTTGGGTCACCAGATACAGCGAGAGTCGCCCAATACCTCTGTTATCATCTCGGAACTACTTCACCGGACGGACAGTCAGGAACTGATCGGTAAGGTAAAGGAAACTAACTGCATTTTACGGTCGTCTTCCAACACTAATGGTTGGCTTTTTTTATCTCATGCGAATATTAACGCTACTCATCTTAACTATCGCGGACTTCATTTGAATCCTAGCAGTATAGTAGTAGCAGTAGTAGTGATTTCTTAAATACTAATAATTGATTAAATGGTTCTGTGAGTGGCGATTTTGAGTCAGTGAAGGAAATAAATTCAATCGCCAATGTACGTGGTTTTAAAATAGCTCTACCAAATATTGTCAGCTTGCCCAAGCATATCGATGAACTGAGAATATCTAATCTTTTTAATTCATTAGATCATTTTGCTTTTAACGAAACTAGGCTTGATGAGACGATATTAAATGATGAAATTAAAATCTGTGGCTTCAACATAGTCAGAAGAGATAGATCCCGTAGAGGGGGAGGCGTTTGTATATATATAAGAAATTCGGTCAACTACTGTATTCGGGATGACTTAGTCCCAGTGGATCTCGAAGCAATATGCATCGAAATAATCAAACCAAATAGTAAACCCTTCATTGTCTCGACTGTTTATCGTCCTCCAGACTGTTCATGTGAATTATTCAACAGTTTGGAAAATATGACAGTTGATGATGAAAACAAAGAATTCCATCTCCTTGGGGATCTAAATTGTGATTTGTTGAAGCACACACCTAACCAATCAACCAAATCGCTCAAAACACTTTACGAGACTTATCAGCTGACTCAATTAATAACAGAGGCCACTCGGATAACTAGCTCTTAAATACTAATAATTGATTAAATGGTTCTGTGAGTGGCGATTTTGAGTCAGTGAAGGAAATAAATTCAATCCCCAATGTATGTGGTTTTAAAATAGCTCTACCAAATATTGTCAGCTTGCCCAAGCATATCGATGAACTGAGAATATCTAATCTTTTTAATTCATTAGATCTTTTTGCTTTTAACGAAACTAGGCTTGACGAGACGATATTAAATGATGAAGTTAAAATCTGTGGCGTCAACATAGTCAGAAGAGATAGATCCCGTAGAGGGATCTATCTAGCCATATTACATCAATGATCCAACAATTAGGTTGGGAGACATTAGAACATAGAAGACTGCTAGCACAATTATCTATGTTCTATAAAATTAATAAGGGTCTAGTGGGACTTAATTTCCCTCCAGAGGTCTCTCCTCTATACCGTAGACATATATCCAGATTACCCAATTCTTTACCCTTTAACCATATCCAGGCTAATAACAATATATATAAGTTCTCATTTTACCCAAGGACTATTGTTGCTTGGAACAGTGTTCCCTTTATCCACCCCACTACTAGTAGTTTAAGTGCCTTCAGGGAATCAGCCACATTATTTATCAGGTCATTTTAACTTAACTATACTGTATATATATTCTTAAATTCCAATTTTATTATTATTATCATGTTATCATTGTTGTTTAATTATTAATTTATTTTTGTTATTTTTATTAGCATTAGTATTAATATTAGTATTGTTTGTATTTATTTATTAGTATTTCTTATTCTAACTTATTAATTGTTAATTACATGTAGTTATATATTTAACTTTCTCCTAGTATAGCGTTAGCTGTTTTTTTAGGAGTACTACATTAAAGCATAAAGCATTAAAGGGGGAGGCGTTTGTATATATATAAGAAATTTGGTCAACTACTGTATTCGGGGTGTAATAGTTCAAAGCCGACAATGAGGACTGGACGGGATTTCAAGTCCGCGCAAGGCTGCGCCTCGGACTGGAACTAATTGCAAGGACTTGAAATCCCGTCCAGTCCGAATTGGAGGCTTTGAACTGACATCTCATACTCACGAATAATTAATGAGAGTTTAAAAAAAGCTAATTAACCTTGCACTTTGGGTTTAATTTAAATCGTCCAATGTTTAAATGACATCAATTCGCCTATTAGAATGAACACACCAACAAAGTAATACAAAATAGCACTGATTAAACAATAGAAAAAGAAAGGGATTTGTATAACTTAGATTCAGTATAATTTCACACTTTAGTGCGTTCCCTCTATTTGAAAAAAACAAAAACGAATTGTTCTTAATTAAAGCACTTGTATTGGAGTTTGTTCACCACCGCCTCCTGGGAATGAAAAACTGGATAAAAACAAATCCAAGGTTATAGATTCGATTTGATTAGTCATGGCTTCGAGCGACGAAGAGAGCTTTCGACCTTTGAAACGTTTTAGAAAATCGAAAAGCAGAGAAGAAGAAGAGAAGGAGCTTGCTAACGCCGTACCTCTGTCTACACGGTATAAGAACAAATGGGCTGTAAACGTGTTCGTTGAATGGCGGGAAGGTAGAGAAAACAAAGTCGCTGCGTTGGAGAGTACGAGTTTAAAATTATCTTTGGAAGATATAGAAAACCTGGACGAAGATTGGGAAAAAATGAAACCCTGTTCCTTAGACTTCTGGATGGGAAAGTTTTTAGAAGAGGTTGCTGACAAGAAAGGTACACGAGAACATTAATTCTTACTATTTCTTGAGGTCAAAATCAAGGCGAAACTTTTGTATTAAAACAAAATAGTCGTGCTTATTTGTTGAATGCACCTTTATCTTGTAAAATAAGTAGAATTTCGGGGTTGAAAACGTATAACTGAAAGGATGGAAGTGGATTGAAATTTGCAATGTCTAACATTTTGTCGACATGTATATTTCCCACTTATTAGTCTGTTGGGTTACCTGTGGTTTATCGATTACTTTCATAACGATCTCGGAAGAGTTTATATAATTGCTCCATGTGAATTCTCTTTTCCGATTCCTACGAAATAAATATAGGCTTAAGTACAAGGACTGAACTAATGTTTTCAAGTTGTAGTACTGAATTAATTTTGTTCCAGTCCTAGGACTAGAACAAAATTAATTCAGTCCTAGGACTAGAACAAAATTAATTCAGTCCTACAACTTGAAAAGAATTTGACTGGACCAGGTTGCCATTATCATCATGTGACCGATTTATAGACCTTTGATTGGTTGGTTTCCTCATTAATTATTCATGTGTATGAGATGACTTAGTCCCAGTGGATCTCAAATCGCTCAAAACACTTTACGAGACTTATCAGCTGACTCAATTAATAACAGAGGCCACTCGGATAACTAGCTCATCGAGAACCCTAATTGATCATTACGTAACAACGTCACCTGAAAAGATTGCCTTATCAGGTGTCATCCACACTGGAATGAATGACACAGTTTAATTTTTGGAGTCAGAAAGATAAATCCAGTAACGAAATCTCATGCTAAAGCTACATTAATCGAAGTTAGAAACATGAAAAAGTTTAGTCAACAACGATTTATTGAAGACCTTTCTAAACAACCCTGGGAGGAAATTGTCCACGAAAAAGAGGTGGACTCGATGTGGTCCTCTTGGAAAACATTATTCCTGGAAGTCTTGGACAAGCATGCTCCAATACAACACAAAAGATCAAGGTCCTTCAATATTCCGTGGTTGACTAAAGACATAAAGGAATTGATTCACACAAGAGACATATACAAGCGCAAAGCAATTATATCAAAACAAAGTATTGATTGGAATGAATACAAATCAGCTAGGAATAAGGTTAACATAGCGCTAAAAATAGCAAAGGCTAATTACTATCGTAATACAATAGCTTCGCAACAGCATAATCCGAAACAAGCTTGGAAAACAATTGAAGTGGCCTGGGGTCGAGTGTGTGTTATGACTAGTTCGGATTTCTGTGTAACGGAACTCGTGTTAAACCTCCAGCAAAGATTACTACATTGGCGACGAGGTAGTTAGTTAGTTTCTCCAGATTCGAGTAGAATGGCTACTTACGGTACTGTAGGTGAGTTCAAGGAGTCGGAAGAAACATGGACCCAATATGTGGAGCGTTTAGAGCAATATTTCGTAGTCAACGACGTGAAAGCCGAAGCGAAGCAACGAGCGATTCTCCTTAGTGTTTGTGGCGCCAAACCGTATGCCCTAATACGAGACCTACTACAACCCAACAAACCAGCAGAAGAGAGCTTCAAAAAGATCATAGAAGAGCTGGGAAAACACTATTCACCGAAGCCGAGCGAGATTGTAGAACGGTTTAAATTTCACAACAGAAGTCAAGGAGAGGACGAGACGGTTGCCGTGTTTGTCGCGGGACTACGAAAACTAACCGAACATTGTAAATTTGGAGACTCAATGGAGGATATGCTTAGGGACCGTCTAGTTTGCGGAATAAGGGATGAGAAAATCCAGAGAAGGCTGTTGGCAGAGCCGGGGTTGACATTAAAAAGAGCCGTAGAGCTTAGTTTAGCACTTGAGTCAGTCACCAGACACGTGGTTGAAATGAACAAGCAACCCGAGACGACACCGAACAATCTTCATCGAGTAGTCTCCAGAAATCAAGCCAGGCAAGCATACGTATGCTATCGTTGTGGGGGGAAGCACGAAGCTTCCTCGTGTAGATTTAAAGAAATCAGATGTTTCAAGTGTGACAGGAAAGGACACTTGGCGAAAATGTGCAAGGACAGGTCGAACGGAGGCCAAAGCAAGAACAACAACAAGGCTGACAAGGAGAGCAGCCAAGCGACGAATCAACTCAACGAACCAAGTGACGGAGATGTTTACACGATGTACCATGTGAACGAAGAGAAGGTAAAAGCTTATGAACTAGACATTGAACTTTGCGGAGAACCAGTTAAAATGGAAATTGACACGGGGGATGAAGTGACATTCAACAGGTTACGCGACGAGTTGAAACCCCTCCAAACAACGACGGCGGTGCTAACCACATATACAGGAGAGAAAATACCCATTAAAGGGACGGCACTTGTCCCCATTAAGTATGAGGGGCAACTCTATGAATTGCCAGCCATGGTGGTTGAGACCAAAGGCCCAAATTTGCTTGGAAGAGATTGGCTTAAAAAGGTCAAGTTTAACTGGAACACTGTTTTTAAAGTCACTGAGAGTAACACTCGTCTAACCCAAGTGCTGGACAGCCATCAGGAAGTTTTTGGAGAGGGTCTAGGCACTCTTAATGGTCCCAAAGTCAAGATTTATGTTGAACCAAACACAGAGCCCAAGTACATGAAAGCCCGGTCAGTGCCATACGCCCTCAAGGCCAAGGTAGAACAGGAGTTGGAGCGACTGCAAGGCGAAGGCATAATATCTCCTGTTGAATTCAGTGAATAGGCTGCCCCAATTGTTCCTGTCGTCAAGTCCAATGGATCAGTACGCATATGTGGGGACTATAAATGCACGGTTAATCAGGCATCTAAACTGGATAACTTATCCAATTCCCAAGACCGAAGACCTACTTGCAACACTAGATGGAGGAAACAAATTCACAAAGCTCGACATGTCACAGGCATATCAACAATTGCCACTGGAAGGGGATTCTAAGAAATATACAACCATCAATACACACAAGGGACTATATACGTACAATAGACTACCCTTCGGGGTTTCTTCAGCACCCGGAATATTTCAGCGCACTATGGATAATTTATTGCAAGGAATACCTCATGTTGTGGTACGCATCGACGATATATTGGTGAGTGGTAAAGATGACTTGGAGCACTTGGCCAATCTGAATGCTGTGCTAGATAAACTGTCTATATGGTAGGGCTAAAGTTACGAAAGGAGAAATGCTTTTTCATGCAGCCAGAAGTTACATATTGTAGATATGTAATCAATGGACAGGGCATCAAACCTGTCTTGGACAAGGTTGACGCCATCAAGGATGCTCCTGAGCGTAAGGATGTGAGCCAACTGCGAGCATTTCTAGGTATGTTGAATTACTACCATAAATTCTTACCAGACATTGCCACAGTTTTGGAGCCACTCCATGAACTTCTTAGACAAGGAGTAAAGTGGGAATGGAAACAGGAACAACGAGCAGCATTTCAACGAGCAAAGGAACTTCTGCAATCAGCCCAACTACTAGTGCACTTTGACCCAGAGAAAGAGCTTATCCTCGCAAGTGATGCCTCCAATTATGGAGTGGGCGCTGTTCTATCGCACCGGATGGAAGATGGGAGTGAACGGCCCATTGGGTACGTCTCTAGATCTCTCAATGCAGCAGAAAGGAACTATTCAACGCTGGAGAAGGAGACACTGGCAATCATATACGGTGTTAAAACAATTCACCAATTCTTTTATGGACACACCTTCATAATTAAGACGGATTACAAACCATTAGAAGGGTTGCTCAATGAAAAGAAAGGAATCCCCTGTCAAGCAGCACCACGAATTCAACGATGGGCCCTCACCTTAGCAGCATATGAGTACAAAATCGCATACAAGGCAGGCTCAACCAATGGAAATGCTGATGCCTTGAGCAGACTCCCATTGCCCACTATGCCAGAGGCTGTGCCACTACCAGGTGAGACTATCTTATTAATGGAACACTTAGAAGAGACACCTGTATGTAGCAGTCAGATTAGAGATTGGACCGCAAGGGACCCAATCATCTCACAAGCAGTACAGTTCACTTTGGCAGGTTGGCCTACAGAGTGTACTTCTGATGAGTTGAAGCCATACTTCCAAAGGAAGACAGAGTTGAGTGAGGAAGAAGGGTGTTTGTTATGGGGTCCAGAGTGTTTTTGACCCACCCCAGGGAAGGTCAAAGGTACTAACTGAACTACATGAGGCCCACCCGGGAGTCTCACGCATGAAGGCTCTTGCACGCAGTTACGTTTGGTGGCCAGGGATGGACCAGGGAATCGAGCAGGAGGTTAAGACCTGTGAGGCATGTCAACGGCATCAGGTAGCCCCAGCGGAGGCACCCCTGCATCCCTGGGAGTGGCCCGGACAACCGTGGTCCAGACTCCACATAGATTATGCGGGGCCCTACATGGGAGAAATGTTTTTTTATTGTAGTGGACTCCTACTCTAAGTGGCTGGAGGTGCACGTAATGAAATCTACCACATCAACTGCGACCATCGAGAAGCTGAGAGAGATATTTGCTACGCACGGATTGCCAGAGACGGTAGTGAGTGACAACGGTACACATTTTACAAGTGCTGAATTTGCTGAATTCATGAAGAGAAATGGCATCAAACACATTAGAGTTGCCCCCTACCACCCTGCTTCTAATGGCCAAGCAGAACGTGCTGTGCGCATATTTAAAGAAGGATTTGTGAAGATGAAATCTGGAAGTGTGCAAACAAAGTTGTCCCGATTCCTTCTGAGTTACCGTACAACATCCCACACAACAACGGGAGTTCCACCTGCACAGTTACTCATGAAGAGGAAACCACGTGTTCTGCTCGATCTGTTACAACCGGATATCAGAGAGAGGGTCAGGACCAAACAGTCTCAGCAAAAGACAAGACATGATTATCATGCCCGAGAGAGAGAACTACCATTGGAGGAAGCTGTCTATGCTAGAGATTTCAGACAGAAGAAAGCATGGATACCAGGAACCATCGTCAAGAAGTCAGGCCCTGTGTCCGCTGAGGTACAGCTAGAAGATGGTACAGTCATCCGACGTCATCAGGACCACCTACGCCGCCGTACTGATTCAGGCCAAAGTAAACTGGATATTGACATACCGGATACCATGCTACAAGGACCAATGGCACCAACACTGGAGGAGCAGCCAGGTCATCTGAAACAAGCTGAAGAGTTAACAAGAAGATGCTCTGGACGCAAGCGGGAGACACCTGCATATTTAAGGGACTATGAACGTTGAACTGTGTTTATGTTCATTTAGTTTACATTGTTATATTGTCAATACTGTTTATCGACTTAGTGGGGAGGAATGAAGTGGCCTGGGGTCGAGTGTGTGTTATGACTAGTTCGGATTTCTGTGTAACGGAACTCGTGTTGAACCTCAAGCAAACGTTACTACAACAATCAACAACTTACTCGGTCGCTCTTCAAGCCAAACCGTCGTTAATGAGCTAAAATTAAATGGCGTTAACATTAATTCTCGGGAGGAGATAGCTGAGGGTTTCAACAAATATGTTTCCCATATTGGTCCTAGTCTTGCGCAGACCATGACCGATTCCAATGTCAACTTTGAAAGTTTTGTTAAGCCTTCTAAGTCCAAGTTTTCGAATTTTAAAACTGTCAGTAACGAGAAGGTTAAGCTTAAGTGGCCTATCGAGATCTAAAGCCAAAGCTTAAGTGGCCTATCCAGATCTAAAGCCAAAAGGTGTTGATAAAATATCTGGGAAAATATTGAAAGCTGCGGGTTTAGCTATTTCCCCGTCGCTTACTTTTGTATTTAATTATGCAATATCTACTGGTTGTTTTCCTTCTGATTGGAAAATAGCCAGAGTCATACCTCAGTATAAAAAAGGTGCTCCTGCCGGTTATCAGCAAGATCATGGAAATAATTATCTATGACCAGCTTTACGAGTACCTTTCTAGCAATAAACTAATTTCTAATCACCAATTTGGCTTTCGGAGCTACACTCAACTGTTTCAGCTCTTCTTGACTGTACTAACAACTGGTATGTTAATATGGATCGTAAAATGTTTAACTTGGTCGTATTTTTAGACCTAAAAAAGGCATTCGATACAGTAAATCATAAAATACTCCTACATAAATTGGAAATCCTTGGAATAAAAAAAGCGGCGAAATGTGGCTTTGAAACGGCGCGTTCGCTGTTTGCTCTCTCAACCACGTCTAATAAATATACTGTTCGGCTGCATGTGGAAATATTATCGAATCCTTTGGCTGGGCATTTCCAGAGGGGGAAAAACAAGATATACGTGCCCTGGAGTGGGGCATTTGGATAGCTTACCTGGCTCCACGGTGGGGCATTTGCAACGTTCTGAATCCAAAATGACAAAATCCCCACAAATGCGCGGGGGTGGGGGAATGGACGGGCTTGGAATTGATAGAGACATAATATCGTTACCACGATCGGTGGCCCTGAAAAAATACCCGTGCGCCAAAAGTACCTTAAGCGACCGACAGGCGGCAAGGTAATATTCTAGCCAGCAAACCGGGCATACCCCGGCCTCGGAAAAAGTGACTAAGGCAAGCGATCGTGGCGCGCCCTTTCGCAAATTCTTTGTGAAAGCAAACTTTAGTAAGTACCCTTTCCGATCCTTTAGACTGGAAATCTGGTCAGTCGACAACCGTCCCAAATCCGAAGCCCTATCACCCATGAATATATACTTGTTGACCGTGGACAAGGATGTACTCTTACTTATTGGACCTACTAGATAGGCGATCATTTTCGGAACTTTGCAAGACACAAAGGTACCGCTTGTGAAGGGGTAACCGCTAAAGATGCCTGTTCATCCTGGATGAACTTAAGATGAACTTAACAAGGGGTAACCGTTAAGGTGCCTGTTCATCCTGGATGAACTTAAGATGAACTAAAGAAGGGGTAACCGCTAAAGATGCCTGTTCATCCTGGATTAACTTAAGATGAACTTAAGAAGGGGGTAACCGCTAAGGCTGCCTGTTCATCCTGGATGAACTTAAGATGAACTAAAGAAGGGGTAACCGCTAAAGCTGCCTGTTCATCCTGGATGAACTTAAGATGAACATAAGAAAGGGTAACCGCTAAGGCTGCCTGTTCATCCTGGATGAACTTAAGATGAACTAAAGAAGGGGTAACCGCTAAAGCTGCCTGTTCATCCTGGATGAACTTAAGATGAACATAAGAAAGGGTAACCGCTAAGGCTGCCTGTTCATCCTGGATGAACTTAAGATGCTTTAATGCGAGGATGCGCAATAGGATTAGACTCATTATTCTTACTGCATATATAATTAGCGCATCAAGCGTATTCTGTTCAACTCCTCGAATTCCACCGTGGTTAGGTTATGTTAGGTCGGCAGGATGCTTTGCGGCCCTCTCCTTCATAACCTCGACCTGGCTTGTTTCTTTATCAGTTTTCCGGCGTTCCGTGTGGGATAGATTTTCGCCCCGCCCTGGTGTCGGTTGACGGAGCGCTTATCCTAGCTGTATACCTGTTGCCACAGCAGTCGCGGACACCTCCCATAACTTAACTTACCGTGATGTGGTAATGGGTATGCAGTGAGGATAATATACTATTTTATGGAGAGACTTCGACATAAGCTTCAGACATTTCTAAACTACTAACGAATTAATGACGTCATAAAAATAGTAAATCGTCCATAACTTTGAATATATTTATCGTAGAAAGTTCAAATTTTCGCCAAATGAATATATTTCATCAAGGCATTCTGATGACGTAATATGTTTGAAACGTGTTGATTTTCACCAAAAAGGGAGGCGTCCCTTATGACGTCACAAAAACGTCAGATACAGAAATAATTGTCCCCAAAAATGTAGTTTTACTTTGCTACCAATCTGCCAACATTTATTTAGAGTAGAAGTAAGATAATCGTGTTACTTTTACGTTTTCTGTCACACTCAACCCCGCCGTTTTTACGGTTATTCGTGCCCGGCGTGTACTTTAAAGCGATTTGACAATTAGTGATAATCATAATTCTAAACCTCGAGAACACGTCGCGTTATATACTCGGGAGTCAAAACGGCGGTTGCATGATGGGACGAGGTTAATTAGTTTCCAGTATTTCTCGGCTGTCCTCGTACGAAGTATGGTACACTGAGTGCAGATCGATTTCTTACAAGTGCCAGACCATAGCCTCGGTGCCGTAGCAATACTATAAAATACCGTGACTTTAATTTGTTATTACGAGAGTAGGAAAAAGCATTTCACCGTATCGCAGTATATATCGCCCTTGTTATTTTCTCACGCTCATGTGTTATCTGCTCTTGTAAACCAGCTTGCACACTCCATTGATTCGCTCCTTCGAATTCCGCTCTCGGTCAAACCGTGTACGAGGTTCCGTTCGTGATCGTATCATATAATATGGCCGTTATTATTTTCTCACACTCGTGTGACATCTGCTCTTAGCTTGTAAACCAGCTTGCACACGCGAATTCCGCCCTCTGTCCACAAAGATGTCGTAAAACCAAAACAAGTAATTACAGAGCCAATCACGGGAGCAAGTAAAAACGCAATGAACCAATCACGAGCAAGTAAAAACGCAATGAACCAATCACGAGCAAGTAAAAACGCAATGAACCAATCATGAACTGAAGTTTTACTTGAACCAATCACGAGGAAAAGTAAACGCAATCGTTGCGTTTGGTTTTAGTTCATTGAATATTGAAATATTTATTTATCCACAGTAAAATTCATCAGGTTTTAACAATGATATTTAATTAAACTAAATAATTTATAATTGATTACAAAGTACAAAGGTAAAACTATAAATTTAAGGCCACTTATAAAATCTACATACAAATGTACTTATCAACTTGTTAATATTAACTATATACACACTCAATTGTGGAGTGCCTTATGGTACAATCCTGGGCCCCCTACTATTTCTACTTTATATATCAATGACTTACCAAATTGCCTATTATTTTGTTTGCCCAGGATGTATGCTGATGCCACCCACATTACATGCGCTCATAATGACCTAAGTTCCCTACAGTCTTGTCTGAATCATGATTTAGATAATATCAACAAATGGCTGATTGCTAATATGACCAAAACCGGACAGTGACTATTGGACAGTGACACCAGAGCTTTCGTTAAATGGTGCCCCAGTAAAGCAGGTCTCAACTACTAAATCGCTCGGGCTTCTCATTGACGAAAATCTCACGTGGCACAGCAATTTAGACAAATTATCTAAAACAATTGCCTCTGGTATTGGAGCCCATTATACGAATAAGACCCTTTGTACCCCCAACAACACTACATTACAAGGCCTTAGAACAACCTCACTTTGATTATTGTAGTGTTGTTTGGGGGAATTGCGGCAAAACATTGGCAAACAAACTACAAAAGCTCCAGAACCGGGCAGTCAGCGTTTTAACCTTCTCTATATCTATAGCTATGACGCTGATGCTGATAGTCTAATACAACGGCTAGGACGGAAAACCCTAAGTACACAGCGTCAAATTCAGAAAGCAGTAATGGTTTACGAATCCCTTCACGGATTTACTCATCCCGATTATTTGCGTTCTAAATTTGTTAAACGCGATGAAGTTACTACATATACTGTAAGAGACTCCACAAACAAACTAGCCGTTCCTTTACCGCGTACCAATTACATAAAAAACAGCTTTAGCTATAGCGGTGTGGTCCTCTGGAACAGCCTACCCTGTAATTTAAGGCAAGCAGGTCTAGTATTAGGTTAATATATTTTAATCATATAGTCATGTCTTTTTATATCTTTTTATAGTTTTTATATTCACAGAGTTTAGAACTTGATTGACTGATAATTACAAAACATTTCTCACAATCCGGCATTAGAAAAGCTAAGAAAACGCAAAACTAAAGCAATCATCGTACTTTCAACACTCAATTGATCGAAAACTACTCTATCTTCTTGGAAATGTAATCATAACTCAGTTCGGAGCTGATAACTTGAGAAATTATTCGAGCTCAAAGTAATATTACCCGACGTTTCTGTTAGATTGTTTTGAAATCACAAACTTTCAAATTATAATTCCCTGTTTGATTACATCTGATTGCTATTTTTAATATGTATTGTTGTCGTTCCCCATTACCAGCCAAGAAACATCGACGGCCAACCCGAATCAGCCGAACCTCTCCACCAACTATATTATCTAATCCAGGGTAGTTTTATAGACTGTTTTTAGTCTTATTTCTCAGTCCGCCGCCAGTCTGATGTCCCCGGACATCGGCCGTTTCCTTTGCCTTTGATAATTTTACATCTGTCAGTTGTTCTATCTTAAACTCCGGCAAATATAATCAAGAACCCATATTGTGAGATCTCATAGAAGTTGATCACAAACAAAGCACTCTCCATCTGAGCACTAGAAGAAAGGTAAAATTAAGGGGAATGTGTACACCCCTATAAAAATATTTTGTTACTTTATGATTACAATTTCTGCTGGCACTTGTGTGACATGCTCCAAAGCCTTACAATACTCTATATTCTAATCAATGGATCCAAGGTAATTGCCGGTTTAGTATATAATCTGAGGTTTCATTATTGAAAAAACGCAAAGCAAGTACTGAAATGACCATATATCAAACGAGTTGTTTATTGTAGGAAACCGAAACCAATTTCGATTTAATAACTATAACTTAAAATAATTTTAATTTATGCCCATGATTCTATATACAAAATTTGTTTATCAACAACATGCGAGGGTGCGAATGTTTTGGGAAATTTTTGATCCTATTCAGCGGGAGCAATTTTAGTCCTCTCAAACTTTGTTGAACGGTTTTCCGAATAATCATGTTTGTTACCATGCTGGATATAACTTCCTTAACAACGAGAAATTGTCAGCATTACACAAAGAAGTCTTTAAATATTTATTATGTCTAGGCCTAGCAATTCTCCAAGCAGTTGAAAACTTGCGCAAGATTGCGAACTCGTGCGGTGAAGAAAATGAAATGCCCTTTGTCGTAGAAGTCCCGCTAGGCGTCGTGTTGGAGTTTGGGTGTAAAGGCGGTTAAGGTAGGTGTAGTATTTTCTTCGTAAAATATTTCTCGTATTCTATATGTATACGTAATATCCGTATATTTGTACTGTTTTTGCAGTAATTTATCCGGCATTTTAAAGACTCGTCTTACCGATTTCCTCTGTTAGTATCAACGAATTGGTACAGCTCTTCGCGTATGTTTGTTTTTGTGCTTGGACGATATATTCTTTCTAGTTGGTGTTATTATATGAAGTATCGGTAGTGGCGTGTTGAATTTACTTCTCCGCTCCCTTACTTAGCTTTTTACTGAACAGATGTTGCTTCCAACTAAGTAAAACATGTTTTAAAAAGTACCCTTAAAGTTTAAGTTAACTGCTTGCGTACGAGAGAGAAGAAAAATACAATTTTCCATGTCAGTGTACTTTTCCCATGTAAATAAATATTATTCTTAACATCTTCTTCACTACATTTCAATCCCTCAATTGTATTCCACACTGTCGCATCAACTTGGTAGTTTCCATACTATCAAAACTCATTTTCCGTTTACTTCTGAAAGATTACTTTATTTTTAATGAAGTTGTTGCTTTTCTTCTGTATTCCACTTTGTTTAATGTATAGCCTGCTAACTCTAATGAAAAGCCACCTCGAGTGTTAGATTGTAAATCCACAATACAACCAAGGTCAGTCAGCTCGCATGCTAGCATGATTGAGTTAAAATGCCTCCCACTGTCAGTTGTGCTTAAAGGTAGGGTCATTTCAGTGCTCGTATTCTAAACGGTATATCGTTTTTTAAAGGTCTCATCTAGTTCTATGCCTCTTCTTAGGCTTGCTAGCATCCATGTTGCCTCCTCGGGGTTGAGGTCGCACAAATAACTACCGGCCGATTTGCCGAACCATGATTATTTCTGCCGTTAGTATATGCCATTTCTTTACCAGAATCATGCGTTCGTCAGTTAGTTTATGTATCCTACATTCAAAATGTTACTTGGGAAACCTTAAAATCACATTTAGACAAAAGGAAATCTAAAAATTACGACCCAGTTTCGTTTATGTTTTGTTTTTTTCTGAAACGGCCCCCAACCCTTCCCGTAGTATAAACAAAACAATAAAGAAAAAAAGCTGAGATGGAACATTTCAAAGGAATCACTCAAACACCATCTAAAGGAATTTAGTTGGACTATCGACCGTCTGGTGTCCCCGATTTAGTGTTTTAGTAAAACGAATTTATTTATGACGCTATGTAGTATATGCGCACTTTGTATGCCACAGTAAGGCGCAGTTTGCATCTCGCCCTGGTACGTCCTCACTGAGGTTCTGGGCGCCTCAGACAATTGAACTGATTATAAGGCTAGAGAGAATCCAGAGGCGAGTGACTAAGTACGCCCTACAACTTCCATTCTCTACGGGGGGTAACAGGTTTGAGCATTTCAAATATGCTAATTGTGTAATATCAATGGCGAAGGATTTGGTGGTTATTTCGTTCTCCTTGCGACTGAAAATATTTCAGATTTACACAGAATATTTGGTAAAATCACTGGTATAAGACCTAAAAATACCATAGATGTGTATAAAAGGTCATTTATCTCTGCCAGCACGTTTTGGTATAATAAATGAATCCATCTATGACGTCAGATAATTAGCAAATTCAAAATATAAACCTCTATACTTCAGACGCAACACTCAAATAAGACCTGTTCTACCATTCACTTATTGTAGAATCAATATTAATGCTAAAAATTGGGCAGATAGGCACTTTAAATCGCTGTTATACGATGCGTAAAGCAGAAACGCGATGTTTTACCAAGAATTGTGCCTGGTAGAAAACCTTGGCTCTGGATGCTTAATTAATGCAAATGTAATTGCTTATCATTTATCGATCAGTCTTAAATATTTCTTTTTAAAATTCGTATATAAACGACTTTTTCTTTGTGCCTTGGTGTTTCTTTTATCCGTTTCCCTATATCGTATTTCTTTTATATATTTAGCGCAAGCCGGGTAACCAAAAAGATTACTCTGTATTATTAGAATAAGAAAACTACCTTGTTTGCTTTGGTTCTTAAACCTAGACTAAGGACATGTTTACATGAAGGGAGATTGATCCTGGTGCGATAAAAACTTTACAAGCGCGCTGTATTATGCACCGTGTTATCAATTCATACTGCGCAACGTGTTATCAGTTCAAACATTTTAAAATGTAAAAAAAAGGTTTTTTGTTGTGCACGCAACACGAAAAGGAAAACAATGGGCTATACGGTCACTACAGAGGTCGCCTGGAAAGGCTAGAGTAGTAAAATAAGTATCCTCATTGTTAAGGGAAGAGGTCAAAACGGGACCCAATTTTGAGGGAAGGGACCTATTTTGGCAAATCTAGATTTTTGACCACAATATAGTCTTTTTGAATAAAATACTTATTGACGAAGTAACTATATTTCAAGTTTCCACAGGCAGAGAAGAACGAGTGTCTGCATTAAGATCATATATCCCCACTTTTGTTATTCCAACAACATGGCTGCTGCGCTTTTGTGATTTTATTCCCTTGGGAATGATTACAACCCAAGAATAGCGGGAAACCGTTCTAAAAATAACCTAACTTGTGAAAAAGCTGTGACATACTGGGTCCAGTATGCGGCATGGACGCTCCTGGTTATGGGCTCCTGGTTAACGTTATTTTAATATACATTTTATTGTTTATTTTTAGTTTAATTTTCCACTTAGGGCAGCCATAGTTAACAGCGTTAGCTGAAGGGTTTACCTGGTTAAAGATTAATAATAATAATATGTTATTGTTGTTATTAGTATTAGTATTATATGCAAAATAGTCTCGAGGGATTACAATACAATGAAGACATCCCTACTACTAGGTCCAGCAGGATTGCTGTCGATATTAAAAACCATTGCCAGAAATATGGGCATAACTTTTCCGGGCATTTAAATTTCAACAGGAAATAGTAAGAATATATAGCGATAAAATAAAGAAACAGAAATATATCAAAAACGAAGCTTGTGATACAACCTCCCGATACCAGTTTCGAAAGATCGTAGGTTTGTGCTTTCGAACAATGTATATTTCGTTTTAATGGTTGAAGATAAAATATGCCAAAATCGAGTTCAAAACTTGCTCTTCTTACCTATGTTTGTTGCTGTAATTGTCCGCTGATTTCAATAAATCCTATAAGTTCGATGTCCTGTAGCATCTTGGCTGGAACTGGTACACACTTTCCCGATAGCCAGTTCGAAAGAACAACATTTAAACTCCCAATTCAGGTAACATGACTTTCACTTGAGTAATGTTTTCTTGTTTTCTGTATCTCAAGAGAAAATGAACTTTATATATCTGAATGGGGACAACAAATGTACAAGCTACGATGTGTATAAACTACACTTCAGTCCAGAGCATTCAAAGTATTCTTCAAGCGGTGAGGTCAAGGCTGCCTACAGAATATCGAGTGCCCATTGTTATTGCAGAATAATTTCTGATCAATGTTGGAAAATTAATCTTTAATGATATATCTTTAATCATATACTCCTAAAACAGTTAATGACTATACTAGTTATAAAATAAATAAATACAATTTGAAATACCAAAATACATTAACTGAATAGAAAAAATGTCATACAGTGACCTAATGGCAGGATTAATGCTATCTGGAAGATTAGTAAAAGGTAGATTGTTCCAGGTTGTTATAGGGTAATAGTGAACAATCACGTACCAAATTTGTTGTATTTGTCGGTAGGTTGTTGGCGTGTTGTGGGCCGACAATCTACCGACAAATACGTAAATTCCACCGACAATAGTCTATATGCACAAATGATCTTTGGCTTTGCTATTGATTAGAGCACATGCACGTACACAGCATTAAAGAGTACTTTAAATTTCCCTCACCTTGTATTGAAATTTTTAAAAGTTCCTTCAGGACTTATCGAACTCCAAGTGTGATTATATTTGTCTCAATGCAGTGTTGATATGCATAACGGCAAGATGTACACACGTGTAGTGTTTAAAAAGCTAAATCTTCACAACTCACATATGCAAGACACTGTCAAATATTTCTCTTCAGACTATGATTTATTTTTATAGTATCTTGATGCTCAGTTGTCATCTTCGGGGTCGCCTTCGAGGTGCAGGCCTACAAAACAATCCCTGTTTGACTTGGGCATCAAACTTCTTCAGTGCTCCAGCAATTGTATACACTTTCCTCAGGCTTTGACTAATCGTACTTGCAAACTTTTTAAACATCATCGCATTTGATTTATAGACTGAACAAGACAACTTTATATCTAGCAAAAGAAAATTGCTGTAACGTCGTGCACGCGCATCATGTATTTACCAGTACCCCGGCCGAGATAATCTATTCTAAAAAGTACAAACATACATGATGACATGAGGACGGACACGAATCTCGATTTCTTTCGCCTGGGAAAGCACAGGTAGCCCACACATGACCACACAGGGAGTCCACTACAAGATTAGTATGCGTTCTCCTTCGTCGGACGTAAATATGGCATTATTTTGGAAATTAGGAGCTGTTTTAGACATGCCGAATTTCTAGCAAAAGTAGGCTAAAATTCGTACCTATCTAGACATCAGTAAAGGATGTTTCAGTCAGAGATGAGAAAGAAACCTCCATGAACTCTCAAACTTCCACACAACCGCCATCTTGTTTTGTAACCTAAATCCTGCAATGTTTGCTGGGATATAAACTGGGTTTCAGGCCTTTCTCCTCTAAATAATTGTGCACAGCGTACATGTATGTCAGTCCAAGTTCCAGCTTCTGGAGAGATGACAAATCGCCCAAAATGGCTTTTTAATCACAAGGAGCTACGTTCAAGCTAATATAACTCTCGTTCCGCTTCTCTATTCTTATTTCAAAACAGAAAGTTTCGGTTTTCTTTTGCGTTGGAAGGTCTATAAAATCGGCTAGAAGCGCGCCCGCAGTACCTTTCCGCTGATGTCTACAATCAGTACAATGAACATAGCCCAAGTGCTCAACATTACAAGTTGCGGATAATATTGAACCCAAAAAAACATGGAATTGAAAACTAGATGTCACCATAGCAAATACATGTTAACACAAATATTATATCAAATGTGACATCCTTTTAATACTGCACGACTCCTAATTACGGCCTCAATATCTTGTTACGCCATGCGATTGATGTATTTCTGCGATGGTTACTTAGTGACTCACACCTCGTGCGCTACAGATGATTTTTTCTAACGGTGAACGGAAGTAACCCTCTGAAGATAGCGTTGTATTGTTATGAACGGATGCGTTGTATTGTTATGAACGGATGATTTACCCGGAGCGGTAAGGTTAGTAGAACTTGATTACTTTAAAGGTAAAGAACAAAACATATACATAACCACTAGAAGCGAATTAGTGTGGAATAGACTTGCAAGCACCTGTGTTCGTTCCATGCATGGTTCTAGCTCATATGAATCGTTTTGTAACAAACTATCCTCCACAGGCTTTACTTTTAGAAGTCAGTAAACTAGTTATTGTGCATATATATATTTTTTTAATGATTGTGTATTATATTATTTTTAATTTTTATATTACCACATAGATTACTTTATCAATTATGTATATTAGGTTAGGATAAGTATTAGTAATTATCCTTTTAAGTTGAATGAGGCCAGCGTGTTTAAATAAAGTTAGATCATCATCATCATGGTTCCACGCCTGTTTTCGTTTCATATTTACATAGTTTCATATTCACCCAGCCAGATTTGATCGTTATTGTTATTATCACCTTCTACAAGCACAGAGCGCTAACCATTTGCATGGAATTTTAATGGCATGCCGGATGGAATATATAGTGTGTGAGAAATAAATTGTAGTTTTTTCATAGAGAAAACGAACTGAAAAATAGAACTATGCCATTCCACACAAAAACAAAAGTGGCTTGACTTTCGCTCCTAAGTTGAACTCGATATGTCGGATATGCGGGCTTCCTCCATCCTTCCGAAAACTTTCCAATGGCATGAACCGTTCCACTGGGATTTCCAATCGAAAATACGATTTTTATTCGGCAGGCCTGAGTTCCTCGACTGATTAGCGTCATATCTAGGATTAAATTTTAACAGAGAATTTTGGCTCTCTTGGTAAAAGATATTTTTCCTCATTCTAGGTTGAGCGTGGCTTAAGCTTATTTTAACCCCTAAAATATAATAAAAATGTAAATAAATAACCGCTTTTTTGTTCAATTGACACCCGACCCCACACTTTATTCATGAGCCCCAGACAAAAGATAATTTATTCACCCCCATTTTATTCATGAGCGCCACACTTTATTCATGAGTCCAAGACAATAGAACCGTGATGTCATTGAATTAATGAGTGCGCCACAAAAATTAGCATAGCGGCACAAAAAAAAGGATAATTCGGTTACTCTACTACTACTCACGGGAGTGAATCTGGGACCGAGCCAAGGAAATGGCTGTATTTCAGCCTAATTTACAATCGCTTTGAGATCAAAAGAAAACAATTAAGGCCACACGCCGTTCTTGCATAATTGTACCCGGGTTCCGGCGTCAAACGCAAGGAAAGCCACGAGTTTAAGATCTCTTGTTCAGGATATTTACATGACTTTCTTAAGTAGAAACAAACAGTTTAGATTAGATTAGGCCCAGTTCAAACGCCGTACTTTTCAGAGCCGCTCTTAATTGTTTGGAACGGCGTCTGAATCGAATTGGAACGGCCAATTTGATTTGGAACGGCTCAGGCGTTCGGCACGCCTGGGTCAGCTGAAAATTACGGCTATGGGTCGAGTCCGATTCAAACGCCGTGCTATCCATGAGCCGTACCAAATGCATAAGTTATTTTAATGATATTCAAATGTTATCCGTGAGTTGAGCCGTGAAATACAGCTGTAGAACGGCTTTTGATTCATACGCCATACTTTCCACGTGTTCAAGCATGTTAAGGCCTGGTTCATTTAACTGAAAATATATTTACCGTAAATATATGTTCCTAACAGGAACAACAGTTTTTTTTAATCTAATCACACCAAAATACTAATATCCACTTCCTTAAATTCCTTAAGTGGATGAATGTCGTATCACAATGTCGATGACGTCATAATTAAAGAAAATCATTTAAGTGAAATGCGGTTGCGACGATAACATGTGAATAGAACGTAACCCTGCGGAAACATTCCTCATTCACAAGTGTTTGAGACCACGCTTAGAAAACATGACTATCAGTTAAAGATAAGGACATATTAAGGGTACACCAAGTCACGTGACCTATTTTGCATATTTTCTCGTTAACGAAACATTGTAGTCATCTTTTCTAAGCTGAAATTGGTAAAAGGCTTTTACTTATTATCCTCACTGCTTCTGTTAAATTTAGAGCCGCGTTTTTGATTTACTGATTTCGTGGTCAAAGTCACGTGACAGAGCACGTGACATGTTTTATACACACAAACAACAACAACAACGATTTATTCACACTCTCTATACTTAGAAGATATTTAACAATGAGTTGTAATTGACAAGATAGAGTGCTGGGATGCCAGAAGTATTTGGATAAAACTAATCGAGTCTGGCACCTCAAAAATGTAGTAGATTATATTTATAAGTAATAGCAAGACATGAGGAAAATTCGCGATTAAATTTCCCCGCAAGCCGAGGGAGAGTCAGTGTGGAAGTCCCGAGGCTTGTGGGGAAATTTAATAGCTAATTTCCTGAATTGTCATGCTATAACTTTGTAATACTCTGATCGCCGAGGAACGGAACAAATCTCTGAGAAGTTAATTTTTCTCTGCCTAAACTAAAGACGTCGCAGTTGAGTTGCTTTCGAAAACGTTTAAATGCTTGATTGAATGACCTTGGCTTCCCCTGGGGACAAGTGTGTTATTTTTGAGAAAAATAGCAGTAAAACCAGGAGTCCATTACCAGGAGCGTCCATCTCCCAAACTAGGTCCGTGAGTCAACGTATGACCGGATTGAGCTATATTTAGAACAGATCTCACGGGAGTTCACGTGCCCACACTTTGGGAATCCATTCAAACCATCGTCAGGACAATGCAGCGTTAGTAAAATCACCTCAAAGAACAATAGATCATTATTAATCTCGATAATTACGGCAAGCAAATGCACGATCGCAGCAGAGTCAGAAGGCAGTTACCCGGGAAACATGTTCTAAAAATAGCTCAAACCGGTCATACGTTGGCTCACGGGTATAGTATATATGGACGCTCCTGGTAATGGCTCCTGGTAAAACACAATGTAATTATGTGCTTGCCTAAATATTTAAAGGTCATGCGTATATGGTTTTAAGTATCCCACATGGAAGAAGCAGGTTTGAGAAATGAAGAGAAGAACGTGCAGATTGAAATACGTGATCCCACATGGATTACGTTGAAGGTTATGATGTGGGTTAAATGTTTTCACTCGGGAGCGCAGGGCTAGTCGTGCCAGAGGGGAGCAAGAGTTGATGCTTTTCACCCTCATGCATGTCCCGCCTGCATTGTCTTTCTAAGCTTCCCTTCTGAATGGAACATGAGGGAAATTTAGTGAAAGACAATATATTTATTTGTCTACTAAATTTCCCTCATGTAATTATTCACGAGGGAAATTTAGTAAAAGACTGGATTTCATCCATCTCTAATGAGGGAATTTAGGCTTTAAATTCCCTCGGAGAACAAAGAAAACCGAGGCGATCATGGTATTAATGAAATTAATGTCAGACAAGAAAGCACGAACAGACAAAAGTTAGGTAGAGTGAGTATGACTATTGACATCTCTATTATACAAGTCAGAGGGGAAAAAGGGATACACATACAAGCTGACAGGAAGATATAAAATTGTAGTTCGCTTACGAGAAGACTAATATTGAATCAAAATCGTTTTTTAAAATATTTATTTTATTGCTGCCGCAGCGAGCGAGCCTGAAGCGAGCGAGCAAGGCAGCAGTTCTAATCTGTAAGCGGGTCCAAATCTCGATTTCCTTTTTTACCACAATGCATCACTTCTATTGACTTTTTTTACCGTCACGTGATCGTCACGTGACGTTACACGAGTGTTGGATCTAACTACGTTCAACCGTTCTTTAATGCATTTCTGTGTATGCGATCAAGTGGGCTAAACTGCAGAATACCCCGCAACTTTTTATGTCCCACGCGTAGCCTACGCGTAGCACGCGTAGAAAATTCATTAAGATATTGCTTCACGGGTGTGAGACTCGGCCTCAGTCCACCTCTTCCATTCGACGCGTAGCACGCGTAGCATCGCGTAACGCGTGACATAGCTTCGTTCTAAATATTTCATTAAGACTTAGCTTCACAGGTGTGAGACTCGGCCTCAGTCCACCTCTTCCATTCGACGCGTAGCACGCGTAGCATAGCTTTGTTCTATAAAGAATCATTAAAGGGGCTCTGTCATGAATAACAGGCCTGGTTACTATGCCGCCCAAAACTTGAAATCGTTCGCCAACGCTTTCAAGTTTAATAAGCAAATATATCCCGAGGGACTCACAATGTTGATTCAATCCGTCTACATCGCAGCCACCTCTCATTTTAATATATAGTAGTTTATCTTTCATATTTAGTTGTTCAAGTTTTATATTTACCAGAAATGTTCGTATTCAGATGTAGTTGTAATGTGATTTTGGGATGGCATCGACAAGAACTTCGAGCTTCAATGGCGGCTCAACTGCCCGTGATGGACGAAGAAAACAAATCTGGCCGCAGAAAGATTTTGAAGAGCCTGAAAGAACACTGGAGAACGTGTCAGGAAAGCCCACAAGAGTATAGTCCTTGTCTGGAACATTTACGAAGCCTGAAATGATTTCAAACACCGCTTTTGAGATGCGAGTTTCGTGTTTACAGTGCCCGGGTTTCGGCGGCCAGTGAAATTACGCTTCGGTTGTTCATTCCTGCTTGCATTCGTCCCCATTAATACGTTTCTGACTACAATAACTCTTGCATTTGTAAGTAATTTTATCTCCCTGAAAGTTGGAGAGAGAATAGATGAGTGCATTTTGTAGGTTCTCATCGAGAAAGCACAACTCGCATACCTAGAAATGTAGTTTACGGTAAAATCGACATCCGGTCACTGAAACTCGCCAGAATGTGTTTCTCTTCAGCCTGAATCTCCATTGCAGAAGTGATAACAATACAAAGATGTTTTTCTAACTGAATGCCTTTGAGCAAGAGCCAATTTATATTATAATATAACTGTCGTTGTATCGCGATCGCAAGGAACTGAAACTCATTACAATTTTTCAAGTGTTATGCATATCATTAAATTGCTTGAAACCTGTTCATGCGCATCTCATGACAGAGCCCCTTTAAGACTTAGCTTCACGGGTGTGAGACTCGGCCTCAACGGCGCGTATCCCGTAGAGCCTTGGGGATATGTTTTCAGTTGCGGGGTATTCTGCAGTTCCTCCGATCCTTGTGTAATAATGAATTTGTTGAAGTGTAGACGTGTAGGCGAACTCTTTCTAACTCTGTGGGAACTATCAGTTTCCAAAGAGCAAGATCTCTCCTGTTATCAAGATGGTGAACAGCAAATAATATTCTTCTATTGGCTTCGATAGTCAAGCAGCCGGTTCAAAATACAATTAGCATTTACAATTACATTTTCAATTACAGTTGATTTCCGGTGTTTAAACTTCACCGGGGAGAACAATAGTTTGTGACGGGGATCTTATGAAAATGTCGGGAATTGGTAGGCTCAGGGAATTTACCGGGAGATCGCTGTATGTCGGGACAAAATGAAAATAAATCGCGACAACTTCTGAGTTACACACCACAGTTCAAACGGGATTCAGTCGCACGATAGCCCCAAAACTACTAAATATATTGATCTAACACCTTGGCATTTTTATCACCAAGTAATTTATTTCCTGCCGAAGTGCTGTAGGTTCTCTTCTAATACACTTCCTTAACTGAGCGGAGCAGCATTCACTACCTATTAGGTATACTAGTATAAATTTCTATTATGTAGTTGCTTGATATGTTCACAAATTGAATTCCAGATCATAACACGTTTGTACCGTACGCTAAATTTGCCATAATTTGTGCGAATATTTTGAGTATAATAAGTAGATTTGGAGGCTAGTCTAGTGTTGTAACTATGAACTTTGTTAATTGGAATGAAAATATCTTTGAAACAAATTGGAAGGTTATTATTATAAAAATCAAACATGAAAAGAGCAGTGTGTAGATATACTAGATCATTCAATTTTAAGATTTTCAGCTTTTTAAAAAGGGGAATTGTATGTGCATCAAAATGAGAAAATGTAATAATACGTATAGATTTTTTTTGAATAATAAATAACTTCTTCAGTGTAGTAGGGTGTCAGTTACCCCAGGCAAGTAGACCATAGGTAAAGAAAGGATATATTATGGAATAGTATAGGCTAACTGAAGTGTCTAAATTTACATAATGTCTTAATTTTGAGAGTATGCCAATTCCTCTAGATATTTTCTTTAATATTACTTAAGGGAGTCAAGAATGACGATTTCTCTTGTCGTGAGAAACTTGGTGTACTTACCATACTCGGCTGTGCCCAAATAAGGAAAACAGTTTTCACCCAAAATTTGATCCATGAGTGCCGTAACCACGGATGCAATTGTTATTTAAATAAATTCAAATTTAAAAAAATCAAAGTGCATATCATTTTTACAAACAAGATGGCGGAGTGGTGCGCGAGCATCAGTAATGCTCAGTTCATGTTTAAGAACCACGAAATACTTTTGCATCGGATGCGTCATACCCTTATGCCGCGAGTGTACAATATAATACGGCGACAGAAGCATCCCTGCTGGGTCGAAGAGACCAATATATTGGATTGTGTCGGTCATGCTCAAGGGAAGCGGAGAAACGGCAATCTACGAAGTGCGAACATTTGCGCTCTGACCTCGCTATCCACCATCTTTGCAATGTAGGAAAACATATTCTGTTGTGCATCGCTGTACTTTAAGGTCGGCACACACGAAGGGACAATTGCAAGTCCCAGGGACATACACGACTTTCATAATGGCCGTCTCCAGCCACCTACTAATTTGCATAATTTGGAAGATAAATATGTAGGGGAAAACCAATGCTACTACATGAAAGATCACATTAAAACTAGTAATTGTTTTGAGTTTTAGGGGAATGTGGAAAATTGCTGTTGAGCTATGAGCATTTGTAATGCAGAAAAATACGAAAGCGAGGCTATAAAGGCCTCCGTCGTGTTTCTCATACAAATCTCTCTAATTTCAACTGGCTGTAACTTCATTGCTTTATAAGCTACAGCACTCAACTTTCACAAGGTCACTAATGTCGACATGCTCTTTCACATGGCAACGTTCATATTTTCTATACACGATGCAAATTAGGAGGCGGCCATTATGAAAGTCGTGTATGTCCCGGAGACAAATCCCCGGGGGGGGGGGGGTACTCCTGTTTGTGACGTATTATGTATGTGCCGCCCAGGTGGGTCAGGGTTTTGAGCTCAGTTTGGGCAGGTAGGGTCAGGGTTTTGACCTGATTTGGGCAGATCAGGGTCAGGATTTGAGTATAATTTGGGTGCAGTCAGGGTCGGGGTTCAGTATTTTTTAGGCAGTTAATTTTTTTTAGCTACTATGTCAAAAAAAGACCTTATGTTGCCGCATTTTTATCGCCTGCCCACATGCAAGCACTGAGGTTCCCATACATCGTGACGCCGCTAATTTTATCTATGTACTTCATCTGCTGATTTGTTTACCCAATGCCACGTCCCGACTTGAAATGTTCCGTATTTTGCATGCAATCCCGGTACGCGGTATACCGGCCGGGATAAATATCCGACCGTG
This sequence comes from Actinernus sp. WN-2022, assembly GCA_030867875.1. NCBI lineage: Eukaryota > Metazoa > Cnidaria > Anthozoa > Actiniaria > Actinernidae > Actinernus > Actinernus sp. WN-2022. Next base: position 90,773,161 of record JAOWCC010001634.1, read on the forward strand.
TTTTGAAAACAATTTAAAGAAGGGGCAATCAGGTTTTTTTTCTCCAAAAAGTGGGCAATCAGGGTTTTGGAGCTCGGATTGGGTCAAACAGGGTCAGGGTTTGAGCCTCTTGGCCTCACATACATACCCATTTTTCGACAAATCCCTTGTTGTGTTCAATCAACACATCCTCCCCGTTGAATTCACTAATATCCTTAAATGGGAAACACCACTTGAAATATTGATAATCGTAATTCTAATGACATTCTGAAAACCAGTCAAGGATAAAGATAAAAAATTGTTACATTCCGAACGGCGGTAGGCCGGCTTAGTGTAGTAGTGATGACGTATGCACTATACTGCAGTACACGCAAAGGGCTACGAAGGAGTGCTCAAAAAATAATTTTCCTCTCTTTACCTTCTCTTCTTGTTTACCTGTGAACCCTAGCTATAGGTGAGTGAGAACCCGTCGTTTAGCCGTGAACTCGTCCGATGGTTAGGGTTTGGTTTGTGGTTGCCGGGAGAATGCGTTGGTTCAGTCGTGGGGACGTGTCCCCGCGACAAGATTTTTCCTAGTTCAGACGAGGGGAGAAGTCCCAGGGACTTGTCCCTTCGTGTGTACCGACCTTTAAGCCTGATTAGTCATTGAATAAATTAGGAACGACGTCTGAATCAACAGGTGGACCTTTGTTGATTTGGGTTGACCTAAATTTGAATTAAGAACGGCGCATGAAAAGTACGGCGTTTGAACTGGGTCTAAGATACTGTTTGTAGAGTTTGGGCAAGCTCAATTAACTAGTGTTTAGGTACCGTGTTGAACTTTTCGACTCGAAGGAAGTTTGTACACTGCCCGTTTGAAGCTAACTGTGTCTTGTTGTTGTAAAAAACGTTGAATTTAGTTTTTTATGTCTGTCCTATCACTGATGATTATTTTCGTCTTAAGATGGTCAAAATAGCAGTGGATCCATGAGGCGTCTTACACTTTTAGCTCACGGCAAACGGGTGTGTATTATTGCTATGTTATTAACACGCAAGGAAAGGAAAAAGGAAAACCACGAGTTTGCTGAACAGCTGTTGCCCAGCATGAGTTCTGCCCGGTTCCGCAGACGCTGTGCTCGTAGCTAGCTCAATTTCGCTACACGTTGTAGTGGTTTCCGATCACCTTGACCCTCCACCACAGTAGGAGCGTAGCAGCTCAAGTTTCTGGGAACCTACCCACCCACCCCTCCCTTGGATATGCATCGTTTTATTAATGATCAACCATTAAATATTAATGTGAAGTGTGGCGAGGGGTGGGGTGGGGGTTTCCCAAAACTGCTGAATTGCAGGTAATTAATCTGAGACATTTTGTACGCTGGCTGATAGGGAACATGACGTTTTTTGCGTCATGTCCCCTATCAGCCACCGTAATTTTGTACTGCAGGGCCAACACTGCGTCAAAGAAATAGGATTCCGCCTGAACATGACTGAAGAGTTCGCCGTCATGAACTGTGAAAATGATACGATACGAAGTATAAACAGTTGCCTTGCAATAATAGGCTATAATGCCTGATGATATATGATATGAATAGATACATTTAAACTAGTACGAATGAAATACGATATATATAGCTAAACAACAGTTACTTGAAGTATGTCCAATGGTTTTCCTCTTTCAGTAAGAAAGGCTTCATGATCACTGGGAGTGTTATCGGAAGGCATTTATTCTAAAGGTATACGTTTCATGTCTGATGATGCATGAATATGGCCAGATTTCTTAAAGTGCCCAGCAGTGACCGTGTGTGAATAACCGTGCAGTGTGTGGTTAATTATAATAGGAGTTGTTGGTTGGTTCACTTCCATTCTCACTGAAATATTGTTTGTTGCACTTGACACATTCTATGATGTAAACAAGATTGGTAGAGTTTCAAATTATGTGGTGTTTGTACTTTCTTACTTCATTAGTAGAGCTGAAGGTGTATGTTGAAGAGACAAGCACGGCAACCATGTAAAGAATTACATTTAAACACGCCAGGGATTTTTATTCATTTTTAAGCTTAGCTCGAACGAGAAAGTCGCGAAGTCTGCGCCTAGAACGCAACGGCCAGGTATTCCGTTTAAATTTATTTACAGCAATTGGTCTTGGATTATGGAATGCTTGTTGTAAACTCATGCGGTTGAAGGCTGGAAGCGATGGGTTGAAAGTAACGAATGGAAATATGTCGTTGGTAATGTATCTGGAGAAAACCTTTTTTCAACCTCCAGCACCCCATTGGGTGTATTGTTTGTAAAATATATCTATTCTCCACATATATCGTAAGGCATTAGCCTATAGCAACAACTGTTTATACCTCCTGTCGTATTTCATGACGTATCAAGCTTATCTTTTATATTTAATATATTTTCAAACTTAGAAACCGTTAATTTTACATCCTTATAACAACAGCTTGGTCCTGTAGAAGACTAGTTTTTCCAGTCGAAATATTGACCTTAGGTATATCTTTGACGTATGCCCCTGCAGTTTCAAAAATGTATTGTTAGCACTACGAGTGACGACCAATACAAGCATCTCTAAAGAGATCCGTTAAAACTGACTCACCAGCGCTGTGTCCTGTGCAACATAGAGGATATTACATGGCCGCGCGGAAATACGGTATATATCTTGTAGTGTTCAGCTTGATAACTCACGGGTGAGCGCAGCGAACGAGTGAGTTATCAAGTTAAACATGGTCAGTTTTAAAGTCGCTGTATTAATTACTTTCTTGAGGCTTCATTTGGAGATGCTGAAAAGCTATTGAAGGGCACACCGCCGGAGAAAATCTCATCAGCCAGTTGATTGGCTGATACTGTATGTCTTTATACCACCACCACAATACGCCATTAATTACCGACACATTTGTAACGACTCAATTGTCTGCTTAATGAGGTCGGGTTGTTCTCAACAACAGGTAGAATAATTACAGTACAACAAGTAAGTGGGATTTCTTTTTATTTCCAGAACATTTATTTCCTCTTTCCTGAAGGCGTATAACACACCACGTTTGAGGATTCCTTGAAGAATGCTTGCAGAACTTGTCAGAGTTCAAACTTGAGCCCCGAGTTAGCTAGGTAAATTAAGTTACTTCTATTGATGAACATGATACTGGCTTTAGTTTATACTTTTCTGCTCAGTTCGATGAAATCATGCAACAGCTTCGTTCGAGTTTCAATTTATATTCATTCAGAGGCCAAAGCTATTAAAAAGAATGATTTGCAGAAATTTGATGAATGACAAGACTGTACTGAATGACATATAAAATGACTGAAATGGTGTACAAAGGATTTCATGCGTCACTCCTCGAATACACGCAAAAACTAACAATATATGTTTGCGTTTGTATAATTGTTTGGGTTTCTATAATTTGGGTTTCGAAATGTTTATACGATTCAGTGAAAAGATAAAGTTGTCTAGTACAATATTTAGTGTAATTCATCTTCATCGTGCGACTAATTGCCAACCTAAAACGACGTCTGTCTAATGGTGTTAGTTTTGCTTGGAATTTTTTTTCTATGTAGACAAAGCTGTTAAACAGTGTATTGGCTCTATAGTAAGGTATTTGAAAGTTTTGGTCTTATGGGTGAATTTTACCCAAAATTAGTTCAATTAAATATAGTCTCCTTTCGCCTATATATTTATTCTCGCCTCGATACCCAACAGCATTCCCAACTATTTAATCTCACAGTTTTGCGGCTTGACCAAAACGTGGTGAAATGTTTGCCATAAAACGTTGAAGTCGCTTCCTTGAACTGTTTACTATAAAATCAAGTTTCTCGTTAGTTAAGCTAGAACATGGTGCTTTGGTGCAGTTTACATTTATTTACAACGCTCTTAGCTTCTTTTAAATTTCTGCAAAAGGCAAAATTAATGACAATAAACTAACTACAATACCGTCTCGTAACTTATAATGAAATTTCATCCCAGGTTGTTTACCGATCTAGGACTGAGATGAGTTCGTTCAGATCAGTGTTTTTGCCCCCGGGCCCTCTCCCCCTGGTGCGTAAAATTTTCACTGACCCTAATGAGGCCCTGTAGGGGTAACAGCGACATGAAGGAAATAAATAGCCACGAACGTCTGAAATTGAACCCCACCCCCCCCCCCCCCCCCCCCCCCCCCCCCCGCACTTTTTCTAAAAGGGCCTCTCTAATAGCATTGACTTTACCGTGAAAACTATTATGTTAACACTCTTTTAATCAGACTTGAAACAGGATATAATAGTATTAGTTAGGGGCTAATCTATACAAACTACTCTGTGGCCGAAGTTACGCAAACGGAAGTTTCAAAAATAACAAAATTAAATTAAATGACGGATGTTTTCTTCATCTTATATTAGGTATGTCGCTCCTGGTATGTGGCCGGACATTTTGGATCCGTTGTTCTCGTTAAAGGTCTTCTGGTTCAACGGCTATAACTTGATGAGAATTTCTTGAATAAACACTGCTGAACGGCAATCAGCCTCAATGTTTTCCCATTTCAGCCAGTGTATAATCATTTTAAGTCTGTTCAGAATTCAATGTTCAGTTGAATTTCTAAATGAAGGTAAATGAAACATTAAGAATCAATTCCTCAGAGACTCGAAAGAGGGAAATATTGCATCTATTTGAGCTATTTAAGTAGTTTATAACCCTTCATTTCAGAATAATTCGTTCATTATTCAATTAAGAGCCGAAGAATCGAATGGCCTGTATGAAATATGGAAAAGTTAAATATTTAAAAATCCCCCTTTCTCTCTCAAATTTCTTCATTCATTTCAATGACAATGAGTAAAATCAGGAGCCATTATGGTAAAATGTGGGAATTGTTCAAGAAAGTACTATCTGGAGATGACGTCATGCGGTGGGGTTGCGTGTAAGAACTTAGGAGGTGTATTCGTACATCTATTGCGAAACCGCGGGGCTTCCTTCGACTGGGAAAATTAGAGCGCCGATTGCGTGGCTCCGAACATAATGATATTATTGGCAAAGGGAAATAAAAATGATCGCTTGTTTGAAATAAGCAATTTCTTCTCATTATGGGCTCTTTCGCGCTATTTTGATCTGATACTATATGAAATGCTACCCAAACATACTAAGAAACACATTTGTGCAGCAGACATCAGTCGTACATACAAGCTGTTAGAAAAACCGACAACGCTAGCTATATAGGTCGTCTCCCGTTTCACCGCATTTGCAATTCCAGGTACTTTTGACTTCCATAAAAAATAAACATTTGAAGGAAATTGGTTCAGTTAGATTATCGAGATAAAACTTAACTGTATTACTTGCCGCAATAAAGCGGGATCTGGAGTGATTAATTGAGAATCGGTAAATGGTCGGAGGAAAACGTACAAAATGCCCTGTCTATAAATATTTAATCATGAATTGGTATTCATGATAATTCATTAAGTAAAGCTATGAGTGCTCTTACCTCAAACAAATTCAAATCAGTCGTGCTTTGAATGGTAAGTATGTTTTCTTCTTGAAATCAGCTGAATGTTTTGACATGCCGCTTGATTTCTGTAATATTATTTCTAGACTAACTTCGAAAAGAATACTCTGAAAGTCATATATCGATCCCATTACTTTTACAGGATTGATAAACGGTGGAGAACTGATAAAACATCGCCTCGCAAAGACAAAGAGATGAAGACCTGGACAGGACTTAGCGTCGGGATCTCGTTCGCCGTTTTTGTTACAAGCTTGGGATGGTGAGTCGAGTTTAGTTAATCCTTCTCCTTGAAAAGCAACGGTACATTTTTGTGATCGTTTATCGATGACCGCTGCTATATCTTTCAGTACGGCGTTTGTTTTCCTCTTCGAAAAATACACAAATTAAATCTCACTGAGGGCGGGCATAGAGAATCAATAGTGCTTTCTTCTCTTTATTTATTGCATTAAAGGAAAAGTTCTTTTGTGACACGATAAAATGAGCGGTAGTGGGATATTTGAAAATAGGAAAGAGTCATGAAACTGCTCTGTCAATTTTAAAACGTTACCGCGCTGCCGAACTAATAAAGGCAGCTTAGCCTACATTAGACTAGAGTACATAGTATATCTCTTTATCGGCAATTCTTACGAATGCTATTAACGATTCGACAGCCATTTTTGCCTCCGTAATCAGTTCCGAAATGCGTGGCAAATGCGCTTAAACTGCAGCTTTCCAACTTCATTTAACTCTTTAATTTGTAATTCCTAGTTTTGACCGATAGCCTATAAACCGTGGGTTTGGTTTTGACCTTGTCCACGAATGAAGGAAAACTTAATTGGGAAAAGTGGCAAGCATTTACACAGAGCTAATCTTAAATTTTCTAGAACGATTAACTCGAAGCCGCCAAAATTGACACGGTCACTCTAAATACACATGTATGGTAAAACAGTGCCTACACACTCGGTTATAATTTTAAAATAATCGTAATAGACATGCTAACTTAAATTAGATGCATCATTTCATAATGATCTCAAGAGACTAGAGACTGACTGTCTGATGCGAAGACAGCATGAAGAAAGAGCAGCTACGTTTAACACCAATCTTTTTGAGTAAATGCGATATTAAGACTTCCCCCTCTTCGAACGTTTATCTTAAGATCCTGTGTATTATATACGGTGTTTTTAAAGTTTTCAGTGAAAACGGTATGAGCGCATGTGAGCATTTGAATCAAGCTAAAGGGATTATGCAGATCTGTAATGAGGTGGTAATTCAGCCATTTCGGCTCAAACTTGCAAATAACTTATATATCCACTAATTCATGTCGGTGGATATATGTTACCATAATGTCAAGAAGTAAACTTTGATTCAGATGTTATTTTCGAAACCTTTAAATGATAACGCTACAAAGGCAATGGAGTTTGGAAGCGATGGCCACTAAGGTTTTTCCCTGCGGCGTTCTCCAAAGTCAAAGTGCTGTCATTTGAAACATCTGTTAGTACCTAACCACAATCCTAATGTACAAACTACAATTTATGTTGACGCGTATATATGATTAGCCACAACCTGACAACGGTATATATATTTTAATTCGGCACGATGTGTTTCTCACAACTAGCCGTCTGAAGTCAACAGACATTTTTTTTTTTCATAATTAAATTATTCGGTTAAAAGTGCCATTTATTTAGATCTTGCAGGTACAAATGAGTATTTATTCAGTGTTGTGTCGTCAATGTGTTAGGTAAGCCGAATCGTTGATATGTCATGCTATAATTATTTAATACTACTGATTTATGGACAGGAGTGTGGTCCAATCAGCAAGCCGCTTATATATATGTACTGCCAGCATAAAAATTATAAACTGAGGAATTGGGAGCCGGGGTGGCGCAGTGGTTAAGCATCTGTGGCCCAGGTTCGACCTCAGACGCGGCGCCATATGTAAGTTGAGTTTGTTGGCATCTCGCTCTCGCTCCGACGGTTTTTCTCCAGGTTCTCCTGTTTTCTTCCCTCCACAAAAACCAACACGCTAAATTCTAATTTGATTCGTGAATTATCCGGGTCCTGGCTTTGATCAGCCTCTGATATTGTTGTTTCAGGTCCCGTTAGAAATTCAGTGTTAGAAATTCAGTGAATTACTAGTCTGATGCAGGGAAATCAGATACTGATATAACTAATTGTACCGTTAACTATGAGAGATGCAGGGTAGGACTTACTCTTGTTAATTCAGTATAATTAATTCCCTTAATTGTAAATCCCAAAATAGATAACGAACTAATCGAAGAGACGGCTGTATTTAACACTTTTTTTAGCAAATGGGAAATTTAGCGGCCATGGATTACCACAAGCTGTACATGTGGACACAAATAATATGTGAGTGTCGCAAGAAAATATTTCACGATTACAAAGACGCGTGTGTTGTTTCCAACATCTTCCTTCGTGGTTACTGTGGTTACTGTGGTTACTGTGGTTACTGTGGTTACTGTGGTTACTGTGGTTACTGTGGTTACTGATTATATTAAAACCCGGGGGAACTTCGATATACAAGCTATACGGATATGAACTGTTCCAAAGGGTATCAGTGGTTTTCGCCCGGGGAGAGGGGGGGGGGGGGGGGGGGGGGGTATTCCCTATAATGGAATATACGGGGAGGCTCCGCCCGAAAGGGGTACTTTTTCAGGCTGGAGATATATAAAAAGATAGGGATTTGACGAGTTTAAGAATAGAAAAGGGTGTCACATATTATTTGTCAATGTTGCGCGACAAGGTTAACTATAATCCGATATGCCTAGATAAACGTTCGGCATGTAATCATGCAGGTATATTTCATCGTACGAGTTGTAATCAGATATATTTAGATGAGCGTATAGCATTCAAGTGATTTTTGAATGAACTTGGTACCAAGTAACTAAGAACGAAGGATGTGTACACGAGTGTAAGAAGGTGATCGAGCACGAATAAAGTCTGTTTGAAGAAAAAGAGTGTCGTGCTAAATATATACAGTCCCTAGAACAGAGGGCGGATTGATTCCGCGACAAAGGGTAGGGAAAATTGTCATTTAGGTATTTTAAAGGGCCTTCCAAAATATATCGAACAGACATTTTGAAAGTACCATTTTTTATGGAAGGTATATGAAAGGGTTACCTTTTCTGTCAAAAATGGTATATAAAAGGGTAAGTGTTTGGACCTCGGAGCAGAATTAATAGGGTATGATTTTGACAGTGAAGTATATGAGATTGCACAGGTTCATTGATTTATCTTAGCTTCTCTTGTTATTTTACCATTCATCTTCAAAATAAATTGGAAAAAAGTCACTGATTGGATTGATTGGATTAAGTAACGCCACTTTAGTTACATATACGTTGTATATCAGCTTTGCTGTATAGTCTTCGGACTTTTCATTCTTAATCGTTTATCTTTTGGCTGCATAGGTCCTTACTTCGGATCCAACGTATTTTTGCAGGATTTTTGTTCACGGTATTTGCTTATGTATTTTCTATTGTGGATTTTTGTACCGTAGGTCTTTTTAGATCCGATTATTCCTGCTATTTGTCATCATTTTTATAAAGCTGGTCTGGCCAGCATCACTGTATTTCTTGCAAAGCACTGACACGTTTAGTTCAGATTTGCTTGGTTTTTGGCTTTTCGCCACACGTAATGACGTGTGACCCGATAACCAAGCCTTTCTGTAAGCTCTTACTAGATGCTTTTTAGCGCAGTCCGGGTCGATGGTGCGGTGGCGCCGAGGCCGCGTGCTGTTTGCTATGTCATGCTGACGAGTTCTAATAAGAACGAAACAGCTGTCTATGGCTGCAATCTAGTTCGAGCACCTTTCGTGTCAGGCCTAGCTAACCGTAGTGCTTTGTTTTAGAATTTTACGTTGTATATCAGCTTTGCTGTATAGTCTTCGGACTTTTCATTCTTAACTTTAGTGGTGCACGAATTGAATTCCGGATTAGCTCTGAAAAAGAGTACGGAATCGAATACAATATATGTTGGTCTGAAATAGGGTCAGGGTTTTGAGATCCACAACCCCAACCAAAATTCCGGGGAGCACATCTCCCCTTCCCCAGGCATTAACGCCAGTTCAAATACTTTTGACGTGCTGGAAGAATATGATGTGGGAAAAAAAGAGACAGTTTTGGTAAGGCGGAATGGGACATTGAGTCCCTCGTGCCGGTCAAATTCTTTTCGGCACCGAATGTGCCGACATTGGGTGTCCTTTCCATGCACATGATCAGAACTACACCGACCAGCATACATCCTCATTCCCACTTCCATCTGGTGACGTTTGATTTCATTTCCGCTATGTACAGTAGCTACGTACAATGGTTGCCAAAGTGCTGGCACGATTTCACATTTTCTGTCATTCCAGCAAGTACATTATCAAAATACAGGTCTCCCCCACTCCTCCATTCAATATTCTGTTGTAAGTTAGTGATTTCGTTTGATATTTTTAATTTGCGAGAGAGATGTTATACAAAGCAAGACCCAACATTGAATGGGGGGAGGAGGGGTGGGAAAATCGCATCTAATCTAACAAGAATGTGATATAACCTCCTTTTGGCTGTGAAATATCCCGTGTTACAACATAGTTTATAGCTAATCTTGTTTCATTTCATCGAAGCCTGACAATATGCTGTACCCCAAAAGTATATTAGCCTGTTGCAGGAGTTCATATTTTGTAATGGGTGTTTCCCGGCGTTGAAACAAACACTTCTTCACATGTGATGCCTTTTTGAAATCAGCAAACTGGGATCTCCAACGTGAAAATAACCACTTTCACCTCAAATAATACCTATAAATCAACATTTTTGGAACGTTTCAATACTATAGGATGAAATATTAATGATGGGATTTATATATATGGATGTATGAGATTTTTGCAGTCATGCAGACTGCGTACTTGAATGCTGGAACAATCAAACCATTAATAAAACAGCAGAAAACTAATTATTTTTAAAATATTCTGCAGGATTTGACAGATTTGAGTGCCCCATATATAATATTTTTAATTTTCATTTCAGTTGCTTTTAAATATTTTTCAATTACGGCTAGCCATGCAAATTGTCTCCCACGCACGAATTTCGCGTCATTTCTTCCACCGAAATAATAGAGTTAATAATAAGTGAGAGATCATCATTTTAAGACTTTCACAATATAGTTCTGGAAACCACCCAGTCAGCTAAATGATACTCCAGTTAGGTATGAGCAAAATTCTAATTCTCCATTACAAGTAGAGATAAAGTGCCAATGTTTTTCCATACAAAGTCTGTGCATTTTCACTGGTTCCAAAGACTTTGTATGGGGATCGATATTTCAGCAATCAAAGGTCCACACATCAGCCACATTTTTCTCAAATGAAGCGATATGTCATTTTAACTAGAACTTTCTGAAACATGGTTTAGTTCAAAAATCCCAATATTTAATTTTTGCATATGATTGTGACGTCATCACTTTAGAACTCTGGGGCCGACAAGTATTTGAAAACTCGACAAATGCGAAAAAACAAACAGTATAATGGCTTGAAAGAGCACAGCAAAATAAGCAAGATTGCGGCCACATTTTTGAGGCTATATTTTTCCTTACACAGTTACGAGCTAACAAAGTTGGACAATCCTTGTTTTCGGACACATTGTCGTATCTAATAAAAATATCTGCCCAAAACTTTGCACAGTTGGTCATTTTAATATGCTTTCTCCAGCATGGTATTTGTTTTTGTCTCCAATGATTTTTCAAATTACCTGCAAAACCCCATTGTCAAGTATCTATAACTGTCGTTTAAAGGACACTGCACCCAGCGTCAACTCTGACCTCTTGAAAAAGCTCAAAACAATACCGTAAAATTCCGAAAATACCCCCCCCCCCCCCCGAAAAATAAGCCCCTCAAAAGGTCCTTTGAACAAATACAGCCCCAAGGCTTATTTTCGGAATTTTACGGTATGCGAGCGACTGGGAGCACAAAGCCCTGTGAAATGGTGCATCGTTTTCATGCAACATTGCTATATTTTCAAAACTAACTAATGTAGAAGATTGAATTTTTGTGGGAGGATTAAGACGGATGAACGAAACAAAATCCGATGATTTGCATTACCGTATACATCCTGATGACGTCACAATTACGTCATGTACCCATTTATAATAGGTTTTCCAATGTTTTCAGTTACCCTTAAAATCAGTAAATTATATATTTTTGAATTCCCATCATCTTGACAACAAAGAAATCGAAAACCCGAGTTCGATTAGTTAAGAGGGAGAAAAGTTAATGTTAAATTTGGCGGGAAATATTCAACGTAAACTCCATTTACAAAATAACTTCTTCATTCATCTTTTAGAGTTTAGAAAATCTAGCAACTTAAAGAATACATCTGTACCCACAATCGTATGTTTTTAGAATTTTCAATTTTTGAGAGAAATTGCTTTAAAATTCACCGTGAACAAGAGTGTACGTCATAATGACGTCATATATTTTTGAAAAAGTCTCGGGTTTTAACGAAGAAATGTAGTTATTGTACACTTAATAGGTTCAATATGATCTTTTTATATATTTCTACAATGTAGAAAGCATAATTTAAGTCAGACCCATGACGTCAGAAATGTGACGTCACAGGAATTCAAAAATATATATTTATGTTGTTGTGATAACATGCTTTGTTGCAAACGTATACGTAACGACGAATTTGACCTTAAAAGGAGTCGTTCATCATGACGTCACAGCAACGTCAATATACAAACCCGATTGAACTTGAAGACGTAATTTCATGTTAATATGGGCTGCGGGTCTAATAGCGCTGCGCACAGTTTCTAAAAATAGATTGTCTGATACGAGACCCCCCGCAAAACTCAGACAAACTAACGCCGCTGTTTACAGTATTTCAGTGAGTTCGAGAGTCGTGTTAGGACATAATTCGATTTTTTTTCAATCAAAAAAAGAAGCAATACCTTAAATAAGATTCCCAGTCATATCAGTAATGGTGACTACCAAGCACTGTTGCTGAGGGAGATGTAAGAGTGACTCTAGATGTGAAAAAAACCTTCATAAATCGCTCAGAGACGTATATAGAGGTTTCTAATCTTTTCTTGACCTTTTCGATGGAGCTTTTCCGTTCCAAAACCTTCACAAAACCTTCACATGCAGGGAATGCAGTGGGAAATGTCAGCGCTGGATAAATGTTTGTACAGTAGACCTCAAAAGCACAGAACAACGAGACAAGTACAATGAAACGCAAGCGGGAGTTTGTCTGAACTACAAATCACTGAAGTCCCACTACCCGCCAGTATAAACATAGCGAGAAGGAACTACAGTTCAACCATAGTTTACTTGAATTTATGGATTCTAACTACGTTTTTGAAGCGAAGACTCATGTACGTCTACAATACTTTGATTTATGTTATGAACACAAATGAAGTTGTTTTTTTCTCGGAAATATCGCGCGGAATGGGTATCTTGTAGGTAATTTGAAAACTCGACAAATGCATAAAAATAATATAATGGCTTCAAAGAACACACCAAAATAAGCAACACTGCCGAATTTTAAGATGCTATCTTTTTTTCTTACAAAGTTATAAATTTCCAAACAAAAATATTACAGAGAAATGTATGGTGGTCATACCATAAATTGTTAGCTCGTAACTTTGTCTATACAGTCTGAATCTAAAATATCTGCTCAAAACTTTGCACAGTTGCTAATGTTCCAGCCATGGCATTAGCTTTGGTCTCCAATGAATTTGAAAGAAGTTCCAAATTAAGTTTAATGAGGGTCCTGAAGGGGGGTCCTAAATCCCAGTTCCCAGCCCAATTTTGGTCCAAATCCCAGTCATCAAAGTGGGCTAATTCGAGTATTTGTGTCATCAAAGTGGGCTAATTCGAGTATTTGTGTCATCAAAGTGGGCTAATTCGAGTATTTGTGTGAAATTATACAGTCAGAGACTAGCAAGTCTCACAAAGAAGAGAAATCCCATTCCCATTTTCCAAAGTATTTGTCCCATTCCCAGTGGTAAAATCCCAGTCCCAGTGCACGAATCCCATTTTCCCAGCCCAAAAAGAGGCAAATCCCAGCTCCCATTTTACCCTTCAGGACCCTCTTTAATACCTGTTCGCCGATGTTTGTTTTTGCCATCTTACGGAAAAACGGGACTTTCAACCTGTAAATGAAGTCTTATAGCGATTTTTTATTGGAAACTATGAGTTTTGGATTCAGATAGAGCTTGACTTTGCGGCAACAAATTAAATAGACCAGTTGCAAACATGGCGCGAAATGCAGTGTTTGTATGGGAATCCGATGCCAAATATTTTTCGTAAAATAGCATTTCTGAAATATTAACTCGTTGTTACAGACAATTATCTAGGAGGGAGATAAAGCTTAAATCAAAACCTTGGATAACCAGTGCTTTACGAAGATCTATTCAAGTTAAAAACAGTCTATATAAGAAATTTCTTAAGACAAAATCTACCTATTCTCATATGAAGAAATAAATTAAATCATCTACATTTAGTACTGGACAACGCTTACGCATCGAGTCCAGGAGCACGATAGCACGATAGTGCACATCGAGTACGATAGTGCATAAAGATCTAGTAATAATACCTGACCCTGAAACAAGTGTTGTTCCAACCCATTCCAGTCGTATAAGACTTGAAAAAAGAGGTTTAGTGGTTCACGAGTTCCCGTTTAATCCATGGAGTCCAGTGGAATAGCCCACTTCCGCGATATGCTTTACTTGTCACGCACAAAGGTTTCAATACGAGGCCCCGTGCTAAATCCTTTGTGCGTGACAAGTGAAGTATATCGCGGAAGTGGACTATTGCCGTGATTAGCAATCCGAAAGCAGCTACCAAAACAAGATATGCTTTTCCAATTTGCAAAGGTAAGGATGATGGATCCTGGATCTACTTGGGTACTATATCTTGTAATCGTTTATAATACGAATATAAAAATATTATAACCCATAAAATTCTCCTAACTGACACAGTCACAATGTCATTAACTCATCACATGCTCATGGATCTGTCAGAATGAATTTTGTTAATCCAATTGTGAATTTGGATCAAAAATTAAACTCTAAGTAGTACAGTTGTAGTTAGTCGTTCTATGAATGATTTGGTCTCGAAAATGGATATGTTTGGGTTACACTTTTAGGTTTGTATGAAGAAAATGAATTATAACGAATCAAATGGCATTAATAATAACAATTCATGTCATTTTTCCATACAAACCTTCAACCAATCACAGCACACTTTCTATGGGTTATACTGATATTTTTATATTCGTATATATTATAAACGATTGCAAGATATAGTACCCAAGTAGATCAGTCCAGGATCCATCATCCTTACCTTTGCAAATTCGAAAAGCATACCTTGTTTTGGTAGCTGCTTTCGGATTGCTAATCGCGGCAATTCCACTGAACTCCAAGCCCAATTAAACGGGAACTCGTGAACCACTAAACCTCTTTTATCAAGTTTTATACGACTGGAATGCGTTGGAACAACAATTGTTTCAGGGTCAGGTATTATTACTAGATCTTTGTGCACTATCGTGCTCGATGTGCACTATCGTGCTATCGTATGTGCTATAGTGCTCCTGGACTCGATGCGTAAGCGTTGTCCAGTATGTAGATGGTCTGCCACATTTTGAAGGGTTAGGTCCAGATCGCGAAGCTATAGTTCAGATTAAAATTGAGGTCTAGGCGATGCGATGGAAAAAAATCTGGCAATTTCATTTCCCACACTGGACACACTTGTATTCAGTGAACTTGAACCAAATCCAACTCGATGCTTCTCACTTCTGAAGAATTCTGAATATTTCTTCTGAAGAATGGCATCTAATGCCTCATTGCACGCTCTTGTTAAACGAGAAAGATTTCCTCGTGCTTCGTCCGCCGTTACATCACCCCTTGTAACGCATGCTCCTACGCTAAGACAGCTGTATCTGAAGCCTGTTGGGCGCGCAAGGCATCATGTAATGAAAATTCAAAGACCATAAAAACTAATTCAAACGTCATATAAATAAATTCAAAGACTATATAAATACATTCAAACGTCATATAAATAAATTTAAACGTCATATAATTAAATTCAAAGACCTTATAAATAAATTCAAACGTCATATAAATAAATTCAAACATCATATAAATAAATTCAACCGGCAAGACTTTTGACTTGTTTGGCCCCTCATAATTGATGACCGAAACTATTCCTGTGGAATATTCCTTGACTTTAGTAAAGCCTTCGAAACTTCGAAATTTTGATTAAAAAACTTGAATACTACGGTATTCAAGGAATTGCCTAAGACTGGTTCATTTCATACTTTAGTGACCGACAGCAGGTTGTTACTGATAAATGCAATGTAAGTTGTGGAATTCCACAGCATCAGTTCTTGGTCCCTTGTTGTTTTTATTATACATAAATGATTTTCATAGTTGTTCAGATCTATTTGATTTTCACTTATTTGCAGATGATGCAAATCTGTTCTATAAACATAAAAATATTTCAATACTAGAAACAAATATAAATGCTGAATTAAAAAATAGCCATACATACACGACTTTCATAATGGCCGCCTCAGCTCCTAATTTGCATAATTTGGAAGATAAATATGTAGGGGAAAACCAATGCTACTACATGAAAGATCACATTAAAACTAGTAATTGTTTTGAGTTTTAGAGGAATGTGGAAAATTGCTGTTGAGCTATGAGCATTTGTAATGCAGAAAAATATGAAAGCGAGGCTATAAAGGCCTCCGTCGTTTTTCTCATACAAATCTCTCTAATTTCAACTGGCTGTAACTTCATTGCTTTATAAGCTACAGCACTCAACTTTCATAAGTTCACTAATGTCGACATGCTCTTTCACATGGCAATGTTCATATTTTCTATACATGTGGATAAACTACCGAAACGGGAAATCACATATGCAAATTAGGAGGCGGCCATTATGAAAGTCGTGTATGGTTATTTGCTAATATGCTCTCACTCAATATAGAAAAATCCAATTTTGTCATTTTCCATCCGCCACAAAAGAAGATACATAATCAGTATTTTAATCTTTCTATAAACAACAAGCAACTTAAGAGGGATCTCTGTATCAAATATCTTGGTATTTTAATTGATTCTAACCTTAGTTGGAAAAAACAAGTTGAATGCATTGCAAAAAAAACCAGAAGAAGTATTGGTATCCTCTCTAAACTTCGTCACTATATAAAACCAAACATTCTCTTGAGTTTGTATTATGCCTTAATATATCCTTTTTTGATTTATGGAATAATTGTATGGGGAAATACTTACAAGACCACTCTTCAGCCAATTTTTATTTTGCAAAAAAAAGCAATGCGAATAATTACCTTCTCTAAATTTGATCATCACTCCAGTCCCTTGTTTAAAGCTCTTGAGGTTATTAATTTTTTTGATCTTATAATCCTTCGATTCATATAGCAATCCGCTTTATGTACAAATATCACAATCTACTGCTACCATCTGTCTTCCTTTCTTTCTTTACCAAAATAAATAAAATGCAAAACAATCTTATTATCTTCCAAAAGCAAGAACAAATTATGGAATATTTAACATAAGATTTCAAGACCCATCAATATGGAATTCCATTGACGAAGAGGTGAAATCCTCCTCTTCATTGTCTCTATTTAAAAAGAAAATGAAACATCACTTTATTCAAGATTATTAGTCCTCTGTACATCGCTTCTCTTCAAATAATCCCTTCTTTTCAAATAATAATGCTGTTTTGCAACACATATCTTTATTACTTTACATAAATATTGTATTAGTCTACTGGTAGTTTAAATGTATTTTCTCCACCTTATAGTGTGTGAATGTGTGTATGTATGTGTGTCCCCGACCTTAACATGTAACATCTCTTCAGTAAACTGGCTGCCTGGCATTTTTAACTCTTAAGGTTATTTCGGGTAGCCAGTACTCCTAGCATTGTATTATCTTTTTTTTGTAATATCATTGTAAGTTATTGGGGTAAATAAAGGATTGTTGTTGTTGTTGACAAATGTCTGGAAAACTGAAAACACGATTGCACACTTCCCGGCACAGCTATATCCCTCAAATTTTGATCAGTTAATATTTTACCTGGTATCTCAAGTTTGAAGACGGTGAATATTTCAGAAATTCGATTTTACGGAAATTATTTGGCATCGGATTCCCATACAAACACTGTATTTCGCGCCATGTTTGCACCCCTTTCGAAATGTCGGTGGAACTCGCTTGATAAGATTGCCGTTTATCGCTTTGTTTCAATTCTCTGTATTTTAGCCAACGTTTAAGCTGTTTGACAGTATAATAATCAGATTCTCTGAGTGTTAGTCCTTGCTGGGGTATGAACCCGCGACCCCCCGCACGACAGCGCTTTACCACTGAGCTAACTTGCGACTTGTATACTTGTTAAAAGAGGTTATTACACGGAAAGTTTTGAAATACGGCTGGGTATTTGTACGAGTCAGTTTAATTTTTTCGAGCCTGAAAGGCGATAAAAAATAAAATTGACGAGTAAAAATTCCCAGCCGTATTACACAACTTTTCGTGTAATAAATTGTTTATTATACGACAGCTAACACGAACGAAAAAAGGTTTGTTTTGGCTTACCTTAATTACTGCTCTGTTTGAAGAAAATCTTGAGAGAGAAGAAACCTCTCAGCCTCAGTTGAAGTCAAATGTCAGGGGCGGCCGCGCACTGAAAATTGTTTTCCCGCGCTAAAAGCTGATTGGCTGTTACTCAAACAGCCCCATTTCGATTGGCTCGCGCGCTTACAAAACCTTTTAAGTGTTGAATAAACCTGTGCAAACCTGTTTGTGACCCGTGCAATACGGTCTCATATTTGCACTCGTTTTAGCCCGTATTTGCACTCGAAAACGGCAAGTCGTATAATAATATCAGTTACATTACTTTTCAACGTATATTAGGATCAGCTTGTTTGCTGCTAACCTAAATAAGTAACCTTTTATTTCATGCTATCAATGAAGATAAAACATTTCATTTCTCTGGTGGAAAGTGGTAAAGTAAATAAAATGATACTTTGTAATTTATTTTATTTGCTAACAGCCAGGTCAATTATAAGAGTGAGACTAGATCTCTTTCTACTTTATTTTTACCGGGAAGACACCTCTGCTAGCTAGTGTTTTCCCCCTGATTTTTAAAAATCTATCCTGCAGGTTTCGAAGTGTGGGTCTGTTAAAATTACTATCGGTTAATATTTTTGGGTTTAATACAGTGGAACCCCGATTTAACGAAGTGCCAGGGGACTGGGGAAATTGGTTCGTTACATCGGGGTTTCGTTAAATCGAGAACCCCGATATAACGAATTTGTTGAAAACTGACCAAAAACTTCGTTAAATCGGGGTATAGTTAATAATTAATTTGCTGTAATGTTAGACGGTGTTTAACACCGTCAATAGCGCTGCACTCCCCAACACTTCCGCGTCTGGACGTTATACTGTACTTATATCACTCGTGATTTATTAATATCTGTACGTACGTAGCTACTGTACAACAGTAGTCGATTCATCTTCTGTGGCGTGATATCATTTATACGTTAGATTTTACATTCGGGTTTCTAGATTGTGTTCGTTATATCGGGTATTTCCTTAAATCGGGGTTCTTTTCCATACTCTGGCCGGGCTGAATAATTTTTTGCGTTAAATCGGGGACTTCGTTAAATCGGGGACTTCGTTAAATCGGGGTTCCACTGTAGCTTGCTGTTGTTGCTGCCGCCAGTTGAGCGCGGGTCAGTTTGTTCATACAGATAAGAGTAGTATAGGAGGGACCGAATTATCCTTTTTCGTGAGGCGGAATAAATTATTGTCGATGGCTCGATTGTTTTGGTTTCGTGAATAAAACTATGTGAACCATTATCTATTGTTTATAAATATGGTGAATGAGGTCATGGTTCTATTTTTAACGATGCGGTCATGGTTCTATTTTGGTATCCTAATTTTTGGAGTGGCTATAAAGTCAGAACCGGCCATACCCGAGTCAGTTCAAGATTGAGCACCCTTTCAGAACCCTTAAGTAAAAGTTTAAAATTCCTCTCGTTCTCGTAGCGAAAACCGCAAAAAACAAACTACTATTAGAGGCTATAAAATACCTTTATTTTAAATCGTCCTTTACAGTAACTACGCTATTGTTCTTAAGCCCCGGTAAAACGGTTTCAACATCGGTACAACATCGATACAACATTGGTACAATATCGATACAACGTCGATACAACATCGATACAACATCGATACAACATTGGTACAATATCGATACAACGTCGATACAAAATCGATACAACATTGGTACAACATCGGTACAAAATCGATACAACATTAGTACAACATCGGTACAACATTTGTTGAAGCACATCTTGAAACCGTTTGAAATGGTATGACTTGAAATTAAATATTGTTGAAATATGTTGAAATAAAAGTATGGTGTCACGACTGGGTGGTTAGTTGTTATGACAACATTCGAAATTTTCTTGCTGACCAATCACAATACTCGGTTTTCACAATTAACATACTCGAAGGGATTCCGATGTATTTTTAAACATATACACCAAATCTCAATCCTCATATGCGACCAAAGGAATCCCAAGCAGAAAGGCCAAATACATTCAATCAGAACTCAAATATAGGCTTTCAAAAATTGAAATAATATGGAAACCCGTTACGGGCACTTCATAGTACAGATTTAACAACCCAGACATGAACTGCATATCCAGTGAAAGCAGAAGTAGAGAAGTTCTGTCAAAGGGACTATGTCATGATGCGCAAACATTACGGAGTCAATGTTCGATTGGTGGCTGTCCCGGGGGGGGGGGGGGGGGCATGGGGATACTTACATGTGTATGTGAGGCCAAGAGGCTCAAAACCTGACCCTGTTTGACCCAAAATCCGAGCTCCATAACCCTGTTTGCTCCCTTTTTGGGGGGAAACACTGATTGCCCCTTCTTTAATTAAAAACAAATAAGCCCTGTGAAATAAATTGTTCGCCTGTTCCTAACTGCCTAAAAAATACTGAACCCCGACCCTGACTGCACCCAAATTACACTCAAATCCTGACCCTGATCTGCCCAAATCAGGTCAAAACCCTGAGGTTCTGATTACTCTATCTGTTATGACAACAATGATAATAACTTTACATTTTTAAATTTAACTAAGATAAGATTGGTTCATAATTATTTTTCTAGCATGTGGCGGGGCACATAGCCAGGGATATGGATATATGTCTTAAAAACATGTGATTTTTTAAATCCTCAATGATATATCAGTACATAAGTATATACCACACAGGTGAATAGTGCTTTTCGCGCGCTCTGATTTGCTACTCCAGAGGTAAATATCCTTTGCTATTCACCTACGAGCGAAGAAGTGATCACCTCGTGCTAGTTTTCTCCATTTGACAGAAAATAAAATAACTATTTGGTGCTGGCTATTCACTTGTGTAGTATATACTAAAACATTTTCCCGGCTCGATAAATATCTACCATTATCCTATAAATATTTTATTTCAGCCAATCAGAGCTCAGGTTTACTATGAAATACAGGGCGGTATTTCATGGTTTTTCTATTAAATACAGAGCGGTATTTCATGGCTAGATCAAGGCCAATCAAAATGCAGGAAATTTCGCGCCCTTTCTTTATCAGCCAATAAGAATTCACCATTTTGAATACATAATTAATCTGCAGAGGTGCGCGGTTGCCACTCGAAATTTGTGTTTTCCGGCAAGAAAATTTGCAGTCTATCGTCCGGTAAGTTACTTTGTTTTCGTGATAAATCTTTTTGTTAATTTGTTATTTATAGGATAATATGGTTATTTCATGGTTTTCTATGGAATACTGGCGAAAATTGAACTCGAAATTCATATTATTTTGGTATACAACTCGCCTAAAGGCTCGTTGTATACTAAATAATACAAATTTCTCGTGAAATGTTCGCCCGTATTCCATAGAAAACCATGAAATAACCAGTAACTATTCACCGACACTGAGGAAAATAATTGTTCCATATACCTTATTTTTATTGCCCCAGTACTCTTGTGCACTGTTCCTTTAATTTCTTATTATAACGGATGAGAAGATACATTCATATGGAAATATTTTGAAGAAAGAACCTTTTACCCAAAGGATTTGAGATGAGCACAACAAACTCAGACAAAGTAAAAGGGTCATCCTAACTAGACTTAAGCAGAGCACTTTCGTAAGATGATAGTTTATTTAGGATATGTACCAGTCAGCCAGACTAACGAGTAAGCATTGGCTTTATAACCGTATATAGATACTGATAAATACGATAAATACGAAAAATCATAAAAACTACTCTGGAGTTGTGGCCAAAAAGTAGAAACGTATTCCTCGACCAAATGCAGTAACACGGTTCTCCGAGGGTTAGGGAATTTTAAACTACTAAATATGAAACTGATAGTACGAATAAGATAGTACGAATAAGAGGGTGGTGGCTTTTACGGTTAACGGTTAAAATGTGGGCTTTTTTACGACTAACGGTTAGTTTTTCCCCGTTACGGTTAACAGTCATACTGCTTCTAAGAGTCCGCCATTTTGAAAATGCGCTAGGAAAACCACTTTGCATGATGGGAAACTGACCGAGTAGTAGCCTGGGGACGAAGCTGCACCGGTGTGTTACCGACAGGACGTGCATAAAATCACAAAAGCGGCTTATTGAGACTATTGACAACTGCCATGTGTAGCCGCATCAGCCACGGGAGACAGAAACGCACAACAAGACACACAACAGTCATAGGTCTCATAGGCCATGTTAGAATATTTCAGTTTACGGTTAATTTTTTTTACGACTAACGGTTAAAATTATGTAATTTTTACGCCTAACGACCAGTTTTTTTGCCGATTTACGGCTAACGGTTAACCCCATTGAGACCCTCGAATATACCATAAGCATAAATATCAACTAAATATGAACCTTGGCCGTTTGCTGACTGGCGTAGAATGGCTCAGATTCCCGGGCCAAACACATTCATTTCCAGATAGTTACCCACAATGCCCAGCAGACACCAAAAACCTCTCAATCGTGCCGTCGCTATCTCGTCAGAAATCACATTCACCTTTCCTTTGTGATTTGCAGCATCCATACTCAAGACGCCAACAAGAAAACTCACAACGCCACCATGAGCCTCAACGAGTTTCTGATAAAGGGATATGACAAAGCCATCAGGCCAGACTGCGGTAAGCACTGATGCTCCAGTCATATAGTTCCACGCATACATAATAAGCTCCGCCCACCTGTTGCTATGCCCCACAAGCTGTAGACTTTAACCCCGAAAAAATCAAAAGAAACATGGCGAAAAAGGCTGAGATCGGCGATAGTCTACGTAACATTCTGAATAGTTTATCGATTTCCTATATCTTTCGCTGAATTTCTTAAATCTGCGAAGATCTCAAGTTTGTGTTTTCATCTCCTTCTGACGTGCTTGTGGGACAAGATGGCGGCCGTGTTTTTCCAGTGGAACATTGCTGCGTTCTGATTGGTCTGAAGTGTTTTTAATTGACAGGTGTGGAACTATGAATTGCTCACCTGGGTCTTATTTGGCCTCCTCCGCTTTCAACTCCAATACTGAAAGAAAATACGGGGATTCCTGTGGTATTCAGAACGTAGAGGAATCCTCCCCTTACTTTCCTCAATCCCTCTTCTTTTCCTTCTTACCACAGGAAATCCATCTCCATAGATATGCGTGCGGCGGAGGATACAATTTACAACTGAGACATCTCAGGAAACTGTTGTGCACATCAGTTGCTTCATAATACTAACACATGCTCAAAATATTTTCTTATTTATTCTCCCTTTTATAGACAAAGCAACAGATGTACATCTCGATTTCTATGTCGAATCGTTTGGAAAAATTGAGGAAGCCAACCTGGTACTTGAAACTTCATAACTATATTACACTGTTATTCCAGAGTTTTATTACGAGTGCAGGGTTGTTTAAACCATGGTTAATAGAGTGGAGTGGAACTTTCTTTGTTATATGTCTTTGTTAGCCTTTTTTTAACCACTACCATGCACAAAATGCAATAGAAATTCCAATGTGTTAATAAATCAGCCAATAGAAACGTGTGAGTTCAGTCGTACAGGGGACGCTAATGAACTATGACCGTGCACAATATTTTGTCTTACCCCCTTCCAACATAAATCGCAGCGCCTTTGTTAGCCACTTTGAAGTTTGCCAGGTTTCCTAACCATCCCACTCTATTAACTATGTTTAAACTTTCTTTACAGGAAGAGTTTCGAGAGCAACCTACACGTCCCACTTTTAATTTGAGACCATACTATATTTACATCGTGGGTATTGGTGCGTTTTATGGGGTCACGTTTGTTTTATGGCGTGTTATAGTCACGGCGATTATTTATGTATATGTAGTTATGATTAAGAATCATATTTGCCGCGTAGCACTAGTAAGTGTAAAGAATGTGATGTAAAGTGGCAAGCTGTAGTGCTAAGTGTGCACGCCCTACGAGGGAAAGAGAAAAAATATCTGACCCAAGTGGGACTCGAACCCAACGACCTCCAGGTTACATGTCTGGCGCTCTACCAACTGAGCTAACCTGGAGGTCGTTGGGTTCGAGTCCCACTTGGGTCAGATATTTTTTCTCTTTCCCTCGTAGGGCGTGCACACTTAGCACTACAGCTTACCACTTTACATCACATTCTTTACACTTACTAGTGCTACGCGGCAAATATATGATTCTTAATCATAACTACATATTTATTTAAAGGCACTTGTACATGTATGAGATCGGTGTGCTATTAGCAAAACCTGTTCGTAAATAATAATAATAATAATAATAATAATAATAATATATTTATATAGCGCTACCCACGACTTGTCTATAGTGCTTCATAATACTAATGATAGAATGGTAAAAATAGTACAATACTTAAAATACTAAAAACTAATACAAACTAGCTATGTCTAAGTCAATCCTCATAAGCTAATTTAAAAAGATAGGTATTTAAGTGTTTCTTGAAAAGTTAAATAGAAGCACTGCTTCTGAGTTCAGTAGGAAGCTGATTCCGTAGCCTGGGCGCCGCAACAGAGATCAGAATGCTCTGTCTCCGTACGTTTTTAATTTGGGTGCCTCCAAACGATTGTCGATCTTTCTAAAACAGCGTTAGGAAGTTTGTTTGCCGTCCAGTAAAGCCTTTCCCATGGGATCACGAGCGAAACTTATTGGTTGGTTATTGAAGTGATTGTTTCCTCAAAAAGTCCTATTTATTGTCCATGGGCTTAATTAAATCACGGCTACACTCATCAACCAAGCATCCTGTGCTCTCCGTTGTACTAAATACGCACGTCCCGTAACATTAGGCTGGATAAGGGTGTTGTTCGAGAGGAGCTAACATAGAAAATTTCATGGAATAATACAAAAATCTTTGGCGAACGTTTTCCGTAGCCTTAATTTCTTTATGAAATACAATAAAACACAATTGCAACTGCATGGCTAACTACAACGCCATCAACAGAAGAATGGTACAATATACTTTATACTTTATTAATATTAAATTCATATTAATAGGTATTTATATAGAAAGATTTGTAAAATATGGCTAAGAAAACAAACAGGACACCATTACTCACTGCAAAACTCATCATAGTAGTTTTAAAATCTCAACCAATTATAGGATGAAATTAAAAACTAGCTAACAATTATGAGTTATGCAAGTCCACAGTCATGACATTATCTGATAAGTGAACATTGATTCCTTCTTATGCAGGAATTCTCAGTGTTCATGTACTTTCGCCAGCTGTGGCGTGACCCTCGTCTTGCTAATCTGGTCAATTCCACCGTGATCCTAGAGCGTGACATGATTTCCACGGTGTGGTTTCCTGATACTTACTGTAGTAACGCCAAGAAATCTGACCTAATGTCCCCGGACCACGAGGTACACAGCTCGTTGACGTTAGAGCCTGATGGTAGCATTTTCTACAGTAGAGCGTAAGTATCCTAAATCCCTTTTTTTTGGGGGGGGGGGGGGGGGGAGGGGAGAGAGGAGTAGAGCGAAAGTATCTTAAATTCCTTTTGGGGGAGATAAATAGAGCGGAATTATTCTAAATCGCTTTTTGGGGAGAGGAGTAGAGCGTAAGTATGCTAAATCCCTTTTGGGTGGGAGGAGTAGATTGGATGTATGCTAAATCCCTTTTTTGGAGAGAAGTAGAGCGAAAGTATCCTAAATGATTTTTGATCGAGGAGTACCCAAAAAGAATGTAGGGTACTTTCACCCTAAAGAGGAAAAGAGCGGACGTAATCCTAAATACTTTTGGGTGAGAGAAAAAGAACGGATGTAACCTAAATCCCTTTTGGCGGAGAGGAGTAGAGCGGATGTATCCTAAATCCCTTTTGGCGGAGAGGCGTAGAGCGGATGTATCCTAAATCCCTTTTGGCGGAGAGGAGTAGAGCGGATGTATCCTAAATCCCTTTTGGCGGGGAGGAGTAGAGCGGATGTATCCTCAATCCCTTTTGGCGGAGAGGAGCAGAGCAGAAGTATCCTAAATTCTTTTTGGGAGAGGAGTAGAGCGGAAGTATCTTGTGGGGAATAACGAACGAATTATTGGCTTTCAATGAATCCCAATCGATAAAATGTCACGGCCTATACGGTAACCGTGAGGTAAGTTGTTGCCGTAACCTGAAAATAACGAAGGTTACTTCATCGTCGTCATTTAAAGTATAAGTTAACCAATAGACCAGATTTCGTATGAGTGGGAAAGAAACACGGCAAAACTCTCCGGTAACCGTACCGTAAATTTGCCGTACCGTAATTCAAATACAATGGCAAAATCATACCAATGTCATGGCATGTCGTACGGTAATCGTGAGGTAAGTCGTTGCCGTGTAACCTGCCCTCTCGTACAAACTCCTCTCTATTTCTATGTTCCTGTTCTATAGTGCCCATATTATAGCATCCTGTGTGATGGACTTAAGGAATTTCCCCATGGACAAGCAGTATTGCCATCTCAACTTCGGCAGCTGTGAGTAAACTCCTTTAAATATTCAGATATTTGCAACTCACACAATTCTTCACTTCAAGAATAGTTCAAGCAATATTTTACTTCCATGTTTTTATCCTTGCAAAACGTATTTCGTTGTGAAGTGAAAAGTCATTTATTGCAAGCCGTCAATCATTCATTACTCTCCAATTTGAATCCAGCGCTAGGAATACCTTTTAGGTCTGCCTATAGTCTAGATGTTCAGAAGTGATCCACCGAACAGGAAACGATGGCGGCTTGTATTTTACCCAGTAATCTCTGGCGTGCGAAAATGTTTGAAATCATTAAAAAGATTGACCCATCCCAGCCAGCGGCCATGTCCAGACTCATGTACACTGGGCAGAAGCAAAGGTTTATGTTCTCCTTGAGACAATTGCTGTTTGTTGGTTTTGTTATTCTGACTGTGTTGGGCTCGTAGGAATTTTGGTCAAATGCACGACCGCCATCTCTTGGTATGGTGCATTTACACAAATGAGAAAGTCAGTTAAAACGCGTAGATTTCATTTGAGGACGTATACCTCCATGTAGCTAAGCGTGTAGACCACGTTAAATAAAATTTATGTCTATTGCGTAAAGATGACACTGAGGGACATTTTGATTTCGAGAGCTCTCCATTTTGACCAAGCAACTGAATTTGGCAACTTCATTTTACCGCTTCTTCTACTGATGTTTATTCTGCTGGTAACTATAACCTTTTGTTTTTGTGTGTAAATAACAAATTTGCACTATAA
The DNA here is from genome assembly GCA_030867875.1 of Actinernus sp. WN-2022. Classification (NCBI taxonomy): domain Eukaryota; kingdom Metazoa; phylum Cnidaria; class Anthozoa; order Actiniaria; family Actinernidae; genus Actinernus; species Actinernus sp. WN-2022. Next base: position 90,800,306 of record JAOWCC010001634.1, read on the forward strand.
AACTCTACTTCGAAACAAATCCCTATTCATCCCCTCCCGTATAATCGTATAATTTACCCTAACGTGGCACTTATAGGAGCTTCAAGTAGCCCGTTGTTTTAAACATGCACGTGTTGGAATGAGGTGAACCAGAGATCCCGGAGAAAACCCTCGAAGCAAGGAACAGATACCAACAAATTCAACTCACATATGACGCCGAGTCCAGGAATCGAACCTGGACCACAGAGGTGAGCGGCGAGCCGCTCTCGCCGCTCGGCCATCCTTGCACCCCTCTCCTCCCATCCTCTAGATAAGCAAGATCATCCAGATATTTGGTGAATACTCTGTTCTTCTCACCTTCGCTCAGAAATCGAAGAGTTCCTCTGTCTTACGTTTAACTGCTTCTGTTAAGTAATACTTTGCTCAAGCAGGGTAGTATCCTATCAGCGTTATACACTAACCACTGTTATCAATGGAACTCCTGCTCATTATGGTGTTCTCTCTGTTCTTCTTGAACACGGTTCCCAGATGGCTACACTGACAGGGAAATCAAACTCTCCTGGGAGTCAGATGGAATCATCATCGCCAACAAGGAAATGGCTCAATTTTCTGTTAAAGATTGTAAATTGAGTACAACAACCATGAAATACGTTAAAGGTGAGGCTTTGTAACGCTCTATATATACTAGAAACGTTTATCATGGTCTGGGGCGAATCCAGGATTCTTTTAGGGAGGGGGTTGGAAAGGCGGATTCGATATACATATAAGTTTGAAAGGGGGCTTCCATCATGGCAATTTCTTTGTTTTTCTTTATAAAAGGGAGGGAGAGGAAGAGAGTTCGATTTAGAAGAAGGGGTTTCGGTCGAAGCCCCCGTTCACCCCCTGGTTCCGTCCCATCTGGTCCTCCCCCTCTCCAATTCTATTAACTATGCAAAACTAAGGGACTCACACTTCAGTATAATTTCTCATCCCAAGCGCTCTCCTCTAGGTATATATAAGATTTCTATCCCTGTCCCCTCCCTCTTTGTAACTAGTTATCCTGGCTACATCACGGTCCATCACGCATAGCCATACAAAGCATACTTACGAAAGTACTAGTGCCAAATGTCAAATGGGTTTATTTTGCGTCAAATATACAGGAAGGCGTTACCGCGTCTCCCAAGCCAGAGACTTATGATTAAGTATTCTGAAGAACTCCAAGGTCGAATTGGAATTTACGTTAACGTTGGTTTTTGAGGAGGGAGGAAAACAGGAGAACCCGGAGAAAACCCCTCGAATCAAGGGTGAGATACCAACAAACTCAACTCACATATAACTCGGGGTCCGGGAATCGAACCTCGGGCCACACAGGTGAGAGGCGAGTATCTGTACCAGCCACGTTAGCATTTTTTTACGCACTCCTCTCCCAGTGCTCTACTCATTATCCCGTAGTAGTTATACACCGCTTACAAGGACAGTTAGAATAATTTTTCACCCCTCCCCTCTCAGTAACCTGATTACGTGGTGCATTGCAGGTAACTATACGATGTTGACGGCTACTTTCCCGATGCATCGTCGCCTTGGTTACTACGCCATACAGATGTACGTGCCTTGTACATTCCTAGTCACGTTAAGCTGGATCGTGTTCTGGATGAGCCCTGAGGAGACTGGTAACCGATTGACTGTTGGTATCACCACTATACTGACCATTGTCTTTTTACTGGGTTACACCAATAGTACGCTACCCAAGGTTCGTCTGCTTATCAAAAGCGCATGCGCGTGACGTTTTTGCCGCGGTGTGGATGAACACTGCCCTTTGAAAATGATGAAAATGTCGGTGCGAAGCGCTGTTTTGGTTTCCTAGCCACAATGGGCTGTCAGTTAAACCACAGCAAGTCCAAGCATCTTCCGTGTCTGATCACGGAAAGTTATATGGATTTGCATGAGATTTTTCTATGAGAATTTAATTATTGTTAATACCCAGAAAATCCTTTGTGGTTTCCTGAAGGAGATGAATATCGCTGAAAGGAAAACGTTACAAAATCATTCTGAGACCAAGTAAACAATAAAGAAGGACGCATAAAAGTAAAGTCTTTATTTTGCCTGCTTTTTTCCATAGGTTAGTTACGTAAAGGGTATGGACTGGTATCTGATGGTCTCCTTCCTGTTCATATTCTTGAGTCTTGCGGAGTGTATCGTCGTAGATAAGGCCTCCAGGATGGCGACGCGAGACTCGAAGAAAGCTAAGAAGGTAATATAATACATGACTGTTCTCGTATAAAAAAACTATGTAATAACATGGAGGTTTTCAATAGCTATCCTGCCATTTTTATCAACCATGCAAGGCATAGTATGACGTCATTCTCAAATATCGGGACTGGGTCCGAGGTGCCCGGATGTACACTGGCGTGAATGGCGCCTGGTGTGGTTAGTCAGCGGTAACATCTAGTGGGTTGATTTTACTGTGCGACTACTTTAACCGGGGCCACGCAAGCAACGAGAACCAATCACATTGCACAACGAAACTCGCAAAGCATTCCAACCTACAAATCCTAACGCATCCACGCGATTTTCTACACTGAAAAGACTACGACTTGTCCACCAAATGTTCCTTTTACGTGATCAAAGCTCGAGCAATTCAAGTTGAAATGCTGTTGTATAGTACTAGACACTGATTGCCTCAAACACCCGTAAGTTGAAATGCTTTGTTTTCTGCAATGTAACTGGTTATCGTGTAGTCGCACAGTAAGTAGTATTCCCCCTCCACATTCCTTATGCGAAATTGGGAGAAACAGATGGTCACTGTATAATGTAATGAGAAGATTGCATTTGTGCATGAAACGTTTGTGTAAGTTGGTTATTTTGGATATTTACTCCGAATTATGCCAACCGAATTCTTTCACATAATCTGTACCTAAAAGTCGATACGTTAGGTTAAACCCTAATTTCAAAAAAGGTTACTGTTTTGTTGTAAATATATATATATATCGGTTTCTTTCATGTCAAACGATGTTAGAATTTCTCAGCATGAACAGTAAGATTCATGTCAGACTAATAACAATTTGTTTTCAGAAATCAAAGCGAAAACAACTATCTAACAGAAATGGATTCAGGAACTGCCCTGACATCCCGATCATCCGATCTGAAAACTTCAAGCAGGAAACCGAGACACCGCAGGTGGAGAACGTGAATCTTTTCGAACAAAAACCTCGCGAAGAGAACGCCAACACCTACAGGCCTCAATCTAATAGGGACCCTGAGGCCTGGAGAGAGGGAGAAGAGAATCTTAATGAAGAGCAGAGGAATGAAAACTGTGATACAGTATTGAGGTGCATATATAACCCAGAGCGGTCACCCTGTGGAAAGTCACTTGCGACCACTGTAGATCGGTGTTCACGATTTCTCTTCCCATTCTTGTTCGTGGTGTATAACGTTTTCTATTGGTACACCTATTACTTTGGCGGGAAGTTTTATTAAAACGGAGCCGCGAAGGGAGATCAGATCTGCTAGCGGATATAATCCCCCAGGGGATCGAATACGCTAGCGGATTTGATCCGGGGGGATGAAATCCGCGGGGGATAAAATCCGCTAGGACACCGGCCTGAGCCCTCAAATCAATTTGGTCTCAGAACCACAACACAAGTTAAATCTGGTGCGATCGTATCGTGACCAGAGTGAGTTAATGAAAAAGCTAAGTGACAAAAGAACGTTCCATGCGACTGTTTTTGAATTCAAATTATCGTGTACTCCACGGAGTCTCCACCACTCATGTTGCCTGGGTTATAAGTACGATCCCGTGTATATTGGGACCGAAAAGTCTTATATTTTGCCAACCTGTTGCCAGCAGAGTGTGATATCATCGACACCTGACGCCGAGGTTTCACTTCTCGTGTTAAAAAAGGTGCTTTTGCACAGAACCGTTTCAGTTATATTTAACGTACCTTGAAGGGAACTATGTTTGGGTAGTCTGCCTCCTAAAGGAACGTACGTAATCACTCACAGGGATTGAACGCCGGTAGAGGCCACAGCAGTTAAAGGGAGGTACTTTTACACGGGATCTGGTGCTATACGTATAATCCCGTTTGAGGAAGCTTTCGTAGTCTGATTACCAAATAAACTTTATCGCGTATATAAGGATTGTTGTCCAACCAAGTTGAAGTCGACTAATGAGAGCTATAACTCCCAGTAGGAATAGGACATACTTCAAAAGAAACATCGTGCATCACGAATTATTCACCTCCTTGTTTGACGACAAAATGGTGCGCATGAAGTATTCACTTGTAAATAGTTTTTGAACTTTCTGATAGAAACTAAAATAGCTAATTTGAGGCTATTTCACTTGTGTGGTGTATACTAAAACAATTATTTCCCTCAGTGTCGGTGGTTAGCGGTGGATATTTACCGAGCCGCGACTGACCTCCAGCAGGGGAATAATTGTTAACTATCAACACACAGATACACAACAGTATTACGTTAGTTTTTAACAACTTACATGCGTTCATTCAAGGATTTGAAATAATGACGTAACTACAAGATAAGAGTCGTTAAAGATAGGGATTTGTTGGTAACACAAGAACGGAGCCAATTAAACATGCACACTCTTATGACCGTATATATGACTGCGTTCTGACTGATGGAAGCCCGGAGCAACATATTCCGTCCAATAAGATTGCAGCTTTCACTTGTGGAACCTCGTATTTTATTTAATAGTTGAAATGTGCTCCAGCTCGTCAGTTTGAATTGTATACTAATTTGAATTATATTCTAAGAGAATGTCTGATATATAGATACCAATATATTCGAGAACACTCAATTTCAAAATGTAACAACTGGAAATATGAACACAGATAAACCTTAGCTGAAATTGTGGTAGTTTGCGTGGTTGTCACTTAATTCGAGGTTGTTTGAATGTTGTAGCTCGAATTAGTTCAAAAACCATTAACAAGTGAATGGGCTTTTATCGCACGGCGGCCATGTTGAGTCCCAGGAGAATAAAAACCTTTGTTTTCGTCCGGTAAACTCGTTCTGAAACCAACCAGTGCGAGGCTACCGGGGCCAAAACTATTGGTTTATCCAAGATGGCCGAACTGCGATAACAGCCCATAGTCCACCTTCGTATTCGAAAATTACCGCTGAATGCGATGACTACAGACGCATTTATACAGGCTTAGCCTCGTTCTGAAGTTAAACATTCATAAATACCAGCGAGAAGGTGCAAAACGCGAAACTACAAGGTCCTTCAACAATGGACCCTTTGCACGTTACGTCATAGCCGCCATGTTGGTGTACAGTTAACAATAGATTCTTCGTTAGCTTCTTTTGTTCTGTACACCAACATGGCCGCCATGCCCTTTGAATCTCTGGGGATCGAGTGCAAGCCATCTATACACAGTTAATAGCCCACCTTCTTGCTGGCATTTATGAATGTTTAACTTAGGAACGAGGCTAACCCTGAAGAATGCGTCTGTAGTCATCGCATTCAGCGGTAATTTGCGAATATTCTTCGAGCGCGAGACCGAAGCAGAATATTCCGAGTTTAAGTAACCAATCGGAGCGTGCCAACTATTCAATTGTGTGATATACTAAAATGTATTAATCATCAAGCCACATCCCTTATGTTGCGCGTAATCGTAGAACCCGTTAATTTTATTCACCTTATTCATATCTCATGTCCGCGCGGGAAGAAGTCTGGTAACAATGGTATCAGAGCGAGGCTAGCTTGCGTAGCATCCGAACTGAACCCGAGGCTAAGCGAGTCCAGTTGTACCAGTCTTTTGAATGAAGAAAATCGCAAGGAGATGCTAGGATTTGTATTTTGTAATGCTTTATTTTCGTTGTGCAAGTTCTAAGTCACTAGGCCCTGGTTACAGAAGCACACAGCGGTAAAACGTCTGCGCATGCGTTAAGTCTTGCAACAACAACATATTCCAAAACAAATTTAAAGCGAGCCGGCGGCGTCACTGTTCACACACCCGTTTTAAAACCTTGATAACTTTTTTGGTAAATTACATTTTTTTTGGGTAAACTCACAGCTTGAAGTTTGTTCAATTTCCCGTCGACTGTGAAAATATAAAGCCTAACTTTTACGTACTTTTCTTAACTTTTGGGGGTAGAAGTTCACAAGCAGAGTTTTTTTTTAAACACCGGGTTGTTGTAATATGTTTTACGGTAAATTTTGCGCGGGAAATTCGCGCGGCCGCCCACCAGACTGACCGTAATACGCACGCGCAGACGTTTGACCGCTGTGTGTTACAGAAGTCGTACTGTAAGTGTTGAATATTTCACATCGTTGAAATATAAATATTGAAAGCTCTGTTCTTCCACTAAGAAGTACCGGAGTAACCTCAACAAGAATACATATGCAAACGTACCAAAATATGCCATTGCGCATCAGGCATAAATAGTTGTACTACGTCTTCACTTGTTCACCAAATTTGCCTTTTACCGCATCGAAGTTCGAGCAAGTTGAAATGCTATTGTCTTGTACTCGACACTGATTGGCTCAAGTAACCGTAAGTTGGAATGTTTTGTTTTCGTTCTGCTATGTGATTGGTTCTCGTTGTCTAAGTGGTCCCGGATGTAGTACAAGACGACAAAACTTGCACATCAGAAAACAACCAAACTCCATTTTATTGCTTCTCGCAAATATGCGTACGCATAACAATGAAAACCTCGGTGTTTTCAAGAAGTAGCCACACTCTGTACAGTCTCTCAGATTTAGTACATAAGTACATAGTTCATCTCTGAGCTATACCAACACTATTTTACAAATTAATTTACAGGTTTCAAGTGTCATATGTACAAACACATCCTCCAAAATGGGAAGACTAGAATAAGCTTTTGTAATCCACTGTAATCTTTGCCGTCTGAACAGAAGGACATTCACATGGTATTCTCTTCTATCTCAGGGTGTTATTTTTGTAGTTTTGTTTTAAACAAACTTGAAGGTTCCATTCGATCGACAGTGCCCCTTTAATGTTAGAAATTGTCTAGCTCTGGCAACTTTCACAGCTGGTGTTCAACCTGACACAGTCCTCTCTGTGGTTGCCTGAGTACTTGCTACCTCAGTGCCATCAACAGTTTCTTCAATTGCAGCATCATCATCTAATGGCTCATCTACTGGGTGCTTCTTCCAGAAATCTTCCACCTTCAGGAAAATGTCCACAGCCTCCTATATTAATGAAAAAGATATCGAGGACGCATTAAGAGGCAAAGTGATTAAACATCACCATGCAGTCTTCAATCTTCTATATATCTATATATCTCTATCTCTATATATATACCCAGGGTTTTCAATAGAAGCCGGCAGCCGGCGAATCTCGCCGGGTATTTTACATGAAATCGCCGCCTACTTTGATTGAAAAATTCCCCAAAAATTAGATATTTGCGCCAATGGCGTTCGATGCTCGCCGCCTTCTCTTCAAGTTTTGCCACTTACTTCAAATGTTATTGAAAACCCTGTACACCATGGTGTACTGCACATGTATGGAGTTATGTTCAATTGGTGGCTACAAATGATCCACAATATTTTCCTTGAAGACTTTATGTCTACCAGGGTTCCCAAATCTTTTCACAAAAAAATATTCATTCAATGACCTCCAGCGTACGCTCATATATTCAATTGTTATTTTGGGACAGCAACATTGAACAAAACAGCCCACAACAATAAGTATGTGAAGCCTGAAAAAAAAAATCCTTGACTTTTAACTGATCGACTTTTCACTGAAATTTGGGATTTCCCTGACCAAATCCTAAATTCCCTGACCTTGATATTTTCCCCTCACTATTCAAAATCAATGCATGAAAATAATTATTAGTTATACACTGTACCATGGCATGAAGCGGCCTTGGGACTTTTACAAATCTTCCCTCGGCTCTCGGGGCAATTTAAATCACTAATACCCCGAAATGCCATGGTATAAATTTGTTATACCATGATTGCCGAGGAACGGAACAAATCTCTGAGAAGTTTAGTTTTCTCTGCCGAAACTAAAGACGTCGCAGTTGAGTTGCTTTCGAAAACGTTTTGTTTAATGCTTGACTGAGCGCCATTGATTGAACGACCCTGGCTTCCCTTGGGGACAAGCGTGTTGTTTTTGAGAAGAATAACACTAAAATACAATGTAATTATGCGGTTGACTAAATATTCAAAGAGCATGCACGTTTATGGTTTTAAGTATCCAACATGGAAGAAACGGCCTTGAGAAATGAAGTGAATAACGCACAGATTGAAATAGCTCATCCCACATGGATTACGTTGACGGGTATAATGAAGGCAGGTCTGTTTGGATTCAATATTTTTCACCCAGGAACGCAGGGCTAGTCGTGCCAGAGGGGAGCAGGAATTGATGCTTTTGACCCTCGCACTTCCAGCCTGCATTCTCTTCTAATTTTCCCTCACTAAGCTCCTGATTTTGACCCCTAAAAGGTACGACGAGCATCCATGTACCCCTCACATAAGGGAGTCCCCCTCCCGGGAGTAAAGGTACAAGTGCTGTGAATAACTATTTATGGATGTTCGACTACAGTTGTACAATGTACGTCATGGTCTTAGTGGTCTTTATTATAATTCTCAAAATCTTGATTCAGTCTTCATATATTTTTGTCAGAGTACTTAAAGGAAACCCTGGCTGTTTGAACAAGTTGCAGTTAAATTGTTGGCAATATGGTCTAAGTTGAAAATATGTTGGAAAAAATGGAAAATATATTTTAGTTTTTGTAAAAATTGGACAGGAGTACGAGCCATTTTGGGCACGGGCACCACCATCTTGGATCTGAAGTCCCTATTGGCAGAAAACAAAAGCTTTTGTCGTATAACAATAGGGGCCACCAAAAATTATCATCAGATCCCATGCCCAAAATGCATCGTCCTCTTGTCCAATTTTTACAATAACAAATATATTTTCCAATTTTTCAACTTATTTTCGCTTTAGACCATATTGCCAACAATTTAACAGCAACTTGTTCCAACAGCAAGTGTTTCCTTTAAAGAGGCTGCATCAAGGTTAAAGATGCTTTTATATTAGCAGTCTGGTTATACCATGGTAGCCTCGGATTCTTTTGTTCTCCGAGGCACATTTAAACCACTAATTTTTCCTGATGGGAGGGATATTTAGAAATGCATATGCATATTTCTAGACAATGCATATTTCTAAATTTCCCCTGCATGCGTAACTACCACTTAGGGTATCCACGATCAAACACAGACATTTCTATGTAAAGCGGTATTTTTGGGGGGTCGGGTGTCACAGAATGCTAGAGAATGACAGCGCTTTTGAAAACAACAAGGAAGAATGTGCTTGATGATACAACATGTTAATAGCAATAAAAGGCATCTAAAGTTTAAAATGTTGGCATGTTTTTATCCGTACCTTTTAGGGGTCAAAATAAGCTTGAGCCACGCCCATTTTAGTACCTCTTAGAGGTCAAATCGAAAATGTCCGACGAGCATCCCTACCCCTTTTATATGGGAGTCCATGCCCCCCCTCCCCCCCCCCCCCCCCCTACCCTACCCCAGGCCTTTACTGTGCAACAATACTGAAACTGGGGCCACTTAGACAATGAGAACCACACTGCTGAATGAAAACACAGCATTCCATTTTGTGGTTATTTGAGCCTTACAGTGTCGATTACAAGACAATGGTGTTTCAACTTGTTCCAGCTTAGATCCAGTAAAAGGCAAATTTGGTGGGTAATTCATGGTCCGAAATCGTGCCTTATTTGGCACCAATGCGACTAAATTTTGAGTGTTGGCAACCAAAATTTCAGAGTTACTCACCAGCTGACGACTTACCTAAAGTCTTCACAATGTCCCGAAGTCACACGATGTTCAAGTAAATTTAGCCAGTTAAACATGCCAGCAAATGTTCTTTGTCGTGTGTCGCTTGAAACTTGAAATGTGGCGACGACATATAAGTTGGAATGCTTTAATATTTTCGTTTTGCAATGTGTCTGGTTCTCATTGTCTACAATGATGTAAGTGGCCCGGCCATACCCCGGTTACGATAGTCACACTGTAACAATTAAATACAATTTCAAAACAGTTATAATGACAACAACAACAGCAGGAATTTAAAATAAATCTTAATTTAAGGTAAATATATTAAAGGTTGCAGAAATTGACAAATGTCATTTTACTAATACTGCATGATCCCATGAGTTTATAGGTTAATGGCTTTAATACATGTATCTCTAGAGGCGCATTTGAAAAAAAACGCATCCTATTTGATATTGGCCTGGGTTGAGTAGCTTCATGGTCTTTATCATTATATTCATAAGTCTCATGTAATAATGTAGTCAACTCACATTCCTCATCTCCTTCTGGTACTGCCTGAGCTCCTGCACTTCAGGTTGCTTCCTAATAACGTATCCTCTGAACGATGATTGTATGATGACAGCAGCCTCCTCATCACTGAGCAGGAGGGAGAGTGGGAGGGGTGGTCGAGGACTGCAACACATACAATAAACAGAACACAACAAATCAAAGAGTGTTTCAATCTTATGGCAATAACAAGATTAGTCAAAGGAGGGGGGATTTGTGAAGTTCATTGTCATGCAGAATAAAATTAGATGTATCAGAGATTCTGCTAGACTCTTCTATCAAAACAAAATGTTTTTTTGGTGCAGAGCCACATTTTGGTGCAGAGCCTCATTTTTTCCAGTACGATTCGCATTTTTATCAGTAAAAGCTGGCATATACAAATGTACATACATGTACCGGCAGTCTAGTGGGATCGATCTATTCGTATATCCAAGCAAAGCTACTAATAAGATTAATTTTCCACTGGCTGAGGAATAAAATTAGTGGAAAATGTTTTCTCACATACCACTGGAGCCTGGGTCTCTTTGAGGGGGGTAGGGTCATGTAAGTTGGTCAGTTGCTTTTGTTGCTGTCGGCAGCCATTCTGACCTTCCCACCCTAAGACTGTTTACTGTTACATGGCAGGTATACTGGCAAATGGGCCAGCTAGGTCAAAAGCATGCAGGCAGGTTCATTTGTCTCAGTTTTTATTCAATCAGTGTCAAAGTTTACAGTTGACACAAAAGCTCTCCTCCTACCATGGATTTTGGTGATGTCATGAAGTTGGTGCCAAATTTAAAAGCCATTAAAATTGAAAAACAAAAAGACAGACAATTTGTTGGTTGGAGAGCTTTTATGCTGCTAACCTGTCAGAGTATCAGGCCCATGAGTGAAGGAGGGGGAAGGGAGATGGAGAATGGGGAGAGGGGAAGAAGAGAGTAGGGCCTGACACAAAACCAATCAATGACTTGTGTCAAATGTCCAGATTCTGGACTAATTGCGCTGATTGGATAAAAAAACAAGACTCAAAACCGGATGTGAAAATGCCAGCTCCATGCAAGCTTACATGTACTTTTTAGATATGGTATCTAAAATGTCTCTTGTAATAATGACTGAAATGGATTTCGTAAAAGCATTTGAAGGCACTTTACAATGCTTCCCAAATATTAGTTTTAAGCCTCCACAAAAAAACTTTGTCTCAAAGGCTTGCTTCTCGATAGAAAGGATGTCCTCGGAGTGTTGCTGGTGGGATTAATGGACATTAATTTATTACCAGCTGTTTTTCAAGATCTCACAGTTCTGGATAGATAGCCTTATGCTGGACAGATAGCCTTATGGTAAATGTGGGTGGGTTAATTCTCTTCATTGAATGTAAAAATATTTAAATATTAAAAAGTTTGAAAAGTTTGAAAAGTTTGGAAACCGAACAACAAGAGAAACGAAGATCTTCAACATCATTGTCAAACATATACATGTAGCCATCAGTCCACTGGAGCTGATAAGAAGATGGCAAGTTTATCAGCTTGTAGAGAAAAGTATCTAAGCTGTGGCACTTGAATTGTTGCAGTATTTTGCATGTTCCTTGACTAAGCATGCAGAACCACTTTGACAAAATAACTCCCACTGCAACATAATTTAACTCAAAGCTTCACACGAGAGAATTACAGGCTTATTATCCTTGATGGAGCAGCAGAACTCTTTGTCAGTTATAGCACATGGATGAAATACAAGTACCATACTGAGGTATTTTCTTCACAGAGATTGAAAGACTTTAATGTAAAATCTGGCCCAGTCATTTCAAAACTAAATGCTGAGCTCAATCTGTGATGACAGTTATGTCATAAATCTCCAAAAACCGGAAATTTATTTTATTGGTTAAAAAGTGATGGCTTGATAACATAATATGTGGTTCCAAGGCTGTACAGTGTGTCAGGCTCTGTTTCTTTTCTCTTCTTGGAAGCCTAAAGATGCTCAGATTATTATGTTGCAAACTTTGACACCAATAATTTATTGAATGAAAACTGAAAACGTTTTCTTAAGTTTTATGACGTTTTTATGAAGTTTTTTGACCATTTATGCCCACCATGTTCGTGATAACAGGTTCATTTTAAGAACACATGCTACATTGCTATGTCAGTTGGCCTCCTGATACATGTATAATACAAGTAGTCTAGAGTTAGAAAAAATCAATTCAGCTTGTAAGAATATTATTGTTATATTGTATTCATTTAATAAAGGTCAGGTTGCAGCAGTCAAATTGACATTCTCCCAGTGGTGTGTGAGAAATTGTAATACATGTACATGTAAATGTTAATTGTCGGCGGGGTAAAGCAAACTTGGCTAATTACCTCTCTGCAAGTATTGACTGGACGAATGGAATATCCCCCAACATTATTTCTTCCCTGTTGTTATATCTTGGGTTGTTCCTATGAGACAATTTGTTTTACAAACATTAGAGCTTCATGAACAAATTTGTACAAAATGTATTGTCTAGCTGCCACAGACTTAATTCAAATGCATTTGATTTGATTTGTTTTGATTTGCATTTATGAGAGATTTAAGCAAATCAGTATACAGTGTGCATGCACAGGCTGTAAACATAAATTATTTATCAACTGATAGATCAACTGATAGAAGTACATTTAACAAATACCACAGAATACCGAAAGTAGCAAGCTCATTACTTTTGGTTTTAGCTCTTGGGGTCGTAACCTTTGGGTGGTTGCATGTTACCTTTGGGTATTCATTACTTTCAGGTAAATGTACATAATGTGGTCAAATTATGTTTACAACAGTGCTAATAAAAGCCTTAACAATTTTGTCAAAATAATCAGGTTTTAATATTGAAGGGCTGTGTACAACAAGGGTGTAAGTAACTCCTGATCACATTCTAAATTCTCCCTTACAAAACAAAGAATTTGAAAGAGAATTTTATAGAATGTGATCAGGAGTCACTTATGCCCTTGTTGCACACATCCCTTCAATTATTAACTAGCTAACATTTGAAGGGCTGTGTGCCACAAGGGATTAATTGTTACTTCCAGAGATAATTTTTACTTTCAGAGGTACACCTGGTCTTATCCTTACTTTCAGGTGGTCACGATTTTTGAAGCCTGGGTCATTACTTTTGCGAAACAATCTATGAAAATGTTTGGCTTACCTGTACAAATATTCAGTGAGGAAGTCACAGGCATTGAACTTTGTTCTTCTTCTCTAAAAAAACATATATAACAGAGAAAACTGATTGCATATGTTGTAACCATCAAAGACCATTGTACAAAATTAATGTCAGTAACGAGGCAGTGCCACTTCTTGTAAATAATATATTACATGTAGACATATAATTATATGTCTTCATGCCCCAGGGGGTACTCTACCCAAAGTTGAGTAGGGGTGTGCCACTGGGGCTCTGAAACTCTTACCCTGTTTAAGACAAAAAAAACTCAAATTTCCATACCCTGTTCAAGACAAAGTGTTAAAATTTTATATCCCTCTATAAGACAAATAAAAAAATACCTATACTTGGATGTCAGTGTTTGTGATCTTGTCTAATAGTGTCATAACTAAATAAGTCTTCATCAAGCACTTGACTAAATAAAGCACTAGATAAATACCATACCCTGTTCAAGATCTGTCAATGTGAAAATGGATACCCTGTCTATAAGCTCAGAACCTCGAAAAACCATACCCTGTCCAGCGGATCATCCCCGTATAGTCCATATATGGGAGTACCCCCCCCCCCCCCGGATTCATGCAGAGATATTGTTGGAATTTCATATACTTATATAATTTGTACATGCATGTACATTTAGTTTATACATGTACATGTATCTGTCAATCTTTCTACATCATTCAATAGGACAATAATAATAATTATTAAGTAAGGCAGTGATTCAATGCTTTTTGCAAAAACCTCTTACAGAAGGAAACAGAAGGCAATCGGAACAGTGTAATTGTCCTGCCATGTTGAAATATTTTACCCATCAGATGTTTTTGGAAAATGATTGGTCAATTAGTCAATATTATGTCTCTATCAATTCCAAGCCCACCCATGCCCCCCAGGCATTTGTCAGGATTTTGTCATTTCTTTCCAAGAACACCACAAATGCCCCATGGTGGGGCCAGCTGAGCTGTCAAATTGTCCCAACCCCAATGCAAGTATAACGAATGTGCCAAATTTCTTCACCATTTCAAAGCCAAATTTCTTCACCATTTCAAAGCCACATTTCACTGCTTTTCTTTATTGAAGTAAAGTACTACTCAGACACCTTCAAACACTTTCGTAAGTGCCCCCAAACCCACACTCACTAGCCAGTTCCCAACAAACCTCACACTTCACCCCAAAACTGGGAAATTCCTATTTAATGCCTGATGTTCACGGATGACTTTTCTGCCGCCATGCTGAACGATGAAGCAAGCATGTGTTGATCAGTTGAGCAAAACAAAAACAAACACAGGGGAGGGATGGAGTTATTTTTTGACAAATACCCCAGGCCTGCATGGGCTGATGCAAAACAAATACCCCACCCCAGGAACAGATACATGTACTAGGTTGTCAAATGCCCATCTTGCCTTGGGGGAGTTGGAATTGATAGAGTCATTACTGTCCAACAACAATCTGCATATTATACATGCATATTATACATGTATACAGGCAATTGATTCCTTGAGGAGTATTGATACAGGTAGGAATATATAAAATTATACACACACACCTTAGATGTAATTCACTCAAACTGTATTGGTCTTAATTAAAGCAGGCTGGATAACAGGTAACAGTACCTACCTGTAAAGTGCTAATTACCAGCCTTTAAAATGGTCAAATTTGCTAGATCACAGCTGAGAATCCCGAGGATTACCAACTTATGACTCCACATCTACCAAACAAATGTACTAAAACTTATTGAATTTACCCCTGCTCAAGTAATTTCCAAGGATTTGAACTGTGGATCATCAGTAAAATATACCATTATTTATTACCTTAGCACTGGTAACTTGTTTCTATACCAACCTCAAATACTTTGTTCTCCTTAGCAGCAATTAACATCTTTTCTAATCCTGGTAAAAGTACAGGGAATATGTAGGCCTCCAGGTATTCATGAGGGCTGCCTACACAAATTGGTAAAAGAAGAATGAAGTTACACTATTACAGCCTTTAAATCTTGTTCTGCTATCCTTTTACTGTGCAGCTACTCAAACCAGGCCCACCTGAAGGAAGTTGACCAATCAGTGCAGATTGATAACAAAAATTCCCTGCAAATTTAAAAGTTAATGAACTGATTTGCTTTGTATGCATTTGCCATTATGAAAACATTCCCTATCCTTTGTTTTAAAGTTGTGCTCTGATTGAACCGATTTTCTAGTGATTCTCAATAGGAAATTTTTGATTGGAGTCGTAAACATGTGACCTGGACCTGCGTTTTGTACCAACCGCACATTGCGCCACAATAGCAGTCTGTATACGTATCACAAAAATAACCTTGTGAAGCACATTTGGATATATTCATATAGAATTTGTGCTATATAAATGAATATGTTTATTTACATACATTATATACTTACTGGTATTTATATAATTACCATACATTTACTGGTAATTTGATTGCAGCATTTAACAACAAACATGTGAGTAACTCAAGATCAGTGGATGATTGTAGCTGTTGCAGTTGAAATTGACCATTCAGTTCAATTTGACCATGAGTCAAAACAAACTAGTTCAATTTTCCCATTGGTCATATTCAACTAGTTCAATTTGACCCGGTCAAATCCAGGTCAATTCAACCTAGGTCAAATTGACCCAGGTTTCACTATCAATGATTCTAAAAAAAAATCACCCTCCCCTCCCTCCCTTCCCTCCTCTCTCTCCCCTCCGATATACTTACACTTACCTTTCATTCAGATGTAATACCATGTACTAAACTCAGAGGGATTTTAACTCAGCAGCTCTGCCTTGACACACCCAGTTTTCCACTGACTTAACACACTGCACCACACAAGCACTTGTTGATTTGGAAGCAACATTTATTATATAAGTAACTTAAACCAGAACCCAGATCCTCTCGGGTCAACAAGTCAACACTTACATGAAGTAGTAACCCACATGGAATCTGTCATGAAACTCCACATTTTTTTTTTGCTTTAGTTTGCTTCAAACAATCAATAATCATGTGAACTAATCCAAATCCTACCCTTACATTAAAAAAACCCTAACCGTCAACAATGTGTGCTCACTAATTTGTTTGAGTCAAATTAAACTAGTTTGTTTTGACCGGGTCAAGTTGACCTGCCGGTAGTTTGAATTGACTGGATCAAATTGAACTAGTTTGTTTTGACCCATGGTCAAATTGAACTGAATGGTCAATTTCAACTACAACATAGCCATACAATTTTCCCAACAGAATTCTTTAGCAACCATCTTTAGTCCTGGGATGCTAAATGTTTCAGAAATAAAATTTTGAACAAAATACTGGACATTATATTCTCACACAAACACTATTCCCACCGTTTGGTCCTACTTCCAAGATGGCCGCAGGTATTAATTGTGAAACCTTATATACATTTGTAATGCACATACATTTGTGTCACCGGCTTCTTCCAGGGGTTAGACCCCTGGGCCAACCATGGGTATATGGAATGGAATTTTTGTCCCTGAGTAGGGGAACATTCTAGACTTTGTTTGAAGTTCCAAGATAGGGGAGGGAGAATTTGCAAGACTGTACAGTGTATATGACAGGTAACTAGTTCCTGTAAAAACTAGTGTTGATCTGCATCGGCAGGGAAGATAAACATTGGTATATAATGAACTAAAGTCGATTGAAGTATGCTAACCGCCGTGGAAAGCAAGTAACAGCTGATGTTTCGAGCGCTAGCCCTTCGTCAGAGCAAAAAAGGACTAAGGGCTAGCTCGAAACGTCAGCTGCTACTCGCTTTCCACGGTGGTTAGCGTACCTCAATCGACTTTAGTTCATTATATACCAGTGTACAGTGTATATAATTTGAGGGGGATTTTCTGTTTATGAAAACGTGATCCAGAGGACTTTTGACCTGTACGATTCCCCCACCCCTGGGTTTGCTCCGCCCTTTTTACAATCCCCCTGGTCGTCCCGGCGTCTACTCGTACTCCTGGGTCAAATCCCCCAGAGATCCTTACATTCTTCAGGTGGTGGAAGTAGTGGCGCTTCTTTCACAACAGGAGGTTTCTTATCCAACAAAACATATCCATAAGCTGCCGGATGCGTCGTAGCAGGATCAAAGTCCGGTAAAAATGACGAACGAGTTGAAAGTTCATCATCACCTTCCTGCATTTCACCCATAGAATCTGTCAGTTTGTGCCCGTAACGTCCAACGAACACTGGAGAACTCTTCGCTGCATTGTAGTTATTTTCATGGGTGATTTCGTCCTCGAAATCATCTCTCTTGCTAGCACACCTCTGCGCATTTAGCTCGAGCATTTCACTGAATATCGAGGAAGTTGGACTGCAAGCTGCCACGTACATTTTGATGGCAGTTTTTTGACGAAAATTGATGTATCCTCGATTCACATCACGCATCCGCCATTACTGTGTTGCCAATGGTAACAACCGCTGATAATCACGATAATGCGGGCGTCAAAATATAAGCATACGGCGCGAATTTTTTTTCGTTCTGCAGCACATCCCATGCCACTGGTTAACGCGTGTTCTCTGCTAAACGTACGCTTTGTGCTTTTCAAGTTTGTGTTTTTGCAGACAACGGTAAACATTTAGGATCGAGACTGGCGGTGTGCTACACGAGATTTCACGAGTTTGGCCAATCAGCAAGCTCCATTACTGGCATCACAGGCTGCCCAATCTCATGATTTGTGTATTTATACGCTTACAAATATCGCTTGAATAGTTCATATTATAAATCCTTCCAAAACATGAATGTTAGACAAATAAATACACGACTTCACCCTACAATGTTCCAGTTGTGGTTATTCATACCTCTGAGCTCTTCTAGGGTCGTTTCCGCTGTTTTTTTCGAACCTCACCCCTTTTCCTAAAAAAAACAGCGGAAATGACCCTAGAAGAGCTCAGAGGTATGAATAACCACAACTGAAACATTGTAGGGTGAAGTCGTGCATTTATTTGTCTAACATTCATGTTTTGGAAGGATTTATAATATGAATTATTCAAGCGATATTTGTAGTAGTAGTAGTAGTAGTAGTAGTAGTATAACTTTATTTAAGCACGCTAGCCCTGTCAACAGCAGCTGATTTACACAAGGGGCGTGACAGAAATATAAAATTTACAAAATATTAAAATATATTATGAATATAGATAAAAATAAAATGTTTGAATATTACATATTAATGATTAAATATTTTTATAGCTGGTATTTGTGAGCGGCAATTTTAGTCTTGAAAGAAGGGAATGAGTTGGAGTCCCTAATTTCATTATGGAGCGAGTTCCATATTTTAGCCCCACTGTACGAGAAACTCTTTTTCATACTTTCGGTTTTGGGTAAAGGTAACTGCAGTGAGGAATTGGAGCCCCTAAGATTGTATTCCGTGATCTCAGATTTCTGTTTAAACAGATCCATAAGACAAATTGGGGCTTGACCATTTATGACTTTGTACATTTGTTTCGCTTTATTTTTAGCCCTTTGAGTTTCAAGTGTTTCCCACCCTAGAGCATCTAATGCTTCAAGGTGGGGAGCATCGTTTCTCAAATTCAATATTATCCGAGAAGATCTATTCTGTAATATTTGCAAACGTTTGGAGTGTCCGTGACCTAGGGTGTCCCATACCTCACTACAGTAATTGAAATGGGGGTTAATAAGGGCATTGTAAATATCAACAAGGGTATCTCTATCTACAAAGTCCCTCACTCTGCGTAGAGCTCCTATTCCTGAGGACACTTTTTTAGCAATTTGTCCCAGGCCAAATATTGATCAATCTCAACACCTAATATCCTGCTATTGAAGACCTGTTCAATTTAGACCTGTCCAATTTCAATCTTTGGCTGTTTGACAAGATTTCTAAGTTTAAAGTGGGATCCAATCAGCATAAATTCAGTTTTCGCTACGTTGAGACTCAATTTGTTTGCCAGGAGCAACCCTTTACATAGTTAAGGTCACTATTCACGGCCATCTCAAGTTCCTCTAACGATCCCCCCGAAACGGTTAAATTCGTGTCATCAGCAAACATACGAGATGTTGAGTGCTTTAGACATTCCGGTAGATCGTTAATATATAAGAGGAAGAAGAGAGGGCCAAGGATAGACCCTTGCTGGATTCCACAAGTTATCCGGCTTTCGGACTGATACCGAGTCATTTAGCTGGCATATTTGTTTACGATCAGTTAAATATGATTGTAATAGATTTAAGGCATTTTCAGTTATTC
Source organism: Actinernus sp. WN-2022 (assembly GCA_030867875.1). Classification (NCBI taxonomy): domain Eukaryota; kingdom Metazoa; phylum Cnidaria; class Anthozoa; order Actiniaria; family Actinernidae; genus Actinernus; species Actinernus sp. WN-2022. Next base: position 90,819,928 of record JAOWCC010001634.1, read on the forward strand.
CAAGGATTTCCAATTTACGTAAGAGTATTTTATGATTTACTGTATCGAATGCCTTTTTTAGGTCTAAAAATACGACCAAGTTAAACATTTTACGATCCATATTAACATACCAGCTGTTAGTACAGTCAAGAAGGGCTGAAACAGTTGAGTGTAGCTTTCGAAAGCCAAATTGATGATTAGAAATTAATTTATTGCTAGAAAGGTACTCGTAAAGCTGATCATAGATAATTATTTCCATGATGTTGCTGATAACCGGCAGGATAGAGATCGGTCTGTAATTATCTGGCAAGTTACGAGCACCTTTTTTATACTGAGGTATGACTCCGGCTATTTTCCATGCAATCAGAAGGAAAACAACCAGTAGATATTGCATAATTAAATACAAAAGTAAGCGACGGGAAAATAGCTGAACCCGCAGCTTTCAATATTTTCCCAGATATTTTATCAACACCTTTGGCTTTAGATCTGGATAGGCCACTTAAGAGCTTTAACACCTTCTCGTTACTGAGAGTTTTAAAGTTCGAAAACTTGGACTTAGAAGCCTTAACAAAACTTTCAAAGTTGACGTTGGAATAGGTCATGGTCTGCGCAAGACTAGGACCAATATATCTCCTCCCGCGAATTAATGTTAACGCCATTTATTTTTAGCTCATTAACTACGGTTTGGCTTGAAGAGCGACCGAGTAAGTTGTTGATTGTTTTCCAAGCTTGTTTCGGATTATGCTGTTGCGAAGCTATTGTATTACGATAGTAATTAGCCTTTGCTATTTTTAGCGCTATGTTAACCTTATTCCTGGCTGATTTGTATTCATTCCAATCGATACTGTCGAATACTGTTGATTGTTTTCCAAGCTTGTTTCGGATTATGCTGTTGCGAAGCTATTGTATTACGATAGTAATTAGCCTTTGCTATTTTTAGCGCTATGTTAACCTTATTCCTGGCTGATTTGTATTCATTCCAATCGATACTGTCGAATACTGTGTTTTGATATAATTGCTTTGCGCTTGTATCTGTCTCTTGTGTGAATCAATTCCTTTATGTCTTTAGTCAACCACGGAATATTGAAGGACCTTGGTCTTTTGTGTTGTATTGGAGCATCCAGGAATAATGTTTTCCAAGAGGACCACATCGAGTCCACCTCTTTTCGTGGACAATTTCCTCCCAGGGTTGATTAGAAAGGTCTTCAATAAATCGTTGTTGACTAAACTTTTTCATGTTTCTAACTTCGATTAATGTAGCTTTAGCATGAGATTTCGTTACTGGATTTATCTTTCTGACTCCAAAAATTAAACTGGTCACTCATTCCAGTGTGGATGACACTCGATAAGGCAATCTTCTCGGGTGACGTTGTTACGTAATGTTCAATTAGGGTTCTCGATGAGCTAGTTATCCCGGCCTCTGTTATTAATTGAGTCAGCTGATAATTCTCGTAAAGTGTTTTGAGCGTATAAATACACAAATCATGAGATTGGGCTGCCTGTGCTGGCATTAGAACAAAAATCTTGGTGGTCGATAATGCAACATTTTGTCAACTGAGTTTACGAATTTTTCCATATTTAAGGTCTTCCTTTGCCTATTTTGAAAATAAGTGTTTCGGAAATTGAAAAGAGACATGCATGCTGTGCCATAGTAAGAAGACACCATGTTTTGTTTTGAAATGTCACACGAAATCACCTTTGACCTTTGATCATTCTGGGTGTGTAGTTAATTTAACCCTTCTTCTTTTAAAATATCGGAGTCTACCCAGGTCTACCCCAACTGATTTTCGTGGAAAAAGCCGATGAAAAGATCGTCCTAGCTGTGCCGTAGTTCTGTGATTTGAATGGATCAGCAGGACAAAAACAATGGGAAACCATTTCAACGTCACGGCATGCCGTACGGTAACCGTGCTGTAGTCAGTGCTGTAGTTTGTCCCACTCATACGAAATCTGCTCTATCTATTAGTAGTATAGTCGGCGTCAATTAAATACCACTTTTTCTTGTACAACAAAACTCAAAAGGTTGTGAATGTTATGGACGCCTTGTTTTCTTGCACAAGGGGCGTCATAAAGTGAATTCAGAAATCCACTTCATAACGCCCCTTGTGCAAGAAAAAAGGCGTCCATAACATTCACAACCTTTTGAGTTTCGTTGCACAAGAAAAAGTTGTATTTAATTGACGCCGACTATACTACTATGGGGTAACTAAGGGTCATTCAAAGTGTCACTAGACATTCTTGTACGTAAAATCCAACTTGATAATCCTATTAGAGATATGATTACATATAGTTATATCGATCTCTTCCACTATGGATTATATATCGTGCCTCCCTCTAGAAATTCTGACTAAGATCGTAGAGCATGCAGATCCTTGGTCATTCGCAAGCCTCTCAAGGACATCGAAACGCCTAAACGGTGCTGCATCTCTCGCGCGCTACAAAAACGTAGACCAAAGGTTCCGTAAACTAGCACTATGCTTTGGTTTGAGGTCTACTCATAGTGACGACGATCGAGACGAATTGGCTCGAACTTTCGGTATTTCCGCAAGCTCCATTGACGACAGCTTTTCTCTTCTCTACGCCAGCGAATATGGTGATCTTAATGCTGTTAAGTGGCTCATCAAGCACTTACGTTTCGATAGGATGGATAAACACGCCAATCACGTTCTACGCGCTGCCCTTGAGCATGGTCATCTTGGTATCGCTAAGCGGCTCATTAAGCACTTCCAGTTCACCAAAGAGGATAAGGCCGTCAGTTTTGCTATATTAGGTGCCAGTAGGAATGGTCATCTTAATAACGTTAAGTGGCTCATGCGACGTTTTCAGATAACCCTAGAGTATGAATGCATTGATCTTGCTATAGAATACGCCTGTAACAATGGTCATCTTGATATCGCTAAATGGTTCGTTAAGTGGCAGTACTCCCAGCTCACAGAGGACGAAAGGGTTGTACTACGCAACTACATGGATGCTCATTCTGCCACGTAGGAAGCCAAAGTGTCACTAGACATTCGCGCACCTAAAAAATCCAAACTTGAAGTATATGTTAAAGGAATGATTATTATACTGTATATTACCACTAAATGGTATTAGTATATATTCTTTATTCCACAATACTAGCTTACGTTGTTATCTTAGTACGCATTAACACCATACAGATCGAACATGTCGAAGAAGAACTCAAATGTAGACGCCGCAATAACTTGTGATTGGTTGATGAGAGGGAAGGACTCAAAATGTCCAAAGAAGATTTCGAAGACAACGAAGTTCTGTTCCCAGCATAACTACCAAATCTCAAAAGGCTGTGCCCCATACGTACCATGCTCGAAGTGCGGTAAAGGATGTCGTACTGATTACGAGCTTTGCTCAGGATGTGACCGTCTCACCATCAAGGTGAAGTCTTCCGGTGTCTATATAAGACGCGCTAAGAAGTCCAGCAAGAAGCTAGAGGATCCAAGAAAGGAGGAGCCAAACATGGTGGAACCGGAGGTAGCATTGCCCGCTGAATCAAGAGTGCTGGAACCAGTGGAAGGTCTTGGAGAGTCTCTCAACCATGCGCTCAACGAGGTGTTGGCTGCCTTGAGGAACGAGAAGGACGCTTAGGAATAGCCACGAAAAAAGAAAAAAGGAAGAATGAAGAAGGTCGTTGCGTGGCCCTCTTCATTCCTCTTCTTTTTTTTTTCTATTGAACGTACGACATCTATAGTTGTATCATGGACGAGCTAGTCAGATTGTTTGGTCCTGGAATTTGTAGAAGCCTGAATATCAAACCACAAGTGGAACGTATTAACACCAGTGAAACATGTCCTGATTGTCTCTGCCCCTTTGAAATACAAGGAACGGAATTCGTGTGTCCCACATGTGGTCTCGTTTCCGAGATTGAACCATGTGAAGAAACGAAGATCGATATTATTACTACTCGACTGCGTATAGTAGGTTCGGACGGGTTTAAGTATCAAAGTGATCTAGACCGCGCAAAACCAAAGCAAAGCGATGATGACATAGAACTGAAACGACGAACGCTCCTACAAGAACTACGAGCATACAACACTATTTACAAACAAAGTTATGATCTATCGTTCCCTATGAACGCGTTAGAAATCGTAGCCGACGCATTCACCCAAGTAATGAAAGTTTGTCTCAAGCGTAGCGATGCTAAGAAAAATATTTTAGCTGCTCTACTCTACCAGGCATGCATACAATGTGGATTCGTCCGATCTAAAGGTGAGGTCGCTCGCTTCATGCAACTAAGAAACGAAGGCATCCATAGTGGAGAGGTCTTCATACGTTCTCTGTGTGACGACGATAAGATTGATGTAGACTTGGATGCGGAGCGCCTAGTTCCTCACATTGCAACGACTTTCCTACAACTAGATCTTGTAGGAGTACCTAGGGACGTTCAACAAATAGTCCACGAGGTCGTTACTAAGGCAATGGAAAACAATATAGGCCCCAAATCAATGCTTAAGACGAAAGTCGTTGGAGCAAGTTACGAGGTGCTACGTCGCTCCGGATCGTCTATGTCTTTTAAGGATGTCGTTAAGCGATGTGGCATATTTGGAAATGCGGTCAAGCGTTTTGTCAAGGAGTTGTCTTCTTACCATTCCCACTTCGAACCAATCTACACTAAGTATGGGCTAACTAGCAGTAGGACTTGGCAAAGTGAAAGTGAGAGCCATGTTCGTTCCTTTCATAGGAAACGTTGATTCTTACATTCCAAGTTTTTCTCGCATTTCCTTTTGCACTTCTTGCTTGAGTTCGGCTCGAACCCGATCCGTGCTTTTTTCACCTATGGAAGCCTTGCGACGAATTTCAGACCTCATGATCTCATACTTATTCGCTTCGTTCAGGATGAGACTGTATTCGGAGTCGGATATATTTTCATCGCGTAAGGCCTTCGATACTAGATCGCGAATCGTATTGATTTTCGCCTTTGCCAACATAGTTGTCTTTTCATGCTTAGAAACCTTCATTCCTAACTTCTTAGCTCCAAGGGTTGTAGATGCTGAAATTAATCCACATAGCCCACCAATAACTCCAAGTGGTAGACCAATCACTATTCCAACCCCAGTCAACGCTGCGCCCAATCCAGATCCAGATAAGATCACAGATAGACCTCCAGTTACCACGGCGATGCCATGAACTATTCCTTGAGAACGTGCATATTTCTTGCGCACACCTTCGTAGTGCCTTTCTTGAACTTCTATGTCCGAAAGTGTGTCTCGGATCGTTTGCAGTCTAAAGTTCTTTCCAGTGTCACTAGCAATCTGTGGATAGATACTTGGTGCTGATGGAAACGGTTGAATCGAGTCGCCTTCCATTGTACGTTATACGTATAGCTTACTCAAGCTTCAACACGTATCGTATCGGGCGACCACGGAAGTTTACCACGTTGCCTTTCTCATCACGAATCGTAAGGCGAAGGCTGCTTTGCATTGTCCCTGGAGCTCGAGTGGTTGTTGGGAGTAGAGAGGCGTATGTCGATTTTGCGAATCTTTCACCTCGGATCTCTATCGTGGCTAGGACTTGTGATCGTTTTCCATCTCGAATTGAAAAGCTGGAATCCACCACATCGCAGTGGACATACACTGTTTCGATATCTTTGAGCACCAGTTCATGAATACCTTTTAGTACTATCAGCTCGCCGTTATCCCTCGCATCTTTATTACATTCGATGCCCAACAGCGTGCAGAGATTTTCACTTAATTGGATTGGTTTCTTGACTTCTAGGGTCCAAGCCTCTGTAGGTACAGGTTTCGCGAATTTCACAATGCCAGCATCAATTGCAGGTTTAAAGTATGGTTGGATGCTTGCCATATCGTGATGCCCCATAGCGATATTGTATGGGAACCCCACACCTTCTTTATTCCACCACGAGAACGAAGCCTTCGTTTCTAGGTTCCACCAACTGTTCTCAAAAGTGACCTCAACTAGCGAAATATTATTGATAAGAATTGGATCGTCGAAGTAGACAGTATGGTCGGCCAATGTTGTGGTGATATATAAGAGAACCATCTTATATGTTGAAGGTATAACTATATATATGTATAGCTTCAACATGAGGAGGTCTGGAGGTCTTTTCAGTTACCATTACGGAGGGAAAGACGAAGAGGAAGAGGTCCCAACACCGAATGCTAACATAAGGTCAAAGGCTGAGAATCAAGCTAGGAGAGAGAATCAAGCTCGGATAGATAGAAAAGATGTGGAAAGTAGAGAGGTTGCAACCTTGAATGCCAATCTGTTGGTGAAGTTCAAGAAAAGATATCCACATGCAGATCTTCACAAGTTCTATGTCTCTACGGAAGTGAACGGTCCAGGCAAATATTCGACGAGTATTTGGTTTCGAGATGGAGATTCTAGCTATGTCATTTACGGCAATGATGTCTCAAAGTTACCTGCAGTCACTCAAAGACGCATCGATGACGCATTGTGGGATGTGCATAAAGGTTTCCCATCTACGTTGACCCTAGATAGGAGTGCGAAATATCCTATTACGGCAGTTCCTTCTACTGGACCGGCACAAGATATCGATCTCACTAATCTATGGATATATGTCGCCCCCAACGAAAAACCTTTCAAAGCAGGCGTTCCAAATATATTCAAGGAGACCGTCGTAAAGCATATGACAGCAAATGAGTCCTACCATTGGTTACAGGGTCCAGATTTCAAATACTGGCCTCAACAATTGAATTTCGCAACGTGGTGTGCGACTTCTGGATGTGGAGTGTCATTGCTTGATCCTATTTTCAAAACGTATCCACCAGTCGTTCAGGGGTTCCTACGATTCCATGTTTATTTCACGATACGAAGAATTCTACGTGAACTTGGTGGTACTCATGGAGTTCCTTTACCTGGTAACTCTAATTTCAAGCAAATGGATAACCCCTATAACAAATCAGCTCTTGAGAAATTGTGCATCGAATTTGGTATATCTAGAACACCAGATTTCCGATGGCACGGAGGTAGGAATAATGGACTAGGAGATATATTCCTTTTGTACCCAGGTTGGAGAGGATACGTAAACGTCCATGGAGACCGAAGCTATGACAAAGGTGCAACCACATGGCCTCAGAAATATAATTTATTTGCAGACCAAGGAGGTAAGGAGGATCAGGGCAATATTGTGGCCTTCATTAGGAACGATGAACATGAAGGAAAGCAATACAATTGGTTTACACCACCAATCGGAAAGGGTTTGACAGATGCTGGATTGGGTAGGTTGAATAGATCTGTCGAGGCTTTTGGACATTGCGTACTTGGTGCACAAGCCGACTTGAACGAATCCATCATAGGTAGCCATAACGTCAAAGAAAAGTTTAAGAGCTTAGTCGAAGCTGCTATTCTCGAAAACGATTTAGTGGCGAGCTACAAAAACTATCTTACTGCTATAACGGCAACACATAAGAGGCTCGATCTAGCGATAGCTATAGGCGTACGATTATTGCCAAGCGATCTAGAGTACTCTCTTAGTGAGAAAGATGGTTATAAGAATCCAATCCCGAAAGCTACGAAAGATATGGTGCTAGGCACTAACGACATCAATGTAGAAGGCAAAGGACACTCACCTCTTCTTATGGAAGGATCATCAGATAAGAAATCGTTGCCGCATCTCGAAACGCACAAGAAACAAGTTCCTGTACTAAAGGCTGTCACGCACAAGAAACAAGATCCCGTACAAAAGGCTGCCCCACAACATGAGATCAATCTCGCAGTGACATCCATTGCCGCAGCTGGAATTGCATGGATGTTGTTTCGTTAACGTCGTTTGTATTGCTCTATCGTGATCACCACTATTGCTACGATGAATAACCAAACGTTCTGCGCTAGTACTCCCAGAGCTTTACCAGCCATAGTAAATATGAAACTCGCAATCGATCCAATCATTCCAGGTAGGATCTGTCCAAGTTTCTTTCCCATTTCTTTCAACAACCCCCCAGTCGTTTGCAATCCCTTCTTTACTGCATCTGCTGCTTTATCAATACCAGTCTTTATTGGTTTCGGTACGGATTTCGACAACAGGGAAACTATCGTACTAACGATAGCGCCAATAGAAGTTACCACTGCAAGAACGGTCATTCCATGCTTTCTGAAAATGTATTTGATCCTTTCACGTAGCGACATACGTTCTAGTATGGCTTCTTCTTGACGTTCGAGTAATTCTATTTCGTTATGGATGTGTACTTTCTCTTCCTTAGCCGCTTCCTTCTGGTCCTCAGTTGACGTTGAGTCTAGAAGTATACTATCTTCTACTTTGAGATGTTCGGCGGCCTTTTCTTGACCTTGGATGACTTGTTCTGCTCTTTCTGCATCCGTAGGACCTAGGGCAAATTTGAGATCTTTACCCATACTTTGATATCTTTCGCCCTTCACTGTGGTCAAAGGTATGGGCTTCTCTTTACTTCCAAGTGCGTGAAGGTAGATTCTACCCCGTTCCTTATCGGCATCCCATACTTTAGTTATCTCAAGGTCTCCACGAAGCCCTACATCCGCATAGTGTTCCCATACAGCATCGAATAACATTTGTTTCGTTCTATCCGATATGCCTGTTTCGAAGAATACGTGGCGATCGCTAAATTTAGGCCGTTCGATTCTATCCTCATCCAGCAATTCACTAAGCTCTCCATCTGTCAATGACGTTTCCTGATACTTCGGTCGAGCACCTTCTTCATTATAATTGCGTCTAGTTTTCAGGTTGAGTGATTCACTAGGATCCACATTCGTAGAGTCTGACGCCAATTTCCGTGTTTCTTCATTGACAGTATCATCGTTGTCGTAGTCTCTTCCTCTTTCAGCTTCATCAGTTCTTTCATCATACCTACCCTCAGAGGCCATGTTAAACATAATTATATATATAGTTATATTCAACATGATCTCATCGAAGTTGGATCCCACACAAGTACGAAGAGAGCCTCATGCACTCAAGGCTCCGCGAGACTTGTATAGGAAAACTTTCACTCGATCATCTGCCAATCCAGGTGAGACTCTATACGTAGAAGTTCCAAAGCTAGCAGAAGATGTAGTACTAGTACCTGGCAGCTTAGCGCTATTGGGCGACATCGTACTATCTGGTGGACATGCGAATAACAGAGTCGTTTCGAACGTTGGACGCTGTTTGGTCATGCGTAGAATCTGTAGGATGGGAGCTGAAACAGTAGAAGACCTTGTCAGGCCAGACCTTCTACAAACATACTCCGACGTATACCTATCTACGCAGGAGAGAGAGTCTAGAATACAACAAGGCATTCAATCAGAGAACTTGAATAAGCTACGCTCGAAAGCTGGTGACGCAAGTACTTCATCTGCTGCAGACAACGCACTCCTAACTGCATGTGGTTCAAAGTATAGGATTCCATTAGATGTTGACATTCTGACACAACATGGAGTTCTATATCCACATGCCTTAGAAAGTACGATTACATTCGAGTTGACTCTAGCGTCTGCCAACGAGGTTGTAATTGGATCGGATACGACGAAGATAGGTACGTACCAACTTACCAACATCCAACTAGAATATGAAGCAATCAGGAACGAAACGCTGGCTAGTAATGCACTTCACAAATATGAAATAGGTGCTGCATTCCTATACAACTACGCTGTTCACTTCAAGACAGTAGATATCGCTAAAACCTCTGATACTTTGATATCTCAAAACGTTAATGTTCCACGACGATCCTTTGCTGGACTACTTCTACTATTCATAGATCCACCTACCATTGGCACGCGAGATAGTGAAGCATTCTCGAATCCAGATATCTTGAAGGTAGAAGTAGATGTCAATGGGATTCCCAACAGACTCTTTCCAAGCGGCATGCTTCCCCTAGATTTCTGGGAGGCTGCAAGAAGCTGGTTTGGTACACCCAATACTTCTATGACTCCAAAGAAGTTCTTTGAAAATAGATTCTCTATTCTAATCGATTGTCGCACAGCAAAAGATTCCACCGTTCATGGTGATGGCTTGGCACAAACCGGCAGTGGAAAGGACATCGACATTCGCATACATAGAACTGCAAAGGGAAGTGGAAATGTGAAAATGCACATCTATGTCCTTGCGGATGCTCAGGTCACGATATTGAACAGATCTCTGCAGAGTATATTATACTGATGGATTCTCTCGTAGAGCACATACCTTTCAACGCACTCATAGTCGGTCCGACGAATTGTGGGAAGACTGCGTTTCTCATAGAACAACTTCGTGGAGCCTTTCGTGGTAAGTTTGATTACATAGTACTGATTTGTCCTACGTATGCCCACAACAAAACTTATCGTGGATTCGCAAATCGAGATCCTCATTTCTTCGTCATATCGCCACCACAAGATGCCATCGATGCTACTTTGAGTATTTGCGCAACATTTTGGTCAGGTACCAATACTCTATTGATTCTCGATGATTGCGCCGCATCGAAGGACGTCAAGAAACGAACTGACAAGCTAGTGGACTTAGCCTTTTCTGCACGACATATAGGGATTTCCGTTTGGGTGCTGTCCCAACAATTAACGAGCATATGTAAGCCCTTCCGTGAGAACGTAGCTATCGTAGTAGCATTCCATACAGCATCGGCCGTAGATGGTAAAAGGATATTTGAGGATTATGGAGGCTCGCAAGAATGCAAAGAGTTACGAATGATACTTGGCTCCCATAAGTTCGCTCGCATGTGCTTCTGTCTCCGCCATCCTTTCGAGGTAGTGTTAGAGCTCCCAGCACCTACAACATATTATCATGGATAAAGATATACTCGAGATATTCGGCGAGGATGTAACAGGCCCCCCACCAACCAACCTAGACGTTACGTCAGACAATCGTGAATCACTTTCGATCTTAGCCGCAACAGGCGTAACGAAAGAATACTTAGGTAAAAACTTTTCCCTAGGAGACATCTCTAGACTTCCTGAGAAAGAAGTAGACAAGTTGCATAGGAGGTATCAGGCCGTTCTAGCTAAGCAAGTAACGAAAGGCTTAGTCGACGGTGTGACACGTCTAGCTACCCGCCTAGTTGCCTACCTAGTACCAATAGATTCTCAAGAAGCCCTGATCAAGGACCTACAAGAAGACCCTCTAGTCCGCAACGAAATCAGTGCTGCGACTGGCCTACTATCGCTCAAAGCAGGTCGCCTTGTAGCTCTAGCTAGCGTCCTATTCCACATATCTGGTCACGTAGTCATTCCTGGTACAACTGTTGAACCTTCACATATATCTACTATATCGAATCAAGATGGAAGAAGCGGACCAGATAACTGCGAATCCTCCGACGACTGCACCAACTAAGATAAAAAACCCAAAGCGCGTCGCAGCTGGAAAAGCACTAGCGTTAAGCAACAAACTCGCTAAAGAAGCTCAAAAGAGAGAGTTGATGCGCGAAAGCGAATCATGTAAAGAAACTGACGTAGAGAAAGGTCGGTTCGAAAGCCTGACTATCCTCGCAGTCATTGGTACTGGCGCTACATTGTTTGGCACGTACTTTGCGTACAAGAAGTATGTAGAGGGCAATAAACGTGTTGCCACCGTTAGCACGACACAACCTGCAGCTCCGGCAAAGCCAACGGCACTAGACATGGAGTAACACTTAAAGACTCGAGACCATACTTATATATGTCGAGATGGATAAGGAATTGATGAAGACGGCAACCGATGCATCTATAATCGTTGGACTCGCTTCTGGTATTGGGTGGATCGTAAAAAAGACTACCAAGGAATCTATGCTTAGCGATCCTTCTTCTTCCCTAGTGAATTACGCAAAGTGGACTGTCGTGATACTCGGTAGCTTATACGCAAAGCAATATCTTGAGAAACAAAAGATCATACCGTAATGGCGACGTTAGCAGCTATTGGAATGTCTATTTTCGGCGCTGTTTTGAATGCGACGGCATTTACTGGTGGTGGCATACTAGCTAGAATGCTTGGAAAGAGTGGTGATGTAGATGCAGAACGAGAGAGACACGATAGGGCCGTCGAAAAACTAGAACGCGAAATGAAAGCGTATAGAATCAAACGTCAAAGCTTATATGACTATGCACAAGAGCAGGAAGGTCTTGAACGCAAAGCACACAACGATCAAAGAGATACCAACGAAGCCTTAGTGCGATCCGATAAGTTACGTAAAGAGCTAAAACGGCTCAAAGAGATGAAAGAACCCCGCTTATCTGACTACTACCAACCCTCAAACAATCAGAAGACTGGCGAGTTGCTCTACGTTGGTGGTGGAATGCTAGGTGTTGGATACGCTATTAGTAAATGGATATAGATACTACTACTAGCTACTAGTAAGTTACCTAAGCTACTAGTAAGTTACCTAAGCTACTAGTAAGTTACCCTAAGCTACTGGTGAGTTGCCCTAAGCTACTAGTAAGCTACTAGTAAGTTACCCTAAGCTACTGGTGAGTTGCCCTAAGCTACTAGTGAGTTGCCCTAAGCTACTAGTAAGCTACTAGTAAGTTACCCTAAGCTACTGGTGAGTTGCCCTAAGCTACTAGCAAGCTACTAGTAAGTTACCTAAGCTACTAGTAAGCTACTTAAGCTACTACTAAGCTACTACTAAAAAAAAAGGAAGAATGAAGAGGGTCACGCAACGACTTTCTTTATTCTTCCTTTTTTTTTTCATCTGTTGAAGGTTAGAATGTATAGATGTATGATGGATTCTAAACTTGCGAATATCTTCTATGGGCCTATGGGCTATTGGAAAGGTCACACTGCAATTGGCAAGCTATCGGTAGCAGCGAAAGCATCAGAAGACGTGGCTAGGAGTTGGTTGGAAAAGCAATCTATGTGGCAAATATATCTACCACCACCAAAACACATTCCACGACCACATTGGACTGTATCGAAACCAAATGAAGTCCACCAAGCTGATTTGATATTTCTACCACACGATCGTCCTGGCCGTGGAAGGAAACTATATAAGTATGCATTAGTGGTAATCGATGTAGCTTCTCGATACAAAGAAGCCGAACCTTTGGCATCTAAAGATAGTGGTGAAGTTGCTGCGGCATTCGAACGAATCTATAAACGTAGTCCACTAGAATGGCCAAAGACTTTGCAAGTAGATCCTGGTAGAGAATTCATGGGACGTATGTCTGAAACGCTAGAACTACATGGTACGAAAGTTCAACGAGGTGAGGCTGGTAATCATAGAGCGCAAAGTTTTGTTGAAAGAGCAAATAGGACTCTAGCTGAGAGATTATTTGGGTATCAGTATGCACAAGAGATGGTGCTTACTTCGGAAGGATCAGATGAGCGTAGTAGAGAATGGGTAATTCGTTTACCAATGGTTATCAAAGCCATGAACAGTGAGGTGACTCGGTTGACTGGTAAAGAGCCTTCGAATTCTGTAGTGGCGCAACAAGTAGATCTGAAGACTCCTACGTATTCGCGCACCGTTGGATTGAGAGAAGAGCGTCTACCATTCGACGTTCTAGTTCGATATCTTTATGCACCAGGAGAATTGGAAGGAGGTGAAAAACGTAGAGCTACTGATCCTGTGTGGAGTTTGCAGATATACACCATTTCGCGAAGTGTAGTATCTTCTGGACAGCCTGTGCTGTACTACCTTGCGAAGGAGAAGGACGCACCCAAACGTGGATTCGTTCGTGAAGAGCTACAAGTCGTTCCTAGGGATACAGAACTACCACCAAAAGGAATTCTGTTTGTACCTAGACGCTAAACAGCGTACTCTATTGGCTCGGTGTGGATTCCATCGGGAAGAACGCGTCTTTTGTCGTAGTAAGCCGATAGCCCAAGCTTCCGTTGTTCGTAGGTTGCTATGCCTTCTGGCGATAGTCGGAAGCCTCGGTTTTCCGCCATGTCGATACTACCCTGGAGGGCTGCTTTGAATCGTTCCCACGAAATGTCGTTGTGCCGTCTAGACATACCTTTAGCGGAATACTTCTTGCTGCCACCTGTATCGACGTAGTAGGCTTTCGAGCATAGGGCAATGGCGCGATGTCCTTCGAATTCGAGTTTGAAGAGTCCTGGTGTACGACTGCTCCATTCGTCCCAAGCTAGCCATTCATTCCTTTCGGCTTCGAAATCTTCTCGCAGTTCCGGTCTTACAACCTCATCGAGGCTATTTCCCGAGATGGCAATGTAGGCACTGTCTGTGTCCATCTGTATATATTCGAAATCATTGCGATCAATGTACTTGTCGATGAAGTCATAGTAGAACTCAAGCATACGCAGCTTTGCGAGCTGGTACACAGCGATACCTACTTGGAAAGGCCGTTTGATTCGGATCTGGTCTTTCCTACTCTCTAGTTCATATGCATCACCAATCTCTTCCAGGTCTTCGAACCAAACACTTCGCAATGCCTTGTCCACAACCTTCTCATCTTTTGTATAGGTGACCTTTGTTTGGCGTCCCAAGTCTTCGAGCAACTTTCCATAGGCGCTGTTTCCTAGTAGCTTGAACACATCTGCCAGCAAAGCCTCACCTTTGTCTTCATCTCCCATACGACGTGCCTCAGTGACTTGGTCCACGAACCATCCGAAGATTTCTTTGGGTTCGTAGTCTATCGTGCGGTAGACAGCAGTGATCACTGCACCATGATCTACATACCAAAGTAGAAGAGGAGCATAGAGTAGCAACTTCTTTCCAGAGAGACTCCCAACTAGCTTCTTTTCCTCGCTGAGCTTTCTACCTGTCTTTGTGAGGTAGGCCAACATTTCTGGAGGGATTGCTTCTTTGGGGATTTTCTTGTTGTAGAAGAAGGGTGGCATCTCCTCAAATTCCTTCCACAATTTCTTTGGTATCTCGATGTCTACTTCTGCATATCCAAACCACGTTCCACCAAGTAGACATTCAACGAATCCTTCGGTGGCTGGACCTGGATCGTCATAGTGCACAACCTTTTCTTTTCCACAAGGCATTTCGAATTCCATGGTAGAAAGATATAGGGCGTTGGCATCGTATCCAAGAATCTTACGACAAGTCTTAGTTCCTCCCTGATGACTACGAATCTTAGTTTTTCCTGATTCGTGGAGTCTGGTGAACACTATGCTTGGACCTCCCACGACAGCGTCTTTCAGCATGCGGTAGGCTTCCTTACTTGGAGCGTACAGCTCAGCTCCCCTTTCTACACTACCTCGAAGCAGGAACTGTAGTGAGACTCCTGGAATGGACACTGCATCTTTCAGCATGTCTACTCCTTTCTCGTGATAGAAATCTCGCATCTTTTCGAGTGCCTCTAAGAATGGAACTACATCTAGGTCGTTGTAGTATCGTAGCCAGTCTGCAAAGGTTTCCATTCCTTTGTCGAGAAAGGTGCACTCACAGTCTTCGAACTCTGCCATAGATAGTAGATGTTCTCTTTTCAACTTCGAACCCCACTCTGGATAGTCTGGTAATCCAATGTGAGCCAACTTGTCTGGAGAATCGAACCACTCATATGGGAAGAAACTCTTTTGCAACTCACAGCCATAGGCAGCGACCCAACGTTCATAAGAAGTTCCAGGTCCAAGGTAGTTGATCACATCAAGGAAACGGAAATCTGGGGTCAATAGGAACATAGTGGAATTGGCTTTCTTTGCTACCAGGATCTTTGAACAGGTGTCGGCAATGATTCCTACGAAGTGCTTCCTGATCAGATTGAGATCGTACCTGCCAGAGTTGAATCCCACTACTGGAACTTGGCGGATCCATTCGTCGACCTTCGCTTGTTGTTTCTTTGGTAGGGTGTCAAAAGAGAATTCAGGTGTCTTGGGGCAGAACTGTTCTGCAATGACTTCTTGGAGCGCTTTCGCTCTTAGCTGGAGTTCTTCGACAAAGGCTTCGATGAGTTCTTTTGGATTGCGTCGACAGATGTGGGTTGACTTTCGATTGTATGTGTCGGCAATTGATACTGATATGGGAACGTGAACGTTTTCGATGGTCAGGTGGTCCGTTGGTTGTCTTCCTTTTGTCGTGTCGAGATAGGCTTCGAAATCGTAAACTATGAAGTGTGGGTAGACAGTTTGTGTTGGTGTGGGGACTGGTTTGTTTTTCTTCTTTGTGGAGCAGCCCCAAGCTTCCACTACTGTATAACCAGCTCCTTGTAGCTTTGCCGTTCTTTCACAGGTCTTGAGATAGAGCCTCCTTTCCCTAGGGAAGCATTTCGGGCAGCCATGGAAATAGCATCCATGAAATTGAAAGATGGTTTTCGAAATAGGTTCGTAGCCGTCGACCGGCGCTCCTTCTAGCCAATGCTCTCCACCATGCCCACAAGCTGCATGATGAATGTGTTGTCCAATCCTTTTGGTTTCGCGTTCCAACCAGTATAAAGCGCCTTTGCTGGCTGTGCTCTCTGGCCAGAAGGCTTTTTCGTATGCCGACTGAGGTACTGTGATTACTTTTCCAGGGCAAACAATCTTTGTTTCTCCACGCCTGCAACGATCTGCATGACGGTGAAGGTCTGAGGCTTTCGTGAACCGTTGCTTACAATCGTTACATACGTAGATGTGCCCTAGCTTGTTGATGTTCTTGATGTAGAAGGCATGTCCGTCGTATATCCCAATCGTCATCGTATTCTTGTAGTGAGCTGCATGTCGCGTCAGATGCCAAGCGCCGTCCTCCGTGGGTTCATACACCCGAATACCGATTCCAAAGTGTAACTCGACTTCCTCCAGCTGGTCTAAGGAAGTTCTGGGAACGTCTTGTGTGGGTGCTGTCAGGCGATAGAAGTTCTGGGCAAGTTTTCGAGCTTTGACACAACACCTATCTACTCTTGCTCCTTCATGCATGGCAAGGCAGCGCCAAAGACATAGGTTGTCGCCATATCGATCAAGGGCAAGCATTCCTTTCTTAAGGCGAAGCCATTGGGGCAGTGGACCTGTTCCCAACAAAAGCTGACGATCGATCACGACTTTGACATCTACGTAGATCCAACGAACGAAGGCCCATTGGGTATTTGGTCGAGTGATGTTGTCGGGATTCAATCGAGCTGTCTCCTTGCTATTGATCCACTCTTCTGCATCTTCTAGGATGTTCACCCATGGAGAGCCTGGGACAGTCTTGGAGAATAGAATCACGCGTCCGTCATTGACATTTCGAATGCGATAGGTGTAGCTGTATCGCAGGTAAAAGCTGGTGGTTACCTTTGCAACTAACTTTTCCATGATCCTAGGAGTCAAGTCTCCTGCCACACCTTGGAAGAAGCGCCATCGGATAGTACGGCGACCTATCTCCACTCCCTCAAGCATTCCATCTCTCTCCTCTAGAATAGCACCTGCCTCTCGAGCTAGACTCCGTGGAAGTGGTTCACTACGTGGTCTCACCATTCTCCCTTCGATATAACTATGTGTTAGGATAGCTTTAACAGGCACTCGAATTTGGATTTTATGTGTAAGGACGTTGCAGCGATATAACTATATGTAATTATATCTCTAATAGGATTATCAAGTTGGATTTTACGTACAAGCAATCGATGTCGATATAACTATATGTAATCATATCTCTAATAGGATTATCAAGTTGGATTTTATGTACAAGAATATCTAGGGACACTTTGAATGACCCTTAGGTACCCCTAGTAGTATAGTCGGCGTCAATTAAATACAACTTTTTCTTGTACAACAAAACTCAAAAGGTTGTGAATGGTATGGACGCCTTTTTTCTTGCACAAGGGGCGTTATGAAGTGGATTTCTGAATTCACTTTATGACGCCCCTTGTGCAAGAAAACAAGGCGTCCATAACATTCACAACCTTTTGAGTTTTGTTGTACAAGAAAAAGTGGTATTTAATTGACGCCGACTATACTACTCTATTTTATAACTGCAGCAAAAATCTCCTAGCGGAGTAACACGCCACAGGGGGTGTTTCAGTGTTCTAGTCGGTATTTAGCTTATTCACGAACAAAGATGAAGTACTCGAGATTACATAGTCTGAGAGGCTATTCCACTCAGGGATAGTTTTAACAAAGAAAGAGTTTCTAAATTGTTCTATGACTATGTTACAAGACAACTGCCGCCGGAACTCGGCAGAGTACAATCTAGTTCTATCATAGCCCGGCACGAGGTAATTTTCCTTTGGTATCTGTACAATACTATTGACGACTTTGCCGAACAGTAAAGTTAACCTCCTTGTTTTGAGATCTTGCCATCCTAGTTGTTTAAGCATTTCGGAGACACTGCTATCCCATCGATAATTTGCACATGTACTATGCTGCGGCCTTCGTTGGACGCAATCTAATTTGAGAATGTCCTTTTTCAAGTAAGGATCTCAGATTATCTTATAATGGATTATGATCTTATGAGGGATATATATGCTACTGACGCCAGTTCCTTTAACTTCTGTTTTAGTGATGGATTGCACTTCAAGTCATCACTTAATGTAATGCCCAAATAGAGGTGATCCTTAGCAGCATTTAATTTGGACCTTGGACACTTACGCGCGCTCTTTGTCCGAAAATGGCGTGAAATTGTATTGGTACAGCACGCGCAAACAAAATTTGAAACTTTCACTAACTGATCACAGGGAAATTTATGAAGTTTTCCCCCTTTCTCTGTGGCTTTCCTTATCAAACTGAATGTGCAAGACATACGGGTATTCAATACTAAGGTACATTTACGTGAAAATCTCGACTAAATGGCAAATGAATAACACAATAAACTCGCAATATCCTTTATCACAATATCCAATAACACAATATCCTTTTAAGTAAATTAAACCATTATGGTTTTCGCGGAATAATTAATAAATGGTTTACATCCTATCTACAAGAACGAATCCAAACAACACAAATTGGTCCATACATATCTTCCAAAACTATAACCACATGTGGTGTTCCTCAAAGCTCTGTCCTGGGCCCACTGCTCTTCTTACTATACGTCAACGACATTCACAGCTGTTCTGATAAACTTAACTTCTATCTTTTTGCAGACGACACAAATATACTTTATGCAGATAAAAGTCTTAAGACGCTAGAAACAGTACATTGTAGACACAGAACTACATAAACTTTATGATTGGGTAACATCAAATAAACTAACTCTCAATATAAAAAAATCAAATTTTGTCATATTTCATCCCTATCAAAAACAACTTACCTATCAACCAAAGATTGCAATATTCGATAATGATTTGAATAAAAGTGTTCTCTAGGACCACAAAAACTATTTAAAATATCTTGGTGTCTTAATTGACAGTAATTTATCTTGGAAGTATCATATTGACCATGTAGCCACAAAAATTAGCAAAACTATAGGCCTAATTGCAAAATTAAGACATTTCGTTCCCTTGCATATTCTACACAATATTTATAGGTCTTTAATTGTTCCTTACCTGACTTATGGAATTACAGCTTGGGGCCAAGCTTGTAAGTCCTATTTGAACAAACTCCAAATTCTGCAAAAACGAGTGCTCCGATTCATGTATTTTGCTGATCGTAATGACCACGCCATCCCACTATTTATTGATGCTAACGTATTGCCAGTAAATTTCCTATACTATGAATCAATATCTAATTTAATGTACGACATAAATAATAATTCAGCTCCGATAAATATGTTAAATCTATTTGAAACTATATCTAGTATCCATTCGTATAACACAAGGTCTTCTGCATCGAATAATTATTATATTAAAAATTCAAGAACTGAAATACAAAAACAACCCCTTTCAAGATTCGGAGCCAAACTGTGGAATGAGATACCCTGCTGTCTTAAAAAAAACCTCCCAAAAAAGAATTTAGACGAAAGCTAAAAAAGATCTTTTTGACATTCTCAAAACAGAAGGCGCCTATATTGATACGCTTGCTATAATGTTCAATCTAAAAGCACTAACTTTTAAAATATAATTTTGTTTCTCACAACATCGATATATATGTATACATATATACATACTTTTATACCGTTGTTACTTATAATCTTGATAGCATTTATTTTGTCTTAAGTTCCCTCTCCTCTTCATGATAATTATGTAAATGTGCATATTTTCTTTTTTTATATAAGACTAGGCCCGCCTAGAATAGCGCCTAGCTACCTGCGGGCCAGCCACATTTGTAAATACAACATCTTAATTTAAATAAAAAAACTGTCTAAAAACTGTCTAAAAAGATTAAGTTGTTGTGTCTTGAATTTGGGGGTTTAGGAGCCGATTTAACGAGTTTCTAGGAAACCTGGATTCACTCTACCTCTTTAGGTTGTAAACCTAGCACTTAGCACACTTAGCACTTAGCACTACTGACAGCTTACCACTTAACATCACATTCTTTACACTTACTAGTGCTACGCGGCAAACATGATTTCATATCATAACTACATAGTATACATATCACTTTAATCGCCGTGACCCCATAAAACGCACCAATATACCCACGATTGCTCTCATCTGACTTGATATCTCAGTTGGTAGAGCGCCAGACATGTAACCTGGAGGTCGTTGGGTTCGAGTCCCACTTGGGTCAGCGATTTTTTCTCTTTCCCTCGTAGGCGTGCACACTTAGCACTACAGCTTACCACTTAACATCACATTCTTTACACTTACTAGTGCTACGCGGCAAACATGATTTCATATCATAACTACATAGTATACATATCACTTTAATCGCCGTGACCCCATAAAACGCACCAATACCCACGATTGCTCTCATCTGACTTGATATCTCAGTTGGTAGAGCGCCAGACATGTAACCTGGAGGTCGTTGGGTTCGAGTCCCATTTCTGTCAGCGATTTTTTCTCTTTCCCTCGTAGGCGTGCACACTTAGCACTACAGCTTACCACTTAACATCACATTCTTTACACTTACTAGTGCTACGCGGCAAACATGATTTCATATCATAACTACATATACATATATAATCGCCGTGACCCCATAAAACGCACCAATACCCACGATTGCTCTCATCTGACATGATAGCTCAGTCTGTAGAGCGCCAGACATGTAACTGGAGGTCGTTACCGGTTCGAGTCCCACTTGAGTCAGAGATTTTTTCTCTTTCCCTCGTAGGGCGTGTACACTTAGCACTGCAGCTTACCACTTAACATCACATTCTTTACACTTACTAGTGCTACGCGGCAAACATGATTTCATATCATAACTACATAGTATACATATCACTTTAATCGCCGTGACCCCATAAAACGCACCAATACCCACGATTGCTCTCATCTGACTTGATATCTCAGTTGGTAGAGCGCCAGACATGTAACCTGGAGGTCGTTGGGTTCGAGTCCCATTTCTGTCAGCGATTTTTTCTCTTTCCCTCGTAGGCGTGCACACTTAGCACTACAGCTTACCACTTAACATCACATTCTTTACACTTACTAGTGCTACGCGGCAAACATGATTTCATATCATAACTACATATACATATATAATCGCCGTGACCCCATAAAACGCACCAATACCCACGATTGCTCTCATCTGACATGATAGCTCAGTCTGTAGAGCGCCAGACATGTAACTGGAGGTCGTTACCGGTTCGAGTCCCACTTGAGTCAGAGATTTTTTCTCTTTCCCTCGTAGGGCGTGTACACTTAGCACTGCAGCTTACCACTTAACATCACATTCTTTACACTTACTAGTGCTACGCGGCAAACATGATTTCATATCATAACTACATATACATATGTAATCGCCGTGACCCCATAAAACGCACCAATACCCACGATTGTTCTCATCTGACTTGATAGCTCAGTTGGTAGAGCGCCAGACATGTAACCTGGAGGTCGTTGGGTTCAGTCGAGTCCCACTTGGGTCAGATATTTTTTCTCTTTCCCTCGTAGGGCGTGCACACTTAGCACTACAGCTTACCACTTAACATCACATTCTTTACACTTACTAGTGCTACGCGGCAAACATGATTTCATATCATAACTACATAAACCTATAAAATAGCCCGGTAAAAAACGTTTGGATGACATTTCTAAGAAATAAACGGTGATGTTTTCGCTGCATTAGCTCTGTGTATTCACTGTGTTTGACCATGGTTTGACTGTTGTTTTGATTGTGGTTGACCTCCAGTTCGGCCTTGACAACGGTAACCAATGACGCTGTAACCGGTCTATTGCGCGCTGTGATGACTTTTCTTTTCTTTCCTCGAGGACGGCTATTTGAAAAGAGACAGATACGTATACAGACAGATAATCTTTCAGTAGAATAAGCACTGGAAGTAGTTACACCACTCATTATGACACAAATACGGCCTCTTGATTGGTCGAGAAAAAGGGGCGGGGTGATGACGTCACAAGGGGCCCCGCCGCCGCCGCTATTATGGCACAAATACAGGCTCCGGATTGGCCGGTATTATGGCACAAATACAGGCTCCGGATTCGTTATAGCACAAATACAGGCTCCGAATTGGCCGCCGTTACAGCACAGATCCGGGCTCCTGAGTGGTGGACCGTAGAACCCCTCAGGGAGTATAAAAAAGTGAACCTTTGAGAAGGTCGTGTCTATGCTCCATCGGGAGTACCGAAAAGTGTGGTTTCTTTGGGAAGATGATCAACACCATGAAATTGACGCCAGAGATGAGGGACGAGACGTTGGACAGCTTAAAACAACTCTCTGCCGACCAAGCGTACGGTATTTTGCAAACGTGGCAAGGCAAACTGTGGGAAAAGGGGACGGACGACATGATTGCGTGGTTAGGAGAATTTACATTTTCGTGATACTAATAAATGACTGATTTTCCATTGTTGTACTTATTTTCTGGGGGTTATTTTATAAAGGAAATAGAAAACATTTCCCCTTGTTTCTATAGAGTTATAGAAACACTTGTGGAAGTTTGGAAGAACTCGAAATAGCTGTGGAAACACTCTCCCTTTGGGCTCGTGTTCCCACTGCCATTTCTCGTTCTCCCAAACTCCCACTCGTGTTTCTATTTAACAAATAAAGAAGCCTTAGCCATGTTTTATACTATCATAAAACACGATGGTCATTTGAGAACACGAGAGAAATGTTAGCCTGCTTGCCGGCTATTCTGTATTTTTTTTGGTCGTTTTTTTCGGATTGGGTCACCTGTGGCCCCATTTTGACCGCGTGCCACAGGTGACCCAACCTGAAAATAACGACCGAATTTTTTTTCGGAAGAGCCGGGCAAGCAGGCTAGAGAAGTGTTAAAGCACAAGCCGAAAGTGCGTGCTTTCAACATTTCTCGAGTGCTCTCAAATGACCAGGGTGTTTTTTGATAGTATAAAACATGGATTTAAGGCTTTTTTAAATCTGTTTTATAATATAGATTTACACGGCATTTACATGATTTACATAGATAAAACACGGCAAGCCATGTTATATACTCTGATAAAACATGGCTTTTTGGCCAATCAGAGCGCGCGTGCTATCGTATCTATATTATAAAACTCTATAGAAACACGGGAGTTCCGTGCCCAAAATGCGTGTCGTGTTACCGTACCTGGCTTAAGGATACTGAGCGCACCATTTGCACAGCTGCCTTTCACATGGTAGCCGTTGTTAGTGTCGTTACGCAACGCTTTTCCCACTACAGACTACCTTTCATTCCTATCGCACCCACATAATGTTACCGATAACCTTAGAACTTTATTTGTTAATTAGGAATCCCCTGTACTCTAGCAAATTATTCTGAAGTATCGGT
The DNA here is from genome assembly GCA_030867875.1 of Actinernus sp. WN-2022. Lineage (NCBI taxonomy): Eukaryota > Metazoa > Cnidaria > Anthozoa > Actiniaria > Actinernidae > Actinernus > Actinernus sp. WN-2022. The sequence continues at coordinate 90,843,426 of JAOWCC010001634.1, forward strand.
ATATCACGGTTACCGAAGCCAAGGCTCTGTATGGTATTTGGAATTTTAGAGCTCCAAAATGTTGGTTTCTTGTTGGTTATATCATACGTCCCTCCACCCCCCCCCCCCCCCCCCCTGACATACCCACACGTAATGTTATAGCTGATGTCACGCACAGAAAGCGTGATCGCGGGTTTAATCGATTCCGTGATTATTGTTAAATAATAATAAAATCTTATTTTGTGCACATTCACTAGCACTACAGGATTAGATACATTGTATTGTTAATCACAGTACACCTAGCTGAAATATTTACACGACGTATATTGCCACAGTTCATGTGGAAATCATGAGCTTTTCTAAAAATTCAGCGTAATCCATGCTCGACAAAACCAGCCCAAAACCTGTTTTGCGTGATTTTTGCGCTGGACTTTGGCATGGAGTGCTATAAACTAGGAAGAATATTTGGATCGTCACGTGATGTTCCAGGCATTTGATTGGTCGAAACGAACCCGCGGCTGCATGCAACAGTTAGCGGTATGTAAATATCAACACAGGCATGCGCAGTGACCCATCAATGACTAAACACGTTTTACTACGGTTCTACCGCGAGAGTATACTAGAAACGGCCGGCAAAATGGATGTTTTTGACTACCGATTGCTCCGGATCGGGGGCTAAAACACCTACATGGTTGCTGTTATGTCTGTAGAAGAAGCAGATCTCGAAGAGGGGCTTTTGGACGAGGATGAAGGGGAAATTATCGACTGGCAATTGCCTTTGTGTTTTATGAAGAAACGCCATAAGGAGTTGATAGCTGGTTCAAAACCACTCGCTCAGACATGGAGAATGAAAGAACGAGTAAGTAGGCTTCTTGATTCAAGGGCTGTATGTGTACAACAAGAGGTTTCATTCCTCTTTTCTCTAATTTCTGCCCTTAGATGAAGACCGTCAGCGTAGCTCTGGTGTTGTGTTTGAACGTTGGAGTCGACCCTCCAGACATCGTAAAAACTAGTCCCTGTGCTCGAATGGAGTGTTGGATTGGTGAGTTTGAGTTACAAATTGCACTTGACTTTTCTCAAGAACAAGCTTGTAATTTGTTTGGGTGATTGTTTACATAAAATGTATGATAATTTCATTCATAAACAACGGCTATTCGAACAGCTCTCCCTTCAATCGAACTGGTTTATAATTCAGCTGATTACAATTACATGTGAGTGAGTGGGGTTTTCCGTTTCACTTTCTTTCAGACATCGGTATCGCAAGCTCACGCCTCTCAAATTTATTCTTCACCATTAAAATCAAAACCTAACTTTTCCGAGAGAGCGTACAGTCTTTAAAAGTTATCTAGCATTATACTGTAGCGAAATCCTCGTTTGTTTTTGTGCAATATTTTAAGGTGTCTAAAGTATATTTTAGGCACGTGGAAATAACAGGCTTGGGCTTGGGTGGCAAAAGCCGGAAACTCGCCGGAACCTATCTCCAAGTTTAGGTTTCAGAAATGTCACAAGCTTAGTCTTCCAAGCAGATGGGATTAAAGAATTCAATAGCTATTCTTAAATATGTGTTTTCTTGAACAATTGATTACATTTTTGAGAAAATGAACCTTTAAAAGATCGTGATTCTTAAATGCAAATAGTGATCACCGATTTGGAAAGCTAGGTGGGTTTGGTTTTCCATCAGAGTTTTTGATGTGTGTAGGAAATTTGCAAGGCCAAGAGTGGCTGTTTTATATTACAACTTTTTTGGTGGAAAATGTCAGACTCCCATGTATGATTTATACATGTTGTTTAAACTTTGTTAGAAATTGACAAAGATTTTTCAGATATACTTTGACCACGATCTTATGTGAGGTTTCATTTGTAATTTATCGATAAAGATGGTTTCCAAAACCTTACTAAATTATTAAACAACAGGTTGAACAGGAAAAAGGTCCATTTATTTGTACAGTGTTAAAAGTACAAAAGTGTAAATAAGTGTTCAAACACTTGTGAAATTATAACAATAAAAAAACATATAGTACATCTGTGCATGCATGATGTAATTTTTGTATATGTTGTAGGTTGTTTCTCAATTCAGGTGGTTTCTCAAACAACCTAGGTTGGAATATCAATGATTCTAAAAAGGGAGTTTTTAATTTTTTGGGATTCATAAAAAAGGGGTTTAGTTTTTTTGGGGGGAATTTAAAAGAAAAAAAAAATACCCACTTTCGACAACCCACTCCTCCCCTCTACTTCATTCTTCTTCCTTCCCACTGCCTATCAATTTTCTCCTGGTCCCCCCTGACACACCTTACTGTGCCACTTACCTTGACGGTCACCCATCCACTTACTAACCTTGCCCGGTTGGGCTTAACTTGGCCAAATCATGAGGAACGCCTGGTAGATATTAATCCAGTGGATTATCGCACTGCGCCACAGAAGCGCTTGTTGATTTGAACACATCATTTATTCTCCAAGTGACTAATCGTCAAACGTAGTCCCTCTCGTTATGTGTGCATGCGTACTACTAACAAAATCGGACTTTGGAACATCTTTCGAAAACATAGCATGGACGACATTAAACCGGGACGAAACTGTAACATAGATGAAGTTTGTGTTGACTCTGCGTTCTTTTATGAAAGCTGCAGCAACTCAAGGGAAGTAAGGAAGCTAAATCCAGAAAAATACATTGTTTCTTGACTTTATTACGGCTCCACTCGTACTTCGAAACAAACTGTGTCAACCGAACTGACTTAGAGTAATCACTGACCTAAAATAAAGATAAACGAAAGTGCATCAACTCTAACATTGTATCTAGAAGAAGATTTTTACGATTCAAGAGCTAAATAGTATCTCGGTATTAAAGTAACAAGTGCAGGGGATATTGGAGTAGCTGGCTCGTACTCGTTAGACTCAACTTTTCCAGTGGAATAAAACACTGACCGCTGTGTCTTGAAATTTTTTTGAAGTGGATCAAAAAACACTATTATATTGTCTTGTTCTCTAATCAAAGAATTCCTCAGAGAATGTGAAAAGACATAAAAATGGATAAATGATAGAGAACTTACACAGAAATAGCTCAAGTGAAAAACACATTTGGGCTCAAAAGCATCTTTCAGATGTACTTTGTTCAGAAAATGTATTGAAATTTGATAAAACTTAATCAGAGTTGAGAACGAGCCCCTCAAAGTTGGCCCCGCGAAGACCTGGGTGCCGCCATCTTGTTTACATTAATTCCTGTGATGTTTTTTACGTCACTTCGTCCCACCAGAGTCTTGCGGTCAACTTATAGCAACTTGTTTTCTTTGTATAATTTTCACACGCTCGGAATTGCCCTATATCATTATGACGTCAAATCAAAACAATCTATTGTTTAAACGCTAAGGATCATGATCGTGGGAGGGGGACAAAACAGCAACAACACAAAGGAAATCGCTATCAAATGCATTTTGTAGAACGTAGAATAGCGGTAACAGCCACCAAATATGGTAAATATTGTGGGATAAACATTGATATAGCTGATATCTGGAAATCAGACAATTTGAAGTAAAATTTTCCTCAGCAGAGCAGATTTACATGTAGTTCAAAATTCTATTGTTCATGTCGATTCTGTCCCCCTCATAAACAAGCCGTGACGTCATAATGATATAGGATGGCAGAGCAATTTTGTACTGGAACAAAAATATGATGAAGACGATATTGTGAGAGAAGTTCAGAAGACTGGGAGGACGAAGAAAAGCATGTAGAAGGCGAGAATATCAGATGAACAACAAAAGGCGACTACCGAGCTACATGTAGTGCTATACTGGTGTTGTGCTATGATGTAAAGATTCGCTGTGTGTGTTTTTGTATGGAACTTGTCAGCCGTAAACACAAGACTAAAGGTAGATTATTACAATATTGATATTGGCATAGCAATCAAAACCATGTTTAATTTGACCCAGAGAGATAATCAGGGTGTAGCAATTAAGCCACATAATTTTTAATTTTGTTTACCTATAAACTGATATGTTGTGAACAGCGCTTGCCAAACTCCACCACAAACATGCCGGGCTTGATCGCGCCAATGCTTTCACACAATTTATAAGGGAATGGAATTATTTTTGCAATAAAATTGCTCGGAGTGTCTTGTTCTTGTGTCATTGCCTATATTATGCTATGTTGGGCTACTTATGATTGGTTTTTACAGCGAGGTTTAAACTTTTCAGGTGTTTAGTTTCAGTAGCACAAAGCCATGCAGGCAGTACAGTTCGAACCGGATAACTCGCAAATTATATAGCTCCAATAATACATAAGTTTCGAAAGCAATGCCAATATCAATATTGTCATAATCTACCTTTAGTCTTGTGTTTAAGGCTTACAAGTTCCATACAAAAAACACACACAGCGAATCTTTACATCATAGCACAACACCAGTATATCACTAGCTCGGTAGTCACCTTTTGTTGTTCGTCTGATATTCTCGCCTTCCACATGCTTTTCTTCGTCCTCCCGGTCTTCTGAACTTCTCTCACAATATCGTCTTCATCATATTTTTGTTCCAGTACGAAATTGCTCTGCTATCTCGATGAAAATCTACTCTAATTCCGAGCGTGTGAAAATTATACAAAGAAAACAAGTCGCTACAAGTTGACCGCAAGACTCCGGTGGAATGAAGTGACATCAAAAATGTCACAGGAATTAATGTCAACAAGATGGTGGTGCCCAGGTCGTCACGGGGCCAACTTTGAGGGGCTCGTTCTCAACTCTGAAAACGTTTTACCAAATTTTAATACATTTTCTGAACAAAGTACATCTGAAAGATGCTTTTGAGCCCAAATGTGTTTTTCACTTGGGTATCCCTTTAAACTAACAAAAAAACACTAGATGAGGTGAAAAATAATTGAAAAAATAGTCCAAAAAATACAATGTAGTTAAACAATTTTTTTGGGGTCCAATTGAAGGGGTCCGTGCAAGAACAACGTAAGTGACTTCTGATCAAATTCCAAATTCTTCTTGATATTCTTTGTTTTCTAAGAGAGAATTTAGAACTTGATCAAAAGTCACTTACGTTGTTCTTGCACGGACCCCTTCAATTGGTCCAGTCAACATTTTACCCTATGCCATTTTTCTTTTCCTGTACTTTTATTGATCATAGATTGCTTGCTGTGCTCATTGTTCCACTTGAGATTTTAACATTTTATGATGTCATCTATTATCAGTAAAGAGTACAGACACAGGCAGCCCAAGCTAATGATTAGTAAAAGGAATATATGGCAATTTAAGAAAAAAGTGAAATGGTACAAAAATGGTCAATAAAGTCGTGATATTTAACCTTGCTTTAGCAAGTACAATCACTGATGCATTTGTTCAATGTTATAAGTATTAGGCAAATTTTTTTTTACCCTCCATCTGTAAAAGAGAGAGAAGGCAGGAAAACCTTGTAATTTGTCAAAAATCCCATCTTTCCACATGTACCTTCCAGGAACTCTTTATCACATTCCTCTTAGTATCACTCGTTCAATCAACCCAGCACTTATTGCCTTAATTGCTTTTAGTATGGTCAAATTCAATGGTTTCTGTAGCTATAACCAAGCATGTACCGAGCTGTGGTATTGTCAACTTGGAATTCCTCCCAACAATTATCTTCGGGATTAGTGACTAATAAGTGTTCATAGGATCCAACTGGGTGATTGAACAAAATGACTTTGTTCCATGAATCTCCCCGAAGTAAAGACGGCGTCAGATACTTTTGGTTGAATTTGACCATCTTAAAAGTAAGGAAATCTAGGTTAATTGAATGAGTACATTTATTTAGAGCAATTCAAGAAAGGGTTCCTAGAGGAACAGCTGAATTTGAAGACTACAGACACATATATACATGTCAGGGCTAAAAATAACGGCCGGTCATCGGACAATGTCAGGCAAGATTTGGAACTTGTCCGGTCAAATCTTTGCCTTGCCGGTCATTTTGACCTGTCGATGTTACTACATTTTCAACCAAATACAGATCTTGACCAGTGACTGACCGGCCATTATTTTTAGCCCTGCATGTATACAGGGTTTAAGTCTCATTCTGAAGTTATATATTCATAAATAGTGTGAGAAGGTGTAAAACTACAACAATACACAGTGCTGTGAATATAGCCCACCTTCTCACAGTCTAGTATTTATGCATAGTTAACTTCAGAATGAGGCTAACCCTGTATACATGCATCTGTAGTCATCAACTTCAGTGGTAATTTTCGAATATGATTTCAACTGGACTATTATAATCTGAATCAGAGATTCTGCTCTAGACTTTTCTGTCACTACAATATTTTTTGGTACATTCAGCTACCAGCCCCTGTTTTTTTCAATACAGTTCAAGATAGCGGAATCTGTGAATGTATTACTCTTAAGTTTTAACATCATAATACTAGTAAAATATGTTAATGATGGTAAATAGAGCAGGTTTCAATTGAGTGTTGAAAGTTAAGGTGATTGGTTTAGTTTTTGCATTTACTTAGCTTTTCTATTGGTTGTGAAAATGTTTTGTAATCAGTCCGCAAATCAATTTCCAGAGTAAAACCAATCATGGTTTTGGTCCATCATGCAATCAATGCATGATTGCGTTTACTTTTCCTCCTGATTGGTTGCTTTCTCATGCCAGTGAAACCAATCAGTATTTGCTTTAGTTCGTGATTGGTTTGTTGTGATTGCTTTAATTTGGTTTTGGTTTTACTACAGTCAATTGCAACCTGCTCTATACTACATGTAATTTATTAATTCATCTGTTTTATTAGATCCAATGTCGTTAAGCCCACACAAAGCTCTTGAAACTGTTGGTAACAAGCTACAAGAACAGTATGAAAGATGGCAGCCAAGGGTAAGAAAACTGTCAGAGTTTTCATCACAAGCTGGTAACCTGTAAAATAATCACTTCTTCATGATTTGTTGATTAAATCTCCCTTTGGTAATCCCTCCCTGGTCGTATTCAGACACAGTACAGTCACAATGATACATCAAATCAGTGTAAATGGACTCGCCTGAAGGCCAAAATACAATGTACATGTACATGTACATGTGACTTGTAAAAATATATGGTGAAGTGACAGGGACCAACACAATAAAACTTTTGCACATATAATTTACAAGTCAAGCCATTGTTTTCTGGCAATGGAACAAAGGTCAGACTTGTAAAGTACTCATGTAAAAGTTTTATTGAATTGGCCCCAGGTTATTAATACATTGTGTGTATGCTGTAGGTGAAGTGTTGGTAAAGTGTTGGCTATCAGTTGCCTGACAGTCAGCCAACACCTGTTGTTTGGATAATAAAGTATACTTTGACCAACATACACGTACAGTCTCACTCAAAAACTTTGCAAGCACCACTAAATGCCACACTGCGCTAACAGCTTCTTTTGGCAGCATTAGTGCCACCTAGCGTTTACCGTTAGTGCCACCAAACCACTAGATGGCTTGAACCGTAGGTGGCTACATTGTAGCTATAGCCACCAAATGTTCTGAGCCACCAACACCTGTTGCTTGGATAATAAAGTATACTTTAACCAGCATGCATGTAATTTTGGCAATGTGACATGCACTATGTGAATATTAGTTTTAGGTGTCACTGAGTAAAATGTAATTAATGTAATTAATATTAGTGCTACAGTAGATGATAGAAGTCAATATTTTTTTCCAGGCCAGGTATAAGCAAAGCCTGGATCCAACAGTGGAGGAAGTCAAGAAGCTTTGCACATCACTACGAAGAAATGCAAAAGTAAGATTTGAATTATACCACAACAAGTTAATTGACGTACCAATTATCTAATGTCATTCTCTCTTTTTGTACAGTTACAAAGTATGTTTGCATACTCTAAAATTCCATATATATGTGTTGTGGGGCAAATCTGATCACTAGTTCAATTCGGCTGGGGTATTTTTCAGAATGCAAATTAGTATAAAAAAAGGTTAGTGGAAATACCATAAGTTGTGAACCATATGCTCTAAGTTGTACTCTTGTGTCAAGATGGCTTCGCCATTTTCATGAGAAGTAATTTATCTGTGAACCCTTAAGCCAAAAATTAACCCTAAACCCTTGTTGTTTACCTGGGAACTTATGTTCACTGACTGGTTAGGGTATGTTTTATGGTTCGGGTTTTAGTTAGTTTGTATGGTCAGAGGTCGGAGCCATTCCTGTATTTAGCCGCAAGTGATGTGCACTGGTGAAGCCATCTTGACTACAACTTAGAGTATGTGGTCTGTGGCTTTTGCATTCAGCATTCTGCAAAATACCCAAAACATTTTTGAACTGACTGGAGCAAATTTCCCCCAGTTCAAAACAAATAATTGAACCAGTGATCGAAATTGCCCTGCAACATAATACAAGTTCCTTTGTATTTTGGTTGGCTTATAAGACAATAATTATTGTGTTAAATTTTGGTGGCCAGTTCATTTCTAAAGGAAGACTTGAACGTACCGGCATGCATATGTTTTGGGCCTACACGAGTCAGGGGTACATTCAGGGTTGTAAAGTTATCTAAAATGAAACTTATGCATTCACTTGATAGGAGGAGAGAGTTTTATTTCATTACAATGGCCACGGAGTACCAAGACCAACAGTTAATGGAGAAATCTGGGTTTTTAACAAGGTAACATCTAACATCCAGGCTATATATGAACATTAGTCGCTCATGTGGCATCAATAAATATATTGTAATAGATTTTCTATAGGATGCATAATTATAAAGGGCCTTCAAAATTTAGTACAGCAACATTATAATGGACAGGTCAGGGCACGTATTTGTATAGTTAAAGGTGCTACACTGTATGTATATTTATCTCTCCAAACCATTTTGTGATACAATGCCTTTTTTTTTCTTCGACTTAGTTTTCTTATGCCTTCCATTTCACACACCAGTTCCTTTTGTCAAGCTAATTTTCAGTGGACTGAAGTGATATCATACACTTAACGCAACAATACACAGTGGTACTGTCTTTTCACACACAAATCTTCATGGAAACTTATACATGTACCTACATGTATATACTGTAGCTAGAAATTATGTATTTTTTTTCACAAAGAAAAGGAAAAAAATGAAGTCTTGAATAGAAATATGCCTTCAACAGAGTGACATGTTACATGTAAGTGATCATGTTTATATGACATCAGAACTTACAGCAAACCTCTGGTTGAAAATCACAGGGTAGTGCAGGAATGCACTTCAGTAATAGCAGACATGAATTTGATGTTAAAACTCTCCACAAACTTTGTAATCTAATTTGGTCCTTTGGCAACCTTAATTAATTTGCTCACCAATTTGAATATTTCCACCACTGTTTGATGACAATAAAAAACCAAAAGAAGTGGTCAAATTTCACCATAAAATTATGTAGTGACACTTTAATGTGAAGTTTGTTTGTCTTTATTTTGTCAGAGTTACACTCAGTACATCCCCCTGTCAGTTTACGACCTTCAGACGTGGATGGGTAGTCCTTCCATCTTCGTCTATGACTGCAACAATGCTGGGCTCATATTGCAGTCATTCAACACATTTGCAAGTCAAAGGGAGCAAGAGCATGAGGTACATGTACATTATTTGGTTTGTACATGTTTACTGTGCACCACTTACAGTACCGCCCAGAAGTATGTTAACATCTACACGCACATTTTCTGCGTTTTCATTTGAGTGTAAATGCATGAGTGTACTACGCACGTGTATTACACGCACACGCATGTAGTTTCACTTTGTTATGCAGTTTATTGTTCGAATTCAAGCTTCCATGACGTTCGTTTGTGTGTTGAAACTGACTTCAACAGGATAAACGCTTCATGTACTGAAACGTTTACTTTCATTTATCTGCATGATCTTCATTGAAATAAATACTGTCTGTTTATTAATTTTATTACAACATGGCTCCATGTGATGAAACTTTAACACAACAAGCGCTTCATTGCACTGAAACTTTTCAAGATTTAGCAGTTTATTTTCATTTCACACTTTCAACTGAGCCATGAAGCGTCTTTGTCTATTTATTCCATGGCAAACGATAATATTGCCGGGCAATGAACGGGCAACAAACGCTTAAAAAAAAAACGTTTGAACGATTTCCCAAAACGTTCGAACGGTCAGTAAAAAAAATCGAATGGGCACGCTAAATTTTTGAACGATTTTCTGCAGGCATTCGAACAGCTTCATGTACAGTCCCTGTCAAAAGTTTTTCAACCGTATACGGTACCGTATGTGCTTCGGTAAAACGAAGATTCGGTAACCACATGTGGTAGATTTCGTTCGGTAAACTCCATTCGTTTTAAGACCGAATTCGTTTTACTGAAAGTGGTAGAGTCACCGATTTCGTTTTACTGAAAGTGGTTCGGTCACCGATTGTGTTTTAACGAAAGTGGTTCGGTCACCGATTGTGTTTTAACGAAAGTGGTTCGGTCACCGATTGTGTTTTAACGAAAGTGGTTCAGTCACCGATTTCGTTTACCGAAAGTGGTTCAGTCACCGATTTCGCTTCACCAAACATTGCAGGTCAAGACAGTCTACAAGTTGTTACTTGTACATGTAGTTCACTGCTTGCGACTAAAGTGATTTTTACAACGTTAAAACTGAAAATGCTGAAGTTTAGATCTCGTTTTGTCTTCTTTGAAACGATATATCAAATTGTCGGCGAAGCGTCAGGTCGGTGTCCTGGTGCGATCATCGAAAAACTTATTTGTTTTGATCGAGATTTGTACCGAGAAAGCCGCGAAGTGGCTAAGAGCATTTCTCTCCTTCCTATTTCTTCTTATAACCTCACTGATAAACTGTACTGAAAAAAAGGAACTGCTGTGAATATATAACCTTAAACTTACGCCACAAACTAACAACCGCCGTTCGTTCATAATCTAGCGGCAAACTTTTAAAGCGGGCCCCGCCAGTAAGCAATAATCAACAAACAAACTTTAGCTTCCGTAGTTTAACATTTACGAGAGATTCCTGCGTTGTTCAAGGTTCCGACCAAAAGCATTGCAAATGTTTGCGGATTCTGGAAAGGCATGTTTTCGAAATTAAAATATCAAGATTGTGCAATTGCAATCAGTCACGCGTGAACCTGTCAGTCTGAGTTTTGACAGGTCCTATGTTTGATCGATCGAGGACCTGAGACTTGTTTGTTTCACATCTGACATCAGACCAATCGCTGCAGTCCGGTCTCACCGCAATTATAAACCGCAATGCCAATCACAAATTGACGAAGTGATGAAGTAAAAACGCTGAAATTGAAACTCAAGAAGATTCGGTGCGATCTCACGGCAAAATAACCAATAACGAATTAAAATATCCAAAATGTATTCACCTGGGTGTTTTTATTTGACAGAATGGACTCAAACCAGTTTTCGCATTAGGTGAAAACTGTTCAGACCGTAAATAAAATACAAAACTTTGAAAGTATTTGTTTCAGTAGGAAGATATCAAGATAATTTTTGGTGTGATCTCAAAGCAAAACAAACACTGCTGTCAGAGCTCATTGATTATTCAAAAATGTCACACTTCTGTTCGAGCAATTTGAGCAAAATGACGGATCCCACGTTAAATAAAAAGAATTCCAGAATATTCTATTTGGTAGACGTTTATCACTTGCCAGTATTAAAAGTTGAGAAACTTTCCCGCATTATTTAACTCTGCATTCTGCAATAAGATCACATGTTCCGCGAAGTTCGCAACATTCTTGTTGTGTCAAAAAACAGACAATTAGTTTCCACGGCTGAAAGCACATGTAAGCACCGAAAAGCTCTTGAATCTGTTGAATTGAAAACATACAGCGTACGCAACGACTATTAAAGAATCGTGAAGGGATTGAGGGATAGATTAAAGTATGAAAGAACAGAAGTCTGTAAAGTTTATCAGATGAATAAAAACGCCGAACTTTGCTACAACTAAACTAAATTGATCACGTACGTAGCGCCATATTTACATAACATGATGACTATCCGAATTCATTTTACCGAAGGTGGTCGAATCACCGAATTCGTTTTACCGAAGGTGGTAGAGTCACCGATTTCGTTTTACTGAAAGTGGTTCGGTCACCGATTGTGTTTTAACGAAAGTGGTTCGGTCACCGATTGTGTTTTAACGAAAGTGGTTCGGTCACCGATTGTGTTTTAACGAAAGTGGTTCAGTTACCGATTTCGCTTCGCCACATTTCGCCACATTCATTTTACCGAAAGTGGTAAACACATGTGGCACATGTGCCACATGCTACCACATGTGGTTCGTACGGTGTGAAAAACTTTTGACAGGGACTGTAAGCGTTCGAACAGTCTGATTTAAAACTCGAATGGATTGCCCTGAACGTTCGAACGGCTTGCCCTATACATGTACTTTCGGACGACTTGTCCTAACGTTCGAAGTCAAAACTGCAGAAGTTCTAGATGTGGTTTGTACAATCTCACGCTAATATTAACAGACAACAAATTAAAACTGAATGGACTCAAACCATTTTTCGCATCAGGTGGAAACTGTTCAGATATGCAGATGAAGTAAAAACTTTCAAAACATTTGATTCTGTAAGCATCTCGGTTTCTAAAAGAAAATTTTATCTGTAGAGAATATTTGGTGCAATCTCAAAGCAAAACAAACACTGCAGAGTCATTGATTATTCAAATCAGTTCGCTGTAAATGTCACACTTCTGTGTCGCGGAATTCAAAACTCGGACCTGAGCATTACTTTTGAAAATAGATCCATATTAAATAGAAAGAACTCCAGAATGTTCTGTTTTATTAGTAGACATCATTTGCCAGCAAAGTCGAGAAGCTCTGTGATGATTTAAACTACAATGCAATAAAATCACATTTCCCGCGAAGTTCGCGGCATTCTTAGAGGTCTTGTGTGAAAAACCAGACAATCAGTCTCCACGGCTGAAAGCAATGTAACAGAGAATCTTTGTATCTCCAAAAAGCTAAAGCTGGCGCTGGCTTCTTCAATTGAAAACATTCACAATTACTTCAACAAAAATTCTGAAGGATTGAAAGATCTGAGTTGAAACTACAGAAGCTAAAGTTTATCAGATGAACTAAAAACACCAAACCAGCGCTGGGAGAGGGTACATGTACCTATCCTTCGAGTCAGGATTTCGAGTCAGGATCGGAGTCCGGATTCCGAGTCAGGATCCGAGTCCGGATTCCGAGTCAGGATCCGAGTCAGGATTCCGAGTCAGGATTCCGAGTCAGGATTCCGAGTCAGGATTCCGAGTCAGGATTCCGAGTCAGGATTCCGAGTCAGGATTCCGAGTCAGGATTCCGAGTCAGGATTCCGAGTCAGGATTCCGAATCAGGATTCCGAGTCAGGATTCCGAGTCAGGATCCGAGTCAGGATTCCGAGTCAGGATTCCGAGTCAGGATTCCGAGTCAGGATTTCGAGTCAGGATCCGAGTCAGGATTCCGAGTCAGGATTTTAGGGTAACGTTAAAGTGTTTTCGCCTACATTCATGCATAGAAATTATCCAGGCCTTCTCGCTAAGCTAAGTTTACTGAAAGTAAACTTTATAGCCAGAAGGACCTCTGGCATCCAGGACCTGGTTTACTAACTTTATCCCTGGGATAACTCTACCACGGGGTTAAGTCTGTCACCCTTTGGATAGTCATATAGTTAACCAGTTAAACATTAACTCGTTTATAGCGAGCGATCGCTCACGATCCGATCACTCACGATCGCTGGGATAGAAAATGTTCCGTATCTCGGTGATCGTTAGCGATCCATAGCGATCATATGGAAACACATCCTGGCGATCGAAAAGTATCCCACAATGTTCTTTTTCGGCATCATGGCAACGTCTTAAGTGTCTCTAGATGCAGTGAATGGCTCGTGAGCGATTGCTAGCGATCGTCAGCGATCGCTCGGTTGAATGATTCAAATGATCTGGGGCAATCGTGATTAATCATATATGGAAACCAGCCTTAAGAGCTCCATTTAACTTTTTTAGAAGCTTTCCTCAAAGTCCTAACTCAACAATTGAGTGCGCTGCAGAATTAAAGTTCCCGTTTTCCCCGAAACGTTTCTCGGCTTTATATATTTCCCCAGGGCTCTTCCCTGTTCAACTCGTTTATAGCAATTTGAGTTTTTAGTATTGTAGCATTTTCCCACCTAGTATTTTAAATGACGGGCAAACAAAAAGGGATCAGTTCGTAAATAAATGAAATCGACACTTTCACACAATCACGGTACGATATTTAAAATGCCATGTTTCTCACGGTTTCGCATTCATTTATTTGACGAACCCCCTACCTTCGTATGTGATTACTAGATAAATATAAATTTCTGGGAATTCCCGACTCCCAGACTCGGATCCTTACCGAATCCTGTCCTGATTCCGGACTCAAACTCCTGACTCGGAATCCTGACTCGAAATCCTGACTCAAAATCCTGACTCGAATCCTGACTCAAAATCCTGACTCGAATCCTGACTCGGAATCCTGACTCAGATCCTGACTCGAAATCCTGACTAGAGACTTAGTTTATCTCGCGCTGGGACGGTGTTTCGTAATGCAATCCTGTCTTTTGGTGAAAGAATGCACGCTGGTTTGAAGTGTGAACGAAAATAAACTCTTGCCAGCAGTATTACATTTGTCGTAGAATAAACAGACAAGACCGTGGCTTGAAGTGTGTGATGAAAATAAACTTTTGCCATCGCATTAGCGTTTGCTGTAGAAACAGACAAGACGCTGGTTTGAAGTGTGAACGAAAATAAACTCTTGCCAGAAGTATTAGCATTTGTCGTAGAATAAACAGACAAGACCGTAGCTTGAAGTGTGTGATGAAAATAATTTTTGCCGTCGCATTAGCGTTTGCTGTAGAAACAGACAAGACGCTGGTTTGAAGTGTGAACGAAAATAAACTCTTGCCAGAAGTATTAGCATTTGTCGTAGAATAAACAGACAAGACCGTAGCTTGAAGTGTGTGATGAAAATAATTTTTGCCGTCGCATTAGCGTTTGCTGTAGAAACAGACAAGACGCTGGTTTGAAGTGTGAAACAAAAATAAACTTTTGCCAGCAGTATTAGCATTTGCTGTAGAATAAACAGACAAGATGCTGGCTTGAAGTGTGAAACGAAAATGAACTTTTGCCAGCACTATTACCGGTAGGCCTTTGCCGTAGAGTAGAATAAACAGACAAGACGTTGGCTAGTATTAAGTGTGAAACGATGAGAGTTCAGCCTTAAATGTCGTCGAACAAACAGACAAGCCGGCAGCTTGAAGTGTGTGATGAATTGGACGGGAATCAACTTTGGAAAACTAGTCGGTGCCACTGTGCTTTATTTGGAAGTTGAACACGCAAACAATCGTTCGAAATGGTAATGGTGTATTCCTCAGACAAAATTAATTTCTCTTCATGTGCGTGTAGTTCTGTGCGTGTTAACATACTTCTGGGCGGTATTGTAATAGACCTTACAGAATATTTTTTCCCAAATGTTACACAGAAACAAGTCAATTGGGTAAAGGAGTTCATTTTTTTTCATTTCTGTCTAATGCAGGGAAAATATTTGGTAAGGTTTATTAGAACAGACCATTAGATAAGGCGGGAACTTCTGCTTAATAGCTGTTTAACAGTATAATCATCCAGTTCTCTTTCATAATATGATCCAGGAAAGCCATCATTTCTGTTAGAATAGTTAGCAGAGGACAAACTGAAGTGCTGGACATGATGCAAAAAGTGGTTTGTTTGTCTGAGTCTAGCAACCCAGGTTGAGAATCTTTCCAAGATCTTGGGAAGATCTTTCAAGGATCTTCCCAAGATCTTGTCAAGATCTTGTCAAGATCTTACTTATTTCTTGCAAGATCTTGTGCAAAGACCCTGCAGGATCTTACAAGATCTTTGCAAAGATCTTAGCAAGATCTTACAGAATCTTTATAAATATTGCCAAGATCCTGCAAGATCTTAAGAAAAAAATGCCTAGATCCTGCAAGATCTTACAGGATCTTTATAAACATTGCCTGATCCTGCAAGATCTTACAGGATCTTTATAAACATTGCCTGATCCTGCAAGATCTTACAGGATCTTTATAAAAAAATGCCAAGATCCTGCAAGATCTTACAGAATCTTTATAAATATTGCCAAGATCCTACAAGCTCTTACAAGATCTTACGAGATCTTACATGATCTTAAGAAAAAAATGCCTAGATCCTGCAAGATCTTACAGGATCTTTATAAACATTGCCTGATCCTGCAAGATCTTACAGGATCTTTATTTAAAAAATCCTAGATCCTGCAATATCTTACAGGATCTTTATGAAAGTTGCCCAGATCCTGCAAGATCTTACAAGATCTTAAGAAAGAAATTACCAGATCCTGCAAGATCTTTATAAAAATTGCCTAGATCCTGCAAGATCTTACAGGATCTTAAGAAAGAAATTACCAGATCCTGCAAGATCTTACAGGATCTTTATAAAAATTGCCTAGATCCTGTAAGATCTTACAGGATCTTAAGAAAGAAATTACCAGATCCTGCAAGATCTTACAGGATTCCATACCAATGATACATATCTTGGTAAGATTGCATACTAAAAGGATCTTGCACTAAGGAAGCATGGCTTGTTCTCCATCCTCATAAATTCGGTAAATATGAACCTAAAACTTGCCTTGGTTACTAATTTTTGCTTGCTCTTTCATTTCTGGTTCCCTTCACTATTTACACCCAAATTGTATACCATAGTTGTCATTAAACACAAAAAAAATAACACTGACAGTAATTGTTTTAAAACTCTATGTATAGTTTTAATTAATAGAAACATGCATACATGTAAGTGAGTTATCATTACAATCGCCAGACAGTGAAATGCTCCTATTTCTATAAATAAGTTAAAACTATTCAGACATTTACAAACTGCATGTACACCTGTACATGTAGTTTGAATTATATACAATACACATGTAATCCATTTCAAAATTGTTGTATTCTACTAGTTTAAGAGTCTTGATGATTTTGATAAATAAACTAAATTAGTAACTAAAGACTATTTACTAAATGACTGACAATATTATTAAAGTTAATGTCACCTAAATTAGAGGGTACGACTGCAGCTCTAAAAACCTTGCATTTTATTGGACCCCCTTTGAGCCACACTATAAAGAAAGTTATTGTTTAGCGAATTAAAATGACATAGTTGAGATGCAGTAGCAAAAACTGCATCTCATGGAAAATGTAGGAATTCCATCACTGTAACTGGACTTCAGTGACTTTTGAGATGAAATTTTTAGAGATTTGTTGCTTAGCGAATCATGTTATCATGCCATATATGTACAAGTATCTTAGGCAGACACTAGAAAATATTCACAGTAAGAGAAACATGAAATATCTAGAACAGGGCTTTCAAAATCAGAGTAGATGGTCAACATAGATGTACACGTAGAAAGGTTGGCTGCCATGTCAGTGCCAGGGTATTAATGTATAGATGATCAGTAGATTCAAAATTCAAGTCTGGTAAAAAATAGCTGCTGATTTGCCACAAAGAAGCTGCCAGAGTCCCGATGGGAGTCAGGTTATTTTGAATGCCTTGCTAGGAATCTCAAGCCCTTGCTTATTGTAGAAAAGCTGGAAATTCCTAGAGAATCTTAAAAACAGTAACTGCAGGTCAGCCAGTCTTTGAATTCCTTGGAATTTCAGGTAATTACATTGAATCTAAAAATAAAAATAAATTGACTTTGCCACCCATATTAGAACCAAATGTAAAAACAAGAGTTTATTATCATAGATCTGTAGAACTTTAAAGTGAGCCTTTGCTGAAAAAAACAATGTTTGCTCTCCAATGCTCCTTATGGATGCCTAAATCTGTTATGGTGTTTGCCGTTAAACTCATTTGAATTTCCCATACGCTGCCATCTTGAATCATATGATATCACAGTGTTGCTTCTATTGTCATAAAACAAATAGCTCCTTTGTTGTGTAACAATAGGGGCAACACTGTGACTTCATAAAATCTAAGATGGCCACACGCAGAAACTCAAATTAGTGTTAGACAGAAAAATTGAAGGGCTGTGTGCAAAAAGGATGTAAGTGACTCTTGATCACATTCTAAATTCTCCTTCAATTTCTTTGTTTTCTAAGGGAGGATTTAGAATGTGATTAAGAATCACTTACATGTACATGTACGCCCTTTTTGCACACAGCCCTTCAATTGGTCCATAAGTGATATCTAGTGCACAATTTGCAGGCAGACAAGACATCAGCTGGCGGCTAAACAAAAAATATTTGCAACCAGTTTTGAAAGTTTGGTCACCAGGGCAAAAATCTTAGTTATATTGGCGTCGGACCAGAAGGTTGCAATGTTGAGCCCTGGCAGGACAGTTACAATGTACACAGCAACAGATACACAAATACACAGGGAATAAATATTTGAGAGTGAACATCTTACAAGAAAATATTTCAAGATCTTATAAGATCTTTAGAGGATCTTTCCAAGATCTTGTAAGATCTTTATAAGATCTTTCCATGATCTTGTAAGATCTTATCAAGATCTTACAAGAAAATATTTCAAGATCTTATAAGATCTTTAGAGGATCTTTCCAAGATCTTGTAAGATCTTTATAAGATCTTTCCATGATCTTGTAAGATCTTATCAAGATCTTACAAGAAAATATTTCAAGATCTTATAAGATCTTTAGAGGATCTTTCCAAGATCTTGTAAGATCTTTATAAGATCTTTCCATGATCTTGTAAGATCTTGATAAGATCTTACAAGAAAATATTTCAAGATCTTATAAGATCTTTAAAGGGTCTTTCCAAGATCTTGTAAGATGTTATAAGTTCTTATAAGATCTTTGTAAGATCTTGTCAAGATTAATTTTTTTTAGTAAAAAATGTTTTTGTAAGATTATGCAAGATCTTGGCAAGATCTTTGCAAGATTTAGTAAGATCTTTGCAAGATTTAGTAAGATTTTACCAAGATTTAGTAAGATCTTGGCAATATTCTTTCCAGGTAAGATCTTTGTAAGATCTTACAAGATCTTACAAGATCTTACAAGATCTTACAAGATCTTACAAGATCTTACAAGATCTTACAAGATCTTACAAGATCTTACAAGATCTTGACAAGATTCTCAACCTGGGAAGGGGTGGGGTGGAGTTTAGATCTGTGTGCTATGCTACATGACATTGGAAAATCTTCACATCTGTTGTGAAAACACAATCAATATCTTCGTTGTTGGCATTTAGTGATATCTACATCTAGTTTATAATAGGTTTAAAGATGATTTGATCTTTTCAAAGCAATGCTAATAATAAATGAATAACATAGACCATTTAAACAAGGACCTATAAAAGGGATTGCTCCTCCCTTTTTCTCGCCCTTTAGGATTCCAAATTGGAAAATAAAATTTAGAACACTGAAGCAAGTAAGCAAGATATTAGTTTTCTCAATCCTGTTAGAATACTAAAAAAAGTAAACAACAGGAAGTTAGTTGCTCAGTTAATATGCCTGTCAATAGTGTTTTAGAACCATTTACAAATTCTAGCTCTCTTGTGTTATTTACACATTAAACATTCAAGGCTGTGTTTCATTTGAATTTTACGCGATAAGAAGAGTAAGAGTTCACTCCAGTGGAACATCACATGTTAAATCACATGTTGCGTACAGAGCTTTGACTCAGGTGTTCACTTCACAAAGACTGAGTGACAACTGAAGGTGTGAGAGTGCCTGGCAGAGGCCTTTTATAGCACAGGTCCTTGTTTAAGATGTTGCATTAGGAGGCTGCCATAACATTCTTTTTTTACCTCCAGCGCTGTATTGCTCAGGGTACCCCAATGCCTGTACCCCTCGCTGTCAAGAACTGCATTCAGCTGGCTGCCTGCAGTGCAAATCAGCTGCTACCCATGAACCCTGAACTGCCCGCCGACCTCTTCACATCATGTCTGACCACTCCCATTAAAGTAGCATTAAGATGGTTAGTAAATATGATGACATTATAATTAGATGTTAAAAATAATATCCCATGATGATTCATCTGTGTAGGTGATTAATTATCAATGGAATTTAAAACATTTTGCAACACAATTTTGAAAGCAGCTTGGAGCTTTTAGCAGTTCTACCATAGTCATGTGCTGAAGGTACACAATGACATGAGAGGTACACATGACCTGCGATTGTACTCATGGGGGTATGTGACCTGCGATTGTACTCATGGGGGATACTCATGACCTGATATTGTACTCATGGGGGTGCTTTAACACCTGACCTGAGATTGTACTCATGGGGGTACACATGACCTGAGATTGTACTCATGGGGGTACACGTGACCTGCGATTGTACTCATGATCATGGGGGTATGTGACCTGCGATTGTACTCATGTGGGATACTCATGACCTGATATTGTACTCATGGGGGTGCTTTAACACCTGACCTGAGATTGTACTCATGGGGGTACACATGACCTGAGATTGTACTCATGGGGGTACACGTGACCTGAGATTGTACTCATGATCATGGGGGTACACATGACCTGAGATTGTACTCATGGGGGTACACGTGACCTGAGATTGTACTCATGGGGGTACACGTGACCTGAGATTGTACTCATGGAGGTACACGTGACCTGAGATTGTACTCATGGGGGTACATGTGACCTGAGATTGTACTCATGGGGTACACGTGACCTGAGATTGTACTCATGGGGTACACGTGACCTGAGATTGTACTCATGGGGGTACACATGACCTGAGATTGTACTCATGGGGGTACACATGACCTGAGATTGTACTCATGGAGGTACACGTGACCTGAGATTGTACTCATGGGGGTACACATGACCTGAGATTGTACTCATGGGGGTACACCTGACCTGAGATTGTACTCATGGGTGTACACCTGACCTGAGATTGTACTCATGGAGGTACATGTGACGTGAGATTGTACTCATGGGGTACACCTGACCTGATATTGTACTCATGGGGTACACATGACCTGAGATTGTACTCATGGAGGTACACATGACCTGAGATTGTACTCATGGGGATACACATGACCTGAGATTGTACTCATGGGGTACACATGACCTGAGATTGTACTCATGGGGGTACACATGACCTGAGATTGTACTCATGGAGGTACACGTGACCTGAGATTGTACTCATGGGGGTACACGTGACCTGAGATTGTACTCATGGGGGTACTACACCTGACCTGAGATTGTACTCATGGAGGTACACATGACCTGAGATTGTACACTGTACTCATCGGGGTACACATGACCTGAGATTGTACTCATGGAGGTACACATGACCTGAGATTGTACTTACAATGTATGGGAGTGCATGCGACCTGAGATTGTACTCATGGGGCTACATTTGACATGAGATCACTGAAGACAAAAGCTCCAAGCTGCTTTCACAATTAATGTGGTGTTACAAAAAGTTTTAAATTCCATTGATAAAAATTATATCCATAATTATTATCTATTCATGTTTTGTTTTTTATGTTTTATTATAGTATTTAAAATATTTCTGCTATCTGCTTGGCTGAGAGTAAGTGAATAAATTGTTCATCTTAATTTGACTCCAGTGCAAATTAACATTACCATGGAAACTGATTTTGTTCAATATTGTGAAAATATTCAAGATGGTAGAGTGATTTCCCTGATAATAAAGGAATAGAAGACGAACAACACACACAAGTACTAAAAACTTACTTACTGAAATGGCTCAAAGACTTCAAGGATGGATTCCATGGTGCTATTTTTCATTTGTATAATAAACAATGTTGAAGGGCTATGTGCAAAAGGGGCGTGAGTGTCTATTTCAAAAACTCGAAAAATTAGCTTTGACTTAAGAATAGGAAAACCACGGCGGTGTTGAAGAAACTGACAACACATGAAGTGTGAACAGGAATAAAAGTTAACCGAAGATTGTTAGCGGGCCGTGTTTTAAGAATGTTTATTTTGAAGCAGTTGGCTTCGTTAGTTAATAAGAACGCGAACGGCGGTGTTGAAGAAACTGACAAGACATGAAGTGTGAACAGGAATAAAAGTTAACCGAAGATTGGTAGCGGGCCGTGTTTTAAGAATGTTTATTTTGAAGCAGTTGTCTTCGTTAGTTAATTATAAGAACTAAGGGAAGTGAAATATCACTTTTCAAAAGTGATAATTCACTTCTTCAAAAGTGAAATATCACTTTCCAAAAAGTGAAATATCACTTTCCAAAAAGTGAAATATCACTTTCCAAAAGTGAAATATCACTTTCCAAAAGTGATATTTCACTTCCCTTAGTGAAGTGATATTTCACTTCAAAGTGAAATATCCCGGGGATATATCCCCAATTCTCGTTGCAATCTTTTCGAACAGTACTGTATGATTGTTTTTCTTGTTGTTTTCAAAGAATATTAGCGTGAAATATAAACATTGAATGATATTAAGGATTTTTTGAATGGGAAAATGGAAAACAAAAATCTGTGATGCAACAGCCGGGAATCAGCATTTTCATATACATGTCTGCATGTACAAGCATCGTCATGATCTACATGTACGTAAAATTTAACTTGGTAAAACGAGAAGCAAACGTAAATAAGAGCAAAGAGTGCCACTCAATCAAATTGATACTCATGCCCTTTTTGCACATGGCCCTTCATGCAATTGCATTGATCATTTGAGGTACTAACATTTCTTTCATACATCAAGAGTGGTGTAAATCGCTAATTGTACTTGTACATGTAGCTAAAGAAATCCTTCGATTTTTTTTCAGGTTTTGCAGTCAGAATAGTAGTAAAATTATACCAGGTGTGACGCTGGAGCTAATTGAAAAGTGAGTTCAGCTATAATAAATCTAATTTATAAGCCAGCCAAGCATCTAATATGGCTGTGTATTTTGCCAAAATAATTATGAATGACGAGTACAAATAGACAGCCATATTAGATATATGCTTAGCCAACTAATAAGTTGTTTATTACTACCATTTGCAAGCTACAATTAAGGTTGGCACACACGAAGGGACAAGTCCCAGGGACAAATCTCTTGTTGTGTACACACGAAGGGACAAGTCCCCTCGTGTGAACTAGGAAAAATGTTGTCAGTTTGTCCCCAGGCCTTGTCCCCTCAATTCAAACCAGTTTGATTTGAAGGGACAAGTCCCGGGACAAAATTTTGTTCTGCCAACAATATTTTTCCTACATGTAGTTCAGATGAGGGGACAGGGACTTATCCCTTCGTGTGTGTGACCTTTAAGTGTGAACCTTTTCCCGTTTCACCCCTGTGCATACTTTTGTCAAGAGATTTTATCAAATTGTCACGCTTGAGGAGTTTGACCAATGAGAGGAAAGCTGTCCCACGGTCATTTGTATGCAAATTAAGTGGTTTTCATACGAAGGGTAACTAGTTCCTGTAAAAACTAGTGTTGGCAGTGAAGATAAACACTGGTATAATCAACTAAAGTTGATTAAGGTATGCTAACCACCATGGAAAGCGACTAGCAGCTGACGTTTCGAGCGCTAGCCCTTTGTCAGAGCAAGAGGGAATTGTGGGTGGAGAGCCGGTTTATAAAGTGTTGAGTGCATGCTTACTGCTGAGGAAACATGTACTTGGATCAATTGGGATCAAAGGAAATGGTGCCAAGCAAAGTGTTGAGTGCATGATTACCGCTGAGCATGTTTTTTTCATGCTAAGCTAAATTCTCTTAAGAGGTGGACATTGTGAGAAGACTTTTTAGAAAAAAATATTTTTTATCATACAAAAAAAATGTTTCATTACATTTATGTGAAATAGCAACTAGTAAGAACATGAAGAAGAAGAGGAAGAAGAAGAAGGAAGAGAATTGAAGGAGAATAAGAAGAAAAACATGAATGGGCCATTATTTTCACCCATGGCCCCTAAACAAATTGGGCACATAAATTGAAAAAGTGATTGGCCATAATGCCCCATCACTTGAACTGACCTTCCTAAACACTTAACTAGTACCCAATATACATGTACATGTATGGTCTCATATTTCTTGCATTTTTGTGCGTACAGCATTTTGTGCATTCTTAGCCAAATTATGTAATAAAAGATCAAAACTCTAGAAACACATAATGGTATATACAATGTACATGTATTATGTAAGTGGCTGTGATTATAGAATCATTTGTTTATTTTGTTATTTAGAATTCCAGGTCGTTTGAATGACAGACGGACACCTCTTGGTGAACTGAACTGGATCTTTACGGCTGTTACGGACACCATAGCGTGGAACATGTTACCCAGAGGTGAGGTCATGGCGCCTACGTACATGTAGATGATATTACATTCTGGTGTGAATACATGTAATTTATTTGTATTATATGGACATTTAAACTGCTCTAATTAAGAACTCTTCTCTATTACTTTTACTCACTGTCAGTACAAACTTCGTGAACTTTTGAAGCTATTCTGGAGGAATGTCTTTGGGTTCTCTTGTCTCTTCATTGCAGTTGAGAAAATCCTTAAAGTTAGAGTCTTACATAATGTTTTGCTTTTTTTGCCAATAATTTTCTTGCTACTAATTTAAGCTGTTTTTCACAAATCTGCCACAATCTTTGTTGTTGAAAATACGGCAGATGAGACGTCATTAATATTTTCACTAGATAACTGAAGATATGGAAAGTATGTGACTAAGACCTGGATGTAGTTTCATAATTGAAGGCCTGTGTGCAAAAAGGGCATAAGTGCTCTTGATCATGTATTAAATTCTCCCTTAGAAAACAGAAATTGAAGGAGAATTGAGAATGTGATCAGGAGACACTTACACCCTTTTTGCACACAGCCCTTCAATTTATCATGAGTTCTACAAGTGGTTTATTTCTTAGTAAAATACTCCCATCCATAGAATAATTGTTTTTAGTATTATGCCACACAAGTGAATAGTGCTTTTCGAGCACTCTGACTAACTACTTAAACTCGGAACGTCCTGAACTTTAGTTTACTATTTTTGGTCTCGCACACAAAGAATTCACTTGTTAATGGCTTTTTGAACTTTTTGAACTAATTTGAGATTGGCAATGTACTTAAAATCATGTGACCGATGAGTGTCATCATTACATCATCAACGCTAAGTGATTTGTGGGGACCCAATACCATGCCTGTCCAGGTTTGAACTGTCTGGCATTAGAAATGAGGTAGATATGGGCATGTACTTAAAATCATGTGACTGATGACGTCATTGTTACATCATCACCACTAAGTGATTGATAGGGACCCACTACCATGCCTGTCCAGGTTTGAACTGTCTGGCATTAGAAATGAGGTAGATATGGGCATGTACTTAAAATCATGTGACTGATGACGTCATTGTTACATCATCACCACTAAGTGATTGATAGGGACCCACTACCATGTCTGTCCAGGTTTGAGCCACCTGCCAGTAATATTAAGCGAGTGGATTTCAATTGAGTGTCAGAAGTGTTTTGGTTTTGCGTTTACTGAGCTCTCCTATTGGCTGAAAAAGTAAACCAACCAATCAGAATCCAAAGTAAAACCAAACACAAATTGATTTTGGTTTTGCTTTGGTTTGTCATTGGCTCACAGGGAAGCCATTTACGAGTTACTTGTGATTACTCACTCCTATGATTGGCTGGCTGTGGGTAATTTGTGTTTGGTTTTACTACACTCAATTGAAAACTGCTCTATCAGTTCAGAAAATTGCATATCCCGAACATATCCTGAACATATTCCATTAACGCCACGCTCGGAAATGAAATCCCCCTAACCCCGATAACTTGTTCCTGCACATGCATGCATCCCCCCCCCCCCCAAAAAAAAACATACAGATGTACTGAAATTTTGCATGTGATGTCCCTTACTATTGAAGCGTTTTTATGTATTAAATTTTATATTAGATACTAATAATGTTGTTGTGCTTGTAATAGAAGTTCATATTGAGTAATAATTATTATTCTCTTTAAAATTAGTACATCTTTTAAAAAGACTCATTTTAAAGGAACATTTGTTGGAATTTTGTCTCATCCCTGTATGTTACATTATTCTCCTCCTAAGATGTCCTTAGAAGTTCATTTTACACCAAAATATCACTTTAATTCCTCCAGATCTATTCCACAAGCTCTTCAGACAAGATCTTCTGGTTGCCAGTCTATTCAGGAATTTTCTGTTAGCAGAGAGAGTATTGAGATCCTTCAACTGTACGCCAGTATCTAGCCCTCGTCTGCCCCCAACTAACATGCATCCCATGTGGTGAGTTATCTGTATTTGTCATTGTTCCTCAATAGATGCACCTGACTATTGTGATATAAATACATAACCTACAGTATTGTGCAAAAGTCTTGCAAACACCTTTCGGCGAATTTCGGGGCTTTTCGGGGCTTTACGGCGAAAATGAACGAAAATTTTCACGATCCGAAATTTCGGTGATATTTCGACGAAATTTCGTTAAGCCCTTTGTTGAATCTGTGCGACATTTCGCAGTGCTCTGCGACACGTTGGCACGAAAATTCGCTGCACTCTACGAAATATCGTGCGAAATTTCGTTTGATACTCTGCGAATATTCGCACGAAACTTCGCTTCTTCGAAATGTCGATCCTTCGAAATTTCGAACCTTCGAAATTTCGATCCTTGCCCGTCAAAGATCAAGTTACCTTTTCCGGCTCACTCGGTCAATTCGACCAACCTGAGTGTAAACTTTATTCGGACTTTGACTAACTCAACTAATTACGGCTCACTTTCGAACGGTACAGGAGGATAACTGTAGAGTTTACTTCAGTTCAGTCAGTATAATCAGGCTAAGAATGGCTCCGCTAAGAATAGAAATCCGATGCTTTGAACCCGGTTTGAATCGAAGGCCGGAAGGGTAATAAACGAAAGGAATGCGTTACTATAAATTGCGCGCACGTCCCAACTTCGGAAGTGTTCAATGTTGTAAACGTTATCCGTATATCCACAATAATATTCAGATCCTTCAGCCTTCCAGATCTTTGTAAAAGTCGTTGCATAAAGTTTTCAAGTAAATTCGGACCATGCAGTTATCGAAATATCGTGAGCCGTAAAATAAACAAAACAACGGCTGCTCGCTTAGTTCCCGGCGGTGCGTGGCCCGCTTTAAAGCTTGACTCACTCGCTGTAACTGAGCGCAAAGCATAACACCAAATAAACTTTTGCTTCAGTTTAGTTTCACATTTACAGTAGATCCTTGTCTTGTTACTAGTATTAAAAGGTTTCGGCAGAAATCATTGTAAATGTTTGCGTATTAAAATCTCAAATCTCAACTCTTCTGAATTCCCACGTGCAATCAGTCAGGCGTGAACGTGTCAGTCTGATATTTTACTGAACATCAACAGAGTTTTGAAGCAACGTTTGTCATATTGAAAGACGTGCAAATACTTCTATACTCTTACCAGAAAACGTCTACTGGGAAAGTGCAATTCCTTTTGAATTAAAAGAGCTTTAATGCATCGGATCAGATCAGTCAGTTCGCGTAAATGGAAATTAATTACGCTCGCGCGGTATTTGTGTCAGAAATGAGACACGCGTCTGGCTGACAGTTCACGATTGACGGGGACTTTTATTATACAAGAATCTTGACTTTTTGACGCCTTTTTGTACGCAGAGTATTTACCAAAACCATCTTACTGTACGTTTGTAAAACTGTTTGTCATGAATTCGAATTTGTCACGCGTTAATCCTGGTGAAAGAAAGGTTAAAATACAAAACTGTGCAATTAATTGACACGTACGCTTGCCGAAATTTCGAACGATATTTCGAATCACGATATTTCGATAACCTGGTCCGAATTTTCGTTTGACAATAAACGAAATATCGTCGAAATGTCGCTCGCAGGTTGGCGATATTTCGCCTTGGCATTAAAATTTTCGCGTATCTGATCGATTCTTCGTCGAAATTTCGAACGAAAAGTTGCCGTCGAAATTTCGGCGACATTCGTAAGAACAAAGAGCGAAATTCGTCGAAATACGTTTGCATGACTTTTGCACAATACTGTACATGTACATGTAGTATAATGATCATTTTTATGTCATTGTTATGTGGCCATTCATATACATGTATGGTACAATGGTGCATTCAGTTCTCTATATCATTCTGAACCCATTTGGAAAGCTCTGATTTCACTACTGTCTTTATGATTTCACTCCACAATTTTCATTGCTCACATTTCAAGAAAATGTTTCAATCATTGATATTTTGTTTTGTCTAAATATTAAGTTGAAGGGTTGTAGTGAAGTGGTTCTCTTCTGGTTTTCTTTAAGTGTAGTAATGTTATAATTCTACAAACAAAACGATGTTGCTCGCACATACAATTAATTTTGTAGTTTCCTGCTGGTTTTCCACCATGTTTCTAAGTCCGATTTTGTTAGCGGTGCGCATGCATGAATAAATTTAAGTTACCGAGAGGGACTGTGAAACAAATTTGCATAAGACCTGGCATTGTAGTTATATTATTCATATAAATGACCACCACATCATTGAATATCTATGTGGTAAAGTAGTAAAGTTCTGGTCTTCCAAGCTAACAGTTAAGGGTGTAACAATGGTGTGTAATATTTATTCGTTTAATAGTGTCAGGGTGAGGTAGAGGGATCAGGGTGGGGTAGAGTAAAGAGGATGGGACAGAGAAGTGCTGAGGGAGGGGAGGTACAAGATCAGGGGGACAAAGGAAAGTGAAAGGAGGAGAGATAGACAACAAAAACCTAATAAATTATTTTTAGAATGATTGATATCTAATGAAAAAAACCTAGGTTGAAAAAAAAACTAGGTTGAACCACATGTAGGTTTAAAAAAAAAAGTAGGTTAATTGGACATTTTTAATCTGATTTTTTTTACCTGCAACATACTTGTTATGTTGCTTACAAAAGTGCTTTCTATTTTGTTGTTCAACAGGCAGGCATGGGACTTAGCTGTAGACCTCTGCCTTCTGCAGCTGCCGAATGTTATAGAAAATCCTGCAAACTTTAAGGTATCAATGATATTAATAATTTTAATTAATGAACTATTGATAATCAAAACTAATTGATGCTACCTGTATGTTTTGCTTAAAGTACCCATTTAAGGAGGCTTTTTCAGTAACAGTTTCAAAAGTGCACAGTGAAATTTCTTCATGTTTGGAAGACAAAACCATACACATCCAAACCGTGTGTTTACAAATGGATTCAAAATATTCTGTAAGAAAATTATGTGTCCAAGCGGAAAAACAACATTATTAAAATGTTTCTTTTTCTTCTCAAATCAAAGAGAATGTATAAAACTTTCATTACTTTTTATAGCTTTTTAGTAGAATTCACTGCACAGATTTTGAAAAATTATTTATAAAATACAATTTGGGGTCTGGTTTGGGTGGCCGGTGTGTTGTCATGGCAACCGATCTGATCAATTCAATACAATCATATCATCATCTTAGTAGTTTTGATATTGTAAGCTGCTTTTTACCTCTTCCACACTTGGATGCAAAAGTCACAAGTTAAACGAGTGAAAATCTTATTAATAACCTTACGAGTCTCCTTAGCCCTAGCCAGCTTAAGTTACCATTGCTTTAAAGGTTAGACTCCAAAACAAGATGGCTGATATAGAATAAATGGGAATAATATCAATAATATCAATAATATCAATAATATCAATAATTATATCTTATTCAATAATATCAATAATATCAATAATATCAATAATATCAATAATAAGCCAAAGGCTTATTTAAGTAAGCAAATTTTTATCCAGAGTAACTACATGTAGGATAGATGAACCTACACAGTATTAATATTATTGATGCCAGTCATTTCCATATTTTCAGTGACACTGTGTGTCTTATTGAAATTGTTTGTTTTATAGAAACTCCTGCCAGTGGTTAAACAGTTTATTCATTTGTACTATTAAACTAGTATTTTAAAAATAGCCAGTCTGTAACAATGTAACCGCTGGGCAAAGCAACCTAGCTTCTTTATACATCCCTTATTATTAGTACAAATTAATTTTCTTTTACATCAATATACATGTATTCTCACTAATTAATGTCATATTTCCTCCTTTATAGCACAGTGTATTCTTCTCCCAGCAACTGACTGCATTCCAAGTTTGGCTGGCAATGGGCTCGGAAACTAGGGACCCCCCTGAACAACTTCCCATAGTTCTACAGGTTCTTCTAAGCCAAGTTCACAGACTGAGGGCTTTGGATTTGTTGGGAAGATTTTTGGATTTAGGGCCATGGGCAGTCAACTTGGTAAGTGTTAGAACTGGAATAATTTTAGTTTGGAGTGCAACCATTTACTTTATAATAGTCTTGATTCTTTTTAATTTTGATATTTTCTGGAGATTTACCTGGATTGTCTTGGTCAGCAAGGAGTTTCCTTGATGTGACTAGTGCGTGTACACTAGTTATATACAATTATATTACTTATGCATGCTGCCAATGTAAAAATTTAATGTATAATCTGTTGAAGTTTAAATTTCTCCACTGGTTTTATTTATAATTTGGACTGTTTTAACTTTTTGGAAGCTGTCCACATTTTACAGAGTGGCTGTTGGTATGGGATCAGTGACTCGTATTTTCTATATTAATTCATACAAGATT
This sequence comes from Actinernus sp. WN-2022, assembly GCA_030867875.1. Classification (NCBI taxonomy): domain Eukaryota; kingdom Metazoa; phylum Cnidaria; class Anthozoa; order Actiniaria; family Actinernidae; genus Actinernus; species Actinernus sp. WN-2022. Next base: position 90,873,849 of record JAOWCC010001634.1, read on the forward strand.
CTTCTGAGCATGTGCTTGATCCAGTTAGGTATAAAGATGAATATTTGTCACATTCCGCTTAGTGTAGTGGTTATGATGTTTGCTTTAGGGGCCGACCATTTGACTTTTGAGGGGGGGGGGGGGGGGGGGGGGGGGTGGGTGTTCTTGTCTGTGCTTGATTTTTTTTTCTTTAGCAGTGTTGTTGCACGATTTTTTTTTGGCGAAAAAAGCGGAGCCAGAACAAAGCTTTTCCGCTTGCAGGATATTTTTTTTCGCCACCGTTGGCTTGCAGGTTATTTTTTTTCAAAAACACCTACCCCCCCCCCCCCCCCCCCCCCCCCCCCTCAAAAGTCAAATGGTCGGCCCCTTACACACAGAAGGTTATGGGTTCAAGCTCTATAGAACCCCATCTCTTGCTTGCCTTCTCTTCTTGTTTACCAGTGTGAACCCTAGCCCTAGGTGAGTGAGAATTCATCATTTACCTCTGTAACTTGTTTTCGGGGTGGTTAGGGGATTGTGTTATGGTTGTTAGTGTGCATGGATGTGACTTTTCCGATCAAGGGCCTGTACGAACAGAAAGTACCAAAAGCGCATGCTTAGAAGAATCCTGTACGAATAGAAAATACAAGTCAGCATATGTGACCCATACTAATAGGCACTTTGTAAATTTTATTCAATATAATCGACCGAATCTACTGGTAGAAGTATAAAACTTTATCAAATGAATACACGTGTACAGCAGAGGTAAATGTATGCAAGTATATACATTTACAGGTACCGAGAGAGCATATTAGTAAGAGAGGAAATCTACAATACGTGCGCTTGTGCAATGATAATGTCGAATAAAATCTAATTTTAGTAACCAGAAGCAGCTGAGCTGAAGCAAGTGCGCGAGCATGCAACAACAATCTAATGGCAGGAAATGTCTTTTGCGCTATCAGATTGTTGTTGCATGCTCATACACTTTGCTTCAGCTGCTTCCAGTTACTAAAAATGGATTTTATTTGATATTATCATCACATTATTATCATTATCATCCAATATTATTCATTTTGTGATTTGTCTCCAGGCTGTGTAACCAACGTGACGTCATAGGTCATCTCATTTGCATATTACAAAAACCTGAATATCTCTGAAACGAGATGAGGTATTGACAAACAGAAAATGTCATTATTTCGAAAGCATTTTAAAATTAGATCAACTTAATTTTCGTCGTGCAAGACCGAAAGGTAATATAGGTATTGATCACTAAATATTTAAAACAGTTATGCTTCAAGCTATAATTGAATGGCTGCATGTGTGCAAAAAGGGTGTAAGTGACTCCCGATCACATTATAAATTCTCCTTCAAATTCTTTGTTTTCTAAGGGAGCATTTACATGTAGATTGTGATCAGGAGTTACTTACACCCTTATTGCACACAGCCCTTCAATTGAAGGGGTGAGCGGAAGAAAGAGTTAAGTGATGATGGATCAAGTTCTCAATTCCCCATTACAAAACAAAGAAGATAACAGAGAATTTGGATTTGATCTGATCATCACTTAAAGTGCCTATAACCCTTTTGCAATTTTTATTGCTTACGAACCTCCGAAGAGTTTTGAATACTTCTGTGAAGAAAGTTTTGGTTTTGAGTGAATACCCTATGTTCTACGCTTGTTTGAAATCGTGTAAATGTGACCTTTCCTGACCCATGACCGCGTAAGCAAAAGCCTGGGTCGATACCTGTATTTACGTCATCTTGACGTCATATAACTAAATCGGCTTTGCAATAATTTCAAGAAATACTTAACATGTTGACTAAAATGACTTTTTTCTTTACTAACAACTCACAAACTGTGTATATTTTCTATGCATAGATGATGTTGTGATAGAAAGGCGCCATGGAGAATAATGTATTAATGAGGTGACGTACATACAGGTTTCGACCCAGGCTTTTACTTACGCAGTCATGGGTCAGGAAAGGTCACAAAAGGTCACATTTACACGATTTCAAACAAGCGTAGAACATAAAATATTCACTGTAAACCAAAACTTTCTTTACAGAAGTACTCAAAACCTTTCGGAGGTTCATAAGCTATCAAAATTGCAAAAGGGTTATAGGCACTTTAAGTCTTTCTTCTGTTCACCTCTTCAATTGTGGATCTTGGTAGAGTTCCTCACAATCAAAAATTGAAGAAGTGCATAATTGTGCTGTATGGTGAAGTATGGCTGTTTTAGATATGTAGTTAACACTATCCATACTTGCTTTTGGTCTTGTTGCATAGACCTAAGGTTTTTTAGCTGACATTTTTTAGAATAGCTGAAGATATGTCCATGGCTATTAAAAGTGAACAATCTGTACCGTAAAAAAAGTGGTTGGCAAGTGGTCAGTAAGTGGTCGGTAAGTGGTTGGTAACTGGTCGGTAAGTGGTCGATAAGTGGTCAGTAAGTGGCCGGTAAAACTGTGTTGGTAAGTGGTCGGTAAAACTGTGTCGGTAAATGGTTGATAAGTGGTTGGTAACTGGTTGGTAAGTGGTCAGTAAACCTGTTGACTCGTTCGCAACCCTGGACCAAAATACCATTTAAGAACATGTAATAGCTTCTTACGATAGTTTCACAACATCTTAGTGCAGCTTTCCAATGTTCTGACAACAATAACCCCATTGTATTATCGATAGTTCTTCACGCTAGATCACGAGCATTAACCCAATTCCATTTTTTTACTGCATGGCATCACTGGTGACCAGTCCTCAGGTTGATGTATATTATAACATTTTATTTTTAGGCATTATCAGTTGGAATATTTCCATATGTTCTCAAACTTCTCCAGAGTTCAGCCAGGGAACTCAGGCCTTTACTGGTTTTCATCTGGGCAAAGATTTTAGCAGTTGATAGTGTGAGTAGGTGTACATTATCAGTACATGATGATAATAACTTAACAGAACAACTTAGGCTCAACATGTACTTATTTGATGTACTTTTTGGCTGCATTTGCTGCTCAATTTGAACACAAATTACCCAATTTGTATAATGGAAATGTTGTTATTTAGATGTAACAGTCAGAGCAAGAATAGCAGAAGTGACTATTAATCACATTCTAAATTGTCCTTTATGTTTGTTTACTAAGGGAGATTTAGGTCACAAGTCACTTGTACAGTTATTTGTTACTAATTCAAGGGGTCTGTGCAAGAACAGCATAAGTGACTACTGATCATATTCTACATTCTCCTTTTAATTATTTTCTTTGTTTTCTAAGGGAGACTCCTTCAATTGATAAAAAAAAGTAACATTGAATCAGGTATATACTTTTGAAATCTGATGTACTATACCTGTAGCTTTTGATTGAGTGTTGTAAAACAAAAACAAAGTAATCACAAAACCAATGATGGATGCAAGTGAAAATGCAATGAGCCAATCACGTACTGATTCAGATTAAGTAATTAATTTTTATTTTTTTATTATAATATTCTCACATATAAGTAGACAGGAGTATTAGCTAGGGTACCTGAAATAACCATTAATAGTTAATCTAGGTCAGGTACCCATTAAAAAGGATAATCAATAATGGAGAAAAGCGGGTAATTAGTTAGCAGCCAAGAAAAAATATGGAAAACAAAAGACAACGAAATACATATATATAGTGTACAGATTGTCAAATGTACACTGTTCAATTTCCTATTTTATGTTCAATTTCCTATTCATGGTTGGTTTGCATAACCAATCACGAGGAAAAGTAAACACAATCATGGAAAACTACATCTACATAATTATTAGGCTTGCAATATCCAAAAAAGACATTATGCAAGCTTCAGTAACAAAGAAAAAAATAACTGGTGGCTCAGGCAAGAAGGTAATTATTAACAACTGATTTAAAGATGCTTCAAGTCTGTGTTCAATTATTGAACTAGGGCAGTAAGTTGTTCCAGTCGATGGTGGTCCTAGTCCAACAACATAAAATATATTTATCACATGATGATTGAATTGGGATGAATTTCATTGGATGGGAATACCTAGTTTTTAGTACAAATTTATGTTACACATAAAATGGAACGTTAATTGCTGCTTGGTCAGGTTTTATAGAGCAAAGTTAGTCTGGCAACTTGTCTCCAGTATATTTCAATGTTGTTGTGGCAAAGTGAGTGGCATGTCTCTAAACTCTCACCAAACCAAAATTGATTGCCTGACTGACCAAACCAATGTTTGGTTTTACTTTAGAACTTGATTGGCTGATAATGACAAAACATTTTCACAGCCAATAGAAAAGTTATAAAGCAAATGCAAAACCAAAGCAGTCACTTATTACTTTTGACACTCAATTGGAAACCCCTCTATTCTTCATTCCACAGTCTTGTCAGTCAGATCTTGTTAAGGATAATGGACACAAGTACTTCCTGTCTGTTTTAGCTGACCCATACATGCCTGTAAGTAACGTTTACTATTCATTACTTTTTTTACACAAAATTACTACAGTCGAACCTCTACACAATAGCCACCACGGGGACAACATTTTGTGGCAGTTGTGGAGAAGTAGGGGTGTAATTTGACACCACATGTTAATGTACTGTATTATCAATCATATTATAAGCACTGTTTATAAGTTACATTTTTTTAATGGAAACTTGAACTGTGAACCAGGTTCAGTGCATGTAACTGGCTAAAAATTAAACTCCCTCAATGAAAGTACAGTATGGAATTTCAACTACAGTATTCATTTGTTGAGTGGCCGTTTGTAGAGGTTATTTTAAGTGCATTTTTGGGTTTGGAAGAACATAGTGCTGGCAGTTGCCATTGTGTAGAGGTGGCCGTTGTGGGGAGGTGGCCATTAGTGGAGGTTCGACTGTATTACTATTAATATTAATAATGGTTAACCAAAGTCTTGCTCTCTCAAACATTTAATTTTTTATGCTCATGCAGACTCCCTGGAGTGTTCTCGACAGCAAAAATGTTAATTAAACTCAGGGCTGATGTACTTAAAAAGTTGTTTACATTAATAAAAGTCTTACATTATTAGAGTCTACATCTTACATGTAGATTATCATTAAAAATATTTTTTACATATATTAAATACACTTGGGGCGTAATTGATTGACCATATTCCAGTGAAAGTCACTGATTCAGGTATATTTTGCACTGTAAGTTACAATCGAATGCCATCAGATTTTTTGGGGTTTAGTTTTAACCCAATGGTACTTTTTGGGGTTTAAAATTTTGTTTTCATTCACACCTCTCTGTCACTCTTATACCCCCCCCCCTTTATACATCCAATATAAAGTATATAAAGTAATATATATATGTAAAACTGATGTGTAATACACATGGAATGAACTAATATGCTTGAATATACATGTATACCTCGACTTGCCTGGCAGTTATATCATAAGTAATTATCATAAATTTAATCGTCACTGTTCATGAGCCAGAACCACAATGAAACTGACTTTGTCTCATAACACTGGCTCCCAGGCTCTCTCGTCCACATAGGAAATTATTTCCCTTTTCACTAACAATTCATACATTCAATGTCCGTTACAAGAGAAATATATTTCTTAATTATTCTAGAATACGGTTAATCAAATGCACCCTAACTTTCTTTGTTGCATGTAATATTATTTTGTGGCAATTGTTTATCAACAGCAAGAGAACATCCAAGAGCATTAACAACTAAAGAGATAATTAGCCTACATTTTAGCCAATCAGATAAGAGATTAAAACATCTTCAGCTGATCAGCAGCTTATTGAGCTGCCTCGTCAACTCTCCTCCGAGGTTTGACCACCTCCATTGTAATGAGAAAACATCTCTTCCTACAAAAAAGTATCAGAATAAATAACCACTACATTGACCAGACTTGCCTTCTCCAAAATATTTTGAGAAGGCTGCATCTTATTATAAACAAGAGCCCATCTGGGCTTTCACTCGGGCCACATGAGATTGAAGATGAAATACACTTTCATTTGAAATCCTCTTAGTAATAACCAAAGGGAATAATTATTAGCAGTCTTTAGGAGTGGCCGGTAGCGCGGTGACTTTCATTCTCTGCTCCCCTAGTATATATACATGTATGTAATTTAATATTTTTGTTTTCTCGTATGTAAATTAAAGTAGTTGATCTTTTATTGAAAACACTACTTATTCATGTGTGTATATGTATGTTCAGACTACTATCGTGCAGCTAGCTAGAGTCTTGAGATATCTGTCAGCAACTCGCAGCTAGTTAATAAATTAGTACTGTTCAGACCTAGTAACTTAGTAGGTTTTACTTTTTGTTTTTCCCTCTTCTGGTTTGTTTCTATCTCTAAAGATCTCTAAAAGATAGAAATTTGGTCTATAACTGCCCTTGGCGAAAGTGTTTCGTAATCGCAAATAATTGACCGCCAAAGTGCTCAATTGAAATTTCAACCAAAATATTAAAACTGTGCGAAAAACTGCTACTGACTGGTGTTTGGCGATCCTCGTTATCCATGATGGCTCAATTGACGTACAATACACCCGGTAGTTGTCGTGGTAAGAGAAATTACCTTGGAGCGAGTAGTGAACGTGGTCGTAGCGAGAGCTAGAAGTTGGCTAGATCGGATGATAACACTGACTTGACATTTGTGTACATTTCAAAACCTTAAAATAACTAAAATCTGTCATCGATGGGCTTTTAGCGCGCTAGATTCTATTCAAGCTACCTCGCTAGGTAGCTTGGAACTTCAAAGTATTCCACCGACCACTAGCTAGCTAATCACCAGAGCAGAAAAACTGTTCAGACTAAAGAAGCTCGCTACCTCCTGTGGTTAGCTAGCTAGATTTACTAGCCTGAACACGGCCACACGTTTACAATTTAGTCTGCAGGTCCGATAAAACTGCAGGTTCCAGTCGTAAACAGTCCGAGTTTGACCAAAGTGAAACGATCGAGCTGCTCGCGTCCGTAGATATATATTTCTTCGTTTCCACTTTTGACATGATATAATTCTTCAAATGGCACCATTGTTTTATTTCTTATGTTTAATAATACAGTTCTCAGCTGTAAAAAAAATAGAACATTCTATGGAAGATTTCTTGTCCTAAAGTTTGGAAACGTAACACATGCATTTGACGCTAGAAAGTTCAGTACTCGCGGAAGTACGCAAGGTCAATTTACTAGTGGCAGTTTACTAGTTTGCACTATCGGCTGTTATGGAATGGAAACATACTTTCACAGCTTAATATGTATGTCGATTGGTCAGAAGGATATCTTGTTTAAATGCTACGGTCCTTTCGGCATCAGGAAATTTTTAAACGGGAGTTTTCGTACAGTATTTCAAGCTATGCTGTAGTGCGAGTTCAGTTACGCCACAAATGTCGGTGAAACTAATACCGTGTTCATTATTATCGGTTTTCTCTATGGGTTCTCATGTATTCAATAATTACTTCTGGAGCTTCATATTTATGTCGATTCGTCACAATGATTTCCTCTTTCAGTTTTTCCCTTTAGTATGGACATTAGGGATATATCCTTGGAGATTTCGTACAGTTTAGCGACCGTTGTGTCGAAAGTAGAAACTTTCGTTTGTCATGAAAGTGCGTAAACAAACTGTCACAAGCGGTTTCATAGCGGCTCGATGTTTGACTCCCATATAGTCGATGATAACTTATATAGCTTCATATGTACGTCGATTTCTCACAAGGATTTCCTCTTTCAGTTTTTCCCGTTAGTTTGGACATTAGGGATTTATTCTTGGAGATTTCGTACAGTTTAGCGACTGTGTGTTGAAAGTAGAAAAGAGCCCATCTGGCCTTTCACTCGGGCCACATGAGATAATTTGAAGATGAAATACACTTTCATTTGAATTTGATTGAAAATAGATCAAAAACTCGGGGAAATGTCCGGCTAAAACTGTATGAATAAATGTGAAATGAAACATAAATTTCATAGCAAGAAAAACATGTAATTCCTAATTAGAAAGCTCTTCTAAGTCCGCTTCTCAAATTCACAGACTGTTTTACAAAAAACATTTGGGCTTATCGACACAAGAGTTCAGTTGACCTTTCAAATAATTTATTCTGAGGTACGCATACTCTAAATCACAGAGATGTTAAATAAAGCGATAATTAGAAGAAAAAGTACATTAACAGACAAACTGAGAGGAAATGTATTCAAATCTAAAAGAGTTTACTTACAGTACTTACGTAACTGAATCTTTCGTTTTGGTTCTTTTGTTAGTGTTGTTGAAAGCATTCCACCTTCATGCACATATGCACTGAATCGGAATGAAAGTCGAAGCCTACCTCGAACTTAACTTTCAGCTAACCTGTTTCCTTTCATTCCACAATGAATAATAATCTCATAAAGTAAGCCCGTAGCTTTCAATAAATTTGCCAGTGTCTGAATGAAACAGCTAGATCTTTTCCAATTTCTCTCACGAGTCACGGCAGAAGACAGTCTCAAAGAACTTGAATTTTGATCCTCTTCACAGTAACGTAATTTAACGTCTCCGATCAATTCCTCTCTCTTTGCTGGCAGTTCATGCTTCTTGTTCGTGTAGTTGCCCCACTGAGCCGTAACCAGAAAACGAGCACAGCATTTCAGTTGGCATACACTGCGTACATCTGCTTAACTAATTAGATTTTTCATTCTCTGCTCCCCTAGTATATATACATGTATGTAATTTAATATTTTTGTTTTTCTTGTGTATGTAAATCAAAGAAGTTGACCTCTACTTATTCATGTACCACACACTTACAATTTAGTCTGCTGTTCTCCAGGTTCAGAGTACTAATTTTAGATGAGTGTCTCAAATGTATGTTTATAATTTTATTTGTCCTATATTATAAGTTGTATCCTGTCCAGCTATGATAGAGCTATCACTATATTTCTCTACTGTTCATAATTTCTACCCTGCGGCTCTTTATCACAGCTCGCGTCCATATTGACCAGTATTTATTAACTGAAATGCCCTCCTTCCAAAAACTGCAGTCGGCTCATTATATTACAGAACTATAAAGAGAACTGTTGGAAGCCTTTAATTTCTCGAACCAAAACCTCGGCCATGAGAGGATTCTTGTTTAAGTTTACCTTGAGAGTTGAATATTGCTTCGCACATCATAAATTATTCTGTGCCGAGTGTTTATTTCTCCAGGGTATTTCTGGCTTGATTTTGGCGAGCGACGCCTACAGATCACGGTGTTTGCACTGGTATGTATTATTACCGAGAGTAAAATGAAATGTGGCTTAAAACCTATGAAATGTACCTCAAACAAGAATACCGTCCGATGGCAAAATTTATCAGCGCCACGAGGTCAACAAATTGACAAAGAAATGCAGATATAAACACGCAATGATTTCAACCTCACCGTACCTTAATTCAGAATATCCTGAGCCTGTTGGAAGGCTTTTGCACGGTGAAGTTAAATAAAACATTAAACTGCTTACATTTGAGAGATGGGACTCCAAATTTGAGAAATTTCCTTGGGGTCGACCATCTTGATTTACTGTATTAAATTATGTAAATAAATTAACCTAGAGAGTGTTACGTGACCAGCACAGTGCAATCTGATTGGTGGTGAACTTGAAATTTAATACATGGGAACAAAGAAAAAATAACCGCATGGGTCAAGTCAAAATATAACCGCTTGCATTTTAAGACTCGGTGCTGCCACAGGCAGCCCGAGTAATTAATGTGGTATACAGTTTTTGTACTGCAGCAACAAGCAGTATAAATCCAGTATACTTTATTTGTACTGCAAGTTGGAGAGTATATTATCTTGCTAAAAGTATGCAGTACAGTTGCAGTACACGCATTATAATTCTAGTATACTTCATTTGTACTGCAAGTTGGAAGGATTGTCTTGCAGTATATTTGCAGTTTGCAGTATACTTTTAGTGTACTGCAGATTAACAAAGTACAAAAATAATATACTTTTAGTATATACTTAAAGTATACTTATAAATTAGTACACCTTGATTTTGGTAAGGGCATGCACACTTTCTTTCTATGTCATTCTTTACTTCTTCACTCCTTGTAGTTTATCAGTATATATAATTATAAATAGTTAGTGGTTCATGAATATTCATGATGATTAAGAAATATTGATCACTAGAGTTGGAAATCTGATCAAACACTAGTGCATTTGGAACTGGTATTTCATTGGATGCGAAGATGCATCCACCTGACGAAGCTTCGAACAATGGATTGACAAGGTTTCAAGATGTATGCATGTGATCAAATACAGACCCTCCATTGGATGAATATCTCATGAATTAGTAATGTGTTTGAAATCTCTATATCTCATGAGTGAATGAGTCAGATATCAAGTTGAGTGGCACAGTGAGGTAAATTCCATACATTGTAACTTCAAGCGTTTGGATATTATTGTTTATTTTAGAAACAATACAATGTAGTTGAGCACAATATTATTGAATCAATTATATTGTGCAATTACATGTAGGCGAGAACATTGTTTGAGGCAGTATCTACACGTAAAATTATCATATTTTTACGTATACATTCAGATATGATATTTATTAATGGTGGAAATCCTTGTAAAATAATGTAGTTTAGAGAATAAATTGTAATTAAAAATAGGAAATAATAATTTCAAGTACACATTTGCTATTTACCCAAGTTAACATTTACAAAGACACCTTTGTTTGTCACTAACTATTAATAGCCCTAGGTGGGTGAAAACTCGTCATTTATTTGTGGGCCCTTAAAGCCACAAATTAGTTTTGAGACTTAGCCCTAAAAGCCCTAAATGAGTGACTAGCTCTTAAAACACCTAAATTAGTGACTAGCTCTAAACACCCTAAATTAGTGACTAGCTCTAAACACTCTAAATTAGTGAGCAGTTGTTATTCAAGGGTGTTTTTTAAATGACAGGGTTAGGGTTTGGATTAGTTCACATGACTATTGAAGAAGGGTTATACATGTACATTTAGTTGGTGTTGTTTAGTGACTAGCTCTGAACACCCTCAATTAGTGAGCACCCATTGTTGGTGGTTAGGGTGTTTTTTAAATGTAGGGTTAGGGTTTGGATTAGTTCACATGACTATTGAAGAAGGACTATTGTCTGTTGTTTAGTGACTTTGCCCTAACAATCCTAAATTAGTAACAAGCTCTAAACACCACAAATTAGTGACTTAAGCTCTATAAACATCCTATATCAGTGAGCAATTGGGTTTACTGAGGTTAGGTTTTTTAGGCGACCATTGTGCATGTGCAAGGTATAGCCTAATGTCATACTGTAAGCAGGGGACTGGCCGGCTGGCTGGCTCGACAGGTGTACAATTGCCATCAACCAATATTACAAAAGATGACTTAGTGGGGGTAGACTAGAGTCGGTTAAGGAAACTCCAGAAATACAGACATGGAACTCTTTAAAGGAATGTTTTTCGTTGAATGAGGGAAAAGTTAAAGATAGAATTGATGCATTTCAAAGTTTATTCTAGCATGTTCGGTACTTAATTGCCATTTCTCAAAGCGTATTGCAAATTAAGCCCAAAACTGACCCAAGAGCGAGAATCATGTAAATAAATTTCTCTTGTAATGAATTGGTAGTGCAAAGAGAAACAAGAGCCCATCTGGGCTTTCACTCGGGCCACATGAGATTGAAGATGAAATACACTTTCATTTGAAATCCTCTTAGTAATAACCAAAGGGAATAATTATTAGCAGTCTTTAGGAGTGGCCGGTAGCGCGGTGACTTTCATTCTCTGCTCCCCTAGTATATATACATGTATGTAATTTAATATTTTTGTTTTCTCGTATGTAAATTAAAGTAGTTGATATTTTACTGTAAACACTACTTATTCATGCAACGGCACGTTTACAATTTAGTCTGCAGGTCCGGTAAAACTGCAGGTTCCAGTCGTAAACAGTCCGAATTTGACCAAAGTGAAACGATCGAGCTGCTCGCGTCCGTAGATATATTTTTTTCTTCATTTGCATTTTTGACATGATATAATTCTTCAAATGGGACCATTGTTTTATTTCTTATGTTTAATAATACAGTTCTCAGCTGTAAAAAAAATAGAACCTTCTATGGAAGATTTCTTGTCCTAAAGTTTGGAAACGTAACACATGCATTTGACGCTAGAAAGTTCAGTAGTACTCGCAAGGTTAATTTACTAGTGGCAGTTTACTAGTTTGCACTATCGGCTGTTATGGAATGGAAACATACTTTCACAGCTTAATATGTATGTCGATTGGTCAGAAGGATATCTTGTTTAAATGCTACGGTCCTTTCGGCATCAGGAATTTTTTAAACGGGAGTTTTCGTACAGTATTTCAAGCTATATATGCTGTAGCGCGAGTTCAGTTAAGCCACAAATGTCCGTGAAACTAATACCGTGTTCATTATTATCGGTTTTCTCTATGGGTTCTCATGTATTCAATAATTACTTCTGGAGCTTCATATGCATGGCAATTGGTCACAATGATTTCCTCTTTCAGTTTTTCCCTTTAGTTTGGACATTAGGGATATATCCTTGGAGATTTCGTACAGTTTAGCGACCACGAAAGTGCGTAAACAAACTGTCACAAGCGGTTTCATAGCAGCTCGATGTTTGACTCCCATATAGTCGATGATAACTTATATAGCTTCATATGTACGTCGATTGCTCACAAGGATTTCCTCTTTCAGTTTTTCCCGTTAGTTTGGACATTAGGGATTTATTCTTGGAGATTTCGTACAGTTTAGCGACCGGTGTGTTGAAAGTAGAAAAGTTCGCTTGAAATTTAATACATGGGAACAAAGGAAAAACGAGATCTAACCTTTGATTATAATTCGATACCTGTTGATATCCAAACGTGTTTGGATATTGTATTTCGCTTACGTTTCTAAATGTACATTGGATCTGTCCAAACAGCGCTGATCGAATGTATTACGGCTCCTGGTTGTTCATGTATTTTTATGGTCAACAAGAGCGCCAGTTGAAATATCCTGAGCCTGTTGGAAGGCTTTCGCCCTCGCGGGTCGACCATTTTGATTTACTGTATTCACTTATGTAAATACATTAACCTGGCGATTGTTGCGTGACCAGCACAGTGCAATCTGATTGGTTCGAATTTGACCTTTAACGCATGCGCAGAAGCCGTCTGACATGGATTAAAAAAAAAAAAAATAACGACTTGCATTTTAAGACTCGGCGCTGCCACAGGCAGCCCGAGTAATAAGTGATTAATAACAACTATAATCATAATATACTCAACAAAATATCTCGATTCTGATTGGCTGAGAGCAGTGCAATTTATTCCAAATTGCACTGTTTGGTTGAAATTGCACTCCAAATCAGGAACTGCCCTTATACTTGTTGTATTTTTTTCTGTATGAGCTCCCTTGATAAGCCTTTAGCTTTTGGAGCAAATGCAGAGAGTAAATATGTTTAAATAAAAATAAAAAAAATAAAAAATTTGACAATCTATAAATCAAAAACAAAAGCTCCAGAATGAAATCGAAGTAGACAAAGTTGTTCACAGTCATGTTTTGGTAAAGGGATTTTTTCCGAAAATTTCCGAAGTGTTTCCGAACATTTCCGAATTATTAAAACTGACTATGCTGCACTGTGGTTACGGCAAAAACACGTCTAACCATGTAAATTCATTTGACAGTACTAAGCATTAACATTTCAGATGCTGTAGTATTACTTCGTAAACGGTGCTTTAATTGTTGCAATATTTCCGAAGATCGTCCAAAGATTCAAGTAAATTCAGTAGAGTACAAGGTACATGTATATGATTAATATGAAATCATGGTATTCTCGTGCAATTCGGGATAAATTCGAACTTGTGAGTTTTCAAAGAGCTCAAATTGATACTATTTGATACTCTTTGAAAACTCACTCGTTCAAATGTACCCTGAATTGCACTCGAAACCATATGATTTCCTATACTAATTTATGTTTTTATAATAATTATTATTGATGTTTGCATTGTGATAGGCTGAACATCGGACAATGGCATCATTTGTTCTGTCTGCAATAATTGACAATTGCCCAAGTGGACAGGTATGGGAAATATCATTTCATTATAATGTTTGCAGTACTGTACCATTTACCACTTAATCAACATACATGTACTGTGTATTTTAAATAATGTTTTGATGAGGGACTGGTCTGTTATTTATGTTGGAGATACGAGTTTGGAGGAGAAAATGGAGGGAGGAGTCTATATCAAGTAAAGTATTTTTATCACTAATATTGATTATGTCTCAAGTGAATAGTTGAATAGTAGAATACTTCTTGGTTTGAGTTATAGAGGTTTCTAATTTCCAATATGCTAATGATGTGACTTAAATAATTTTTCTTTTGTTTTGAGGCCAAGGGGATGTTCTTGGATAATTAATTTTGACGTTTGAACCGGAAACGTTTAAGGAAATGTTTAAAATAACATCTATTGTATTACTTATTGCCTAGTATTATTATCCATCTTATTAGAGCTATTACGCCTATGTACATCTGTATATGGCTCTGTAATAAAAGTTGTCTTGTCTGGTCTTGTCTTGAACCGGGCTTCATGCAGGAAGGGGGGATGCTATTGGATACCTGGTAAGGATGCTATTGGATACCTGAGGGGAGATGTTCTTGGATACCTGGGGGAATATTCTTGGTTACTTGGGGGATGTTCTTGGATACTTGGGGTGGGGGATGTTCTTGGATACTTGGGGGAGGGGGGGGGGGATGTTCTTGGATACCCAAGGAGGGGTAGCTAAAAATTTGATTGCCTACAGACTTTTAAAATTTTCATTATAAAAAATCACCCTCCCCCTCTAGATTAAATATTGACTGGTCCCTAAAGGAAAACAAATCAATTATTCATCAGTACATGATACAAGACAGCACTATAGATGTAATGTCTTATTTTCAACAGGAAGCAAGTCTACAGGGAAATTTAATAGCCATCTGCCTAGAGCAACTGACTGACCCTCACCCCCTACTACGACAGTGGCTTGCTGTTTGTTTAGCAAAAGTGTGGGAAAACTATGACGCAGCCCGGTGGTGTGGGGTGAGGGATAGTGCACCTGAGAAGCTCTACTGTCTACTCTCTGATCCACTGCCAGAGGTGAAATTTTGTTACAATCAATCAATCAGTCATGTACTTTAAGGGGCATTGTCAACCCTCAAATGAGAAACTTTCATGACAAAAGACAAAAGAGCTACCGGTACTCATGAGATTAGCAGAGTATGGTTTCTGGGTACACTGTAGAAAATTTTAGACAATTTTGACGAAGGATGGCAAAGATTTGAGTGGATGAAAAATACTGCTTTGACAGTGCCTCTTTAATCTGAGTCAATAAACAGAGTCTGCTCATTACTAAAGGGACTATATATATTATCAGCTATTTTAGCATCACTTTGAAAAGCTCAAAATCACATTCAGGCTAATACAGTATTGTGCAAAAGTCATGCAAACGTATGTCGACGAATTTCGCTCTTTGTTCCTATGAATGTTGCCAAAATTTCGTCAAACTAAAATTCGGACCAGGTTATCGAAATATTGTGATCCGAAATATTGTGATCCGAAATATTGTGTACGTGTTCATTGCACAATTTTGTATTTTAACATTTCTTTCACCAGGATTAACACGTGACAAATTCGAATTCATGACAAAGAGTTTTACAAACGTACAGTAAGATGGTTTTGGTAAATACCCTGCATGCCAGAGGCGTCAAAAAGTCATGATTCTTATATAGTAAAAGTCCCCATCAAACGTGAACTGTCAGCCAGATGCGTGTCTCATTTCTGACACAAATACCATGGCCGCAATTCATTTCCATTTACGCGAATTGACTGGTCTGATCCGATGCATTAAAGCTCTTTTAACTCTACAGTTGTCCTCCTGTACCGTTCGAAAGTGAGCTGTAAAGTTCAGTCCGAATAAAGTTTACAACTCTGGTTGGTGGAATTGACCGAGTGAGCCAGAAAAAGTAATTTCATCTTTGACGGATTGAAGGATTGAAATTTCGAAGGATCGAAATTGCGAAGGATCGAAATTTCGAAGAAGCGAAGTTTCGTGCGAATATTCGCAGAGTACCAAACGAAATTTTGCACAATATTTCGTAGAGTGCAGCGGATTTTCGTGCTAACCTGCTGCAGAGCACTGCGAAATGTCGCACAGATTAAACAAAAGGCTTAACGAATTTTCATCGAAATATCGGTTCGTGAACATTTTCGTTCATTTTCGCCGAAAAGCCCCGAAAAGCCCTGAAATTCGCTGAAAGGTGTTTGCATGACTTTTGCACAATACTGTACATTTAGAAACTAAAGTTTTATAAAAACCTTCATAAGTGATTCAGAAGTGAAACAACTTGTACATGTACACCGAAGCTTATTGGGCAATGGATTGAAAGGATGGAAATTGACTTAATTGGTTTTAAGTGCATATGAAGTGAATGTGAATTTTTATGTAAATCAAATGTCTGTATACTGTAAAATTCTCCAAAACAAAAATTTAGTTGTGATTTTGGCATACTTTTCATCAAAACATGGTCTGGAGACTGGGGTCAAGTTTATTGTGAAATTCCATCTAGTGATGTCACGTTGGTTGTAAAGGTTTGTTCAGGCTTGCTGATTTCTACTCACAGGCGAATTTGCAAAAGAGACAATATATCAAGCGATCAGAATATTCAAATCGATTTAATTTTTTTCCGCCATCTTGTTTTGGTTGAGATGCAACCAATGTGACGTCATTTTGGCTGCGCAATTTGAAACCATTTTTGGGAGCAAAGTAGGGTGAATTGCATGGCTTGTAAAATCATAATTTTTTTCCCAGACTTTTCAAACTTTGGATACATGTCTTTAAATTGCTAAATATTAGAAATATGCCAAAACATATTTCGCTTCATATGCACTTTAAGGACCAATGTTTTCATGTTTTGAACTGGTGTCTTTGATATTAGGTTAAATAAATCGTAATCTAGCTTGGTCTCTTGTTCAGGTACGTGCTGCAGTTGTGTATGCACTAGGCAGCTTTATTGCTAACACAGGAGACAGATCAGATCATGCCAATCAGATTGACTTTGGTGTGGCCATGACACTAACACAGTTGGCCCAGGATGGCAGTCCTTTGGTTCGAACGGTAAGGAGCCTGCTGATACATGGCTCAAAAGTAATGCTTGCAAAAAGTTGCAAAATGTGGCAGATTTTTTAAATTTGTAAGTGAAAAAATATCCACTAGCAAATTTCTGTGAGTTGAGCTTTGCTTAAAGGGGCTGTGTCACTGTAATAGACTTTACATTCGTGGTCCAGGCTGGAAACAGCTAGTTCCACCAATTTTAATATGAACTAACGAACATGTTGGCCATGTGGGATGCTTAAAATCAAAGCAAATATGCAAAAATGACTAACAAACAGTGTATATAAACAGTCTCCAGGGAAAATATTGAAAATCCTTTCAATCAACCATTGAGGGAGGGAGGGAAGTTTAACTGTTTGTATCCAGTTAACAGCCACTAAACGAGCGATTACTCAATACATGTGCAGTACCATGACATAGCATCTTTAAGGTACAACTTGGAGTCTGAAAACTTCAAACAAATGTGGCATGTTTACAAGAGTTTATAAGCTTAATTTTTACCTGATGTACAACAATTAAAAGTACGAAGCATCTAGTGTAGTACGTAGTGGTGTAAATTATGTAAAAGCTTTTTTTCTTTTATTAATGTACTTGGAATTAATTAAAGCGATACTGTGAATGCATAGAATATTAGATACATGTACATGTATGTGCCATTTGATTTTGCCAGTCCCCTCCAGATTTTTGCTAGTGGAAAAATCCTACTAGCAGACATTTGCAAGTGAATTTAGAAGTTAAATTTGAGTCCTATGATACTCAGACTGTTGGTTTTAGCATTAGATGAAGTTGTTATTATTGTGGTTATTTCATCTAACTTGGCAGTGCTCTTGCACATGTGGGAGCATGTGTCTACTTGAAATTTTCTACTCTTACTAGCAATTCCATTATAAATCCGTCTTTGGTAAGATTCACACAAATTCTTACACTGTCTTTTAGTCTAGTCTACACATTCTCCAGAATTTATTGAAAGCTACATTAAAAATCGGTTATAGAGAACAATTTGCACTGTAAAATGTGGTCAAGTAGATGTACAGTACCTCCTGAAACTATTTACATGTACTGACAGTGGTTTTACGGCAGTCAGTAGACACAGTGAAACTGAGGTTTGACTGCAGAATGAATGCATGTTGACCACGGGAAGGACAGGGTTCGACATCGGGAAGGATGCAAATCGACTGCGACTGCAGCTGCATCCATTTTTTCCCTGAGTTTCCAATGCAAGATGTAATATAAAATACGAGAGCTAGTGTTTTACCAGGGAATCCAAACACCGAGAAAGATGAAAGCACGAGGCCGCTTCGGTCGAGTGCTTTTATTATTTCGAGGTGTTTGGATTCCCTTGTGAAACACGAAGCTTGAGTTTTTCATATGACTTCTCAAGTGAAAACAATACCTGCATTCATAAATCATTAGAAAGTATTGTTTGTGTGGAATTTTATTGCATGCAATTATAGACTACAAGGGTTGTGATTGTTATTATGTCACGGTCATTTCAACAAACGGCCTGATAGCGTAGTGGGCAAGACAGCAGACTAGTAGTCAAGAGCAGCCATGAGGATGATGGTTCGAGTCACACTGGACACCAATTTTTATTTCTGTCTTCTCCTTCACTTCTCCATGATTATGCTGTAATCCTTGTAGCTTAATTAGGTCCATCACATGCATGAATCTTGATACCCAATGAGAGCACAGATGAACATCATTAGTGATTTGGATCACATATCCAAATCACTAGTGATGTTCATCTAGTGTTTCATTTGGTATCAAGATTCATGCATGTGACCAAATGCAGTCCTCTGATTGACTAAAACTCTCATGAATTATTCATGAGTTTGAGAACATATTATTATAATCTTTACATAAAATAATTGTAATTCCAAACTTGTTATCCAAAACATTTCTGCAGTTCATTCAAGTCAATTCAGTTCATTCAAGTCGAGTTCATAGCATAGCGTATTTTCTCATGTTTATTTACAACGATTGAGTTTGATTGCCAACCACTTACCAACCATTTACAGTAATACTAGTACTTCAGAACTAAGTTTTAGTGAATCTAGGCCATAAATGAAAAGAATGCATCCAAATTTGTGTAAGATGATGCAATGTGTAAGATAGAGTATCTGCCACATACCAGTGTTAACTGTTAAGTATTAACTCTTGATTCGTCTGTGACAGGAACTAGTGGTAGCCCTTCATGGTCTAGTGATTCAGTTTGAAGCCAACTTCGGTGTTATAGCCTTACAATTTTTGGAGGAAGATCGTCAGAAGGAGAATGCTCCACCAGCTGCAGCCATCACATCTACTGGGTGGATTGTTGTAGGGTCTGGGACAGCTGCATCCACAGGAGCTTCAGCTACTTCTGAAGCCAGCAGCCCCACTGCTAGAAAATTATCTAAAGGACTTCGACCAAGTTTATCATCATCTCAACTGAGTACTTATGCCTCTAGTAACCCTGCTGTTATTGGTAAGCTTAAATCCAGTCATAATTTTCAGTTACAAACAGTTTAACTGTGAGTTCAATTGCTTTTGTCCAATAGGTGTACAATGTATAGAATGGTCCATGGTTTCTGTTTTGTGTCCCTCCCCAAACCACTTTGTTCTTAGCCCAGCCTGTTTCTCAACTGATTTTCGCGATATGAAATTTGAAAGGACATGTTTAGTCTAATGCACTAATATCAATTGAATCCCAACCACCCCCCTCACCCACCCCCTGGGACTAGGTGGGGATTGCTTTGAAAAAGGCTCCAATGTAAGAAAACCCCCACCCCCTGGGTACATTCTGCTGCCAGTCAAATGGGACCAACTCGCCATCTCTAGAACAATTTTATTTCTTGCATTACATATTTTTGCTGCCAAAGCCGGTAGGCGTGGCAGCATTAATATTCTTAACAAAAAGTTTATTTCAGTCAATTTTTTCGAGGATGTCTGGCTGGCTGGACACCGGATAATTTTCACAGTTCCACTTACCATTTCGAGCCCAAGCACAATCCCAGAAATCTTTGTGAACTGAGCAAGCACATGGTCGAGCACTGTAAACATTATTCTTGGTTGTTCTGAGAGAGGTTGAGACGAGGAACACAGTCGACAAAATCTTTATCCATTGTATATCAGGGAGATCAATTGTTTATCAACGCACTTAAACATCTACTTATTTCCTATGCAGAATATCTGTCAATTGAAAACCTACCCACTGTTGTTCGATGGCCATTCAGTGATACGTATATATAAGCTCACCTGTTGAGGCATGTTGGTCCGAAATGACCGACTTCAACACAAATAAGTCGCCCCTTGAGGCACGTCGGTCTGAAATGACTAACTTCAACACTTGTAAATAAGTTGCCCATTGAGGCACAGTTTAGCAATCATTCTACAAGTATCAATAATTATTATACATTTTCAAAATATTATTTTCATCATTGTTTTGCCCATCAGGTGGCACCAAAAATCGGTGGCATTTCACTTGCTACAGCAACACCTAGTTATAGCACTAAGACTAAAGTGAATATGTATGTTATCTGAGGCTTGATTGTTGAAAGTTCTCATGTTTAATGAAACATAACACAAAATACTGGTGTGGATGTACATAATGTACATGTAGCCTGCAAACATGCCAGGCTAGTGTGGACTGGCTAGATTGTTCAACTAGTTTGCTTGCAGGTGGGGCAGAACCACTTCCCCTCAGGTTGCTCTCCCTTTTGTAGTCCAACACACTGCAAGTGGCTGGAACCACTCTATTTTGCATCCTGGATGTCACATGCAATCATTGCACTTACTTCATCTGGTTTCTGGTAAACAGTACAGTTGGAATTTTTGAGCGAGCCATGCTAGAACTTTAATGGTCCAGTTGCTGAATAAAAAAATACTGTATTTTCCCATGGCATATGACTTTTTGTATAGGAACGATGAAAAAAACGGGCTAAAATCTTGGGGCATCCTTCACCTTCTCTGAACCTGGAATAGTACTGGCTATCCAAACAATGCCTAACCCTGAAACAATACAAACCCTAACCCTAAAACAATGGAATTCTTTGTCAGTGCAGCCCAATGGGGTCCAATAAAATGCAAGGTTTTGAGAGGTGAAGGCCTCCTGAAAATCTTAACTGACAATCGCCATGGCCACGTCGCAGCCACATCACAGCCACATGGAATGAAGTAGAGATGAACTGGGCTCCAGTCAAATCCCCACTCCCTCCCATGGAACTTTGAAAGTACATGTATGTGCACATGAAGCAAATCAAGTAAAATCCCAACCCCCTGGGGCCACAAAAGTTAGTCAATTACCATCAAATGCTCCACATATCCCCACCTATTCTTGGCAGGGATGGGGCAGGATTTCTAGAAGCCTGTCAGGTAGATTTTGAGTTTTAATTCTTTCAAATCCCTTGACCAAAACTAATGTTCAAGTAACTCTCCTTGGCTTGAACCACTCCAGTCAAATTATTTTTGAAATACAATGTAGATAACCAGGGCTGTCAATTAAGTTTTCAAATTGTTAGACAACTGACAAATTGCTGATCTTTTTATGCTGTAAACTACAACTCTGGCTTTAAATTTGAGCCATCGCTCATCATCATAGTTGCTGAGGATAATTTAAAAAGGTTTAATATTTTGTTTATCCTTGGATGAATGAGGCTGGTTAGGCCCCTAGCAAGATATGCTAATGTCTCAGAGACTCATTACACACACACTCCTTACTACATTCATATATTCTCTGCACCTAGTGCTCAACTCACATATAATTGCTGGTAGCTGGCTTCTAATGACAGCCCTGGATAATAATATATTTTGATATTGTTCTACAGGCCAGAACATTTCCCCAAATTTAATGAACTACAGTAGCAGCAGTGGCAGTTCCAATAGCAGTACAGAGTTATATCCAAACAAAGACCTGCGTCGAACGCCTTCTACATCATCCCTGTCAACCTCATTTCAGTCCAATGTGTATGCTAACACATGGAAGGTAACAAATATATTTTGTATATTCCCTCGAGTCCTTAAAACACACAGCAACACTTTGCGGTGATGGGTCCAGGCCCACAGTATATTTATTATGTGTACATTTGCACAATTATGTAAATTATTACTTAGCATACATTGTACAGTTGGGTACTCGTACATGCATTACGTGTATCTAATGTGTAACATGTTTGAGATGAAACAATGTAACGTAATGGGTCCAGGCCTGCAAAGAGTGTTATACACACTAACTTACATACAGGTATGTACATGTAGCATACAGTGGACATGATTTGATGTGTTACCATGTCTGGTAAATATTATAAAATATGATATATACAATGTACTGGTAATAGAACCAGATCCACAATAGAATCTTAGATGTCCCATATTATTGATGTGTACATATCAATATAATATGTATAACTATTATACAGTTTGTAATTGGGATGAATAAACATGCCTTAATTCTTGAACTTGCTTAGTTATTTAACATTTGTGTAGCAATGTTTGCCCTGTTAAAAATTAACATAGTATACAAGTTGTGAGCCAGAACCACAATGAACTGAGTCTGTCTCTTGACAGTTTATATACATAGCCCTAATTATCATAACCGCTCTCCAGGCCCTCTCGTCCACATAGGAACTTATTTCTTGGCACTACCAATTCATTACATTCATTGTCCATTACAATCTAGAAATACATGATTGTTAGACTGACTATAACGATGTTAAAGTAGATAAGCATTTTTGTTTGCTTTCTTCTCGACAGTGTAGAATATAACAAATCACTTGATTACTGGTCCCTGAGGAAACCAGTGAGTTTTGTTTCCTTTGTTTTGGTGTGCCAAATTGAAGTCAACCTAGTTCTCTTCAAAGACCTCAAAATTTATGACAGAACCCAAGACATTTAATCAAAAAAGATACCCAAGTTTTGCTAAATAGGTATGTGTTTCTCATTAACGTTAGGCTGAAAAACATAACCAGACATTATTGGTGCAAGTCACACATAAGTGTATAGTTTTAAAATATGATAAGAGCCTACACAGAGCACATGGCTCTGATTGACTGACATGTTGTACTTGTAGATATACAATTACATGTATGGGATTCACACACTGCCATTGGTTTAGTTTGAGAGTTCTTCAATGAGATACAGGAGAGTGGAGAAAATAGGAAGAATAGGAAACTAAGGAATAATACAAATGTACATACATGTACAATGTAGGTGAAAAAGAAAAGCAAAACGTTTGAAAAGTACAAAATTGTAGTTGTAAACATTTTGTACTTTCCTAAAGTATGTATTTTTAGAGTTGTTTTAATTTTATAAAACCAACTGCACTTTTTCAGTTGACTTGAGTATTTATGAAGTACTGTAAGCTCAAAACTGAGATTTTCTAATGTTATTAATCCTTGTGTTTATTATCTTGTAGGCTCTCCTTAATCTCTCTGTTGATCCTGGTCAAAAAGTCAGTGACCTGGCCAAAGACATAGTCAATGGTATTACACTAAAGGTATATGCTCGTTAAACATTTCTATCCATTGTTAGTTTGACATCAACATGTACAAATTTATATTGTTATTTAGGATTTGAAAAAAATGTGAGTAGAATTAGAGTCAAGTAGAATTGTTAAATAAAAGTTACAGTGACTGTATCATGTGGTACCAGTACTTAAACCTAATTATCAAGCAATACACATGTTAAGTCTAGTTGATACACAGCTGGACTTTGTTGTCTGACACTTAAAAGGACCAATCACAAAAATGTTTGATAGATTTTCAACATTGCCTTTGTTTCCTTCTGTTTGATGTTTTTGTGAAAAACACTGATTATAATTACTGTTTGACAAAATTAATAGTAAACTGGCATCGAAAATTCCAACAAAATCTTCTTTTTAGAATACAAATACAAGTAGTATTTAATTAGCTTTTCAATTTCCTCTGACATTACCAAGATTTTCTAAACTAGATGTAATGGATAATTATAGTTGATGTCATTACTAGTCTCTTCAACTATAGTTGCTGTCTCTTTTGCTGTAGAATATGTGGAATACCTATTTCCAAAAGAACATATACAAAAAACCGGAATGATGTTGAAGGTGGTGACGTACATGTTCCTGAGAACTACATTATACATGTAAGAACTCTGCCATGTTGAATGGAACTGGAACTAAAGTTTCTTTCTGGCCGGATGTGAGCACCACAGACCTGTTTGCTACCAAACAACATTTTGCCTCTACTAAGTAAACCACTGACAGTTCAGTTTGTTCTGATATCGAGAGCAGAATGAAGAAAATGCTATTCTCTTTCGTCCGAAAATGGAATACACATAAGGGCCCAAAAGACCACAATTGCCTTGCTATTCTGGTTATTCTGACTTATTCCAGAATAGAGTCAAAAGAATGTGTCATTACATGTTAGTTGATAAGACCACTGTCTAAATAACTGAAATCATGTTACTTCTGGTAATTGTAAAATATGAGGCTACAGTATATTGTACCAATATATCATATACAATAATATATACAATGTATGCATTGAATGCTTGTGGTTTTCTTTGTTATTCAGGCCACAATCAGTGCCCATCCTCAGCAGGTTATTGGTGCTACAGGTAGTTCCTATTCATCGTCAGCTCCATCATCACCCAGTAGGTTTCCCAGCCAATATCTACATCATGGCGAGTAAGTTATTAGCCCCCTAACTTTGTACACACTTAGTGTTATTGTATTTTTCGTTTTTTTTAACTGCTGAGTATGTTAAATATTGAAACGTTTAAGGGTGCATTTACATGTAGCCTGCGAAAACAGCCGTCTCGCATCGGGAACCACAATCAAAACATGGCTCCTGAGAGAGAAGTCTGCATCTTGAGATGGGACAGGATGCGGACAGGATCTGGTGGTGGCATTTGATTGGCTAGTATGCCTAATTATCATATAAAAGCCAATCAAATTATGCGACCAGATCCTGTCCATGAAACGTCATCAGTATGGAATTTTCCGTCTCAAGACGCAGACGTCTCTCTCGGGAGCCATGTTTTGATTGTGGTTCCCGATGCAAGATGGCTGTATTCGCAGGCCAGGGTGCATTCGAGTGAATGTATTCTGGAATAATATATTGTAATACACAGAATAATCACTACAAATATTGGGATTGTTTTAGTCACTGATTACAGAAGTATTAGATGTATCTTGTATCGTATATCAGAAAAGGTTTGTAGTTTACAGTGGAAAATGTGTCTGAATCAGTGATTTCCAGAGACTCTTCCATCTCATTGGGTATTGTTATTGTGGAATATGGTCAATATTTGAACGTGCCCTGAGAATGAATTTGCTGCAGATAAAGAAATACATGTTATAGTTTTCCACCACTCAGCAAACTACATGTAACTACAGTAGCTGTATCGTGGTAATGGCTTGTTGAGGTATCATTCACTAAATTGCCATATTATATCAGAAACCTTTGCTGTCACTGAGGGTGACCACTGCCAGTGGTTTTTTAAGGAGTTCGTTCTGCCATTTTACGTACTAGCTACACGTAGGAATAATACCTCGAGTTCTCCGACTTCTGTGAAAAGCAGACATACCGGGACTGTTTTTTGGCTCTGACGAAGGTCAGCACTCGAAACGTCAGCTGCTACTGACTTGCTTCCCACAGAGGTTAGCATACCTCAATCAACTTTAGTTGATTATACCAGTGCTTATCTTCCCCGATGACGCAGACCAACACTAGTTTTTACAGGAACTAGTTATCCATCATTCCTGGACTACTGTAGCTTTATGTTTTAGTGCAGCATTAAATGGGGGGAAATTCTGACCAAAAATACCACGAATCCTTCATAATTAAGTTGAATATCAATTATCTGCCAGAAGTTCTTAAACAAATTAATTGTCTGAGAAAAGACTACATACATGTAAAATGCATTTACATTTATATTCGAGGGGAAATGTCAGATTTTGTGTAAGTTTCCTAAAAGTACTACATTGTAAATACACTGTAAATATGTAAGAAAACTAGAGTAAAAATCCTACATTCACAACAGCTCACCTTCACGTAGAAACGGCAAGTGGCAAATGCAGGAAAATCATGGTTGAGTGTGGTTGTTTCTACATGTACATTTGCAGGAAGAAAAAGTGTGGTCTCTGTAGTATTTCAGTCATTTTTATCCATATAATAAATATAGGTGAACACATTTTGACCATATATGTACATGTAGATTCTTTAACCCTTATTTGTCATTTACCTGTACACTGTTACTAATAGCAGTAAGCACTTCCAAACATTTACTTTTCTATTAGCTCCATTCAGGAAATGATACATTCTTTTCCGTTTCAGATGCATATCACCCCCAGCCTTGTCAGGCAGCCATCACAATATTGCACCTATGTCGATCTTGAGTGAACAACCTATTGCATCACGATCAGGGGTTGCCTCAGGGAGTGCTGCCCTCTTCCCCCACTCGTATGAATTCCATGTCAAGAGGAAGATGTTTGGCAAGGGACCTGAGGTGACTAGTAAACTAGATAAATTATAGAACATGTGCAACAATGCTGTCATACACTACCTCTATCCATTCATGTCCGCCTTTTCATTCCAACTTAAACAACTTGTCACAACCTCTGGGTCCCATTTGTTGGGAATGGAACGTTGAATTCATTGTGAAATGCATATGTGATGTTTCTGAAAACTATCGATTTTTCCACGGAGAAATGTCACAGGTCAAACCCCCACCCCCAAACTTTGCTGGACATATAGAGATACACAATTACATTAGATTTTCAAAAAGAGAAAAAAAAAAGAGTGTTGATTAAGTGTTCATGTGCAGTGATCAAATAATGGTAATAACTTTGGAAGAAAGCGTTTAAAAGAACTGCATACTATAAACAACTTCTTACTGCTCTTTCAGGAGACTGTCGTTAGTTTTCTGTGTTTTAATTCAGAATTAGTGCTAATTAGGCCAGACCTTCTTGCATAGGGTCTATGTATAGTAGCTAAACTAGTAAATTAGTTAACCATCAAAAGTTAACCAATGATAGATTTGGAATAGTGGTGAATGCTGGAAGGGACAAACCTTTGCCACACTGCATGTCGACCTAAGGTTTTAAAATTACAGCCTAAAAATGTAAATGTTATAAACTTGGGACAATCAATATTTTGCCATCCCCTAGTGAGATGTAACTAGAGGGTTTATCTCGTTATTGACTCCTAGGAATTTCTGGCCGTTAATAACACAGGTTGCCTGCAGTGTTCACCAAAGTTTTTTCAGAAAAACTGGCTGCCTGTTATCAGCTGTAAGATTCTTAGAATAGAATGTATAATTTAGTTTTATTTGTTATCTCTAGGACTATTTTGGTTCTTTAAAATAACTTGATCTAATATGCCTTTGCTGTACTCTTTTTATCCTTGGCTGTAAATTATATGCTGACTTCAAAATAATAGAATCAAACATATTTCTGGAACATGTCACTCGTTGTATTTTCTTCCCTCCTGGCTGCTTTCTTCTCTTTTTTAGATCTAAATATCTTTTTTAGCTTGCCCAACAAGGAAATGATGATGATGTTGACTCAGATGATGAAACATTAACAAGCAAACCTCACCTGATAAAGACTAACTTTGCTGAGTGGTGTGCGAGCTACTTTGCACAGTCTGTCATGAAGGTAACATTACAATGTATATGAGGCTGAGTAAACCTTAAGGGGGGATTACAGTTGGATTTGTAGGAAAAGGGGTGAGAATGGAGGATTAAATAAAAAGAGGAAAAAAGAAATTAGTACACACCTAATTACTTCACTATCCACTCGAAAGCACATTGGGTTGATAGGAGACAAATTTGGTGCCCATTTATTCATTATTAACCAAAAACCTCAATTTTAAAGATAAAGAATGAGCGGACGATCTTTATGGGATTTACAAACTCGAGCTGAAAGCGAGAGTTTGTAATTCCCATAAAGATCGTCCGCCTATTCTTTATCGCACTTATCAAACGTCTACCTTATTGTAACTAATTTTCGCGGTTACTTAATTTCGCGAAAAATTAGGCGGCAGATTTCGCGAGACTTTATTTTCGCGATTTCGCAAAAAAAGTTGAGTTAAAGGGAACTAAATTTCGCGAAAATGAAGATCCACATTTTTTTTTTTACTGCTTTATGTTACATTTCAATTTAAAAATCGCCTACCCTTAACAAAACGAGGGCTACCCGCTTTTTCCTTTTGAGAGGAGGGATTGTCATGGATAATAATCACCGAAGATCTCCACTGGTACAGGGGGATTGGAAATTCCTGTTCAAGTTATAGTTGAAATGGATGCTACAACAAAGAACAGGGCAATACTGGAAAGGTATAAGCAGATCGTGATTGCCAAATACAAGGAGCCAGGTCAAGATGGCATGTTTGATGACTGCACAAAGGAGGTGCTTAAGGAACTTCTAGATGAAGACAGCGATAGCGATCCTGAGCTGGCAGTTGACGAAGAGGATGAAGAGAGTGTCGTTTCTTATCTGATACCATGCTGATTTTTCGGACTCTGGACTCTTAGACACGTTTTAGTTTATGCATACTCGTGTAAACGTTTGTTAAAGTTTATAAAAGACAAAAGGGTTTTACCGAAAGGCATTAAATTTTGCGTCGTTAATTTGCGCGGTATCTTTTATTCGCGGGACTTTAAGTTCGCAATTTTTTTTAAATCGCGAAAATCGCGAAATTTAAGTCCCGCGAAAATTAGTTACAATAAGGTAGATGTAGAGAGTCATGTTTTCAGTTATTTTGGCGATACGACTTATTTTGGCCGAGAAAATCGAAGCAAAAATTTATGTAAATCAGGACGATCACTTATCACAAAAGTGATTTCTTTTGTTTTTGCTTCATGAATTATTAATGAGTTTGATATTCTTCATAAAACCTTCTTTTTTCCTGTTTACTCAAAACAAATCAAATCCCCCCAACCCCAATTTTTTTCTTCTGAAAGCCATGAAAAGCTCCAGAAAAATTTTACGTGGCAAAATAAGCGCATTCAACTGTAATCCCCCCTTAAGCCTGCAAAACCAGCAACGTCTTCGTGCTCGCTCTGAACGGCAATCATGCTTATGCAGCCGTAGACTGCTAGCCACCCTTATTATTTCTGCTAATCGCTATATGAGCACGAAACCTGTAAATATATTACTACCCAAAAATCCAGCATGACATCGTTTGGGCGAGTTAATAGATAATGTGTTTTGGGTAGTAATATTCGTACGGGCTTTGTGCCCATTTAGCGATTAGTGGAGATAGTGGGAACGGGTTGTCTAATGTGGTCACTCCTGGGAGTTATTTTGTTTCCATTTAACCAGATTATTAACTTGTTATTAACCGAGAGCGATGACTTTACGGGAAAATATCAGACCGAGCGATAGCGAGGTCTATACATAAAAGACCGAGGTCTGATATTTTCCCATAAAGACCGAGTGGGCAAAGTTAATAAGTGGTTTATTATATGGCAGTTGTGATAAACAAAGAATGAGAAAATAAGTGACTCGCGCCCCGTAACACAACGTGAGATACCTAATTTGCATAAATTTACATACCAAAGTAGTGAAGCCGTTAAGAATTTATTCCGGGATCTATTTGAAAGCTCTTCATAAATCCATACGAGAGATGAATGGAAATACAATGTCAGATTCAGAATAAGAAAACTTTGCTAATCCAAAGTACATGAAAGGTGGAATTCGTAGACAAAGCGATCAGAAACTGACGTATTTACCAGTAAATCAACTCGAAAAACAAACTGTTTGCTCAAGTGCCATGTGGTCGACGGAAAATGTCAAGATCTTCATTGGATGATCACTTTCGGCGATGACAGTTCTATGCTGTTTGTTTGTATCCTGGACAACTGACTGGGCCATGGAAAATCTGGAACTGACAATTCCTGATATTTGCCCCTGATCGGCAAAATTGGTTGGCTGTGGAATCAGAACTTCCCTGGTTTATAGTGAGGGATTGTAATTTGTAAACTGGACCGACGCTGACTGACATTCAAGACAAAATTTCTTAAAGCCAATAATTGTAGAAAGAAAGCCAGCTGCAGAGGAGTAGACTTGTTGCTTGTTGAATATATGGACTATGACTTCTGGCTCTGGTGATAGTCACTGGCATACTTGCTGTCTTGTAGTTTTACTACTTCCACTGAACACTCAACAGAGCCACGAAGCTTTCATTATCAGCGTTAGCAGGTTTATCTTTATTGAGTCGGATTGTTCAGTTATTTTGCTGCTGGGTGTTTGATTCCTGCATTACCTGATACATTACTAAGCCATGTTCTAATTTCGTTTCTACCGAGTGGAGACTTCATGTGATGTCACTGTTTGGAACTCGCTTGTAGTTGACGGCCAGGGAAAATGGTTCTTCCGTACATTGAACTCTGCTAGACGGTGACTTCTGAAACTTTGTAGAACCTGACAGGACATCTATCTTGTCTCTGTAGCATAGACCTTTGGATGGCATTGTATTTAGACTAGTTCTTTCCTGTCCTTTTCTGGTTGACTTTGCGTACATCAATGATAATTTTTGACAACAAATGATCAAATTCGTTTTGGGGTAAGCATTGTAATTATGTGTGTTGTAGAATGTAGAGACACTGGGCGATAGGGATGAATATTCTGAAATAAAGTTTGTAGAAAGTGCTTGTTTCATTCCATTTTAATGAGGAAATACTTTTCCAACCAATAGGAATTGCCGAACACAGAAGCTAAGAAACTGGCACATTTGATAAGGTTCCTCGCATACGATTTCCTTTATAAACGACAAATGGAACTACCATGTAAATCATTTCACCAAACTTAATAATATCAGAGAAAATGATACTTCTCTCTTTGTGGACGATTTCTATGTTTAAACCAATAAAATCAAGAGTTTTAACAATACGAGGTAACACCTGCATTCCTTTGCCGTTGGTGCTGTCGTTCTTACATGAACCATTACTTAATACAATTTGCCATTGGTGCCAAGGTCCGACCCTGATATTAACATGTTATCATTATAATCCTCTTCAGCCGCCAGAGGAGCACGATCCTCAGAGCCAGCTCCACCTTGAGAGAGAGTGGAGATTTGAACGCAATTCTAGAGTGCGTTGTGAGGCAGCCAAGCAGCAAGCAAAAGCTGGTTAGTCAACTTTAATTTAAAAAATCTAAATGAATGACTTCCGTATATATTTAATAATTGCAATGGTTCATTTTCCTCTGGCGAAGAAAAGCAGCAACAGATGCAAAACTAATAATTGGGCTCCAAGGATTTTATTTAAATAAAGACAACCAAATTGGAATAGGCCTTTCCCAAGAGTTGATTGCTCACTGAATCTAGCCGAAGCCTTGGTTTGACTAGTCACTACATATTTTGACGTGTTTGTAATTGTGATTTACTTTCACTTTCCATAGACCCATTGCATAAATGGCGTTCAATTTATATAGATATTGTCCTGGATACTTTAGCCTCGTGTTCATGTTGCCACACAAAATCGTTTTCACATGAATGTGAGGCTAAAGATTCCTAAACAATGATTATTCAAATTGGACGCGATTCGTGTAATGGGTCTATGGGATTTATCGTATTGGATGATTAGACAACTGCCACATCATCCATTGTCATTAATGTCCAACCAGAGATCCATTGGTTCCTCACACAAAGCGGCCTTTTGAAATCATGGTTTGTGCATTAACATAACAATTGCACTGTTTATAAACACGAAATTACACATTACTATTCAAACTTCGTACACACTACAAAATCCAGGCATGTGATTGGCTAATGGCTATGCTTTATTGGTGAACAAAGCTCTCCTGGCACCTATAATGCACTCGTCCCAGATCCTTTCTTACTCTTTGGGAGAATTCTCAAGTAGTTGTAAACCTGAGGAAGGGAGACCTGATACATGTTTGGAAAACCTCATTCCAACCGCATATTTAATAGCGAGAATGGGAGATAATTGCTAGAAAGGTAACAGCAGGATTGAATTATCTCTCTCCTGTACATTGTACCTTGGAAATGGCTGATTTGTAAGCGATGCAAGTACAAACAAGTCATATAGTGAACAAATATCGGCTTTCGAAAGCTTCTAAAACACTATAGTAGTCTTAAAACAATTCTTACAGAAGAAGTGGCTTTTATTTCCGAGACCTTTCTCTGTCAATAAGAAGAAAAACGCGGCGAGAATTCAGTGGATGTGTCAAAAATCAAGGAATTTTCAATTTGGAAAATATTTGCATTGGATTCGGAATGAACACTGAGGCCGGATTCAAGATTTCAATTCCTATGCAAACCACTGAAATCAGGTTAGTCATTTCCAAATGAAAGAAACTATAAAAAAAAGTAGACTGTCTACGAGTTAAGCTGGCTAAAGACTTGATATCTGAATGCATGGCTCCAAGAGAAACATTTTCGAGTTATGTGCAATACTGATTCAACTGAAATCGCAAGACGGCGTCACATTGTATGTTTGTTTTCTTTTCGTCAACTTAACTGACTGAACGCCTGCAAAGTTATCTACTCAGTTAGAATGATAAAATGATTCCTGTTTTATTCATTGTCTATTGTAATGACATTTCTTTGTGGAGATATTTACGAAAATTATTTTATTCAGCCGGAATCTTTGATTTCTTTAATTTTGAATTGGTTCTTGACAACTGATTTCAGTTGAAATGCACTGTGCTGACTGTACGATGAACTCGAAATTTCTTCATACTGCATTTGGCCTTCTTTGGTCATCGTACAGTCAGTGCGTGCCTGTATTTGCCGATAAAGAACGTATTTCAGTCTCTAACCCCTAAATAGAGCATGGTATGACTGCTAATTACACAATAGAGCATGGAATGATTACTAATTACACAGTTGAGCATGGTATGATTGCTAATTATACAATAGAGCATGGTATGATTGCTAATTACACAATAGAGCATAGTATGCTCGCTAATTACACAATAGAGCATGGTATGATTGCTAATTACACAATAGAGCATGGTATGATTGCTAATTACACAATAGAGCATGGTATGATTGCTAATTATACAATAGAGCGTGGTATGATTGCTAATTACACAATAGAGCATAGTATGCTCGCTAATTACACAATAGAGCATGGTATGATTGCTAATTATACAATAGAGCATGGTATGATTGCTAATTAAGCGATAGAGCATGGTATGATTGCTAGTTACACAATAGAGCATGGTATGATTGCTAGTTACACAATAGAGCATGGTATGACTGCTAATTACACAATAGAGCATGGTTGGATTGCTAATTATGCAATAGAGTGAAAGTTAATCACAATTCTCAGCACTTGAAAATATGTAGTCAAACCGAGGCTTTGGCTAAGAAGGCCAGATTCAGTGAGCAATCAACTCTTGGGAAATTTAGACTACCGGTAGATCTAATGTTAATATAAGGCTATGCCATAATGTGAATGCTGTTCTTGTTTGATTCAGACGAATGCAGAGTAGATGATCAGATATTCATCAATAAGAACATCCACCCTCCCGGTGTGCTGCGCTTTCATCCTTATGAACCACACTTAGCTGTGGCTGACAAAGGAGGAGTCAGGTAGAGCAATTTTATCATGCTTTTTAAATTCACTTTCATTTTTTTAAAAGAACTATTAATCATATTCCTCCAGTTTCAGCAGCATTGCATGAGTGGAGGTCAAACAAAAATCCCACTGTTGGAACGCATTGCCGTTAAATGTAGTCAAAATGTGTTTAAATAATTGGAAAATATATTTTAGTTAATGAAAGATTTGGATACAAGATGAGCCATTTTGGGCTTTGAATTTCACAGACACCGCCATCTTGATCTGACGACGTTTCATGGCGGTTCCTATTGTCAGAAAACAATGGATCTTTTGTCGTGTAACAATCGGGGCATCCATGATCCAAGATGATGGCACCTGCGAAATTCAGAGCCAAATGGCCCTCAGTATCCAATTTTTCCAGAACTAAAATATATTTTCCAATTTTTTCAACTCATTTTCAATATAGACTATAATTATTACCAACAATTTAACGGCAATGTGTTCCAACAGCTGGGGTTTCCTTTAATGGCGATGTAATGGAATGTTGTCTTGATGTATTTTCAGTATTTGGAACTGGGAGCAGGGAGCACGGTTAAACTACTTCGTCAACAACAACTCCAAGACTGCCAGGATTACCAGCATGGAGTTCCTCAACGCACATGACTTGACACTACTCCTCACGGGATCAGGTAGATGACTTACCCCTCCCCCTGGTATACGAGCTTTATGTACAAGTCACACAAACAATTGATACAGACTTGGGCAAATCCGTCACTCTTACGGTGAATAGAGCGGTGATCAAGAACCATTCTACGAATTTACTATGAGCGCCTTAGACCCGTTTCTACCAGTGAACGTTTTATCTGCCGAATCCATTGCTATTGAGCTCAATCTATTGTTATGACTCATTAACATTGAACCATCGCTAATGAGCTCAATCTATTGTTATGGCTCATTAGCATTGAGTTTGCCGCATGAAAAGTTCATCATCTGAAACGGGCCCTAGACCTACGAGGTGCCTTTTCGGTCTCGGCTTGTTGATTGTTTCTTTTGATGATGATCCTTTTGAAACAGCTGTATATAATGGGTATAATTAGTAAAGGAATCCTCTATTGTTCCATGTCCAGATGATGGTTCAGTTCGTGTGTGGCGTAACTATGATGGTGAGGGGACAGAGAAAGGAGTTAAGATGGTCACTGCATGGCAGGCGTTATCAGGAATGTTGTCCTCTACGAGAGGTACGTTTATGGGTCTCTTTCTAGTCGTATCGATGTCCTCAAATTCAAAACAATTTTTGTTTGTATTCCAAACAATATAACAACAAGCTGTGCGTTGAGAACGTTGATGAACCTAGAAATCCCTAGTTTGTGGATCTGTTTTAGCAGCAAGCCCTTCAAGATAGGGCTGAGAAAGAACTCTAAACATGAAATAAATGCAGGTTTGGCCAAAGAACGTGCATACCTGTCAAGCATGAAGTACATGCAGCCCCTGTGGCTGGCCCTGCACCCAAGAAACTTAAACGTCGTTTCGGCATTTATTTGTGTGGAACACAAATCAAAATAGAAACAAGTCAATCACTCGCAATGACTTGTTTGCTCATGCAAATGGTCACTTTGCTCGCCTGTTGCATGGGGAAAAAGGTGTCGACTTGTGGCAAGTCAACTCATCGTGTCAACTCATCGTGTCAGCACACCACATGAACTTCTCTTCGCAATAATTTCTTTTTGTTAGCCTCTATATGATAAAAACTACAAAGTGTTTTAAAACAAACTTTATGGAAGTGCATATGGTCTTTAACTAATCTGTTTTAATCCTAAAATTGCATTTCTATTTAACAATTAGTTGACGAGCTCGAGGTTTCTATCTGTAGATAGTTGGGCCCCGAGTCAACTAGCAAAGTGGATAGAAACCAAAAGCAAAAAGTCTAATTGTAAACTTAACTTACACTTAACGTTAGAGTAAACTACGAAAAAACTCGAAAGAACTATTTATTAAAGTGATTTTTGGAGCCGATTTTTGACTGCGCTCCGACTAGCGATCGTTATTATTCAACACATAACATTGCCCAAATATGGTCATTTCACCCTTTATATCTGTCACAGATATCCTGCGATAGCTGTCATCTGAACGAATTTAACAGTTGTTTTTCTTTCTACGAAATCCTGAACTGTTTCAAACACGTAGAAAATATTGAAATCGACTTAATTATCAATTATTATGTTCACAGAGAACACGAAGAAGACAAGAAAGTTGAATATTGACGATTTTCAATCCACTCGCAAATGCCAAAATCAGATTCCATACTGATTGCTTCTGCATCCTTGAAATATCCAGTTGAGTGTGTCAAGAAGTTCTACTTTCTACATCTGAATCCCAAAATCAACTGTTTTGGACCACAACTTCGAAAAGTTTAAACGAATTCGTAAATCGACGAATTTCAGTCCTGAGATGTTGACCGCCCATGGGCCATTCCTTTAACAGTTCCAGGAAATGTCCAACATGTTTTCATCGTTTCTCGAAGGGAAAGAAGTAAGTCCTGCTCAACTTTGTACGACTTCAAGTGGAGAAAGTCAAGTTCAGCTGCAAGCGGGTCAAGACAGAAGTACCAGCACTTCATGTGAATCTTCATGCGAATAACTAGCACTAGCCACTGGATTCACTTTTTGCTTGTGTTTTTAACGTTTCAAATAACTTAGTACTTTTAACTAAATATCTG
This sequence comes from Actinernus sp. WN-2022, assembly GCA_030867875.1. NCBI lineage: Eukaryota > Metazoa > Cnidaria > Anthozoa > Actiniaria > Actinernidae > Actinernus > Actinernus sp. WN-2022. The sequence goes on from JAOWCC010001634.1 coordinate 90,910,042, forward strand.
ATGAACTGAAAGATACTTTGAATCCGAATAAAAGAGCATTTCTGGCTTTTTCCAACTGTTTTCTAACTAAACATTAACTCACTTTGAGTTTCAAAATGTTTACTTCGCCCAAAGTCGGCAAAACGCGCCAAAATTGTGTAGAAACATTGGGCGCGATCGCCACTAGATTCCCGCCAAAATCGTTTTATGACATAAAGATGTACTCTTTGCTAGTATTTTGGTAAAGACTGCATTTTGTTATCGATGTGTTGAATAATAAAACAATTATCCTGCTCGATCTTGCGGAATATCCCCTGATTTTAGCCAACCTTGGCCTATCGGCCCTCGTCGACTAAGTATTTGGCGATATTCCACGCGATCTGGCAGGATAATTGTTAAATAGACGGGGCGTAGCGGTTGCTTGGTTATGCTAAAGCTAGTTACGTGCTTCTCTCATTAAATAATGTTTTGGTTCAGTCCCTTTTGCAGATACTTTTTAGGTGCTAGAGGTTTGATCGTCTCGTTCGTAAGCATTAGTGTTTCGCGTTGTTACTTTGGCGTAGAGATGTTAAGTAGAACTTTTGGTATCCATGGTAACATACCGAGGCACATGTTCATGTCCAATGTAATATTTTGTTTTTCAATAGGGAGTGGCTCGGGTTTGGTAGTCAACTGGGAGCAAGAGACAGGAATACTCCTTGCGTCTGGTGACGTCAGGTTCATCCGAGTTTGGGACACACAGAGGGAGATGCGGATGCAGGTGAGGGGAGGGGAATGTGATTGTCTTTGAGTGCATTCTTTTGGAACTATACTGACTAATCCTATTCTTGTATAAGAATAACAAATTACACGGAATACTAATTCCCAAAAGAGCACACACTAATATTCTGAAAATGGAATTACCTTCACGGACCGGAGGTGACCTGAGAACTAACAACTCCGCTGGGTGCGCGGTCACGTGCGTGGTAGAGATTTCCCACCACAAATTCCCAAAAGAACGCCATTTTGCATCTATAGAGTAAACCTTACTCTGTTCATTCTGCTCTCTGGAAGAACTCAGCCTCGTGTCCATGGGTTTGTGCGCCTAACCCAAGATGGCGTCGTAAAAACCCTGTTGCAGGCTGGTCACGTGACCCCAAAATATGCCATCTTGGATTAGGTGCGTAAAGGTAAGAACTCGTAGAATAGCAGAAATGTAGCGTGACAGCACGTCAGTGTTAGCTGTGTTTAGTTCCTCGAGATCTTGAGAGAGCTTGTACAAATATATATACATGTACGCCCCTGAAAAGAAATATCACCGCAATTATGTCCACTGAGCTTACTTTTATCAAAGGAAAGTAGAGAGATTTGCCCCCCCCACAAGTTGTCCTTGTCATCCTTATCCACCTGGTCCTAATCTTCCAAGATGAAAGATATAGTTCACAGTATTAATATCCTCTGTTGTCGTGTTCAGGACATACCTACAGGAGCGGACAGCTGTGTGACCAGTCTAGCGTGTGATTCAGTAGGCAGGTCCCTGTTGGTAGCAGGTTGTGGTGATGGGTCTGTCAGACTGTACGACAGAAGATTACCTCCTTCTGATAGGTGCGTGGTTAAATGAAATACTTTGGCACGAAGAAAACGTTTATTGAATTTGAATCAGTAGTAATTAAGAAAACAAATAGAAGTTAGAATTTAATGATCGTAGGTGGTTAGTTTCCTTTGTGGAATTTCTTAAAGGGACCCTCCACACTGAAAAACGATGTTTGCTCTCAAGTGTTCCTTATGGATACTGTTTGTTATGGATATCTAAATCTAATACTGTTTGTTATGGATATCTAAATATAATGTTGTTTGTTATGAATATCTCAATCTAATACTGTGTTTGTTATGGATATCTAAATCTAATGCTGTTTGTTATGAATACCTAAATCTAATGTTTGTTATGGATACCTAAATCTAATGCTGTGTTTGTTATGGATACCTAAATCTAATGCTGTGGTTGTTATGGATACCTAAATCTAATGCTGTGTTTGTTATGGATACCTAAATCTAATGCTGTGTTTGTTATGGATACCTAAATCTAATGTTTGTTATGGATACCTAAATCTAATGCTGTGTTTGTTATGGATACCTAAATCTAATGCTGTGTTTGTTATGGATACCTAAATATAATGCTGTGTTTGTTATGGATATCTAAATCTAATGCTGTGTTTGTTATGGATACCTAAATCTAATGCTGTGTTTGTTATGGATACCTAAATCTAATGCTGTGTTTGTTATGGATATCTAAATCTAATGCTGTGTTTGTTATGGATATCTAAATCTAATTATGTGTTTGTTATGGATATCTAAATCTAATGCTGTGTTTGTTATGGATATCTAAATCTAATGCTGTGTTTGTTATGGATATCTAAATCTAATTATGTGTTTGTTATGGATACCTAAATCTAATGCTGTGGTTGTTATGGATACCTAAATCTAATGCTGTGTTCGTTATGGATACCTAAATCTAATGCTGTGTTTGTTATGGATACCTAAATATAATGCTGTGTTTGTTATGGATACCTAAATCTAATGCTGTGTTTGTTATGGATACCTAAATCTAATGCTGTGTTTGTTATGGATACCTAAATCTAATGCTGTGTTTGTTATGGATATCTAAATCTAATGCTGTGTTTGTTATGGATATCTAAATCTAATTATGTGTTTGTTATGGATATCTAAATCTAATGCTGTGTTTGTTATGGATATCTAAATCTAATGCTGTGTTTGTTATGGATATCTAAATATAATGCTGTGTTTGTTATGGATACCTAAATCTAATGTTGTGTTTGTTATGGATATCTAAATCTAATGCTGTGTTTGTTATGGATATCTAAATCTAATGCTGTGTTTGTTATGGATATCTAAATCTAATGCTGTGTTTGTTATGGATATCTAAATCTAATGCTGTGTTTGTTATGGATATCTAAATATAATGCTGTGTTTGTTATGGATACCTAAATATAATGCTGTGTTTGTTATGGATACCTAAATATAATGCTGTGTTTGTTATGGATACCTAAATATAATGCTTTGTTTGTTATGGATACCTATGTTACATGGTTGCCCTATTGTAAGAAAATAGCTCTTTTATTGTGCAACAATAGGACAACACTATGACGTCATAAGCTCTGAGGAATGTATGGCTGTAGGCATGATTTGCCTGCCACAGTTGTTTAACTTTGTAAGGAAAACTCGCTAAAACTTTTCCTGCTTGCTTATTTTGAGATGCACTTTCCATATTTTGGTTTTCAAATATTCTTATAATTTCATCAGGTTTGGAGGCTATATTCTAACCTGTGATATATATATATATTTTTATTCCAGTCGTGTGATGGCCTTGAGGGAGCACACCGGTTGGGTGACGACTGTTTTCCTGCAGAAAGGTGGCGACGGCAACATAATCAGCGGCAGGTAAGACGCATCAAACACATGACAAGAACGAGCCCAGTAAAAATGTATTGCTGTGAGCATGAACAAGAAGGCACTTCTATGTTTCAGACACCCAGTAAGCGTAGCCCCAGACAACTCTGGGCTACGCTTACAATTCTTTTTAAAATTTAAGAAATTATTTCAACTTTCTGTTTCGTCTTTACAACAATAGACCCCTTGCACATCGCCTCACTGTTATAATGTAAAGTGCCTCCAGAAGGTAACTGGATAAAAGAACAAATGAAAGAATGAAGGTGTATTCCCCTGGTGGCCCACCAGTGGTGGGAGTCAAGGACAGTTAAACAATAAACTAATGACGTTAGTGCATGGCGTCTATAGGGACCTTATACAACTGGAACGGCAACGTCTGGGACGACGTCATAAAACAATAGCCTTAATTATGCACCTATCAATGTTAAGCCGGGGGGGGGGGGGGGGGACCCTGGGCGGATGTGGGGACTTTGATCAAAGATAGTTTTTAGGTGTCAAAATTCCCGACCCAGTCAAATGTACCCACCCTGGGATGGTCAGTTACATTTGTCCCGAGTTTTTCTGTCGGTCATCGTCCGAAATTGCGGCGCTTACTGTTCCAGTTATCAATATTGAACTCCATTCGGCCAAGTGTGATCGCTTTTTAATATTGAATATTAACATTCGTCACGCTATATTAAACGTAAAAGAACCACTCATGAAATGTGTGGGGAAAACTCCTGAAAACTAAAAGGATCAAACACCGTATCAAACTGGGGACAATTAGAAATTATAACTTGAAATTCATATGAGAAATTCATACAAAGATTACTCTCAGATCGAGAATTTAGTGTCGATTTCGCGGATCAAACGTGACAAATGCTGTTTCATAGAAAAGGTAAAAAATATTAACACACTGAAAATGAATAGAAACGCGACAAAACATTAACATAATGTATATTTGCATACAGTAGAATAATGAGTCATTCAAATACTAGAAAATACTGAACTAAAACAAGGAGAAATCACTCTCCAGACACCAAACAAACGCGGTCCCAGGTTCTTTCGGCCTGTTCAAACTTACCCCACCCCCGGGCCGAGTCTTTCGCTCAAACTTGGCCGTAATTCCCGACCTCGGGCAAGCAAAGTGAGTCAAAGTCCCCACCTCTGCCCAGGGTCCCCCCCCCCCCCCCGGGCTTAACATTGATAGGTGCATTACAAAATACAATGACTGCACGTGAAAATACAAGCAGTCTACATTTTGATCGTCATCTACAAAAACACAACATAAAAATCCTAATGTCATGTTTGAGAGAGAACGCGAACGTGAAGGCCTGCACAAACGAGGAAACATTTGTTGTGAAAACATTGTTCCTGAAAATATTTCTTGGGTGAGTAAACGAGCGGGGAGCAAGAAACATGTTTTGCTGCCTGGCTGAACAAACCAAGAAACATCTCACGAGAAACAAATGCTGGCGCATGCGCCTTAACCACGCTAAGAAGTTTGCGTGCGCAATATATATGTAGCGCAGCCCTGGGATCTAGTCAACATTGTTGCTTCGGCGAGCGAACAGGGAAACATTTGTTGCTGAAGAAAAATATGCTTCTCGGAAGCAAAAATGTTTCTGAAATGTTTCAGATTTCTCAGAAACAAATTTGATTCCACAACATGTTTCCTCGTTTCGTTTATGCTTATGAAAAAATTCCAAAGTTGGGATGTGAAAAGCGATAACAGGCAAATAAAGGAAACGATAAACACCTAATTTCACGCCCTCGGTGCGTAAGGTCCCTATTACTGATTAGGCAACGGATTTGACAGCTGTGTATATCCAGAGTGGACATTAAGAAATAATTTATATTTAAACTTCCAACCCCTTTACAAAACTATAGACCAAAATGAATGGTTGGTTTTGATCAATGTCGAAGTCAGATAAAGTCTGCTATTTATTCAGTTGTCGCTATCTGTTGGTGTGTCTTGTTAACAGTGTGGCTGGAGATGTGCGGTTTTGGGATCCACGATTCACGGAGTCAGTAAAACACTTTGAAACACTGGCTAACATGACGGCATTTGAAGTGCATCAACAGGCGAAAATTTTGGTCAGGTTGGTATCCTGCAAGTTTTGAATTTTAGTACGAAAATATCGGCTTTCAATGGCTGGGGTCACACTCAACAACGTTTACTATAGTTAACGGCATCCTCAGTGACGTGCATTTTACGATTTACTGATAGTAAACTCAACCTTGGTTAATTGCTCCGACAACGGCGGCAAGAAGAAAAGAACTATAGTTAACTATAGTTAACCTGACTCAGTTGCCAGCTTGTAAACTATAGTATAAAGTAATAACCATAGTTTTGCCGGTTTACAATGTACTATAGTTAACTCGTGAGTCAAGTTACCCCAGCCAATAATGTACGGCAACCAACAAATTATCATGGACAAATGTCGTTATAAAAATGTATGGTCGTTGCTGACTTTACAGCAGGTCAGAAAATGAATTAAATTCCTACCTGGATTGTTTGGTTTCACATACTTTTGTTAAGGCCGAATTATTCTCAAGTTTTGTTCAAAAAAGGTGAAATTTGCATTTACTTGTCATCGTTAATGGACACACGATGCAACATTTCGCATAATCTTTCAAACAAATGTATTGCTGGTTTGCACATGACGTCACGGCGGCCATGTTGGTGTACCTTTAACAATAGATTCTTCGTTAGCTTCTTTTGTTAGGTACACCAACATGGCCGCCATGCCCTTTGTCATTTGAATCTCTGGGGATTGAGTGAAAACCAGCAATTAGTAGGAATGGACACACGATGGCTAGGAGTTGATTGTACTTTCACTCCATTGTAATTAGAGTTGGTGGAGAATTAGAACTCGATTCTTCTGAAACGTTTCAGGCAAGGTTACTTGCAATTTACTAGTGCTTGACACAGGAAGCAATATCGCTAGTGCTTGAAATGTTGTGCGCAACAGTTGCAAAGGTGGACGTACGGAGCGGTTTTGTCATTGTATGTAATGTTGCGCGTAGTGGATTTCGTATGAGTGGGACAAAATACGACATGTCCGTAACCGTACCGTAACTTACTGTACCGTAACTCTGTTATTTGATTGGTCAGAAGGACAAAAATAATATGGAAACCATTTCATTGCCACGGCATGTCGTACATTAGATGACTAGTTTCTGTAAAAACTAGTCTTGATCTTTGTCGGCTGGGAAGATAAACACTGGTATAATCAAGTGAAAGTCTAATTAGGTATACTAACCGCCGTGGGAAGCTCAGCTGGCATTTCGAGCGCTAGCCCTTCGTCAGAGTAAACGAGTGTTCGGTAACCGTGCCGAAGTCACTTCCTTAACGTGCCCACTCGTACGAAATCGTTCTAATTGCAGCATGTCCGCCACTGTCATGAGACTGTCTTTATCTTACTGCTAAATCCAACAAACACTTAAATCTGTTATTTTCTTAGTGGTTCAGCCAATCAGATCATCAAGGTTCTCAGCCTGGATGGTGTTAGTCGTAGCGTTATACGATATCACGATGGGTTTATGGGTCAGCGGATAGGCCCAGTCAGCTGTATGGCCCTCCATCCACACAGGGTGAGTGACATCAGGGCAGATCGTATGTAATTTCCTGTTAAAAAACTGGTGCTGGGCCACGTCGGTGGGTATAAACACTGGTATAATCACCTAAAAGTCGATTCAGTTATGTTAACCGTTCTGGGAAGTGAGTAGCAGCTGACGTTTCGAGCTTTAAGCCCTTCGTCCTTCGCTCTGACGAAGGGCTAACGCTGCAAACGTCAGCTGCTCGGTGGTTAGCGTACCTAAATCGACTTTTAGGTGATTCTACCAGAATTATACATGAGTGCATGTCAGATAAATACGATGAAACCTTAGGCATCAAAGCGAGGCTAGTTGTCCCAGGGCTGAGAAAGATAACACAACAGTGCGGTACGGCAGAAACTAAGACATTTCTGACAGACTCCATTTTTGCGATGTTTGGTACAACTGGCCTCGCTCTGATACCATTGTTACCAGACTTCTTACCACGTGGGCATGAGGTATGAATAAGGTACATGGCAGACTGTGTTGTATGACAAACTAAGACATTTCTGACCGACTCCATTATCGTAATCTTTGGTACAACTGGCCTCACTCTGATACCATTGTTACCAGACTTCTTACCACGTGGGCATGAGGTATGAATAAGGTACATGGCAGACTGTGTTGTATGACAGAAACTAAGACATTTCTGACCGACTCCATTATTGTAATCTTTGGTACAACTGGCCTCACTCTGATACCATTGTTACTAGACTTCTTACCACGTGGACATGAGGTATGAATAAGGTACATGGCAGACTGTGTTGTATGACAGAAACTAAGACATTTCTGACCGACTCCATTATTGTAATCTTTGGTACAACTGGCCTCACTCTGATCGTGATACCATTGTTACCAGATTTCTTACCACGTGGGCATGAGGTATGAATAAGGTGCATGGCAGACTGTGTTGTATGACAAACTAAGACATTTCTGACCGACTCCATTATCGTAATCTTTGGTACAACTGGCCTCACTCTGATACCATTGTTACTAGAGTTCTTACCACGTGGGCATGAGGTATGAATAAGGTACATGGCAGACTGTGTTGTATGACAGAAACTAAGACATTTCTGACCGACTCCATTATTGTAATCTTTGGTACAACTGGACTCACTCTGATACCATTGTTACCAGACTTCTTACCACGTGGACATGAGGTGCAATCTAATCTTGCTTTACCCTTAGCTTTTTAAGCAATGTGACTGGATCAGAAGGGTAAGAATATTAATTAGGAATGTTTTTTTGTCACCCCATGGCTCGTCGTACTGCAACCTAAGCTAACTGCATTATGGTTCATTGCTTCTCTGGCTTATGCGAATTATTAACAATTGTAATATAACCCAGCTAGTACGAGCGCTCTGATTGGCTTCTGATTTTCAAGCATTTCTTGTGTTCTCCCAACATCCCGCGTGCTTTATTTCGCCAGTAAACACATTGAAATGTGTTGTCTATTGCTTAAATAGACGTTCTTTTGTCGTACGTCTGTTCTGTTAGAGACGTACAGATGACGTCACAACGTGACAAGAACAAAGTGAAGTTATGATTTCATGCAAAAAGTGACGTGCCAGCTGTCGACCAATCAGGCGCACAGTGACGTCATGTGCATCTGTACTCTAATAACACATAGCTATCGACCAATCAGAGCATGCGCTTTGCACCGTTTTGGTACAAATAATAATATATAAATTGTATCTGAGAGATACAGTCCCATTTGTTCATAAGGATTTATTATGTTATTCCCAAAATGAGCAATGTGATATGATACCAGGATTTATATTTTAGGGGCGTGAACGAAAGTAAGCCGCCTCCGCAGGCATCTCTCTGTATTTAATTCGTGTTTTTCGGCTTATGGGTTTCCTGTGTATAAAACGGTCGAGTGAGACAAGAAAGGGAGAAAGGAACGAATGCTTGCCAAAACTGAACAACCCCTATCCTTAATGCGCCTCTCCCCAACCCCGCACGTCTCTCTTACCACAAGAAGCCCACCCCAGGAAGCTAGACATGACCAAATTCATCATTTCGTGAATATTGCTGGCAGGTTATCAATATTTGACGAGTCTTTAAAAAAGAAGATTAATCCGCAGTCTTCAATGGAAATCAGTGTGAATTATTTGACATTTGTGGCTAATAAATACTTCTTATTAACCGAATGCAAGTTCAGTCGGCTCGCAAACATTAGATAGCATGAACGGCAATGGGATAGGTGCTAATTTTCTATTCTTTCTCGTAATTTCATTGCTTGATACTCGTAAATTCAATAGAAGCCCATCGAAATAATGCATTTTCATGCGATAATTTTTGAAGTTTGAATTTATTTTTGATCAAACTAATTATGCTTTAATTCGAAGAATATCGTACGTGGGGAAAGTTATCAAATTTGAGATTGAAAGATCTTTTGTTTTCTCCCTTTCCGATTGGCTGGATGGTAGCTTATTTTAGTTTACACTGTAAAAAGTATCCATAGCATAAAAAAACTTTATTTTCTGGGTGTAGTTTGGATTGTAGACATCTCCTTCAGCACTTAATGCGTATTCAAGCAAATTCGTATTAGTTTATTTAAATATTTTATGGATATTTGAGGATATGCCCATTGCCGCAGCCTATTGCCGCAGCCTATTGCCGCAGCCTATTGCCGCAGCCTATTGCCGCAGCCTATTGCCGCAGCCTATTGCCGCAGCCTATTGTATTTTGCTATAGTTCTTAGCTGAATCATTACTTAAATGGGTTGAACTGGCCATACCGAACGATAATCTAAGCAATCTTGCGTATGAAGATAGTCATAAAATAAATAAATAAATTTTCACGATCCTAACACCTTTCGGCAGTATCCCTCTCTAAGTTCGATTTGTCTAATTAATATATCTTAATTTGATATCTTACCCCCTGGTTTTAAACCTTTACCAATGAGCCAAAGAAACTTGCGATGGAAAGACTGTCACTTTTTAAAATAACCCTAACCCGTACCACAAACCTAACCTAACCGTCAGTAAACAATTTCCCAGTTAAACGACGAGGTCTCGCCCACCTAGAGCTACAATCCTGGTCAAAAGGGCTGGGACACTTAGCTATTTTGTTATTTTATTTTTCCTGTCACACCCTCCCCCCCCTCCCCCCCAAAAAAAAACAACTCAATGTTGGTTTTTGTTTTGTCAAAGTCATGATTTATCATCGCAACATTGATTTTTGAGGGGGGGGGAGAAGGGCCGTACGGGAAGTTATGTAACGCAAATCGACCAATCATAACTCGTGAAATACTTAGCTGTATAATAAAGTTTGTTGTTGTTGTCGTTATTATTAAATACGGTCTTATTTGTTTCTTTGTCTTCAGGTTCATATTGCTGCAGGCAGCACTGACTCCTTTATTTCCATTTATTCTACCGAGAAGAAGAGGTAGAACGGTACACAGTACGTGTTGAATAAAAACGAGAATGAAACCGCAGTCAGGATAAAAAATAACCAGAAATTTTGAGTGGTTTCAAAGAACAGCGTACAGGCGAATCCTTGTTTACGTTTTTTCCTCATTAGCGAACATCAAACTTCAAGCGACGTACATACAAACAAACGTAGTCCATAAATCTAAAGAGCTTGCCACACTTGATAATCACCGAAAATTTGAGAGTGATATGATAAATATATTTTGAGGAATGAGCGTTAAAAATCTCTAAATTTACGAAGAATGTATGGCTGTCAGCAACTCTTTCCTCACCCCATTTTACAGTTTTGAAAAGTGAATTTCTCCGTAAATATTTAATATATCGATCTCACATTTTCGGTGATGGCTAAGTTTAAAATTCTCTTTCAACTGATCAGTGTAGTCTGTTTGGTTGTAGCTTGAAGTTTGATTTATGCTAATGAGGCAAAAATGTAAACAATGACGTCAGCAATGACGCCGCCATCTTGGATCTGACCGAGAAGACCCTGGGGACGAAGTTGCGTGAATCTAATAAAATACAATTCTGCAATTATTGTAAATACAAGTATAGTCTATAAAGACTTGGAATAAGGTCTTTGAAAATTAACACAGAAAAAAGCCCGAAAACCTGATGGCATTAAGTAAGCTAACAGTACACGGCTGGAAAATAAAAATAAAACTTTGAAAGTTTAGGATTTTACAAATTTTGAAAAATTATAGTTCTCTTTTTACAGTAGGACACAGAGTTATATATTAACTAAGTGAATTATCATTCTATTATAATAAAGCAGCTTTCTTTTGGGACTGTTCCGGTATATGTGTAACTCAATACACGGATATTCTAAACACAGAAGACTAAGGAGAAACTTAAGGACTACATTCCCGCCATTTTGAAGTCTTCGTGGGCGCACAATCGGCAGCTATTTCCCGCCAAAAATCCAGGCTAGATTCGCTTAATCAGATACTCCTAAAACAGTAAACACTATACTAGGAGGTAAACATCAGGAGAAACTTGAATAGAATAAGTTAAGGTAGCATATATAACAGTTTATCGAGTGGGGAGTGAGGAGCAGGCCCCCATCAGCTGTAAGCTGCCGTAATCAGCCTGCTATAACAAATAAAATATTTATTTATTTTATTGGTGACTACTCTGCCCATGCTTACTCTGTTCATTCTGTCAATTCTACTGCCGCTAGAGGAATGACGGCATTCTATTCCGTTCATTTCGAAAAAAGATCTCAAAACAACACGATTATGACTCGCACTATTCTGAAACAGTCCCAACAGATCGCGAACTAAACATATGTGGTAATTGTTTAGGTGAAAAAAAATACGTTGCATATAATGGCACTCCGAGTTAAAATATGTATATTATGGAAGGGTTAAGGCACCCTTATTGTTAGTACGATAATTAATGTTGACAGGGCCTGGGTGCTGCCATTTTGAATATTGAAAAAATCTCAATTGTAGGCTACATAAGAGATTATAACTTTCTTTAATGTGTACGACGGTATAATTATAGAGGTGGTACAGTTTGAGAATTGACCTAGGTGCTGTTCTATCTGTTCTGTGAGAAAGGTGAAACTTAATGTTGATTCAAATCCGTGCGTAATGTCTCGCGATCATTGTAGACTGACTCGTTAAGTGTGTAGTAAAGAGGGATGGCACTCGTCCCATTCTATGCTGATTTTCATTGGATAAGGTAAAACAACAGAAAATCAACATGGTTCGTGCCTTGAGCTTTGATGTGACGTCACACCCAAATAAGGGCAAAGGAAAAACGTTATTGACGGTAGTATGACCACATTCAGGACAAACTCACGGTGGCCATGTTGATTTGCAGGAGAATAAAAACCTTTGTTTCCCCCCGTCTAACCTCGTTCTGAAACTGCTCAGTGCGACTAGACGTGGGACACCATTGTTTCTAGCCAATGTGGCGCCACGTGAGGAGAGTCGGGGCTCGAAATAGCGACCTGCCAATGGCCAAAAAGCAGGCCAAAGTTCAGGTGAAAGTATGCTTGGAAATGATTTCAAACACTCGATGGCCTGTCAAAAAATGAAATTTCAGGTCATATTTTGTTTCAATTTCGAGCCCTGAGAGTGAATACTGGCTGATCGCGAGGCGTTTCGCACAGTGGTACATGTTAGAAGCACGAAAACTGGTTGTTCTAATTGGTTAGTAATTGTCTGACTGTGTGTTGTGAGAAAGAAGAGCAGTTAGGTGTTAGATTCATATGCATCTGTTCAGCTTCGTTTCTATGCTTCACAAGAATGTGGCACAACAGGTGAGTGGTGTGCAACGCCTTGCTGCCATAGAGCGGTTTTCAATCGAGTGTAGTAAAACCAAAGTAATTACTGAGCCAATCACAGGAGCAAGTGGAAACACAATGAGCCAATCACGAGCTAAAGCAATTCACAATTGGTTTTACTTGAACCAATCACGAGGGAAAGTAAACGCAATCGTGGTCACTCTCGCTAAAACAAACTGACTGCGTGATTGCGTTTGGTTTTAGTTTAGAACTTGATTGGCTGATAATGACAAAACATTTTTCACAGCCAATACACCCCATTCCAATATGGCGGATACACGGCCGGAGCGTTGGGGCGGGACACGAAAACGAGGGTAGTTAGGCGGAAGTCGATGTCAAGAAGGTCATGAGGCGGGAATTTCGCGCAAGTTTTGAAGCGAGTTTGTTTTTTCGAGAGGGTTGGAATAAGTAGATTTTATCCCCAGAGAGTTAGAAAATATGGTGGATATTCAGGCTATCGTTTTCACTGAAGAATATATCCCTCAGTGAAAATGATAGTCTGAATATCCGCCATATTTTCTAACTCTCTGGGGATAAAATCTACTTATTCCAACCCTCTCGGAAAAACAAACTCGCTTCAAAACTTGCGCGAAATTCCCGCCTCATGACCTTTTTGACATCGACTTCCGCCTAACTACCCTCGTTTTCGTGTCCCACCCCAACGGTCCGGCCGTGTATCCGCCATATTGGAATGGGGTGTATAGAATAGCTAAGCAATCGAAAAACCAAAGCAATCACTAAGAGCGGTGTTCAATTGAGTTTCGAAAATAATAAGTGATTGCTTTGGTTTTGCGTTTGTTTAGCTTTTTTATTTGGCTGAGAAAATGCTTCAGTCGAAGTCAATCAAAGCCAATCACGTGTTGGTAAGTTGTCAATGATTGCGTTTACTTTTCCTCCTGATTGGTTGCTTTTTCCAAGTAAAACCAATCGTGTTTTTACTTTAGCTCGTGATTGGCTCGTGTTTTCACTTACTCCTGTGACTGGCTCGGTAATTACTTTGGTTTTGGTTTTGGTTTTACGACACTCGATGGAAAACCGCTCTTTAGAAACAAGGCTTAACCATATTGAGTCCCTAGGAGGAGAAAAATCTTTGTTTTGCTAGTCTAAACTCGTTCTGAAACTACTCAGTTCGAGACTGCCCGTTGCTAGGCAACATGGCCGCCATGTGGGACGCGACGCGCTGGTATATACTTCATGGTAGTGTTTCGTTCCATATAGTCTCCCTGCATAATTATTGTCCCTACTGTTTTACAGTATCATGCAGGGAGACTATATGGAACGAAACACTACCATGAAGTATATACCGATGCGCTCCTAATGACCGGAGTCGCTCAATAGGCAGTTCTATGTGATTGGTGATTTGCAAGATGGCGTCATTTTTCTGCAAATACCAGATTCCTTTTCACAGTCACATTCTTTTTGAGAATACGAAGAATGGTCTAAATAGCCCACTCCCGAGATATGCCTCGCTTCCTACGTACAAAGGAATCAATACGAGGCTCCATGCATAATGCTCAGTCGTTCGAGACAAACTAGACGTGCTGTAGTCTTGTCACGAACGACTGGGCATTATGCACGGAGCCTTTTTATTTTTCCTTTGTACGTAGGAAGTGAGGCATATATCGGAAGTGGGCTATAAGATGAACAAAAGCATCCGCGCAAAGGATTCTGGTAGTTCAAGTATGTGACGTCACCATGCGTGTAAATGTTAAGACTGTTATTATGATACAGTAACTAATCAGCTACCGACCCAAATGTCAGTAGATGTATATTTTTGTACATAACAGTATTTTTGGACTATAATCGAGCACAAATTATTTATCGACTGGCTGGCCTGTCGGTCAACACCTAGAATTAATGTTGCTGTCGATATACAGCAAAATTAAAATTAAATGTATACAAAGCACTGTAGTTAAATTGTTAATAAAATGCCGTGTTACCATGACAACGTGACTTATTCATACCTTGTACCGACCTTCAACCCTTTTAACCAATGAAACTGTGCATTCTTGTAATGCTCCCGTCTGAAATGGAAGACGAATACACTTCCTAGTAAGATGTAAAACTTTTTGAGGCAATCGGTAATTATTTCTTATTCAGATTAAACATTTTCGCTAACCTGGACAGTAGCTTGATGTCAGAATTTTTTTTTTATAGCCCACTTCCGAGGTATGCCTCACTTCCTACGTACAAAGGAATCAATACGAGGTGCCGTGCATAATGCACAGTCGTTCGTGACAAACGACAGAAGTGATTTAGTCTTGTCACGAACGACAGAGCCCCTTTAAAATCGTTTTACTGATGAAACTTGAGCAATCGAATCTAAATACAAACTCATCTCTCTGGACTCGGTCTGTTGGGCCAATAAACAGCCTTTGCGTCAAAACTGAAGAGCCAATCAGAATACGTGATAGTTCAGCCCATACCAGTCCCCCCTCCTCTCCCCCTACCAACAAACTCGACTCACATATGACACCTCCGGGAATCGAACCTTGTTCCCCAGAGGCGAGCGGCGCTCACACCACTTGGCCATCCTTGCTTTCCACTCGAAATGTTTAATGCATCAATTGCCTCGGGGATTTTACGAAATCAATGGAAACATGCACGTGTCACCGCTAACTATAATAGGGATGAACGGTTAGATCCCAACTATTATTAGCCAATTTCTGTAATTCCTACTATTGCCAGTCTGAACGATTGCTATGTAAACAGTTACAGTTATCTACAGACTGATAACCTTTCAAATTGCCAATCTGGTTTTTGTGCCTTAACTCACCAGATCACTGGTATTATAACATTTGAATAACATCGACAATGGGATATTAATGCTGTTATTTTCTTAGACTAAAAACGTCTGACACAGTAAATCACGAACTATTACTTCAACAACTTGCACTGTATTGGATATATGGCTTATCACTAGTGGTTTGAATCGTATTTAGGTAATAGACTATCCCGAGAGCAATGATGTGCTGTGTGTCTTGCAGTTCTATACTCGGGCCTCTTCTATTTGTAATAGACACTTATTTACCCAACTGTATATTAAACGCTACAGCACGAATGTATGCTGACGAAACAACTGAGACAAATTAATTAATCAAATAGATCTACCGTATGATGCAAAGATCGACGTGCTCCAAAGTGCAACAGGCTGGGAGAGGCTACACATCCAAAGAACAACAAAAGATGTTATGATCTACAAAGCTTTACGCGGCCTCGCCCCAGACTACCTCGCAAATATGTTTAATCGACGGAGTGAAACGACTCGATATAATCTAATGGGCTCGTCGACCAAAATGTCGACCTTTTCCACGAGAAAGAAAACCCACTGAATTTCTAACGGGACCTGAAACAACCATAAGAGGCTGATCAAAGCCAGGACCCGGCTAATCCACAGATCAAATTGTGAAATGCACTACCTGAGGATATCAGAAAGCTTAGAGATTCTCACCAAGAGAATGTTTATTGTAGGAAAACCACATGCCTGACGAGGTAATTCATTTTAACGTGGAATACCGAGTCGGGCATGTGATATTCCTTGAATCGCATAGTCCGATGAATTACTTGCCCAGAACCAAGCCATTCTGTCCATAAGTACTTCACAGCAAGCTAAATTCATCCATAATGACCGCAAAGCATGCCGGGAAATCCTACCAAACCGCGACATGACCCATCCCCCATATCTTCATTCTTCAAAATATATAGCCATTTCGACCTACAGTTGTAATAGCTTCATATTGGAATCAATGGCAAGTAAATGTTGTCCAATATTCCAAAAAAGCTATGACAGGTGGCTCCAGAGTCCAGACTCCATTTACAAACTATGAAGCCCACGCTAAAGTGACAGAAGACGTCCTGGCCCATTCACGAGTGGGAAATGAGGCTCTTTCTCCATCACAATAACAGGCACAGACTCAGTTCTTCGAGAAAGTGCTGATTGAAGCTCTCATGAGATTTAATTATGTCCTCCAGCACTCTTAAATGGTGAAAAGGCTTAAAAAAACATTAAATTCTCTGTACTCCCCCAAACAAACTTCCTGCCAGTTCCGTAGCAATCTTGACGGCAATGCATTCAAAATGGCCGTACAATGGAATCAATACGAGGCTCCGTGCATAATGCTCAGTCGTTCGTGACAAACTGTAGACGTGCTGCAGTCTTGTCACGAACAACAGCATTATGCATGGAGCCTCCTATTGCTGGTTTTCACTCAATCCCCAGAGATTCAAAGGGCATGGCGGCCATGTTGGTGCCCAACAAAAGAAGCTAACGAGGAACTATTGATTAAGGATACCAACATGGCGGCTATGACGTCAAATGAAAGCCAGAAATTGATTCCTTTGTATGTAGGAATTCACAGAGGCATATCTCGGAAGTGGGCTAATCGCTGTACTAGCGATTTCGCCACCTTCCCCCCGAGCGCAGATTGGGCGCGAACGAACTCCCCTGAGGGTAGGAGGGCGGGGGACAAAAGAAAAATAAAGGGACTGCAGCCTTTCCCCACTGGCACACGTTCAACCAATCACGATTTTCAGTTGCTCCACCAACTGAAAATCGTGATTGGTCAATTAAACAATAGAGATGTCAACATTTCGCTCGACGAGACTTGAGAGAACAACAGTTCTGTTCTGGTAATGCACCAGTCAATGTAAACCCAACTCGGGCATGACCGGTATGGCGTTATATCCCCGCCAAAATTCGACTTTCGCTTGCGATGTTCGGTTTACATTTTATCCTTGTTGTCCACAATTCGACATTAAAGTTTCACAGTGCGAGATTGGATTTTTACGATGCAACATTGAAGTTTCACAATGCGACATTCATTTTCCACACGCGATTCAAAGGCTGTCATCCGACATGCTAGTTTGACCATTTTATGCAAGTTTTACATTTCAACTTCCGACACGCACGAGTGGTTTCAACTTTCTCAAGAGAATCCGCTGTAAAATAGCAGGCTCAGTCTTATCACGTGATTTCTGCCCACGTGGACGAAAAATCAAGATGGCGGCTCTTACAGCTCGTGATATCACAGGAAACCCAAGCTCTGTTTGTGTTTTAAATTATAAGGGTTTGTATGGGATTTTTAACGAGTATTTGGTTGTATACGGTTAGACCAGAAATACTGAAATAAAATCAATGAAAACTTACCTGAAGTCTTTATCTGTTCTTCATTGGGCTCTGTATGCAATTTCAGCGAATTCTGTTGAAATTTTACCCCTCGACCTCTCCGACTAAGAAAGAAGGCAAGGACGGTCGCAGCCGCCATTTCTCGACCCCAATCACCCGAACATCACGCTCGAATTTTCATCCAAAATCAATGCCGACCGCAACTAGACCTCAAATAATAGCACAACAGTACTTATTTCAAGAGCCTCGTGCCGTCTAATTGAAATAATCCCCATTTCTCGAGCCTAAATCGAACAGAATTTGAAACAAATCCGCCCGTTGGGATCCGTGATCGACACTTGTTGCCAACGCATAGCAACGGCAAGTCGCCTCAAAGTTCACGGGCTCAGAATCATACATATACCTTATTTTGAAATCGAACTTCAAGCAAACGGCTCTATGGTGCAGTGGTTTAGAGTGCGCATGTTCGATCCAACGACCCGGAGTTCAAGTCCTACACCGGGCACTGTAAAAAAGCTTCTTTTGTACTTCTTTCATCTCCTTTCTCAGTTTTATTTAATCTTTTCCTCTATTTTAAACAATTAGAGCCACCTTCTACCTGAAAAACATTGTTGTCTTTTGGCTCTCAATCCTCGACCAGGAGCCCATTGTCTCAACTATTAAATAACTTTT
Source organism: Actinernus sp. WN-2022 (assembly GCA_030867875.1). Lineage (NCBI taxonomy): Eukaryota > Metazoa > Cnidaria > Anthozoa > Actiniaria > Actinernidae > Actinernus > Actinernus sp. WN-2022. The sequence goes on from JAOWCC010001634.1 coordinate 90,928,568, forward strand.
CTGCCAATTCTGGTTACTTTATTATCATAAGAGTCTTTGACGATAACATGAACTTTGATAAGCACTTTAACGATCTTTGTAAATCTGCATTCTATCATATTAGAAACATCTCCCAGGTTAGGAAGTTCCTCAGTGTAGAATCGACCAAAACGTTAGTTAATGCATTTGTTGTTTCGAAAATTGATGGATATAATGCGCTTCTCTGTGGACTCCCGTCCTATTTATTACAAAGGCTACAATATGTACTTAATACGGCTGCGAGACTCATAACGCTATCGCGCAAGGCTGAGCACATAACTCCTTTTCTCATAGAGCTACATTGGCTCCCAGTGGAACAGCGCATTAATTTCAAAATCTTGCTCTTTTGTTTTAAAATTATGAATAATACTGCACCATCGTATCTAAGCGAGTTACTTGTCCAATATGCTCCGGTGCGTAGTCTTAGGTCATCTAATCAACTTCTCTTTCACCAGCCTTCATATAATCTTAAATCTTGTGGTAATAGAGCTTTTTCTGTATCTGGACCAAAATTGTGGAATGAACTTCCCCTTGATATTAAGATCAGTCCGTCTGTCTGTATCTTTAAGTCCAGGCTCAAGACCCATCTTTTTAGGAAGGCTTTTTTATAATTTTATTGATAATTATTGACTTTTGCTTTCTTAGAGTGCGGACGGTAGAGGCATGTGGCGGCTGTTTAGCTGAATAGTACTGAATAGTGCCAACATCCTTCCCTTTTCTTGTTTAATTGGTGCTGTTTTGTGCTGTTTGGCTGGTGTTGTCGCATGCTTTTATTGTTTGCACTCTACTTTTACTTTTACTTCAAATTTTACTTCAATTTTTAGTCATAGTTTACATAGTTCATTATCTATATTCACATTTATTTATATTCATATACATGTTTTTCGTTTCATTTTATTTGAATTGTAACTAGTTTTATTGCGTATTTTTAAATTGAACATTGTAAAGCGCATTCGGGCTTTCTTAGGAGAATTGCGCTATATAAGAATTAAACATTATTATTATTATTATTAAAGCTCGCTGCGTAGAAGAGAAAAGCTGGGATATCGGTTTCCTTTTATTCTTCGATTCGAGCCTGGTAAGTTTATAAGTAGCCTTCGGTTAAATTTTGATGGGTTTTCGAGTGATTTAAATCGGGGTTCAATGATGGCATGTACGTTAATTAAAACTACTGTGTTCGATACTTTCACAGGATTTTATGTAATTACGAGGTAACGAGGGAATTTGTTATGATATCTTTCTCATCATCGCACTAAATCGAGGTCATGAGCGTCCTGTGAAAATATCGAACACAAAAGTTTTAATAAATTAATGTACGGTACTTTACTTGCGATATTTGAATCAACCAAAGCCCGTAAAAAAATAACTGATACATTAATTTGCTTATAAACTTACCAGGCTCGAATCGAAGAATAAAAGGAAACCGATATCCCAGCTTTTCTCTTCTACGCAGCGAGCTTTCCTTCTAGCTCTTGTGATAATAAAGTAACCAGAAAAGTTATTTAAAGTTGAGGCAATGGGCTCCTGGTCGAGGATTGAGAGCCAAATTTGTTTCAAATTCTGTTCGATTTAGGCTCGAGAAATGGGGATTATTTCAATTAGACGGCACGAGGCTCTTGAAATAAGTACTGTTGTGCTATTATTTGAGGTCTAGTTGCGGTCGGCATTGATTTTGGATGAAAATTCGAGCGGGATGTTCGGGTGATTGGGGTCGAGAAATGGCGGCTGCGACCATAGGCAAACCACAATAATGAAGTGTAAGCTATAATAAAACGTGTTTACATATTGTTTGTGAAGTGAAAACGAGAATAAAACGTGTTTTACGTACTTTTTGTGATTTTGTCATTTTTTACCCTCCCTCCCCTCCCCCCCTACTTTTAAGACTGCTCAATTCAAACTATAACTATAACGGATAACAAGGTCGGCAACTTCAAGCCAGTCGGGTGGCGAAACCGAAAACGAAATCGTCAATATCGGAAACTAAATAAAACTCAAACACAATTTCAACACCACACAAAGATAAACCAATGACCAAACTACCTTCGTAGCGTAAATTTTGAGTCGAATATCAGAAGAAACGATTGTTTTGGACGACGTTTCCAAGTACAGAACGGCTTCGCGGTTGTGACTTGAGTTAAGGTTCAACCAGCGCGGTAACTGAGAGTCATGGGCACGAGACCAAACACTTTCCCCACACTACAGGGAAGAACAATTAGTCCACGAACAAATAAACAGACCCTATTCCCCAAGGTTAGAAATTCTTCTTCCGGTTTAATTTAGAAAAAGCGGCGGGAAAAGCAGCGCGGCGCGGCGCGGCCCGGCGGCGGGAGTGGTTTGTTTACAATATTATAATACAAGTCTGGTTGGCGTGAAGTTCTCGTTTTTTTGAGGAAATATAGCTGTTTTAATATAATTATATCAGAAAATATAAGTTTAACCTCCATCGTTTTCCCAATAAGTTCAACAACTATGCAGTAAGTATTACACGTATTTTAAAGCTCCTTACGTTTTCATTTTTCATCTATTATCGCGGGCGGCAGAATTCGCGGCAAAACAAGTTTGTTTTATTTGAAACAATGTATCAGATTAACTACAAGGTATTACAAATAGAAAGAAAAAAGGAGAAATAGTTACAATTATACAATATTTGAGAAACTGAACTAAGACCTAAGATAAGATACAAAGAGTACGGGACATCCTAATAGCCTAGAACTAATCAAGTGGATGCCCCCCCAAAAAAATTAGTTGTCTTTTCGTAGCGTCAATATTCTCATTTAAGTTATATGTTACTATTATTGAATTTCTCCCATTGAACTTTGAATAATTAGGTTGACTATCCAACAAAGAGAATGCATAGATAGAGCATTGGAAGGCCACAGTTTTCTAATCCAAGGAGAAGCCGGCACTGGCAAGTCACAAGTGATTTGTGAAATCGCGAAAGCGTTGCACGGTAACGGCCGCAAAGTCGAACTTCTATGTTCTACCGGAATGGCTTGCGACGTTTTTAAAGGAAGGAATCTCCCTTGTATTTCAACAACAGTACATTCCTTTCTAGGGATTGGAACGGCTTCAGCACCATTTGAGGTCGTGCTGCAAAAGGCTCTCAATAACCACACCATCGTTAATAAATTAAAATCTTGTGACAGTGTTCTGTGGGATGAGTGCTCTATGGGTAGTGCTCGACTCCTGCGACTTTTTCATTCCATCGCCGCTCAAGCAAGAGATAATTCCTTCCCCTTTGGTGGAATTCAAATGATATGCGTAGGCGATCACCTTCAATTGAGACCGGTGCCCGGGCGTTTCGATGAGGGAAAGTCTATGTACGAGTGGAGGTGCTATAATTATGAGAACTTCAAGTAGTGATGACGCAATTGAATATCTTCGATATGACACTCTTGAGTTACGGCGTGAGAAGCATGTCTTGAAGTTAGTAAAGCGTTGCCTTCAGGGGCGCGTTCCTCAATTTTTTAACAACTATTTTACCTTTAATAGAGATATTGTGGCTAGGTTGACAAGGCGAAGCAATCACCTACATGTCCCTAGTGTTAAATTAGAATGCAGCATGAAGTCGTTTTATTATCATGGCTGTATCGTATACAATCAAAGTCTGTAAATTAATTAGTTTCTTTTTTTATTATTATTTTGATTATTCATATTTCCTTTTTTGTTTTTAATTCGTATAATTGTAAACTGTATAATTTGATTTTTGAATATTTTGTTTATTTGAATATTGATCATTGTAATTAGCTGAAGGAGTTACCCTATCAAAATAAAGTTCTATACTATACTATACTAACAACTGATACCACACACGATCACACTGAAAGAACTCCATCGTCAAAATGAAACAGAAAACAAAGATTTTGTGGGAGCTCTCCGAGATCTCAGGAAAGGACAATGCGGTAACGAAACGTCGAGTTTCCTTAAAACCCTAAATCGACATGTAGTTTCACAGGATGCGGTGGACCTCTATTTTACTAATTTAGAGACTGATGCACACAACGCATACCAGCTGAACTTGAGTGACGGAGCTAGGGTGTCATTTCATTCAATAGATGTTGGTAACACAAATGGCATCGCATGCCCTGTCGGGAAAACGGTTATGATGAAAGGTGGAGCACCTTGCCTTATCACATACATACGGTGGCTCATAGGAACAAAACACTTGCCAGATTAAAAACACTTGCCAGATTGAAAACACGTGCCAGAATGAAAACACTTGCCAGAATGAAAACACGTGCCAGAATAAAAACACTTCCCAGATTAAAAACACTAATGCCAGAATGAAAACACGTCCCAGAATGAAAACACGTGCCAGAATGAAAACACTTGCCAGAATGAAAACACGTGCCAGAATAAAAACACTAATGCCAGAATGAAAACACTTGCCAGAATGAAAACACTTGCCAGAATGAAAACACTTGCCAATTTGCAAAACACTGCCAGGTAGCGGAAATAAGTCAAAAGAGGCCAGGCTACATAAGTTCTAATGATGCCATTTTAGAGACAGCGCGCGTCTTCCACGGTCAAAATGCACTGGACCCGAGTAAATATCCTGAGAATGGGAACTGGTAACTAATATAGTAACTTTTTCAGTCTTTAGCGGGAAATCTAAATAAAGCCGTTGAATTATTCATAGCCGGTGTGAAAATGAATGCTTTAAATGAAATCCGTCGGAAACGAATGCCCAATGCGTATAACGGGACGAGGTTGAGTGGTTTAAAAAGGGATTTCATCAGCCAAAAACGTGGCGCGAAATATATCGTATATCGTAACGTGCCACCGGCGTTGATGGGAGGAGCGTGACTATAGCCTGCGTGACATGTTATAATTACCTTACTTGCAAAAAACCGGTTTGACCGGTGCTCAGTAATTTTACTGGCGCGACGCGGGAGTTTTTTTGGACAGCACGTTTTCATCGGCTCAAAAAGTCAAGTAGGGGCGAGATAGTTGAGTATTCCGTGGGCCACGGGAAACTCAACTTATCCGCCATCAATGCGAGCGTGGTATAATCTGGTCCAATTTAACAGCTTGTGTGGGCCATCAGTCCTCGAAACTTCGTACAGTATTTTAGATGTATATATTTATTAGTTCTATAGCCTTTTTTTGTTTGATTTGCGAAAATGAGCTAGAAAATTTCGAAAAAAACGGAAGTCATCATGGCGTGAACTAACGGTATGTTTGTACTAGTTCGATTTATCGGATGTCATGCACTTGAAAACAATTTTTATCACTTCAAATGAATGTCGATTGTTCACATGGCTATCCTGTGTGAGCTGCTGTAGTTATTTGGAATCATGGAATGTTTGAACGGTGCATTTCGTACACTTTTGCAAGCATAGTGTAGCGCGCTGTTTACTCGTAACGCAGTCTGCGAATTAATAACAAGCTTGTTTGTACTAGTTCGATCTATCGGTTTTTATGGACTCCAAAACAATTTTGATAGCTTCAAATGAATGTAGATTACTCATAAGAATATCCTGTGTGAGCTACTGTGATTATTTGGACATCAGAGAATTTTTAAACGGGAGTTTGCCTACAGTTTTGGAAGCCGATACTGTAGCGCGCTCGACCATAGAATGTTCATTTGCAACGGAAGTCTGTTTATAACCTAACTAGTTCGATCTATCGGTTTTTATGGACTCCAAAACAATTTAGATAGCTTCAAATGAATGTAGATTACTCATAAGACTATCCTGTGTGAGGCACTGTGATTATTTCGACATCAGGGAATTTTTAAACGGGAGTGTGCCTACAGTTTTGGAAGCATACTGTAGCGCGCTCGACCATAAAATGTTTATTTGCAACGGAAGTCTGTTTATAACCTAACTAGTTCGATCTATCGGTTTTTATGGACTCCAAAACAATTTTGATAGCTTCAAATGAATGTAGATTGCTCAGAAGACTATCCTGTGTGAGCTACTGTGATTATTTGGATATCAGAGAATTTTTAAACGGGAGTTTTCCTACAGTTTTGGAAGCATTGTGTAGTGCTTGACACTACAATGTTTACTTGTGAAGAAAATCCTTTGAGCTTACCTAGCGTGTTTGTACTAGTTCGAACTATCGGCTTTTATGGACTGGAACTTATTTTACAGCTTCATGAATATGTATGTTGGTTGATCAGAAGACTATGCTCTTTGTGTTTGTGGTTTGTTTGGCATCAGAAAGTATTTTTAATGTACTTTTTGTTCGATTTTCGTGCAGTGTTTGGACATAATTCGCCGATATCAGATTTTATGCAAAATTGTCCAAATCAAGCATGTTCAACATTCTAAGAACAGAACTATTTGTCCAAATGTTATCATATCCAACTCAACTTCTTCCTCCATCGACTCTGAAGCCATTGTTACAACGTGGTTCCCTAATACAGGGCCGCCAGCCTTCAAAATGCTACTACAAATCCTCCCCTTTGCGACCTTTTCACGTACGCTCGCTCAACCGGGAAGATTTTGATATGCTAATTAGTACTTTCGGCACGCCTACTGCGCATGACTACCAGGTGACCATGCCCCTTTAAGTTGAATTACGTATTGGGTTCTGTCACAACATTTGTTTTGTAAAATTTGGAAACCAGCTTTTCAAAAGGAAAGATAAAATTAATCGGGAGGAATAATGAAGGGAAACCGACATGTTAAATAGGTTTAGGGGAAAAAAGATTAATAGTAATGTACCGATCAAATCGAAACATAATATATACTTATCAACAAAATATATACTTATCAAACTTCAAGTGTTTATTTATCTCGAATTCGGGCTATACAAACGCAAATTATAACAAAGATTTGTCTGCTCTTCGAGAAACAAGTCGCAATCGAAAAGGCTACGACTGTGCACTGACAAAGTGCAGTGTCATGGTGTCCCGGGGGTAGGGACATCTAATCGCCTAATATGACCCTGTAATGGGACATTTGAACAACATTTTTGGCCCGGGGGAGGGGAATTTGAAATAAAAATGAAAATTGAGGATTCGAACCTGGGCCACCGGGTTTGACAGACGTGCTTTCGGTACAGCTCGTTGTCAAATAGCAAACAGAATTCACGAATGTTTGCTCTAGCTCATCGTTGTGTGTATGGTGCCGCGCTATAACCAAATTTCAAAATCTTTGTCAAATAAACAATAACTTTAAATAAATAAAAACTCGGGTCCAGTGCATTTTGACCGTGGAAGACGCGCGCTGTCTCTAAAATGGCATTATTAGAACTTATGTAGCCTGGCCTCTTTTGACGTATTTCCGCTACCTGGCAGTGTTTTGCAAATTGGCAAGTGTTTTCATTCTGGCAAGTATTTTCAATCTGGCAAGTGTTTTCATTCTGGCAAGTGTTTTCATTCTGGCATTAGTGTTTTTATTCTGGCAAGTGTTTTCATTCTGGCAAGCGTTTTCATTCTGGGACGTGTTTTCAATCTGGCAAGTGTTTTCATTCTGGGACGTGTTTTCATTCTGGCATTAGTGTTTTTAATCTGGGAAGTGTTTTTATTCTGGCACGTGTTTTCATTCTGGCAAGTGTTTTCATTCTGGCACGTGTTTTCATTCTGGGACGTGTTTTCATTCTGGCATTAGTGTTTTTAATCTGGGAAGTGTTTTTATTCTGGCACGTGTTTTCATTCTGGGACGTGTTTTCATTCTGGCACGTGTTTTCAATCTGGGAAGTGTTTTTAATCTGGCAAGTGTTTTGTTCCTATGAGCCACCGTACATACAACATCAACAACGAAATCCACAATGGAACCCGGGCAAGATTTGTAAAGAAAGAAGGTGCAGATGCTGTTGTCGAGGTGGATGGTGCACCTATCAAAATAAGCCCTGTGACGTGGTCAAATGTAGACCACCAAGGAAATATTGTTGGCACAAGGTGCCAAATACCACTTAAATTGTTCTGGGCATCTACAATCAATAAGGTTCAGGGCCAGCAACTAAGTTCTGCAAAAGTGCATTGTACATACGAGTTTGTGGGAGGACTCCTTTACACTGCTCTCTCTAGAGTGAAACGCCCATGTGACGTTGAGGTTGTTGGTTTTGATCCTAAACATGTGAGAGACAGAGGCAATGAAGTAAATATAGTTGATAATCTACCACAGGGAAATTTTCAGTGCAATTTACAGTGCTGCAAAGATATCATTAATACAAATGAAGATGATGGTATGAATGAAAACACTATGCTTAATGAACTGGATCTTCTTGACCAACTGCCTGATGATGAGTTGATTACAGCTATTAGTGGTATGTATGAAGAGCCTGAAAGGGAGTCAGAAGAAGAATTCAGTCTAGAAGAAATGTTGGAGAGCATGGAGAAATTTGAAACTGAGTTATCCAACCCTCCTCCTGATTTTAATTACAAAGAGTTCTTATGCTCTTTCAAGGAATTGTCTCGTCTGGCTCAAAACCCTTTCCCACAGCAGAAGAACCTTCTAGTAGAGGAGATGATCGCCAATCCAGATAGGATGAGTCAATTCAAGCTATTCATTACAATATTGTGGTTAAAACTGTTTTCTCAAATCAAAGCACACATCCACGAAAATGTTAGTGAAACAAGAATTGGGAAAGCTCAGTTAACAAAGATAACTGAGACTGTTTGGCAGTATACTTCAACCCCTGAATTTCAGAGCATGCTAAAGGCAGTATGTATGGTGAAATGTACAGCAGATCTCACTGAAGCAATGGCCAGTCTTGGTGCAAACTTGTGTTATGGTACTTTTCAAAACATTTTGCACGTTTTAGCATGCATGATCAAAGCTCGTGATACTGAAAGTGATGCACACTTCAAAGTAGAGGAAATGGATGACCAGGGAAAAAGTAAAGTGAGATATGTGGCAGGTTGGATGGCATCAAGAATATTGAAAGACTCAAAAAGATATGTAGAAAACAACATGTACTCTGATAATGCAAAAGTGATGCAAAAAGTAAAAAGGAAATGATGAAAATTGCTTCGATTGTATCTCATGTTATTGTTCCATATGATATGCTGTGTTCTTCAACGAAATACCCTGAAACACTTGATGCAATTGAGAGTCGACAGTTTCGTACTCATGGTTTGATGCATGTGTCTGATGAATATTTTGAGATTACAATGAAGATGGAACAACTCAGAGTTGACTGTCTCACTTCTTATGAATTTAAGATACAAGGTGAAGACTTGGTTGAAGTAATGAAGGCAAAGTTCAGCGAGGATGCAATTTTATTGACGTCCCTGTTAAATCTGCTTCAAGTACAAAATGGGGAAGATAAGGTACATGTATATAAAAATCAATAAACATATTTTGATTAAGTTGATCAACTAAATCAAAATAAGCCAATATTTAATGAAATTACCTGTGGATATAGTAATCATATATAATTATTAGCTAAATTAAATAGAACTTGTTTTTCTGTTATCATTAAAACCCAGCAGAATATTCTACCTATTGGTATATTTTTTGGAATGTGAATTTTTTTTTTTGCCATTGTAGTTATGTTATATTTACAGTATGTATGTAAATATATATTACTTGACATTACCTTTTGGATTAAATGACAAAAGGTTGTACAATATCTCAGTGTCACATGGTCACTTTATTTTTGAGCCATTTTGCTTCCCTCAGTCCAATCCACAAATTTTGTATATTGGTATATATATACACATTGTTCTGAAATGTGCGCTAGTTCAGGTACATGTAGAACCAATCAAAACAAGGACCTTGCATGAGGTCACACAACATAAAATATAGCTATATACAAATATGTTTACTTTGCATTCCAATATATGTTTCTATTGATTGTAAACAATTATACAATGCTACATGTGTGTATCATTACATGTATATTTGTGTATTTACATTCCTATCTAAAATTAATGATTGCAGACCATAGCTTCAGAGATAATGACTGGGATGGTGACATGTTATACCAACATGGGTACTAAACAGTTCTTAAGAGACTTCAGACGAAGCTTGACATTGAAAAAAACAATGGCCCACCGCCACATGGTGATGGTAAGAAAGGAGAAAACAGCTAAAAAGTCAGCCAAAATATCACTGGATGAAATGAAATCTGATACCTCACAAGGAAGGATCAACAGCCACAGGAAGTTACAAGGCTTAATTGCAAACTTTGGTGAAGCCATCATGTGGACTGTATATAAAAGGGACGAACTAGTTACTCTCTCCAATGCATATGGTGTTTGCTACAATATCAGAATGAATAAACCTTCCATTGGTGGACTTTTATCTACATCTATTAAAAACTCAAATCAAATGGCTTTTCCCATTCGCCTATTTGGCAATCAGCTCTCTGCTGAACCAGTTACAAGAGACAACTTTGTTGGAATCAGAATAGTCGCTTCTCATCATCAGTAAGTAAGCACACCGTGTTACACCTTATGATGATTGTACGTACTAGCAATGATATATTTACAGGTCTCTTGCAAAGTAATTAATGTTTATAAATTTAAGACTGATTTGTTTTTAAATATTATTTATTTATTTTCATTGCCCGATGCGATGGAAGCCCAATATGTATGCAATGAAAATAAATAAATCATACTGTCAGGGAAAATTCATAACTTTACAAGTATCAACACCAGATTTCAATGAAAAATTCATAGGCTTTATATAAACATATAGTACAGAATCTTTGGCTGCAATAGCTTATACAAATATCTCATATTTGGGAAAAAAATATATGAAATCAGATTTGCCTATTGTCATACATTTGTTTGTACAAAATTGGATATTGACCTTGGGCTGATTTTGTCGTTCCCCAATAATTTATATATATATATATATAATATTTAATTTGTATATTAGCATATATAGAACACAAGCTCACTCAGAAATATTCCTTTCCATATACATGTACATGTAGTTCAAAATATTTGGTAGAATATTATTTGTTAAAACTTAGACCACTAAATTATAGTCATTGTCATTATATTTTGAAACTGATTCATTATGAGATCAGATACATGCTACTCAAATAAGTTAATTGCTAACCTCACTCCTCTTCTAGTGAGATACTGGAAACAGTCATTACTTAATGGCGATGTTTCTTCTTTGCGAAGGGATGTAGATCAGGGAGAAATGATTGTGGAAGAGACCTCTTGTCACCTCCGGTGTTTCCTTTCTTGCTGATTAATGTTTGGCCCATGTTAATAGATATCAGGGCACCACTATAAATGTAGTAATTGGGATGATTATTTTGGCCTGAACTTCCCCTTACTTGACAAAAAATGTTCTCTATGACATCCTGATTAACAAGGATGGGCTTCATCACAGAGTTCGGAAAGGCCTTAAGCTTGATTCTAACAGCTTGCTCAAACCCATGCACCATTGCCTGCAAATCAAACCACAACTTGTCAGATATAAATTCATTAGGGTGTGATGTGGTGCACTCCCATCCTTTTAAATACACAAGAAAGTCTTTGGCTTTCAATATTCTTTGATCCGATGGGCTTGTAATAGCATGTCTGCTGTTAAACATGTTGATAAGGTCACTTGTATAATTCAATAGAATTATTGCCTCATCTATTGCAGCTAAGGTACCACTTGCACCAGGAGAGACTGACTGTGCAATGCTGCTTCTGTAACACTATAGAAAAAAGGTAAATTATACTTAATAATATGTTCTCTGTATATACGATGTAAGGCCAAGTTAAACATAAACATCATTATTGTCCCTGTGTACTTCCTTTTGGCTTAATAGTTGCAGAATACCCCCTCTACTCAAAAGATCGCTTGATAACTGAGCTAAATTCTCCACTTTAGTTCAGGTGTATTTAGACTCATTCTATGAATGATTTTGGGTCGTAATGATTAGGTTTTTTTATCATTTCAGGGTTAGGTTTTTAGAAGGTTTGTATGAAAAAGTTGAGAAATGAATTATTAATGAACCAAAGGAGGGGGTATTCTGCAATTACTCCGTGTACATTATGAGTAGACTTATTCAGATTCACGTGATCGCTCTCCAGAGGATTCTAAATAGAGAAATGTATACATTTCCTTTTGGGATAAGCTAAATCGGTCAGCTCAAGGAATACGTTATGGTTTATGCTGATTGGGTACATGTAGTTCAAAAAAAATATCTGGTTATCCGTACCCCTAGTCCCTACCACGGGCTCTATTAGCCTAATTTTCAAAATTCTTTCCCATTTGACATTACTGTTATCTTCAAATTCATCAAGAAATCTGAAATGTTATATTTTTTTGCTCCTCAATCAACCCGCTATTTTTTCCACGATACCTTGATGCCAGAGGACCAGTGGAGGCATAAAGACATGGAGACATTTAGAAGGCCATGTGGGTGGCGGCTATCTTTAAGTCAACCACAACGGAGTACTGTTGACCATAGAAAATGCAGACTCTGATGATAAATGCGACATGTGCAAGAAAAAAAGCATGGTCGCAAATTTCGCCCGTGGTAAGGTACAGGTATTTTCTGGAACTACCATTATCAATCAGGTATATGTATGTACATGTGTGTATGTATATAATTATGTATTTCTGCAAGCAAAGTTTGGGTAAATGAATGTAATATTCATGATCATAATGCATCAAATATTTACCACCAAAAGTTCTCTCATTTCACGATCTAGAACTGCCTCTGCTAAATTATTTCTCATTCTAGATTGCCCATCAAGATTAAAGTGAGCATCAGTCAGTTTGTGGTGCAGTTTCAAGGAGTGGTTGTGCTGATCCCAATTGTATGCATCTTTCCAGATGTCAAATACAATGGAGGTACCATTGCGTGCCAGTTGACGAGTGCCCTTCCCATCTAGTCTGCTCTTTTCCAGGTTGTTTCGAATCTTCTTAAAGTTGTGCTGAAAATGTAATTAAAGTATGAATAATAAAGACCCCTGGGAACGAGGTTGGACCTGCGCATGCTCGCAATCTATTGACCTGCGCACGCGCAGCAATCTATTGACCTGCGCACGTGCAGCAATCTATTGACCTGCGCACGCGCAGCAATCTATTGACCTGCGCACGCGCAGCAATCTATTGACCTGCGCACGCGCAGCAATCTATTGACCTGCGCCAACCTCGTTCCCAGGGGTCTTTGCGCGCCTAATCCAAGATGGCGTCGAAAGTACCCCTGCTACAGGCTGGTGGGATTCTGCCACTGATTGGCTAGACGTTTCGCGCGCGCTCATTGGAGAATTTCGAATAGCGCGTGCATTTTTGATTTGAAAAATAAACTGGCGATGTCGTCTTTCGCATTGCGCGTTCAAAATTCGTTGAAAATAACTACAAATTCATCAGAACTTAGCGTTTTTGCCTTTTTTAATACTCACTTCGCAACTGGGTACAAGTAGAACAATGTACGGTTGGCATTCATTGGGTTCACACTTCAACCGCTAACCATTCTTCAGCGATGATGAATCCAAGATGGCGGATGTTCTTCAAAATATGCCCATATAGTCCATGGGCCAAGACCCAAAAAAATGGATTTTCTTACCACTCAGAGGGACAAAGGCTATCATACATTTTTGAAAACCTCCACTCCTCTACTTCATTTTGGTATATGATAGCAATGTCAAATGAGCAGCTTTAATGCTAAAATCACGTGATTAAGTGACGTCATCACTGTCATAAGAAATGAACCAGATCGACTGATGAAGACACTACTATCTTGCATATTTTGTGCTTATTGTCTTTTTAAACATGCCAAATAGCTACAATAAGATAGTATAAGAAAAATCAAATAACAAAATACTAATATTGCTTGGTTTCCATGGCAACCGCTCGTTAAAATTAAACACAACACATAAAATCAATGACTTTCCCAGCAAATTTCATAAGTTGTATTTAATATTCATTCCGTACTACTCTAAGGGGCAAGTGCTATCATACATTTTTTAACTCCATACGGCTCTGCTTCATTTCACATATAATAGCAACGTTGAAAGAGCAACTTTAAAGCTTTGATCAATTCATGAACTGACGTCATCAGCATCAAAAATATCCCAATATTATTAAAATTTAAAACAAAATGTTGTTTTGTGTACCTCCTAGTACGAATATGCATTTGAAAGGTGCCAGTTACATCAAGAATGATAACGAAAGAGACTTAGAATGGCAAACTAATGTTTTCGTTTGGTTTCCATGGCAACGCGTTGTATAATTGCACATTATATGCCTATAGCTCCTAAATAACTGGTACTTTTTTCACCATTCTATTTAGTATTTTACAGGTAACTCTACCACTGAAATGATAACAGTTATATAACGGAATGCGTTATATTATACATGTATCTACTCTCTTAATCGTCTTAATCTTCGTCGTCAGAGTCATCTGTAAGTGAATCCTCGGTAGATTCAGGCTCACGCCGGTTTGTACAGTCTTGTAGCTTACACAAGTCAGTGCACTGCAGACCGTGGGCAAGACAGGTACAGCTCGGCAACTTGCAGATTCTCTTGCATTGGCAGGATAGGAGCTCAAGTACAGCCTTGGGTGCCGGTTCCCCACTCATCCAGTCAATGCTTAACTTGCCATCCTCTGGACTCCATCCAGATCCAACGAGCGAAGGGACCTGAGTACAGCCCTGAAGACTTCTGCGCCATATTGCTGTCTGATAGTTTGAACTAGCGGAATGCTTTCGCAGAGTGTCCTCGCATGGTGGAAGCTGGTTCGATAGCGCAGCTCGTTAACATCCTTGGTCCCCGGGTGTGAGGAGTACATCATAAAGGTGAACTCTTGAAGCCTCGTGAATAGCTCATCAAAATTTCGCTTCACCAGCTTTAATGCAGTTAGCGTCACGTCAGTGCCTTTTCTGGAAAAGGAAAACTATCACACCCAGTGAAAGCATGCAATCTTGGAAGACATTTACATAGCTCCGAACCATGAGGTTGGACAACAGTTGTAATGTTGATGTACCTTGTACGAGTCTGTGTACCACATTTTAAATACATAGTAGATGGAACAAAGCACTTGAAAGCAAGACAGAGTACAAAAACTCGGGGGAGGGGGGGTTCTTCAAGGTAAATAGGGTAGGGGTGACCGTCGGAAAAACTCGAAAAATACCCTAAAAATAACAAACCGTGAAACATTTCCCACCCTAAAATATGCCTCATGGTCTAAAAATCACCCTAAAAATGGATTTCGCTTGACCAACCCCTAAAAATACCGGATCGCCGATTTCAAACCCTAAAAAATACGACGATCACACCCCTACAAGCCGAATATAGGAAGAACCCCCCCGGGACAAAAACATTGGTTATCTTCTGATGATATCACAACGGCGCTGTAGCCATTACCAGTGCTATACATGAGAGGCGTGAAGCAGAAGTCTGGTGTCCGCTTCCTCTTGCGTATGCTGAAGATCTTCTTATACTTAAGTTCTTCACTGAGGGTAACGACACCGTCTGCTGAAATCTCAACATAATTTCCCTCGGTCGTGGTGTAAAGCGTTTTTCCTACTAGCCTTCATCTGAACCTCTCATTCTGCCATTCTTCGGTGACAAATCTAACGAATTGCTTCTTATTTTGAGGGTTTGAAAAAAAACTTCCTGTACTCTATTATCTGGTTGTATATTTCTGTATTCGTTTCTGTCTCACCTCCTCTCTTCTCTCTTTCCATATTCTTGATCAATGTCTCTCGATAAACATCAAAGACAACATCTATCCGGTTACTTGTTGCTCCTTGCAAGACCATAGCCATCAATGCATCTGCCATTTCAGAAAACGTCTTCTGGTCTCCTTTGAGCCTTTGGGCCATTTCACCAATGCTGCATGTCGATGGTTGTGGCATAACTTCAACTGCTGGGACATCCTTCTGGAGTTCGTTCGCTAGTGTAGACTTGTTAGTCTTCTCATCTTGTCGTGAAATTTTACTTTCGCTGGATTCGACTCTATCCTTTGCTTGCTAAAGGAACGGTACGCTCTTTCGCCAATATCTTTGGCCTGAAGTAGATCACGTTCAATCTGTTCGGTGGCCACCCTGCCTGTGGATTAGCCTGGTTTTCAGACGGTACGAGGTCGTCCTCTCACTTCCGGGGAGGAAGTGAGCGGACAACCTCGTACCGTCTGAAAATCAGGCTACCTGTGGATAAGCAAACAAGATCTTGTTCGATTTCAAATGGATTTATCCAGCTATCCAACGTTGACAGTAATACTGCACATCTGCTTCATCTCTGGAGATCCGGCTCTTCTGGAGATCATCGTGCTGACAGCTTGATTTGTTCAGATGAAGCATGTCCTTTAAATTCCTCAAGAAAATGCTTCTATATTCCGCTACTATAGTGCCTCGGGGTTTGCGTGTATTTATTTACCGTTTTCTCGCATGCTTGGTCTACAGGTATTTTTCCAAAAGGTTACCTTTCCCTATCTGCACAGCAAATCAATTAACCTGCAGACTTCAAATAGTCGAGAACATCGGGGTGTTCGTCTCCGATATGGGCCATTTATGATATATACGACGAAGTTATGTGACCATTTCAGCCCAATTCTAATATTCTAATGTCCTGAAAGACATGGTTAACAAAACTACACAGCAGGTATTGCCATGCAGCAAGCAAAATTTAAGAGTGGTCATGAGAGTGAGACAGAGGAGTCCATGATACATATTTTTGATGAGTGTACTCATTCAGCTACTTGAATACAGTTCATGAATCGATCCGAGTTCTGGAGTTGTATATTGTTCATAATTTTAAGAACTCCTGAACTGACTCTGCAGCTTCTCTATAAATACAGCAGTTGCAGCTGAGCAGGTCTCTCAAGCAAGCTTTGTCAGTTAATTAGAGAGGTGAATATAGCAAGGACTTCCACTCCAGGTGAATCAGTTAGAATATGGATATGTGAAGAATATAGCTATGAAGTATTCATTAATTGTTCGTTCCCGATTAAAATAACATGCAAATCCACTGTTGAAACCACATGAAGCCCTGTAAGTCTTCTTAAAGGATGGTTTGGGTCGTATTTATTTTAGCCAGTATGAGGGGAAGTGATAGTTAATTTTTCTTCTGTTAAGTAGGGGGGGGGAGGGGCGGGGCGGGTGGTGAAGCATTATTTTTAACCATCTCTTTCCCATACCCCCTCCTGCTAATTATTGCACAGTCCCTTACTAAAAAACATCCATTTACTGTTCAATTTATTTTAAAGACACTTCCGATAACTCATAAACCTTTGGTTAGGAATATATTTTTTATTAAAATATCAAAAATCCGATATAAAAACCCGACAAACACAATTCAAAACATACCTGAGACATTGTCTGCCATCTTGAATTACCCATAATGCATTGCAAATTTTGGTGAAGGTCATTTTGTAGTAAAACAATGTAAAAATGGTATTTTTGAAAAAAAATTGACTTAGGTAAACAGAAAAGGTGTTTTCTCTTTGTGTTTCTTTTAGATGGCGTTGAAAAATTATTATTAATGGTTTTTTCAGGCATTCTTCCTGGTAGCCTCGTTTTCATGCTGGGATGCCATTTTTCAATTTTTTTAAATATAACATAAAGCTGCCCATTCAAAACCGCTATCATCAAAATTACAACTCACCTTGGACTACTCTTCAAAATGACACCAGTCACAATTTGTCCCTCGAAGTGGTAAGAAAATCTGGTCTGGCCCATGGACTAATATATTGTGCATATTTTTGGCTCACATGACCAGGGTGTACCAGTGGTACTTTCGACGCCATCTTTGATTAGGCGCGTAAAGACCCCTGGGAACGAGGTTGGACCTGCGCATGCTCGCAATCTATTGACCTGCGCACGCGCAGCAATCTATTGACCTGCGCACGCGCAGCAATCTATTGACCTGCGCACGCGCACAATCTATTGACCTGCGCACGCGCAGCAATCTATTGACCTGCGCACGCGCAGCAATCTATTGACCTGCGCACGCGCAGCAATCTATTGACCTGCGCACGCGCAGCAATCTATTGACCTGCGCACGCGAAGCAATCTATTGACCTGCGCACGCGCAGCAATCTATTGACCTGCGCCCGCGCAGCAATCTATTGACCTGCGCACGCGCAGCAATCTATTGACCTGCGCACGCGCAGCAATCTATTGACCTGCGCACGCGCAGCAATCTATTGACCTGCGCACGCGCAGCAATCTATTGACCTGCGCACGCGCAGCAATCTATTGACCTGCGCACGCGCAGCAATCTATTGACCTGCGCACGCGCAGCAATCTATTGACCTGCGCACGCGCAGCAATCTATTGACCTGCGCCAACCTCGTTCCCAGGGGTCTTTGCGCGCCTAATCCAAGATGGCGTCGAAAGTACCCCTGGTACAGGCTGGTGGGATTCTGCCACTGATTGGCTAGACGTTTCGCGCGCGCTCATTGGAGAATTTCGAATAGCGCGTGCATTTTTTATTTGAAAAATAAACTGGCGATGTCGTCTTTCGCATTGCGCGTTCAAAATTCGTTGAAAATAACTACAAATTCATCAGAACTTAGCGTTTTTGCCTTTTTTAATACTCACTTCGCAACTGGGTACAAGTAGAACAATGTACGGTTGGCATTCATTGGGTTCACACTTCAACCGCTAACCATTCTTCAGCGATGATGAATCCAAGATGGCGGATGTTCTTCAAAATATGCCCATATAGTCCATGGGCCAAGACCCAAAAAAATGGATTTTCTTACCACTCAGAGGAACAAAGGCTATCATACATTTTTGAAAACCTCCACTCCTCTACTTCATTTTGGTATATGATAGCAATGTCAAATGAGCAGCTTTAATGCTAAAATCACGTGATTAAGTGACGTCATCACTGTCATAAGAAATGAATACGAAGTCCAAGGACTACGGCAAAGCTGACACAACGTAGGATTTTATATTGAATATTACAATATTTCGGCTGGCCAAACCAGCCTTCTTCAGGTACTAGATGTTACAAGTGAAGAGCTCTAAGGTAAGAAGATCTATAAATGTGGTAAATTTCGCAATAGAAATTGCGGAAACGGGAAGTGACGTAGACCAAAACTTGAAGTAGCAAAATAGTATAAGAGATAAGCACTATGTTTCATCACGTATATTCATACCATATGGTTCTAGAGTTTTAGCTTTATCTATAAGGTGCGCTTCTCTGGCTTTACGTATTGAGTCTCTTGAGGAGTATATTATTTCTAGGGGGATAAGTTGCATGTCGGTGTAAGAGTGGTTAGGTCTAGAAAGAAAATGTTCAGATACAGTAGTAGGTTTAGATTTTATGTTAGGCTTGTCTACTGTCCGTCTGTGTTCATTAAATCTGTCTTTGAGGCGTCGCTTAGTTTCACCTATGTATTGCAAATGGCAACGATTACATTGTATCATGTATATGAGGTTTTTAGTATTACAGGTTATGTGTGAATTAATAAAACGAGACTCGCCAGTGGAATGAAATTTGTATTGATTGAGGCCGTTAGTAATGTAGGGACAAGTTGCACAATCTTGTCCGCAGCGAAAGGAGCCTGGCGGAGCTTTAGATTGATTAGATGTGTTACGTGGTAGCTGTGATTTGACCAAAAGGTCACGAAGGTTAGAGCTACGTCGATATGCAACTAGAGGCAATTGCTTAAAGACGTCTTTGCAGCGGTTGGAAGAAAATAGTATATTAGTGTGCTTGCGTACGATATTAGAGATGTGGGGAAGTGCTGGGTTATATCTAATAACAAAAGGTATACGGTGGGTAGAGTTTTGTGAGTTAGTAGTTTGTAGAGCGTCGTTGCGAGGAATGTTAGCAGCGCGTTCTATTTGTTTATTAAGGAATGTGCGGTTATAACCTCGTTTGTAAAGGTATGTTATTAATTCATTAGTACGAATTTTAAAAGTTTCGTCGGTAGAACAGATGCGTCGGAGACGAAGAGCTAAACTGAAAGGAATGGCTCTTTTAGTGTGAAGGGGATGACAGGATGATTTAAGGAGGTGTTGATGTTTATCTGTAGGTTTAGTATATAAATCAGTCTCAATGTAGTTGTTATGTATTGATACGGTAACGTCGAGAAATGGAACGTGGGTTAATGAGTGAGAACTAGTAAATTTAATAGTAGGATGAATATTATTGAGATAATCGATGAATATTTTCAGATGGTCTTCCCCCTCAGTCCAGATCATGAAAATATCGTCGAGATATCTCCACCAGGTGTGAGGTTTATAAGGGGCATTAGAGAGAGAGCGTTAGATTCAAATTTACCGAGGAATAAGTTAGCGAAAGAAGGAGCCATTCTGGTACCCATGGCTGTGCCATGTACCTGCAGATAATGTTTACCATTAAAAGAAAAATTATTCATAGTAAGGATCATACGTATTAAGTCACAAAGTGTTTCGGTGGGAATGATAGGATTAGTACGAGTGCAAAGAAAATGATTACAAGCATTAATACCTTCGTTATGTGGGATGTTAGTGTATAAGGATGAAACGTCAAGAGTAACAAGCATAGCGGTATCAGGTAGTTTACCAAGTTTGAGAAGTTTGTTAAGGAAATCAGTGGTGTCTTTAATGTGTGAAGGCAGGTTAAAAACTAAGGATTTAATGTGATAGTCAACGAATTGGGAGATGCGTTCTGTAGGGTGACTGTTAGATGAAACTATGGGACGTCCCGGGTTACCAGCTTTATGTATTTTAGGTAGAATGTAGAAGCGTCCTGGTTTAACGTTAGTTTGTATGAGGTACTGTTTAGTTTTATCGTCGATGTAGCAGGCGTTCAACATACGTTGCACGTAAGTCGTAACACGTTTCTGTATTTTGTTAGTCATGTCTTCGTCTTGTTGTTTGTAGAATTTAGTGTCACTAAGTTGTCGATTACATTCGTTAATATACCAGGTTTTGTCCATAACTACAGTGCCGGAGCCTTTGTCAGCAGGTTTGATTATTATGTCTTGTTGTTGATTAAGTCGGTGTATGGCTTGTCGTTCGTTGTGAGATAAATTATCAGAAATGTGGTTAGGTTTAGAAGTGCATGGTAATGTCATGTTGAATAGCATCTATGAAGGCGTTTAAAGCAGAATCTCTATCGGTAGGAGGGGTCCAAGTGCTTTTGTTATGGAAAGGATTATGTTGAGTAGGATTAGCGCCAGTATTAGGATCGTAGAAGTATTCTGCAAGTCGCATGCGTCGTGTAAAATCGTTAATGTCAGCTGAGACTTCCGGCCAATTAATACGTCACGGTGTAGGGCAGAAGGTCAAACCGCGAGCAAGAACTGAGATTTCGTCGTTAGAAAGTGGTGTTTGAGATAGGTTAATAACAGCAGTGGTATCAAGTCTGGAAATATTAAGTTTGTTTTTACGACGATTACGTCTCGTTAAAGTACTATGTCCAGAAGCGGGTGGTGGCGTGTTGGTACGGTCATGTGTATTAATGTTATCAGTATGCGGGCTATTAGTATAGAAAGTTGTTTTCTTAACACGTCTATTAGTGAGTAGAGACTCAAGAGATAAAGTCATCGAATCAATTCTGGTTATGAAAAAAGAAAATGTTTCTAGAGTACAAACTTTACGTAAATGTTCCTTATGTTCTGAGAGTTCCTTTGTAAGTAATTTAATCCTGTGATGGCATTCTCTAGTTAGCAAATTGAGGTGACGGCGTGCTGTAGAAAGAGAAATGCATTTCCACTGTTTATAAAAATAGTAATTGTTAGTAGTAAGAGCTGGTTTACATCTGGGTAGGAGTCCTTTAGGTATGATGTTGTTATCCTTGTAGAATGTGTAGTTCATCAAATGGTGTCGAAATCGAGTGAGCTTGAGTTGAATGCGTTTAGTAGCGTTGAACAGTTTTGTGAATTTCGGTGTACGAGCAGTGAGATTATGATGTCCGGCGTAAATGGTGATAGGAGTTTGGTGTTGAACAGCGGTGGGGCCAGGGTTAGTTTCAACATCCATGTAGATTGTAAGAGAGAATATGTAGGCCAGCATAGCAAGGGAAAACAGGATTGTAGGAAGTTTTTTAGGTAGGTAAATGTTCCTGGAGGTGTGGTTTGTTGTACGGCAAGAGGTAGAGACGTTGGTAGGAACGAAAGAGCCAATACGAACTCTCCATGAAGCGATATCAATGCCCATGATTTCTTGAAGAAAATAGCAGGAATAATCGGATCTGTATAGACCTACGGTCAAAATCGTATGAAGATAAACTTGAAAATTGCAAAGAACCGTGGACGAAAATCCTGCTGGTTGCTACGTTGGATCTAAGTCAGATCTAATCAGCCAAAATGAAAATGAATACGAAGTCCAAGGACTACGGCAAAGCTGACACAACGTAGGATTTTATATTGAATATTTCATAAGAAATGAACCAGATCGACTGATGAAGCCACTACTATCTTGCATATTTTGAGCTTATTGTCTTTTTAAACATGCTAAATAGCTACAATAAGATAGTATAAGAAAAATCAAATAACAAAATACTAATATTGCTTGGTTTCCATGGCAACCGCTCGTTAAAATTAAACACAACACATAAAATCAATGACTTTCCCAGCAAATTTGATAAGTTGTATTTAATATTCATTCCGTACTACTCTAAGGGGCAAGTGCTATCATACATTTTTTAACTCCATACGGCTCTGCTACATTTCACATATAATAGCAACGTTGAAAGAGCAACTTTAAAGCTTTGATCAATTCATGAACTGACGTCATCAGCATCAAAAATATCCCAATATTATTAAAATTTAAAACAAAATGTTGTTTTGTGTACCTCTTAGTACGAATATGCATTTGAAAGGTGCCAGTTACATCAAGAATGATAACGAAAGAGACTTAGAATGGCAAACTAATGTTTTCGTTTGGTTTCCATGGCAACGCGTTGTATAATTGCACATTATATGCCTATAGCTCCTAAATAATTGGTACTTTTTCACCATTCTATTTAGTATTTTACAGGTAACTCTACCACTGAAATGATAACAGTTATATAACGGAATGCGTTATATTATACATGTATCTACTCTCTTAATCGTCTTAATCTTCGTCGTCAGAGTCATCTGTAAGTGAATCCTCGGTAGATTCAGGCTCACGCCGGTTTGTACAGTCTTGTAGCTTACACAAGTCAGTGCACTGCAGACCGTGGGCAAGACAGGTACAGCTCGGCAACTTGCAGATTCTCTTGCATTGGCAGGATAGGAGCTCAAGTACAGCCTTGGGTGCCGGTTCCCCACTCATCCAGTCAATGCTTAACTTGCCATCCTCTGGACTCCATCCAGATCCAACGAGCGAAGGGACCTGAGTACAGCCCTGAAGACTTCTGCGCCATATTGCTGTCTGATAGTTTGAACTAGCGGAATGCTTTCGCAGAGTGTCCTCGCATGGTGGAAGCTGGTTCGATAGCGCAGCTCGTTAACATCCTTGGTCCCCGGGTGTGAGGAGTACATCATAAAGGTGAACTCTTGAAGCCTCGTGAATAGCTCATCAAAATTTCGCTTCACCAGCTTTAATGCAGTTAGCGTCACGTCAGTGCCTTTTCTGGAAAAGGAAAACTATCACACCCAGTGAAAGCATGCAATCTTGGAAGACATTTACATAGCTCCGAACCATGAGGTTGGACAACAGTTGTAATGTTGATGTACCTTGTACGAGTCTGTGTACCACATTTTAAATACATAGTAGATGGAACAAAGCACTTGAAAGCAAGACAGAGTACAAAAACTCGGGGGAGGGGGGGTTCTTCAAGGTAAATAGGGTAGGGGTGACCGTCGGAAAAACTCGAAAAATACCCTAAAAATAACAAACCGTGAAACATTTCCCACCCTAAAATATGCCTCATGGTCTAAAAATCACCCTAAAAATGGATTTCGCTTGACCAACCCCTAAAAATACCGGATCGCCGATTTCAAACCCTAAAAAATACGACGATCACACCCCTACAAGCCGAATATAGGAAGAACCCCCCCGGGACAAAAACATTGGTTATCTTCTGATGATATCACAACGGCGCTGTAGCCATTACCAGTGCTATACATGAGAGGCGTGAAGCAGAAGTCTGGTGTCCGCTTCCTCTTGCGTATGCTGAAGATCTTCTTATACTTAAGTTCTTCACTGAGGGTAACGACACCGTCTGCTGAAATCTCAACATAATTTCCCTCGGTCGTGGTGTAAAGCGTTTTTCCTACTAGCCTTCATCTGAACCTCTCATTCTGCCATTCTTCGGTGACAAATCTAACGAATTGCTTCTTATTTTGAGGGTTTGAAAAAAAACTTCCTGTACTCTATTATCTGGTTGTATATTTCTGTATTCGTTTCTGTCTCACCTCCTCTCTTCTCTCTTTCCATATTCTTGATCAATGTCTCTCGATAAACATCAAAGACAACATCTATCCGGTTACTTGTTGCTCCTTGCAAGACCATAGCCATCAATGCATCTGCCATTTCAGAAAACGTCTTCTGGTCTCCTTTGAGCCTTTGGGCCATTTCACCAATGCTGCATGTCGATGGTTGTGGCATAACTTCAACTGCTGGGACATCCTTCTGGAGTTCGTTCGCTAGTGTAGACTTGTTAGTCTTCTTATCTTGTCGTGAAATTTTACTTTCGCTGGATTCGACTCTATCCTTTGCTTGCTAAAGGAACGGTACGCTCTTTCGCCAATATCTTTGGCCTGAAGTAGATCACGTTCAATCTGTTCGGTGGCCACCCTGCCTGTGGATTAGCCTGGTTTTCAGACGGTACGAGGTCGTCCTCTCACTTCCGGGGAGGAAGTGAGCGGACAACCTCGTACCGTCTGAAAATCAGGCTACCTGTGGATAAGCAAACAAGATCTTGTTCGATTTCAAATGGATTTATCCAGCTATCCAACGTTGACAGTAATACTGCACATCTGCTTCATCTCTGGAGATCCGGCTCTTCTGGAGATCATCGTGCTGACAGCTTGATTTGTTCAGATGAAGCATGTCCTTTAAATTCCTCAAGAAAATGCTTCTATATTCCGCTACTATAGTGCCTCGGGGTTTGCGTGTATTTATTTACCGTTTTCTCGCATGCTTGGTCTACAGGTATTTTTCCAAAAGGTTACCTTTCCCTATCTGCACAGCAAATCAATTAACCTGCAGACTTCAAATAGTCGAGAACATCGGGGTGTTCGTCTCCGATATGGGCCATTTATGATATATACGACGAAGTTATGTGACCATTTCAGCCCAATTCTAATATTCTAATGTCCTGAAAGACATGGTTAACAAAACTACACAGCAGGTATTGCCATGCAGCAAGCAAAATTTAAGAGTGGTCATGAGAGTGAGACAGAGGAGTCCATGATACATATTTTTGTTGAGTGTTCTCATTCAGCTACTTGAATACAGTTCATGAATCGATCCGAGTTCTGGAGTTGTATATTGTTCATAATTTTAAGAACTCCTGAACTGACTCTGCAGCTTCTCTATAAATACAGCAGTTGCAGCTGAGCAGGTCTCTCAAGCAAGCTTTGTCAGTTAATTAGAGAGGTGAATATAGCAAGGACTTCCACTCCAGGTGAATCAGTTAGAATATGGATATGTGAAGAATATAGCTATGAAGTATTCATTAATTGTTCGTTCCCGATTAAAATAACATGCAAATCCACTGTTGAAACCACATGAAGCCCTGTAAGTCTTCTTAAAGGATGGTTTGGGTCGTATTTATTTTAGCCAGTATGAGGGGAAGTGATAGTTATTTTTTCTTCTGTTAAGTAGGGGGGGGAGGGGCGGGGCGGGTGGTGAAGCATTATTTTTAACCATCTCTTTCCCATACCCCCTCCTGCTAATTATTGCACAGTCCCTTACTAAAAAACATCCATTTACTGTTCAATTTATTTTAAAGACACTTCCGATAACTCATAAACCTTTGGTTAGGAATATATTTTTTATTAAAATATCAAAAATCCGATATAAAAACCCGACAAACACAATTCAAAACATACCTGAGACATTGTCTGCCATCTTGAATTACCCATAATGCATTGCAAATTTTGGTGAAGGTCATTTTGTAGTAAAACAATGTAAAAATGGTATTTTTGAAAAAAAATTGACTTAGGTAAACAGAAAAGGTGTTTTCTCTTTGTGTTTCTTTTAGATGGCGTTGAAAAATTATCATTAATGTTTTTTTCAGGCATTCTTCCTGGTAGCCTCGTTTTCATGCTGGGATGCCATTTTTCATTTTTTTTTAAATATAACATAAAGCTGCCCATTCAAAACCGCTATCATCAAAATTACAACACACCTTGGACTACTCTTCAAAATAACACCAGTCACAATTTGTCCCTCGAAGTGGTAAGAAAATCTGGTCTGGCCCATGGACTAATATATTGTGCATATTTTTTGGTCACATGACCAGGGTGTACCAGTGGTACTTTCGACGCCATCTTTGATTAGGCGCGTAAAGACCCCTGGGAACGAGGTTGGACCTGCGCATGCTCGCAATCTATTGACCTGCGCACGCGCAGCAATCTATTGACCTGCGCACGCGCAGCAATCTATTGACCTGCGCACGCGCACAATCTATTGACCTGCGCACGCGCAGCAATCTATTGACCTGCGCACGCGCAGCAATCTATTGACCTGCGCACGCGCAGCAATCTATTGACCTGCGCACGCGCAGCAATCTATTGACCTGCGCACGCGCAGCAATCTATTGACCTGCGCACGCGCAGCAATCTATTGACCTGCGCAAGCGCAGCAATCTATTGACCTGCGCATGCGCAGCAATCTATTGACCTGCGAACGCGCAGCAATCTATTGACCTGCGCACGCGCAGCAATCTATTGACCTGCGCACGCGCAGCAATCTATTGAACTGCGCACGCGCAGCAATCTATTGAACTGCGCACGCGCAGCAATCTATTGACCTGCGCACGCGCAGCAATCTATTGACCTGCGCACGCGCAGCAATCTATTGACCTGCGCACGCGCAGCAATCTATTGAACTGCGCACGCGCAGCAATCTATTGACCTGCGCACGCGCAGCAATCTATTGACCTGCGCACGCGCAGCAATCTATTGACCTGCGCCAACCTCGTTCCCAGGGGTCTTTGCGCGCCTAATCCAAGATGGCGTCGAAAGTACCGCTGGTACAGGCTGGTGGGATTCTGCCACTGTTTGGCTAGACGTTTCGCGCGCGCTCATTGGAGAATTTCGAATAGCGCGTGCATTTTTGATTTGAAAAATAAACTGGCGATGTCGTCTTTCGCATTGCGCGTTCAAAATTCGTTGAAAATAACTACAAATTCATCAGAACTTAGCGTTTTTGCCTTTTTTAATACTCACTTCGCAACTGGGTACAAGTAGAACAATGTACGGTTGGCATTCATTGGGTTCACACTTCAACCGCTAACCATTCTTCAGCGATGATGAATCCAAGATGGCGGATGTTCTTCAAAATATGCCCATATAGTCCATGGGCCAAGACCCAAAAAAATGGATTTTCTTACCACTCAGAGGAACAAAGGCTATCATACATATTTGAAAACCTCCACTCCTCTACTTCATTTTGGTATATGATAGCAATGTCAAATGAGCAGCTTTAATGCTAAAATCACGTGATTAAGTGACGTCATCACTGTCATAAGAAATGAACCAGATCGACTGATGAAGCCACTACTATCTTGCATATTTTGAGCTTATTGTCTTTTTAAACATGCTAAATAGCTACAATAAGATAGTATAAGAAAAATCAAATAACAAAATACTAATATTGCTTGGTTTCCATGGCAACCGCTCGTTAAAATTAAACACAACACATAAAATCAATGACTTTCCCAGCAAATTTGATAAGTTGTATTTAATATTCATTCCGTACTACTCTAAGGGGCAAGTGCTATCATACATTTTTTAACTCCATACGGCTCTGCTACATTTCACATATAATAGCAACGTTGAAAGAGCAACTTTAAAGCTTTGATCAATTCATGAACTGACGTCATCAGCATCAAAAATATCCCAATATTATTAAAATTTAAAACAAAATGTTGTTTTGTGTACCTCTTAGTACGAATATGCATTTGAAAGGTGCCAGTTACATCAAGAATGATAACGAAAGAGACTTAGAATGGCAAACTAATGTTTTCGTTTGGTTTCCATGGCAACGCGTTGTATAATTGCACATTATATGCCTATAGCTCCTAAATAACTGGTACTTTTTTCACCATTCTATTTAGTATTTTACAGGTAACTCTACCACTGAAATGATAACAGTTATATAACGGAATGCGTTATATTATACATGTATCTACTCTCTTAATCGTCTTAATCTTCGTCGTCAGAGTCATCTGTAAGTGAATCCTCGGTAGATTCAGGCTCACGCCGGTTTGTACAGTCTTGTAGCTTACACAAGTCAGTGCACTGCAGACCGTGGGCAAGACAGGTACAGCTCGGCAACTTGCAGATTCTCTTGCATTGGCAGGATAGGAGCTCAAGTACAGCCTTGGGTGCCGGTTCCCCACTCATCCAGTCAATGCTTAACTTGCCATCCTCTGGACTCCATCCAGATCCAACGAGCGAAGGGACCTGAGTACAGCCCTGAAGACTTCTGCGCCATATTGCTGTCTGATAGTTTGAACTAGCGGAATGCTTTCGCAGAGTGTCCTCGCATGGTGGAAGCTGGTTCGATAGCGCAGCTCGTTAACATCCTTGGTCCCCGGGTGTGAGGAGTACATCATAAAGGTGAACTCTTGAAGCCTCGTGAATAGCTCATCAAAATTTCGCTTCACCAGCTTTAATGCAGTTAGCGTCACGTCAGTGCCTTTTCTGGAAAAGGAAAACTATCACACCCAGTGAAAGCATGCAATCTTGGAAGACATTTACATAGCTCCGAACCATGAGGTTGGACAACAGTTGTAATGTTGATGTACCTTGTACGAGTCTGTGTACCACATTTTAAATACATAGTAGATGGAACAAAGCACTTGAAAGCAAGACAGAGTACAAAAACTCGGGGGAGGGGGGGTTCTTCAAGGTAAATAGGGTAGGGGTGACCGTCGGAAAAACTCGAAAAATACCCTAAAAATAACAAACCGTGAAACATTTCCCACCCTAAAATATGCCTCATGGTCTAAAAATCACCCTAAAAATGGATTTCGCTTGACCAACCCCTAAAAATACCGGATCGCCGATTTCAAACCCTAAAAAATACGACGATCACACCCCTACAAGCCGAATATAGGAAGAAACCCCCCGGGACAAAAACATTGGTTATCTTCTGATGATATCACAACGGCGCTGTAGCCATTACCAGTGCTATACATGAGAGGCGTGAAGCAGAAGTCTGGTGTCCGCTTCCTCTTGCGTATGCTGAAGATCTTCTTATACTTAAGTTCTTCACTGAGGGTAACGACACCGTCTGCTGAAATCTCAACATAATTTCCCTCGGTCGTGGTGTAAAGCGTTTTTCCTACTAGCCTTCATCTGAACCTCTCATTCTGCCATTCTTCGGTGACAAATCTAACGAATTGCTTCTTATTTTGAGGGTTTGAAAAAAAACTTCCTGTACTCTATTATCTGGTTGTATATTTCTGTATTCGTTTCTGTCTCACCTCCTCTCTTCTCTCTTTCCATATTCTTGATCAATGTCTCTCGATAAACATCAAAGACAACATCTATCCGGTTACTTGTTGCTCCTTGCAAGACCATAGCCATCAATGCATCTGCCATTTCAGAAAACGTCTTCTGGTCTCCTTTGAGCCTTTGGGCCATTTCACCAATGCTGCATGTCGATGGTTGTGGCATAACTTCAACTGCTGGGACATCCTTCTGGAGTTCGTTCGCTAGTGTAGACTTGTTAGTCTTCTTATCTTGTCGTGAAATTTTACTTTCGCTGGATTCGACTCTATCCTTTGCTTGCTAAAGGAACGGTACGCTCTTTCGCCAATATCTTTGGCCTGAAGTAGATCACGTTCAATCTGTTCGGTGGCCACCCTGCCTGTGGATTAGCCTGGTTTTCAGACGGTACGAGGTCGTCCTCTCACTTCCGGGGAGGAAGTGAGCGGACAACCTCGTACCGTCTGAAAATCAGGCTACCTGTGGATAAGCAAACAAGATCTTGTTCGATTTCAAATGGATTTATCCAGCTATCCAACGTTGACAGTAATACTGCACATCTGCTTCATCTCTGGAGATCCGGCTCTTCTGGAGATCATCGTGCTGACAGCTTGATTTGTTCAGATGAAGCATGTCCTTTAAATTCCTCAAGAAAATGCTTCTATATTCCGCTACTATAGTGCCTCGGGGTTTGCGTGTATTTATTTACCGTTTTCTCG
This sequence comes from Actinernus sp. WN-2022, assembly GCA_030867875.1. Classification (NCBI taxonomy): domain Eukaryota; kingdom Metazoa; phylum Cnidaria; class Anthozoa; order Actiniaria; family Actinernidae; genus Actinernus; species Actinernus sp. WN-2022. The sequence continues at coordinate 90,958,699 of JAOWCC010001634.1, forward strand.
CATGCTTGGTCTACAGGTATTTTTCCAAAAGGTTACCTTTCCCTATCTGCACAGCAAATCAATTAACCTGCAGACTTCAAATAGTCGAGAACATCGGGGTGTTCGTCTCCGATATGGGCCATTTATGATATATACGACGAAGTTATGTGACCATTTCAGCCCAATTCTAATATTCTAATGTCCTGAAAGACATGGTTAACAAAACTACACAGCAGGTATTGCCATGCAGCAAGCAAAATTTAAGAGTGGTCATGAGAGTGAGACAGAGGAGTCCATGATACATATTTTTGTTGAGTGTTCTCATTCAGCTACTTGAATACAGTTCATGAATCGATCCGAGTTCTGGAGTTGTATATTGTTCATAATTTTAAGAACTCCTGAACTGACTCTGCAGCTTCTCTATAAATACAGCAGTTGCAGCTGAGCAGGTCTCTCAAGCAAGCTTTGTCAGTTAATTAGAGAGGTGAATATAGCAAGGACTTCCACTCCAGGTGAATCAGTTAGAATATGGATATGTGAAGAATATAGCTATGAAGTATTCATTAATTGTTCGTTCCCGATTAAAATAACATGCAAATCCACTGTTGAAACCACATGAAGCCCTGTAAGTCTTCTTAAAGGATGGTTTGGGTCGTATTTATTTTAGCCAGTATGAGGGGAAGTGATAGTTATTTTTTCTTCTGTTAAGTAGGGGGGGGAGGGGCGGGGCGGGTGGTGAAGCATTATTTTTAACCATCTCTTTCCCATACCCCCTCCTGCTAATTATTGCACAGTCCCTTACTAAAAAACATCCATTTACTGTTCAATTTATTTTAAAGACACTTCCGATAACTCATAAACCTTTGGTTAGGAATATATTTTTTATTAAAATATCAAAAATCCGATATAAAAACCCGACAAACACAATTCAAAACATACCTGAGACATTGTCTGCCATCTTGAATTACCCATAATGCATTGCAAATTTTGGTGAAGGTCATTTTGTAGTAAAACAATGTAAAAATGGTATTTTTGAAAAAAAATTGACTTAGGTAAACAGAAAAGGTGTTTTCTCTTTGTGTTTCTTTTAGATGGCGTTGAAAAATTATCATTAATGTTTTTTTCAGGCATTCTTCCTGGTAGCCTCGTTTTCATGCTGGGATGCCATTTTTCATTTTTTTTTAAATATAACATAAAGCTGCCCATTCAAAACCGCTATCATCAAAATTACAACACACCTTGGACTACTCTTCAAAATAACACCAGTCACAATTTGTCCCTCGAAGTGGTAAGAAAATCTGGTCTGGCCCATGGACTAATATATTGTGCATATTTTTTGGTCACATGACCAGGGTGTACCAGTGGTACTTTCGACGCCATCTTTGATTAGGCGCGTAAAGACCCCTGGGAACGAGGTTGGACCTGCGCATGCTCGCAATCTATTGACCTGCGCACGCGCAGCAATCTATTGACCTGCGCACGCGCAGCAATCTATTGACCTGCGCACGCGCACAATCTATTGACCTGCGCACGCGCAGCAATCTATTGACCTGCGCACGCGCAGCAATCTATTGACCTGCGCACGCGCAGCAATCTATTGACCTGCGCACGCGCAGCAATCTATTGACCTGCGCACGCGCAGCAATCTATTGACCTGCGCACGCGCAGCAATCTATTGACCTGCGCAAGCGCAGCAATCTATTGACCTGCGCCCGCGCAGCAATCTATTGACCTGCGCACGCGCAGCAATCTATTGACCTGCGCACGCGCAGCAATCTATTGACCTGCGCACGCGCAGCAATCTATTGACCTGCGCACGCGCAGCAATCTATTGACCTGCGCAAGGGCAGCAATCTATTGACCTGCGCAAGCGCAGCAATCTATTGACCTGCGCACGCGCAGCAATCTATTGACCTGCGCACGCGCAGCAATCTATTGACCTGCGCACGCGCAGCAATCTATTGACCTGCGCCAACCTCGTTCCCAGGGGTCTTTGCGCGCCTAATCCAAGATGGCGTCGAATGTACCCCTGGTACAGGCTGGTGGGATTCTGCCACTGATTGGCTAGACGTTTCGCGCGCGCTCATTGGAGAATTTCGAATAGCGCGTGCATTTTTGATTTGAAAAATAAACTGGCGATGTCGTCTTTCGCATTGCGCGTTCAAAATTCGTTGAAAATAACTACAAATTCATCAGAACTTAGCGTTTTTGCCTTTTTTAATACTCACTTCGCAACTGGGTACAAGTAGAACAATGTACGGTTGGCATTCATTGGGTTCACACTTCAACCGCTAACCATTCTTCAGCGATGATGAATCCAAGATGGCGGATGTTCTTCAAAATATGCCCATATAGTCCATGGGCCAAGACCCAAAAAAATGGATTTTCTTACCACTCAGAGGAACAAAGGCTATCATACATTTTTGAAAACCTCCACTCCTCTACTTCATTTTGGTATATGATAGCAATGTCAAATGAGCAGCTTTAATGCTAAAATCACGTGATTAAGTGACGTCATCACTGTCATAAGAAATGAATACGAAGTCCAAGGACTACGGCAAAGCTGACACAACGTAGGATTTTATATTGAATATTACAATATTTCGGCTGGCCAAACCAGCCTTCTTCAGGTACTAGATGTTACAAGTGAAGAGCTCTAAGGTAAGAAGATCTATAAATGTGGTAAATTTCGCAATAGAAATTGCGGAAACGGGAAGTGACGTAGACCAAAACTTGAAGTAGCAAAATAGTATAAGAGATAAGCACTATGTTTCATCACGTATATTCATACCATATGGTTCTAGAGTTTTAGCTTTATCTATAAGGTGCGCTTCTCTGGCTTTACGTATTGAGTCTCTTGAGGAGTATATTATTTCTAGGGGGATAAGTTGCATGTCGGTGTAAGAGTGGTTAGGTCTAGAAAGAAAATGTTCAGATACAGTAGTAGGTTTAGATTTAATGTTAGGCTTGTCTACTGTCCGTCTGTGTTCATTAAATCTGTCTTTGAGGCGTCGCTTAGTTTCACCTATGTATTGCAAATGGCAACGATTACATTGTATCATGTATATGAGGTTTTTAGTATTACAGGTTATGTGTGAATTAATAAAACGAGACTCGCCAGTGGAATGAAATTTGTATTGATTGAGGCCGTTAGTAATGTAGGGACAAGTTGCACAATCTTGTCCGCAGCGAAAGGAGCCTGGCGGAGCTTTAGATTGATTAGATGTGTTACGTGGTAGCTGTGATTTGACCAAAAGGTCACGAAGGTTAGAGCTACGTCGATATGCAACTAGAGGCAATTGCTTAAAGACGTCTTTGCAGCGGTTGGAAGAAAATAGTATATTAGTGTGCTTGCGTACGATATTAGAGATGTGGGGAAGTGCTGGGTTATATCTAATAACAAAAGGTATACGGTGGGTAGAGTTTTGTGAGTTAGTAGTTTGTAGAGCGTCGTTGCGAGGAATGTTAGCAGCGCGTTCTATTTGTTTATTAAGGAATGTGCGGTTATAACCTCGTTTGTAAAGGTATGTTATTAATTCATTAGTACGAATTTTAAAAGTTTCGTCGGTAGAACAGATGCGTCGGAGACGAAGAGCTAAGCTGAAAGGAATGGCTCTTTTAGTGTGAAGGGGATGACAGGATGATTTAAGGAGGTGTTGATGTTTATCTGTAGGTTTAGTATATAAATCAGTCTCAATGTAGTTGTTATGTATTGATACGGTAACGTCGAGAAATGGAACGTGGGTTAATGAGTGAGAACTAGTAAATTTAATAGTAGGATGAATATTATTGAGATAATCGATGAATATTTTCAGATGGTCTTCCCCCTCAGTCCAGATCATGAAAATATCGTCGAGATATCTCCACCAGGTGTGAGGTTTATAAGGGGCATTAGAGAGAGAGCGTTAGATTCAAATTTACCGAGGAATAAGTTAGCGAAAGAAGGAGCCATTCTGGTACCCATGGCTGTGCCATGTACCTGCAGATAATGTTTACCATTAAAAGAAAAATTATTCATAGTAAGGATCATACGTATTAAGTCACAAAGTGTTTCGGTGGGAATGATAGGATTAGTACGAGTGCAAAGAAAATGATTACAAGCATTAATACCTTCGTTATGTGGGATGTTAGTGTATAAGGATGAAACGTCAAGAGTAACAAGCATAGCGGTATCAGGTAGTTTACCAAGTTTGAGAAGTTTGTTAAGGAAATCAGTGGTGTCTTTAATGTGTGAAGGCAGGTTAAAAACTAAGGATTTAATGTGATAGTCAACGAATTGGGAGATGCGTTCTGTAGGGTGACTGTTAGATGAAACTATGGGACGTCCCGGGTTACCAGCTTTATGTATTTTAGGTAGAATGTAGAAGCGTCCTGGTTTAACGTTAGTTTGTATGAGGTACTGTTTAGTTTTATCGTCGATGTAGCAGGCGTTCAACATACGTTGCACGTAAGTCGTAACACGTTTCTGTATTTTGTTAGTCATGTCTTCGTCTTGTTGTTTGTAGAATTTAGTGTCACTAAGTTGTCGATTACATTCGTTAATATACCAGGTTTTGTCCATAACTACAGTGCCGGAGCCTTTGTCAGCAGGTTTGATTATTATGTCTTGTTGTTGATTAAGTCGGTGTATGGCTTGTCGTTCGTTGTGAGATAAATTATCAGAAATGTGGTTAGGTTTAGAAGTGCATGGTAATGTCATGTTGAATAGCATCTATGAAGGCGTTTAAAGCAGAATCTCTATCGGTAGGAGGGGTCCAAGTGCTTTTGTTATGGAAAGGATTATGTTGAATAGGATTAGCGCCAGTATTAGGATCGTAGAAGTATTCTGCAAGTCGCATGCGTCGTGTAAAATCGTTAATGTCAGCTGAGACTTCCGGCCAATTAATACGTCACGGTGTAGGGCAGAAGGTCAAACCGCGAGCAAGAACTGAGATTTCGTCGTTAGAAAGTGGTGTTTGAGATAGGTTAATAACAGCAGTGGTATCAAGTCTGGAAATATTAAGTTTGTTTTTACGACGATTACGTCTCGTTAAAGTACTATGTCCAGAAGCGGGTGGTGGCGTGTTGGTACGGTCATGTGTATTAATGTTATCAGTATGCGGGCTATTAGTATAGAAAGTTGTTTTCTTAACACGTCTATTAGTGAGTAGAGACTAAAGAGATAAAGTCATCGAATCAATTCTGGTTATGAAAAAAGAAAATGTTTCTAGAGTACAAACTTTACGTAAATGTTCCTTATGTTCTGAGAGTTCCTTTGTAAGTAATTTAATCCTGTGATGGCATTCTCTAGTTAGCAAATTGAGGTGACGGCGTGCTGTAGAAAGAGAAATGCATTTCCACTGTTTATAAAAATAGTAATTGTTAGTAGTAAGAGCTGGTTTACATCTGGGTAGGAGTCCTTTAGGTATGATGTTGTTATCCTTGTAGAATGTGTAGTTCATCAAATGGTGTCGAAATCGAGTGAGCTTGAGTTGAATGCGTTTAGTAGCGTTGAACAGTTTTGTGAATTTCGGTGTACGAGCAGTGAGATTATGATGTCCGGCGTAAATGGTGATAGGAGTTTGGTGTTGAACAGCGGTGGGGCCAGGGTTAGTTTCAACATCCATGTAGATTGTAAGAGAGAATATGTAGGCCAGCATAGCGAGGGAAAACAGGATTGTAGGAAGTTTTTTAGGTAGGTAAATGTTCCTGGAGGTGTGGTTTGTTGTACGGCAAGAGGTAGAGACGTTGGTAGGAACGAAAGAGCCAATACGAACTCTCCATGAAGCGATATCAATGCCCATGATTTCTTGAAGAAAATAGCAGGAATAATCGGATCTGTATAGACCTACGGTCAAAATCGTATGAAGATAAACTTGAAAATTGCAAAGAACCGTGGACGAAAATCCTGCTGGTTGCTACGTTGGATCTAAGTCAGATCTAATCAGCCAAAATGAAAATGAATACGAAGTCCAAGGACTACGGCAAAGCTGACACAACGTAGGATTTTATATTGAATATTTCATAAGAAATGAACCAGATCGACTGATGAAGCCACTACTATCTTGCATATTTTGAGCTTATTGTCTTTTTAAACATGCTAAATAGCTACAATAAGATAGTATAAGAAAAATCAAATAACAAAATACTAATATTGCTTGGTTTCCATGGCAACCGCTCGTTAAAATTAAACACAACACATAAAATCAATGACTTTCCCAGCAAATTTGATAAGTTGTATTTAATATTCATTCCGTACTACTCTAAGGGGCAAGTGCTATCATACATTTTTTAACTCCATACGGCTCTGCTACATTTCACATATAATAGCAACGTTGAAAGAGCAACTTTAAAGCTTTGATCAATTCATGAACTGACGTCATCAGCATCAAAAATATCCCAATATTATTAAAATTTAAAACAAAATGTTGTTTTGTGTACCTCTTAGTACGAATATGCATTTGAAAGGTGCCAGTTACATCAAGAATGATAACGAAAGAGACTTAGAATGGCAAACTAATGTTTTCGTTTGGTTTCCATGGCAACGCGTTGTATAATTGCACATTATATGCCTATAGCTCCTAAATAACTGGTACTTTTTTCACCATTCTATTTAGTATTTTACAGGTAACTCTACCACTGAAATGATAACAGTTATATAACGGAATGCGTTATATTATACATGTATCTACTCTCTTAATCGTCTTAATCTTCGTCGTCAGAGTCATCTGTAAGTGAATCCTCGGTAGATTCAGGCTCACGCCGGTTTGTACAGTCTTGTAGCTTACACAAGTCAGTGCACTGCAGACCGTGGGCAAGACAGGTACAGCTCGGCAACTTGCAGATTCTCTTGCATTGGCAGGATAGGAGCTCAAGTACAGCCTTGGGTGCCGGTTCCCCACTCATCCAGTCAATGCTTAACTTGCCATCCTCTGGACTCCATCCAGATCCAACGAGCGAAGGGACCTCAGTACAGCCCTGAAGACTTCTGCGCCATATTGCTGTCTGATAGTTTGAACTAGCGGAATGCTTTCGCAGAGTGTCCTCGCATGGTGGAAGCTGGTTCGATAGCGCAGCTCGTTAACATCCTTGGTCCCCGGGTGTGAGGAGTACATCATAAAGGTGAACTCTTGAAGCCTCGTGAATAGCTCATCAAAATTTCGCTTCACCAGCTTTAATGCAGTTAGCGTCACGTCAGTGCCTTTTCTGGAAAAGGAAAACTATCACACCCAGTGAAAGCATGCAATCTTGGAAGACATTTACATAGCTCCGAACCATGAGGTTGGACAACAGTTGTAATGTTGATGTACCTTGTACGAGTCTGTGTACCACATTTTAAATACATAGTAGATGGAACAAAGCACTTGAAAGCAAGACAGAGTACAAAAACTCGGGGGAGGGGGGGTTCTTCAAGGTAAATAGGGTAGGGGTGACCGTCGGAAAAACTCGAAAAATACCCTAAAAATAACAAACCGTGAAACATTTCCCACCCTAAAATATGCCTCATGGTCTAAAAATCACCCTAAAAATGGATTTCGCTTGACCAACCCCTAAAAATACCGGATCGCCGATTTCAAACCCTAAAAAATACGACGATCACACCCCTACAAGCCGAATATAGGAAGAAACCCCCCGGGACAAAAACATTGGTTATCTTCTGATGATATCACAACGGCGCTGTAGCCATTACCAGTGCTATACATGAGAGGCGTGAAGCAGAAGTCTGGTGTCCGCTTCCTCTTGCGTATGCTGAAGATCTTCTTATACTTAAGTTCTTCACTGAGGGTAACGACACCGTCTGCTGAAATCTCAACATAATTTCCCTCGGTCGTGGTGTAAAGCGTTTTTCCTACTAGCCTTCATCTGAACCTCTCATTCTGCCATTCTTCGGTGACAAATCTAACGAATTGCTTCTTATTTTGAGGGTTTGAAAAAAAACTTCCTGTACTCTATTATCTGGTTGTATATTTCTGTATTCGTTTCTGTCTCACCTCCTCTCTTCTCTCTTTCCATATTCTTGATCAATGTCTCTCGATAAACATCAAAGACAACATCTATCCGGTTACTTGTTGCTCCTTGCAAGACCATAGCCATCAATGCATCTGCCATTTCAGAAAACGTCTTCTGGTCTCCTTTGAGCCTTTGGGCCATTTCACCAATGCTGCATGTCGATGGTTGTGGCATAACTTCAACTGCTGGGACATCCTTCTGGAGTTCGTTCGCTAGTGTAGACTTGTTAGTCTTCTTATCTTGTCGTGAAATTTTACTTTCGCTGGATTCGACTCTATCCTTTGCTTGCTAAAGGAACGGTACGCTCTTTCGCCAATATCTTTGGCCTGAAGTAGATCACGTTCAATCTGTTCGGTGGCCACCCTGCCTGTGGATTAGCCTGGTTTTCAGACGGTACGAGGTCGTCCTCTCACTTCCGGGGAGGAAGTGAGCGGACAACCTCGTACCGTCTGAAAATCAGGCTACCTGTGGATAAGCAAACAAGATCTTGTTCGATTTCAAATGGATTTATCCAGCTATCCAACGTTGACAGTAATACTGCACATCTGCTTCATCTCTGGAGATCCGGCTCTTCTGGAGATCATCGTGCTGACAGCTTGATTTGTTCAGATGAAGCATGTCCTTTAAATTCCTCAAGAAAATGCTTCTATATTCCGCTACTATAGTGCCTCGGGGTTTGCGTGTATTTATTTACCGTTTTCTCGCATGCTTGGTCTACAGGTATTTTTCCAAAAGGTTACCTTTCCCTATCTGCACAGCAAATCAATTAACCTGCAGACTTCAAATAGTCGAGAACATCGGGGTGTTCGTCTCCGATATGGGCCATTTATGATATATACGACGAAGTTATGTGACCATTTCAGCCCAATTCTAATATTCTAATGTCCTGAAAGACATGGTTAACAAAACTACACAGCAGGTATTGCCATGCAGCAAGCAAAATTTAAGAGTGGTCATGAGAGTGAGACAGAGGAGTCCATGATACATATTTTTGTTGAGTGTTCTCATTCAGCTACTTGAATACAGTTCATGAATCGATCCGAGTTCTGGAGTTGTATATTGTTCATAATTTTAAGAACTCCTGAACTGACTCTGCAGCTTCTCTATAAATACAGCAGTTGCAGCTGAGCAGGTCTCTCAAGCAAGCTTTGTCAGTTAATTAGAGAGGTGAATATAGCAAGGACTTCCACTCCAGGTGAATCAGTTAGAATATGGATATGTGAAGAATATAGCTATGAAGTATTCATTAATTGTTCGTTCCCGATTAAAATAACATGCAAATCCACTGTTGAAACCACATGAAGCCCTGTAAGTCTTCTTAAAGGATGGTTTGGGTCGTATTTATTTTAGCCAGTATGAGGGGAAGTGATAGTTATTTTTTCTTCTGTTAAGTAGGGGGGGGAGGGGCGGGGCGGGTGGTGAAGCATTATTTTTAACCATCTCTTTCCCATACCCCCTCCTGCTAATTATTGCACAGTCCCTTACTAAAAAACATCCATTTACTGTTCAATTTATTTTAAAGACACTTCCGATAACTCATAAACCTTTGGTTAGGAATATATTTTTTATTAAAATATCAAAAATCCGATATAAAAACCCGACAAACACAATTCAAAACATACCTGAGACATTGTCTGCCATCTTGAATTACCCATAATGCATTGCAAATTTTGGTGAAGGTCATTTTGTAGTAAAACAATGTAAAAATGGTATTTTTGAAAAAAAATTGACTTAGGTAAACAGAAAAGGTGTTTTCTCTTTGTGTTTCTTTTAGATGGCGTTGAAAAATTATCATTAATGGTTTTTTCAGGCATTCTTCCTGGTAGCCTCGTTTTCATGCTGGGATGCCATTTTTCAATTTTTTTAAATATAACATAAAGCTGCCCATTCAAAACCGCTATCATCAAAATTACAACTCACCTTGGACTACTCTTCAAAATGACACCAGTCACAATTTGTCCCTCGAAGTGGTAAGAAAGTCTGGTCTGGCCCATGGACTAATATATTGTGCATATTTTTGGCTCACATGACCAGGGTGTACCAGTGGTACTTTCGACGCCATCTTTGATTAGGCGCGTAAAGACCCCTGGGAACGAGGTTGGACCTGCGCATGCTCGCAATCTATTGACCTGCGCACGCGCAGCAATCTATTGACCTGCGCACGCGCAGCAATCTATTGACCTGCGCACGCGCACAATCTATTGACCTGCGCACGCGCAGCAATCTATTGACCTGCGCACGCGCAGCAATCTATTGACCTGCGCACGCGCAGCAATCTATTGACCTGCGCACGCGAAGCAATCTATTGACCTGCGCACGCGCAGCAATCTATTGACCTGCGCCCGCGCAGCAATCTATTGACCTGCGCACGCGCAGCAATCTATTGACCTGCGCACGCGCAGCAATCTATTGACCTGCGCACGCGCAGCAATCTATTGACCTGCGCACGCGCAGCAATCTATTGACCTGCGCACGCGCAGCAATCTATTGACCTGCGCACGCGCAGCAATCTATTGACCTGCGCAAGGGCAGCAATCTATTGACCTGCGCAAGCGCAGCAATCTATTGACCTGCGCCAACCTCGTTCCCAGGGGTCTTTGCGCGCCTAATCCAAGATGGCGTCGAAAGTACCCCTGGTACAGGCTGGTGGGATTCTGCCACTGATTGGCTAGACGTTTCGCGCGCGCTCATTGGAGAATTTCGAATAGCGCGTGCATTTTTGATTTGAAAAATAAACTGGCGATGTCGTCTTTCGCATTGCGCGTTCAAAATTCGTTGAAAATAACTACAAATTCATCAGAACTTAGCGTTTTTGCCTTTTTTAATACTCACTTCGCAACTGGGTACAAGTAGAACAATGTACGGTTGGCATTCATTGGGTTCACACTTCAACCGCTAACCATTCTTCAGCGATGATGAATCCAAGATGGCGGATGTTCTTCAAAATATGCCCATATAGTCCATGGGCCAAGACCCAAAAAAATGGATTTTCTTACCACTCAGAGGAACAAAGGCTATCATACATTTTTGAAAACCTCCACTCCTCTACTTCATTTTGGTATATGATAGCAATGTCAAATGAGCAGCTTTAATGCTAAAATCACGTGATTAAGTGACGTCATCACTGTCATAAGAAATGAATACGAAGTCCAAGGACTACGGCAAAGCTGACACAACGTAGGATTTTATATTGAATATTACAATATTTCGGCTGGCCAAACCAGCCTTCTTCAGGTACTAGATGTTACAAGTGAAGAGCTCTAAGGTAAGAAGATCTATAAATGTGGTAAATTTCGCAATAGAAATTGCGGAAACGGGAAGTGACGTAGACCAAAACTTGAAGTAGCAAAATAGTATAAGAGATAAGCACTATGTTTCATCACGTATATTCATACCATATGGTTCTAGAGTTTTAGCTTTATCTATAAGGTGCGCTTCTCTGGCTTTACGTATTGAGTCTCTTGAGGAGTATATTATTTCTAGGGGGATAAGTTGCATGTCGGTGTAAGAGTGGTTAGGTCTAGAAAGAAAATGTTCAGATACAGTAGTAGGTTTAGATTTAATGTTAGGCTTGTCTACTGTCCGTCTGTGTTCATTAAATCTGTCTTTGAGGCGTCGCTTAGTTTCACCTATGTATTGCAAATGGCAACGATTACATTGTATCATGTATATGAGGTTTTTAGTATTACAGGTTATGTGTGAATTAATAAAACGAGACTCGCCAGTGGAATGAAATTTGTATTGATTGAGGCCGTTAGTAATGTAGGGACAAGTTGCACAATCTTGTCCGCAGCGAAAGGAGCCTGGCGGAGCTTTAGATTGATTAGATGTGTTACGTGGTAGCTGTGATTTGACCAAAAGGTCACGAAGGTTAGAGCTACGTCGATATGCAACTAGAGGCAATTGCTTAAAGACGTCTTTGCAGCGGTTGGAAGAAAATAGTATATTAGTGTGCTTGCGTACGATATTAGAGATGTGGGGAAGTGCTGGGTTATATCTAATAACAAAAGGTATACGGTGGGTAGAGTTTTGTGAGTTAGTAGTTTGTAGAGCGTCGTTGCGAGGAATGTTAGCAGCGCGTTCTATTTGTTTATTAAGGAATGTGCGGTTATAACCTCGTTTGTAAAGGTATGTTATTAATTCATTAGTACGAATTTTAAAAGTTTCGTCGGTAGAACAGATGCGTCGGAGACGAAGAGCTAAGCTGAAAGGAATGGCTCTTTTAGTGTGAAGGGGATGACAGGATGATTTAAGGAGGTGTTGATGTTTATCTGTAGGTTTAGTATATAAATCAGTCTCAATGTAGTTGTTATGTATTGATACGGTAACGTCGAGAAATGGAACGTGGGTTAATGAGTGAGAACTAGTAAATTTAATAGTAGGATGAATATTATTGAGATAATCGATGAATATTTTCAGATGGTCTTCCCCCTCAGTCCAGATCATGAAAATATCGTCGAGATATCTCCACCAGGTGTGAGGTTTATAAGGGGCATTAGAGAGAGAGCGTTAGATTCAAATTTACCGAGGAATAAGTTAGCGAAAGAAGGAGCCATTCTGGTACCCATGGCTGTGCCATGTACCTGCAGATAATGTTTACCATTAAAAGAAAAATTATTCATAGTAAGGATCATACGTATTAAGTCACAAAGTGTTTCGGTGGGAATGATAGGATTAGTACGAGTGCAAAGAAAATGATTACAAGCATTAATACCTTCGTTATGTGGGATGTTAGTGTATAAGGATGAAACGTCAAGAGTAACAAGCATAGCGGTATCAGGTAGTTTACCAAGTTTGAGAAGTTTGTTAAGGAAATCAGTGGTGTCTTTAATGTGTGAAGGCAGGTTAAAAACTAAGGATTTAATGTGATAGTCAACGAATTGGGAGATGCGTTCTGTAGGGTGACTGTTAGATGAAACTATGGGACGTCCCGGGTTACCAGCTTTATGTATTTTAGGTAGAATGTAGAAGCGTCCTGGTTTAACGTTAGTTTGTATGAGGTACTGTTTAGTTTTATCGTCGATGTAGCAGGCGTTCAACATACGTTGCACGTAAGTCGTAACACGTTTCTGTATTTTGTTAGTCATGTCTTCGTCTTGTTGTTTGTAGAATTTAGTGTCACTAAGTTGTCGATTACATTCGTTAATATACCAGGTTTTGTCCATAACTACAGTGCCGGAGCCTTTGTCAGCAGGTTTGATTATTATGTCTTGTTGTTGATTAAGTCGGTGTATGGCTTGTCGTTCGTTGTGAGATAAATTATCAGAAATGTGGTTAGGTTTAGAAGTGCATGGTAATGTCATGTTGAATAGCATCTATGAAGGCGTTTAAAGCAGAATCTCTATCGGTAGGAGGGGTCCAAGTGCTTTTGTTATGGAAAGGATTATGTTGAATAGGATTAGCGCCAGTATTAGGATCGTAGAAGTATTCTGCAAGTCGCATGCGTCGTGTAAAATCGTTAATGTCAGCTGAGACTTCCGGCCAATTAATACGTCACGGTGTAGGGCAGAAGGTCAAACCGCGAGCAAGAACTGAGATTTCGTCGTTAGAAAGTGGTGTTTGAGATAGGTTAATAACAGCAGTGGTATCAAGTCTGGAAATATTAAGTTTGTTTTTACGACGATTACGTCTCGTTAAAGTACTATGTCCAGAAGCGGGTGGTGGCGTGTTGGTACGGTCATGTGTATTAATGTTATCAGTATGCGGGCTATTAGTATAGAAAGTTGTTTTCTTAACACGTCTATTAGTGAGTAGAGACTAAAGAGATAAAGTCATCGAATCAATTCTGGTTATGAAAAAAGAAAATGTTTCTAGAGTACAAACTTTACGTAAATGTTCCTTATGTTCTGAGAGTTCCTTTGTAAGTAATTTAATCCTGTGATGGCATTCTCTAGTTAGCAAATTGAGGTGACGGCGTGCTGTAGAAAGAGAAATGCATTTCCACTGTTTATAAAAATAGTAATTGTTAGTAGTAAGAGCTGGTTTACATCTGGGTAGGAGTCCTTTAGGTATGATGTTGTTATCCTTGTAGAATGTGTAGTTCATCAAATGGTGTCGAAATCGAGTGAGCTTGAGTTGAATGCGTTTAGTAGCGTTGAACAGTTTTGTGAATTTCGGTGTACGAGCAGTGAGATTATGATGTCCGGCGTAAATGGTGATAGGAGTTTGGTGTTGAACAGCGGTGGGGCCAGGGTTAGTTTCAACATCCATGTAGATTGTAAGAGAGAATATGTAGGCCAGCATAGCGAGGGAAAACAGGATTGTAGGAAGTTTTTTAGGTAGGTAAATGTTCCTGGAGGTGTGGTTTGTTGTACGGCAAGAGGTAGAGACGTTGGTAGGAACGAAAGAGCCAATACGAACTCTCCATGAAGCGATATCAATGCCCATGATTTCTTGAAGAAAATAGCAGGAATAATCGGATCTGTATAGACCTACGGTCAAAATCGTATGAAGATAAACTTGAAAATTGCAAAGAACCGTGGACGAAAATCCTGCTGGTTGCTACGTTGGATCTAAGTCAGATCTAATCAGCCAAAATGAAAATGAATACGAAGTCCAAGGACTACGGCAAAGCTGACACAACGTAGGATTTTATATTGAATATTTCATAAGAAATGAACCAGATCGACTGATGAAGCCACTACTATCTTGCATATTTTGAGCTTATTGTCTTTTTAAACATGCTAAATAGCTACAATAAGATAGTATAAGAAAAATCAAATAACAAAATACTAATATTGCTTGGTTTCCATGGCAACCGCTCGTTAAAATTAAACACAACACATAAAATCAATGACTTTCCCAGCAAATTTGATAAGTTGTATTTAATATTCATTCCGTACTACTCTAAGGGGCAAGTGCTATCATACATTTTTTAACTCCATACGGCTCTGCTACATTTCACATATAATAGCAACGTTGAAAGAGCAACTTTAAAGCTTTGATCAATTCATGAACTGACGTCATCAGCATCAAAAATATCCCAATATTATTAAAATTTAAAACAAAATGTTGTTTTGTGTACCTCTTAGTACGAATATGCATTTGAAAGGTGCCAGTTACATCAAGAATGATAACGAAAGAGACTTAGAATGGCAAACTAATGTTTTCGTTTGGTTTCCATGGCAACGCGTTGTATAATTGCACATTATATGCCTATAGCTCCTAAATAACTGGTACTTTTTCACCATTCTATTTAGTATTTTACAGGTAACTCTACCACTGAAATGATAACAGTTATATAACGGAATGCGTTATATTATACATGTATCTACTCTCTTAATCGTCTTAATCTTCGTCGTCAGAGTCATCTGTAAGTGAATCCTCGGTAGATTCAGGCTCACGCCGGTTTGTACAGTCTTGTAGCTTACACAAGTCAGTGCACTGCAGACCGTGGGCAAGACAGGTACAGCTCGGCAACTTGCAGATTCTCTTGCATTGGCAGGATAGGAGCTCAAGTACAGCCTTGGGTGCCGGTTCCCCACTCATCCAGTCAATGCTTAACTTGCCATCCTCTGGACTCCATCCAGATCCAACGAGCGAAGGGACCTGAGTACAGCCCTGAAGACTTCTGCGCCATATTGCTGTCTGATAGTTTGAACTAGCGGAATGCTTTCGCAGAGTGTCCTCGCATGGTGGAAGCTGGTTCGATAGCGCAGCTCGTTAACATCCTTGGTCCCCGGGTGTGAGGAGTACATCATAAAGGTGAACTCTTGAAGCCTCGTGAATAGCTCATCAAAATTTCGCTTCACCAGCTTTAATGCAGTTAGCGTCACGTCAGTGCCTTTTCTGGAAAAGGAAAACTATCACACCCAGTGAAAGCATGCAATCTTGGAAGACATTTACATAGCTCCGAACCATGAGGTTGGACAACAGTTGTAATGTTGATGTACCTTGTACGAGTCTGTGTACCACATTTTAAATACATAGTAGATGGAACAAAGCACTTGAAAGCAAGACAGAGTACAAAAACTCGGGGGAGGGGGGGTTCTTCAAGGTAAATAGGGTAGGGGTGACCGTCGGAAAAACTCGAAAAATACCCTAAAAATAACAAACCGTGAAACATTTCCCACCCTAAAATATGCCTCATGGTCTAAAAATCACCCTAAAAATGGATTTCGCTTGACCAACCCCTAAAAATACCGGATCGCCGATTTCAAACCCTAAAAAATACGACGATCACACCCCTACAAGCCGAATATAGGAAGAACCCCCCCGGGACAAAAACATTGGTTATCTTCTGATGATATCACAACGGCGCTGTAGCCATTACCAGTGCTATACATGAGAGGCGTGAAGCAGAAGTCTGGTGTCCGCTTCCTCTTGCGTATGCTGAAGATCTTCTTATACTTAAGTTCTTCACTGAGGGTAACGACACCGTCTGCTGAAATCTCAACACAATTTCCCTCGGTCGTGGTGTAAAGCGTTTTTCCTACTAGCCTTCATCTGAACCTCTCATTCTGCCATTCTTCGGTGACAAATCTAACGAATTGCTTCTTATTTTGAGGGTTTGAAAAAAAACTTCCTGTACTCTATTATCTGGTTGTATATTTCTGTATTCGTTTCTGTCTCACCTCCTCTCTTCTCTCTTTCCATATTCTTGATCAATGTCTCTCGATAAACATCAAAGACAACATCTATCCGGTTACTTGTTGCTCCTTGCAAGACCATAGCCATCAATGCATCTGCCATTTCAGAAAACGTCTTCTGGTCTCCTTTGAGCCTTTGGGCCATTTCACCAATGCTGCATGTCGATGGTTGTGGCATAACTTCAACTGCTGGGACATCCTTCTGGAGTTCGTTCGCTAGTGTAGACTTGTTAGTCTTCTTATCTTGTCGTGAAATTTTACTTTCGCTGGATTCGACTCTATCCTTTGCTTGCTAAAGGAACGGTACGCTCTTTCGCCAATATCTTTGGCCTGAAGTAGATCACGTTCAATCTGTTCGGTGGCCACCCTGCCTGTGGATTAGCCTGGTTTTCAGACGGTACGAGGTCGTCCTCTCACTTCCGGGGAGGAAGTGAGCGGACAACCTCGTACCGTCTGAAAATCAGGCTACCTGTGGATAAGCAAACAAGATCTTGTTCGATTTCAAATGGATTTATCCAGCTATCCAACGTTGACAGTAATACTGCACATCTGCTTCATCTCTGGAGATCCGGCTCTTCTGGAGATCATCGTGCTGACAGCTTGATTTGTTCAGATGAAGCATGTCCTTTAAATTCCTCAAGAAAATGCTTCTATATTCCGCTACTATAGTGCCTCGGGGTGTGCGTGTATTTATTTACCGTTTTCTCGCATGCTTGGTCTACAGGTATTTTTCCAAAAGGTTACCTTTCCCTATCTGCACAGCAAATCAATTAACCTGCAGACTTCAAATAGTCGAGAACATCGGGGTGTTCGTCTCCGATATGGGCCATTTATGATATATACGACGAAGTTATGTGACCATTTCAGCCCAATTCTAATATTCTAATGTCCTGAAAGACATGGTTAACAAAACTACACAGCAGGTATTGCCATGCAGCAAGCAAAATTTAAGAGTGGTCATGAGAGTGAGACAGAGGAGTCCATGATACATATTTTTGTTGAGTGTTCTCATTCAGCTACTTGAATACAGTTCATGAATCGATCCGAGTTCTGGAGTTGTATATTGTTCATAATTTTAAGAACTCCTGAACTGACTCTGCAGCTTCTCTATAAATACAGCAGTTGCAGCTGAGCAGGTCTCTCAAGCAAGCTTTGTCAGTTAATTAGAGAGGTGAATATAGCAAGGACTTCCACTCCAGGTGAATCAGTTAGAATATGGATATGTGAAGAATATAGCTATGAAGTATTCATTAATTGTTCGTTCCCGATTAAAATAACATGCAAATCCACTGTTGAAACCACATGAAGCCCTGTAAGTCTTCTTAAAGGATGGTTTGGGTCGTATTTATTTTAGCCAGTATGAGGGGAAGTGATAGTTATTTTTTCTTCTGTTAAGTAGGGGGGGGGGAGGGGCGGGGCGGGTGGTGAAGCATTATTTTTAACCATCTCTTTCCCATACCCCCTCCTGCTAATTATTGCACAGTCCCTTACTAAAAAATATCCATTTACTGTTCAATTTATTTTAAAGACACTTCCGATAACTCATAAACCTTTGGTTAGGAATATATTTTTTATTAAAATATCAAAAATCCGATATAAAAACCCGACAAACACAATTCAAAACATACCTGAGACATTGTCTGCCATCTTGAATTACCCATAATGCATTGCAAATTTTGGTGAAGGTCATTTTGTAGTAAAACAATGTAAAAATGGTATTTTTGAAAAAAAATTGACTTAGGTAAACAGAAAAGGTGTTTTCTCTTTGTGTTTCTTTTAGATGGCGTTGAAAAATTATCATTAATGTTTTTTTCAGGCATTCTTCCTGGTAGCCTCGTTTTCATGCTGGGATGCCATTTTTCATTTTTTTTAAATATAACATAAAGCTGCCCATTCAAAACCGCTATCATCAAAATTACAACACACCTTGGACTACTCTTCAAAATGACACCAGTCACAATTTGTCCCTCGAAGTGGTAAGAAAATCTGGTCTGGCCCATGGACTAATATATTGTGCATATTTTTGGGTCACATGACCAGGGTGTACCAGTGGTACTTTCGACGCCATCTTTGATTAGGCGCGTAAAGACCCCTGGGAACGAGGTTGGACCTGCGCATGCTCGCAATCTATTGACCTGCGCTCGCGCAGCAATCTATTGACCTGCGCACGCGCACAATCTATTGACCTGCGCATGCGCAGCAATCTATTGACCTGCGCACGCGCAGCAATCTATTGACCTGCGCACGCGCAGCAATCTATTGACCTGCGCACGCGCAGCAATCTATTGACCGGCGCACGCGCAGCAATCTATTGACCTGCGCCCGCGCAGCAATCTATTGAACTGCGCCCGCGCAGCAATCTATTGACCTGCGCACGCGCAGCAATCTATTGACCTGCGCCAACCTCGTTACCAGGGGTCTTTGCGCGCCTAATCCAAGATGGCGTCGAAAGTACCCCTGGTACAGGCTGGTGGGATTCTGCCACTGATTGGCTAGACGTTTCGCGCGCGCTCATTGGAGAATTTCGAATAGCGCGTGCATTTTTGATTTGAAAAATAAACTGGCGATGTCGTCTTTCGCATTGCGCGTTCAAAATTCGTTGAAAATAACTACAAATTCGTCAGAACTTAGCGTTTTTGCCTTTTTTAATACTCACTTCGCAACTGGGTACAAGTAGAACAATGTACGGTTGGCATTCATTGGGTTCACACTTCAACCGCTAACCATTCTTCAGCGATGATGAATCCAAGATGGCGGATGTTCTTCAAAATATGCCCATATAGTCCATGGGCCAAAACCCAAAAAAATGGATTTTCTTACCACTCAGAGGGACAAAGGCTATCATACATTTTTGAAAACCTCCACTCCTCTACTTCATTTTGGTATATGATAGCAATGTCAAATGAGCAGCTTTAATGCTAAAATCACGTGATTAAGTGACGTCATCACTGTCATAAGAAATGAACCAGATCGACTGATGAAGCCACTACTATCTTGCATATTTTGAGCTTATTGTCTTTTTAAACATGCTAAATAGCTACAATAAGATAGTATAAGAAAAATCAAATAACAAAATACTAATATTGCTTGGTTTCCATGGCAACCGCTCGGTAAAATTAAACACAACACATAAAATCAATGACTTTCCCAGCAAATTTGATAAGTTGTATTTAATATTCATTCCGTACTACTCTAAGGGGCAAGTGCTATCATACATTTTTTAACTCCATACGGCTCTGCTACATTTCACATATAATAGCAACGTTGAAAGAGCAACTTTAAAGCTTTGATCAATTCATGAACTGACGTCATCAGCATCAAAAATATCCCAATATTATTAAAATTTAAAACAAAATGATGTTTTGTGTACCTCTTAGTACGAATATGCATTTGAAAGGTGCCAGTTACATCAAGAATGATAACGAAAGAGACTTAGAATGGCAAACTAATGTTTTCGTTTGGTTTCCATGGCAACGCGTTGTATAATTGCACATTATATGCCTATAGCTCCTAAATAACTGGTACTTTTTTCACCATTCTATTTAGTATTTTACAGGTAACTCTACCACTGAAATGATAACAGTTATATAACGGAATGCGTTATATTATACATGTATCTACTCTCTTAATCGTCTTAATCTTCGTCGTCAGAGTCATCTGTAAGTGAATCCTCGGTAGATTCAGGCTCACGCCGGTTTGTACAGTCTTGTAGCTTACACAAGTCAGTGCACTGCAGACCGTGGGCAAGACAGGTACAGCTCGGCAACTTGCAGATTCTCTTGCATTGGCAGGATAGGAGCTCAAGTACAGCCTTGGGTGCCGGTTCCCCACTCATCCAGTCAATGCTTAACTTGCCATCCTCTGGACTCCATCCAGATCCAACGAGCGAAGGGACCTGAGTACAGCCCTGAAGACTTCTGCGCCATATTGCTGTCTGATAGTTTGAACTAGCGGAATGCTTTCGCAGAGTGTCCTCGCATGGTGGAAGCTGGTTCGATAGCGCAGCTCGTTAACATCCTTGGTCCCCGGGTGTGAGGAGTACATCATAAAGGTGAACTCTTGAAGCCTCGTGAATAGCTCATCAAAATTTCGCTTCACCAGCTTTAATGCAGTTAGCGTCACGTCAGTGCCTTTTCTGGAAAAGGAAAACTATCACACCCAGTGAAAGCATGCAATCTTGGAAGACATTTACATAGCTCCGAACCATGAGGTTGGACAACAGTTGTAATGTTGATGTACCTTGTACGAGTCTGTGTACCACATTTTAAATACATAGTAGATGGAACAAAGCACTTGAAAGCAAGACAGAGTACAAAAACTCGGGGGAGGGGGGGTTCTTCAAGGTAAAAAGGGTAGGGGTGACCGTCGGAAAAACTCGAAAAATACCCTAAAAATAACAAACCGTGAAACATTTCCCACCCTAAAATATGCCTCATGGTCTAAAAGTCACCCTAAAAATGTATTTCGCTTGACCAACCCCTAAAAATACCGGATCGCCGATTTCAAACCCTAAAAAATACGACGATCACACCCCTACAAGCCGAATATAGGAAGAACCCCCCCGGGACAAAAACATTGGTTATCTTCTGATGATATCACAACGGCGCTGTAGCCATTACCAGTGCTATACATGAGAGGCGTGAAGCAGAAGTCTGGTGTCCGCTTCCTCTTGCGTATGCTGAAGATCTTCTTATACTTAAGTTCTTCACTGAGGGTAACGACACCGTCTGCTGAAATCTCAACATAATTTCCCTCGGTCGTGGTGTAAAGCGTTTTTCCTACTAGCCTTCATCTGAACCTCTCATTCTGCCATTCTTCGGTGACAAATCTAACGAATTGCTTCTTATTTTGAGGGTTTGAAAAAAAACTTCCTGTACTCTATTATCTGGTTGTATATTTCTGTATTCGTTTCTGTCTCACCTCCTCTCTTCTCTCTTTCCATATTCTTGATCAATGTCTCTCGATAAACATCAAAGACAACATCTATCCGGTTACTTGTTGCTCCTTGCAAGACCATAGCCATCAATGCATCTGCCATTTCAGAAAACGTCTTCTGGTCTCCTTTGAGCCTTTGGGCCATTTCACCAATGCTGCATGTCGATGGTTGTGGCATAACTTCAACTGCTGGGACATCCTTCTGGAGTTCGTTCGCTAGTGTAGACTTGTTAGTCTTCTCATCTTGTCGTGAAATTTTACTTTCGCTGGATTCGACTCTATCCTTTGCTTGCTAAAGGAACGGTACGCTCTTTCGCCAATATCTTTGGCCTGAAGTAGATCACGTTCAATCTGTTCGGTGGCCACCCTGCCTGTGGATTAGCCTGGTTTTCAGACGGTACGAGGTCGTCCTCTCACTTCCGGGGATGAAGTGAGCGGACAACCTCGTACCGTCTGAAAATCAGGCTACCTGTGGATAAGCAAACAAGATCTTGTTCGATTTCAAATGGATTTATCCAGCTATCCAACGTTGACAGTAATAATAATAATAATAATATGTAGATTTATATAGCGCTATATTCCTATAGTTCAAAGCGCTTCACATTCAATATAAAATAGAAATAATAAAATAAAATAAAAATAACATTAAATAAATAATAAAAATAACTAAAGTTCATACAAACGCTTGCTTAAAAAGAAATGTTTTTACATTAGACTTAAAATGTGAAAGTGAGCATGACCGCTTTTCCCCCATAGGAAGCGAGTTCCAAAGAGTAGGAGCTGTAATTTGAAACGCGCGGCTTCCATACGTCTTTAGGCGGTAGCATGGTACTTTAAGAAGATGCTTATTCGAGGAGCGAAGAGTTCTTACAGGTACATATTTATCAAGGAGGTCAGAAATATAATGAGGTGCCATGCCGTTAAGAGCCTTGTAGGTCAGCAGAAGTATTTTATAGGAGATTCGTTCTTTAACTGGTAGCCAGTGAAGTTGCTTCAAAATTGGCGTTATCCTATCAAACTTTCGGGTGCGTGTGACCAGGCGCGCTGCAGCATTTTGCACTCTCTGTAGTTTATCTATCAGATAAGTAGGAAGTCCTGTAAGCAATGAATTACAGTTGTCCAGTTTAGAAGATATAAAAGCATGCACTAGTGTCTCGGTATCCTTCTGGGAAAGGCAGTTCCTAATCTTAGCTATATTGCGGATATGATAAAAAGCTATTTTACACACATTTTGAACTTGTTGCTCTAAATTCATGGATTGGTCGAATATTACTCCTATATTCCTGGCTGAAGTTGATGGAGATATGATTGCATCAGCGACATTAACAACTTGTATTTGCGGGCGCGGGCGATGTTGAGCACTTAGCACAAGGAGTTCCGTTTTTCCTCTATTCAGCTTTAATTTGTTACATAGCATCCAAGCATCAATGTCTCGAGCACAGGCCTCGATTTTGGAGACTGCAGCTGCGGTTTCTTCTGGTGTGGGCTTGAATGACACATATACCTGGCAATCATCGGCGTAGAGATGGAACAATAGACCGTGACTTCGGATAATGTCACCAAGTGGGGAAGTGTACAGTAAATAGAGAATAGGTCCCAGGACTGACCCTTGTGGTACTGCACATCTGCTTCATCTCTGGAGATCCGGCTCTTCTGGAGATCATCGTGCTGACAGCTTGATTTGTTCAGATGAAGCATGTCCTTTAAATTCCTCAAGAAAATGCTTCTATATTCCGCTACTATAGTGCCTCGGGGTTTGCGTGTATTTATTTACCGTTTTCTCGCATGCTTGGTCTACAGGTATTTTTCCAAAAGGTTACCTTTCCCTATCTGCACAGCAAATCAATTAACCTGCAGACTTCAAATAGTCGAGAACATCGGGGTGTTCGTCTCCGATATGGGCCATTTATGATATATACGACGAAGTTATGTGACCATTTCAGCCCAATTCTAATATTCTAATGTCCTGAAAGACATGGTTAACAAAACTACACAGCAGGTATTGCCATGCAGCAAGCAAAATTTAAGAGTGGTCATGAGAGTGACACAGAGGAGTCCATGATACATATTTTTGTTGAGTGTTCTCATTCAGCTACTTGAATACAGTTCATGAATCGATCCGAGTTCTGGAGTTGTATATTGTTCATAATTTTAAGAACTCCTGAACTGACTCTGCAGCTTCTCCGGCTATAAATACAGCAGTTGCAGCTGAGCAGGTCTCTCAAGCAAGCTTTGTCAGTTAATTAGAGAGGTGAATATAGCAAGGACTTCCACTCCAGGTGCAGTGAATCAGTTAGAATATGGATATGTGAAGAATATAGCTATGAAGTATTCATTAATTGTTCGTTCCCGATTAAAATAACATGCAAATCCACTGTTGAAACCACATGAATCCCTGTAAGTCTTCTTAAAGGATGGTTTGGGTTGTATTTATTTTAGCCAGTATGAGGGGAAGTGATAGTTATTTTTTCTTCTGTTAAGTAGGGGGGGGGAGGGGCGGGGCGGGTGGTGAAGCATTATTTTTAACCATCTCTTTCCCATACCCCCTCCTGCTAATTATTGCACAGTCCCTTACTAAAAAACATCCATTTACACATGACCAGCGTGTACCAGTGGTACTTTCGACGCCATCTTTGATTAGGCGCGTAAAGACCCCTGGGAACGAGGTTGGACCTGCGCATGCTCGCAATCTATTGACCTGCGCACGCGCAGCAATATATTGACCTGCGCACGCGCAGCAATCTATTGACCTGCGCACGCGCAGCAATCTATTGACCTGCGCACGCGCAGCAATCTATTGACCTGCGCACGCGAAGCAATCTATTGACCTGCGCACGCGAAGCAATCTATTGACCTGCGCCCGCGCAGCAATCTATTGACCTGCGCACGCGCAGCAATCTATTGACCTGCGCACGCGCAGCAATCTATTGACCTGCGCACGCGCAGCAATCTATTGACCTGCGCACGCGCACAATCTATTGACCTGCGCAAGCGCAGCAATCTATTGACCTGCGCAAGCGCAGCAATCTATTGACCTGCGCAAGCGCAGCAATCTATTGACCTGCGCACGCGCAGCAATCTATTGACCTGCGCACGCGCAGCAATCTATTGACCTGCGCACGCGCAGCAATCTATTGACCTGCGCAAGCGCAGCAATCTATTGACCTACGCAAGCGCAGCAATCTATTGACCTGCGCACGCGCATCAATATATTGAACTGCGCACGCGCAGCAATCTATTGAACTCCGCACGCGCAGCAATCTATTGACCTGCGCACGCGCAGCAATCTATTGACCTGCGCACGCGCAGCAATCTATTGAACTGCGCAGGCGCAGCAATCTATTGAACTGCGCACGCGCAGCAATCTATTGACCTGCGCCAACCTCGTTCCCAGGGGTCTTTGCGCGCCTAATCCAAGATGGCGTCGAAAGTACCCCTGGTACAGGCTGGTGGGATTCTGCCACTGATTGGCTAGACGTTTCGCGCGCGCTCATTGGAGAATTTCGAATAGCGCGTGCATTTTTGATTTGAAAAATAAACTGGCGATGTCGTCTTTCGCATTGCGCGTTCAAAATTCGTTGAAAATAACTACAAATTCATCAGAACTTAGCGTTTTTGCCTTTTTTAATACTCACTTCGCAACTGGGTACAAGTAGAACAATGTACGGTTGGCATTCATTGGGTTCACACTTCAACCGCTAACCATTCTTCAGCGATGATGAATCCAAGATGGCGGATGTTCTTCAAAATATGCCCATATAGTCCATGGGCCAAGACCCCAAAAAATGGATTTTCTTACCACTCAGAGGAACAAAGGCTATCATACATTTTTGAAAACCTCCACTCCTCTACTTCATTTTGGTATATGATAGCAATGTCAAATGAGCAGCTTTAATGCTAAAATCACGTGATTAAGTGACGTCATCACTGTCATAAGAAATGAACCAGATCGACTGATGAAGCCACTACTATCTTGCATATTTTGAGCTTATTGTCTTTTTAAACATGCTAAATAGCTACAATAAGATAGTATAAGAAAAATCAAATAACAAAATACTAATATTGCTTGGTTTCCATGGCAACCGCTCGTTAAAATTAAACACAACACATAAAATCAATGACTTTCCCAGCAAATTTGATTCATAACGAGCTGCGCTCTCTTAGTAATCAAAAAGTAGCTACAATATCCCGCAGAGATTGCGGACTAAAAGTCCGCGATCTCTGCGGGGACCCCAGTAAGCCCTAGCATTCCAGTCTAAACGAAGTCCTGCTGGTGATCTACCGAATGTGTCGGGCTTCACGCCTATGTGTCATAATCCGTAAGTGTTGGGTGCGTTTTAACTAAGATTTCAATCGTCACTCCAGACATCCTATTCTTAGAAGAATACGAAGATAGCTTTGTTCATTGAACTTCACTTGAGCAGCCAAACTGGCTTGAGATTGACTGGGTGAGCAACGATGATTCTCTCCCTTCGGCCACGGTTTTAAACCGGGGTTTTAAACAACTCGTGATCATTGCAGTGCGGAAATATTATAATTCGTAATATTTTTAGAATATTTGCTGCAAAAAAGTTAGACTTTGAGCTCCTTGCAATGCTAAAAAAATGAATTCTGTTGTAAAATCTAACTCGGGATTTCAAGTCTTATTTTAGGTAGCCTGCCTCACTAGGTATAAAGTTGTGTTCCATATCCCAGAAGCGCTCAGGCATACGGTGATGCCAGGACTTCAACCTGGGTGAACCAGAAAGGATATAGAACACATACCTAGCTAGTTTTTCATCGCACATTTCAAAAATAATCGAAAGTTGTGTTCCATATCCCAGAAGAGCTCAGGCATACGGTGATGCCAGGACTCCAACCTGGGTGAACCAGAAAGGATATAGAACACAGACCTATAGTTTTTCATCGCACATTTCAAAAATAATCGAAAGTTGTGTTCCATATCCCAGAAGCGCTCAGGCATACGGTGATGCCAGGACTTCAACCTGGGTGAACCAGAAAGGATATAGAACACAGACCTAGTTTTTCATCGCACATTTCAAAAATAATAGAAAGTTGTGTTCCATATCCCAGAAGCGCTCAGGCATACGGTGATGCCAGGACTTCAACCTGGGTGAACCAGAAAGGATATAGAACACAGACCTAGTTTTTCATCGCACATTTCAAAAATAATCGAAAGTTGTGTTCCATATCCCAGAAGCGCTCAGGCATACGGTGATGCCAGGACTTCAACCTGGGTGAACCAGAAAGGATATAGAACACAGACCTAGTTTTTCATCGCACATTTCAAAAATAATAGAACGTTGTGTTCCATATCCCAGAAGCGCTCAGGCATACGGTGATGCCAGGACTCCAACCTGGGTGAACCAGAAAGTATATAGAACACAGACCTAGTTTTTCATCGCACATTTAAAAAATAATAGAAAGTTGTGTTCCATATCCCAGAAGCGCTCAGGCATACGGTGATGCCAGGACTTCAACCTGGGTGAACCAGAAAGGATATAGAACACAGACCTAGTTTTTCATCGCACATTTCAAAAATAATCGAAAGTTGTGTTCCATATCCCAGAAGCGCTCAGGCATACGGTGATGCCAGGACTTCAACCTGTGTGAACCAGAAAGGATATAGAACACAGACCTAGTTTTTCATCGCACATTTCAAAAATAATAGAACGTTGTGTTCCATATCCCAGAAGCGCTCAGGCATACGGTGATGCCAGGACTCCAACCTGGGTGAACCAGAAAGTATATAGAACACAGACCTAGTTTTTCATCGCACATTTAAAAAATAATAGAAAGTTGTGTTCCATATCCCAGAAGCGCTCAGGCATACGATGATGCCAGGACTTCAACCTGGATTAACCAGAAAGGACATAGAACACAGACCTAGTTTTTCATCGCACATTTCAAAAATAATAGAAAGTTGTGTTCCATATCCCAGAAGCGCTCAGGCATACGGTGATGCCAGGACTTCAACCTGGATGAACCAGAAAGGATATAGAACACAGACCTAGTTTTTCATCGCACATTTAAAAATTTATAGAAAGTTGTGTTTCATATCCCAGAAGCGCTCAGGCATACGGTGATGCCAGGACTTCAACCTGGGTGAACCAGAAAGGATATAGAACACAGACCTAGTTTTTCATCGCACATTTAAAAAATAAGCGAAAGTTGTGTTCCATATCCCAGAAGCGCTCAGGCATACGGTGATGCCAGGACTTCAACCTGGGTGAACCAGAAAGGATATAGAACACAGACCTAGTTTTTCATCGCACATTTCAAAAATAATCGAAAGTTGTGTTCCATATCCCAGAAGCGCTCAGGCATACGGTGATGCCAGGACTTCAACCTGTGTGAACCAGAAAGGATATAGAACACAGACCTAGTTTTTCATCGCACATTTCAAAAATAATAGAACGTTGTGTTCCATATCCCAGAAGCGCTCAGGCATACGGTGATGCCAGGACTCCAACCTGGGTGAACCAGAAAGGATATAGAACACAGACCTAGTTTTTCATCGCACATTTCAAAAATAATAGAAAGTTGTGTTCCATATCCCAGAAGCGCTCAGGCATACGGTGATGCCAGGACTTCAACCTATTGACCTGCGCACGCGCAGCAATCTATTGAACTGCGCACGCGCAGCAATCTATTGAACTGCGCACGCGCAGCAATCTATTGACCTGCGCACGCGCAGCAATCTATTGACCTGCGCACGCGCAGCAATCTATTGAACTGCGCAGGCGCAGCAATCTATTGAACTGCGCACGCGCAGCAATCTATTGACCTGCGCCAACCTCGTTCCCAGGGGTCTTTGCGCGCCTAATCCAAGATGGCGTCGAAAGTACCCCTGCTACAGGCTGGTGGGATTCTGCCACTGATTGGCTAGACGTTTCGCGCGCGCTCATTGGAGAATTTCGAATAGCGCGTGCATTTTTGATTTGAAAAATAAACTGGCGATGTCGTCTTTCGCATTGCGCGTTCAAAATTCGTTGAAAATAACTACAAATTCATCAGAACTTAGCGTTTTTGCCTTTTTTAATACTCACTTCGCAACTGGGTACAAGTAGAACAATGTACGGTTGGCATTCATTGGGTTCACACTTCAACCGCTAACCATTCTTCAGCGATGATGAATCCAAGATGGCGGATGTTCTTCAAAATATGCCCATATAGTCCATGGGCCAAGACCCCAAAAAATGGATTTTCTTACCACTCAGAGGAACAAAGGCTATCATACATTTTTGAAAACCTCCACTCCTCTACTTCATTTTGGTATATGATAGCAATGTCAAATGAGCAGCTTTAATGCTAAAATCACGTGATTAAGTGACGTCATCACTGTCATAAGAAATGAACCAGATCGACTGATGAAGCCACTACTATCTTGCATATTTTGAGCTTATTGTCTTTTTAAACATGCTAAATAGCTACAATAAGATAGTATAAGAAAAATCAAATAACAAAATACTAATATTGCTTTGTTTCCATGGCAACCGCTCGTTAAAATTAAACACAACACATAAAATCAATGACTTTCCCAGCAAATTTGATAAGTTGTATTTAATATTCATTCCGTACTACTCTAAGGGGCAAGTGCTATCATACATTTTTTAACTCCATACGGCTCTGCTACATTTCACATATAATAGCAACGTTGAAAGAGCAACTTTAAAGCTTTGATCAATTCATGAACTGACGTCATCAGCATCAAAAATATCCCAATATTATTAAAATTTAAAACAAAATGATGTTTTGTGTACCTCTTAGTACGAATATGCATTTGAAAGGTGCCAGTTACATCAAGAATGATAACGAAAGAGACTTAGAATGGCAAACTAATGTTTTCGTTTGGTTTCCATGGCAACGCTTTGTATAATTGCACATTATATGCCTATAGCTCCTAAATAACTGGTACTTTTTTTCACCATTCTATTTAGTATTTTACAGGTAACTCTACCACTGAAATGATAACAGTTATATAACGGAATGCGTTATATTATACATGTATCTACTCTCTTAATCGTCTTAATCTTCGTCGTCAGAGTCATCTGTAAGTGAATCCTCGGTAGATTCAGGCTCACGCCGGTTTGTACAGTCTCGTAGCTTACACAAGTCAGTGCACTGCAGACCGTGGGCAAGACAGGTACAGCTCGGCAACTTGCAGATTCTCTTGCATTGGCAGGATAGGAGCTCAAGTACAGCCTTGGGTGCCGGTTCCCCACTCATCCAGTCAATGCTTAACTTGCCATCCTCTGGACTCCATCCAGATCCAACGAGCGAAGGGACCTGAGTACAGCCCTGAAGACTTCTGCGCCATATTGCTGTCTGATAGTTTGAACTAGCGGAATGCTTTCGCAGAGTGTCCTCGCATGGTGGAAGCTGGTTCGATAGCGCAGCTCGTTAACATCCTTGGTCCCCGGGTGTGAGGAGTACATCATAAAGGTGAACTCTTGAAGCCTCGTGAATAGCTCATCAAAATTTCGCTTCACCAGCTTTAATGCAGTTAGCGTCACGTCAGTGCCTTTTCTGGAAAAGGAAAACTATCACACCCAGTGAAAGCATGCAATCTTGGAAGACATTTACATAGCTCCGAACCATGAGGTTGGACAACAGTTGTAATGTTGATGTACCTTGTACGAGTCTGTGTACCACATTTTAAATACATAGTAGATGGAACAAAGCACTTGAAAGCAAGACAGAGTACAAAAACTCGGGGGAGGGGGGGTTCTTCAAGGTAAAAAGGGTAGGGGTGACCGTCGGAAAAACTCGAAAAATACCCTAAAAATAACAAACCGTGAAACATTTCCCACCCTAAAATATGCCTCATGGTCTAAAAATCACCCTAAAAATGGATTTCGCTTGACCAACCCCTAAAAATACCGGATCGCCGATTTCAAACCCTAAAAAATACGACGATCACACCCCTACAAGCCGAATATAGGAAGAACCCCCCCGGGACAAAAACATTGGTTATCTTCTGATGATATCACAACGGCGCTGTAGCCATTACCAGTGCTATACATGAGAGGCGTGAAGCAGAAGTCTGGTGTCCGCTTCCTCTTGCGTATGCTGAAGATCTTCTTATACTTAAGTTCTTCACTGAGGGTAACGACACCGTCTGCTGAAATCTCAACATAATTTTCCTCGGTCGTGGTGTAAAGCGTTTTTCCTACTAGCCTTCATCTGAACCTCTCATTCTGCCATTCTTCGGTGACAAATCTAACGAATTGCTTCTTATTTTGAGGGTTTGAAAAAAAACTTCCTGTACTCTATTATCTGGTTGTATATTTCTGTATTCGTTTCTGTCTCACCTCCTCTCTTCTCTCTTTCCATATTCTTGATCAATGTCTCTCGATAAACATCAAAGACAACATCTATCCGGTTACTTGTTGCTCCTTGCAAGACCATAGCCATCAATGCATCTGCCATTTCAGAAAACGTCTTCTGGTCTCCTTTGAGCCTTTGGGCCATTTCACCAATGCTGCATGTCGATGGTTGTGGCATAACTTCAACTGCTGGGACATCCTTCTGGAGTTCGTTCGCTAGTGTAGACTTGTTAGTCTTCTTATCTTGTCGTGAAATTTTACTTTCGCTGGATTCGACTCTATCCTTTGCTTGCTAAAGGAACGGTACGCTCTTTCGCCAATATCTTTGGCCTGAAGTAGATCACGTTCAATCTGTTCGGTGGCCACCCTGCCTGTGGATTAGCCTGGTTTTCAGACGGTACGAGGTCGTCCTCTCACTTCCGGGGAGGAAGTGAGCGGACAACCTCGTACCGTCTGAAAATCAGGCTACCTGTGGATAAGCAAACAAGATCTTGTTCGATTTCAAATGGATTTATCCAGCTATCCAACGTTGACAGTAATACTGCACATCTGCTTCATCTCTGGAGATCCGGCTCTTCTGGAGATCATCGTGCTGACAGCTTGATTTGTTCAGATGAAGCATGTCCTTTAAATTCCTCAAGAAAATGCTTCTATATTCCGCTACTATAGTGCCTCGGGGTTTGCGTGTATTTATTTACCGTTTTCTCGCATGCTTGGTCTACAGGTATTTTTCCAAAAGGTTACCTTTCCCTATCTGCACAGCAAATCAATTAACCTGCAGACGTCAAATAGTCGAGAACATCGGGGTGTTCGTCTCCGATATGGGCCATTTATGATATATACGACGAAGTTATGTGACCATTTCAGCCCAATTCTAATATTCTAATGTCCTGAAAGACATGGTTAACAAAACTACACAGCAGGTATTGCCATGCAGCAAGCAAAATTTAAGAGTGGTCATGAGAGTGACACAGAGGAGTCCATGATACATATTTTTGTTGAGTGTTCTCATTCAGCTACTTGAATACAGTTTATGAATCGATCCGAGTTCTGGAGTTGTATATTGTTCATAATTTTAAGAACTCCTGAACTGACTCTGCAGCTTCTCCGGCTATAAATACAGCAGTTGCAGCTGAGCAGGTCTGTCAAGCAAGCTTTGTCAGTTAATTAGAGAGGTGAATATAGCAAGGACTTCCACTCCAGGTGAATCAGTTAGAATATGGATATGTGAAGAATATAGCTATGAAGTATTCATTAATTGTTCGTTCCCGATTAAAATAACATGCAAATCCACTGTTGAAACCACATGAATCCCTGTAAGTCTTCTTAAAGGATGGTTTGGGTCGTATTTATTTTAGCCAGTATGAGGGGAAGTGATAGTTATTTTTTCTTCTGTTAAGTAGGGGGGGAGGGGCGGGGCGGGTGGTGAAGCATTACTTTTAACCATCTCTTTCCCATACCCCCTCCTGCTAATTATTGCACAGTCCCTTACTAAAAAACATCCATTTACACATGACCAGCGTGTACCAGTGGTACTTTCGACGCCATCTTTGATTAGGCGCGTAAAGACCCCTGGGAACGAGGTTGGACCTGCGCATGCTCGCAATCTATTGACCTGCGCACGCGCAGCAATCTATTGACCTGCGCACGCGCAGCAATCTATTGACCTGCGCAAGCGCAGCAATCTATTGACCTGCGCACGCGCAGCAATCTATTGACCTGCGCACGCGCAGCAATCTATTGACCTGCGCACGCGCAGCAATCTATTGACCTGCGCAAGCGCAGCAATCTATTGACCTGCGCATGCGCAGCAATCTATTGACCTGCGAACGCGCAGCAATCTATTGACCTGCGCACGCGCAGCAATCTATTGACCTGCGCACGCGCAGCAATCTATTGAACTGCGCACGCGCAGCAATCTATTGAACTGCGCACGCGCAGCAATCTATTGACCTGCGCACGCGCAGCAATCTATTGACCTGCGCACGCGCAGCAATCTATTGACCTGCGCACGCGCAGCAATCTATTGAACTGCGCACGCGCAGCAATCTATTGACCTGCGCACGCGCAGCAATCTATTGACCTGCGCACGCGCAGCAATCTATTGACCTGCGCCAACCTCGTTCCCAGGGGTCTTTGCGCGCCTAATCCAAGATGGCGTCGAAAGTACCGCTGGTACAGGCTGGTGGGATTCTGCCACTGTTTGGCTAGACGTTTCGCGCGCGCTCATTGGAGAATTTCGAATAGCGCGTGCATTTTTGATTTGAAAAATAAACTGGCGATGTCGTCTTTCGCATTGCGCGTTCAAAATTCGTTGAAAATAACTACAAATTCATCAGAACTTAGCGTTTTTGCCTTTTTTAATACTCACTTCGCAACTGGGTACAAGTAGAACAATGTACGGTTGGCATTCATTGGGTTCACACTTCAACCGCTAACCATTCTTCAGCGATGATGAATCCAAGATGGCGGATGTTCTTCAAAATATGCCCATATAGTCCATGGGCCAAGACCCAAAAAAATGGATTTTCTTACCACTCAGAGGAACAAAGGCTATCATACATATTTGAAAACCTCCACTCCTCTACTTCATTTTGGTATATGATAGCAATGTCAAATGAGCAGCTTTAATGCTAAAATCACGTGATTAAGTGACGTCATCACTGTCATAAGAAATGAACCAGATCGACTGATGAAGCCACTACTATCTTGCATATTTTGAGCTTATTGTCTTTTTAAACATGCTAAATAGCTACAATAAGATAGTATAAGAAAAATCAAATAACAAAATACTAATATTGCTTGGTTTCCATGGCAACCGCTCGTTAAAATTAAACACAACACATAAAATCAATGACTTTCCCAGCAAATTTGATAAGTTGTATTTAATATTCATTCCGTACTACTCTAAGGGGCAAGTGCTATCATACATTTTTTAACTCCATACGGCTCTGCTACATTTCACATATAATAGCAACGTTGAAAGAGCAACTTTAAAGCTTTGATCAATTCATGAACTGACGTCATCAGCATCAAAAATATCCCAATATTATTAAAATTTAAAACAAAATGTTGTTTTGTGTACCTCTTAGTACGAATATGCATTTGAAAGGTGCCAGTTACATCAAGAATGATAACGAAAGAGACTTAGAATGGCAAACTAATGTTTTCGTTTGGTTTCCATGGCAACGCGTTGTATAATTGCACATTATATGCCTATAGCTCCTAAATAACTGGTACTTTTTTCACCATTCTATTTAGTATTTTACAGGTAACTCTACCACTGAAATGATAACAGTTATATAACGGAATGCGTTATATTATACATGTATCTACTCTCTTAATCGTCTTAATCTTCGTCGTCAGAGTCATCTGTAAGTGAATCCTCGGTAGATTCAGGCTCACGCCGGTTTGTACAGTCTTGTAGCTTACACAAGTCAGTGCACTGCAGACCGTGGGCAAGACAGGTACAGCTCGGCAACTTGCAGATTCTCTTGCATTGGCAGGATAGGAGCTCAAGTACAGCCTTGGGTGCCGGTTCCCCACTCATCCAGTCAATGCTTAACTTGCCATCCTCTGGACTCCATCCAGATCCAACGAGCGAAGGGACCTGAGTACAGCCCTGAAGACTTCTGCGCCATATTGCTGTCTGATAGTTTGAACTAGCGGAATGCTTTCGCAGAGTGTCCTCGCATGGTGGAAGCTGGTTCGATAGCGCAGCTCGTTAACATCCTTGGTCCCCGGGTGTGAGGAGTACATCATAAAGGTGAACTCTTGAAGCCTCGTGAATAGCTCATCAAAATTTCGCTTCACCAGCTTTAATGCAGTTAGCGTCACGTCAGTGCCTTTTCTGGAAAAGGAAAACTATCACACCCAGTGAAAGCATGCAATCTTGGAAGACATTTACATAGCTCCGAACCATGAGGTTGGACAACAGTTGTAATGTTGATGTACCTTGTACGAGTCTGTGTACCACATTTTAAATACATAGTAGATGGAACAAAGCACTTGAAAGCAAGACAGAGTACAAAAACTCGGGGGAGGGGGGGTTCTTCAAGGTAAATAGGGTAGGGGTGACCGTCGGAAAAACTCGAAAAATACCCTAAAAATAACAAACCGTGAAACATTTCCCACCCTAAAATATGCCTCATGGTCTAAAAATCACCCTAAAAATGGATTTCGCTTGACCAACCCCTAAAAATACCGGATCGCCGATTTCAAACCCTAAAAAATACGACGATCACACCCCTACAAGCCGAATATAGGAAGAAACCCCCCGGGACAAAAACATTGGTTATCTTCTGATGATATCACAACGGCGCTGTAGCCATTACCAGTGCTATACATGAGAGGCGTGAAGCAGAAGTCTGGTGTCCGCTTCCTCTTGCGTATGCTGAAGATCTTCTTATACTTAAGTTCTTCACTGAGGGTAACGACACCGTCTGCTGAAATCTCAACATAATTTCCCTCGGTCGTGGTGTAAAGCGTTTTTCCTACTAGCCTTCATCTGAACCTCTCATTCTGCCATTCTTCGGTGACAAATCTAACGAATTGCTTCTTATTTTGAGGGTTTGAAAAAAAACTTCCTGTACTCTATTATCTGGTTGTATATTTCTGTATTCGTTTCTGTCTCACCTCCTCTCTTCTCTCTTTCCATATTCTTGATCAATGTCTCTCGATAAACATCAAAGACAACATCTATCCGGTTACTTGTTGCTCCTTGCAAGACCATAGCCATCAATGCATCTGCCATTTCAGAAAACGTCTTCTGGTCTCCTTTGAGCCTTTGGGCCATTTCACCAATGCTGCATGTCGATGGTTGTGGCATAACTTCAACTGCTGGGACATCCTTCTGGAGTTCGTTCGCTAGTGTAGACTTGTTAGTCTTCTTATCTTGTCGTGAAATTTTACTTTCGCTGGATTCGACTCTATCCTTTGCTTGCTAAAGGAACGGTACGCTCTTTCGCCAATATCTTTGGCCTGAAGTAGATCACGTTCAATCTGTTCGGTGGCCACCCTGCCTGTGGATTAGCCTGGTTTTCAGACGGTACGAGGTCGTCCTCTCACTTCCGGGGAGGAAGTGAGCGGACAACCTCGTACCGTCTGAAAATCAGGCTACCTGTGGATAAGCAAACAAGATCTTGTTCGATTTCAAATGGATTTATCCAGCTATCCAACGTTGACAGTAATACTGCACATCTGCTTCATCTCTGGAGATCCGGCTCTTCTGGAGATCATCGTGCTGACAGCTTGATTTGTTCAGATGAAGCATGTCCTTTAAATTCCTCAAGAAAATGCTTCTATATTCCGCTACTATAGTGCCTCGGGGTTTGCGTGTATTTATTTACCGTTTTCTCGCATGCTTGGTCTACAGGTATTTTTCCAAAAGGTTACCTTTCCCTATCTGCACAGCAAATCAATTAACCTGCAGACTTCAAATAGTCGAGAACATCGGGGTGTTCGTCTCCGATATGGGCCATTTATGATATATACGACGAAGTTATGTGACCATTTCAGCCCAATTCTAATATTCTAATGTCCTGAAAGACATGGTTAACAAAACTACACAGCAGGTATTGCCATGCAGCAAGCAAAATTTAAGAGTGGTCATGAGAGTGAGACAGAGGAGTCCATGATACATATTTTTGTTGAGTGTTCTCATTCAGCTACTTGAATACAGTTCATGAATCGATCCGAGTTCTGGAGTTGTATATTGTTCATAATTTTAAGAACTCCTGAACTGACTCTGCAGCTTCTCTATAAATACAGCAGTTGCAGCTGAGCAGGTCTCTCAAGCAAGCTTTGTCAGTTAATTAGAGAGGTGAATATAGCAAGGACTTCCACTCCAGGTGAATCAGTTAGAATATGGATATGTGAAGAATATAGCTATGAAGTATTCATTAATTGTTCGTTCCCGATTAAAATAACATGCAAATCCACTGTTGAAACCACATGAAGCCCTGTAAGTCTTCTTAAAGGATGGTTTGGGTCGTATTTATTTTAGCCAGTATGAGGGGAAGTGATAGTTATTTTTTCTTCTGTTAAGTAGGGGGGGGAGGGGCGGGGCGGGTGGTGAAGCATTATTTTTAACCATCTCTTTCCCATACCCCCTCCTGCTAATTATTGCACAGTCCCTTACTAAAAAACATCCATTTACTGTTCAATTTATTTTAAAGACACTTCCGATAACTCATAAACCTTTGGTTAGGAATATATTTTTTATTAAAATATCAAAAATCCGATATAAAAACCCGACAAACACAATTCAAAACATACCTGAGACATTGTCTGCCATCTTGAATTACCCATAATGCATTGCAAATTTTGGTGAAGGTCATTTTGTAGTAAAACAATGTAAAAATGGTATTTTTGAAAAAAAATTGACTTAGGTAAACAGAAAAGGTGTTTTCTCTTTGTGTTTCTTTTAGATGGCGTTGAAAAATTATCATTAATGTTTTTTTCAGGCATTCTTCCTGGTAGCCTCGTTTTCATGCTGGGATGCCATTTTTCATTTTTTTTTAAATATAACATAAAGCTGCCCATTCAAAACCGCTATCATCAAAATTACAACACACCTTGGACTACTCTTCAAAATAACACCAGTCACAATTTGTCCCTCGAAGTGGTAAGAAAATCTGGTCTGGCCCATGGACTAATATATTGTGCATATTTTTTGGTCACATGACCAGGGTGTACCAGTGGTACTTTCGACGCCATCTTTGATTAGGCGCGTAAAGACCCCTGGGAACGAGGTTGGACCTGCGCATGCTCGCAATCTATTGACCTGCGCACGCGCAGCAATCTATTGACCTGCGCACGCGCAGCAATCTATTGACCTGCGCACGCGCACAATCTATTGACCTGCGCACGCGCAGCAATCTATTGACCTGCGCACGCGCAGCAATCTATTGACCTGCGCACGCGCAGCAATCTATTGACCTGCGCACGCGCAGCAATCTATTGACCTGCGCACGCGCAGCAATCTATTGACCTGCGCACGCGCAGCAATCTATTGACCTGCGCAAGCGCAGCAATCTATTGACCTGCGCCCGCGCAGCAATCTATTGACCTGCGCACGCGCAGCAATCTATTGACCTGCGCACGCGCAGCAATCTATTGACCTGCGCACGCGCAGCAATCTATTGACCTGCGCACGCGCAGCAATCTATTGACCTGCGCAAGGGCAGCAATCTATTGACCTGCGCAAGCGCAGCAATCTATTGACCTGCGCACGCGCAGCAATCTATTGACCTGCGCACGCGCAGCAATCTATTGACCTGCGCACGCGCAGCAATCTATTGACCTGCGCCAACCTCGTTCCCAGGGGTCTTTGCGCGCCTAATCCAAGATGGCGTCGAATGTACCCCTGGTACAGGCTGGTGGGATTCTGCCACTGATTGGCTAGACGTTTCGCGCGCGCTCATTGGAGAATTTCGAATAGCGCGTGCATTTTTGATTTGAAAAATAAACTGGCGATGTCGTCTTTCGCATTGCGCGTTCAAAATTCGTTGAAAATAACTACAAATTCATCAGAACTTAGCGTTTTTGCCTTTTTTAATACTCACTTCGCAACTGGGTACAAGTAGAACAATGTACGGTTGGCATTCATTGGGTTCACACTTCAACCGCTAACCATTCTTCAGCGATGATGAATCCAAGATGGCGGATGTTCTTCAAAATATGCCCATATAGTCCATGGGCCAAGACCCAAAAAAATGGATTTTCTTACCACTCAGAGGAACAAAGGCTATCATACATTTTTGAAAACCTCCACTCCTCTACTTCATTTTGGTATATGATAGCAATGTCAAATGAGCAGCTTTAATGCTAAAATCACGTGATTAAGTGACGTCATCACTGTCATAAGAAATGAATACGAAGTCCAAGGACTACGGCAAAGCTGACACAACGTAGGATTTTATATTGAATATTACAATATTTCGGCTGGCCAAACCAGCCTTCTTCAGGTACTAGATGTTACAAGTGAAGAGCTCTAAGGTAAGAAGATCTATAAATGTGGTAAATTTCGCAATAGAAATTGCGGAAACGGGAAGTGACGTAGACCAAAACTTGAAGTAGCAAAATAGTATAAGAGATAAGCACTATGTTTCATCACGTATATT
The DNA here is from genome assembly GCA_030867875.1 of Actinernus sp. WN-2022. NCBI lineage: Eukaryota > Metazoa > Cnidaria > Anthozoa > Actiniaria > Actinernidae > Actinernus > Actinernus sp. WN-2022. The sequence continues at coordinate 90,997,642 of JAOWCC010001634.1, forward strand.
CATACCATATGGTTCTAGAGTTTTAGCTTTATCTATAAGGTGCGCTTCTCTGGCTTTACGTATTGAGTCTCTTGAGGAGTATATTATTTCTAGGGGGATAAGTTGCATGTCGGTGTAAGAGTGGTTAGGTCTAGAAAGAAAATGTTCAGATACAGTAGTAGGTTTAGATTTAATGTTAGGCTTGTCTACTGTCCGTCTGTGTTCATTAAATCTGTCTTTGAGGCGTCGCTTAGTTTCACCTATGTATTGCAAATGGCAACGATTACATTGTATCATGTATATGAGGTTTTTAGTATTACAGGTTATGTGTGAATTAATAAAACGAGACTCGCCAGTGGAATGAAATTTGTATTGATTGAGGCCGTTAGTAATGTAGGGACAAGTTGCACAATCTTGTCCGCAGCGAAAGGAGCCTGGCGGAGCTTTAGATTGATTAGATGTGTTACGTGGTAGCTGTGATTTGACCAAAAGGTCACGAAGGTTAGAGCTACGTCGATATGCAACTAGAGGCAATTGCTTAAAGACGTCTTTGCAGCGGTTGGAAGAAAATAGTATATTAGTGTGCTTGCGTACGATATTAGAGATGTGGGGAAGTGCTGGGTTATATCTAATAACAAAAGGTATACGGTGGGTAGAGTTTTGTGAGTTAGTAGTTTGTAGAGCGTCGTTGCGAGGAATGTTAGCAGCGCGTTCTATTTGTTTATTAAGGAATGTGCGGTTATAACCTCGTTTGTAAAGGTATGTTATTAATTCATTAGTACGAATTTTAAAAGTTTCGTCGGTAGAACAGATGCGTCGGAGACGAAGAGCTAAGCTGAAAGGAATGGCTCTTTTAGTGTGAAGGGGATGACAGGATGATTTAAGGAGGTGTTGATGTTTATCTGTAGGTTTAGTATATAAATCAGTCTCAATGTAGTTGTTATGTATTGATACGGTAACGTCGAGAAATGGAACGTGGGTTAATGAGTGAGAACTAGTAAATTTAATAGTAGGATGAATATTATTGAGATAATCGATGAATATTTTCAGATGGTCTTCCCCCTCAGTCCAGATCATGAAAATATCGTCGAGATATCTCCACCAGGTGTGAGGTTTATAAGGGGCATTAGAGAGAGAGCGTTAGATTCAAATTTACCGAGGAATAAGTTAGCGAAAGAAGGAGCCATTCTGGTACCCATGGCTGTGCCATGTACCTGCAGATAATGTTTACCATTAAAAGAAAAATTATTCATAGTAAGGATCATACGTATTAAGTCACAAAGTGTTTCGGTGGGAATGATAGGATTAGTACGAGTGCAAAGAAAATGATTACAAGCATTAATACCTTCGTTATGTGGGATGTTAGTGTATAAGGATGAAACGTCAAGAGTAACAAGCATAGCGGTATCAGGTAGTTTACCAAGTTTGAGAAGTTTGTTAAGGAAATCAGTGGTGTCTTTAATGTGTGAAGGCAGGTTAAAAACTAAGGATTTAATGTGATAGTCAACGAATTGGGAGATGCGTTCTGTAGGGTGACTGTTAGATGAAACTATGGGACGTCCCGGGTTACCAGCTTTATGTATTTTAGGTAGAATGTAGAAGCGTCCTGGTTTAACGTTAGTTTGTATGAGGTACTGTTTAGTTTTATCGTCGATGTAGCAGGCGTTCAACATACGTTGCACGTAAGTCGTAACACGTTTCTGTATTTTGTTAGTCATGTCTTCGTCTTGTTGTTTGTAGAATTTAGTGTCACTAAGTTGTCGATTACATTCGTTAATATACCAGGTTTTGTCCATAACTACAGTGCCGGAGCCTTTGTCAGCAGGTTTGATTATTATGTCTTGTTGTTGATTAAGTCGGTGTATGGCTTGTCGTTCGTTGTGAGATAAATTATCAGAAATGTGGTTAGGTTTAGAAGTGCATGGTAATGTCATGTTGAATAGCATCTATGAAGGCGTTTAAAGCAGAATCTCTATCGGTAGGAGGGGTCCAAGTGCTTTTGTTATGGAAAGGATTATGTTGAATAGGATTAGCGCCAGTATTAGGATCGTAGAAGTATTCTGCAAGTCGCATGCGTCGTGTAAAATCGTTAATGTCAGCTGAGACTTCCGGCCAATTAATACGTCACGGTGTAGGGCAGAAGGTCAAACCGCGAGCAAGAACTGAGATTTCGTCGTTAGAAAGTGGTGTTTGAGATAGGTTAATAACAGCAGTGGTATCAAGTCTGGAAATATTAAGTTTGTTTTTACGACGATTACGTCTCGTTAAAGTACTATGTCCAGAAGCGGGTGGTGGCGTGTTGGTACGGTCATGTGTATTAATGTTATCAGTATGCGGGCTATTAGTATAGAAAGTTGTTTTCTTAACACGTCTATTAGTGAGTAGAGACTAAAGAGATAAAGTCATCGAATCAATTCTGGTTATGAAAAAAGAAAATGTTTCTAGAGTACAAACTTTACGTAAATGTTCCTTATGTTCTGAGAGTTCCTTTGTAAGTAATTTAATCCTGTGATGGCATTCTCTAGTTAGCAAATTGAGGTGACGGCGTGCTGTAGAAAGAGAAATGCATTTCCACTGTTTATAAAAATAGTAATTGTTAGTAGTAAGAGCTGGTTTACATCTGGGTAGGAGTCCTTTAGGTATGATGTTGTTATCCTTGTAGAATGTGTAGTTCATCAAATGGTGTCGAAATCGAGTGAGCTTGAGTTGAATGCGTTTAGTAGCGTTGAACAGTTTTGTGAATTTCGGTGTACGAGCAGTGAGATTATGATGTCCGGCGTAAATGGTGATAGGAGTTTGGTGTTGAACAGCGGTGGGGCCAGGGTTAGTTTCAACATCCATGTAGATTGTAAGAGAGAATATGTAGGCCAGCATAGCGAGGGAAAACAGGATTGTAGGAAGTTTTTTAGGTAGGTAAATGTTCCTGGAGGTGTGGTTTGTTGTACGGCAAGAGGTAGAGACGTTGGTAGGAACGAAAGAGCCAATACGAACTCTCCATGAAGCGATATCAATGCCCATGATTTCTTGAAGAAAATAGCAGGAATAATCGGATCTGTATAGACCTACGGTCAAAATCGTATGAAGATAAACTTGAAAATTGCAAAGAACCGTGGACGAAAATCCTGCTGGTTGCTACGTTGGATCTAAGTCAGATCTAATCAGCCAAAATGAAAATGAATACGAAGTCCAAGGACTACGGCAAAGCTGACACAACGTAGGATTTTATATTGAATATTTCATAAGAAATGAACCAGATCGACTGATGAAGCCACTACTATCTTGCATATTTTGAGCTTATTGTCTTTTTAAACATGCTAAATAGCTACAATAAGATAGTATAAGAAAAATCAAATAACAAAATACTAATATTGCTTGGTTTCCATGGCAACCGCTCGTTAAAATTAAACACAACACATAAAATCAATGACTTTCCCAGCAAATTTGATAAGTTGTATTTAATATTCATTCCGTACTACTCTAAGGGGCAAGTGCTATCATACATTTTTTAACTCCATACGGCTCTGCTACATTTCACATATAATAGCAACGTTGAAAGAGCAACTTTAAAGCTTTGATCAATTCATGAACTGACGTCATCAGCATCAAAAATATCCCAATATTATTAAAATTTAAAACAAAATGTTGTTTTGTGTACCTCTTAGTACGAATATGCATTTGAAAGGTGCCAGTTACATCAAGAATGATAACGAAAGAGACTTAGAATGGCAAACTAATGTTTTCGTTTGGTTTCCATGGCAACGCGTTGTATAATTGCACATTATATGCCTATAGCTCCTAAATAACTGGTACTTTTTTCACCATTCTATTTAGTATTTTACAGGTAACTCTACCACTGAAATGATAACAGTTATATAACGGAATGCGTTATATTATACATGTATCTACTCTCTTAATCGTCTTAATCTTCGTCGTCAGAGTCATCTGTAAGTGAATCCTCGGTAGATTCAGGCTCACGCCGGTTTGTACAGTCTTGTAGCTTACACAAGTCAGTGCACTGCAGACCGTGGGCAAGACAGGTACAGCTCGGCAACTTGCAGATTCTCTTGCATTGGCAGGATAGGAGCTCAAGTACAGCCTTGGGTGCCGGTTCCCCACTCATCCAGTCAATGCTTAACTTGCCATCCTCTGGACTCCATCCAGATCCAACGAGCGAAGGGACCTCAGTACAGCCCTGAAGACTTCTGCGCCATATTGCTGTCTGATAGTTTGAACTAGCGGAATGCTTTCGCAGAGTGTCCTCGCATGGTGGAAGCTGGTTCGATAGCGCAGCTCGTTAACATCCTTGGTCCCCGGGTGTGAGGAGTACATCATAAAGGTGAACTCTTGAAGCCTCGTGAATAGCTCATCAAAATTTCGCTTCACCAGCTTTAATGCAGTTAGCGTCACGTCAGTGCCTTTTCTGGAAAAGGAAAACTATCACACCCAGTGAAAGCATGCAATCTTGGAAGACATTTACATAGCTCCGAACCATGAGGTTGGACAACAGTTGTAATGTTGATGTACCTTGTACGAGTCTGTGTACCACATTTTAAATACATAGTAGATGGAACAAAGCACTTGAAAGCAAGACAGAGTACAAAAACTCGGGGGAGGGGGGGTTCTTCAAGGTAAATAGGGTAGGGGTGACCGTCGGAAAAACTCGAAAAATACCCTAAAAATAACAAACCGTGAAACATTTCCCACCCTAAAATATGCCTCATGGTCTAAAAATCACCCTAAAAATGGATTTCGCTTGACCAACCCCTAAAAATACCGGATCGCCGATTTCAAACCCTAAAAAATACGACGATCACACCCCTACAAGCCGAATATAGGAAGAAACCCCCCGGGACAAAAACATTGGTTATCTTCTGATGATATCACAACGGCGCTGTAGCCATTACCAGTGCTATACATGAGAGGCGTGAAGCAGAAGTCTGGTGTCCGCTTCCTCTTGCGTATGCTGAAGATCTTCTTATACTTAAGTTCTTCACTGAGGGTAACGACACCGTCTGCTGAAATCTCAACATAATTTCCCTCGGTCGTGGTGTAAAGCGTTTTTCCTACTAGCCTTCATCTGAACCTCTCATTCTGCCATTCTTCGGTGACAAATCTAACGAATTGCTTCTTATTTTGAGGGTTTGAAAAAAAACTTCCTGTACTCTATTATCTGGTTGTATATTTCTGTATTCGTTTCTGTCTCACCTCCTCTCTTCTCTCTTTCCATATTCTTGATCAATGTCTCTCGATAAACATCAAAGACAACATCTATCCGGTTACTTGTTGCTCCTTGCAAGACCATAGCCATCAATGCATCTGCCATTTCAGAAAACGTCTTCTGGTCTCCTTTGAGCCTTTGGGCCATTTCACCAATGCTGCATGTCGATGGTTGTGGCATAACTTCAACTGCTGGGACATCCTTCTGGAGTTCGTTCGCTAGTGTAGACTTGTTAGTCTTCTTATCTTGTCGTGAAATTTTACTTTCGCTGGATTCGACTCTATCCTTTGCTTGCTAAAGGAACGGTACGCTCTTTCGCCAATATCTTTGGCCTGAAGTAGATCACGTTCAATCTGTTCGGTGGCCACCCTGCCTGTGGATTAGCCTGGTTTTCAGACGGTACGAGGTCGTCCTCTCACTTCCGGGGAGGAAGTGAGCGGACAACCTCGTACCGTCTGAAAATCAGGCTACCTGTGGATAAGCAAACAAGATCTTGTTCGATTTCAAATGGATTTATCCAGCTATCCAACGTTGACAGTAATACTGCACATCTGCTTCATCTCTGGAGATCCGGCTCTTCTGGAGATCATCGTGCTGACAGCTTGATTTGTTCAGATGAAGCATGTCCTTTAAATTCCTCAAGAAAATGCTTCTATATTCCGCTACTATAGTGCCTCGGGGTTTGCGTGTATTTATTTACCGTTTTCTCGCATGCTTGGTCTACAGGTATTTTTCCAAAAGGTTACCTTTCCCTATCTGCACAGCAAATCAATTAACCTGCAGACTTCAAATAGTCGAGAACATCGGGGTGTTCGTCTCCGATATGGGCCATTTATGATATATACGACGAAGTTATGTGACCATTTCAGCCCAATTCTAATATTCTAATGTCCTGAAAGACATGGTTAACAAAACTACACAGCAGGTATTGCCATGCAGCAAGCAAAATTTAAGAGTGGTCATGAGAGTGAGACAGAGGAGTCCATGATACATATTTTTGTTGAGTGTTCTCATTCAGCTACTTGAATACAGTTCATGAATCGATCCGAGTTCTGGAGTTGTATATTGTTCATAATTTTAAGAACTCCTGAACTGACTCTGCAGCTTCTCTATAAATACAGCAGTTGCAGCTGAGCAGGTCTCTCAAGCAAGCTTTGTCAGTTAATTAGAGAGGTGAATATAGCAAGGACTTCCACTCCAGGTGAATCAGTTAGAATATGGATATGTGAAGAATATAGCTATGAAGTATTCATTAATTGTTCGTTCCCGATTAAAATAACATGCAAATCCACTGTTGAAACCACATGAAGCCCTGTAAGTCTTCTTAAAGGATGGTTTGGGTCGTATTTATTTTAGCCAGTATGAGGGGAAGTGATAGTTATTTTTTCTTCTGTTAAGTAGGGGGGGGAGGGGCGGGGCGGGTGGTGAAGCATTATTTTTAACCATCTCTTTCCCATACCCCCTCCTGCTAATTATTGCACAGTCCCTTACTAAAAAACATCCATTTACTGTTCAATTTATTTTAAAGACACTTCCGATAACTCATAAACCTTTGGTTAGGAATATATTTTTTATTAAAATATCAAAAATCCGATATAAAAACCCGACAAACACAATTCAAAACATACCTGAGACATTGTCTGCCATCTTGAATTACCCATAATGCATTGCAAATTTTGGTGAAGGTCATTTTGTAGTAAAACAATGTAAAAATGGTATTTTTGAAAAAAAATTGACTTAGGTAAACAGAAAAGGTGTTTTCTCTTTGTGTTTCTTTTAGATGGCGTTGAAAAATTATCATTAATGGTTTTTTCAGGCATTCTTCCTGGTAGCCTCGTTTTCATGCTGGGATGCCATTTTTCAATTTTTTTAAATATAACATAAAGCTGCCCATTCAAAACCGCTATCATCAAAATTACAACTCACCTTGGACTACTCTTCAAAATGACACCAGTCACAATTTGTCCCTCGAAGTGGTAAGAAAGTCTGGTCTGGCCCATGGACTAATATATTGTGCATATTTTTGGCTCACATGACCAGGGTGTACCAGTGGTACTTTCGACGCCATCTTTGATTAGGCGCGTAAAGACCCCTGGGAACGAGGTTGGACCTGCGCATGCTCGCAATCTATTGACCTGCGCACGCGCAGCAATCTATTGACCTGCGCACGCGCAGCAATCTATTGACCTGCGCACGCGCACAATCTATTGACCTGCGCACGCGCAGCAATCTATTGACCTGCGCACGCGCAGCAATCTATTGACCTGCGCACGCGCAGCAATCTATTGACCTGCGCACGCGAAGCAATCTATTGACCTGCGCACGCGCAGCAATCTATTGACCTGCGCCCGCGCAGCAATCTATTGACCTGCGCACGCGCAGCAATCTATTGACCTGCGCACGCGCAGCAATCTATTGACCTGCGCACGCGCAGCAATCTATTGACCTGCGCACGCGCAGCAATCTATTGACCTGCGCACGCGCAGCAATCTATTGACCTGCGCACGCGCAGCAATCTATTGACCTGCGCAAGGGCAGCAATCTATTGACCTGCGCAAGCGCAGCAATCTATTGACCTGCGCACGCGCAGCAATCTATTGACCTGCGCACGCGCAGCAATCTATTGACCTGCGCACGCGCAGCAATCTATTGACCTGCGCCAACCTCGTTCCCAGGGGTCTTTGCGCGCCTAATCCAAGATGGCGTCGAAAGTACCCCTGGTACAGGCTGGTGGGATTCTGCCACTGATTGGCTAGACGTTTCGCGCGCGCTCATTGGAGAATTTCGAATAGCGCGTGCATTTTTGATTTGAAAAATAAACTGGCGATGTCGTCTTTCGCATTGCGCGTTCAAAATTCGTTGAAAATAACTACAAATTCATCAGAACTTAGCGTTTTTGCCTTTTTTAATACTCACTTCGCAACTGGGTACAAGTAGAACAATGTACGGTTGGCATTCATTGGGTTCACACTTCAACCGCTAACCATTCTTCAGCGATGATGAATCCAAGATGGCGGATGTTCTTCAAAATATGCCCATATAGTCCATGGGCCAAGACCCAAAAAAATGGATTTTCTTACCACTCAGAGGAACAAAGGCTATCATACATTTTTGAAAACCTCCACTCCTCTACTTCATTTTGGTATATGATAGCAATGTCAAATGAGCAGCTTTAATGCTAAAATCACGTGATTAAGTGACGTCATCACTGTCATAAGAAATGAATACGAAGTCCAAGGACTACGGCAAAGCTGACACAACGTAGGATTTTATATTGAATATTACAATATTTCGGCTGGCCAAACCAGCCTTCTTCAGGTACTAGATGTTACAAGTGAAGAGCTCTAAGGTAAGAAGATCTATAAATGTGGTAAATTTCGCAATAGAAATTGCGGAAACGGGAAGTGACGTAGACCAAAACTTGAAGTAGCAAAATAGTATAAGAGATAAGCACTATGTTTCATCACGTATATTCATACCATATGGTTCTAGAGTTTTAGCTTTATCTATAAGGTGCGCTTCTCTGGCTTTACGTATTGAGTCTCTTGAGGAGTATATTATTTCTAGGGGGATAAGTTGCATGTCGGTGTAAGAGTGGTTAGGTCTAGAAAGAAAATGTTCAGATACAGTAGTAGGTTTAGATTTAATGTTAGGCTTGTCTACTGTCCGTCTGTGTTCATTAAATCTGTCTTTGAGGCGTCGCTTAGTTTCACCTATGTATTGCAAATGGCAACGATTACATTGTATCATGTATATGAGGTTTTTAGTATTACAGGTTATGTGTGAATTAATAAAACGAGACTCGCCAGTGGAATGAAATTTGTATTGATTGAGGCCGTTAGTAATGTAGGGACAAGTTGCACAATCTTGTCCGCAGCGAAAGGAGCCTGGCGGAGCTTTAGATTGATTAGATGTGTTACGTGGTAGCTGTGATTTGACCAAAAGGTCACGAAGGTTAGAGCTACGTCGATATGCAACTAGAGGCAATTGCTTAAAGACGTCTTTGCAGCGGTTGGAAGAAAATAGTATATTAGTGTGCTTGCGTACGATATTAGAGATGTGGGGAAGTGCTGGGTTATATCTAATAACAAAAGGTATACGGTGGGTAGAGTTTTGTGAGTTAGTAGTTTGTAGAGCGTCGTTGCGAGGAATGTTAGCAGCGCGTTCTATTTGTTTATTAAGGAATGTGCGGTTATAACCTCGTTTGTAAAGGTATGTTATTAATTCATTAGTACGAATTTTAAAAGTTTCGTCGGTAGAACAGATGCGTCGGAGACGAAGAGCTAAGCTGAAAGGAATGGCTCTTTTAGTGTGAAGGGGATGACAGGATGATTTAAGGAGGTGTTGATGTTTATCTGTAGGTTTAGTATATAAATCAGTCTCAATGTAGTTGTTATGTATTGATACGGTAACGTCGAGAAATGGAACGTGGGTTAATGAGTGAGAACTAGTAAATTTAATAGTAGGATGAATATTATTGAGATAATCGATGAATATTTTCAGATGGTCTTCCCCCTCAGTCCAGATCATGAAAATATCGTCGAGATATCTCCACCAGGTGTGAGGTTTATAAGGGGCATTAGAGAGAGAGCGTTAGATTCAAATTTACCGAGGAATAAGTTAGCGAAAGAAGGAGCCATTCTGGTACCCATGGCTGTGCCATGTACCTGCAGATAATGTTTACCATTAAAAGAAAAATTATTCATAGTAAGGATCATACGTATTAAGTCACAAAGTGTTTCGGTGGGAATGATAGGATTAGTACGAGTGCAAAGAAAATGATTACAAGCATTAATACCTTCGTTATGTGGGATGTTAGTGTATAAGGATGAAACGTCAAGAGTAACAAGCATAGCGGTATCAGGTAGTTTACCAAGTTTGAGAAGTTTGTTAAGGAAATCAGTGGTGTCTTTAATGTGTGAAGGCAGGTTAAAAACTAAGGATTTAATGTGATAGTCAACGAATTGGGAGATGCGTTCTGTAGGGTGACTGTTAGATGAAACTATGGGACGTCCCGGGTTACCAGCTTTATGTATTTTAGGTAGAATGTAGAAGCGTCCTGGTTTAACGTTAGTTTGTATGAGGTACTGTTTAGTTTTATCGTCGATGTAGCAGGCGTTCAACATACGTTGCACGTAAGTCGTAACACGTTTCTGTATTTTGTTAGTCATGTCTTCGTCTTGTTGTTTGTAGAATTTAGTGTCACTAAGTTGTCGATTACATTCGTTAATATACCAGGTTTTGTCCATAACTACAGTGCCGGAGCCTTTGTCAGCAGGTTTGATTATTATGTCTTGTTGTTGATTAAGTCGGTGTATGGCTTGTCGTTCGTTGTGAGATAAATTATCAGAAATGTGGTTAGGTTTAGAAGTGCATGGTAATGTCATGTTGAATAGCATCTATGAAGGCGTTTAAAGCAGAATCTCTATCGGTAGGAGGGGTCCAAGTGCTTTTGTTATGGAAAGGATTATGTTGAATAGGATTAGCGCCAGTATTAGGATCGTAGAAGTATTCTGCAAGTCGCATGCGTCGTGTAAAATCGTTAATGTCAGCTGAGACTTCCGGCCAATTAATACGTCACGGTGTAGGGCAGAAGGTCAAACCGCGAGCAAGAACTGAGATTTCGTCGTTAGAAAGTGGTGTTTGAGATAGGTTAATAACAGCAGTGGTATCAAGTCTGGAAATATTAAGTTTGTTTTTACGACGATTACGTCTCGTTAAAGTACTATGTCCAGAAGCGGGTGGTGGCGTGTTGGTACGGTCATGTGTATTAATGTTATCAGTATGCGGGCTATTAGTATAGAAAGTTGTTTTCTTAACACGTCTATTAGTGAGTAGAGACTAAAGAGATAAAGTCATCGAATCAATTCTGGTTATGAAAAAAGAAAATGTTTCTAGAGTACAAACTTTACGTAAATGTTCCTTATGTTCTGAGAGTTCCTTTGTAAGTAATTTAATCCTGTGATGGCATTCTCTAGTTAGCAAATTGAGGTGACGGCGTGCTGTAGAAAGAGAAATGCATTTCCACTGTTTATAAAAATAGTAATTGTTAGTAGTAAGAGCTGGTTTACATCTGGGTAGGAGTCCTTTAGGTATGATGTTGTTATCCTTGTAGAATGTGTAGTTCATCAAATGGTGTCGAAATCGAGTGAGCTTGAGTTGAATGCGTTTAGTAGCGTTGAACAGTTTTGTGAATTTCGGTGTACGAGCAGTGAGATTATGATGTCCGGCGTAAATGGTGATAGGAGTTTGGTGTTGAACAGCGGTGGGGCCAGGGTTAGTTTCAACATCCATGTAGATTGTAAGAGAGAATATGTAGGCCAGCATAGCGAGGGAAAACAGGATTGTAGGAAGTTTTTTAGGTAGGTAAATGTTCCTGGAGGTGTGGTTTGTTGTACGGCAAGAGGTAGAGACGTTGGTAGGAACGAAAGAGCCAATACGAACTCTCCATGAAGCGATATCAATGCCCATGATTTCTTGAAGAAAATAGCAGGAATAATCGGATCTGTATAGACCTACGGTCAAAATCGTATGAAGATAAACTTGAAAATTGCAAAGAACCGTGGACGAAAATCCTGCTGGTTGCTACGTTGGATCTAAGTCAGATCTAATCAGCCAAAATGAAAATGAATACGAAGTCCAAGGACTACGGCAAAGCTGACACAACGTAGGATTTTATATTGAATATTTCATAAGAAATGAACCAGATCGACTGATGAAGCCACTACTATCTTGCATATTTTGAGCTTATTGTCTTTTTAAACATGCTAAATAGCTACAATAAGATAGTATAAGAAAAATCAAATAACAAAATACTAATATTGCTTGGTTTCCATGGCAACCGCTCGTTAAAATTAAACACAACACATAAAATCAATGACTTTCCCAGCAAATTTGATAAGTTGTATTTAATATTCATTCCGTACTACTCTAAGGGGCAAGTGCTATCATACATTTTTTAACTCCATACGGCTCTGCTACATTTCACATATAATAGCAACGTTGAAAGAGCAACTTTAAAGCTTTGATCAATTCATGAACTGACGTCATCAGCATCAAAAATATCCCAATATTATTAAAATTTAAAACAAAATGTTGTTTTGTGTACCTCTTAGTACGAATATGCATTTGAAAGGTGCCAGTTACATCAAGAATGATAACGAAAGAGACTTAGAATGGCAAACTAATGTTTTCGTTTGGTTTCCATGGCAACGCGTTGTATAATTGCACATTATATGCCTATAGCTCCTAAATAACTGGTACTTTTTCACCATTCTATTTAGTATTTTACAGGTAACTCTACCACTGAAATGATAACAGTTATATAACGGAATGCGTTATATTATACATGTATCTACTCTCTTAATCGTCTTAATCTTCGTCGTCAGAGTCATCTGTAAGTGAATCCTCGGTAGATTCAGGCTCACGCCGGTTTGTACAGTCTTGTAGCTTACACAAGTCAGTGCACTGCAGACCGTGGGCAAGACAGGTACAGCTCGGCAACTTGCAGATTCTCTTGCATTGGCAGGATAGGAGCTCAAGTACAGCCTTGGGTGCCGGTTCCCCACTCATCCAGTCAATGCTTAACTTGCCATCCTCTGGACTCCATCCAGATCCAACGAGCGAAGGGACCTGAGTACAGCCCTGAAGACTTCTGCGCCATATTGCTGTCTGATAGTTTGAACTAGCGGAATGCTTTCGCAGAGTGTCCTCGCATGGTGGAAGCTGGTTCGATAGCGCAGCTCGTTAACATCCTTGGTCCCCGGGTGTGAGGAGTACATCATAAAGGTGAACTCTTGAAGCCTCGTGAATAGCTCATCAAAATTTCGCTTCACCAGCTTTAATGCAGTTAGCGTCACGTCAGTGCCTTTTCTGGAAAAGGAAAACTATCACACCCAGTGAAAGCATGCAATCTTGGAAGACATTTACATAGCTCCGAACCATGAGGTTGGACAACAGTTGTAATGTTGATGTACCTTGTACGAGTCTGTGTACCACATTTTAAATACATAGTAGATGGAACAAAGCACTTGAAAGCAAGACAGAGTACAAAAACTCGGGGGAGGGGGGGTTCTTCAAGGTAAATAGGGTAGGGGTGACCGTCGGAAAAACTCGAAAAATACCCTAAAAATAACAAACCGTGAAACATTTCCCACCCTAAAATATGCCTCATGGTCTAAAAATCACCCTAAAAATGGATTTCGCTTGACCAACCCCTAAAAATACCGGATCGCCGATTTCAAACCCTAAAAAATACGACGATCACACCCCTACAAGCCGAATATAGGAAGAACCCCCCCGGGACAAAAACATTGGTTATCTTCTGATGATATCACAACGGCGCTGTAGCCATTACCAGTGCTATACATGAGAGGCGTGAAGCAGAAGTCTGGTGTCCGCTTCCTCTTGCGTATGCTGAAGATCTTCTTATACTTAAGTTCTTCACTGAGGGTAACGACACCGTCTGCTGAAATCTCAACACAATTTCCCTCGGTCGTGGTGTAAAGCGTTTTTCCTACTAGCCTTCATCTGAACCTCTCATTCTGCCATTCTTCGGTGACAAATCTAACGAATTGCTTCTTATTTTGAGGGTTTGAAAAAAAACTTCCTGTACTCTATTATCTGGTTGTATATTTCTGTATTCGTTTCTGTCTCACCTCCTCTCTTCTCTCTTTCCATATTCTTGATCAATGTCTCTCGATAAACATCAAAGACAACATCTATCCGGTTACTTGTTGCTCCTTGCAAGACCATAGCCATCAATGCATCTGCCATTTCAGAAAACGTCTTCTGGTCTCCTTTGAGCCTTTGGGCCATTTCACCAATGCTGCATGTCGATGGTTGTGGCATAACTTCAACTGCTGGGACATCCTTCTGGAGTTCGTTCGCTAGTGTAGACTTGTTAGTCTTCTTATCTTGTCGTGAAATTTTACTTTCGCTGGATTCGACTCTATCCTTTGCTTGCTAAAGGAACGGTACGCTCTTTCGCCAATATCTTTGGCCTGAAGTAGATCACGTTCAATCTGTTCGGTGGCCACCCTGCCTGTGGATTAGCCTGGTTTTCAGACGGTACGAGGTCGTCCTCTCACTTCCGGGGAGGAAGTGAGCGGACAACCTCGTACCGTCTGAAAATCAGGCTACCTGTGGATAAGCAAACAAGATCTTGTTCGATTTCAAATGGATTTATCCAGCTATCCAACGTTGACAGTAATACTGCACATCTGCTTCATCTCTGGAGATCCGGCTCTTCTGGAGATCATCGTGCTGACAGCTTGATTTGTTCAGATGAAGCATGTCCTTTAAATTCCTCAAGAAAATGCTTCTATATTCCGCTACTATAGTGCCTCGGGGTGTGCGTGTATTTATTTACCGTTTTCTCGCATGCTTGGTCTACAGGTATTTTTCCAAAAGGTTACCTTTCCCTATCTGCACAGCAAATCAATTAACCTGCAGACTTCAAATAGTCGAGAACATCGGGGTGTTCGTCTCCGATATGGGCCATTTATGATATATACGACGAAGTTATGTGACCATTTCAGCCCAATTCTAATATTCTAATGTCCTGAAAGACATGGTTAACAAAACTACACAGCAGGTATTGCCATGCAGCAAGCAAAATTTAAGAGTGGTCATGAGAGTGACACAGAGGAGTCCATGATACATATTTTTGTTGAGTGTTCTCATTCAGCTACTTGAATACAGTTCATGAATCGATCCGAGTTCTGGAGTTGTATATTGTTCATAATTTTAAGAACTCCTGAACTGACTCTGCAGCTTCTCTATAAATACAGCAGTTGCAGCTGAGCAGGTCTCTCAAGCAAGCTTTGTCAGTTAATTAGAGAGGTGAATATAGCAAGGACTTCCACTCCAGGTGAATCAGTTAGAATATGGATATGTGAAGAATATAGCTATGAAGTATTCATTAATTGTTCGTTCCCGATTAAAATAACATGCAAATCCACTGTTGAAACCACATGAAGCCCTGTAAGTCTTCTTAAAGGATGGTTTGGGTCGTATTTATTTTAGCCAGTATGAGGGGAAGTGATAGTTATTTTTTCTTCTGTTAAGTAGGGGGGGGGAGGGGCGGGGCGGGTGGTGAAGCATTATTTTTAACCATCTCTTTCCCATACCCCCTCCTGCTAATTATTGCACAGTCCCTTACTAAAAAACATCCATTTACTGTTCAATTTATTTTAAAGACACTTCCGATAACTCATAAACCTTTGGTTAGGAATATATTTTTTATTAAAATATCAAAAATCCGATATAAAAACCCGACAAACACAATTCAAAACATACCTGAGACATTGTCTGCCATCTTGAATTACCCATAATGCATTGCAAATTTTGGTGAAGGTCATTTTGTAGTAAAACAATGTAAAAATGGTATTTTTGAAAAAAAATTGACTTAGGTAAACAGAAAAGGTGTTTTCTCTTTGTGTTTCTTTTAGATGGCGTTGAAAAATTATCATTAATGTTTTTTTCAGGCATTCTTCCTGGTAGCCTCGTTTTCATGCTGGGATGCCATTTTTCATTTTTTTTAAATATAACATAAAGCTGCCCATTCAAAACCGCTATCATCAAAATTACAACACACCTTGGACTACTCTTCAAAATGACACCAGTCACAATTTGTCCCTCGAAGTGGTAAGAAAATCTGGTCTGGCCCATGGACTAATATATTGTGCATATTTTTGGGTCACATGACCAGGGTGTACCAGTGGTACTTTCGACGCCATCTTTGATTAGGCGCGTAAAGACCCCTGGGAACGAGGTTGGACCTGCGCATGCTAGCAATCTATTGACCTGCGCTCGCGCAGCAATCTATTGACCTGCGCACGCGCAGCAATCTATTGACCTGCGCACGCGCAGCAATCTATTGACCTGCGCACGCGCAGCAATCTATTGACCTGCGCACGCGCAGCAATCTATTGACCTGCGCACGCGCAGCAATCTATTGACCTGCGCCCGCGCAGCAATCTATTGAACTGCGCCCGCGCAGCAATCTATTGACCTGCGCACGCGCAGCAATCTATTGACCTGCGCCAACCTCGTTACCAGGGGTCTTTGCGCGCCTAATCCAAGATGGCGTCGAAAGTACCCCTGGTACAGGCTGGTGGGATTCTGCCACTGATTGGCTAGACGTTTCGCGCGCGCTCATTGGAGAATTTCGAATAGCGCGTGCATTTTTGATTTGAAAAATAAACTGGCGATGTCGTCTTTCGCATTGCGCGTTCAAAATTCGTTGAAAATAACTACAAATTCGTCAGAACTTAGCGTTTTTGCCTTTTTTAATACTCACTTCGCAACTGGGTACAAGTAGAACAATGTACGGTTGGCATTCATTGGGTTCACACTTCAACCGCTAACCATTCTTCAGCGATGATGAATCCAAGATGGCGGATGTTCTTCAAAATATGCCCATATAGTCCATGGGCCAAAACCCAAAAAAATGGATTTTCTTACCACTCAGAGGGACAAAGGCTATCATACATTTTTGAAAACCTCCACTCCTCTACTTCATTTTGGTATATGATAGCAATGTCAAATGAGCAGCTTTAATGCTAAAATCACGTGATTAAGTGACGTCATCACTGTCATAAGAAATGAACCAGATCGACTGATGAAGCCACTACTATCTTGCATATTTTGAGCTTATTGTCTTTTTAAACATGCTAAATAGCTACAATAAGATAGTATAAGAAAAATCAAATAACAAAATACTAATATTGCTTGGTTTCCATGGCAACCGCTCGGTAAAATTAAACACAACACATAAAATCAATGACTTTCCCAGCAAATTTGATAAGTTGTATTTAATATTCATTCCGTACTACTCTAAGGGGCAAGTGCTATCATACATTTTTTAACTCCATACGGCTCTGCTACATTTCACATATAATAGCAACGTTGAAAGAGCAACTTTAAAGCTTTGATCAATTCATGAACTGACGTCATCAGCATCAAAAATATCCCAATATTATTAAAATTTAAAACAAAATGATGTTTTGTGTACCTCTTAGTACGAATATGCATTTGAAAGGTGCCAGTTACATCAAGAATGATAACGAAAGAGACTTAGAATGGCAAACTAATGTTTTCGTTTGGTTTCCATGGCAACGCGTTGTATAATTGCACATTATATGCCTATAGCTCCTAAATAACTGGTACTTTTTTCACCATTCTATTTAGTATTTTACAGGTAACTCTACCACTGAAATGATAACAGTTATATAACGGAATGCGTTATATTATACATGTATCTACTCTCTTAATCGTCTTAATCTTCGTCGTCAGAGTCATCTGTAAGTGAATCCTCGGTAGATTCAGGCTCACGCCGGTTTGTACAGTCTTGTAGCTTACACAAGTCAGTGCACTGCAGACCGTGGGCAAGACAGGTACAGCTCGGCAACTTGCAGATTCTCTTGCATTGGCAGGATAGGAGCTCAAGTACAGCCTTGGGTGCCGGTTCCCCACTCATCCAGTCAATGCTTAACTTGCCATCCTCTGGACTCCATCCAGATCCAACGAGCGAAGGGACCTGAGTACAGCCCTGAAGACTTCTGCGCCATATTGCTGTCTGATAGTTTGAACTAGCGGAATGCTTTCGCAGAGTGTCCTCGCATGGTGGAAGCTGGTTCGATAGCGCAGCTCGTTAACATCCTTGGTCCCAGGGTGTGAGGAGTACATCATAAAGGTGAACTCTTGAAGCCTCGTGAATAGCTCATCAAAATTTCGCTTCACCAGCTTTAATGCAGTTAGCGTCACGTCAGTGCCTTTTCTGGAAAAGGAAAACTATCACACCCAGTGAAAGCATGCAATCTTGGAAGACATTTACATAGCTCCGAACCATGAGGTTGGACAACAGTTGTAATGTTGATGTACCTTGTACGAGTCTGTGTACCACATTTTAAATACATAGTAGATGGAACAAAGCACTTGAAAGCAAGACAGAGTACAAAAACTCGGGGGAGGGGGGGTTCTTCAAGGTAAAAAGGGTAGGGGTGACCGTCGGAAAAACTCGAAAAATACCCTAAAAATAACAAACCGTGAAACATTTCCCACCCTAAAATATGCCTCATGGTCTAAAAGTCACCCTAAAAATGTATTTCGCTTGACCAACCCCTAAAAATACCGGATCGCCGATTTCAAACCCTAAAAAATACGACGATCACACCCCTACAAGCCGAATATAGGAAGAACCCCCCCGGGACAAAAACATTGGTTATCTTCTGATGATATCACAACGGCGCTGTAGCCATTACCAGTGCTATACATGAGAGGCGTGAAGCAGAAGTCTGGTGTCCGCTTCCTCTTGCGTATGCTGAAGATCTTCTTATACTTAAGTTCTTCACTGAGGGTAACGACACCGTCTGCTGAAATCTCAACATAATTTCCCTCGGTCGTGGTGTAAAGCGTTTTTCCTACTAGCCTTCATCTGAACCTCTCATTCTGCCATTCTTCGGTGACAAATCTAACGAATTGCTTCTTATTTTGAGGGTTTGAAAAAAAACTTCCTGTACTCTATTATCTGGTTGTATATTTCTGTATTCGTTTCTGTCTCACCTCCTCTCTTCTCTCTTTCCATATTCTTGATCAATGTCTCTCGATAAACATCAAAGACAACATCTATCCGGTTACTTGTTGCTCCTTGCAAGACCATAGCCATCAATGCATCTGCCATTTCAGAAAACGTCTTCTGGTCTCCTTTGAGCCTTTGGGCCATTTCACCAATGCTGCATGTCGATGGTTGTGGCATAACTTCAACTGCTGGGACATCCTTCTGGAGTTCGTTCGCTAGTGTAGACTTGTTAGTCTTCTCATCTTGTCGTGAAATTTTACTTTCGCTGGATTCGACTCTATCCTTTGCTTGCTAAAGGAACGGTACGCTCTTTCGCCAATATCTTTGGCCTGAAGTAGATCACGTTCAATCTGTTCGGTGGCCACCCTGCCTGTGGATTAGCCTGGTTTTCAGACGGTACGAGGTCGTCCTCTCACTTCCGGGGATGAAGTGAGCGGACAACCTCGTACCGTCTGAAAATCAGGCTACCTGTGGATAAGCAAACAAGATCTTGTTCGATTTCAAATGGATTTATCCAGCTATCCAACGTTGACAGTAATACTGCACATCTGCTTCATCTCTGGAGATCCGGCTCTTCTGGAGATCATCGTGCTGACAGCTTGATTTGTTCAGATGAAGCATGTCCTTTAAATTCCTCAAGAAAATGCTTCTATATTCCGCTACTATAGTGCCTCGGGGTTTGCGTGTATTTATTTACCGTTTTCTCGCATGCTTGGTCTACAGGTATTTTTCCAAAAGGTTACCTTTCCCTATCTGCACAGCAAATCAATTAACCTGCAGACTTCAAATAGTCGAGAACATCGGGGTGTTCGTCTCCGATATGGGCCATTTATGATATATACGACGAAGTTATGTGACCATTTCAGCCCAATTCTAATATTCTAATGTCCTGAAAGACATGGTTAACAAAACTACACAGCAGGTATTGCCATGCAGCAAGCAAAATTTAAGAGTGGTCATGAGAGTGACACAGAGGAGTCCATGATACATATTTTTGTTGAGTGTTCTCATTCAGCTACTTGAATACAGTTCATGAATCGATCCGAGTTCTGGAGTTGTATATTGTTCATAATTTTAAGAACTCCTGAACTGACTCTGCAGCTTCTCTATAAATACAGCAGTTGCAGCTGAGCAGGTCTCTCAAGCAAGCTTTGTCAGTTAATTAGAGAGGTGAATATAGCAAGGACTTCCACTCCAGGTGAATCAGTTAGAATATGGATATGTGAAGAATATAGCTATGAAGTATTCATTAATTGTTCGTTCCCGATTAAAATAACATGCAAATCCACTGTTGAAACCACATGAAGCCCTGTAAGTCTTCTTAAAGGATGGTTTGGGTCGTATTTATTTTAGCCAGTATGAGGGGAAGTGATAGTTATTTTTTCTTCTGTTAAGTAGGGGGGGGGGAGGGGCGGGGCGGGTGGTGAAGCATTATTTTTAACCATCTCTTTCCCATACCCCCTCCTGCTAATTATTGCACAGTCCCTTACTAAAAAACATCCATTTACTGTTCAATTTATTTTAAAGACACTTCCGATAACTCATAAACCTTTGGTTAGGAATATATTTTTTATTAAAATATCAAAAATCCGATATAAAAACCCGACAAACACAATTCAAAACATACCTGAGACATTGTCTGCCATCTTGAATTACCCATAATGCATTGCAAATTTTGGTGAAGGTCATTTTGTAGTAAAACAATGTAAAAATGGTATTTTTGAAAAAAAATTGACTTAGGTAAACAGAAAAGGTGTTTTCTCTTTGTGTTTCTTTTAGATGGCGTTGAAAAATTATCATTAATGGTTTTTTCAGGCATTCTTCCTGGTAGCCTCGTTTTCATGCTGGGATGCCATTTTTCAATTTTTTTAAATATAACATAAAGCTGCCCATTCAAAACTGCTATCATCAAAATTACAACACACCTTGGACTACTCTTCAAAATGACACCAGTCACAATTTGTCCCTCGAAGTGGTAAGAAAATCTGGTCTGGCCCATGGACTAATATATTGTGCATATTTTTGGGTCACATGACCAGCGTGTACCAGTGGTACTTTCGACGCCATCTTTGATTAGACGCGTAAAGACCCCTGGGAACGAGGTTGGACCTGCGCATGCTCGCAATCTATTGACCTGCGCACGCGCAGCAATCTATTGACCTGCGCACGCGCAGCAATCTATTGACCTGCGCACGCGCACAATCTATTGACCTGCGCACGCGCAGCAATCTATTGACCTGCGCACGCGCAGCAATCTATTGACCTGCGCACGCGCAGCAATCTATTGACCTGCGCACGCGCAGCAATCTATTGACCTGCGCACGCGCAGCAATCTATTGACCTGCGCACGCGCAGCAATCTATTGACCTGCGCACGCGCAGCAATCTATTGACCTGCGCACGCGAAGCAATCTATTGACCTGCGCACGCGTAGCAATCTATTGACCTGCGCACGCGCAGCAATCTATTGACCTGCGCACGCGCAGCAATCTATTGACCTGCGCACGCGCAGCAATCTATTGACCTGCGCAAGCGCAGCAATCTATTGACCTGCGCATGCGCAGCAATCTATTGACCTGCGCACGCGCAGCAATCTATTGACCTGCGCACGCGCAGCAATCTATTGACCTGCGCACGCGCAGCAATCTATTGAACTGCGCACGCGCAGCAATCTATTGAACTGCGCACGCGCAGCAATCTATTGAGCTGCGCACGCGCAGCAATCTATTGACCTGCGCACGCGCAGCAATCTATTGACCTGCGCACGCGCAGCAATCTATTGAACTGCGCACGCGCAGCAATCTATTGAACTGCGCACGCGCAGCAATCTATTGAACTGCGCACGCGCAGCAATCTATTGACCTGCGCCAACCTCGTTCCCAGGGGTCTTTGCGCGCCTAATCCAAGATGGCGTCGAAAGTACCCCTGGTACAGGCTGGTGGGATTCTGCCACTGATTGGCTAGACGTTTCGCGCGCGCTCATTGGAGAATTTCGAATAGCGCGTGCATTTTTGATTTGAAAAATAAACTGGCGATGTCGTCTTTCGCATTGCGCGTTCAAAATTCGTTGAAAATAACTACAAATTCATCAGAACTTAGCGTTTTTGCCTTTTTTAATACTCACTTCGCAACTGGGTACAAGTAGAACAATGTACGGTTGGCATTCATTGGGTTCACACTTCAACCGCTAACCATTCTTCAGCGATGATGAATCCAAGATGGCGGATGTTCTTCAAAATATGCCCATATAGTCCATGGGCCAAGACCCCAAAAAATGGATTTTCTTACCACTCAGAGGAACAAAGGCTATCATACATTTTTGAAAACCTCCACTCCTCTACTTCATTTTGGTATATGATAGCAATGTCAAATGAGCAGCTTTAATGCTAAAATCACGTGATTAAGTGACGTCATCACTGTCATAAGAAATGAACCAGATCGACTGATGAAGCCACTACTATCTTGCATATTTTGAGCTTATTGTCTTTTTAAACATGCTAAATAGCTACAATAAGATAGTATAAGAAAAATCAAATAACAAAATACTAATATTGCTTGGTTTCCATGGCAACCGCTCATTAAAATTAAACACAACACATAAAATCAATGACTTTCCCAGCAAATTTGATAAGTTGTATTTAATATTCATTCCGTACTACTCTAAGGGGCAAGTGCTATCATACATTTTTTAACTCCATACGGCTCTGCTTCATTTCACATATAATAGCAACGTTGAAAGAGCAACTTTAAAGCTTTGATCAATTCATGAACTGACGTCATCAGCATCAAAAATATCCCAATATTATTAAAATTTAAAACAAAATGTTGTTTTGTGTACCTCCTAGTACGAATATGCATTTGAAAGGTGCCAGTTACATCAAGAATGATAACGAAAGAGACTTAGAATGGCAAACTAATGTTTTCGTTTGGTTTCCATGGCAACGCGTTGTATAATTGCACATTATATGCCTATAGCTCCTAAATAACTGGTACTTTTTTCACCATTCTATTTAGTATTTTACAGGTAACTCTACCACTGAAATGATAACAGTTATATAACGGAATGCGTTATATTATACATGTATCTACTCTCTTAATCGTCTTAATCTTCGTCGTCAGAGTCATCTGTAAGTGAATCCTCGGTAGATTCAGGCTCACGCCGGTTTGTACAGTCTTGTAGCTTACACAAGTCAGTGCACTGCAGACCGTGGGCAAGACAGGTACAGCTCGGCAACTTGCAGATTCTCTTGCATTGGCAGGATAGGAGCTCAAGTACAGCCTTGGGTGCCGGTTCCCCACTCATCCAGTCAATGCTTAACTTGCCATCCTCTGGACTCCATCCAGATCCAACGAGCGAAGGGACCTGAGTACAGCCCTGAAGACTTCTGCGCCATATTGCTGTCTGATAGTTTGAACTAGCGGAATGCTTTCGCAGAGTGTCCTCGCATGGTGGAAACTGGTTCGATAGCGCAGCTCGTTAACATCCTTGGTCCCCGGGTGTGAGGAGTACATCATAAAGGTGAACTCTTGAAGCCTCGTGAATAGCTCATCAAAATTTCGCTTCACCAGCTTTAATGCAGTTAGCGTCACGTCAGTGCCTTTTCTGGAAAAGGAAAACTATCACACCCAGTGAAAGCATGCAATCTTGGAAGACATTTACATAGCTCCGAACCATGAGGTTGGACAACAGTTGTAATGTTGATGTACCTTGTACGAGTCTGTGTACCACATTTTAAATACATAGTAGATGGAACAAAGCACTTGAAAGCAAGACAGAGTACAAAAACTCGGGGGAGGGGGGGTTCTTCAAGGTAAATAGGGTAGGGGTGACCGTCGGAAAAACTCGAAAAATACCCTAAAAATAACAAACCGTGAAACATTTCCCACCCTAAAATATGCCTCATGGTCTAAAAATCACCCTAAAAATGGATTTCGCTTGACCAACCCCTAAAAATACCGGATCGCCGATTTCAAACCCTAAAAAATACGACGATCACACCCCTACAAGCCGAATATAGGAAGAACCCCCCCGGGACAAAAACATTGGTTATCTTCTGATGATATCACAACGGCGCTGTAGCCATTACCAGTGCTATACATGAGAGGCGTGAAGCAGAAGTCTGGTGTCCGCTTCCTCTTGCGTATGCTGAAGATCTTCTTATACTTAAGTTCTTCACTGAGGGTAACGACACCGTCTGCTGAAATCTCAACATAATTTCCCTCGGTCGTGGTGTAAAGCGTTTTTCCTACTAGCCTTCATCTGAACCTCTCATTCTGCCATTCTTCGGTGACAAATCTAACGAATTGCTTCTTATTTTGAGGGTTTGAAAAAAAACTTCCTGTACTCTATTATCTGGTTGTATATTTCTGTATTCGTTTCTGTCTCACCTCCTCTCTTCTCTCTTTCCATATTCTTGATCAATGTCTCTCGATAAACATCAAAGACAACATCTATCCGGTTACTTGTTGCTCCTTGCAAGACCATAGCCATCAATGCATCTGCCATTTCAGAAAACGTCTTCTGGTCTCCTTTGAGCCTTTGGGCCATTTCACCAATGCTGCATGTCGATGGTTGTGGCATAACTTCAACTGCTGGGACATCCTTCTGGAGTTCGTTCGCTAGTGTAGACTTGTTAGTCTTCTTATCTTGTCGTGAAATTTTACCTTCGCTGGATTCGACTCTATCCTTTGCTTGCTAAAGGAACGGTACGCTCTTTCGCCAATATCTTTGGCCTGAAGTAGATCACGTTCAATCTGTTCGGTGGCCACCCTGCCTGTGGATTAGCCTGGTTTTCAGACGGTACGAGGTCGTCCTCTCACTTCCGGGGAGGAAGTGAGCGGACAACCTCGTACCGTCTGAAAATCAGGCTACCTGTGGATAAGCAAACAAGATCTTGTTCGATTTCAAATGGATTTATCCAGCTATCCAACGTTGACAGTAATAATAATAATAATAATATGTAGATTTATATAGCGCTATATTCCTATAGTTCAAAGCGCTTCACATTCAATATAAAATAGAAATAATAAAATAAAATAAAAATAACATTAAATAAATAATAAAAATAACTAAAGTTCATACAAACGCTTGCTTAAAAAGAAATGTTTTTACATTAGACTTAAAATGTGAAAGTGAGCATGACCGCTTTTCCCCCATAGGAAGCGAGTTCCAAAGAGTAGGAGCTGTAATTTGAAACGCGCGGCTTCCATACGTCTTTAGGCGGTAGCATGGTACTTTAAGAAGATGCTTATTCGAGGAGCGAAGAGTTCTTACAGGTACATATTTATCAAGGAGGTCAGAAATATAATGAGGTGCCATGCCGTTAAGAGCCTTGTAGGTCAGCAGAAGTATTTTATAGGAGATTCGTTCTTTAACTGGTAGCCAGTGAAGTTGCTTCAAAATTGGCGTTATCCTATCAAACTTTCGGGTGCGTGTGACCAGGCGCGCTGCAGCATTTTGCACTCTCTGTAGTTTATCTATCAGATAAGTAGGAAGTCCTGTAAGCAATGAATTACAGTTGTCCAGTTTAGAAGATATAAAAGCATGCACTAGTGTCTCGGTATCCTTCTGGGAAAGGCAGTTCCTAATCTTAGCTATATTGCGGATATGATAAAAAGCTATTTTACACACATTTTGAACTTGTTGCTCTAAATTCATGGATTGGTCGAATATTACTCCTATATTCCTGGCTGAAGTTGATGGAGATATGATTGCATCAGCGACATTAACAACTTGTATTTGCGGGCGCGGGCGATGTTGAGCACTTAGCACAAGGAGTTCCGTTTTTCCTCTATTCAGCTTTAATTTGTTACATAGCATCCAAGCATCAATGTCTCGAGCACAGGCCTCGATTTTGGAGACTGCAGCTGCGGTTTCTTCTGGTGTGGGCTTGAATGACACATATACCTGGCAATCATCGGCGTAGAGATGGAACAATAGACCGTGACTTCGGATAATGTCACCAAGTGGGGAAGTGTACAGTAAATAGAGAATAGGTCCCAGGACTGACCCTTGTGGTACTGCACATCTGCTTCATCTCTGGAGATCCGGCTCTTCTGGAGATCATCGTGCTGACAGCTTGATTTGTTCAGATGAAGCATGTCCTTTAAATTCCTCAAGAAAATGCTTCTATATTCCGCTACTATAGTGCCTCGGGGTTTGCGTGTATTTATTTACCGTTTTCTCGCATGCTTGGTCTACAGGTATTTTTCCAAAAGGTTACCTTTCCCTATCTGCACAGCAAATCAATTAACCTGCAGACTTCAAATAGTCGAGAACATCGGGGTGTTCGTCTCCGATATGGGCCATTTATGATATATACGACGAAGTTATGTGACCATTTCAGCCCAATTCTAATATTCTAATGTCCTGAAAGACATGGTTAACAAAACTACACAGCAGGTATTGCCATGCAGCAAGCAAAATTTAAGAGTGGTCATGAGAGTGACACAGAGGAGTCCATGATACATATTTTTGTTGAGTGTTCTCATTCAGCTACTTGAATACAGTTCATGAATCGATCCGAGTTCTGGAGTTGTATATTGTTCATAATTTTAAGAACTCCTGAACTGACTCTGCAGCTTCTCCGGCTATAAATACAGCAGTTGCAGCTGAGCAGGTCTCTCAAGCAAGCTTTGTCAGTTAATTAGAGAGGTGAATATAGCAAGGACTTCCACTCCAGGTGCAGTGAATCAGTTAGAATATGGATATGTGAAGAATATAGCTATGAAGTATTCATTAATTGTTCGTTCCCGATTAAAATAACATGCAAATCCACTGTTGAAACCACATGAATCCCTGTAAGTCTTCTTAAAGGATGGTTTGGGTTGTATTTATTTTAGCCAGTATGAGGGGAAGTGATAGTTATTTTTTCTTCTGTTAAGTAGGGGGGGGGAGGGGCGGGGCGGGTGGTGAAGCATTATTTTTAACCATCTCTTTCCCATACCCCCTCCTGCTAATTATTGCACAGTCCCTTACTAAAAAACATCCATTTACACATGACCAGCGTGTACCAGTGGTACTTTCGACGCCATCTTTGATTAGGCGCGTAAAGACCCCTGGGAACGAGGTTGGACCTGCGCATGCTCGCAATCTATTGACCTGCGCATGCTCGCAATCTATTGACCTGCGCACGCGCAGCAATCTATTGACCTGCGCACGCGCAGCAATCTATTGACCTGCGCACGCGCAGCAATCTATTGACCTGCGCACGCGAAGCAATCTATTGACCTGCGCACGCGAAGCAATCTATTGACCTGCGCCCGCGCAGCAATCTATTGACCTGCGCACGCGCAGCAATCTATTGACCTGCGCACGCGCAGCAATCTATTGACCTGCGCACGCGCAGCAATCTATTGACCTGCGCACGCGCACAATCTATTGACCTGCGCAAGCGCAGCAATCTATTGACCTGCGCAAGCGCAGCAATCTATTGACCTGCGCACGCGCAGCAATCTATTGACCTGCGCACGCGCAGCAATCTATTGACCTGCGCACGCGCAGCAATCTATTGACCTGCGCAAGCGCAGCAATCTATTGACCTACGCAAGCGCAGCAATCTATTGACCTGCGCACGCGCATCAATATATTGAACTGCGCACGCGCAGCAATCTATTGAACTCCGCACGCGCAGCAATCTATTGACCTGCGCACGCGCAGCAATCTATTGACCTGCGCACGCGCAGCAATCTATTGAACTGCGCAGGCGCAGCAATCTATTGAACTGCGCACGCGCAGCAATCTATTGACCTGCGCCAACCTCGTTCCCAGGGGTCTTTGCGCGCCTAATCCAAGATGGCGTCGAAAGTACCCCTGGTACAGGCTGGTGGGATTCTGCCACTGATTGGCTAGACGTTTCGCGCGCGCTCATTGGAGAATTTCGAATAGCGCGTGCATTTTTGATTTGAAAAATAAACTGGCGATGTCGTCTTTCGCATTGCGCGTTCAAAATTCGTTGAAAATAACTACAAATTCATCAGAACTTAGCGTTTTTGCCTTTTTTAATACTCACTTCGCAACTGGGTACAAGTAGAACAATGTACGGTTGGCATTCATTGGGTTCACACTTCAACCGCTAACCATTCTTCAGCGATGATGAATCCAAGATGGCGGATGTTCTTCAAAATATGCCCATATAGTCCATGGGCCAAGACCCCAAAAAATGGATTTTCTTACCACTCAGAGGAACAAAGGCTATCATACATTTTTGAAAACCTCCACTCCTCTACTTCATTTTGGTATATGATAGCAATGTCAAATGAGCAGCTTTAATGCTAAAATCACGTGATTAAGTGACGTCATCACTGTAATAAGAAATGAACCAGATCGACTGATGAAGCCACTACTATCTTGCATATTTTGAGCTTATTGTCTTTTTAAACATGCTAAATAGCTACAATAAGATAGTATAAGAAAAATCAAATAACAAAATACTAATATTGCTTGGTTTCCATGGCAACCGCTCGTTAAAATTAAACACAACACATAAAATCAATGACTTTCCCAGCAAATTTGATTCATAACGAGCTGCGCTCTCTTAGTAATCAAAAAGTAGCTACAATATCCCGCAGAGATTGCGGACTAAAAGTCCGCGATCTCTGCGGGGACCCCAGTAAGCCCTAGCATTCCAGTCTAAACGAAGTCCTGCTGGTGATCTACCGAATGTGTCGGGCTTCACGCCTATGTGTCATAATCCGTAAGTGTTGGGTGCGTTTTAACTAAGATTTCAATCGTCACTCCAGACATCCTATTCTTAGAAGAATACGAAGATAGCTTTGTTCATTGAACTTCACTTGAGCAGCCAAACTGGCTTGAGATTGACTGGGTGAGCAACGATGATTCTCTCCCTTCGGCCACGGTTTTAAACCGGGGTTTTAAACAACTCGTGATCATTGCAGTGCGGAAATATTATAATTCGTAATATTTTTAGAATATTTGCTGCAAAAAAGTTAGACTTTGAGCTCCTTGCAATGCTAAAAAAATGAATTCTGTTGTAAAATCTAACTCGGGATTTCAAGTCTTATTTTAGGTAGCCTGCCTCACTAGGTATAAAGTTGTGTTCCATATCCCAGAAGCGCTCAGGCATACGGTGATGCCAGGACTTCAACCTGGGTGAACCAGAAAGGATATAGAACACATACCTAGCTAGTTTTTCATCGCACATTTCAAAAATAATCGAAAGTTGTGTTCCATATCCCAGAAGAGCTCAGGCATACGGTGATGCCAGGACTCCAACCTGGGTGAACCAGAAAGGATATAGAACACAGACCTATAGTTTTTCATCGCACATTTCAAAAATAATCGAAAGTTGTGTTCCATATCCCAGAAGCGCTCAGGCATACGGTGATGCCAGGACTTCAACCTGGGTGAACCAGAAAGGATATAGAACACAGACCTAGTTTTTCATCGCACATTTCAAAAATAATAGAAAGTTGTGTTCCATATCCCAGAAGCGCTCAGGCATACGGTGATGCCAGGACTTCAACCTGGGTGAACCAGAAAGGATATAGAACACAGACCTAGTTTTTCATCGCACATTTCAAAAATAATCGAAAGTTGTGTTCCATATCCCAGAAGCGCTCAGGCATACGGTGATGCCAGGACTTCAACCTGGGTGAACCAGAAAGGATATAGAACACAGACCTAGTTTTTCATCGCACATTTCAAAAATAATCGAAAGTTGTGTTCCATATCCCAGAAGCGCTCAGGCATACGGTGATGCCAGGACTTCAACCTGTGTGAACCAGAAAGGATATAGAACACAGACCTAGTTTTTCATCGCACATTTCAAAAATAATAGAACGTTGTGTTCCATATCCCAGAAGCGCTCAGGCATACGGTGATGCCAGGACTCCAACCTGGGTGAACCAGAAAGTATATAGAACACAGACCTAGTTTTTCATCGCACATTTAAAAAATAATAGAAAGTTGTGTTCCATATCCCAGAAGCGCTCAGGCATACGGTGATGCCAGGACTTCAACCTGGGTGAACCAGAAAGGATATAGAACACAGACCTAGTTTTTCATCGCACATTTCAAAAATAATCGAAAGTTGTGTTCCATATCCCAGAAGCGCTCAGGCATACGGTGATGCCAGGACTTCAACCTGTGTGAACCAGAAAGGATATAGAACACAGACCTAGTTTTTCATCGCACATTTCAAAAATAATAGAACGTTGTGTTCCATATCCCAGAAGCGCTCAGGCATACGGTGATGCCAGGACTCCAACCTGGGTGAACCAGAAAGTATATAGAACACAGACCTAGTTTTTCATCGCACATTTAAAAAATAATAGAAAGTTGTGTTCCATATCCCAGAAGCGCTCAGGCATACGATGATGCCAGGACTTCAACCTGGATTAACCAGAAAGGACATAGAACACAGACCTAGTTTTTCATCGCACATTTCAAAAATAATAGAAAGTTGTGTTCCATATCCCAGAAGCGCTCAGGCATACGGTGATGCCAGGACTTCAACCTGGATGAACCAGAAAGGATATAGAACACAGACCTAGTTTTTCATCGCACATTTAAAAATTTATAGAAAGTTGTGTTTCATATCCCAGAAGCGCTCAGGCATACGGTGATGCCAGGACTTCAACCTGGGTGAACCAGAAAGGATATAGAACACAGACCTAGTTTTTCATCGCACATTTAAAAAATAAGCGAAAGTTGTGTTCCATATCCCAGAAGCGCTCAGGCATACGGTGATGCCAGGACTTCAACCTGGGTGAACCAGAAAGGATATAGAACACAGACCTAGTTTTTCATCGCACATTTCAAAAATAATCGAAAGTTGTGTTCCATATCCCAGAAGCGCTCAGGCATACGGTGATGCCAGGACTTCAACCTGTGTGAACCAGAAAGGATATAGAACACAGACCTAGTTTTTCATCGCACATTTCAAAAATAATAGAACGTTGTGTTCCATATCCCAGAAGCGCTCAGGCATACGGTGATGCCAGGACTCCAACCTGGGTGAACCAGAAAGGATATAGAACACAGACCTAGTTTTTCATCGCACATTTAAAAAATAATAGAAAGTTGTGTTCCATATCCCAGAAGCGCTCAGGCATACGGTGATGCCAGGACTTCAACCTATTGACCTGCGCACGCGCAGCAATCTATTGAACTGCGCACGCGCAGCAATCTATTGAACTGCGCACGCGCAGCAATCTATTGACCTGCGCACGCGCAGCAATCTATTGACCTGCGCACGCGCAGCAATCTATTGAACTGCGCAGGCGCAGCAATCTATTGAACTGCGCACGCGCAGCAATCTATTGACCTGCGCCAACCTCGTTCCCAGGGGTCTTTGCGCGCCTAATCCAAGATGGCGTCGAAAGTACCCCTGGTACAGGCTGGTGGGATTCTGCCACTGATTGGCTAGACGTTTCGCGCGCGCTCATTGGAGAATTTCGAATAGCGCGTGCATTTTTGATTTGAAAAATAAACTGGCGATGTCGTCTTTCGCATTGCGCGTTCAAAATTCGTTGAAAATAACTACAAATTCATCAGAACTTAGCGTTTTTGCCTTTTTTAATACTCACTTCGCAACTGGGTACAAGTAGAACAATGTACGGTTGGCATTCATTGGGTTCACACTTCAACCGCTAACCATTCTTCAGCGATGATGAATCCAAGATGGCGGATGTTCTTCAAAATATGCCCATATAGTCCATGGGCCAAGACCCCAAAAAATGGATTTTCTTACCACTCAGAGGAACAAAGGCTATCATACATTTTTGAAAACCTCCACTCCTCTACTTCATTTTGGTATATGATAGCAATGTCAAATGAGCAGCTTTAATGCTAAAATCACGTGATTAAGTGACGTCATCACTGTCATAAGAAATGAACCAGATCGACTGATGAAGCCACTACTATCTTGCATATTTTGAGCTTATTGTCTTTTTAAACATGCTAAATAGCTACAATAAGATAGTATAAGAAAAATCAAATAACAAAATACTAATATTGCTTTGTTTCCATGGCAACCGCTCGTTAAAATTAAACACAACACATAAAATCAATGACTTTCCCAGCAAATTTGATAAGTTGTATTTAATATTCATTCCGTACTACTCTAAGGGGCAAGTGCTATCATACATTTTTTAACTCCATACGGCTCTGCTACATTTCACATATAATAGCAACGTTGAAAGAGCAACTTTAAAGCTTTGATCAATTCATGAACTGACGTCATCAGCATCAAAAATATCCCAATATTATTAAAATTTAAAACAAAATGATGTTTTGTGTACCTCTTAGTACGAATATGCATTTGAAAGGTGCCAGTTACATCAAGAATGATAACGAAAGAGACTTAGAATGGCAAACTAATGTTTTCGTTTGGTTTCCATGGCAACGCTTTGTATAATTGCACATTATATGCCTATAGCTCCTAAATAACTGGTACTTTTTTTCACCATTCTATTTAGTATTTTACAGGTAACTCTACCACTGAAATGATAACAGTTATATAACGGAATGCGTTATATTATACATGTATCTACTCTCTTAATCGTCTTAATCTTCGTCGTCAGAGTCATCTGTAAGTGAATCCTCGGTAGATTCAGGCTCACGCCGGTTTGTACAGTCTCGTAGCTTACACAAGTCAGTGCACTGCAGACCGTGGGCAAGACAGGTACAGCTCGGCAACTTGCAGATTCTCTTGCATTGGCAGGATAGGAGCTCAAGTACAGCCTTGGGTGCCGGTTCCCCACTCATCCAGTCAATGCTTAACTTGCCATCCTCTGGACTCCATCCAGATCCAACGAGCGAAGGGACCTGAGTACAGCCCTGAAGACTTCTGCGCCATATTGCTGTCTGATAGTTTGAACTAGCGGAATGCTTTCGCAGAGTGTCCTCGCATGGTGGAAGCTGGTTCGATAGCGCAGCTCGTTAACATCCTTGGTCCCCGGGTGTGAGGAGTACATCATAAAGGTGAACTCTTGAAGCCTCGTGAATAGCTCATCAAAATTTCGCTTCACCAGCTTTAATGCAGTTAGCGTCACGTCAGTGCCTTTTCTGGAAAAGGAAAACTATCACACCCAGTGAAAGCATGCAATCTTGGAAGACATTTACATAGCTCCGAACCATGAGGTTGGACAACAGTTGTAATGTTGATGTACCTTGTACGAGTCTGTGTACCACATTTTAAATACATAGTAGATGGAACAAAGCACTTGAAAGCAAGACAGAGTACAAAAACTCGGGGGAGGGGGGGTTCTTCAAGGTAAAAAGGGTAGGGGTGACCGTCGGAAAAACTCGAAAAATACCCTAAAAATAACAAACGTGAAACATTTCCCACCCTAAAATATGCCTCATGGTCTAAAAATCACCCTAAAAATGGATTTCGCTTGACCAACCCCTAAAAATACCGGATCGCCGATTTCAAACCCTAAAAAATACGACGATCACACCCCTACAAGCCGAATATAGGAAGAACCCCCCCGGGACAAAAACATTGGTTATCTTCTGATGATATCACAACGGCGCTGTAGCCATTACCAGTGCTATACATGAGAGGCGTGAAGCAGAAGTCTGGTGTCCGCTTCCTCTTGCGTATGCTGAAGATCTTCTTATACTTAAGTTCTTCACTGAGGGTAACGACACCGTCTGCTGAAATCTCAACATAATTTTCCTCGGTCGTGGTGTAAAGCGTTTTTCCTACTAGCCTTCATCTGAACCTCTCATTCTGCCATTCTTCGGTGACAAATCTAACGAATTGCTTCTTATTTTGAGGGTTTGAAAAAAAACTTCCTGTACTCTATTATCTGGTTGTATATTTCTGTATTCGTTTCTGTCTCACCTCCTCTCTTCTCTCTTTCCATATTCTTGATCAATGTCTCTCGATAAACATCAAAGACAACATCTATCCGGTTACTTGTTGCTCCTTGCAAGACCATAGCCATCAATGCATCTGCCATTTCAGAAAACGTCTTCTGGTCTCCTTTGAGCCTTTGGGCCATTTCACCAATGCTGCATGTCGATGGTTGTGGCATAACTTCAACTGCTGGGACATCCTTCTGGAGTTCGTTCGCTAGTGTAGACTTGTTAGTCTTCTTATCTTGTCGTGAAATTTTACTTTCGCTGGATTCGACTCTATCCTTTGCTTGCTAAAGGAACGGTACGCTCTTTCGCCAATATCTTTGGCCTGAAGTAGATCACGTTCAATCTGTTCGGTGGCCACCCTGCCTGTGGATTAGCCTGGTTTTCAGACGGTACGAGGTCGTCCTCTCACTTCCGGGGAGGAAGTGAGCGAACAACCTCGTACCGTCTGAAAATCAGGCTACCTGTGGATAAGCAAACAAGATCTTGTTCGATTTCAAATGGATTTATCCAGCTATCCAACGTTGACAGTAATACTGCACATCTGCTTCATCTCTGGAGATCCGGCTCTTCTGGAGATCATCGTGCTGACAGCTTGATTTGTTCAGATGAAGCATGTCCTTTAAATTCCTCAAGAAAATGCTTCTATATTCCGCTACTATAGTGCCTCGGGGTTTGCGTGTATTTATTTACCGTTTTCTCGCATGCTTGGTCTACAGGTATTTTTCCAAAAGGTTACCTTTCCCTATCTGCACAGCAAATCAATTAACCTGCAGACTTCAAATAGTCGAGAACATCGGGGTGTTCGTCTCCGATATGGGCCATTTATGATATATACGACGAAGTTATGTGACCATTTCAGCCCAATTCTAATATTCTAATGTCCTGAAAGACATGGTTAACAAAACTACACAGCAGGTATTGCCATGCAGCAAGCAAAATTTAAGAGTGGTCATGAGAGTGACACAGAGGAGTCCATGATACATATTTTTGTTGAGTGTTCTCATTCAGCTACTTGAATACAGTTCATGAATCGATCCGAGTTCTGGAGTTGTATATTGTTCATAATTTTAAGAACTCCTGAACTGACTCTGCAGCTTCTCCGGCTATAAATACAGCAGTTGCAGCTGAGCAGGTCTGTCAAGCAAGCTTTGTCAGTTAATTAGAGAGGTGAATATAGCAAGGACTTCCACTCCAGGTGAATCAGTTAGAATATGGATATGTGAAGAATATAGCTATGAAGTATTCATTAATTGTTCGTTCCCGATTAAAATAACATGCAAATCCACTGTTGAAACCACATGAATCCCTGTAAGTCTTCTTAAAGGATGGTTTGGGTCGTATTTATTTTAGCCAGTATGAGGGGAAGTGATAGTTATTTTTTCTTCTGTTAAGTAGGGGGGGAGGGGCGGGGCGGGTGGTGAAGCATTACTTTTAACCATCTCTTTCCCATACCCCCTCCTGCTAATTATTGCACAGTCCCTTACTAAAAAACATCCATTTACACATGACCAGCGTGTACCAGTGGTACTTTCGACGCCATCTTTGATTAGGCGCGTAAAGACCCCTGGGAACGAGGTTGGACCTGCGCATGCTCGCAATCTATTGACCTGCGCACGCGCAGCAATCTATTGACCTGCGCACGCGCAGCAATCTATTGACCTGCGCAAGCGCAGCAATCTATTGACCTGCGCACGCGCAGCAATCTATTGACCTGCGCACGCGCAGCAATCTATTGACCTGCGCACGCGCAGCAATCTATTGACCTGCGCAAGCGCAGCAATCTATTGACCTGAACAAGCGCAGCAATCTATTGACCTGCGCATGCGCAGCAATCTATTGACCTGCGCACGCGCAGCAATCTATTGACCTGCGCACGCGCAGCAATCTATTGAACTGCGCACGCGCAGCAATCTATTGAACTCCGCACGCGCAGCAATCTATTGACCTGCGCACGCGCAGCAATCTTTTGACCTGCGCACGCGCAGCAATCTATTGACCTGCGCACGCGCAGCAATCTATTGAACTGCGCACGCGCAGCAATCTATTGAACTCCGCACGCGCAGCAATCTATTGACCTGCGCACGCGCAGCAATCTATTGACCTGCGCACGCGCAGCAATCTATTGACCTGCGCACGCGCAGCAATCTATTGAACTGCGCAGGCGCAGCAATCTATTGAACTGCGCACGCGCAGCAATCTATTGACCTGCGCCAACCTCGTTCCCAGGGGTCTTTGCGCGCCTAATCCAAGATGGCGTCGAAAGTACCCCTGGTACAGGCTGGTGGGATTCTGCCACTGATTGGCTAGACGTTTCGCGCGCGCTCATTGGAGAATTTCGAATAGCGCGTGCATTTTTGATTTGAAAAATAAACTGGCGATGTCGTCTTTCGCATTGCGCGTTCAAAATTCGTTGAAAATAACTACAAATTCATCAGAACTTAGCGTTTTTGCCTTTTTTAATACTCACTTCGCAACTGGGTACAAGTAGAACAATGTACGGTTGGCATTCATTGGGTTCACACTTCAACCGCTAACCATTCTTCAGCGATGATGAATCCAAGATGGCGGATGTTCTTCAAAATATGCCCATATAGTCCATGGGCCAAGACCCCAAAAAATGGATTTTCTTACCACTCAGAGGAACAAAGGCTATCATACATTTTTGAAAACCTCCACTCCTCTACTTCATTTTGGTATATGATAGCAATGTCAAATGAGCAGCTTTAATGCTAAAATCACGTGATTAAGTGACGTCATCACTGTCATAAGAAATGAACCAGATCGACTGATGAAGCCACTACTATCTTGCATATTTTGAGCTTATTGTCTTTTTAAACATGCTAAATAGCTACAATAAGATAGTATAAGAAAAATCAAATAACAAAATACTAATATTGCTTGGTTTCCATGGCAACCGCTCGTTAAAATTAAACACAACACATAAAATCAATGACTTTCTCAGCAAATTTGATTCGTAACGAGCTGCGCTCTCTTAGTAATCAAAAAGTAGCTACAATATCCCGCAGAGATTGCGGACTAAAAGTCCGCGATCTCTGCGGGGACCCCAGTTAGCCCTAGCATTCCAGTCTAAACGAAGTCCTGCTGGTGATCTACCGAATGTGTCGGGCTTCACGCCTATGTGTCATAATCCGTAAGTGTTGGGTGCGTTTTAACTAAGATTTCAATCGTCACTCCAGACATCCTATTCTTAGAGGAATACGAAGATAGCTTTGTTCATTGAACTTCAGTTGAGCAGCCAAACTGGCTTGAGATTGACTGGGTGAGCAACGATGATTCTCTCCCTTCGGCCACGGTTTTAAACCGGGGTTTTAAACAACTCGTGATCATTGCAGTGCGGAAATATTATAATTCGTAATATTTTTAGAATATTTGCTGCAAAAAAGTTAGACTTTGAGCTCCTTGCAATGCTAAAAAAATGAATTCTGTTGTAAAATCTAACTCGGGATTTCAAGTCTTATTTTAGGTAGCCTGCCTCACTAGGTATAAAGTTGTGTTCCATATCCCAGAAGCGCTCAGGCATACGGTGATGCCAGGACTTCAACCTGGGTGAACCAGAAAGGATATAGAACACATACCTAGCTAGTTTTTCATCGCACATTTCAAAAATAATCGAAAGTTGTGTTCCATATCCCAGAAGAGCTCAGGCATACGGTGATGCCAGGACTCCAACCTGGGTGAACCAGAAAGGATATAGAACACAGACCTATAGTTTTTCATCGCACATTTCAAAAATAATCGAAAGTTGTGTTCCATATCCCAGAAGCGCTCAGGCATACGGTGATGCCAGGACTTCAACCTGGGTGAACCAGAAAGGATATAGAACACAGACCTAGTTTTTCATCGCACATTTCAAAAATAATAGAAAGTTGTGTTCCATATCCCAGAAGCGCTCAGGCATACGGTGATGCCAGGACTTCAACCTGTGTGAACCAGAAAGGATATAGAACACAGACCTAGTTTTTCATCGCACATTTCAAAAATAATAGAACGTTGTGTTCCATATCCCAGAAGCGCTCAGGCATACGGTGATGCCAGGACTTCAACCTGGATGAACCAGAAAGGATATAGAACACAGACCTAGTTTTTCATCGCACATTTAAAAATTAATAGAAAGTTGTGTTTCATATCCCAGAAGCGCTCAGGCATACGGTGATGCCAGGACTTCAACCTGGGTGAACCAGAAAGGATATAGAACACAGACCTAGTTTTTCATCGCACATTTCAAAAATAATCGAAAGTTGTGTTCCATATCCCAGAAGCGCTCAGGCATACGGTGATGCCAGGACTTCAACCTGGGTGAACCAGAAAGGATATAGAACACAGACCTAGTTTTTCATCGCACATTTCAAAAATAATCGAAAGTTGTGTTCCATATCCCAGAAGCGCTCAGGCATACGGTGATGCCAGGACTTCAACCTGGGTGAACCAGAAAGGATATAGAACACAGACCTAGTTTTTCATCGCACATTTCAAAAATAATAGAACGTTGTGTGCCATATCCCAGAAGCGCTCAGGCATACGGTGATGCCAGGACTCCAACCTGGGTGAACCAGAAAGGATATAGAACACAGACCTAGTTTTTCATCGCACATTTCAAAAATAATAGAAAGTTGTGTTCCATATCCCAGAAGCGCTCAGGCATACGGTGATGCCAGGACTTCAACCTATTGACCTGCGCACGCGCAGCAATCTATTGAACTGCGCACGCGCAGCAATCTATTGACCTGCGCACGCGCAGCAATCTATTGACCTGCGCACGCGCAGCAATCTATTGACCTGCGCACGCGCAGCAATCTATTGACCTGCGCACGCGCAGCAATCTATTGACCTCCGCACGCGCAGCAATCTATTGACCTGCGCACGCGCAGCAATCTATTGACCTGCGCACGCGAAGCAATCTATTGACCTGCGCACGCGCAGCAATCTATTGACCTGCGCACGCGCAGCAATCTATTGACCTGCGCACGCGCAGCAATCTATTGACCTGCGCATGCGCAGCAATCTATTGACCTGCGCACGCGCAGCAATCTATTGACCTGCGCACGCGCAGCAATCTATTGACCTGCGCACGCGCAGCAATCTATTGAACTGCGCACGCGCAGCAATCTATTGAACTGCGCACGCGCAGCAATCTATTGACCTGCGCACGCGCAGCAATCTATTGACCTGCGCACGCGCAGCAATCTATTGACCTGCGCACGCGCAGCAATCTATTGAACTGCGCACGCGCAGCAATCTATTGACCTGCGCCAACCTCGTTCCCAGGGGTCTTTGCGCGCCTAATCCAAGATGGCGTCGAAAGTACCCCTGGTACAGGCTGGTGGGATTCTGCCACTGATTGGCTAGACGTTTCGCGCGCGCTCATTGGAGAATTTCGAATAGCGCGTGCATTTTTGATTTGAAAAATAAACTGGCGATGTCGTCTTTCGCATTGCGCGTTCAAAATTCGTTGAAAATAACTACAAATTCATCAGAACTTAGCGTTTTTGCCTTTTTTAATACTCACTTCGCAACTGGGTACAAGTAGAACAATGTACGGTTGGCATTCATTGGGTTCACACTTCAACCGCTAACCATTCTTCAGCGATGATGAATCCAAGATGGCGGATGTTCTTCAAAATATGCCCATATAGTCCATGGGCCAAGACCCCAAAAAATGGATTTTCTTACCACTCAGAGGAACAAAGGCTATCATACATTTTTGAAAACCTCCACTCCTCTACTTCATTTTGGTATATGATAGCAATGTCAAATGAGCAGCTTTAATGCTAAAATCACGTGATTAAGTGACGTCATCACTGTCATAAGAAATGAACCAGATCGACTGATGAAGCCACTACTATCTTGCATATTTTGAGCTTATTGTCTTTTTAAACATGCTAAATAGCTACAATAAAATAGTATAAGAAAAATCAAATAACAAAATACTAATATTGCTTGGTTTCCATGGCAACCGCTCGTTAAAATTAAACACAACACATAAAATCAATGACTTTCCCAGCAAATTTGATAAGTTGTATTTAATATTCATTCCGTACTACTCTAAGGGGCAAGTGCTATCATACATTTTTTAACTCCATACGGCTCTGCTACATTTCACATATAATAGCAACGTTGAAAGAGCAACTTTAAAGCTTTGATCAATTCATGAACTGACGTCATCAGCATCAAAAATATCCCAATATTATTAAAATTTAAAACAAAATGTTGTTTTGTGTACCTCTTAGTACGAATATGCATTTGAAAGGTGCCAGTTACATCAAGAATGATAACGAAAGAGACTTAGAATGGCAAACTAATGTTTTCGTTTGGTTTCCATGGCAACGCGTTGTATAATTGCACATTATATGCCTATAGCTCCTAAATAACTGGTACTTTTTTCACCATTCTATTTAGTATTTTACAGGTAACTCTACCACTGAAATGATAACAGTTATATAACGGAATGCGTTATATTATACATGTATCTACTCTCTTAACCACATGAAGCCCTGTGAAACCACATGAAGCCCTGTAAGTCTTCTTAAAGGATGGTTTGGGTCGTATTTATTTTAGCCAGTATGAGGGGAAGTGATAGTTATTTTTTCTTCTGTTAAGTAGGGGGGGGGGGAGGGGCGGGGCGGTTGGTGAAGCATTATTTTTAACCATCTCTTTCCCATACCCCCTCCTGCTAATTATTGCACAGTCCTTTACTAAAAAACATCCATTTACTGTTCAATTTATTTTAAAGACACTTCCGATAACTCATAAACCTTTGGTTAGGAATATATTTTTTATTAAAATATCAAAAATCCGATATAAAAACCCGACAAACACAATTCAAAACATACCTGAGACATTGTCTGCCATCTTGAATTACCCATAATGCATTGCAAATTTTGGTGAAGGTCATTTTGTAGTAAAACAATGTAAAAATGGTATTTTTGAAAAAAAATTGACTTAGGTAAACAGAAAAGGTGTTTTCTCTTTGTGTTTCTTTTAGATGGCGTTGAAAAATTATCATTAATGGTTTTTTCAGGCATTCTTCCTGGTAGCCTCGTTTTCATGCTGGGATGCCATTTTTCAATTTTTTTAAATATAACATTAAAGCTGCCCATTCAAAACTGCTATCATCAAAATTACAACACACCTTGGACTACTCTTCAAAATGACACCAGTCACAATTTGTCCCTCGAAGTGGTAAGAAAATCTGGTCTGGCCCATGGACTAATATATTGTGCATATTTTTGGGTCACATGACCAGCGTGTACCAGTGGTACTTTCGACGACATCTTTGATTAGGCGCGTAAAGACCCCTGGGAACGAGGTTGGACCTGCGCATGCTCGCAATCTATTGACCTGCGCACGCGCAGCAATCTATTGACCTGCGCACGCGCAGCAATCTATTGACCTGCGCACGCGCACAATCTATTGACCTGCGCACGCGCAGCAATCTATTGACCTGCGCACGCGCAGCAATCTATTGACCTGCGCACGCGCAGCAATCTATTGACCTCCGCACGCGCAGCAATCTATTGACCTGCTCACGCGCAGCAATCTATTGAACTGCGCACGCGCAGCAATCTATTGACCTGCGCACGCGCAGCAATCTATTGACCTGCGCACGCGCAGCAATCTATTGAACTGCGCACGCGCAGCAATCTATTGACCTGCGCCAACCTCGTTCCCAGGGGTCTTTGCGCGCCTAATCCAAGATGGCGTCGAAAGTACCCCTGGTACAGGCTGGTGGGATTCTGCCACTGATTGGCTAGACGTTTCGCGCGCGCTCATTGGAGAATTTCGAATAGCGCGTGCATTTTTGATTTGAAAAATAAACTGGCGATGTCGTCTTTCGCATTGCGCGTTCAAAATTCGTTGAAAATAACTACAAATTCATCAGAACTTAGCGTTTTTGCCTTTTTTAATACTCACTTCGCAACTGGGTACAAGTAGAACAATGTACGGTTGGCATTCATTGGGTTCACACTTCAACCGCTAACCATTCTTCAGCGATGATGAATCCAAGATGGCGGATGTTCTTCAAAATATGCCCATATAGTCCATGGGCCAAGACCCCAAAAAATGGATTTTCTTACCACTCAGAGGAACAAAGGCTATCATACATTTTTGAAAACCTCCACTCCTCTACTTCATTTTGGTATATGATAGCAATGTCAAATGAGCAGCTTTAATGCTAAAATCACGTGATTAAGTGACGTCATCACTGTCATAAGAAATGAACCAGATCGACTGATGAAGCCACTACTATCTTGCATATTTTGAGCTTATTGTCTTTTTAAACATGCTAAATAGCTACAATAAGATAGTATAAGAAAAATCAAATAACAAAATACTAATATTGCTTGGTTTCCATGGCAACCGCTCGTTAAAATTAAACACAACACATAAAATCAATGACTTTCCCAGCAAATTTGATAAGTTGTATTTAATATTCATTCCGTACTACTCTAAGGGGCAAGTGCTATCATACATTTTTTAACTCCATACGGCTCTGCTACATTTCACATATAATAGCAACGTTGAAAGAGCAACTTTAAAGCTTTGATCAATTCA
The DNA here is from genome assembly GCA_030867875.1 of Actinernus sp. WN-2022. Classification (NCBI taxonomy): domain Eukaryota; kingdom Metazoa; phylum Cnidaria; class Anthozoa; order Actiniaria; family Actinernidae; genus Actinernus; species Actinernus sp. WN-2022. The sequence continues at coordinate 91,039,830 of JAOWCC010001634.1, forward strand.
TGAACTGACGTCATCAGCATCAAAAATATCCCAATATTATTAAAATTTAAAACAAAATGTTGTTTTGTGTACCTCTTAGTACGAATATGCATTTGAAAGGTGCCAGTTACATCAAGAATGATAACGAAAGAGACTTAGAATGGCAAACTAATGTTTTCGTTTGGTTTCCATGGCAACGCGTTGTATAATTGCACATTATATGCCTATAGCTCCTAAATAACTGGTACTTTTTTCACCATTCTATTTAGTATTTTACAGGTAACTCTACCACTGAAATGATAACAGTTATATAACGGAATGCGTTATATTATACATGTATCTACTCTCTTAATCGTCTTAATCTTCGTCGTCAGAGTCATCTGTAAGTGAATCCTCGGTAGATTCAGGCTCACGCCGGTTTGTACAGTCTTGTAGCTTACACAAGTCAGTGCACTGCAGACCGTGGGCAAGACAGGTACAGCTCGGCAACTTGCAGATTCTCTTGCATTGGCAGGATAGGAGCTCAAGTACAGCCTTGGGTGCCGGTTCCCCACTCATCCAGTCAATGCTTAACTTGCCATCCTCTAGACTCCATCCAGATCCAACGAGCGAAGGGACCTGAGTACAGCCCTGAAGACTTCTGCGCCATATTGCTGTCTGATAGTTTGAACTAGCGGAATGCTTTCGCAGAGTGTCCTCGCATGGTGGAAGCTGGTTCGATAGCGCAGCTCGTTAACATCCTTGGTCCCCGGGTGTGAGGAGTACATCATAAAGGTGAACTCTTGAAGCCTCGTGAATAGCTCATCAAAATTTCGCTTCACCAGCTTTAATGCAGTTAGCGTCACGTCAGTGCCTTTTCTGGAAAAGGAAAACTATCACACCCAGTGAAAGCATGCAATCTTGGAAGACATTTACATAGCTCCGAACCATGAGGTTGGACAACAGTTGTAATGTTGATGTACCTTGTACGAGTCTGTGTACCACATTTTAAATACATAGTAGATGGAACAAAGCACTTGAAAGCAAGACAGAGTACAAAAACTCGGGGGAGGGGGGGTTCTTCAAGGTAAAAAGGGTAGGGGTGACCGTCGGAAAAACTCGAAAAATACCCTAAAAATAACAAACCGTGAAACATTTCCCACCCTAAAATATGCCTCATGGTCTAAAAATCACCCTAAAAATGGATTTCGCTTGACCAACCCCTAAAAATACCGGATCGCCGATTTCAAACCCTAAAAAATACGACGATCACACCCCTACAAGCCGAATATAGGAAGAACCCCCCCCGGGACAAAAACATTGGTTATCTTCTGATGATATCACAACGGCGCTGTAGCCATTACCAGTGCTATACATGAGAGGCGTGAAGCAGAAGTCTGGTGTCCGCTTCCTCTTGCGTATGCTGAAGATCTTCTTATACTTAAGTTCTTCACTGAGGGTAACGACACCGTCTGCTGAAATCTCAACATAATTTCCCTCGGTCGTGGTGTAAAGCGTTTTTCCTACTAGCCTTCATCTGAACCTCTCATTCTGCCATTCTTCGGTGACAAATCTAACGAATTGCTTCTTATTTTAAGGGTTTGAAAAAAAACTTCCTGTACTCTATTATCTGGTTGTATATTTCTGTATTCGTTTCTGTCTCACCTCCTCTCTTCTCTCTTTCCATATTCTTGATCAATGTCTCTCGATAAACATCAAAGACAACATCTATCCGGTTACTTGTTGCTCCTTGCAAGACCATAGCCATCAATGCATCTGCCATTTCAGAAAACGTCTTCTGGTCTCCTTTGAGCCTTTGGGCCATTTCACCAATGCTGCATGTCGATGGTTGTGGCATAACTTCAACTGCTGGGACATCCTTCTGGAGTTCGTTCGCTAGTGTAGACTTGTTAGTCTTCTCATCTTGTCGTGAAATTTTACTTTCGCTGGATTCGACTCTATCCTTTGCTTGCTAAAGGAACGGTACGCTCTTTCGCCAATATCTTTGGCCTGAAGTAGATCACGTTCAATCTGTTCGGTGGCCACCCTGCCTGTGGATTAGCCTGGTTTTCAGACGGTACGAGGTCGTCCTCTCACTTCCGGGGAGGAAGTGAGCGGACAACCTCGTACCGTCTGAAAATCAGGCTACCTGTGGATAAGCAAACAAGATCTTGTTCGATTTCAAATGGATTTATCCAGCTATCCAACGTTGACAGTAATACTGCACATCTGCTTCATCTCTGGAGATCCGGCTCTTCTGGAGATCATCGTGCTGACAGCTTGATTTGTTCAGATGAAGCATGTCCTTTAAATTCCTCAAGAAAATGCTTCTATATTCCGCTACTATAGTGCCTCGGGGTTTGCGTGTATTTATTTACCGTTTTCTCGCATGCTTGGTCTACAGGTATTTTTCCAAAAGGTTACCTTTCCCTATCTGCACAGCAAATCAATTAACCTGCAGACTTCAAATAGTCGAGAACATCGGGGTGTTCGTCTCCGATATGGGCCATTTATGATATATACGACGAAGTTATGTGACCATTTCAGCCCAATTCTAATATTCTAATGTCCTGAAAGACATGGTTAACAAAACTACACAGCAGGTATTGCCATGCAGCAAGCAAAATTTAAGAGTGGTCATGAGAGTGACACAGAGGAGTCCATGATACATATTTTTGTTGAGTGTTCTCATTCAGCTACTTGAATACAGTTCATGAATCGATCCGAGTTCTGGAGTTGTATATTGTTCATAATTTTAAGAACTCCTGAACTGACTCTGCAGCTTCTCTATAAATACAGCAGTTGCAGCTGAGCAGGTCTCTCAAGCAAGCTTTGTCAGTTAATTAGAGAGGTGAATATAGCAAGGACTTCCACTCCAGGTGAATCAGTTAGAATATGGATATGTGAAGAATATAGCTATGAAGTATTCATTAATTGTTCGTTCCCGATTAAAATAACATGCAAATCCACTGTTGAAACCACATGAAGCCCTGTAAGTCTTCTTAAAGGATGGTTTGGGTCGTATTTATTTTAGCCAGTATGAGGGGAAGTGATAGTTATTTTTTCTTCTGTTAAGTAGGGGGGGGGAGGGGCGGGGCGGGTGGTGAAGCATTATTTTTAACCATCTCTTTCCCATACCCCCTCCTGCTAATTATTGCACAGTCCCTTACTAAAAAACATCCATTTACTGTTCAATTTATTTTAAAGACACTTCCGATAACTCATAAACCTTTGGTTAGGAATATATTTTTTATTAAAATATCGAAAATCCGATATAAAAACCCGACAAACACAATTCAAAACATACCTGAGACATTGTCTGCCATCTTGAATTACCCATAATGTATTGCAAATTTTGGTGAAGGTCATTTTGTAGTAAAACAATGTAAAAATGGTATTTTTCAAAAAAAATTGACTTAGGTAAACAGAAAAGGTGTTTTCTCTTTGTGTTTCTTTTAGATGGCGTTGAAAAATTATCATTAATGGTTTTTTCAGGCATTCTTCCTGGTAGCCTCGTTTTCATGCTGGGATGCCATTTTTCAATTTTTTTAAATATAACATTAAAGCTGCCCATTCAAAACTGCTATCATCAAAATTACAACACACCTTGGACTACTCTTCAAAATGACACCAGTCACAATTTGTCCCTCGAAGTGGTAAGAAAATCTGGTCTGGCCCATGGACTAATATATTGTGCATATTTTTGGGTCACATGACCAGCGTGTACCAGTGGTACTTTCGACGCCATCTTTGATTAGGCGCGTAAAGACCCCTGGGAACGAGGTTGGACCTGCGCATGCTCGCAATCTATTGACCTGCGCACGCGCAGCAATCTATTGACCTGCGCACGCGCAGCAATCTATTGACCTGCGCACGCGCAGCAATCTATTGACCTGCGCATGCGCAGCAATCTATTGACCTGCGCACGCGCAGCAATCTATTGACCTGCGCACGCGCAGCAATCTATTGACCTGCGCACGCGCAGCAATCTATTGACCTGCGCACGCGCAGCAATCTATTGACCTGCGCACGCGCAGCAATCTATTGACCTGCGCACGCGCAGCAATCTATTGACCTGCGCATGCGCAGCAATCTATTGACCTGCGCACGCGCAGCAATCTATTGACCTGCGCACGCGCAGCAATCTATTGACCTGCGCACGCGCAGCAATCTATTGACCTGCGCACGCGCAGCAATCTATTGAACTGCGCACGCGCAGCAATCTATTGACCTGCGCACGCGCAGCAATCTATTGACCTGCGCTCGCGCAGCAATCTATTGACCTTCGCACGCGCAGCAATCTATTGAACTGCGCAGGCGCAGCAATCTATTGAACTGCGCACGCGCAGCAATCTATTGACCTGCGCCAACCTCGTTCCCAGGGGTCTTTGCGCGCCTAATCCAAGATGGCGTCGAAAGTACCCCTGGTACAGGCTGGTGGGATTCTGCCACTGATTGGCTAGACGTTTCGCGCGCGCTCATTGGAGAATTTCGAATAGCGCGTGCATTTTTGATTTGAAAAATAAACTGGCGATGTCGTCTTTCGCATTGCGCGTTCAAAATTCGTTGAAAATAACTACAAATTCATCAGAACTTAGCGTTTTTGCCTTTTTTAATACTCACTTCGCAACTGGGTACAAGTAGAACAATGTACGGTTGGCATTCATTGGGTTCACACTTCAACCGCTAACCATTCTTCAGCGATGATGAATCCAAGATGGCGGATGTTCTTCAAAATATGCCCATATAGTCCATGGGCCAAGACCCCAAAAAATGGATTTTCTTACCACTCAGAGGAACAAAGGCTATCATACATTTTTGAAAACCTCCACTCCTCTACTTCATTTTGGTATATGATAGCAATGTCAAATGAGCAGCTTTAATGCTAAAATCACGTGATTAAGTGACGTCATCACTGTCATAAGAAATGAACCAGATCGACTGATGAAGCCACTACTATCTTGCATATTTTGAGCTTATTGTCTTTTTAAACATGCTAAATAGCTACAATAAGATAGTATAAGAAAAATCAAATAACAAAATACTAATATTGCTTGGTTTCCATGGCAACCGCTCGTTAAAATTAAACACAACACATAAAATCAATGACTTTCCCAGCAAATTTGATAAGTTGTATTTAATATTCATTCCGTACTACTCTAAGGGGCAAGTGCTATCATACATTTTTTAACTCCATACGGCTCTGCTACATTTCACATATAATAGCAACGTTGAAAGAGCAACTTTAAAGCTTTGATCAATTCATGAACTGACGTCATCAGCATCAAAAATATCCCAATATTATTAAAATTTAAAACAAAATGTTGTTTTGTGTACCTCTTAGTACGAATATGCATTTGAAAGGTGCCAGTTACATCAAGAATGATAACGAAAGAGACTTAGAATGGCAAACTAATGTTTTCGTTTGGTTTCCATGGCAACGCGTTGTATAATTGCACATTATATGCCTATAGCTCCTAAATAACTGGTACTTTTTTCACCATTCTATTTAGTATTTTACAGGTAACTCTACCACTGAAATGATAACAGTTATATAACGGAATGCGTTATATTATACATGTATCTACTCTCTTAATCGTCTTAATCTTCGTCGTCAGAGTCATCTGTAAGTGAATCCTCGGTAGATTCAGGCTCACGCCGGTTTGTACAGTCTTGTAGCTTACACAAGTCAGTGCACTGCAGACCGTGGGCAAGACAGGTACAGCTCGGCAACTTGCAGATTCTCTTGCATTGGCAGGATAGGAGCTCAAGTACAGCCTTGGGTGCCGGTTCCCCACTCATCCAGTCAATGCTTAACTTGCCATCCTCTAGACTCCATCCAGATCCAACGAGCGAAGGGACCTGAGTACAGCCCTGAAGACTTCTGCGCCATATTGCTGTCTGATAGTTTGAACTAGCGGAATGCTTTCGCAGAGTGTCCTCGCATGGTGGAAGCTGGTTCGATAGCGCAGCTCGTTAACATCCTTGGTCCCCGGGTGTGAGGAGTACATCATAAAGGTGAACTCTTGAAGCCTCGTGAATAGCTCATCAAAATTTCGCTTCACCAGCTTTAATGCAGTTAGCGTCACGTCAGTGCCTTTTCTGGAAAAGGAAAACTATCACACCCAGTGAAAGCATGCAATCTTGGAAGACATTTACATAGCTCCGAACCATGAGGTTGGACAACAGTTGTAATGTTGATGTACCTTGTACGAGTCTGTGTACCACATTTTAAATACATAGTAGATGGAACAAAGCACTTGAAAGCAAGACAGAGTACAAAAACTCGGGGGAGGGGGGGTTCTTCAAGGTAAAAAGGGTAGGGGTGACCGTCGGAAAAACTCGAAAAATACCCTAAAAATAACAAACCGTGAAACATTTCCCACCCTAAAATATGCCTCATGGTCTAAAAATCACCCTAAAAATGGATTTCGCTTGACCAACCCCTAAAAATACCGGATCGCCGATTTCAAACCCTAAAAAATACGACGATCACACCCCTACAAGCCGAATATAGGAAGAACCCCCCCCCGGGACAAAAACATTGGTTATCTTCTGATGATATCACAACGGCGCTGTAGCCATTACCAGTGCTATACATGAGAGGCGTGAAGCAGAAGTCTGGTGTCCGCTTCCTCTTGCGTATGCTGAAGATCTTCTTATACTTAAGTTCTTCACTGAGGGTAACGACACCGTCTGCTGAAATCTCAACATAATTTCCCTCGGTCGTGGTGTAAAGCGTTTTTCCTACTAGCCTTCATCTGAACCTCTCATTCTGCCATTCTTCGGTGACAAATCTAACGAATTGCTTCTTATTTTGAGGGTTTGAAAAAAAACTTCCTGTACTCTATTATCTGGTTGTATATTTCTGTATTCGTTTCTGTCTCACCTCCTCTCTTCTCTCTTTCCATATTCTTGATCAATGTCTCTCGATAAACATCAAAGACAACATCTATCCGGTTACTTGTTGCTCCTTGCAAGACCATAGCCATCAATGCATCTGCCATTTCAGAAAACGTCTTCTGGTCTCCTTTGAGCCTTTGGGCCATTTCACCAATGCTGCATGTCGATGGTTGTGGCATAACTTCAACTGCTGGGACATCCTTCTGGAGTTCGTTCGCTAGTGTAGACTTGTTAGTCTTCTTATCTTGTCGTGAAATTTTACTTTCGCTGGATTCGACTCTATCCTTTGCTTGCTAAAGGAACGGTACGCTCTTTCGCCAATATCTTTGGCCTGAAGTAGATCACGTTCAATCTGTTCGGTGGCCACCCTGCCTGTGGATTAGCCTGGTTTTCAGACGGTACGAGGTCGTCCTCTCACTTCCGGGGAGGAAGTGAGCGGACAACCTCGTACCGTCTGAAAATCAGGCTACCTGTGGATAAGCAAACAAGATCTTGTTCGATTTCAAATGGATTTATCCAGCTATCCAACGTTGACAGTAATACTGCACATCTGCTTCATCTCTGGAGATCCGGCTCTTCTGGAGATCATCGTGCTGACAGCTTGATTTGTTCAGATGAAGCATGTCCTTTAAATTCCTCAAGAAAATGCTTCTATATTCCGCTACTATAGTGCCTCGGGGTTTGCGTGTATTTATTTACCGTTTTCTCGCATGCTTGGTCTACAGGTATTTTTCCAAAAGGTTACCTTTCCCTATCTGCACAGCAAATCAATTAACCTGCAGACTTCAAATAGTCGAGAACATCGGGGTGTTCGTCTCCGATATGGGCCATTTATGATATATACGACGAAGTTATGTGACCATTTCAGCCCAATTCTAATATTCTAATGTCCTGAAAGACATGGTTAACAAAACTACACAGCAGGTATTGCCATGCAGCAAGCAAAATTTAAGAGTGGTCATGAGAGTGACACAGAGGAGTCCATGATACATATTTTTGTTGAGTGTTCTCATTCAGCTACTTGAATACAGTTCATGAATCGATCCGAGTTCTGGAGTTGTATATTGTTCATAATTTTAAGAACTCCTGAACTGACTCTGCAGCTTCTCTATAAATACAGCAGTTGCAGCTGAGCAGGTCTCTCAAGCAAGCTTTGTCAGTTAATTAGAGAGGTGAATATAGCAAGGACTTCCACTCCAGGTGAATCAGTTAGAATATGGATATGTGAAGAATAAAGCTATGAAGTATTCATTAATTGTTCGTTCCCGATTAAAATAACATGCAAATCCACTGTTGAAACCACATGAAGCCCTGTAAGTCTTCTTAAAGGATGGTTTGGGTCGTATTTATTTTAGCCAGTATGAGGGGAAGTGATAGTTATTTTTTCTTCTGTTAAGTAGGGGGGGGGGGGAGGGGCGGGGCGGGTGGTGAAGCATTATTTTTAACCATCTCTTTCCCATACCCCCTCCTGCTAATTATTGCACAGTCCCTTACTAAAAAACATCCATTTACTGTTCAATTTATTTTAAAGACACTTCCGATAACTCATAAACCTTTGGTTAGGAATATATTTTTTATTAAAATATCGAAAATCCGATATAAAAACCCGACAAACACAATTCAAAACATACCTGAGACATTGTCTGCCATCTTGAATTACCCATAATGTATTGCAAATTTTGGTGAAGGTCATTTTGTAGTAAAACAATGTAAAAATGGTATTTTTGAAAAAAAATTGACTTACGTAAACAGAAAAGGTGTTTTCTCTTTGTGTTTCTTTTAGATGGCGTTGAAAAATTATCATTAATGGTTTTTTCAGGCATTCTTCCTGGTAGCCTCGTTTTCATGCTGGGATGCCATTTTTCAATTTTTTTAAATATAACATAAAGCTGCCCATTCAAAACTGCTATCATCAAAATTACAACACACCTTGGACTACTCTTCAAAATGACACCAGTCACAATTTGTCCCTCGAAGTGGTAAGAAAATCTGGTCTGGCCCATGGACTAATATATTGTGCATATTTTTGGGTCACATGACCAGCGTGTACCAGTGGTACTTTCGACGCCATCTTTGATTAGGCGCGTAAAGACCCCTGGGAACGAGGTTGGACCTGCGCATGCTCGCAATCTATTGACCTGCGCACGCGCAGCAATCTATTGACCTGCGCATGCGCAGCAATCTATTGACCTGCGCACGCGCAGCAATCTATTGACCTGCGCACGCGCAGCAATCTATTGACCTGCGCACGCGCAGCAATCTATTGACCTGCGCACGCGCAGCAATCTATTGACCTGCGCACGCGCAGCAATCTATTGACCTGCGCACGCGCAGCAATCTATTGACCTGCGCTCGCGCAGCAATCTATTGACCTTCGCACGCGCAGCAATCTATTGAACTGCGCAGGCGCAGCAATCTATTGAACTGCGCACGCGCAGCAATCTATTGACCTGCGCCAACCTCGTTCCCAGGGGTCTTTGCGCGCCTAATCCAAGATGGCGTCGAAAGTACCCCTGGTACAGGCTGGTGGGATTCTGCCACTGATTGGCTAGACGTTTCGCGCGCGCTCATTGGAGAATTTCGAATAGCGCGTGCATTTTTGATTTGAAAAATAAACTGGCGATGTCGTCTTTCGCATTGCGCGTTCAAAATTCGTTGAAAATAACTACAAATTCATCAGAACTTAGCGTTTTTGCCTTTTTTAATACTCACTTCGCAACTGGGTACAAGTAGAACAATGTACGGTTGGCATTCATTGGGTTCACACTTCAACCGCTAACCATTCTTCAGCGATGATGAATCCAAGATGGCGGATGTTCTTCAAAATATGCCCATATAGTCCATGGGCCAAGACCCCAAAAAATGGATTTTCTTACCACTCAGAGGAACAAAGGCTATCATACATTTTTGAAAACCTCCACTCCTCTACTTCATTTTGGTATATGATAGCAATGTCAAATGAGCAGCTTTAATGCTAAAATCACGTGATTAAGTGACGTCATCACTGTCATAAGAAATGAACCAGATCGACTGATGAAGCCACTACTATCTTGCATATTTTGAGCTTATTGTCTTTTTAAACATGCTAAATAGCTACAATAAGATAGTATAAGAAAAATCAAATAACAAAATACTAATATTGCTTGGTTTCCATGGCAACCGCTCGTTAAAATTAAACACAACACATAAAATCAATGACTTTCCCAGCAAATTTGATAAGTTGTATTTAATATTCATTCCGTACTACTCTAAGGGGCAAGTGCTATCATACATTTTTTAACTCCATACGGCTCTGCTACATTTCACATATAATAGCAACGTTGAAAGAGCAACTTTAAAGCTTTGATCAATTCATGAACTGACGTCATCAGCATCAAAAATATCCCAATATTATTAAAATTTAAAACAAAATGTTGTTTTGTGTACCTCTTAGTACGAATATGCATTTGAAAGGTGCCAGTTACATCAAGAATGATAACGAAAGAGACTTAGAATGGCAAACTAATGTTTTCGTTTGGTTTCCATGGCAACGCGTTGTATAATTGCACATTATATGCCTATAGCTCCTAAATAACTGGTACTTTTTTCACCATTCTATTTAGTATTTTACAGGTAACTCTACCACTGAAATGATAACAGTTATATAACGGAATGCGTTATATTATACATGTATCTACTCTCTTAATCGTCTTAATCTTCGTCGTCAGAGTCATCTGTAAGTGAATCCTCGGTAGATTCAGGCTCACGCCGGTTTGTACAGTCTTGTAGCTTACACAAGTCAGTGCACTGCAGACCGTGGGCAAGACAGGTACAGCTCGGCAACTTGCAGATTCTCTTGCATTGGCAGGATAGGAGCTCAAGTACAGCCTTGGGTGCCGGTTCCCCACTCATCCAGTCAATGCTTAACTTGCCATCCTCTAGACTCCATCCAGATCCAACAAGCGAAGGGACCTGAGTACAGCCCTGAAGACTTCTGCGCCATATTGCTGTCTGATAGTTTGAACTAGCGGAATGCTTTCGCAGAGTGTCCTCGCATGGTGGAAGCTGGTTCGATAGCGCAGCTCGTTAACATCCTTGGTCCCCGGGTGTGAGGAGTACATCATAAAGGTGAACTCTTGAAGCCTCGTGAATAGCTCATCAAAATTTCGCTTCACCAGCTTTAATGCAGTTAGCGTCACGTCAGTGCCTTTTCTGGAAAAGGAAAACTATCACACCCAGTGAAAGCATGCAATCTTGGAAGACATTTACATAGCTCCGAACCATGAGGTTGGACAACAGTTGTAATGTTGATGTACCTTGTACGAGTCTGTGTACCACATTTTAAATACATAGTAGATGGAACAAAGCACTTGAAAGCAAGACAGAGTACAAAAACTCGGGGGAGGGGGGGTTCTTCAAGGTAAAAAGGGTAGGGGTGACCGTCGGAAAAACTCGAAAAATACCCTAAAAATAACAAACCGTGAAACATTTCCCACCCTAAAATATGCCTCATGGTCTAAAAATCACCCTAAAAATGGATTTCGCTTGACCAACCCCTAAAAATACCGGATCGCCGATTTCAAACCCTAAAAAATACGACGATCACACCCCTACAAGCCGAATATAGGAAGAACCCCCCCCGGGACAAAAACATTGGTTATCTTCTGATGATATCACAACGGCGCTGTAGCCATTACCAGTGCTATACATGAGAGGCGTGAAGCAGAAGTCTGGTGTCCGCTTCCTCTTGCGTATGCTGAAGATCTTCTTATACTTAAGTTCTTCACTGAGGGTAACGACACCGTCTGCTGAAATCTCAACATAATTTCCCTCGGTCGCGGTGTAAAGCGTTTTTCCTACTAGCCTTCATCTGAACCTCTCATTCTGCCATTCTTCGGTGACAAATCTAACGAATTGCTTCTTATTTTGAGGGTTTGAAAAAAAACTTCCTGTACTCTATTATCTGGTTGTATATTTCTGTATTCGTTTCTGTCTCACCTCCTCTCTTCTCTCTTTCCATATTCTTGATCAATGTCTCTCGATAAACATCAAAGACAACATCTATCCGGTTACTTGTTGCTCCTTGCAAGACCATAGCCATCAATGCATCTGCCATTTCAGAAAACGTCTTCTGGTCTCCTTTGAGCCTTTGGGCCATTTCACCAATGCTGCATGTCGATGGTTGTGGCATAACTTCAACTGCTGGGACATCCTTCTGGAGTTCGTTCGCTAGTGTAGACTTGTTAGTCTTCTTATCTTGTCGTGAAATTTTACTTTCGCTGGATTCGACTCTATCCTTTGCTTGCTAAAGGAACGGTACGCTCTTTCGCCAATATCTTTGGCCTGAAGTAGATCACGTTCAATCTGTTCGGTGGCCACCCTGCCTGTGGATTAGCCTGGTTTTCAGACGGTACGAGGTCGTCCTCTCACTTCCGGGGAGGAAGTGAGCGGACAACCTCGTACCGTCTGAAAATCAGGCTACCTGTGGATAAACAAACAAGATCTTGTTCGATTTCAAATGGATTTATCCAGCTATCCAACGTTGACAGTAATACTGCACATCTGCTTCATCTCTGGAGATCCGGCTCTTCTGGAGATCATCGTGCTGACAGCTTGATTTGTTCAGATGAAGCATGTCCTTTAAATTCCTCAAGAAAATGCTTCTATATTCCGCTACTATAGTGCCTCGGGGTTTGCGTGTATTTATTTACCGTTTTCTCGCATGCTTGGTCTACAGGTATTTTTCCAAAAGGTTACCTTTCCCTATCTGCACAGCAAATCAATTAACCTGCAGACTTCAAATAGTCGAGAACATCGGGGTGTTCGTCTCCGATATGGGCCATTTATGATATATACGACGAAGTTATGTGACCATTTCAGCCCAATTCTAATATTCTAATGTCCTGAAAGACATGGTTAACAAAACTACACAGCAGGTATTGCCATGCAGCAAGCAAAATTTAAGAGTGGTCATGAGAGTGACACAGAGGAGTCCATGATACATATTTTTGTTGAGTGTTCTCATTCAGCTACTTGAATACAGTTCATGAATCGATCCGAGTTCTGGAGTTGTATATTGTTCATAATTTTAAGAACTCCTGAACTGACTCTGCAGCTTCTCTATAAATACAGCAGTTGCAGCTGAGCAGGTCTCTCAAGCAAGCTTTGTCAGTTAATTAGAGAGGTGAATATAGCAAGGACTTCCACTCCAGGTGAATCAGTTAGAATATGGATATGTGAAGAATAAAGCTATGAAGTATTCATTAATTGTTCGTTCCCGATTAAAATAACATGCAAATCCACTGTTGAAACCACATGAAGCCCTGTAAGTCTTCTTAAAGGATGGTTTGGGTCGTATTTATTTTAGCCAGTATGAGGGGAAGTGATAGTTATTTTTTCTTCTGTTAAGTAGGGGGGGGGGGAGGGGCGGGGCGGGTGGTGAAGCATTATTTTTAACCATCTCTTTCCCATACCCCCTCCTGCTAATTATTGCACAGTCCCTTACTAAAAAACATCCATTTACTGTTCAATTTATTTTAAAGACACTTCCGATAACTCATAAACCTTTGGTTAGGAATATATTTTTTATTAAAATATCGAAAATCCGATATAAAAACCCGACAAACACAATTCAAAACATACCTGAGACATTGTCTGCCATCTTGAATTACCCATAATGTATTGCAAATTTTGGTGAAGGTCATTTTGTAGTAAAACAATGTAAAAATGGTATTTTTTAAAAAAAATTGACTTACGTAAACAGAAAAGGTGTTTTCTCTTTGTGTTTCTTTTAGATGGCGTTGAAAAATTATCATTAATGGTTTTTTCAGGCATTCTTCCTGGTAGCCTCGTTTTCATGCTGGGATGCCATTTTTCAATTTTTTTAAATATAACATTAAAGCTGCCCATTCAAAACTGCTATCATCAAAATTACAACACACCTTGGACTACTCTTCAAAATGACACCAGTCACAATTTGTCCCTCGAAGTGGTAAGAAAATCTGGTCTGGCCCATGGACTAATATATTGTGCATATTTTTGGGTCACATGACCAGCGTGTACCAGTGGTACTTTCGACGACATCTTTGATTAGGCGCGTAAAGACCCCTGGGAACGAGGTTGGACCTGCGCATGCTCGCAATCTATTGACCTGCGCACGCGCAGCAATCTATTGACCTGCGCACGCGCAGCAATCTATTGACCTGCGCACGCGCACAATCTATTGACCTGCGCACGCGCAGCAATCTATTGACCTGCGCACGCGCAGCAATCTATTGACCTGCGCACGCGCAGCAATCTATTGACCTCCGCACGCGCAGCAATCTATTGACCTGCGCACGCGCAGCAATCTATTGACCTGCGCACGCGCAGCAATCTATTGACCTGCGCACGCGCAGCAATCTATTGACCTGCGCACGCGCAGCAATCTATTGAACTGCGCACGCGCAGCAATCTATTGACCTGCGCCAACCTCGTTCCCAGGGGTCTTTGCGCGCCTAATCCAAGATGGCGTCGAAAGTACCCCTGGTACAGGCTGGTGGGATTCTGCCACTGATTGGGTAGACGTTTCGCGCGCGCTCATTGGAGAATTTCGAATAGCGCGTGCATTTTTGATTTGAAAAATAAACTGGCGATGTCGTCTTTCGCATTGCGCGTTCAAAATTCGTTGAAAATAACTACAAATTCATCAGAACTTAGCGTTTTTGCCTTTTTTAATACTCACTTCGCAACTGGGTACAAGTAGAACAATGTACGGTTGGCATTCATTGGGTTCACACTTCAACCGCTAACCATTCTTCAGCGATGATGAATCCAAGATGGCGGATGTTCTTCAAAATATGCCCATATAGTCCATGGGCCAAGACCCCAAAAAATGGATTTTCTTACCACTCAGAGGAACAAAGGCTATCATACATTATTGAAAACCTCCACTCCTCTACTTCATTTTGGTATATGATAGCAATGTCAAATGAGCAGCTTTAATGCTAAAATCACGTGATTAAGTGACGTCATCACTGTCATAAGAAATGAACCAGATCGACTGATGAAGCCACTACTATCTTGCATATTTTGAGCTTATTGTCTTTTTAAACATGCTAAATAGCTACAATAAGATAGTATAAGAAAAATCAAATAACAAAATACTAATATTGCTTGGTTTCCATGGCAACCGCTCGTTAAAATTAAACACAACACATAAAATCAATGACTTTCCCAGCAAATTTGATAAGTTGTATTTAATATTCATTCCGTACTACTCTAAGGGGCAAGTGCTATCATACATTTTTTAACTCCATACGGCTCTGCTACATTTCACATATAATAGCAACGTTGAAAGAGCAACTTTAAAGCTTTGATCAATTCATGAACTGACGTCATCAGCATCAAAAATATCCCAATATTATTAAAATTTAAAACAAAATGTTGTTTTGTGTACCTCTTAGTACGAATATGCATTTGAAAGGTGCCAGTTACATCAAGAATGATAACGAAAGAGACTTAGAATGGCAAACTAATGTTTTCGTTTGGTTTCCATGGCAACGCGTTGTATAATTGCACATTATATGCCTATAGCTCCTAAATAACTGGTACTTTTTTCACCATTCTATTTAGTATTTTACAGGTAACTCTACCACTGAAATGATAACAGTTATATAACGGAATGCGTTATATTATACATGTATCTACTCTCTTAATCGTCTTAATCTTCGTCGTCAGAGTCATCTGTAAGTGAATCCTCGGTAGATTCAGGCTCACGCCGGTTTGTACAGTCTTGTAGCTTACACAAGTCAGTGCACTGCAGACCGTGGGCAAGACAGGTACAGCTCGGCAACTTGCAGATTCTCTTGCATTGGCAGGATAGGAGCTCAAGTACAGCCTTGGGTGCCGGTTCCCCACTCATCCAGTCAATGCTTAACTTGCCATCCTCTAGACTCCATCCAGATCCAACAAGCGAAGGGACCTGAGTACAGCCCTGAAGACTTCTGCGCCATATTGCTGTCTGATAGTTTGAACTAGCGGAATGCTTTCGCAGAGTGTCCTCGCATGGTGGAAGCTGGTTCGATAGCGCAGCTCGTTAACATCCTTGGTCCCCGGGTGTGAGGAGTACATCATAAAGGTGAACTCTTGAAGCCTCGTGAATAGCTCATCAAAATTTCGCTTCACCAGCTTTAATGCAGTTAGCGTCACGTCAGTGCCTTTTCTGGAAAAGGAAAACTATCACACCCAGTGAAAGCATGCAATCTTGGAAGACATTTACATAGCTCCGAACCATGAGGTTGGACAACAGTTGTAATGTTGATGTACCTTGTACGAGTCTGTGTACCACATTTTAAATACATAGTAGATGGAACAAAGCACTTGAAAGCAAGACAGAGTACAAAAACTCGGGGGAGGGGGGGTTCTTCAAGGTAAAAAGGGTAGGGGTGACCGTCGGAAAAACTCGAAAAATACCCTAAAAATAACAAACCGTGAAACATTTCCCACCCTAAAATATGCCTCATGGTCTAAAAATCACCCTAAAAATGGATTTCGCTTGACCAACCCCTAAAAATACCGGATCGCCGATTTCAAACCCTAAAAAATACGACGATCACACCCCTACAAGCCGAATATAGGAAGAACCCCCCCCGGGACAAAAACATTGGTTATCTTCTGATGATATCACAACGGCGCTGTAGCCATTACCAGTGCTATACATGAGAGGCGTGAAGCAGAAGTCTGGTGTCCGCTTCCTCTTGCGTATGCTGAAGATCTTCTTATACTTAAGTTCTTCACTGAGGGTAACGACACCGTCTGCTGAAATCTCAACATAATTTCCCTCGGTCGCGGTGTAAAGCGTTTTTCCTACTAGCCTTCATCTGAACCTCTCATTCTGCCATTCTTCGGTGACAAATCTAACGAATTGCTTCTTATTTTGAGGGTTTGAAAAAAAACTTCCTGTACTCTATTATCTGGTTGTATATTTCTGTATTCGTTTCTGTCTCACCTCCTCTCTTCTCTCTTTCCATATTCTTGATCAATGTCTCTCGATAAACATCAAAGACAACATCTATCCGGTTACTTGTTGCTCCTTGCAAGACCATAGCCATCAATGCATCTGCCATTTCAGAAAACGTCTTCTGGTCTCCTTTGAGCCTTTGGGCCATTTCACCAATGCTGCATGTCGATGGTTGTGGCATAACTTCAACTGCTGGGACATCCTTCTGGAGTTCGTTCGCTAGTGTAGACTTGTTAGTCTTCTTATCTTGTCGTGAAATTTTACTTTCGCTGGATTCGACTCTATCCTTTGCTTGCTAAAGGAACGGTACGCTCTTTCGCCAATATCTTTGGCCTGAAGTAGATCACGTTCAATCTGTTCGGTGGCCACCCTGCCTGTGGATTAGCCTGGTTTTCAGACGGTACGAGGTCGTCCTCTCACTTCCGGGGAGGAAGTGAGCGGACAACCTCGTACCGTCTGAAAATCAGGCTACCTGTGGATAAACAAACAAGATCTTGTTCGATTTCAAATGGATTTATCCAGCTATCCAACGTTGACAGTAATACTGCACATCTGCTTCATCTCTGGAGATCCGGCTCTTCTGGAGATCATCGTGCTGACAGCTTGATTTGTTCAGATGAAGCATGTCCTTTAAATTCCTCAAGAAAATGCTTCTATATTCCGCTACTATAGTGCCTCGGGGTTTGCGTGTATTTATTTACCGTTTTCTCGCATGCTTGGTCTACAGGTATTTTTCCAAAAGGTTACCTTTCCCTATCTGCACAGCAAATCAATTAACCTGCAGACTTCAAATAGTCGAGAACATCGGGGTGTTCGTCTCCGATATGGGCCATTTATGATATATACGACGAAGTTATGTGACCATTTCAGCCCAATTCTAATATTCTAATGTCCTGAAAGACATGGTTAACAAAACTACACAGCAGGTATTGCCATGCAGCAAGCAAAATTTAAGAGTGGTCATGAGAGTGACACAGAGGAGTCCATGATACATATTTTTGTTGAGTGTTCTCATTCAGCTACTTGAATACAGTTCATGAATCGATCCGAGTTCTGGAGTTGTATATTGTTCATAATTTTAAGAACTCCTGAACTGACTCTGCAGCTTCTCTATAAATACAGCAGTTGCAGCTGAGCAGGTCTCTCAAGCAAGCTTTGTCAGTTAATTAGAGAGGTGAATATAGCAAGGACTTCCACTCCAGGTGAATCAGTTAGAATATGGATATGTGAAGAATAAAGCTATGAAGTATTCATTAATTGTTCGTTCCCGATTAAAATAACATGCAAATCCACTGTTGAAACCACATGAAGCCCTGTAAGTCTTCTTAAAGGATGGTTTGGGTCG
Organism: Actinernus sp. WN-2022; assembly: GCA_030867875.1. NCBI lineage: Eukaryota > Metazoa > Cnidaria > Anthozoa > Actiniaria > Actinernidae > Actinernus > Actinernus sp. WN-2022. Next base: position 91,058,015 of record JAOWCC010001634.1, read on the forward strand.
TATTTATTTTAGCCAGTATGAGGGGAAGTGATAGTTATTTTTTCTTCTGTTAAGTAGGGGGGGGGGGAGGGGCGGGGCGGTTGGTGAAGCATTATTTTTAACCATCTCTTTCCCATACCCCCTCCTGCTAATTATTGCACAGTCCTTTACTAAAAAACATCCATTTACTGTTCAATTTATTTTAAAGACACTTCCGATAACTCATAAACCTTTGGTTAGGAATATATTTTTTATTAAAATATCAAAAATCCGATATAAAAACCCGACAAACACAATTCAAAACATACCTGAGACATTGTCTGCCATCTTGAATTACCCATAATGCATTGCAAATTTTGGTGAAGGTCATTTTGTAGTAAAACAATGTAAAAATGGTATTTTTGAAAAAAAATTGACTTAGGTAAACAGAAAAGGTGTTTTCTCTTTGTGTTTCTTTTAGATGGCGTTGAAAAATTATCATTAATGGTTTTTTCAGGCATTCTTCCTGGTAGCCTCGTTTTCATGCTGGGATGCCATTTTTCAATTTTTTTAAATATAACATTAAAGCTGCCCATTCAAAACTGCTATCATCAAAATTACAACACACCTTGGACTACTCTTCAAAATGACACCAGTCACAATTTGTCCCTCGAAGTGGTAAGAAAATCTGGTCTGGCCCATGGACTAATATATTGTGCATATTTTTGGGTCACATGACCAGCGTGTACCAGTGGTACTTTCGACGACATCTTTGATTAGGCGCGTAAAGACCCCTGGGAACGAGGTTGGACCTGCGCATGCTCGCAATCTATTGACCTGCGCACGCGCAGCAATCTATTGACCTGCGCACGCGCAGCAATCTATTGACCTGCGCACGCGCACAATCTATTGACCTGCGCACGCGCAGCAATCTATTGACCTGCGCACGCGCAGCAATCTATTGACCTGCGCACGCGCAGCAATCTATTGACCTCCGCACGCGCAGCAATCTATTGACCTGCTCACGCGCAGCAATCTATTGAACTGCGCACGCGCAGCAATCTATTGACCTGCGCACGCGCAGCAATCTATTGACCTGCGCACGCGCAGCAATCTATTGAACTGCGCACGCGCAGCAATCTATTGACCTGCGCCAACCTCGTTCCCAGGGGTCTTTGCGCGCCTAATCCAAGATGGCGTCGAAAGTACCCCTGGTACAGGCTGGTGGGATTCTGCCACTGATTGGCTAGACGTTTCGCGCGCGCTCATTGGAGAATTTCGAATAGCGCGTGCATTTTTGATTTGAAAAATAAACTGGCGATGTCGTCTTTCGCATTGCGCGTTCAAAATTCGTTGAAAATAACTACAAATTCATCAGAACTTAGCGTTTTTGCCTTTTTTAATACTCACTTCGCAACTGGGTACAAGTAGAACAATGTACGGTTGGCATTCATTGGGTTCACACTTCAACCGCTAACCATTCTTCAGCGATGATGAATCCAAGATGGCGGATGTTCTTCAAAATATGCCCATATAGTCCATGGGCCAAGACCCCAAAAAATGGATTTTCTTACCACTCAGAGGAACAAAGGCTATCATACATTTTTGAAAACCTCCACTCCTCTACTTCATTTTGGTATATGATAGCAATGTCAAATGAGCAGCTTTAATGCTAAAATCACGTGATTAAGTGACGTCATCACTGTCATAAGAAATGAACCAGATCGACTGATGAAGCCACTACTATCTTGCATATTTTGAGCTTATTGTCTTTTTAAACATGCTAAATAGCTACAATAAGATAGTATAAGAAAAATCAAATAACAAAATACTAATATTGCTTGGTTTCCATGGCAACCGCTCGTTAAAATTAAACACAACACATAAAATCAATGACTTTCCCAGCAAATTTGATAAGTTGTATTTAATATTCATTCCGTACTACTCTAAGGGGCAAGTGCTATCATACATTTTTTAACTCCATACGGCTCTGCTACATTTCACATATAATAGCAACGTTGAAAGAGCAACTTTAAAGCTTTGATCAATTCATGAACTGACGTCATCAGCATCAAAAATATCCCAATATTATTAAAATTTAAAACAAAATGTTGTTTTGTGTACCTCTTAGTACGAATATGCATTTGAAAGGTGCCAGTTACATCAAGAATGATAACGAAAGAGACTTAGAATGGCAAACTAATGTTTTCGTTTGGTTTCCATGGCAACGCGTTGTATAATTGCACATTATATGCCTATAGCTCCTAAATAACTGGTACTTTTTTCACCATTCTATTTAGTATTTTACAGGTAACTCTACCACTGAAATGATAACAGTTATATAACGGAATGCGTTATATTATACATGTATCTACTCTCTTAATCGTCTTAATCTTCGTCGTCAGAGTCATCTGTAAGTGAATCCTCGGTAGATTCAGGCTCACGCCGGTTTGTACAGTCTTGTAGCTTACACAAGTCAGTGCACTGCAGACCGTGGGCAAGACAGGTACAGCTCGGCAACTTGCAGATTCTCTTGCATTGGCAGGATAGGAGCTCAAGTACAGCCTTGGGTGCCGGTTCCCCACTCATCCAGTCAATGCTTAACTTGCCATCCTCTAGACTCCATCCAGATCCAACGAGCGAAGGGACCTGAGTACAGCCCTGAAGACTTCTGCGCCATATTGCTGTCTGATAGTTTGAACTAGCGGAATGCTTTCGCAGAGTGTCCTCGCATGGTGGAAGCTGGTTCGATAGCGCAGCTCGTTAACATCCTTGGTCCCCGGGTGTGAGGAGTACATCATAAAGGTGAACTCTTGAAGCCTCGTGAATAGCTCATCAAAATTTCGCTTCACCAGCTTTAATGCAGTTAGCGTCACGTCAGTGCCTTTTCTGGAAAAGGAAAACTATCACACCCAGTGAAAGCATGCAATCTTGGAAGACATTTACATAGCTCCGAACCATGAGGTTGGACAACAGTTGTAATGTTGATGTACCTTGTACGAGTCTGTGTACCACATTTTAAATACATAGTAGATGGAACAAAGCACTTGAAAGCAAGACAGAGTACAAAAACTCGGGGGAGGGGGGGTTCTTCAAGGTAAAAAGGGTAGGGGTGACCGTCGGAAAAACTCGAAAAATACCCTAAAAATAACAAACCGTGAAACATTTCCCACCCTAAAATATGCCTCATGGTCTAAAAATCACCCTAAAAATGGATTTCGCTTGACCAACCCCTAAAAATACCGGATCGCCGATTTCAAACCCTAAAAAATACGACGATCACACCCCTACAAGCCGAATATAGGAAGAACCCCCCCCGGGACAAAAACATTGGTTATCTTCTGATGATATCACAACGGCGCTGTAGCCATTACCAGTGCTATACATGAGAGGCGTGAAGCAGAAGTCTGGTGTCCGCTTCCTCTTGCGTATGCTGAAGATCTTCTTATACTTAAGTTCTTCACTGAGGGTAACGACACCGTCTGCTGAAATCTCAACATAATTTCCCTCGGTCGTGGTGTAAAGCGTTTTTCCTACTAGCCTTCATCTGAACCTCTCATTCTGCCATTCTTCGGTGACAAATCTAACGAATTGCTTCTTATTTTAAGGGTTTGAAAAAAAACTTCCTGTACTCTATTATCTGGTTGTATATTTCTGTATTCGTTTCTGTCTCACCTCCTCTCTTCTCTCTTTCCATATTCTTGATCAATGTCTCTCGATAAACATCAAAGACAACATCTATCCGGTTACTTGTTGCTCCTTGCAAGACCATAGCCATCAATGCATCTGCCATTTCAGAAAACGTCTTCTGGTCTCCTTTGAGCCTTTGGGCCATTTCACCAATGCTGCATGTCGATGGTTGTGGCATAACTTCAACTGCTGGGACATCCTTCTGGAGTTCGTTCGCTAGTGTAGACTTGTTAGTCTTCTCATCTTGTCGTGAAATTTTACTTTCGCTGGATTCGACTCTATCCTTTGCTTGCTAAAGGAACGGTACGCTCTTTCGCCAATATCTTTGGCCTGAAGTAGATCACGTTCAATCTGTTCGGTGGCCACCCTGCCTGTGGATTAGCCTGGTTTTCAGACGGTACGAGGTCGTCCTCTCACTTCCGGGGAGGAAGTGAGCGGACAACCTCGTACCGTCTGAAAATCAGGCTACCTGTGGATAAGCAAACAAGATCTTGTTCGATTTCAAATGGATTTATCCAGCTATCCAACGTTGACAGTAATACTGCACATCTGCTTCATCTCTGGAGATCCGGCTCTTCTGGAGATCATCGTGCTGACAGCTTGATTTGTTCAGATGAAGCATGTCCTTTAAATTCCTCAAGAAAATGCTTCTATATTCCGCTACTATAGTGCCTCGGGGTTTGCGTGTATTTATTTACCGTTTTCTCGCATGCTTGGTCTACAGGTATTTTTCCAAAAGGTTACCTTTCCCTATCTGCACAGCAAATCAATTAACCTGCAGACTTCAAATAGTCGAGAACATCGGGGTGTTCGTCTCCGATATGGGCCATTTATGATATATACGACGAAGTTATGTGACCATTTCAGCCCAATTCTAATATTCTAATGTCCTGAAAGACATGGTTAACAAAACTACACAGCAGGTATTGCCATGCAGCAAGCAAAATTTAAGAGTGGTCATGAGAGTGACACAGAGGAGTCCATGATACATATTTTTGTTGAGTGTTCTCATTCAGCTACTTGAATACAGTTCATGAATCGATCCGAGTTCTGGAGTTGTATATTGTTCATAATTTTAAGAACTCCTGAACTGACTCTGCAGCTTCTCTATAAATACAGCAGTTGCAGCTGAGCAGGTCTCTCAAGCAAGCTTTGTCAGTTAATTAGAGAGGTGAATATAGCAAGGACTTCCACTCCAGGTGAATCAGTTAGAATATGGATATGTGAAGAATATAGCTATGAAGTATTCATTAATTGTTCGTTCCCGATTAAAATAACATGCAAATCCACTGTTGAAACCACATGAAGCCCTGTAAGTCTTCTTAAAGGATGGTTTGGGTCGTATTTATTTTAGCCAGTATGAGGGGAAGTGATAGTTATTTTTTCTTCTGTTAAGTAGGGGGGGGGAGGGGCGGGGCGGGTGGTGAAGCATTATTTTTAACCATCTCTTTCCCATACCCCCTCCTGCTAATTATTGCACAGTCCCTTACTAAAAAACATCCATTTACTGTTCAATTTATTTTAAAGACACTTCCGATAACTCATAAACCTTTGGTTAGGAATATATTTTTTATTAAAATATCGAAAATCCGATATAAAAACCCGACAAACACAATTCAAAACATACCTGAGACATTGTCTGCCATCTTGAATTACCCATAATGTATTGCAAATTTTGGTGAAGGTCATTTTGTAGTAAAACAATGTAAAAATGGTATTTTTCAAAAAAAATTGACTTAGGTAAACAGAAAAGGTGTTTTCTCTTTGTGTTTCTTTTAGATGGCGTTGAAAAATTATCATTAATGGTTTTTTCAGGCATTCTTCCTGGTAGCCTCGTTTTCATGCTGGGATGCCATTTTTCAATTTTTTTAAATATAACATTAAAGCTGCCCATTCAAAACTGCTATCATCAAAATTACAACACACCTTGGACTACTCTTCAAAATGACACCAGTCACAATTTGTCCCTCGAAGTGGTAAGAAAATCTGGTCTGGCCCATGGACTAATATATTGTGCATATTTTTGGGTCACATGACCAGCGTGTACCAGTGGTACTTTCGACGCCATCTTTGATTAGGCGCGTAAAGACCCCTGGGAACGAGGTTGGACCTGCGCATGCTCGCAATCTATTGACCTGCGCACGCGCAGCAATCTATTGACCTGCGCACGCGCAGCAATCTATTGACCTGCGCACGCGCAGCAATCTATTGACCTGCGCATGCGCAGCAATCTATTGACCTGCGCACGCGCAGCAATCTATTGACCTGCGCACGCGCAGCAATCTATTGACCTGCGCACGCGCAGCAATCTATTGACCTGCGCACGCGCAGCAATCTATTGACCTGCGCACGCGCAGCAATCTATTGACCTGCGCACGCGCAGCAATCTATTGACCTGCGCATGCGCAGCAATCTATTGACCTGCGCACGCGCAGCAATCTATTGACCTGCGCACGCGCAGCAATCTATTGACCTGCGCACGCGCAGCAATCTATTGACCTGCGCACGCGCAGCAATCTATTGAACTGCGCACGCGCAGCAATCTATTGACCTGCGCACGCGCAGCAATCTATTGACCTGCGCTCGCGCAGCAATCTATTGACCTTCGCACGCGCAGCAATCTATTGAACTGCGCAGGCGCAGCAATCTATTGAACTGCGCACGCGCAGCAATCTATTGACCTGCGCCAACCTCGTTCCCAGGGGTCTTTGCGCGCCTAATCCAAGATGGCGTCGAAAGTACCCCTGGTACAGGCTGGTGGGATTCTGCCACTGATTGGCTAGACGTTTCGCGCGCGCTCATTGGAGAATTTCGAATAGCGCGTGCATTTTTGATTTGAAAAATAAACTGGCGATGTCGTCTTTCGCATTGCGCGTTCAAAATTCGTTGAAAATAACTACAAATTCATCAGAACTTAGCGTTTTTGCCTTTTTTAATACTCACTTCGCAACTGGGTACAAGTAGAACAATGTACGGTTGGCATTCATTGGGTTCACACTTCAACCGCTAACCATTCTTCAGCGATGATGAATCCAAGATGGCGGATGTTCTTCAAAATATGCCCATATAGTCCATGGGCCAAGACCCCAAAAAATGGATTTTCTTACCACTCAGAGGAACAAAGGCTATCATACATTTTTGAAAACCTCCACTCCTCTACTTCATTTTGGTATATGATAGCAATGTCAAATGAGCAGCTTTAATGCTAAAATCACGTGATTAAGTGACGTCATCACTGTCATAAGAAATGAACCAGATCGACTGATGAAGCCACTACTATCTTGCATATTTTGAGCTTATTGTCTTTTTAAACATGCTAAATAGCTACAATAAGATAGTATAAGAAAAATCAAATAACAAAATACTAATATTGCTTGGTTTCCATGGCAACCGCTCGTTAAAATTAAACACAACACATAAAATCAATGACTTTCCCAGCAAATTTGATAAGTTGTATTTAATATTCATTCCGTACTACTCTAAGGGGCAAGTGCTATCATACATTTTTTAACTCCATACGGCTCTGCTACATTTCACATATAATAGCAACGTTGAAAGAGCAACTTTAAAGCTTTGATCAATTCATGAACTGACGTCATCAGCATCAAAAATATCCCAATATTATTAAAATTTAAAACAAAATGTTGTTTTGTGTACCTCTTAGTACGAATATGCATTTGAAAGGTGCCAGTTACATCAAGAATGATAACGAAAGAGACTTAGAATGGCAAACTAATGTTTTCGTTTGGTTTCCATGGCAACGCGTTGTATAATTGCACATTATATGCCTATAGCTCCTAAATAACTGGTACTTTTTTCACCATTCTATTTAGTATTTTACAGGTAACTCTACCACTGAAATGATAACAGTTATATAACGGAATGCGTTATATTATACATGTATCTACTCTCTTAATCGTCTTAATCTTCGTCGTCAGAGTCATCTGTAAGTGAATCCTCGGTAGATTCAGGCTCACGCCGGTTTGTACAGTCTTGTAGCTTACACAAGTCAGTGCACTGCAGACCGTGGGCAAGACAGGTACAGCTCGGCAACTTGCAGATTCTCTTGCATTGGCAGGATAGGAGCTCAAGTACAGCCTTGGGTGCCGGTTCCCCACTCATCCAGTCAATGCTTAACTTGCCATCCTCTAGACTCCATCCAGATCCAACGAGCGAAGGGACCTGAGTACAGCCCTGAAGACTTCTGCGCCATATTGCTGTCTGATAGTTTGAACTAGCGGAATGCTTTCGCAGAGTGTCCTCGCATGGTGGAAGCTGGTTCGATAGCGCAGCTCGTTAACATCCTTGGTCCCCGGGTGTGAGGAGTACATCATAAAGGTGAACTCTTGAAGCCTCGTGAATAGCTCATCAAAATTTCGCTTCACCAGCTTTAATGCAGTTAGCGTCACGTCAGTGCCTTTTCTGGAAAAGGAAAACTATCACACCCAGTGAAAGCATGCAATCTTGGAAGACATTTACATAGCTCCGAACCATGAGGTTGGACAACAGTTGTAATGTTGATGTACCTTGTACGAGTCTGTGTACCACATTTTAAATACATAGTAGATGGAACAAAGCACTTGAAAGCAAGACAGAGTACAAAAACTCGGGGGAGGGGGGGTTCTTCAAGGTAAAAAGGGTAGGGGTGACCGTCGGAAAAACTCGAAAAATACCCTAAAAATAACAAACCGTGAAACATTTCCCACCCTAAAATATGCCTCATGGTCTAAAAATCACCCTAAAAATGGATTTCGCTTGACCAACCCCTAAAAATACCGGATCGCCGATTTCAAACCCTAAAAAATACGACGATCACACCCCTACAAGCCGAATATAGGAAGAACCCCCCCCCGGGACAAAAACATTGGTTATCTTCTGATGATATCACAACGGCGCTGTAGCCATTACCAGTGCTATACATGAGAGGCGTGAAGCAGAAGTCTGGTGTCCGCTTCCTCTTGCGTATGCTGAAGATCTTCTTATACTTAAGTTCTTCACTGAGGGTAACGACACCGTCTGCTGAAATCTCAACATAATTTCCCTCGGTCGTGGTGTAAAGCGTTTTTCCTACTAGCCTTCATCTGAACCTCTCATTCTGCCATTCTTCGGTGACAAATCTAACGAATTGCTTCTTATTTTGAGGGTTTGAAAAAAAACTTCCTGTACTCTATTATCTGGTTGTATATTTCTGTATTCGTTTCTGTCTCACCTCCTCTCTTCTCTCTTTCCATATTCTTGATCAATGTCTCTCGATAAACATCAAAGACAACATCTATCCGGTTACTTGTTGCTCCTTGCAAGACCATAGCCATCAATGCATCTGCCATTTCAGAAAACGTCTTCTGGTCTCCTTTGAGCCTTTGGGCCATTTCACCAATGCTGCATGTCGATGGTTGTGGCATAACTTCAACTGCTGGGACATCCTTCTGGAGTTCGTTCGCTAGTGTAGACTTGTTAGTCTTCTTATCTTGTCGTGAAATTTTACTTTCGCTGGATTCGACTCTATCCTTTGCTTGCTAAAGGAACGGTACGCTCTTTCGCCAATATCTTTGGCCTGAAGTAGATCACGTTCAATCTGTTCGGTGGCCACCCTGCCTGTGGATTAGCCTGGTTTTCAGACGGTACGAGGTCGTCCTCTCACTTCCGGGGAGGAAGTGAGCGGACAACCTCGTACCGTCTGAAAATCAGGCTACCTGTGGATAAGCAAACAAGATCTTGTTCGATTTCAAATGGATTTATCCAGCTATCCAACGTTGACAGTAATACTGCACATCTGCTTCATCTCTGGAGATCCGGCTCTTCTGGAGATCATCGTGCTGACAGCTTGATTTGTTCAGATGAAGCATGTCCTTTAAATTCCTCAAGAAAATGCTTCTATATTCCGCTACTATAGTGCCTCGGGGTTTGCGTGTATTTATTTACCGTTTTCTCGCATGCTTGGTCTACAGGTATTTTTCCAAAAGGTTACCTTTCCCTATCTGCACAGCAAATCAATTAACCTGCAGACTTCAAATAGTCGAGAACATCGGGGTGTTCGTCTCCGATATGGGCCATTTATGATATATACGACGAAGTTATGTGACCATTTCAGCCCAATTCTAATATTCTAATGTCCTGAAAGACATGGTTAACAAAACTACACAGCAGGTATTGCCATGCAGCAAGCAAAATTTAAGAGTGGTCATGAGAGTGACACAGAGGAGTCCATGATACATATTTTTGTTGAGTGTTCTCATTCAGCTACTTGAATACAGTTCATGAATCGATCCGAGTTCTGGAGTTGTATATTGTTCATAATTTTAAGAACTCCTGAACTGACTCTGCAGCTTCTCTATAAATACAGCAGTTGCAGCTGAGCAGGTCTCTCAAGCAAGCTTTGTCAGTTAATTAGAGAGGTGAATATAGCAAGGACTTCCACTCCAGGTGAATCAGTTAGAATATGGATATGTGAAGAATAAAGCTATGAAGTATTCATTAATTGTTCGTTCCCGATTAAAATAACATGCAAATCCACTGTTGAAACCACATGAAGCCCTGTAAGTCTTCTTAAAGGATGGTTTGGGTCGTATTTATTTTAGCCAGTATGAGGGGAAGTGATAGTTATTTTTTCTTCTGTTAAGTAGGGGGGGGGGGGAGGGGCGGGGCGGGTGGTGAAGCATTATTTTTAACCATCTCTTTCCCATACCCCCTCCTGCTAATTATTGCACAGTCCCTTACTAAAAAACATCCATTTACTGTTCAATTTATTTTAAAGACACTTCCGATAACTCATAAACCTTTGGTTAGGAATATATTTTTTATTAAAATATCGAAAATCCGATATAAAAACCCGACAAACACAATTCAAAACATACCTGAGACATTGTCTGCCATCTTGAATTACCCATAATGTATTGCAAATTTTGGTGAAGGTCATTTTGTAGTAAAACAATGTAAAAATGGTATTTTTGAAAAAAAATTGACTTACGTAAACAGAAAAGGTGTTTTCTCTTTGTGTTTCTTTTAGATGGCGTTGAAAAATTATCATTAATGGTTTTTTCAGGCATTCTTCCTGGTAGCCTCGTTTTCATGCTGGGATGCCATTTTTCAATTTTTTTAAATATAACATAAAGCTGCCCATTCAAAACTGCTATCATCAAAATTACAACACACCTTGGACTACTCTTCAAAATGACACCAGTCACAATTTGTCCCTCGAAGTGGTAAGAAAATCTGGTCTGGCCCATGGACTAATATATTGTGCATATTTTTGGGTCACATGACCAGCGTGTACCAGTGGTACTTTCGACGCCATCTTTGATTAGGCGCGTAAAGACCCCTGGGAACGAGGTTGGACCTGCGCATGCTCGCAATCTATTGACCTGCGCACGCGCAGCAATCTATTGACCTGCGCATGCGCAGCAATCTATTGACCTGCGCACGCGCAGCAATCTATTGACCTGCGCACGCGCAGCAATCTATTGACCTGCGCACGCGCAGCAATCTATTGACCTGCGCACGCGCAGCAATCTATTGACCTGCGCACGCGCAGCAATCTATTGACCTGCGCACGCGCAGCAATCTATTGACCTGCGCTCGCGCAGCAATCTATTGACCTTCGCACGCGCAGCAATCTATTGAACTGCGCAGGCGCAGCAATCTATTGAACTGCGCACGCGCAGCAATCTATTGACCTGCGCCAACCTCGTTCCCAGGGGTCTTTGCGCGCCTAATCCAAGATGGCGTCGAAAGTACCCCTGGTACAGGCTGGTGGGATTCTGCCACTGATTGGCTAGACGTTTCGCGCGCGCTCATTGGAGAATTTCGAATAGCGCGTGCATTTTTGATTTGAAAAATAAACTGGCGATGTCGTCTTTCGCATTGCGCGTTCAAAATTCGTTGAAAATAACTACAAATTCATCAGAACTTAGCGTTTTTGCCTTTTTTAATACTCACTTCGCAACTGGGTACAAGTAGAACAATGTACGGTTGGCATTCATTGGGTTCACACTTCAACCGCTAACCATTCTTCAGCGATGATGAATCCAAGATGGCGGATGTTCTTCAAAATATGCCCATATAGTCCATGGGCCAAGACCCCAAAAAATGGATTTTCTTACCACTCAGAGGAACAAAGGCTATCATACATTTTTGAAAACCTCCACTCCTCTACTTCATTTTGGTATATGATAGCAATGTCAAATGAGCAGCTTTAATGCTAAAATCACGTGATTAAGTGACGTCATCACTGTCATAAGAAATGAACCAGATCGACTGATGAAGCCACTACTATCTTGCATATTTTGAGCTTATTGTCTTTTTAAACATGCTAAATAGCTACAATAAGATAGTATAAGAAAAATCAAATAACAAAATACTAATATTGCTTGGTTTCCATGGCAACCGCTCGTTAAAATTAAACACAACACATAAAATCAATGACTTTCCCAGCAAATTTGATAAGTTGTATTTAATATTCATTCCGTACTACTCTAAGGGGCAAGTGCTATCATACATTTTTTAACTCCATACGGCTCTGCTACATTTCACATATAATAGCAACGTTGAAAGAGCAACTTTAAAGCTTTGATCAATTCATGAACTGACGTCATCAGCATCAAAAATATCCCAATATTATTAAAATTTAAAACAAAATGTTGTTTTGTGTACCTCTTAGTACGAATATGCATTTGAAAGGTGCCAGTTACATCAAGAATGATAACGAAAGAGACTTAGAATGGCAAACTAATGTTTTCGTTTGGTTTCCATGGCAACGCGTTGTATAATTGCACATTATATGCCTATAGCTCCTAAATAACTGGTACTTTTTTCACCATTCTATTTAGTATTTTACAGGTAACTCTACCACTGAAATGATAACAGTTATATAACGGAATGCGTTATATTATACATGTATCTACTCTCTTAATCGTCTTAATCTTCGTCGTCAGAGTCATCTGTAAGTGAATCCTCGGTAGATTCAGGCTCACGCCGGTTTGTACAGTCTTGTAGCTTACACAAGTCAGTGCACTGCAGACCGTGGGCAAGACAGGTACAGCTCGGCAACTTGCAGATTCTCTTGCATTGGCAGGATAGGAGCTCAAGTACAGCCTTGGGTGCCGGTTCCCCACTCATCCAGTCAATGCTTAACTTGCCATCCTCTAGACTCCATCCAGATCCAACAAGCGAAGGGACCTGAGTACAGCCCTGAAGACTTCTGCGCCATATTGCTGTCTGATAGTTTGAACTAGCGGAATGCTTTCGCAGAGTGTCCTCGCATGGTGGAAGCTGGTTCGATAGCGCAGCTCGTTAACATCCTTGGTCCCCGGGTGTGAGGAGTACATCATAAAGGTGAACTCTTGAAGCCTCGTGAATAGCTCATCAAAATTTCGCTTCACCAGCTTTAATGCAGTTAGCGTCACGTCAGTGCCTTTTCTGGAAAAGGAAAACTATCACACCCAGTGAAAGCATGCAATCTTGGAAGACATTTACATAGCTCCGAACCATGAGGTTGGACAACAGTTGTAATGTTGATGTACCTTGTACGAGTCTGTGTACCACATTTTAAATACATAGTAGATGGAACAAAGCACTTGAAAGCAAGACAGAGTACAAAAACTCGGGGGAGGGGGGGTTCTTCAAGGTAAAAAGGGTAGGGGTGACCGTCGGAAAAACTCGAAAAATACCCTAAAAATAACAAACCGTGAAACATTTCCCACCCTAAAATATGCCTCATGGTCTAAAAATCACCCTAAAAATGGATTTCGCTTGACCAACCCCTAAAAATACCGGATCGCCGATTTCAAACCCTAAAAAATACGACGATCACACCCCTACAAGCCGAATATAGGAAGAACCCCCCCCGGGACAAAAACATTGGTTATCTTCTGATGATATCACAACGGCGCTGTAGCCATTACCAGTGCTATACATGAGAGGCGTGAAGCAGAAGTCTGGTGTCCGCTTCCTCTTGCGTATGCTGAAGATCTTCTTATACTTAAGTTCTTCACTGAGGGTAACGACACCGTCTGCTGAAATCTCAACATAATTTCCCTCGGTCGCGGTGTAAAGCGTTTTTCCTACTAGCCTTCATCTGAACCTCTCATTCTGCCATTCTTCGGTGACAAATCTAACGAATTGCTTCTTATTTTGAGGGTTTGAAAAAAAACTTCCTGTACTCTATTATCTGGTTGTATATTTCTGTATTCGTTTCTGTCTCACCTCCTCTCTTCTCTCTTTCCATATTCTTGATCAATGTCTCTCGATAAACATCAAAGACAACATCTATCCGGTTACTTGTTGCTCCTTGCAAGACCATAGCCATCAATGCATCTGCCATTTCAGAAAACGTCTTCTGGTCTCCTTTGAGCCTTTGGGCCATTTCACCAATGCTGCATGTCGATGGTTGTGGCATAACTTCAACTGCTGGGACATCCTTCTGGAGTTCGTTCGCTAGTGTAGACTTGTTAGTCTTCTTATCTTGTCGTGAAATTTTACTTTCGCTGGATTCGACTCTATCCTTTGCTTGCTAAAGGAACGGTACGCTCTTTCGCCAATATCTTTGGCCTGAAGTAGATCACGTTCAATCTGTTCGGTGGCCACCCTGCCTGTGGATTAGCCTGGTTTTCAGACGGTACGAGGTCGTCCTCTCACTTCCGGGGAGGAAGTGAGCGGACAACCTCGTACCGTCTGAAAATCAGGCTACCTGTGGATAAACAAACAAGATCTTGTTCGATTTCAAATGGATTTATCCAGCTATCCAACGTTGACAGTAATACTGCACATCTGCTTCATCTCTGGAGATCCGGCTCTTCTGGAGATCATCGTGCTGACAGCTTGATTTGTTCAGATGAAGCATGTCCTTTAAATTCCTCAAGAAAATGCTTCTATATTCCGCTACTATAGTGCCTCGGGGTTTGCGTGTATTTATTTACCGTTTTCTCGCATGCTTGGTCTACAGGTATTTTTCCAAAAGGTTACCTTTCCCTATCTGCACAGCAAATCAATTAACCTGCAGACTTCAAATAGTCGAGAACATCGGGGTGTTCGTCTCCGATATGGGCCATTTATGATATATACGACGAAGTTATGTGACCATTTCAGCCCAATTCTAATATTCTAATGTCCTGAAAGACATGGTTAACAAAACTACACAGCAGGTATTGCCATGCAGCAAGCAAAATTTAAGAGTGGTCATGAGAGTGACACAGAGGAGTCCATGATACATATTTTTGTTGAGTGTTCTCATTCAGCTACTTGAATACAGTTCATGAATCGATCCGAGTTCTGGAGTTGTATATTGTTCATAATTTTAAGAACTCCTGAACTGACTCTGCAGCTTCTCTATAAATACAGCAGTTGCAGCTGAGCAGGTCTCTCAAGCAAGCTTTGTCAGTTAATTAGAGAGGTGAATATAGCAAGGACTTCCACTCCAGGTGAATCAGTTAGAATATGGATATGTGAAGAATAAAGCTATGAAGTATTCATTAATTGTTCGTTCCCGATTAAAATAACATGCAAATCCACTGTTGAAACCACATGAAGCCCTGTAAGTCTTCTTAAAGGATGGTTTGGGTCGTATTTATTTTAGCCAGTATGAGGGGAAGTGATAGTTATTTTTTCTTCTGTTAAGTAGGGGGGGGGGGGAGGGGCGGGGCGGGTGGTGAAGCATTATTTTTAACCATCTCTTTCCCATACCCCCTCCTGCTAATTATTGCACAGTCCCTTACTAAAAAACATCCATTTACTGTTCAATTTATTTTAAAGACACTTCCGATAACTCATAAACCTTTGGTTAGGAATATATTTTTTATTAAAATATCGAAAATCCGATATAAAAACCCGACAAACACAATTCAAAACATACCTGAGACATTGTCTGCCATCTTGAATTACCCATAATGTATTGCAAATTTTGGTGAAGGTCATTTTGTAGTAAAACAATGTAAAAATGGTATTTTTTAAAAAAAATTGACTTACGTAAACAGAAAAGGTGTTTTCTCTTTGTGTTTCTTTTAGATGGCGTTGAAAAATTATCATTAATGGTTTTTTCAGGCATTCTTCCTGGTAGCCTCGTTTTCATGCTGGGATGCCATTTTTCAATTTTTTTAAATATAACATTAAAGCTGCCCATTCAAAACTGCTATCATCAAAATTACAACACACCTTGGACTACTCTTCAAAATGACACCAGTCACAATTTGTCCCTCGAAGTGGTAAGAAAATCTGGTCTGGCCCATGGACTAATATATTGTGCATATTTTTGGGTCACATGACCAGCGTGTACCAGTGGTACTTTCGACGACATCTTTGATTAGGCGCGTAAAGACCCCTGGGAACGAGGTTGGACCTGCGCATGCTCGCAATCTATTGACCTGCGCACGCGCAGCAATCTATTGACCTGCGCACGCGCAGCAATCTATTGACCTGCGCACGCGCACAATCTATTGACCTGCGCACGCGCAGCAATCTATTGACCTGCGCACGCGCAGCAATCTATTGACCTGCGCACGCGCAGCAATCTATTGACCTCCGCACGCGCAGCAATCTATTGACCTGCGCACGCGCAGCAATCTATTGACCTGCGCACGCGCAGCAATCTATTGACCTGCGCACGCGCAGCAATCTATTGACCTGCGCACGCGCAGCAATCTATTGAACTGCGCACGCGCAGCAATCTATTGACCTGCGCCAACCTCGTTCCCAGGGGTCTTTGCGCGCCTAATCCAAGATGGCGTCGAAAGTACCCCTGGTACAGGCTGGTGGGATTCTGCCACTGATTGGGTAGACGTTTCGCGCGCGCTCATTGGAGAATTTCGAATAGCGCGTGCATTTTTGATTTGAAAAATAAACTGGCGATGTCGTCTTTCGCATTGCGCGTTCAAAATTCGTTGAAAATAACTACAAATTCATCAGAACTTAGCGTTTTTGCCTTTTTTAATACTCACTTCGCAACTGGGTACAAGTAGAACAATGTACGGTTGGCATTCATTGGGTTCACACTTCAACCGCTAACCATTCTTCAGCGATGATGAATCCAAGATGGCGGATGTTCTTCAAAATATGCCCATATAGTCCATGGGCCAAGACCCCAAAAAATGGATTTTCTTACCACTCAGAGGAACAAAGGCTATCATACATTTTTGAAAACCTCCACTCCTCTACTTCATTTTGGTATATGATAGCAATGTCAAATGAGCAGCTTTAATGCTAAAATCACGTGATTAAGTGACGTCATCACTGTCATAAGAAATGAACCAGATCGACTGATGAAGCCACTACTATCTTGCATATTTTGAGCTTATTGTCTTTTTAAACATGCTAAATAGCTACAATAAGATAGTATAAGAAAAATCAAATAACAAAATACTAATATTGCTTGGTTTCCATGGCAACCGCTCGTTAAAATTAAACACAACACATAAAATCAATGACTTTCCCAGCAAATTTGATAAGTTGTATTTAATATTCATTCCGTACTACTCTAAGGGGCAAGTGCTATCATACATTTTTTAACTCCATACGGCTCTGCTACATTTCACATATAATAGCAACGTTGAAAGAGCAACTTTAAAGCTTTGATCAATTCATGAACTGACGTCATCAGCATCAAAAATATCCCAATATTATTAAAATTTAAAACAAAATGTTGTTTTGTGTACCTCTTAGTACGAATATGCATTTGAAAGGTGCCAGTTACATCAAGAATGATAACGAAAGAGACTTAGAATGGCAAACTAATGTTTTCGTTTGGTTTCCATGGCAACGCGTTGTATAATTGCACATTATATGCCTATAGCTCCTAAATAACTGGTACTTTTTTCACCATTCTATTTAGTATTTTACAGGTAACTCTACCACTGAAATGATAACAGTTATATAACGGAATGCGTTATATTATACATGTATCTACTCTCTTAATCGTCTTAATCTTCGTCGTCAGAGTCATCTGTAAGTGAATCCTCGGTAGATTCAGGCTCACGCCGGTTTGTACAGTCTTGTAGCTTACACAAGTCAGTGCACTGCAGACCGTGGGCAAGACAGGTACAGCTCGGCAACTTGCAGATTCTCTTGCATTGGCAGGATAGGAGCTCAAGTACAGCCTTGGGTGCCGGTTCCCCACTCATCCAGTCAATGCTTAACTTGCCATCCTCTAGACTCCATCCAGATCCAACAAGCGAAGGGACCTGAGTACAGCCCTGAAGACTTCTGCGCCATATTGCTGTCTGATAGTTTGAACTAGCGGAATGCTTTCGCAGAGTGTCCTCGCATGGTGGAAGCTGGTTCGATAGCGCAGCTCGTTAACATCCTTGGTCCCCGGGTGTGAGGAGTACATCATAAAGGTGAACTCTTGAAGCCTCGTGAATAGCTCATCAAAATTTCGCTTCACCAGCTTTAATGCAGTTAGCGTCACGTCAGTGCCTTTTCTGGAAAAGGAAAACTATCACACCCAGTGAAAGCATGCAATCTTGGAAGACATTTACATAGCTCCGAACCATGAGGTTGGACAACAGTTGTAATGTTGATGTACCTTGTACGAGTCTGTGTACCACATTTTAAATACATAGTAGATGGAACAAAGCACTTGAAAGCAAGACAGAGTACAAAAACTCGGGGGAGGGGGGGTTCTTCAAGGTAAAAAGGGTAGGGGTGACCGTCGGAAAAACTCGAAAAATACCCTAAAAATAACAAACCGTGAAACATTTCCCACCCTAAAATATGCCTCATGGTCTAAAAATCACCCTAAAAATGGATTTCGCTTGACCAACCCCTAAAAATACCGGATCGCCGATTTCAAACCCTAAAAAATACGACGATCACACCCCTACAAGCCGAATATAGGAAGAACCCCCCCCGGGACAAAAACATTGGTTATCTTCTGATGATATCACAACGGCGCTGTAGCCATTACCAGTGCTATACATGAGAGGCGTGAAGCAGAAGTCTGGTGTCCGCTTCCTCTTGCGTATGCTGAAGATCTTCTTATACTTAAGTTCTTCACTGAGGGTAACGACACCGTCTGCTGAAATCTCAACATAATTTCCCTCGGTCGCGGTGTAAAGCGTTTTTCCTACTAGCCTTCATCTGAACCTCTCATTCTGCCATTCTTCGGTGACAAATCTAACGAATTGCTTCTTATTTTGAGGGTTTGAAAAAAAACTTCCTGTACTCTATTATCTGGTTGTATATTTCTGTATTCGTTTCTGTCTCACCTCCTCTCTTCTCTCTTTCCATATTCTTGATCAATGTCTCTCGATAAACATCAAAGACAACATCTATCCGGTTACTTGTTGCTCCTTGCAAGACCATAGCCATCAATGCATCTGCCATTTCAGAAAACGTCTTCTGGTCTCCTTTGAGCCTTTGGGCCATTTCACCAATGCTGCATGTCGATGGTTGTGGCATAACTTCAACTGCTGGGACATCCTTCTGGAGTTCGTTCGCTAGTGTAGACTTGTTAGTCTTCTTATCTTGTCGTGAAATTTTACTTTCGCTGGATTCGACTCTATCCTTTGCTTGCTAAAGGAACGGTACGCTCTTTCGCCAATATCTTTGGCCTGAAGTAGATCACGTTCAATCTGTTCGGTGGCCACCCTGCCTGTGGATTAGCCTGGTTTTCAGACGGTACGAGGTCGTCCTCTCACTTCCGGGGAGGAAGTGAGCGGACAACCTCGTACCGTCTGAAAATCAGGCTACCTGTGGATAAACAAACAAGATCTTGTTCGATTTCAAATGGATTTATCCAGCTATCCAACGTTGACAGTAATACTGCACATCTGCTTCATCTCTGGAGATCCGGCTCTTCTGGAGATCATCGTGCTGACAGCTTGATTTGTTCAGATGAAGCATGTCCTTTAAATTCCTCAAGAAAATGCTTCTATATTCCGCTACTATAGTGCCTCGGGGTTTGCGTGTATTTATTTACCGTTTTCTCGCATGCTTGGTCTACAGGTATTTTTCCAAAAGGTTACCTTTCCCTATCTGCACAGCAAATCAATTAACCTGCAGACTTCAAATAGTCGAGAACATCGGGGTGTTCGTCTCCGATATGGGCCATTTATGATATATACGACGAAGTTATGTGACCATTTCAGCCCAATTCTAATATTCTAATGTCCTGAAAGACATGGTTAACAAAACTACACAGCAGGTATTGCCATGCAGCAAGCAAAATTTAAGAGTGGTCATGAGAGTGACACAGAGGAGTCCATGATACATATTTTTGTTGAGTGTTCTCATTCAGCTACTTGAATACAGTTCATGAATCGATCCGAGTTCTGGAGTTGTATATTGTTCATAATTTTAAGAACTCCTGAACTGACTCTGCAGCTTCTCTATAAATACAGCAGTTGCAGCTGAGCAGGTCTCTCAAGCAAGCTTTGTCAGTTAATTAGAGAGGTGAATATAGCAAGGACTTCCACTCCAGGTGAATCAGTTAGAATATGGATATGTGAAGAATAAAGCTATGAAGTATTCATTAATTGTTCGTTCCCGATTAAAATAACATGCAAATCCACTGTTGAAACCACATGAAGCCCTGTAAGTCTTCTTAAAGGATGGTTTGGGTCGTATTTATTTTAGCCAGTATGAGGGGAAGTGATAGTTATTTTTTCTTCTGTTAAGTAGGGGGGGGGGGGAGGGGCGGGGCGGGTGGTGAAGCATTATTTTTAACCATCTCTTTCCCATACCCCCTCCTGCTAATTATTGCACAGTCCCTTACTAAAAAACATCCATTTACTGTTCAATTTATTTTAAAGACACTTCCGATAACTCATAAACCTTTGGTTAGGAATATATTTTTTATTAAAATATCGAAAATCCGATATAAAAACCCGACAAACACAATTCAAAACATACCTGAGACATTGTCTGCCATCTTGAATTACCCATAATGTATTGCAAATTTTGGTGAAGGTCATTTTGTAGTAAAACAATGTAAAAATGGTATTTTTGAAAAAAAATTGACTTACGTAAACAGAAAAGGTGTTTTCTCTTTGTGTTTCTTTTAGATGGCGTTGAAAAATTATCATTAATGGTTTTTTCAGGCATTCTTCCTGGTAGCCTCGTTTTCATGCTGGGATGCCATTTTTCAATTTTTTTAAATATAACATTAAAGCTGCCCATTCAAAACTGCTATCATCAAAATTACAACACACCTTGGACTACTCTTCAAAATGACACCAGTCACAATTTGTCCCTCGAAGTGGTAAGAAAATCTGGTCTGGCCCATGGACTAATATATTGTGCATATTTTTGGGTCACATGACCAGCGTGTACCAGTGGTACTTTCGACGACATCTTTGATTAGGCGCGTAAAGACCCCTGGGAACGAGGTTGGACCTGCGCATGCTCGCAATCTATTGACCTGCGCACGCGCAGCAATCTATTGACCTGCGCACGCGCAGCAATCTATTGACCTGCGCACGCGCACAATCTATTGACCTGCGCACGCGCAGCAATCTATTGACCTGCGCACGCGCAGCAATCTATTGACCTGCGCACGCGCAGCAATCTATTGACCTCCGCACGCGCAGCAATCTATTGACCTGCGCACGCGCAGCAATCTATTGAACTGCGCACGCGCAGCAATCTATTGACCTGCGCACGCGCAGCAATCTATTGACCTGCGCACGCGCAGCAATCTATTGAACTGCGCACGCGCAGCAATCTATTGACCTGCGCCAACCTCGTTCCCAGGGGTCTTTGCGCGCCTAATCCAAGATGGCGTCGAAAGTACCCCTGGTACAGGCTGGTGGGATTCTGCCACTGATTGGCTAGACGTTTCGCGCGCGCTCATTGGAGAATTTCGAATAGCGCGTGCATTTTTGATTTGAAAAATAAACTGGCGATGTCGTCTTTCGCATTGCGCGTTCAAAATTCGTTGAAAATAACTACAAATTCATCAGAACTTAGCGTTTTTGCCTTTTTTAATACTCACTTCGCAACTGGGTACAAGTAGAACAATGTACGGTTGGCATTCATTGGGTTCACACTTCAACCGCTAACCATTCTTCAGCGATGATGAATCCAAGATGGCGGATGTTCTTCAAAATATGCCCATATAGTCCATGGGCCAAGACCCCAAAAAATGGATTTTCTTACCACTCAGAGGAACAAAGGCTATCATACATTTTTGAAAACCTCCACTCCTCTACTTCATTTTGGTATATGATAGCAATGTCAAATGAGCAGCTTTAATGCTAAAATCACGTGATTAAGTGACGTCATCACTGTCATAAGAAATGAACCAGATCGACTGATGAAGCCACTACTATCTTGCATATTTTGAGCTTATTGTCTTTTTAAACATGCTAAATAGCTACAATAAGATAGTATAAGAAAAATCAAATAACAAAATACTAATATTGCTTGGTTTCCATGGCAACCGCTCGTTAAAATTAAACACAACACATAAAATCAATGACTTTCCCAGCAAATTTGATAAGTTGTATTTAATATTCATTCCGTACTACTCTAAGGGGCAAGTGCTATCATACATTTTTTAACTCCATACGGCTCTGCTACATTTCACATATAATAGCAACGTTGAAAGAGCAACTTTAAAGCTTTGATCAATTCATGAACTGACGTCATCAGCATCAAAAATATCCCAATATTATTAAAATTTAAAACAAAATGTTGTTTTGTGTACCTCTTAGTACGAATATGCATTTGAAAGGTGCCAGTTACATCAAGAATGATAACGAAAGAGACTTAGAATGGCAAACTAATGTTTTCGTTTGGTTTCCATGGCAACGCGTTGTATAATTGCACATTATATGCCTATAGCTCCTAAATAACTGGTACTTTTTTCACCATTCTATTTAGTATTTTACAGGTAACTCTACCACTGAAATGATAACAGTTATATAACGGAATGCGTTATATTATACATGTATCTACTCTCTTAATCGTCTTAATCTTCGTCGTCAGAGTCATCTGTAAGTGAATCCTCGGTAGATTCAGGCTCACGCCGGTTTGTACAGTCTTGTAGCTTACACAAGTCAGTGCACTGCAGACCGTGGGCAAGACAGGTACAGCTCGGCAACTTGCAGATTCTCTTGCATTGGCAGGATAGGAGCTCAAGTACAGCCTTGGGTGCCGGTTCCCCACTCATCCAGTCAATGCTTAACTTGCCATCCTCTAGACTCCATCCAGATCCAACGAGCGAAGGGACCTGAGTACAGCCCTGAAGACTTCTGCGCCATATTGCTGTCTGATAGTTTGAACTAGCGGAATGCTTTCGCAGAGTGTCCTCGCATGGTGGAAGCTGGTTCGATAGCGCAGCTCGTTAACATCCTTGGTCCCCGGGTGTGAGGAGTACATCATAAAGGTGAACTCTTGAAGCCTCGTGAATAGCTCATCAAAATTTCGCTTCACCAGCTTTAATGCAGTTAGCGTCACGTCAGTGCCTTTTCTGGAAAAGGAAAACTATCACACCCAGTGAAAGCATGCAATCTTGGAAGACATTTACATAGCTCCGAACCATGAGGTTGGACAACAGTTGTAATGTTGATGTACCTTGTACGAGTCTGTGTACCACATTTTAAATACATAGTAGATGGAACAAAGCACTTGAAAGCAAGACAGAGTACAAAAACTCGGGGGAGGGGGGGTTCTTCAAGGTAAAAAGGGTAGGGGTGACCGTCGGAAAAACTCGAAAAATACCCTAAAAATAACAAACCGTGAAACATTTCCCACCCTAAAATATGCCTCATGGTCTAAAAATCACCCTAAAAATGGATTTCGCTTGACCAACCCCTAAAAATACCGGATCGCCGATTTCAAACCCTAAAAAATACGACGATCACACCCCTACAAGCCGAATATAGGAAGAACCCCCCCCCGGGACAAAAACATTGGTTATCTTCTGATGATATCACAACGGCGCTGTAGCCATTACCAGTGCTATACATGAGAGGCGTGAAGCAGAAGTCTGGTGTCCGCTTCCTCTTGCGTATGCTGAAGATCTTCTTATACTTAAGTTCTTCACTGAGGGTAACGACACCGTCTGCTGAAATCTCAACATAATTTCCCTCGGTCGTGGTGTAAAGCGTTTTTCCTACTAGCCTTCATCTGAACCTCTCATTCTGCCATTCTTCGGTGACAAATCTAACGAATTGCTTCTTATTTTAAGGGTTTGAAAAAAAACTTCCTGTACTCTATTATCTGGTTGTATATTTCTGTATTCGTTTCTGTCTCACCTCCTCTCTTCTCTCTTTCCATATTCTTGATCAATGTCTCTCGATAAACATCAAAGACAACATCTATCCGGTTACTTGTTGCTCCTTGCAAGACCATAGCCATCAATGCATCTGCCATTTCAGAAAACGTCTTCTGGTCTCCTTTGAGCCTTTGGGCCATTTCACCAATGCTGCATGTCGATGGTTGTGGCATAACTTCAACTGCTGGGACATCCTTCTGGAGTTCGTTCGCTAGTGTAGACTTGTTAGTCTTCTCATCTTGTCGTGAAATTTTACTTTCGCTGGATTCGACTCTATCCTTTGCTTGCTAAAGGAACGGTACGCTCTTTCGCCAATATCTTTGGCCTGAAGTAGATCACGTTCAATCTGTTCGGTGGCCACCCTGCCTGTGGATTAGCCTGGTTTTCAGACGGTACGAGGTCGTCCTCTCACTTCCGGGGAGGAAGTGAGCGGACAACCTCGTACCGTCTGAAAATCAGGCTACCTGTGGATAAGCAAACAAGATCTTGTTCGATTTCAAATGGATTTATCCAGCTATCCAACGTTGACAGTAATACTGCACATCTGCTTCATCTCTGGAGATCCGGCTCTTCTGGAGATCATCGTGCTGACAGCTTGATTTGTTCAGATGAAGCATGTCCTTTAAATTCCTCAAGAAAATGCTTCTATATTCCGCTACTATAGTGCCTCGGGGTTTGCGTGTATTTATTTACCGTTTTCTCGCATGCTTGGTCTACAGGTATTTTTCCAAAAGGTTACCTTTCCCTATCTGCACAGCAAATCAATTAACCTGCAGACTTCAAATAGTCGAGAACATCGGGGTGTTCGTCTCCGATATGGGCCATTTATGATATATACGACGAAGTTATGTGACCATTTCAGCCCAATTCTAATATTCTAATGTCCTGAAAGACATGGTTAACAAAACTACACAGCAGGTATTGCCATGCAGCAAGCAAAATTTAAGAGTGGTCATGAGAGTGACACAGAGGAGTCCATGATACATATTTTTGTTGAGTGTTCTCATTCAGCTACTTGAATACAGTTCATGAATCGATCCGAGTTCTGGAGTTGTATATTGTTCATAATTTTAAGAACTCCTGAACTGACTCTGCAGCTTCTCTATAAATACAGCAGTTGCAGCTGAGCAGGTCTCTCAAGCAAGCTTTGTCAGTTAATTAGAGAGGTGAATATAGCAAGGACTTCCACTCCAGGTGAATCAGTTAGAATATGGATATGTGAAGAATATAGCTATGAAGTATTCATTAATTGTTCGTTCCCGATTAAAATAACATGCAAATCCACTGTTGAAACCACATGAAGCCCTGTAAGTCTTCTTAAAGGATGGTTTGGGTCGTATTTATTTTAGCCAGTATGAGGGGAAGTGATAGTTATTTTTTCTTCTGTTAAGTAGGGGGGGGGAGGGGCGGGGCGGGTGGTGAAGCATTATTTTTAACCATCTCTTTCCCATACCCCCTCCTGCTAATTATTGCACAGTCCCTTACTAAAAAACATCCATTTACTGTTCAATTTATTTTAAAGACACTTCCGATAACTCATAAACCTTTGGTTAGGAATATATTTTTTATTAAAATATCGAAAATCCGATATAAAAACCCGACAAACACAATTCAAAACATACCTGAGACATTGTCTGCCATCTTGAATTACCCATAATGTATTGCAAATTTTGGTGAAGGTCATTTTGTAGTAAAACAATGTAAAAATGGTATTTTTGAAAAAAAATTGACTTAGGTAAACAGAAAAGGTGTTTTCTCTTTGTGTTTCTTTTAGATGGCGTTGAAAAATTATCATTAATGGTTTTTTCAGGCATTCTTCCTGGTAGCCTCGTTTTCATGCTGGGATGCCATTTTTCAATTTTTTTAAATATAACATTAAAGCTGCCCATTCAAAACTGCTATCATCAAAATTACAACACACCTTGGACTACTCTTCAAAATGACACCAGTCACAATTTGTCCCTCGAAGTGGTAAGAAAATCTGGTCTGGCCCATGGACTAATATATTGTGCATATTTTTGGGTCACATGACCAGCGTGTACCAGTGGTACTTTCGACGCCATCTTTGATTAGGCGCGTAAAGACCCCTGGGAACGAGGTTGGACCTGCGCATGCTCGCAATCTATTGACCTGCGCACGCGCAGCAACCTATTGACCTGCGCACGCGCTCAATCAATTGACCTGCGCACGCGCAGCAATCTATTGACCTGCGCACGCGCAGCAATCTATTGACCTGCGCACGCGCAGCAATCTATTGACCTGCGCACGCGCAGCAATCTATTGACCTGCGCACGCGCAGCAATCTATTGACCTGCGCAAGCGCAGCAATCTATTGACCTGCGCATGCGCAGCAATCTATTGACCTGCGCACGCGCAGCAATCTATTGACCTGCGCACGCGCAGCAATCTATTGACCTGCGCACGCGCAGCAATCTATTGACCTGCGCACGCGCAGCAATCTATTGACCTGCGCACGCGCAGCAATCTATTGACCTGCGCATGCGCAGCAATCTATTGACCTGCGCACGCGCAGCAATCTATTGACCTGCGCACGCGCAGCAATCTATTGACCTGCGCACGCGCAGCAATCTATTGACCTGCGCACGCGCAGCAATCTATTGACCTGCGCACGCGCAGCAATCTATTGAACTGCGCACGCGCAGCAATCTATTGACCTGCGCACGCGCAGCAATCTATTGACCTGCGCTCGCGCAGCAATCTATTGACCTTCGCACGCGCAGCAATCTATTGAACTGCGCAGGCGCAGCAATCTATTGAACTGCGCACGCGCAGCAATCTATTGACCTGCGCCAACCTCGTTCCCAGGGGTCTTTGCGCGCCTAATCCAAGATGGCGTCGAAAGTACCCCTGGTACAGGCTGGTGGGATTCTGCCACTGATTGGCTAGACGTTTCGCGCGCGCTCATTGGAGAATTTCGAATAGCGCGTGCATTTTTGATTTGAAAAATAAACTGGCGATGTCGTCTTTCGCATTGCGCGTTCAAAATTCGTTGAAAATAACTACAAATTCATCAGAACTTAGCGTTTTTGCCTTTTTTAATACTCACTTCGCAACTGGGTACAAGTAGAACAATGTACGGTTGGCATTCATTGGGTTCACACTTCAACCGCTAACCATTCTTCAGCGATGATGAATCCAAGATGGCGGATGTTCTTCAAAATATGCCCATATAGTCCATGGGCCAAGACCCCAAAAAATGGATTTTCTTACCACTCAGAGGAACAAAGGCTATCATACATTTTTGAAAACCTCCACTCCTCTACTTCATTTTGGTATATGATAGCAATGTCAAATGAGCAGCTTTAATGCTAAAATCACGTGATTAAGTGACGTCATCACTGTCATAAGAAATGAACCAGATCGACTGATGAAGCCACTACTATCTTGCATATTTTGAGCTTATTGTCTTTTTAAACATGCTAAATAGCTACAATAAGATAGTATAAGAAAAATCAAATAACAAAATACTAATATTGCTTGGTTTCCATGGCAACCGCTCGTTAAAATTAAACACAACACATAAAATCAATGACTTTCCCAGCAAATTTGATAAGTTGTATTTAATATTCATTCCGTACTACTCTAAGGGGCAAGTGCTATCATACATTTTTTAACTCCATACGGCTCTGCTACATTTCACATATAATAGCAACGTTGAAAGAGCAACTTTAAAGCTTTGATCAATTCATGAACTGACGTCATCAGCATCAAAAATATCCCAATATTATTAAAATTTAAAACAAAATGTTGTTTTGTGTACCTCTTAGTACGAATATGCATTTGAAAGGTGCCAGTTACATCAAGAATGATAACGAAAGAGACTTAGAATGGCAAACTAATGTTTTCGTTTGGTTTCCATGGCAACGCGTTGTATAATTGCACATTATATGCCTATAGCTCCTAAATAACTGGTACTTTTTTCACCATTCTATTTAGTATTTTACAGGTAACTCTACCACTGAAATGATAACAGTTATATAACGGAATGCGTTATATTATACATGTATCTACTCTCTTAATCGTCTTAATCTTCGTCGTCAGAGTCATCTGTAAGTGAATCCTCGGTAGATTCAGGCTCACGCCGGTTTGTACAGTCTTGTAGCTTACACAAGTCAGTGCACTGCAGACCGTGGGCAAGACAGGTACAGCTCGGCAACTTGCAGATTCTCTTGCATTGGCAGGATAGGAGCTCAAGTACAGCCTTGGGTGCCGGTTCCCCACTCATCCAGTCAATGCTTAACTTGCCATCCTCTAGACTCCATCCAGATCCAACGAGCGAAGGGACCTGAGTACAGCCCTGAAGACTTCTGCGCCATATTGCTGTCTGATAGTTTGAACTAGCGGAATGCTTTCGCAGAGTGTCCTCGCATGGTGGAAGCTGGTTCGATAGCGCAGCTCGTTAACATCCTTGGTCCCCGGGTGTGAGGAGTACATCATAAAGGTGAACTCTTGAAGCCTCGTGAATAGCTCATCAAAATTTCGCTTCACCAGCTTTAATGCAGTTAGCGTCACGTCAGTGCCTTTTCTGGAAAAGGAAAACTATCACACCCAGTGAAAGCATGCAATCTTGGAAGACATTTACATAGCTCCGAACCATGAGGTTGGACAACAGTTGTAATGTTGATGTACCTTGTACGAGTCTGTGTACCACATTTTAAATACATAGTAGATGGAACAAAGCACTTGAAAGCAAGACAGAGTACAAAAACTCGGGGGAGGGGGGGTTCTTCAAGGTAAAAAGGGTAGGGGTGACCGTCGGAAAAACTCGAAAAATACCCTAAAAATAACAAACCGTGAAACATTTCCCACCCTAAAATATGCCTCATGGTCTAAAAATCACCCTAAAAATGGATTTCGCTTGACCAACCCCTAAAAATACCGGATCGCCGATTTCAAACCCTAAAAAATACGACGATCACACCCCTACAAGCCGAATATAGGAAGAACCCCCCCGGGACAAAAACATTGGTTATCTTCTGATGATATCACAACGGCGCTGTAGCCATTACCAGTGCTATACATGAGAGGCGTGAAGCAGAAGTCTGGTGTCCGCTTCCTCTTGCGTATGCTGAAGATCTTCTTATACTTAAGTTCTTCACTGAGGGTAACGACACCGTCTGCTGAAATCTCAACATAATTTCCCTCGGTCGTGGTGTAAAGCGTTTTTCCTACTAGCCTTCATCTGAACCTCTCATTCTGCCATTCTTCGGTGACAAATCTAACGAATTGCTTCTTATTTTGAGGGTTTGAAAAAAAACTTCCTGTACTCTATTATCTGGTTGTATATTTCTGTATTCGTTTCTGTCTCACCTCCTCTCTTCTCTCTTTCCATATTCTTGATCAATGTCTCTCGATAAACATCAAAGACAACATCTATCCGGTTACTTGTTGCTCCTTGCAAGACCATAGCCATCAATGCATCTGCCATTTCAGAAAACGTCTTCTGGTCTCCTTTGAGCCTTTGGGCCATTTCACCAATGCTGCATGTCGATGGTTGTGGCATAACTTCAACTGCTGGGACATCCTTCTGGAGTTCGTTCGCTAGTGTAGACTTGTTAGTCTTCTTATCTTGTCGTGAAATTTTACTTTCGCTGGATTCGACTCTATCCTTTGCTTGCTAAAGGAACGGTACGCTCTTTCGCCAATATCTTTGGCCTGAAGTAGATCACGTTCAATCTGTTCGGTGGCCACCCTGCCTGTGGATTAGCCTGGTTTTCAGACGGTACGAGGTCGTCCTCTCACTTCCGGGGAGGAAGTGAGCGGACAACCTCGTACCGTCTGAAAATCAGGCTACCTGTGGATAAGCAAACAAGATCTTGTTCGATTTCAAATGGATTTATCCAGCTATCCAACGTTGACAGTAATACTGCACATCTGCTTCATCTCTGGAGATCCGGCTCTTCTGGAGATCATCGTGCTGACAGCTTGATTTGTTCAGATGAAGCATGTCCTTTAAATTCCTCAAGAAAATGCTTCTATATTCCGCTACTATAGTGCCTCGGGGTTTGCGTGTATTTATTTACCGTTTTCTCGCATGCTTGGTCTACAGGTATTTTTCCAAAAGGTTACCTTTCCCTATCTGCACAGCAAATCAATTAACCTGCAGACTTCAAATAGTCGAGAACATCGGGGTGTTCGTCTCCGATATGGGCCATTTATGATATATACGACGAAGTTATGTGACCATTTCAGCCCAATTCTAATATTCTAATGTCCTGAAAGACATGGTTAACAAAACTACACAGCAGGTATTGCCATGCAGCAAGCAAAATTTAAGAGTGGTCATGAGAGTGACACAGAGGAGTCCATGATACATATTTTTGTTGAGTGTTCTCATTCAGCTACTTGAATACAGTTCATGAATCGATCCGAGTTCTGGAGTTGTATATTGTTCATAATTTTAAGAACTCCTGAACTGACTCTGCAGCTTCTCTATAAATACAGCAGTTGCAGCTGAGCAGGTCTCTCAAGCAAGCTTTGTCAGTTAATTAGAGAGGTGAATATAGCAAGGACTTCCACTCCAGGTGAATCAGTTAGAATATGGATATGTGAAGAATAAAGCTATGAAGTATTCATTAATTGTTCGTTCCCGATTAAAATAACATGCAAATCCACTGTTGAAACCACATGAAGCCCTGTAAGTCTTCTTAAAGGATGGTTTGGGTCGTATTTATTTTAGCCAGTATGAGGGGAAGTGATAGTTATTTTTTCTTCTGTTAAGTAGGGGGGGGGGGGGGAGGGGCGGGGCGGGTGGTGAAGCATTATTTTTAACCATCTCTTTCCCATACCCCCTCCTGCTAATTATTGCACAGTCCCTTACTAAAAAACATCCATTTACTGTTCAATTTATTTTAAAGACACTTCCGATAACTCATAAACCTTTGGTTAGGAATATATTTTTTATTAAAATATCGAAAATCCGATATAAAAACCCGACAAACACAATTCAAAACATACCTGAGACATTGTCTGCCATCTTGAATTACCCATAATGTATTGCAAATTTTGGTGAAGGTCATTTTGTAGTAAAACAATGTAAAAATGGTATTTTTGAAAAAAAATTGACTTACGTAAACAGAAAAGGTGTTTTCTCTTTGTGTTTCTTTTAGATGGCGTTGAAAAATTATCATTAATGGTTTTTTCAGGCATTCTTCCTGGTAGCCTCGTTTTCATGCTGGGATGCCATTTTTCAATTTTTTTAAATATAACATAAAGCTGCCCATTCAAAACTGCTATCATCAAAATTACAACACACCTTGGACTACTCTTCAAAATGACACCAGTCACAATTTGTCCCTCGAAGTGGTAAGAAAATCTGGTCTGGCCCATGGACTAATATATTGTGCATATTTTTGGGTCACATGACCAGCGTGTACCAGTGGTACTTTCGACGCCATCTTTGATTAGGCGCGTAAAGACCCCTGGGAACGAGGTTGGACCTGCGCATGCTCGCAATCTATTGACCTGCGCACGCGCAGCAATCTATTGACCTGCGCATGCGCAGCAATCTATTGACCTGCGCACGCGCAGCAATCTATTGACCTGCGCACGCGCAGCAATCTATTGACCTGCGCACGCGCAGCAATCTATTGACCTGCGCACGCGCAGCAATCTATTGACCTGCGCACGCGCAGCAATCTATTGACCTGCGCACGCGCAGCAATCTATTGACCTGCGCTCGCGCAGCAATCTATTGACCTTCGCACGCGCAGCAATCTATTGAACTGCGCAGGCGCAGCAATCTATTGAACTGCGCACGCGCAGCAATCTATTGACCTGCGCCAACCTCGTTCCCAGGGGTCTTTGCGCGCCTAATCCAAGATGGCGTCGAAAGTACCCCTGGTACAGGCTGGTGGGATTCTGCCACTGATTGGCTAGACGTTTCGCGCGCGCTCATTGGAGAATTTCGAATAGCGCGTGCATTTTTGATTTGAAAAATAAACTGGCGATGTCGTCTTTCGCATTGCGCGTTCAAAATTCGTTGAAAATAACTACAAATTCATCAGAACTTAGCGTTTTTGCCTTTTTTAATACTCACTTCGCAACTGGGTACAAGTAGAACAATGTACGGTTGGCATTCATTGGGTTCACACTTCAACCGCTAACCATTCTTCAGCGATGATGAATCCAAGATGGCGGATGTTCTTCAAAATATGCCCATATAGTCCATGGGCCAAGACCCCAAAAAATGGATTTTCTTACCACTCAGAGGAACAAAGGCTATCATACATTTTTGAAAACCTCCACTCCTCTACTTCATTTTGGTATATGATAGCAATGTCAAATGAGCAGCTTTAATGCTAAAATCACGTGATTAAGTGACGTCATCACTGTCATAAGAAATGAACCAGATCGACTGATGAAGCCACTACTATCTTGCATATTTTGAGCTTATTGTCTTTTTAAACATGCTAAATAGCTACAATAAGATAGTATAAGAAAAATCAAATAACAAAATACTAATATTGCTTGGTTTCCATGGCAACCGCTCGTTAAAATTAAACACAACACATAAAATCAATGACTTTCCCAGCAAATTTGATAAGTTGTATTTAATATTCATTCCGTACTACTCTAAGGGGCAAGTGCTATCATACATTTTTTAACTCCATACGGCTCTGCTACATTTCACATATAATAGCAACGTTGAAAGAGCAACTTTAAAGCTTTGATCAATTCATGAACTGACGTCATCAGCATCAAAAATATCCCAATATTATTAAAATTTAAAACAAAATGTTGTTTTGTGTACCTCTTAGTACGAATATGCATTTGAAAGGTGCCAGTTACATCAAGAATGATAACGAAAGAGACTTAGAATGGCAAACTAATGTTTTCGTTTGGTTTCCATGGCAACGCGTTGTATAATTGCACATTATATGCCTATAGCTCCTAAATAACTGGTACTTTTTTCACCATTCTATTTAGTATTTTACAGGTAACTCTACCACTGAAATGATAACAGTTATATAACGGAATGCGTTATATTATACATGTATCTACTCTCTTAATCGTCTTAATCTTCGTCGTCAGAGTCATCTGTAAGTGAATCCTCGGTAGATTCAGGCTCACGCCGGTTTGTACAGTCTTGTAGCTTACACAAGTCAGTGCACTGCAGACCGTGGGC
Organism: Actinernus sp. WN-2022; assembly: GCA_030867875.1. Taxonomy (NCBI): domain Eukaryota; kingdom Metazoa; phylum Cnidaria; class Anthozoa; order Actiniaria; family Actinernidae; genus Actinernus; species Actinernus sp. WN-2022. The sequence goes on from JAOWCC010001634.1 coordinate 91,091,014, forward strand.
AAGACAGGTACAGCTCGGCAACTTGCAGATTCTCTTGCATTGGCAGGATAGGAGCTCAAGTACAGCCTTGGGTGCCGGTTCCCCACTCATCCAGTCAATGCTTAACTTGCCATCCTCTAGACTCCATCCAGATCCAACAAGCGAAGGGACCTGAGTACAGCCCTGAAGACTTCTGCGCCATATTGCTGTCTGATAGTTTGAACTAGCGGAATGCTTTCGCAGAGTGTCCTCGCATGGTGGAAGCTGGTTCGATAGCGCAGCTCGTTAACATCCTTGGTCCCCGGGTGTGAGGAGTACATCATAAAGGTGAACTCTTGAAGCCTCGTGAATAGCTCATCAAAATTTCGCTTCACCAGCTTTAATGCAGTTAGCGTCACGTCAGTGCCTTTTCTGGAAAAGGAAAACTATCACACCCAGTGAAAGCATGCAATCTTGGAAGACATTTACATAGCTCCGAACCATGAGGTTGGACAACAGTTGTAATGTTGATGTACCTTGTACGAGTCTGTGTACCACATTTTAAATACATAGTAGATGGAACAAAGCACTTGAAAGCAAGACAGAGTACAAAAACTCGGGGGAGGGGGGGTTCTTCAAGGTAAAAAGGGTAGGGGTGACCGTCGGAAAAACTCGAAAAATACCCTAAAAATAACAAACCGTGAAACATTTCCCACCCTAAAATATGCCTCATGGTCTAAAAATCACCCTAAAAATGGATTTCGCTTGACCAACCCCTAAAAATACCGGATCGCCGATTTCAAACCCTAAAAAATACGACGATCACACCCCTACAAGCCGAATATAGGAAGAACCCCCCCCGGGACAAAAACATTGGTTATCTTCTGATGATATCACAACGGCGCTGTAGCCATTACCAGTGCTATACATGAGAGGCGTGAAGCAGAAGTCTGGTGTCCGCTTCCTCTTGCGTATGCTGAAGATCTTCTTATACTTAAGTTCTTCACTGAGGGTAACGACACCGTCTGCTGAAATCTCAACATAATTTCCCTCGGTCGCGGTGTAAAGCGTTTTTCCTACTAGCCTTCATCTGAACCTCTCATTCTGCCATTCTTCGGTGACAAATCTAACGAATTGCTTCTTATTTTGAGGGTTTGAAAAAAAACTTCCTGTACTCTATTATCTGGTTGTATATTTCTGTATTCGTTTCTGTCTCACCTCCTCTCTTCTCTCTTTCCATATTCTTGATCAATGTCTCTCGATAAACATCAAAGACAACATCTATCCGGTTACTTGTTGCTCCTTGCAAGACCATAGCCATCAATGCATCTGCCATTTCAGAAAACGTCTTCTGGTCTCCTTTGAGCCTTTGGGCCATTTCACCAATGCTGCATGTCGATGGTTGTGGCATAACTTCAACTGCTGGGACATCCTTCTGGAGTTCGTTCGCTAGTGTAGACTTGTTAGTCTTCTTATCTTGTCGTGAAATTTTACTTTCGCTGGATTCGACTCTATCCTTTGCTTGCTAAAGGAACGGTACGCTCTTTCGCCAATATCTTTGGCCTGAAGTAGATCACGTTCAATCTGTTCGGTGGCCACCCTGCCTGTGGATTAGCCTGGTTTTCAGACGGTACGAGGTCGTCCTCTCACTTCCGGGGAGGAAGTGAGCGGACAACCTCGTACCGTCTGAAAATCAGGCTACCTGTGGATAAGCAAACAAGATCTTGTTCGATTTCAAATGGATTTATCCAGCTATCCAACGTTGACAGTAATACTGCACATCTGCTTCATCTCTGGAGATCCGGCTCTTCTGGAGATCATCGTGCTGACAGCTTGATTTGTTCAGATGAAGCATGTCCTTTAAATTCCTCAAGAAAATGCTTCTATATTCCGCTACTATAGTGCCTCGGGGTTTGCGTGTATTTATTTACCGTTTTCTCGCATGCTTGGTCTACAGGTATTTTTCCAAAAGGTTACCTTTCCCTATCTGCACAGCAAATCAATTAACCTGCAGACTTCAAATAGTCGAGAACATCGGGGTGTTCGTCTCCGATATGGGCCATTTATGATATATACGACGAAGTTATGTGACCATTTCAGCCCAATTCTAATATTCTAATGTCCTGAAAGACATGGTTAACAAAACTACACAGCAGGTATTGCCATGCAGCAAGCAAAATTTAAGAGTGGTCATGAGAGTGACACAGAGGAGTCCATGATACATATTTTTGTTGAGTGTTCTCATTCAGCTACTTGAATACAGTTCATGAATCGATCCGAGTTCTGGAGTTGTATATTGTTCATAATTTTAAGAACTCCTGAACTGACTCTGCAGCTTCTCTATAAATACAGCAGTTGCAGCTGAGCAGGTCTCTCAAGCAAGCTTTGTCAGTTAATTAGAGAGGTGAATATAGCAAGGACTTCCACTCCAGGTGAATCAGTTAGAATATGGATATGTGAAGAATAAAGCTATGAAGTATTCATTAATTGTTCGTTCCCGATTAAAATAACATGCAAATCCACTGTTGAAACCACATGAAGCCCTGTAAGTCTTCTTAAAGGATGGTTTGGGTCGTATTTATTTTAGCCAGTATGAGGGGAAGTGATAGTTATTTTTTCTTCTGTTAAGTAGGGGGGGGGGGAGGGGCGGGGCGGGTGGTGAAGCATTATTTTTAACCATCTCTTTCCCATACCCCCTCCTGCTAATTATTGCACAGTCCCTTACTAAAAAACATCCATTTACTGTTCAATTTATTTTAAAGACACTTCCGATAACTCATAAACCTTTGGTTAGGAATATATTTTTTATTGACCTGCGCCAACCTCGTTCCCAGGGGTCTTTGCGCGCCTAATCCAAGATGGCGTCGAAAGTACCCCTGGTACAGGCTGGTGGGATTCTGCCACTGATTGGCTAGACGTTTCGCGCGCGCTCATTGGAGAATTTCGAATAGCGCGTGCATTTTTGATTTGAAAAATAAACTGGCGATGTCGTCTTTCGCATTGCGCGTTCAAAATTCGTTGAAAATAACTACAAATTCATCAGAACTTAGCGTTTTTGCCTTTTTTAATACTCACTTCGCAACTGGGTACAAGTAGAACAATGTACGGTTGGCATTCATTGGGTTCACACTTCAACCGCTAACCATTCTTCAGCGATGATGAATCCAAGATGGCGGATGTTCTTCAAAATATGCCCATATAGTCCATGGGCCAAGACCCCAAAAAATGGATTTTCTTACCACTCAGAGGAACAAAGGCTATCATACATTTTTGAAAACCTCCACTCCTCTACTTCATTTTGGTATATGATAGCAATGTCAAATGAGCAGCTTTAATGCTAAAATCACGTGATTAAGTGACGTCATCACTGTCATAAGAAATGAACCAGATCGACTGATGAAGCCACTACTATCTTGCATATTTTGAGCTTATTGTCTTTTTAAACATGCTAAATAGCTACAATAAGATAGTATAAGAAAAATCAAATAACAAAATACTAATATTGCTTGGTTTCCATGGCAACCGCTCGTTAAAATTAAACACAACACATAAAATCAATGACTTTCCCAGCAAATTTGATAAGTTGTATTTAATATTCATTCCGTACTACTCTAAGGGGCAAGTGCTATCATACATTTTTTAACTCCATACGGCTCTGCTACATTTCACATATAATAGCAACGTTGAAAGAGCAACTTTAAAGCTTTGATCAATTCATGAACTGACGTCATCAGCATCAAAAATATCCCAATATTATTAAAATTTAAAACAAAATGTTGTTTTGTGTACCTCTTAGTACGAATATGCATTTGAAAGGTGCCAGTTACATCAAGAATGATAACGAAAGAGACTTAGAATGGCAAACTAATGTTTTCGTTTGGTTTCCATGGCAACGCGTTGTATAATTGCACATTATATGCCTATAGCTCCTAAATAACTGGTACTTTTTTCACCATTCTATTTAGTATTTTACAGGTAACTCTACCACTGAAATGATAACAGTTATATAACGGAATGCGTTATATTATACATGTATCTACTCTCTTAATCGTCTTAATCTTCGTCGTCAGAGTCATCTGTAAGTGAATCCTCGGTAGATTCAGGCTCACGCCGGTTTGTACAGTCTTGTAGCTTACACAAGTCAGTGCACTGCAGACCGTGGGCAAGACAGGTACAGCTCGGCAACTTGCAGATTCTCTTGCATTGGCAGGATAGGAGCTCAAGTACAGCCTTGGGTGCCGGTTCCCCACTCATCCAGTCAATGCTTAACTTGCCATCCTCTAGACTCCATCCAGATCCAACAAGCGAAGGGACCTGAGTACAGCCCTGAAGACTTCTGCGCCATATTGCTGTCTGATAGTTTGAACTAGCGGAATGCTTTCGCAGAGTGTCCTCGCATGGTGGAAGCTGGTTCGATAGCGCAGCTCGTTAACATCCTTGGTCCCCGGGTGTGAGGAGTACATCATAAAGGTGAACTCTTGAAGCCTCGTGAATAGCTCATCAAAATTTCGCTTCACCAGCTTTAATGCAGTTAGCGTCACGTCAGTGCCTTTTCTGGAAAAGGAAAACTATCACACCCAGTGAAAGCATGCAATCTTGGAAGACATTTACATAGCTCCGAACCATGAGGTTGGACAACAGTTGTAATGTTGATGTACCTTGTACGAGTCTGTGTACCACATTTTAAATACATAGTAGATGGAACAAAGCACTTGAAAGCAAGACAGAGTACAAAAACTCGGGGGAGGGGGGGTTCTTCAAGGTAAAAAGGGTAGGGGTGACCGTCGGAAAAACTCGAAAAATACCCTAAAAATAACAAACCGTGAAACATTTCCCACCCTAAAATATGCCTCATGGTCTAAAAATCACCCTAAAAATGGATTTCGCTTGACCAACCCCTAAAAATACCGGATCGCCGATTTCAAACCCTAAAAAATACGACGATCACACCCCTACAAGCCGAATATAGGAAGAACCCCCCCCGGGACAAAAACATTGGTTATCTTCTGATGATATCACAACGGCGCTGTAGCCATTACCAGTGCTATACATGAGAGGCGTGAAGCAGAAGTCTGGTGTCCGCTTCCTCTTGCGTATGCTGAAGATCTTCTTATACTTAAGTTATTCACTGAGGGTAACGACACCGTCTGCTGAAATCTCAACATAATTTCCCTCGGTCGTGGTGTAAAGCGTTTTTCCTACTAGCCTTCATCTGAACCTCTCATTCTGCCATTCTTCGGTGACAAATCTAACGAATTGCTTCTTATTTTGAGGGTTTGAAAAAAAACTTCCTGTACTCTATTATCTGGTTGTATATTTCTGTATTCGTTTCTGTCTCACCTCCTCTCTTCTCTCTTTCCATATTCTTGATCAATGTCTCTCGATAAACATCAAAGACAACATCTATCCGGTTACTTGTTGCTCCTTGCAAGACCATAGCCATCAATGCATCTGCCATTTCAGAAAACGTCTTCTGGTCTCCTTTGAGCCTTTGGGCCATTTCACCAATGCTGCATGTCGATGGTTGTGGCATAACTTCAACTGCTGGGACATCCTTCTGGAGTTCGTTCGCTAGTGTAGACTTGTTAGTCTTCTTATCTTGTCGTGAAATTTTACTTTCGCTGGATTCGACTCTATCCTTTGCTTGCTAAAGGAACGGTACGCTCTTTCGCCAATATCTTTGGCCTGAAGTAGATCACGTTCAATCTGTTCGGTGGCCACCCTGCCTGTGGATTAGCCTGGTTTTCAGACGGTACGAGGTCGTCCTCTCACTTCCGGGGAGGAAGTGAGCGGACAACCTCGTACCGTCTGAAAATCAGGCTACCTGTGGATAAGCAAACAAGATCTTGTTCGATTTCAAATGGATTTATCCAGCTATCCAACGTTGACAGTAATACTGCACATCTGCTTCATCTCTGGAGATCCGGCTCTTCTGGAGATCATCGTGCTGACAGCTTGATTTGTTCAGATGAAGCATGTCCTTTAAATTCCTCAAGAAAATGCTTCTATATTCCGCTACTATAGTGCCTCGGGGTTTGCGTGTATTTATTTACCGTTTTCTCGCATGCTTGGTCTACAGGTATTTTTCCAAAAGGTTACCTTTCCCTATCTGCACAGCAAATCAATTAACCTGCAGACTTCAAATAGTCGAGAACATCGGGGTGTTCGTCTCCGATATGGGCCATTTATGATATATACGACGAAGTTATGTGACCATTTCAGCCCAATTCTAATATTCTAATGTCCTGAAAGACATGGTTAACAAAACTACACAGCAGGTATTGCCATGCAGCAAGCAAGCTTTGTCAGTTAATTAGAGAGGTGAATATAGCAAGGACTTCCACTCCAGGTGAATCAGTTAGAATATGGATATGTGAAGAATATAGCTATGAAGTATTCATTAATTGTTCGTTCCCGATTAAAATAACATGCAAATCCACTGTTGAAACCACATGAAGCCCTGTAAGTCTTCTTAAAGGATGGTTTGGGTCGTATTTATTTTAGCCAGTATGAGGGGAAGTGATAGTTATTTTTTCTTCTGTTAAGTAGGGGGGGGGGAGGGGCGGGGCGGGTGGTGAAGCATTATTTTTAACCATCTCTTTCCCATACCCCCTCCTGCTAATTATTGCACAGTCCCTTACTAAAAAACATCCATTTACTGTTCAATTTATTTTAAAGACACTTCCGATAACTCATAAACCTTTGGTTAGGAATATATTTTTTATTAAAATATCGAAAATCCGATATAAAAACCCGACAAACACAATTCAAAACATACCTGAGACATTGTCTGCCATCTTGAATTACCCATAATGTATTGCAAATTTTGGTGAAGGTCATTTTGTAGTAAAACAATGTAAAAATGGTATTTTTGAAAAAAAATTGACTTACGTAAACAGAAAAGGTGTTTTCTCTTTGTGTTTCTTTTAGATGGCGTTGAAAAATTATCATTAATGGTTTTTTCAGGCATTCTTCCTGGTAGCCTCGTTTTCATGCTGGGATGCCATTTTTCAATTTTTTTAAATATAACATAAAGCTGCCCATTCAAAACTGCTATCATCAAAATTACAACACACCTTGGACTACTCTTCAAAATGACACCAGTCACAATTTGTCCCTCGAAGTGGTAAGAAAATCTGGTCTGGCCCATGGACTAATATATTGTGCATATTTTTGGGTCACATGACCAGCGTGTACCAGTGGTACTTTCGACGCCATCTTTGATTAGGCGCGTAAAGACCCCTGGGAACGAGGTTGGACCTGCGCATGCTCGCAATCTATTGACCTGCGCACGCGCAGCAATCTATTGACCTGCGCACGCGCTCAATCAATTGACCTGCGCACGCGCAGCAATCTATTGACCTGGGCACGCGCAGCAATCTATTGACCTGCGCACGCGCAGCAATCTATTGACCTGCGCACGCGCAGCAATCTATTGACCTGCGCACGCGCAGCAATCTATTGACCTGCGCACGCGCAGCAATCTATTGACCTGCGCACGCGCAGCAATCTATTGACCTGCGCACGCGCAGCAATCTATTGACCTGCGCATGCGCAGCAATCTATTGACCTGCGCACGCGCAGCAATCTATTGACCTGCGCACGCGCAGCAATCTATTGACCTGCGCACGCGCAGCAATCTATTGAACTGCGCACGCGCAGCAATCTATTGACCTGCGCTCGCGCAGCAATCTATTGACCTTCGCACGCGCAGCAATCTATTGAACTGCGCAGGCGCAGCAATCTATTGACCTGCGCACGCGCAGCAATCTATTGACCTGCGCTCGCGCAGCAATCTATTGACCTTCGCACGCGCAGCAATCTATTGAACTGCGCAGGCGCAGCAATCTATTGAACTGCGCAGGCGCAGCAATCTATTGAACTGCGCACGCGCAGCAATCTATTGACCTGCGCCAACCTCGTTCCCAGGGGTCTTTGCGCGCCTAATCCAAGATGGCGTCGAAAGTACCCCTGGTACAGGCTGGTGGGATTCTGCCACTGATTGGCTAGACGTTTCGCGCGCGCTCATTGGAGAATTTCGAATAGCGCGTGCATTTTTGATTTGAAAAATAAACTGGCGATGTCGTCTTTCGCATTGCGCGTTCAAAATTCGTTGAAAATAACTACAAATTCATCAGAACTTAGCGTTTTTGCCTTTTTTAATACTCACTTCGCAACTGGGTACAAGTAGAACAATGTACGGTTGGCATTCATTGGGTTCACACTTCAACCGCTAACCATTCTTCAGCGATGATGAATCCAAGATGGCGGATGTTCTTCAAAATATGCCCATATAGTCCATGGGCCAAGACCCCAAAAAATGGATTTTCTTACCACTCAGAGGAACAAAGGCTATCATACATTTTTGAAAACCTCCACTCCTCTACTTCATTTTGGTATATGATAGCAATGTCAAATGAGCAGCTTTAATGCTAAAATCACGTGATTAAGTGACGTCATCACTGTCATAAGAAATGAACCAGATCGACTGATGAAGCCACTACTATCTTGCATATTTTGAGCTTATTGTCTTTTTAAACATGCTAAATAGCTACAATAAGATAGTATAAGAAAAATCAAATAACAAAATACTAATATTGCTTGGTTTCCATGGCAACCGCTCGTTAAAATTAAACACAACACATAAAATCAATGACTTTCCCAGCAAATTTGATAAGTTGTATTTAATATTCATTCCGTACTACTCTAAGGGGCAAGTGCTATCATACATTTTTTAACTCCATACGGCTCTGCTACATTTCACATATAATAGCAACGTTGAAAGAGCAACTTTAAAGCTTTGATCAATTCATGAACTGACGTCATCAGCATCAAAAATATCCCAATATTATTAAAATTTAAAACAAAATGTTGTTTTGTGTACCTCTTAGTACGAATATGCATTTGAAAGGTGCCAGTTACATCAAGAATGATAACGAAAGAGACTTAGAATGGCAAACTAATGTTTTCGTTTGGTTTCCATGGCAACGCGTTGTATAATTGCACATTATATGCCTATAGCTCCTAAATAACTGGTACTTTTTTCACCATTCTATTTAGTATTTTACAGGTAACTCTACCACTGAAATGATAACAGTTATATAACGGAATGCGTTATATTATACATGTATCTACTCTCTTAATCGTCTTAATCTTCGTCGTCAGAGTCATCTGTAAGTGAATCCTCGGTAGATTCAGGCTCACGCCGGTTTGTACAGTCTTGTAGCTTACACAAGTCAGTGCACTGCAGACCGTGGGCAAGACAGGTACAGCTCGGCAACTTGCAGATTCTCTTGCATTGGCAGGATAGGAGCTCAAGTACAGCCTTGGGTGCCGGTTCCCCACTCATCCAGTCAATGCTTAACTTGCCATCCTCTAGACTCCATCCAGATCCAACAAGCGAAGGGACCTGAGTACAGCCCTGAAGACTTCTGCGCCATATTGCTGTCTGATAGTTTGAACTAGCGGAATGCTTTCGCAGAGTGTCCTCGCATGGTGGAAGCTGGTTCGATAGCGCAGCTCGTTAACATCCTTGGTCCCCGGGTGTGAGGAGTACATCATAAAGGTGAACTCTTGAAGCCTCGTGAATAGCTCATCAAAATTTCGCTTCACCAGCTTTAATGCAGTTAGCGTCACGTCAGTGCCTTTTCTGGAAAAGGAAAACTATCACACCCAGTGAAAGCATGCAATCTTGGAAGACATTTACATAGCTCCGAACCATGAGGTTGGACAACAGTTGTAATGTTGATGTACCTTGTACGAGTCTGTGTACCACATTTTAAATACATAGTAGATGGAACAAAGCACTTGAAAGCAAGACAGAGTACAAAAACTCGGGGGAGGGGGGGTTCTTCAAGGTAAAAAGGGTAGGGGTGACCGTCGGAAAAACTCGAAAAATACCCTAAAAATAACAAACCGTGAAACATTTCCCACCCTAAAATATGCCTCATGGTCTAAAAATCACCCTAAAAATGGATTTCGCTTGACCAACCCCTAAAAATACCGGATCGCCGATTTCAAACCCTAAAAAATACGACGATCACACCCCTACAAGCCGAATATAGGAAGAACCCCCCCCGGGACAAAAACATTGGTTATCTTCTGATGATATCACAACGGCGCTGTAGCCATTACCAGTGCTATACATGAGAGGCGTGAAGCAGAAGTCTGGTGTCCGCTTCCTCTTGCGTATGCTGAAGATCTTCTTATACTTAAGTTATTCACTGAGGGTAACGACACCGTCTGCTGAAATCTCAACATAATTTCCCTCGGTCGTGGTGTAAAGCGTTTTTCCTACTAGCCTTCATCTGAACCTCTCATTCTGCCATTCTTCGGTGACAAATCTAACGAATTGCTTCTTATTTTGAGGGTTTGAAAAAAAACTTCCTGTACTCTATTATCTGGTTGTATATTTCTGTATTCGTTTCTGTCTCACCTCCTCTCTTCTCTCTTTCCATATTCTTGATCAATGTCTCTCGATAAACATCAAAGACAACATCTATCCGGTTACTTGTTGCTCCTTGCAAGACCATAGCCATCAATGCATCTGCCATTTCAGAAAACGTCTTCTGGTCTCCTTTGAGCCTTTGGGCCATTTCACCAATGCTGCATGTCGATGGTTGTGGCATAACTTCAACTGCTGGGACATCCTTCTGGAGTTCGTTCGCTAGTGTAGACTTGTTAGTCTTCTTATCTTGTCGTGAAATTTTACTTTCGCTGGATTCGACTCTATCCTTTGCTTGCTAAAGGAACGGTACGCTCTTTCGCCAATATCTTTGGCCTGAAGTAGATCACGTTCAATCTGTTCGGTGGCCACCCTGCCTGTGGATTAGCCTGGTTTTCAGACGGTACGAGGTCGTCCTCTCACTTCCGGGGAGGAAGTGAGCGGACAACCTCGTACCGTCTGAAAATCAGGCTACCTGTGGATAAGCAAACAAGATCTTGTTCGATTTCAAATGGATTTATCCAGCTATCCAACGTTGACAGTAATACTGCACATCTGCTTCATCTCTGGAGATCCGGCTCTTCTGGAGATCATCGTGCTGACAGCTTGATTTGTTCAGATGAAGCATGTCCTTTAAATTCCTCAAGAAAATGCTTCTATATTCCGCTACTATAGTGCCTCGGGGTTTGCGTGTATTTATTTACCGTTTTCTCGCATGCTTGGTCTACAGGTATTTTTCCAAAAGGTTACCTTTCCCTATCTGCACAGCAAATCAATTAACCTGCAGACTTCAAATAGTCGAGAACATCGGGGTGTTCGTCTCCGATATGGGCCATTTATGATATATACGACGAAGTTATGTGACCATTTCAGCCCAATTCTAATATTCTAATGTCCTGAAAGACATGGTTAACAAAACTACACAGCAGGTATTGCCATGCAGCAAGCAAAATTTAAGAGTGGTCATGAGAGTGACACAGAGGAGTCCATGATACATATTTTTGTTGAGTGTTCTCATTCAGCTACTTGAATACAGTTCATGAATCGATCCGAGTTCTGGAGTTGTATATTGTTCATAATTTTAAGAACTCCTGAACTGACTCTGCAGCTTCTCTATAAATACAGCAGTTGCAGCTGAGCAGGTCTCTCAAGCAAGCTTTGTCAGTTAATTAGAGAGGTGAATATAGCAAGGACTTCCACTCCAGGTGAATCAGTTAGAATATGGATATGTGAAGAATAAAGCTATGAAGTATTCATTAATTGTTCGTTCCCGATTAAAATAACATGCAAATCCACTGTTGAAACCACATGAAGCCCTGTAAGTCTTCTTAAAGGATGGTTTGGGTCGTATTTATTTTAGCCAGTATGAGGGGAAGTGATAGTTATTTTTTCTTCTGTTAAGTAGGGGGGGGGGGGAGGGGCGGGGCGGGTGGTGAAGCATTATTTTTAACCATCTCTTTCCCATACCCCCTCCTGCTAATTATTGCACAGTCCCTTACTAAAAAACATCCATTTACTGTTCAATTTATTTTAAAGACACTTCCGATAACTCATAAACCTTTGGTTAGGAATATATTTTTTATTAAAATATCGAAAATCCGATATAAAAACCCGACAAACACAATTCAAAACATACCTGAGACATTGTCTGCCATCTTGAATTACCCATAATGTATTGCAAATTTTGGTGAAGGTCATTTTGTAGTAAAACAATGTAAAAATGGTATTTTTGAAAAAAAATTGACTTACGTAAACAGAAAAGGTGTTTTCTCTTTGTGTTTCTTTTAGATGGCGTTGAAAAATTATCATTAATGGTTTTTTCAGGCATTCTTCCTGGTAGCCTCGTTTTCATGCTGGGATGCCATTTTTCAATTTTTTTAAATATAACATAAAGCTGCCCATTCAAAACTGCTATCATCAAAATTACAACACACCTTGGACTACTCTTCAAAATGACACCAGTCACAATTTGTCCCTCGAAGTGGTAAGAAAATCTGGTCTGGCCCATGGACTAATATATTGTGCATATTTTTGGGTCACATGACCAGCGTGTACCAGTGGTACTTTCGACGCCATCTTTGATTAGGCGCGTAAAGACCCCTGGGAACGAGGTTGGACCTGCGCATGCTCGCAATCTATTGACCTGCGCACGCGCAGCAATCTATTGACCTGCGCATGCGCAGCAATCTATTGACCTGCGCACGCGCAGCAATCTATTGACCTGCGCACGCGCAGCAATCTATTGACCTGCGCACGCGCAGCAATCTATTGACCTGCGCACGCGCAGCAATCTATTGACCTGCGCACGCGCAGCAATCTATTGACCTGCGCACGCGCAGCAATCTATTGACCTGCGCTCGCGCAGCAATCTATTGACCTTCGCACGCGCAGCAATCTATTGAACTGCGCAGGCGCAGCAATCTATTGAACTGCGCACGCGCAGCAATCTATTGACCTGCGCCAACCTCGTTCCCAGGGGTCTTTGCGCGCCTAATCCAAGATGGCGTCGAAAGTACCCCTGGTACAGGCTGGTGGGATTCTGCCACTGATTGGCTAGACGTTTCGCGCGCGCTCATTGGAGAATTTCGAATAGCGCGTGCATTTTTGATTTGAAAAATAAACTGGCGATGTCGTCTTTCGCATTGCGCGTTCAAAATTCGTTGAAAATAACTACAAATTCATCAGAACTTAGCGTTTTTGCCTTTTTTAATACTCACTTCGCAACTGGGTACAAGTAGAACAATGTACGGTTGGCATTCATTGGGTTCACACTTCAACCGCTAACCATTCTTCAGCGATGATGAATCCAAGATGGCGGATGTTCTTCAAAATATGCCCATATAGTCCATGGGCCAAGACCCCAAAAAATGGATTTTCTTACCACTCAGAGGAACAAAGGCTATCATACATTTTTGAAAACCTCCACTCCTCTACTTCATTTTGGTATATGATAGCAATGTCAAATGAGCAGCTTTAATGCTAAAATCACGTGATTAAGTGACGTCATCACTGTCATAAGAAATGAACCAGATCGACTGATGAAGCCACTACTATCTTGCATATTTTGAGCTTATTGTCTTTTTAAACATGCTAAATAGCTACAATAAGATAGTATAAGAAAAATCAAATAACAAAATACTAATATTGCTTGGTTTCCATGGCAACCGCTCGTTAAAATTAAACACAACACATAAAATCAATGACTTTCCCAGCAAATTTGATAAGTTGTATTTAATATTCATTCCGTACTACTCTAAGGGGCAAGTGCTATCATACATTTTTTAACTCCATACGGCTCTGCTACATTTCACATATAATAGCAACGTTGAAAGAGCAACTTTAAAGCTTTGATCAATTCATGAACTGACGTCATCAGCATCAAAAATATCCCAATATTATTAAAATTTAAAACAAAATGTTGTTTTGTGTACCTCTTAGTACGAATATGCATTTGAAAGGTGCCAGTTACATCAAGAATGATAACGAAAGAGACTTAGAATGGCAAACTAATGTTTTCGTTTGGTTTCCATGGCAACGCGTTGTATAATTGCACATTATATGCCTATAGCTCCTAAATAACTGGTACTTTTTTCACCATTCTATTTAGTATTTTACAGGTAACTCTACCACTGAAATGATAACAGTTATATAACGGAATGCGTTATATTATACATGTATCTACTCTCTTAATCGTCTTAATCTTCGTCGTCAGAGTCATCTGTAAGTGAATCCTCGGTAGATTCAGGCTCACGCCGGTTTGTACAGTCTTGTAGCTTACACAAGTCAGTGCACTGCAGACCGTGGGCAAGACAGGTACAGCTCGGCAACTTGCAGATTCTCTTGCATTGGCAGGATAGGAGCTCAAGTACAGCCTTGGGTGCCGGTTCCCCACTCATCCAGTCAATGCTTAACTTGCCATCCTCTAGACTCCATCCAGATCCAACAAGCGAAGGGACCTGAGTACAGCCCTGAAGACTTCTGCGCCATATTGCTGTCTGATAGTTTGAACTAGCGGAATGCTTTCGCAGAGTGTCCTCGCATGGTGGAAGCTGGTTCGATAGCGCAGCTCGTTAACATCCTTGGTCCCCGGGTGTGAGGAGTACATCATAAAGGTGAACTCTTGAAGCCTCGTGAATAGCTCATCAAAATTTCGCTTCACCAGCTTTAATGCAGTTAGCGTCACGTCAGTGCCTTTTCTGGAAAAGGAAAACTATCACACCCAGTGAAAGCATGCAATCTTGGAAGACATTTACATAGCTCCGAACCATGAGGTTGGACAACAGTTGTAATGTTGATGTACCTTGTACGAGTCTGTGTACCACATTTTAAATACATAGTAGATGGAACAAAGCACTTGAAAGCAAGACAGAGTACAAAAACTCGGGGGAGGGGGGGTTCTTCAAGGTAAAAAGGGTAGGGGTGACCGTCGGAAAAACTCGAAAAATACCCTAAAAATAACAAACCGTGAAACATTTCCCACCCTAAAATATGCCTCATGGTCTAAAAATCACCCTAAAAATGGATTTCGCTTGACCAACCCCTAAAAATACCGGATCGCCGATTTCAAACCCTAAAAAATACGACGATCACACCCCTACAAGCCGAATATAGGAAGAACCCCCCCCGGGACAAAAACATTGGTTATCTTCTGATGATATCACAACGGCGCTGTAGCCATTACCAGTGCTATACATGAGAGGCGTGAAGCAGAAGTCTGGTGTCCGCTTCCTCTTGCGTATGCTGAAGATCTTCTTATACTTAAGTTCTTCACTGAGGGTAACGACACCGTCTGCTGAAATCTCAACATAATTTCCCTCGGTCGCGGTGTAAAGCGTTTTTCCTACTAGCCTTCATCTGAACCTCTCATTCTGCCATTCTTCGGTGACAAATCTAACGAATTGCTTCTTATTTTGAGGGTTTGAAAAAAAACTTCCTGTACTCTATTATCTGGTTGTATATTTCTGTATTCGTTTCTGTCTCACCTCCTCTCTTCTCTCTTTCCATATTCTTGATCAATGTCTCTCGATAAACATCAAAGACAACATCTATCCGGTTACTTGTTGCTCCTTGCAAGACCATAGCCATCAATGCATCTGCCATTTCAGAAAACGTCTTCTGGTCTCCTTTGAGCCTTTGGGCCATTTCACCAATGCTGCATGTCGATGGTTGTGGCATAACTTCAACTGCTGGGACATCCTTCTGGAGTTCGTTCGCTAGTGTAGACTTGTTAGTCTTCTTATCTTGTCGTGAAATTTTACTTTCGCTGGATTCGACTCTATCCTTTGCTTGCTAAAGGAACGGTACGCTCTTTCGCCAATATCTTTGGCCTGACGTAGATCACGTTCAATCTGTTCGGTGGCCACCCTGCCTGTGGATTAGCCTGGTTTTCAGACGGTACGAGGTCGTCCTCTCACTTCCGGGGAGGAAGTGAGCGGACAACCTCGTACCGTCTGAAAATCAGGCTACCTGTGGATAAGCAAACAAGATCTTGTTCGATTTCAAATGGATTTATCCAGCTATCCAACGTTGACAGTAATACTGCACATCTGCTTCATCTCTGGAGATCCGGCTCTTCTGGAGATCATCGTGCTGACAGCTTGATTTGTTCAGATGAAGCATGTCCTTTAAATTCCTCAAGAAAATGCTTCTATATTCCGCTACTATAGTGCCTCGGGGTTTGCGTGTATTTATTTACCGTTTTCTCGCATGCTTGGTCTACAGGTATTTTTCCAAAAGGTTACCTTTCCCTATCTGCACAGCAAATCAATTAACCTGCAGACTTCAAATAGTCGAGAACATCGGGGTGTTCGTCTCCGATATGGGCCATTTATGATATATACGACGAAGTTATGTGACCATTTCAGCCCAATTCTAATATTCTAATGTCCTGAAAGACATGGTTAACAAAACTACACAGCAGGTATTGCCATGCAGCAAGCAAAATTTAAGAGTGGTCATGAGAGTGACACAGAGGAGTCCATGATACATATTTTTGTTGAGTGTTCTCATTCAGCTACTTGAATACAGTTCATGAATCGATCCGAGTTCTGGAGTTGTATATTGTTCATAATTTTAAGAACTCCTGAACTGACTCTGCAGCTTCTCTATAAATACAGCAGTTGCAGCTGAGCAGGTCTCTCAAGCAAGCTTTGTCAGTTAATTAGAGAGGTGAATATAGCAAGGACTTCCACTCCAGGTGAATCAGTTAGAATATGGATATGTGAAGAATAAAGCTATGAAGTATTCATTAATTGTTCGTTCCCGATTAAAATAACATGCAAATCCACTGTTGAAACCACATGAAGCCCTGTAAGTCTTCTTAAAGGATGGTTTGGGTCGTATTTATTTTAGCCAGTATGAGGGGAAGTGATAGTTATTTTTTCTTCTGTTAAGTAGGGGGGGGGGAGGGGCGGGGCGGGTGGTGAAGCATTATTTTTAACCATCTCTTTCCCATACCCCCTCCTGCTAATTATTGCACAGTCCCTTACTAAAAAACATCCATTTACTGTTCAATTTATTTTAAAGACACTTCCGATAACTCATAAACCTTTGGTTAGGAATATATTTTTTATTGACCTGCGCCAACCTCGTTCCCAGGGGTCTTTGCGCGCCTAATCCAAGATGGCGTCGAAAGTACCCCTGGTACAGGCTGGTGGGATTCTGCCACTGATTGGCTAGACGTTTCGCGCGCGCTCATTGGAGAATTTCGAATAGCGCGTGCATTTTTGATTTGAAAAATAAACTGGCGATGTCGTCTTTCGCATTGCGCGTTCAAAATTCGTTGAAAATAACTACAAATTCATCAGAACTTAGCGTTTTTGCCTTTTTTAATACTCACTTCGCAACTGGGTACAAGTAGAACAATGTACGGTTGGCATTCATTGGGTTCACACTTCAACCGCTAACCATTCTTCAGCGATGATGAATCCAAGATGGCGGATGTTCTTCAAAATATGCCCATATAGTCCATGGGCCAAGACCCCAAAAAATGGATTTTCTTACCACTCAGAGGAACAAAGGCTATCATACATTTTTGAAAACCTCCACTCCTCTACTTCATTTTGGTATATGATAGCAATGTCAAATGAGCAGCTTTAATGCTAAAATCACGTGATTAAGTGACGTCATCACTGTCATAAGAAATGAACCAGATCGACTGATGAAGCCACTACTATCTTGCATATTTTGAGCTTATTGTCTTTTTAAACATGCTAAATAGCTACAATAAGATAGTATAAGAAAAATCAAATAACAAAATACTAATATTGCTTGGTTTCCATGGCAACCGCTCGTTAAAATTAAACACAACACATAAAATCAATGACTTTCCCAGCAAATTTGATAAGTTGTATTTAATATTCATTCCGTACTACTCTAAGGGGCAAGTGCTATCATACATTTTTTAACTCCATACGGCTCTGCTACATTTCACATATAATAGCAACGTTGAAAGAGCAACTTTAAAGCTTTGATCAATTCATGAACTGACGTCATCAGCATCAAAAATATCCCAATATTATTAAAATTTAAAACAAAATGTTGTTTTGTGTACCTCTTAGTACGAATATGCATTTGAAAGGTGCCAGTTACATCAAGAATGATAACGAAAGAGACTTAGAATGGCAAACTAATGTTTTCGTTTGGTTTCCATGGCAACGCGTTGTATAATTGCACATTATATGCCTATAGCTCCTAAATAACTGGTACTTTTTTCACCATTCTATTTAGTATTTTACAGGTAACTCTACCACTGAAATGATAACAGTTATATAACGGAATGCGTTATATTATACATGTATCTACTCTCTTAATCGTCTTAATCTTCGTCGTCAGAGTCATCTGTAAGTGAATCCTCGGTAGATTCAGGCTCACGCCGGTTTGTACAGTCTTGTAGCTTACACAAGTCAGTGCACTGCAGACCGTGGGCAAGACAGGTACAGCTCGGCAACTTGCAGATTCTCTTGCATTGGCAGGATAGGAGCTCAAGTACAGCCTTGGGTGCCGGTTCCCCACTCATCCAGTCAATGCTTAACTTGCCATCCTCTAGACTCCATCCAGATCCAACAAGCGAAGGGACCTGAGTACAGCCCTGAAGACTTCTGCGCCATATTGCTGTCTGATAGTTTGAACTAGCGGAATGCTTTCGCAGAGTGTCCTCGCATGGTGGAAGCTGGTTCGATAGCGCAGCTCGTTAACATCCTTGGTCCCCGGGTGTGAGGAGTACATCATAAAGGTGAACTCTTGAAGCCTCGTGAATAGCTCATCAAAATTTCGCTTCACCAGCTTTAATGCAGTTAGCGTCACGTCAGTGCCTTTTCTGGAAAAGGAAAACTATCACACCCAGTGAAAGCATGCAATCTTGGAAGACATTTACATAGCTCCGAACCATGAGGTTGGACAACAGTTGTAATGTTGATGTACCTTGTACGAGTCTGTGTACCACATTTTAAATACATAGTAGATGGAACAAAGCACTTGAAAGCAAGACAGAGTACAAAAACTCGGGGGAGGGGGGGTTCTTCAAGGTAAAAAGGGTAGGGGTGACCGTCGGAAAAACTCGAAAAATACCCTAAAAATAACAAACCGTGAAACATTTCCCACCCTAAAATATGCCTCATGGTCTAAAAATCACCCTAAAAATGGATTTCGCTTGACCAACCCCTAAAAATACCGGATCGCCGATTTCAAACCCTAAAAAATACGACGATCACACCCCTACAAGCCGAATATAGGAAGAACCCCCCCCGGGACAAAAACATT
This sequence comes from Actinernus sp. WN-2022, assembly GCA_030867875.1. Taxonomy (NCBI): domain Eukaryota; kingdom Metazoa; phylum Cnidaria; class Anthozoa; order Actiniaria; family Actinernidae; genus Actinernus; species Actinernus sp. WN-2022. The sequence goes on from JAOWCC010001634.1 coordinate 91,110,176, forward strand.
GGTTATCTTCTGATGATATCACAACGGCGCTGTAGCCATTACCAGTGCTATACATGAGAGGCGTGAAGCAGAAGTCTGGTGTCCGCTTCCTCTTGCGTATGCTGAAGATCTTCTTATACTTAAGTTATTCACTGAGGGTAACGACACCGTCTGCTGAAATCTCAACATAATTTCCCTCGGTCGTGGTGTAAAGCGTTTTTCCTACTAGCCTTCATCTGAACCTCTCATTCTGCCATTCTTCGGTGACAAATCTAACGAATTGCTTCTTATTTTGAGGGTTTGAAAAAAAACTTCCTGTACTCTATTATCTGGTTGTATATTTCTGTATTCGTTTCTGTCTCACCTCCTCTCTTCTCTCTTTCCATATTCTTGATCAATGTCTCTCGATAAACATCAAAGACAACATCTATCCGGTTACTTGTTGCTCCTTGCAAGACCATAGCCATCAATGCATCTGCCATTTCAGAAAACGTCTTCTGGTCTCCTTTGAGCCTTTGGGCCATTTCACCAATGCTGCATGTCGATGGTTGTGGCATAACTTCAACTGCTGGGACATCCTTCTGGAGTTCGTTCGCTAGTGTAGACTTGTTAGTCTTCTTATCTTGTCGTGAAATTTTACTTTCGCTGGATTCGACTCTATCCTTTGCTTGCTAAAGGAACGGTACGCTCTTTCGCCAATATCTTTGGCCTGAAGTAGATCACGTTCAATCTGTTCGGTGGCCACCCTGCCTGTGGATTAGCCTGGTTTTCAGACGGTACGAGGTCGTCCTCTCACTTCCGGGGAGGAAGTGAGCGGACAACCTCGTACCGTCTGAAAATCAGGCTACCTGTGGATAAGCAAACAAGATCTTGTTCGATTTCAAATGGATTTATCCAGCTATCCAACGTTGACAGTAATACTGCACATCTGCTTCATCTCTGGAGATCCGGCTCTTCTGGAGATCATCGTGCTGACAGCTTGATTTGTTCAGATGAAGCATGTCCTTTAAATTCCTCAAGAAAATGCTTCTATATTCCGCTACTATAGTGCCTCGGGGTTTGCGTGTATTTATTTACCGTTTTCTCGCATGCTTGGTCTACAGGTATTTTTCCAAAAGGTTACCTTTCCCTATCTGCACAGCAAATCAATTAACCTGCAGACTTCAAATAGTCGAGAACATCGGGGTGTTCGTCTCCGATATGGGCCATTTATGATATATACGACGAAGTTATGTGACCATTTCAGCCCAATTCTAATATTCTAATGTCCTGAAAGACATGGTTAACAAAACTACACAGCAGGTATTGCCATGCAGCAAGCAAGCTTTGTCAGTTAATTAGAGAGGTGAATATAGCAAGGACTTCCACTCCAGGTGAATCAGTTAGAATATGGATATGTGAAGAATATAGCTATGAAGTATTCATTAATTGTTCGTTCCCGATTAAAATAACATGCAAATCCACTGTTGAAACCACATGAAGCCCTGTAAGTCTTCTTAAAGGATGGTTTGGGTCGTATTTATTTTAGCCAGTATGAGGGGAAGTGATAGTTATTTTTTCTTCTGTTAAGTAGGGGGGGGGGAGGGGCGGGGCGGGTGGTGAAGCATTATTTTTAACCATCTCTTTCCCATACCCCCTCCTGCTAATTATTGCACAGTCCCTTACTAAAAAACATCCATTTACTGTTCAATTTATTTTAAAGACACTTCCGATAACTCATAAACCTTTGGTTAGGAATATATTTTTTATTAAAATATCGAAAATCCGATATAAAAACCCGACAAACACAATTCAAAACATACCTGAGACATTGTCTGCCATCTTGAATTACCCATAATGTATTGCAAATTTTGGTGAAGGTCATTTTGTAGTAAAACAATGTAAAAATGGTATTTTTGAAAAAAAATTGACTTACGTAAACAGAAAAGGTGTTTTCTCTTTGTGTTTCTTTTAGATGGCGTTGAAAAATTATCATTAATGGTTTTTTCAGGCATTCTTCCTGGTAGCCTCGTTTTCATGCTGGGATGCCATTTTTCAATTTTTTTAAATATAACATAAAGCTGCCCATTCAAAACTGCTATCATCAAAATTACAACACACCTTGGACTACTCTTCAAAATGACACCAGTCACAATTTGTCCCTCGAAGTGGTAAGAAAATCTGGTCTGGCCCATGGACTAATATATTGTGCATATTTTTGGGTCACATGACCAGCGTGTACCAGTGGTACTTTCGACGCCATCTTTGATTAGGCGCGTAAAGACCCCTGGGAACGAGGTTGGACCTGCGCATGCTCGCAATCTATTGACCTGCGCACGCGCAGCAATCTATTGACCTGCGCACGCGCTCAATCAATTGACCTGCGCACGCGCAGCAATCTATTGACCTGGGCACGCGCAGCAATCTATTGACCTGCGCACGCGCAGCAATCTATTGACCTGCGCACGCGCAGCAATCTATTGACCTGCGCACGCGCAGCAATCTATTGACCTGCGCACGCGCAGCAATCTATTGACCTGCGCACGCGCAGCAATCTATTGACCTGCGCACGCGCAGCAATCTATTGACCTGCGCATGCGCAGCAATCTATTGACCTGCGCACGCGCAGCAATCTATTGACCTGCGCACGCGCAGCAATCTATTGACCTGCGCACGCGCAGCAATCTATTGAACTGCGCACGCGCAGCAATCTATTGACCTGCGCTCGCGCAGCAATCTATTGACCTTCGCACGCGCAGCAATCTATTGAACTGCGCAGGCGCAGCAATCTATTGACCTGCGCACGCGCAGCAATCTATTGACCTGCGCTCGCGCAGCAATCTATTGACCTTCGCACGCGCAGCAATCTATTGAACTGCGCAGGCGCAGCAATCTATTGAACTGCGCAGGCGCAGCAATCTATTGAACTGCGCACGCGCAGCAATCTATTGACCTGCGCCAACCTCGTTCCCAGGGGTCTTTGCGCGCCTAATCCAAGATGGCGTCGAAAGTACCCCTGGTACAGGCTGGTGGGATTCTGCCACTGATTGGCTAGACGTTTCGCGCGCGCTCATTGGAGAATTTCGAATAGCGCGTGCATTTTTGATTTGAAAAATAAACTGGCGATGTCGTCTTTCGCATTGCGCGTTCAAAATTCGTTGAAAATAACTACAAATTCATCAGAACTTAGCGTTTTTGCCTTTTTTAATACTCACTTCGCAACTGGGTACAAGTAGAACAATGTACGGTTGGCATTCATTGGGTTCACACTTCAACCGCTAACCATTCTTCAGCGATGATGAATCCAAGATGGCGGATGTTCTTCAAAATATGCCCATATAGTCCATGGGCCAAGACCCCAAAAAATGGATTTTCTTACCACTCAGAGGAACAAAGGCTATCATACATTTTTGAAAACCTCCACTCCTCTACTTCATTTTGGTATATGATAGCAATGTCAAATGAGCAGCTTTAATGCTAAAATCACGTGATTAAGTGACGTCATCACTGTCATAAGAAATGAACCAGATCGACTGATGAAGCCACTACTATCTTGCATATTTTGAGCTTATTGTCTTTTTAAACATGCTAAATAGCTACAATAAGATAGTATAAGAAAAATCAAATAACAAAATACTAATATTGCTTGGTTTCCATGGCAACCGCTCGTTAAAATTAAACACAACACATAAAATCAATGACTTTCCCAGCAAATTTGATAAGTTGTATTTAATATTCATTCCGTACTACTCTAAGGGGCAAGTGCTATCATACATTTTTTAACTCCATACGGCTCTGCTACATTTCACATATAATAGCAACGTTGAAAGAGCAACTTTAAAGCTTTGATCAATTCATGAACTGACGTCATCAGCATCAAAAATATCCCAATATTATTAAAATTTAAAACAAAATGTTGTTTTGTGTACCTCTTAGTACGAATATGCATTTGAAAGGTGCCAGTTACATCAAGAATGATAACGAAAGAGACTTAGAATGGCAAACTAATGTTTTCGTTTGGTTTCCATGGCAACGCGTTGTATAATTGCACATTATATGCCTATAGCTCCTAAATAACTGGTACTTTTTTCACCATTCTATTTAGTATTTTACAGGTAACTCTACCACTGAAATGATAACAGTTATATAACGGAATGCGTTATATTATACATGTATCTACTCTCTTAATCGTCTTAATCTTCGTCGTCAGAGTCATCTGTAAGTGAATCCTCGGTAGATTCAGGCTCACGCCGGTTTGTACAGTCTTGTAGCTTACACAAGTCAGTGCACTGCAGACCGTGGGCAAGACAGGTACAGCTCGGCAACTTGCAGATTCTCTTGCATTGGCAGGATAGGAGCTCAAGTACAGCCTTGGGTGCCGGTTCCCCACTCATCCAGTCAATGCTTAACTTGCCATCCTCTAGACTCCATCCAGATCCAACAAGCGAAGGGACCTGAGTACAGCCCTGAAGACTTCTGCGCCATATTGCTGTCTGATAGTTTGAACTAGCGGAATGCTTTCGCAGAGTGTCCTCGCATGGTGGAAGCTGGTTCGATAGCGCAGCTCGTTAACATCCTTGGTCCCCGGGTGTGAGGAGTACATCATAAAGGTGAACTCTTGAAGCCTCGTGAATAGCTCATCAAAATTTCGCTTCACCAGCTTTAATGCAGTTAGCGTCACGTCAGTGCCTTTTCTGGAAAAGGAAAACTATCACACCCAGTGAAAGCATGCAATCTTGGAAGACATTTACATAGCTCCGAACCATGAGGTTGGACAACAGTTGTAATGTTGATGTACCTTGTACGAGTCTGTGTACCACATTTTAAATACATAGTAGATGGAACAAAGCACTTGAAAGCAAGACAGAGTACAAAAACTCGGGGGAGGGGGGGTTCTTCAAGGTAAAAAGGGTAGGGGTGACCGTCGGAAAAACTCGAAAAATACCCTAAAAATAACAAACCGTGAAACATTTCCCACCCTAAAATATGCCTCATGGTCTAAAAATCACCCTAAAAATGGATTTCGCTTGACCAACCCCTAAAAATACCGGATCGCCGATTTCAAACCCTAAAAAATACGACGATCACACCCCTACAAGCCGAATATAGGAAGAACCCCCCCCGGGACAAAAACATTGGTTATCTTCTGATGATATCACAACGGCGCTGTAGCCATTACCAGTGCTATACATGAGAGGCGTGAAGCAGAAGTCTGGTGTCCGCTTCCTCTTGCGTATGCTGAAGATCTTCTTATACTTAAGTTATTCACTGAGGGTAACGACACCGTCTGCTGAAATCTCAACATAATTTCCCTCGGTCGTGGTGTAAAGCGTTTTTCCTACTAGCCTTCATCTGAACCTCTCATTCTGCCATTCTTCGGTGACAAATCTAACGAATTGCTTCTTATTTTGAGGGTTTGAAAAAAAACTTCCTGTACTCTATTATCTGGTTGTATATTTCTGTATTCGTTTCTGTCTCACCTCCTCTCTTCTCTCTTTCCATATTCTTGATCAATGTCTCTCGATAAACATCAAAGACAACATCTATCCGGTTACTTGTTGCTCCTTGCAAGACCATAGCCATCAATGCATCTGCCATTTCAGAAAACGTCTTCTGGTCTCCTTTGAGCCTTTGGGCCATTTCACCAATGCTGCATGTCGATGGTTGTGGCATAACTTCAACTGCTGGGACATCCTTCTGGAGTTCGTTCGCTAGTGTAGACTTGTTAGTCTTCTTATCTTGTCGTGAAATTTTACTTTCGCTGGATTCGACTCTATCCTTTGCTTGCTAAAGGAACGGTACGCTCTTTCGCCAATATCTTTGGCCTGAAGTAGATCACGTTCAATCTGTTCGGTGGCCACCCTGCCTGTGGATTAGCCTGGTTTTCAGACGGTACGAGGTCGTCCTCTCACTTCCGGGGAGGAAGTGAGCGGACAACCTCGTACCGTCTGAAAATCAGGCTACCTGTGGATAAGCAAACAAGATCTTGTTCGATTTCAAATGGATTTATCCAGCTATCCAACGTTGACAGTAATACTGCACATCTGCTTCATCTCTGGAGATCCGGCTCTTCTGGAGATCATCGTGCTGACAGCTTGATTTGTTCAGATGAAGCATGTCCTTTAAATTCCTCAAGAAAATGCTTCTATATTCCGCTACTATAGTGCCTCGGGGTTTGCGTGTATTTATTTACCGTTTTCTCGCATGCTTGGTCTACAGGTATTTTTCCAAAAGGTTACCTTTCCCTATCTGCACAGCAAATCAATTAACCTGCAGACTTCAAATAGTCGAGAACATCGGGGTGTTCGTCTCCGATATGGGCCATTTATGATATATACGACGAAGTTATGTGACCATTTCAGCCCAATTCTAATATTCTAATGTCCTGAAAGACATGGTTAACAAAACTACACAGCAGGTATTGCCATGCAGCAAGCAAAATTTAAGAGTGGTCATGAGAGTGACACAGAGGAGTCCATGATACATATTTTTGTTGAGTGTTCTCATTCAGCTACTTGAATACAGTTCATGAATCGATCCGAGTTCTGGAGTTGTATATTGTTCATAATTTTAAGAACTCCTGAACTGACTCTGCAGCTTCTCTATAAATACAGCAGTTGCAGCTGAGCAGGTCTCTCAAGCAAGCTTTGTCAGTTAATTAGAGAGGTGAATATAGCAAGGACTTCCACTCCAGGTGAATCAGTTAGAATATGGATATGTGAAGAATAAAGCTATGAAGTATTCATTAATTGTTCGTTCCCGATTAAAATAACATGCAAATCCACTGTTGAAACCACATGAAGCCCTGTAAGTCTTCTTAAAGGATGGTTTGGGTCGTATTTATTTTAGCCAGTATGAGGGGAAGTGATAGTTATTTTTTCTTCTGTTAAGTAGGGGGGGGGGGAGGGGCGGGGCGGGTGGTGAAGCGTTATTTTTAACCATCTCTTTCCCATACCCCCTCCTGCTAATTATTGCACAGTCCCTTACTAAAAAACATCCATTTACTGTTCAATTTATTTTAAAGACACTTCCGATAACTCATAAACCTTTGGTTAGGAATATATTTTTTATTAAAATATCGAAAATCCGATATAAAAACCCGACAAACACAATTCAAAACATACCTGAGACATTGTCTGCCATCTTGAATTACCCATAATGTATTGCAAATTTTGGTGAAGGTCATTTTGTAGTAAAACAATGTAAAAATGGTATTTTTTAAAAAAATTTGACTTACGTAAACAGAAAAGGTGTTTTCTCTTTGTGTTTCTTTTAGATGGCGTTGAAAAATTATCATTAATGGTTTTTTCAGGCATTCTTCCTGGTAGCCTCGTTTTCATGCTGGGATGCCATTTTTCAATTTTTTTAAATATAACATAAAGCTGCCCATTCAAAACTGCTATCATCAAAATTACAACACACCTTGGACTACTCTTCAAAATGACACCAGTCACAATTTGTCCCTCGAAGTGGTAAGAAAATCTGGTCTGGCCCATGGACTAATATATTGTGCATATTTTTGGGTCACATGACCAGCGTGTACCAGTGGTACTTTCGACGCCATCTTTGATTAGGCGCGTAAAGACCCCTGGGAACGAGGTTGGACCTGCGCATGCTCGCAATCTATTGACCTGCGCACGCGCAGCAATCTATTGACCTGCGCACGCGCTCAATCAATTGACCTGCGCACGCGCAGCAATCTATTGACCTGCGCACGCGCAGCAATCTATTGACCTGCGCACGCGCAGCAATCTATTGACCTGCGCACGCGCAGCAATCTATTGACCTGCGCAAGCGCAGCAATCTATTGACCTGCGCATGCGCAGCAATCTATTGACCTGCGCACGCGCAGCAATCTATTGACCTGCGCACGCGCAGCAATCTATTGACCTGGGCACGCGCAGCAATCTATTGACCTGCGCACGCGCAGCAATCTATTGACCTGCGCACGCGCAGCAATCTATTGACCTGCGCACGCGCAGCAATCTATTGACCTGCGCACGCGCAGCAATCTATTGACCTGCGCACGCGCAGCAATCTATTGACCTGCGCACGCGCAGCAATCTATTGACCTGCGCACGCGCAGCAATCTATTGACCTGCGCATGCGCAGCAATCTATTGACCTGCGCACGCGCAGCAATCTATTGACCTGCGCACGCGCAGCAATCTATTGACCTGCGCACGCGCAGCAATCTATTGACCTGCGCACGCGCAGCAATCTATTGAACTGCGCACGCGCAGCAATCTATTGACCTGCGCCAACCTCGTTCCCAGGGGTCTTTGCGCGCCTAATCCAAGATGGCGTCGAAAGTACCCCTGGTACAGGCTGGTGGGATTCTGCCACTGATTGGCTAGACGTTTCGCGCGCGCTCATTGGAGAATTTCGAATAGCGCGTGCATTTTTGATTTGAAAAATAAACTGGCGATGTCGTCTTTCGCATTGCGCGTTCAAAATTCGTTGAAAATAACTACAAATTCATCAGAACTTAGCGTTTTTGCCTTTTTTAATACTCACTTCGCAACTGGGTACAAGTAGAACAATGTACGGTTGGCATTCATTGGGTTCACACTTCAACCGCTAACCATTCTTCAGCGATGATGAATCCAAGATGGCGGATGTTCTTCAAAATATGCCCATATAGTCCATGGGCCAAGACCCCAAAAAATGGATTTTCTTACCACTCAGAGGAACAAAGGCTATCATACATTTTTGAAAACCTCCACTCCTCTACTTCATTTTGGTATATGATAGCAATGTCAAATGAGCAGCTTTAATGCTAAAATCACGTGATTAAGTGACGTCATCACTGTCATAAGAAATGAACCAGATCGACTGATGAAGCCACTACTATCTTGCATATTTTGAGCTTATTGTCTTTTTAAACATGCTAAATAGCTACAATAAGATAGTATAAGAAAAATCAAATAACAAAATACTAATATTGCTTGGTTTCCATGGCAACCGCTCGTTAAAATTAAACACAACACATAAAATCAATGACTTTCCCAGCAAATTTGATAAGTTGTATTTAATATTCATTCCGTACTACTCTAAGGGGCAAGTGCTATCATACATTTTTTAACTCCATACGGCTCTGCTACATTTCACATATAATAGCAACGTTGAAAGAGCAACTTTAAAGCTTTGATCAATTCATGAACTGACGTCATCAGCATCAAAAATATCCCAATATTATTAAAATTTAAAACAAAATGTTGTTTTGTGTACCTCTTAGTACGAATATGCATTTGAAAGGTGCCAGTTACATCAAGAATGATAACGAAAGAGACTTAGAATGGCAAACTAATGTTTTCGTTTGGTTTCCATGGCAACGCGTTGTATAATTGCACATTATATGCCTATAGCTCCTAAATAACTGGTACTTTTTTCACCATTCTATTTAGTATTTTACAGGTAACTCTACCACTGAAATGATAACAGTTATATAACGGAATGCGTTATATTATACATGTATCTACTCTCTTAATCGTCTTAATCTTCGTCGTCAGAGTCATCTGTAAGTGAATCCTCGGTAGATTCAGGCTCACGCCGGTTTGTACAGTCTTGTAGCTTACACAAGTCAGTGCACTGCAGACCGTGGGCAAGACAGGTACAGCTCGGCAACTTGCAGATTCTCTTGCATTGGCAGGATAGGAGCTCAAGTACAGCCTTGGGTGCCGGTTCCCCACTCATCCAGTCAATGCTTAACTTGCCATCCTCTAGACTCCATCCAGATCCAACGAGCGAAGGGACCTGAGTACAGCCCTGAAGACTTCTGCGCCATATTGCTGTCTGATAGTTTGAACTAGCGGAATGCTTTCGCAGAGTGTCCTCGCATGGTGGAAGCTGGTTCGATAGCGCAGCTCGTTAACATCCTTGGTCCCCGGGTGTGAGGAGTACATCATAAAGGTGAACTCTTGAAGCCTCGTGAATAGCTCATCAAAATTTCGCTTCACCAGCTTTAATGCAGTTAGCGTCACGTCAGTGCCTTTTCTGGAAAAGGAAAACTATCACACCCAGTGAAAGCATGCAATCTTGGAAGACATTTACATAGCTCCGAACCATGAGGTTGGACAACAGTTGTAATGTTGATGTACCTTGTACGAGTCTGTGTACCACATTTTAAATACATAGTAGATGGAACAAAGCACTTGAAAGCAAGACAGAGTACAAAAACTCGGGGGAGGGGGGGTTCTTCAAGGTAAAAAGGGTAGGGGTGACCGTCGGAAAAACTCGAAAAATACCCTAAAAATAACAAACCGTGAAACATTTCCCACCCTAAAATATGCCTCATGGTCTAAAAATCACCCTAAAAATGGATTTCGCTTGACCAACCCCTAAAAATACCGGATCGCCGATTTCAAACCCTAAAAAATACGACGATCACACCCCTACAAGCCGAATATAGGAAGAACCCCCCCCCGGGACAAAAACATTGGTTATCTTCTGATGATATCACAACGGCGCTGTAGCCATTACCAGTGCTATACATGAGAGGCGTGAAGCAGAAGTCTGGTGTCCGCTTCCTCTTGCGTATGCTGAAGATCTTCTTATACTTAAGTTCTTCACTGAGGGTAACGACACCGTCTGCTGAAATCTCAACATAATTTCCCTCGGTCGTGGTGTAAAGCGTTTTTCCTACTAGCCTTCATCTGAACCTCTCATTCTGCCATTCTTCGGTGACAAATCTAACGAATTGCTTCTTATTTTGAGGGTTTGAAAAAAAACTTCCTGTACTCTATTATCTGGTTGTATATTTCTGTATTCGTTTCTGTCTCACCTCCTCTCTTCTCTCTTTCCATATTCTTGATCAATGTCTCTCGATAAACATCAAAGACAACATCTATCCGGTTACTTGTTGCTCCTTGCAAGACCATAGCCATCAATGCATCTGCCATTTCAGAAAACGTCTTCTGGTCTCCTTTGAGCCTTTGGGCCATTTCACCAATGCTGCATGTCGATGGTTGTGGCATAACTTCAACTGCTGGGACATCCTTCTGGAGTTCGTTCGCTAGTGTAGACTTGTTAGTCTTCTTATCTTGTCGTGAAATTTTACTTTCGCTGGATTCGACTCTATCCTTTGCTTGCTAAAGGAACGGTACGCTCTTTCGCCAATATCTTTGGCCTGAAGTAGATCACGTTCAATCTGTTCGGTGGCCACCCTGCCTGTGGATTAGCCTGGTTTTCAGACGGTACGAGGTCGTCCTCTCACTTCCGGGGAGGAAGTGAGCGGACAACCTCGTACCGTCTGAAAATCAGGCTACCTGTGGATAAGCAAACAAGATCTTGTTCGATTTCAAATGGATTTATCCAGCTATCCAACGTTGACAGTAATACTGCACATCTGCTTCATCTCTGGAGATCCGGCTCTTCTGGAGATCATCGTGCTGACAGCTTGATTTGTTCAGATGAAGCATGTCCTTTAAATTCCTCAAGAAAATGCTTCTATATTCCGCTACTATAGTGCCTCGGGGTTTGCGTGTATTTATTTACCGTTTTCTCGCATGCTTGGTCTACAGGTATTTTTCCAAAAGGTTACCTTTCCCTATCTGCACAGCAAATCAATTAACCTGCAGACTTCAAATAGTCGAGAACATCGGGGTGTTCGTCTCCGATATGGGCCATTTATGATATATACGACGAAGTTATGTGACCATTTCAGCCCAATTCTAATATTCTAATGTCCTGAAAGACATGGTTAACAAAACTACACAGCAGGTATTGCCATGCAGCAAGCAAAATTTAAGAGTGGTCATGAGAGTGACACAGAGGAGTCCATGATACATATTTTTGTTGAGTGTTCTCATTCAGCTACTTGAATACAGTTCATGAATCGATCCGAGTTCTGGAGTTGTATATTGTTCATAATTTTAAGAACTCCTGAACTGACTCTGCAGCTTCTCTATAAATACAGCAGTTGCAGCTGAGCAGGTCTCTCAAGCAAGCTTTGTCAGTTAATTAGAGAGGTGAATATAGCAAGGACTTCCACTCCAGGTGAATCAGTTAGAATATGGATATGTGAAGAATAAAGCTATGAAGTATTCATTAATTGTTCGTTCCCGATTAAAATAACATGCAAATCCACTGTTGAAACCACATGAAGCCCTGTAAGTCTTCTTAAAGGATGGTTTGGGTCGTATTTATTTTAGCCAGTATGAGGGGAAGTGATAGTTATTTTTTCTTCTGTTAAGTAGGGGGGGGGGGAGGGGCGGGGCGGGTGGTGAAGCATTATTTTTAACCATCTCTTTCCCATACCCCCTCCTGCTAATTATTGCACAGTCCCTTACTAAAAAACATCCATTTACTGTTCAATTTATTTTAAAGACACTTCCGATAACTCATAAACCTTTGGTTAGGAATATATTTTTTATTAAAATATCGAAAATCCGATATAAAAACCCGACAAACACAATTCAAAACATACCTGAGACATTGTCTGCCATCTTGAATTACCCATAATGTATTGCAAATTTTGGTGAAGGTCATTTTGTAGTAAAACAATGTAAAAATGGTATTTTTGAAAAAAAATTGACTTACGTAAACAGAAAAGGTGTTTTCTCTTTGTGTTTCTTTTAGATGGCGTTGAAAAATTATCATTAATGGTTTTTTCAGGCATTCTTCCTGGTAGCCTCGTTTTCATGCTGGGATGCCATTTTTCAATTTTTTTAAATATAACATAAAGCTGCCCATTCAAAACTGCTATCATCAAAATTACAACACACCTTGGACTACTCTTCAAAATGACACCAGTCACAATTTGTCCCTCGAAGTGGTAAGAAAATCTGGTCTGGCCCATGGACTAATATATTGTGCATATTTTTGGGTCACATGACCAGCGTGTACCAGTGGTACTTTCGACGCCATCTTTGATTAGGCGCGTAAAGACCCCTGGGAACGAGGTTGGACCTGCGCATGCTCGCAATCTATTGACCTGCGCACGCGCAGCAATCTATTGACCTGCGCATGCGCAGCAATCTATTGACCTGCGCACGCGCAGCAATCTATTGACCTGCGCACGCGCAGCAATCTATTGACCTGCGCACGCGCAGCAATCTATTGACCTGCGCACGCGCAGCAATCTATTGACCTGCGCACGCGCAGCAATCTATTGACCTGCGCACGCGCAGCAATCTATTGACCTGCGCTCGCGCAGCAATCTATTGACCTTCGCACGCGCAGCAATCTATTGAACTGCGCAGGCGCAGCAATCTATTGAACTGCGCACGCGCAGCAATCTATTGACCTGCGCCAACCTCGTTCCCAGGGGTCTTTGCGCGCCTAATCCAAGATGGCGTCGAAAGTACCCCTGGTACAGGCTGGTGGGATTCTGCCACTGATTGGCTAGACGTTTCGCGCGCGCTCATTGGAGAATTTCGAATAGCGCGTGCATTTTTGATTTGAAAAATAAACTGGCGATGTCGTCTTTCGCATTGCGCGTTCAAAATTCGTTGAAAATAACTACAAATTCATCAGAACTTAGCGTTTTTGCCTTTTTTAATACTCACTTCGCAACTGGGTACAAGTAGAACAATGTACGGTTGGCATTCATTGGGTTCACACTTCAACCGCTAACCATTCTTCAGCGATGATGAATCCAAGATGGCGGATGTTCTTCAAAATATGCCCATATAGTCCATGGGCCAAGACCCCAAAAAATGGATTTTCTTACCACTCAGAGGAACAAAGGCTATCATACATTTTTGAAAACCTCCACTCCTCTACTTCATTTTGGTATATGATAGCAATGTCAAATGAGCAGCTTTAATGCTAAAATCACGTGATTAAGTGACGTCATCACTGTCATAAGAAATGAACCAGATCGACTGATGAAGCCACTACTATCTTGCATATTTTGAGCTTATTGTCTTTTTAAACATGCTAAATAGCTACAATAAGATAGTATAAGAAAAATCAAATAACAAAATACTAATATTGCTTGGTTTCCATGGCAACCGCTCGTTAAAATTAAACACAACACATAAAATCAATGACTTTCCCAGCAAATTTGATAAGTTGTATTTAATATTCATTCCGTACTACTCTAAGGGGCAAGTGCTATCATACATTTTTTAACTCCATACGGCTCTGCTACATTTCACATATAATAGCAACGTTGAAAGAGCAACTTTAAAGCTTTGATCAATTCATGAACTGACGTCATCAGCATCAAAAATATCCCAATATTATTAAAATTTAAAACAAAATGTTGTTTTGTGTACCTCTTAGTACGAATATGCATTTGAAAGGTGCCAGTTACATCAAGAATGATAACGAAAGAGACTTAGAATGGCAAACTAATGTTTTCGTTTGGTTTCCATGGCAACGCGTTGTATAATTGCACATTATATGCCTATAGCTCCTAAATAACTGGTACTTTTTTCACCATTCTATTTAGTATTTTACAGGTAACTCTACCACTGAAATGATAACAGTTATATAACGGAATGCGTTATATTATACATGTATCTACTCTCTTAATCGTCTTAATCTTCGTCGTCAGAGTCATCTGTAAGTGAATCCTCGGTAGATTCAGGCTCACGCCGGTTTGTACAGTCTTGTAGCTTACACAAGTCAGTGCACTGCAGACCGTGGGCAAGACAGGTACAGCTCGGCAACTTGCAGATTCTCTTGCATTGGCAGGATAGGAGCTCAAGTACAGCCTTGGGTGCCGGTTCCCCACTCATCCAGTCAATGCTTAACTTGCCATCCTCTAGACTCCATCCAGATCCAACAAGCGAAGGGACCTGAGTACAGCCCTGAAGACTTCTGCGCCATATTGCTGTCTGATAGTTTGAACTAGCGGAATGCTTTCGCAGAGTGTCCTCGCATGGTGGAAGCTGGTTCGATAGCGCAGCTCGTTAACATCCTTGGTCCCCGGGTGTGAGGAGTACATCATAAAGGTGAACTCTTGAAGCCTCGTGAATAGCTCATCAAAATTTCGCTTCACCAGCTTTAATGCAGTTAGCGTCACGTCAGTGCCTTTTCTGGAAAAGGAAAACTATCACACCCAGTGAAAGCATGCAATCTTGGAAGACATTTACATAGCTCCGAACCATGAGGTTGGACAACAGTTGTAATGTTGATGTACCTTGTACGAGTCTGTGTACCACATTTTAAATACATAGTAGATGGAACAAAGCACTTGAAAGCAAGACAGAGTACAAAAACTCGGGGGAGGGGGGGTTCTTCAAGGTAAAAAGGGTAGGGGTGACCGTCGGAAAAACTCGAAAAATACCCTAAAAATAACAAACCGTGAAACATTTCCCACCCTAAAATATGCCTCATGGTCTAAAAATCACCCTAAAAATGGATTTCGCTTGACCAACCCCTAAAAATACCGGATCGCCGATTTCAAACCCTAAAAAATACGACGATCACACCCCTACAAGCCGAATATAGGAAGAACCCCCCCCGGGACAAAAACATTGGTTATCTTCTGATGATATCACAACGGCGCTGTAGCCATTACCAGTGCTATACATGAGAGGCGTGAAGCAGAAGTCTGGTGTCCGCTTCCTCTTGCGTATGCTGAAGATCTTCTTATACTTAAGTTCTTCACTGAGGGTAACGACACCGTCTGCTGAAATCTCAACATAATTTCCCTCGGTCGCGGTGTAAAGCGTTTTTCCTACTAGCCTTCATCTGAACCTCTCATTCTGCCATTCTTCGGTGACAAATCTAACGAATTGCTTCTTATTTTGAGGGTTTGAAAAAAAACTTCCTGTACTCTATTATCTGGTTGTATATTTCTGTATTCGTTTCTGTCTCACCTCCTCTCTTCTCTCTTTCCATATTCTTGATCAATGTCTCTCGATAAACATCAAAGACAACATCTATCCGGTTACTTGTTGCTCCTTGCAAGACCATAGCCATCAATGCATCTGCCATTTCAGAAAACGTCTTCTGGTCTCCTTTGAGCCTTTGGGCCATTTCACCAATGCTGCATGTCGATGGTTGTGGCATAACTTCAACTGCTGGGACATCCTTCTGGAGTTCGTTCGCTAGTGTAGACTTGTTAGTCTTCTTATCTTGTCGTGAAATTTTACTTTCGCTGGATTCGACTCTATCCTTTGCTTGCTAAAGGAACGGTACGCTCTTTCGCCAATATCTTTGGCCTGAAGTAGATCACGTTCAATCTGTTCGGTGGCCACCCTGCCTGTGGATTAGCCTGGTTTTCAGACGGTACGAGGTCGTCCTCTCACTTCCGGGGAGGAAGTGAGCGGACAACCTCGTACCGTCTGAAAATCAGGCTACCTGTGGATAAACAAACAAGATCTTGTTCGATTTCAAATGGATTTATCCAGCTATCCAACGTTGACAGTAATACTGCACATCTGCTTCATCTCTGGAGATCCGGCTCTTCTGGAGATCATCGTGCTGACAGCTTGATTTGTTCAGATGAAGCATGTCCTTTAAATTCCTCAAGAAAATGCTTCTATATTCCGCTACTATAGTGCCTCGGGGTTTGCGTGTATTTATTTACCGTTTTCTCGCATGCTTGGTCTACAGGTATTTTTCCAAAAGGTTACCTTTCCCTATCTGCACAGCAAATCAATTAACCTGCAGACTTCAAATAGTCGAGAACATCGGGGTGTTCGTCTCCGATATGGGCCATTTATGATATATACGACGAAGTTATGTGACCATTTCAGCCCAATTCTAATATTCTAATGTCCTGAAAGACATGGTTAACAAAACTACACAGCAGGTATTGCCATGCAGCAAGCAAAATTTAAGAGTGGTCATGAGAGTGACACAGAGGAGTCCATGATACATATTTTTGTTGAGTGTTCTCATTCAGCTACTTGAATACAGTTCATGAATCGATCCGAGTTCTGGAGTTGTATATTGTTCATAATTTTAAGAACTCCTGAACTGACTCTGCAGCTTCTCTATAAATACAGCAGTTGCAGCTGAGCAGGTCTCTCAAGCAAGCTTTGTCAGTTAATTAGAGAGGTGAATATAGCAAGGACTTCCACTCCAGGTGAATCAGTTAGAATATGGATATGTGAAGAATAAAGCTATGAAGTATTCATTAATTGTTCGTTCCCGATTAAAATAACATGCAAATCCACTGTTGAAACCACATGAAGCCCTGTAAGTCTTCTTAAAGGATGGTTTGGGTCGTATTTATTTTAGCCAGTATGAGGGGAAGTGATAGTTATTTTTTCTTCTGTTAAGTAGGGGGGGGGGGAGGGGCGGGGCGGGTGGTGAAGCATTATTTTTAACCATCTCTTTCCCATACCCCCTCCTGCTAATTATTGCACAGTCCCTTACTAAAAAACATCCATTTACTGTTCAATTTATTTTAAAGACACTTCCGATAACTCATAAACCTTTGGTTAGGAATATATTTTTTATTAAAATATCGAAAATCCGATATAAAAACCCGACAAACACAATTCAAAACATACCTGAGACATTGTCTGCCATCTTGAATTACCCATAATGTATTGCAAATTTTGGTGAAGGTCATTTTGTAGTAAAACAATGTAAAAATGGTATTTTTTAAAAAAAATTGACTTACGTAAACAGAAAAGGTGTTTTCTCTTTGTGTTTCTTTTAGATGGCGTTGAAAAATTATCATTAATGGTTTTTTCAGGCATTCTTCCTGGTAGCCTCGTTTTCATGCTGGGATGCCATTTTTCAATTTTTTTAAATATAACATTAAAGCTGCCCATTCAAAACTGCTATCATCAAAATTACAACACACCTTGGACTACTCTTCAAAATGACACCAGTCACAATTTGTCCCTCGAAGTGGTAAGAAAATCTGGTCTGGCCCATGGACTAATATATTGTGCATATTTTTGGGTCACATGACCAGCGTGTACCAGTGGTACTTTCGACGACATCTTTGATTAGGCGCGTAAAGACCCCTGGGAACGAGGTTGGACCTGCGCATGCTCGCAATCTATTGACCTGCGCACGCGCAGCAATCTATTGACCTGCGCACGCGCAGCAATCTATTGACCTGCGCACGCGCACAATCTATTGACCTGCGCACGCGCAGCAATCTATTGACCTGCGCACGCGCAGCAATCTATTGACCTGCGCACGCGCAGCAATCTATTGACCTCCGCACGCGCAGCAATCTATTGACCTGCGCACGCGCAGCAATCTATTGACCTGCGCACGCGCAGCAATCTATTGACCTGCGCACGCGCAGCAATCTATTGACCTGCGCACGCGCAGCAATCTATTGAACTGCGCACGCGCAGCAATCTATTGACCTGCGCCAACCTCGTTCCCAGGGGTCTTTGCGCGCCTAATCCAAGATGGCGTCGAAAGTACCCCTGGTACAGGCTGGTGGGATTCTGCCACTGATTGGGTAGACGTTTCGCGCGCGCTCATTGGAGAATTTCGAATAGCGCGTGCATTTTTGATTTGAAAAATAAACTGGCGATGTCGTCTTTCGCATTGCGCGTTCAAAATTCGTTGAAAATAACTACAAATTCATCAGAACTTAGCGTTTTTGCCTTTTTTAATACTCACTTCGCAACTGGGTACAAGTAGAACAATGTACGGTTGGCATTCATTGGGTTCACACTTCAACCGCTAACCATTCTTCAGCGATGATGAATCCAAGATGGCGGATGTTCTTCAAAATATGCCCATATAGTCCATGGGCCAAGACCCCAAAAAATGGATTTTCTTACCACTCAGAGGAACAAAGGCTATCATACATTTTTGAAAACCTCCACTCCTCTACTTCATTTTGGTATATGATAGCAATGTCAAATGAGCAGCTTTAATGCTAAAATCACGTGATTAAGTGACGTCATCACTGTCATAAGAAATGAACCAGATCGACTGATGAAGCCACTACTATCTTGCATATTTTGAGCTTATTGTCTTTTTAAACATGCTAAATAGCTACAATAAGATAGTATAAGAAAAATCAAATAACAAAATACTAATATTGCTTGGTTTCCATGGCAACCGCTCGTTAAAATTAAACACAACACATAAAATCAATGACTTTCCCAGCAAATTTGATAAGTTGTATTTAATATTCATTCCGTACTACTCTAAGGGGCAAGTGCTATCATACATTTTTTAACTCCATACGGCTCTGCTACATTTCACATATAATAGCAACGTTGAAAGAGCAACTTTAAAGCTTTGATCAATTCATGAACTGACGTCATCAGCATCAAAAATATCCCAATATTATTAAAATTTAAAACAAAATGTTGTTTTGTGTACCTCTTAGTACGAATATGCATTTGAAAGGTGCCAGTTACATCAAGAATGATAACGAAAGAGACTTAGAATGGCAAACTAATGTTTTCGTTTGGTTTCCATGGCAACGCGTTGTATAATTGCACATTATATGCCTATAGCTCCTAAATAACTGGTACTTTTTTCACCATTCTATTTAGTATTTTACAGGTAACTCTACCACTGAAATGATAACAGTTATATAACGGAATGCGTTATATTATACATGTATCTACTCTCTTAATCGTCTTAATCTTCGTCGTCAGAGTCATCTGTAAGTGAATCCTCGGTAGATTCAGGCTCACGCCGGTTTGTACAGTCTTGTAGCTTACACAAGTCAGTGCACTGCAGACCGTGGGCAAGACAGGTACAGCTCGGCAACTTGCAGATTCTCTTGCATTGGCAGGATAGGAGCTCAAGTACAGCCTTGGGTGCCGGTTCCCCACTCATCCAGTCAATGCTTAACTTGCCATCCTCTAGACTCCATCCAGATCCAACAAGCGAAGGGACCTGAGTACAGCCCTGAAGACTTCTGCGCCATATTGCTGTCTGATAGTTTGAACTAGCGGAATGCTTTCGCAGAGTGTCCTCGCATGGTGGAAGCTGGTTCGATAGCGCAGCTCGTTAACATCCTTGGTCCCCGGGTGTGAGGAGTACATCATAAAGGTGAACTCTTGAAGCCTCGTGAATAGCTCATCAAAATTTCGCTTCACCAGCTTTAATGCAGTTAGCGTCACGTCAGTGCCTTTTCTGGAAAAGGAAAACTATCACACCCAGTGAAAGCATGCAATCTTGGAAGACATTTACATAGCTCCGAACCATGAGGTTGGACAACAGTTGTAATGTTGATGTACCTTGTACGAGTCTGTGTACCACATTTTAAATACATAGTAGATGGAACAAAGCACTTGAAAGCAAGACAGAGTACAAAAACTCGGGGGAGGGGGGGTTCTTCAAGGTAAAAAGGGTAGGGGTGACCGTCGGAAAAACTCGAAAAATACCCTAAAAATAACAAACCGTGAAACATTTCCCACCCTAAAATATGCCTCATGGTCTAAAAATCACCCTAAAAATGGATTTCGCTTGACCAACCCCTAAAAATACCGGATCGCCGATTTCAAACCCTAAAAAATACGACGATCACACCCCTACAAGCCGAATATAGGAAGAACCCCCCCCGGGACAAAAACATTGGTTATCTTCTGATGATATCACAACGGCGCTGTAGCCATTACCAGTGCTATACATGAGAGGCGTGAAGCAGAAGTCTGGTGTCCGCTTCCTCTTGCGTATGCTGAAGATCTTCTTATACTTAAGTTCTTCACTGAGGGTAACGACACCGTCTGCTGAAATCTCAACATAATTTCCCTCGGTCGCGGTGTAAAGCGTTTTTCCTACTAGCCTTCATCTGAACCTCTCATTCTGCCATTCTTCGGTGACAAATCTAACGAATTGCTTCTTATTTTGAGGGTTTGAAAAAAAACTTCCTGTACTCTATTATCTGGTTGTATATTTCTGTATTCGTTTCTGTCTCACCTCCTCTCTTCTCTCTTTCCATATTCTTGATCAATGTCTCTCGATAAACATCAAAGACAACATCTATCCGGTTACTTGTTGCTCCTTGCAAGACCATAGCCATCAATGCATCTGCCATTTCAGAAAACGTCTTCTGGTCTCCTTTGAGCCTTTGGGCCATTTCACCAATGCTGCATGTCGATGGTTGTGGCATAACTTCAACTGCTGGGACATCCTTCTGGAGTTCGTTCGCTAGTGTAGACTTGTTAGTCTTCTTATCTTGTCGTGAAATTTTACTTTCGCTGGATTCGACTCTATCCTTTGCTTGCTAAAGGAACGGTACGCTCTTTCGCCAATATCTTTGGCCTGAAGTAGATCACGTTCAATCTGTTCGGTGGCCACCCTGCCTGTGGATTAGCCTGGTTTTCAGACGGTACGAGGTCGTCCTCTCACTTCCGGGGAGGAAGTGAGCGGACAACCTCGTACCGTCTGAAAATCAGGCTACCTGTGGATAAACAAACAAGATCTTGTTCGATTTCAAATGGATTTATCCAGCTATCCAACGTTGACAGTAATACTGCACATCTGCTTCATCTCTGGAGATCCGGCTCTTCTGGAGATCATCGTGCTGACAGCTTGATTTGTTCAGATGAAGCATGTCCTTTAAATTCCTCAAGAAAATGCTTCTATATTCCGCTACTATAGTGCCTCGGGGTTTGCGTGTATTTATTTACCGTTTTCTCGCATGCTTGGTCTACAGGTATTTTTCCAAAAGGTTACCTTTCCCTATCTGCACAGCAAATCAATTAACCTGCAGACTTCAAATAGTCGAGAACATCGGGGTGTTCGTCTCCGATATGGGCCATTTATGATATATACGACGAAGTTATGTGACCATTTCAGCCCAATTCTAATATTCTAATGTCCTGAAAGACATGGTTAACAAAACTACACAGCAGGTATTGCCATGCAGCAAGCAAAATTTAAGAGTGGTCATGAGAGTGACACAGAGGAGTCCATGATACATATTTTTGTTGAGTGTTCTCATTCAGCTACTTGAATACAGTTCATGAATCGATCCGAGTTCTGGAGTTGTATATTGTTCATAATTTTAAGAACTCCTGAACTGACTCTGCAGCTTCTCTATAAATACAGCAGTTGCAGCTGAGCAGGTCTCTCAAGCAAGCTTTGTCAGTTAATTAGAGAGGTGAATATAGCAAGGACTTCCACTCCAGGTGAATCAGTTAGAATATGGATATGTGAAGAATAAAGCTATGAAGTATTCATTAATTGTTCGTTCCCGATTAAAATAACATGCAAATCCACTGTTGAAACCACATGAAGCCCTGTAAGTCTTCTTAAAGGATGGTTTGGGTCGTATTTATTTTAGCCAGTATGAGGGGAAGTGATAGTTATTTTTTCTTCTGTTAAGTAGGGGGGGGGGGAGGGGCGGGGCGGTTGGTGAAGCATTATTTTTAACCATCTCTTTCCCATACCCCCTCCTGCTAATTATTGCACAGTCCTTTACTAAAAAACATCCATTTACTGTTCAATTTATTTTAAAGACACTTCCGATAACTCATAAACCTTTGGTTAGGAATATATTTTTTATTAAAATATCAAAAATCCGATATAAAAACCCGACAAACACAATTCAAAACATACCTGAGACATTGTCTGCCATCTTGAATTACCCATAATGCATTGCAAATTTTGGTGAAGGTCATTTTGTAGTAAAACAATGTAAAAATGGTATTTTTGAAAAAAAATTGACTTAGGTAAACAGAAAAGGTGTTTTCTCTTTGTGTTTCTTTTAGATGGCGTTGAAAAATTATCATTAATGGTTTTTTCAGGCATTCTTCCTGGTAGCCTCGTTTTCATGCTGGGATGCCATTTTTCAATTTTTTTAAATATAACATTAAAGCTGCCCATTCAAAACTGCTATCATCAAAATTACAACACACCTTGGACTACTCTTCAAAATGACACCAGTCACAATTTGTCCCTCGAAGTGGTAAGAAAATCTGGTCTGGCCCATGGACTAATATATTGTGCATATTTTTGGGTCACATGACCAGCGTGTACCAGTGGTACTTTCGACGACATCTTTGATTAGGCGCGTAAAGACCCCTGGGAACGAGGTTGGACCTGCGCATGCTCGCAATCTATTGACCTGCGCACGCGCAGCAATCTATTGACCTGCGCACGCGCAGCAATCTATTGACCTGCGCACGCGCACAATCTATTGACCTGCGCACGCGCAGCAATCTATTGACCTGCGCACGCGCAGCAATCTATTGACCTGCGCACGCGCAGCAATCTATTGACCTCCGCACGCGCAGCAATCTATTGACCTGCTCACGCGCAGCAATCTATTGAACTGCGCACGCGCAGCAATCTATTGACCTGCGCACGCGCAGCAATCTATTGACCTGCGCACGCGCAGCAATCTATTGAACTGCGCACGCGCAGCAATCTATTGACCTGCGCCAACCTCGTTCCCAGGGGTCTTTGCGCGCCTAATCCAAGATGGCGTCGAAAGTACCCCTGGTACAGGCTGGTGGGATTCTGCCACTGATTGGCTAGACGTTTCGCGCGCGCTCATTGGAGAATTTCGAATAGCGCGTGCATTTTTGATTTGAAAAATAAACTGGCGATGTCGTCTTTCGCATTGCGCGTTCAAAATTCGTTGAAAATAACTACAAATTCATCAGAACTTAGCGTTTTTGCCTTTTTTAATACTCACTTCGCAACTGGGTACAAGTAGAACAATGTACGGTTGGCATTCATTGGGTTCACACTTCAACCGCTAACCATTCTTCAGCGATGATGAATCCAAGATGGCGGATGTTCTTCAAAATATGCCCATATAGTCCATGGGCCAAGACCCCAAAAAATGGATTTTCTTACCACTCAGAGGAACAAAGGCTATCATACATTTTTGAAAACCTCCACTCCTCTACTTCATTTTGGTATATGATAGCAATGTCAAATGAGCAGCTTTAATGCTAAAATCACGTGATTAAGTGACGTCATCACTGTCATAAGAAATGAACCAGATCGACTGATGAAGCCACTACTATCTTGCATATTTTGAGCTTATTGTCTTTTTAAACATGCTAAATAGCTACAATAAGATAGTATAAGAAAAATCAAATAACAAAATACTAATATTGCTTGGTTTCCATGGCAACCGCTCGTTAAAATTAAACACAACACATAAAATCAATGACTTTCCCAGCAAATTTGATAAGTTGTATTTAATATTCATTCCGTACTACTCTAAGGGGCAAGTGCTATCATACATTTTTTAACTCCATACGGCTCTGCTACATTTCACATATAATAGCAACGTTGAAAGAGCAACTTTAAAGCTTTGATCAATTCATGAACTGACGTCATCAGCATCAAAAATATCCCAATATTATTAAAATTTAAAACAAAATGTTGTTTTGTGTACCTCTTAGTACGAATATGCATTTGAAAGGTGCCAGTTACATCAAGAATGATAACGAAAGAGACTTAGAATGGCAAACTAATGTTTTCGTTTGGTTTCCATGGCAACGCGTTGTATAATTGCACATTATATGCCTATAGCTCCTAAATAACTGGTACTTTTTTCACCATTCTATTTAGTATTTTACAGGTAACTCTACCACTGAAATGATAACAGTTATATAACGGAATGCGTTATATTATACATGTATCTACTCTCTTAATCGTCTTAATCTTCGTCGTCAGAGTCATCTGTAAGTGAATCCTCGGTAGATTCAGGCTCACGCCGGTTTGTACAGTCTTGTAGCTTACACAAGTCAGTGCACTGCAGACCGTGGGCAAGACAGGTACAGCTCGGCAACTTGCAGATTCTCTTGCATTGGCAGGATAGGAGCTCAAGTACAGCCTTGGGTGCCGGTTCCCCACTCATCCAGTCAATGCTTAACTTGCCATCCTCTAGACTCCATCCAGATCCAACGAGCGAAGGGACCTGAGTACAGCCCTGAAGACTTCTGCGCCATATTGCTGTCTGATAGTTTGAACTAGCGGAATGCTTTCGCAGAGTGTCCTCGCATGGTGGAAGCTGGTTCGATAGCGCAGCTCGTTAACATCCTTGGTCCCCGGGTGTGAGGAGTACATCATAAAGGTGAACTCTTGAAGCCTCGTGAATAGCTCATCAAAATTTCGCTTCACCAGCTTTAATGCAGTTAGCGTCACGTCAGTGCCTTTTCTGGAAAAGGAAAACTATCACACCCAGTGAAAGCATGCAATCTTGGAAGACATTTACATAGCTCCGAACCATGAGGTTGGACAACAGTTGTAATGTTGATGTACCTTGTACGAGTCTGTGTACCACATTTTAAATACATAGTAGATGGAACAAAGCACTTGAAAGCAAGACAGAGTACAAAAACTCGGGGGAGGGGGGGTTCTTCAAGGTAAAAAGGGTAGGGGTGACCGTCGGAAAAACTCGAAAAATACCCTAAAAATAACAAACCGTGAAACATTTCCCACCCTAAAATATGCCTCATGGTCTAAAAATCACCCTAAAAATGGATTTCGCTTGACCAACCCCTAAAAATACCGGATCGCCGATTTCAAACCCTAAAAAATACGACGATCACACCCCTACAAGCCGAATATAGGAAGAACCCCCCCCGGGACAAAAACATTGGTTATCTTCTGATGATATCACAACGGCGCTGTAGCCATTACCAGTGCTATACATGAGAGGCGTGAAGCAGAAGTCTGGTGTCCGCTTCCTCTTGCGTATGCTGAAGATCTTCTTATACTTAAGTTCTTCACTGAGGGTAACGACACCGTCTGCTGAAATCTCAACATAATTTCCCTCGGTCGCGGTGTAAAGCGTTTTTCCTACTAGCCTTCATCTGAACCTCTCATTCTGCCATTCTTCGGTGACAAATCTAACGAATTGCTTCTTATTTTGAGGGTTTGAAAAAAAACTTCCTGTACTCTATTATCTGGTTGTATATTTCTGTATTCGTTTCTGTCTCACCTCCTCTCTTCTCTCTTTCCATATTCTTGATCAATGTCTCTCGATAAACATCAAAGACAACATCTATCCGGTTACTTGTTGCTCCTTGCAAGACCATAGCCATCAATGCATCTGCCATTTCAGAAAACGTCTTCTGGTCTCCTTTGAGCCTTTGGGCCATTTCACCAATGCTGCATGTCGATGGTTGTGGCATAACTTCAACTGCTGGGACATCCTTCTGGAGTTCGTTCGCTAGTGTAGACTTGTTAGTCTTCTTATCTTGTCGTGAAATTTTACTTTCGCTGGATTCGACTCTATCCTTTGCTTGCTAAAGGAACGGTACGCTCTTTCGCCAATATCTTTGGCCTGAAGTAGATCACGTTCAATCTGTTCGGTGGCCACCCTGCCTGTGGATTAGCCTGGTTTTCAGACGGTACGAGGTCGTCCTCTCACTTCCGGGGAGGAAGTGAGCGGACAACCTCGTACCGTCTGAAAATCAGGCTACCTGTGGATAAACAAACAAGATCTTGTTCGATTTCAAATGGATTTATCCAGCTATCCAACGTTGACAGTAATACTGCACATCTGCTTCATCTCTGGAGATCCGGCTCTTCTGGAGATCATCGTGCTGACAGCTTGATTTGTTCAGATGAAGCATGTCCTTTAAATTCCTCAAGAAAATGCTTCTATATTCCGCTACTATAGTGCCTCGGGGTTTGCGTGTATTTATTTACCGTTTTCTCGCATGCTTGGTCTACAGGTATTTTTCCAAAAGGTTACCTTTCCCTATCTGCACAGCAAATCAATTAACCTGCAGACTTCAAATAGTCGAGAACATCGGGGTGTTCGTCTCCGATATGGGCCATTTATGATATATACGACGAAGTTATGTGACCATTTCAGCCCAATTCTAATATTCTAATGTCCTGAAAGACATGGTTAACAAAACTACACAGCAGGTATTGCCATGCAGCAAGCAAAATTTAAGAGTGGTCATGAGAGTGACACAGAGGAGTCCATGATACATATTTTTGTTGAGTGTTCTCATTCAGCTACTTGAATACAGTTCATGAATCGATCCGAGTTCTGGAGTTGTATATTGTTCATAATTTTAAGAACTCCTGAACTGACTCTGCAGCTTCTCTATAAATACAGCAGTTGCAGCTGAGCAGGTCTCTCAAGCAAGCTTTGTCAGTTAATTAGAGAGGTGAATATAGCAAGGACTTCCACTCCAGGTGAATCAGTTAGAATATGGATATGTGAAGAATAAAGCTATGAAGTATTCATTAATTGTTCGTTCCCGATTAAAATAACATGCAAATCCACTGTTGAAACCACATGAAGCCCTGTAAGTCTTCTTAAAGGATGGTTTGGGTCGTATTTATTTTAGCCAGTATGAGGGGAAGTGATAGTTATTTTTTCTTCTGTTAAGTAGGGGGGGGGGGAGGGGCGGGGCGGTTGGTGAAGCATTATTTTTAACCATCTCTTTCCCATACCCCCTCCTGCTAATTATTGCACAGTCCTTTACTAAAAAACATCCATTTACTGTTCAATTTATTTTAAAGACACTTCCGATAACTCATAAACCTTTGGTTAGGAATATATTTTTTATTAAAATATCAAAAATCCGATATAAAAACCCGACAAACACAATTCAAAACATACCTGAGACATTGTCTGCCATCTTGAATTACCCATAATGCATTGCAAATTTTGGTGAAGGTCATTTTGTAGTAAAACAATGTAAAAATGGTATTTTTGAAAAAAAATTGACTTAGGTAAACAGAAAAGGTGTTTTCTCTTTGTGTTTCTTTTAGATGGCGTTGAAAAATTATCATTAATGGTTTTTTCAGGCATTCTTCCTGGTAGCCTCGTTTTCATGCTGGGATGCCATTTTTCAATTTTTTTAAATATAACATTAAAGCTGCCCATTCAAAACTGCTATCATCAAAATTACAACACACCTTGGACTACTCTTCAAAATGACACCAGTCACAATTTGTCCCTCGAAGTGGTAAGAAAATCTGGTCTGGCCCATGGACTAATATATTGTGCATATTTTTGGGTCACATGACCAGCGTGTACCAGTGGTACTTTCGACGACATCTTTGATTAGGCGCGTAAAGACCCCTGGGAACGAGGTTGGACCTGCGCATGCTCGCAATCTATTGACCTGCGCACGCGCAGCAATCTATTGACCTGCGCACGCGCAGCAATCTATTGACCTGCGCACGCGCACAATCTATTGACCTGCGCACGCGCAGCAATCTATTGACCTGCGCACGCGCAGCAATCTATTGACCTGCGCACGCGCAGCAATCTATTGACCTCCGCACGCGCAGCAATCTATTGACCTGCTCACGCGCAGCAATCTATTGAACTGCGCACGCGCAGCAATCTATTGACCTGCGCACGCGCAGCAATCTATTGACCTGCGCACGCGCAGCAATCTATTGAACTGCGCACGCGCAGCAATCTATTGACCTGCGCCAACCTCGTTCCCAGGGGTCTTTGCGCGCCTAATCCAAGATGGCGTCGAAAGTACCCCTGGTACAGGCTGGTGGGATTCTGCCACTGATTGGCTAGACGTTTCGCGCGCGCTCATTGGAGAATTTCGAATAGCGCGTGCATTTTTGATTTGAAAAATAAACTGGCGATGTCGTCTTTCGCATTGCGCGTTCAAAATTCGTTGAAAATAACTACAAATTCATCAGAACTTAGCGTTTTTGCCTTTTTTAATACTCACTTCGCAACTGGGTACAAGTAGAACAATGTACGGTTGGCATTCATTGGGTTCACACTTCAACCGCTAACCATTCTTCAGCGATGATGAATCCAAGATGGCGGATGTTCTTCAAAATATGCCCATATAGTCCATGGGCCAAGACCCCAAAAAATGGATTTTCTTACCACTCAGAGGAACAAAGGCTATCATACATTTTTGAAAACCTCCACTCCTCTACTTCATTTTGGTATATGATAGCAATGTCAAATGAGCAGCTTTAATGCTAAAATCACGTGATTAAGTGACGTCATCACTGTCATAAGAAATGAACCAGATCGACTGATGAAGCCACTACTATCTTGCATATTTTGAGCTTATTGTCTTTTTAAACATGCTAAATAGCTACAATAAGATAGTATAAGAAAAATCAAATAACAAAATACTAATATTGCTTGGTTTCCATGGCAACCGCTCGTTAAAATTAAACACAACACATAAAATCAATGACTTTCCCAGCAAATTTGATAAGTTGTATTTAATATTCATTCCGTACTACTCTAAGGGGCAAGTGCTATCATACATTTTTTAACTCCATACGGCTCTGCTACATTTCACATATAATAGCAACGTTGAAAGAGCAACTTTAAAGCTTTGATCAATTCATGAACTGACGTCATCAGCATCAAAAATATCCCAATATTATTAAAATTTAAAACAAAATGTTGTTTTGTGTACCTCTTAGTACGAATATGCATTTGAAAGGTGCCAGTTACATCAAGAATGATAACGAAAGAGACTTAGAATGGCAAACTAATGTTTTCGTTTGGTTTCCATGGCAACGCGTTGTATAATTGCACATTATATGCCTATAGCTCCTAAATAACTGGTACTTTTTTCACCATTCTATTTAGTATTTTACAGGTAACTCTACCACTGAAATGATAACAGTTATATAACGGAATGCGTTATATTATACATGTATCTACTCTCTTAATCGTCTTAATCTTCGTCGTCAGAGTCATCTGTAAGTGAATCCTCGGTAGATTCAGGCTCACGCCGGTTTGTACAGTCTTGTAGCTTACACAAGTCAGTGCACTGCAGACCGTGGGCAAGACAGGTACAGCTCGGCAACTTGCAGATTCTCTTGCATTGGCAGGATAGGAGCTCAAGTACAGCCTTGGGTGCCGGTTCCCCACTCATCCAGTCAATGCTTAACTTGCCATCCTCTAGACTCCATCCAGATCCAACGAGCGAAGGGACCTGAGTACAGCCCTGAAGACTTCTGCGCCATATTGCTGTCTGATAGTTTGAACTAGCGGAATGCTTTCGCAGAGTGTCCTCGCATGGTGGAAGCTGGTTCGATAGCGCAGCTCGTTAACATCCTTGGTCCCCGGGTGTGAGGAGTACATCATAAAGGTGAACTCTTGAAGCCTCGTGAATAGCTCATCAAAATTTCGCTTCACCAGCTTTAATGCAGTTAGCGTCACGTCAGTGCCTTTTCTGGAAAAGGAAAACTATCACACCCAGTGAAAGCATGCAATCTTGGAAGACATTTACATAGCTCCGAACCATGAGGTTGGACAACAGTTGTAATGTTGATGTACCTTGTACGAGTCTGTGTACCACATTTTAAATACATAGTAGATGGAACAAAGCACTTGAAAGCAAGACAGAGTACAAAAACTCGGGGGAGGGGGGGTTCTTCAAGGTAAAAAGGGTAGGGGTGACCGTCGGAAAAACTCGAAAAATACCCTAAAAATAACAAACCGTGAAACATTTCCCACCCTAAAATATGCCTCATGGTCTAAAAATCACCCTAAAAATGGATTTCGCTTGACCAACCCCTAAAAATACCGGATCGCCGATTTCAAACCCTAAAAAATACGACGATCACACCCCTACAAGCCGAATATAGGAAGAACCCCCCCCGGGACAAAAACATTGGTTATCTTCTGATGATATCACAACGGCGCTGTAGCCATTACCAGTGCTATACATGAGAGGCGTGAAGCAGAAGTCTGGTGTCCGCTTCCTCTTGCGTATGCTGAAGATCTTCTTATACTTAAGTTCTTCACTGAGGGTAACGACACCGTCTGCTGAAATCTCAACATAATTTCCCTCGGTCGTGGTGTAAAGCGTTTTTCCTACTAGCCTTCATCTGAACCTCTCATTCTGCCATTCTTCGGTGACAAATCTAACGAATTGCTTCTTATTTTAAGGGTTTGAAAAAAAACTTCCTGTACTCTATTATCTGGTTGTATATTTCTGTATTCGTTTCTGTCTCACCTCCTCTCTTCTCTCTTTCCATATTCTTGATCAATGTCTCTCGATAAACATCAAAGACAACATCTATCCGGTTACTTGTTGCTCCTTGCAAGACCATAGCCATCAATGCATCTGCCATTTCAGAAAACGTCTTCTGGTCTCCTTTGAGCCTTTGGGCCATTTCACCAATGCTGCATGTCGATGGTTGTGGCATAACTTCAACTGCTGGGACATCCTTCTGGAGTTCGTTCGCTAGTGTAGACTTGTTAGTCTTCTCATCTTGTCGTGAAATTTTACTTTCGCTGGATTCGACTCTATCCTTTGCTTGCTAAAGGAACGGTACGCTCTTTCGCCAATATCTTTGGCCTGAAGTAGATCACGTTCAATCTGTTCGGTGGCCACCCTGCCTGTGGATTAGCCTGGTTTTCAGACGGTACGAGGTCGTCCTCTCACTTCCGGGGAGGAAGTGAGCGGACAACCTCGTACCGTCTGAAAATCAGGCTACCTGTGGATAAGCAAACAAGATCTTGTTCGATTTCAAATGGATTTATCCAGCTATCCAACGTTGACAGTAATACTGCACATCTGCTTCATCTCTGGAGATCCGGCTCTTCTGGAGATCATCGTGCTGACAGCTTGATTTGTTCAGATGAAGCATGTCCTTTAAATTCCTCAAGAAAATGCTTCTATATTCCGCTACTATAGTGCCTCGGGGTTTGCGTGTATTTATTTACCGTTTTCTCGCATGCTTGGTCTACAGGTATTTTTCCAAAAGGTTACCTTTCCCTATCTGCACAGCAAATCAATTAACCTGCAGACTTCAAATAGTCGAGAACATCGGGGTGTTCGTCTCCGATATGGGCCATTTATGATATATACGACGAAGTTATGTGACCATTTCAGCCCAATTCTAATATTCTAATGTCCTGAAAGACATGGTTAACAAAACTACACAGCAGGTATTGCCATGCAGCAAGCAAAATTTAAGAGTGGTCATGAGAGTGACACAGAGGAGTCCATGATACATATTTTTGTTGAGTGTTCTCATTCAGCTACTTGAATACAGTTCATGAATCGATCCGAGTTCTGGAGTTGTATATTGTTCATAATTTTAAGAACTCCTGAACTGACTCTGCAGCTTCTCTATAAATACAGCAGTTGCAGCTGAGCAGGTCTCTCAAGCAAGCTTTGTCAGTTAATTAGAGAGGTGAATATAGCAAGGACTTCCACTCCAGGTGAATCAGTTAGAATATGGATATGTGAAGAATATAGCTATGAAGTATTCATTAATTGTTCGTTCCCGATTAAAATAACATGCAAATCCACTGTTGAAACCACATGAAGCCCTGTAAGTCTTCTTAAAGGATGGTTTGGGTCGTATTTATTTTAGCCAGTATGAGGGGAAGTGATAGTTATTTTTTCTTCTGTTAAGTAGGGGGGGGGAGGGGCGGGGCGGGTGGTGAAGCATTATTTTTAACCATCTCTTTCCCATACCCCCTCCTGCTAATTATTGCACAGTCCCTTACTAAAAAACATCCATTTACTGTTCAATTTATTTTAAAGACACTTCCGATAACTCATAAACCTTTGGTTAGGAATATATTTTTTATTAAAATATCGAAAATCCGATATAAAAACCCGACAAACACAATTCAAAACATACCTGAGACATTGTCTGCCATCTTGAATTACCCATAATGTATTGCAAATTTTGGTGAAGGTCATTTTGTAGTAAAACAATGTAAAAATGGTATTTTTCAAAAAAAATTGACTTAGGTAAACAGAAAAGGTGTTTTCTCTTTGTGTTTCTTTTAGATGGCGTTGAAAAATTATCATTAATGGTTTTTTCAGGCATTCTTCCTGGTAGCCTCGTTTTCATGCTGGGATGCCATTTTTCAATTTTTTTAAATATAACATTAAAGCTGCCCATTCAAAACTGCTATCATCAAAATTACAACACACCTTGGACTACTCTTCAAAATGACACCAGTCACAATTTGTCCCTCGAAGTGGTAAGAAAATCTGGTCTGGCCCATGGACTAATATATTGTGCATATTTTTGGGTCACATGACCAGCGTGTACCAGTGGTACTTTCGACGCCATCTTTGATTAGGCGCGTAAAGACCCCTGGGAACGAGGTTGGACCTGCGCATGCTCGCAATCTATTGACCTGCGCACGCGCAGCAATCTATTGACCTGCGCACGCGCAGCAATCTATTGACCTGCGCACGCGCAGCAATCTATTGACCTGCGCATGCGCAGCAATCTATTGACCTGCGCACGCGCAGCAATCTATTGACCTGCGCACGCGCAGCAATCTATTGACCTGCGCACGCGCAGCAATCTATTGACCTGCGCACGCGCAGCAATCTATTGACCTGCGCACGCGCAGCAATCTATTGACCTGCGCACGCGCAGCAATCTATTGACCTGCGCATGCGCAGCAATCTATTGACCTGCGCACGCGCAGCAATCTATTGACCTGCGCACGCGCAGCAATCTATTGACCTGCGCACGCGCAGCAATCTATTGACCTGCGCACGCGCAGCAATCTATTGAACTGCGCACGCGCAGCAATCTATTGACCTGCGCACGCGCAGCAATCTATTGACCTGCGCTCGCGCAGCAATCTATTGACCTTCGCACGCGCAGCAATCTATTGAACTGCGCAGGCGCAGCAATCTATTGAACTGCGCACGCGCAGCAATCTATTGACCTGCGCCAACCTCGTTCCCAGGGGTCTTTGCGCGCCTAATCCAAGATGGCGTCGAAAGTACCCCTGGTACAGGCTGGTGGGATTCTGCCACTGATTGGCTAGACGTTTCGCGCGCGCTCATTGGAGAATTTCGAATAGCGCGTGCATTTTTGATTTGAAAAATAAACTGGCGATGTCGTCTTTCGCATTGCGCGTTCAAAATTCGTTGAAAATAACTACAAATTCATCAGAACTTAGCGTTTTTGCCTTTTTTAATACTCACTTCGCAACTGGGTACAAGTAGAACAATGTACGGTTGGCATTCATTGGGTTCACACTTCAACCGCTAACCATTCTTCAGCGATGATGAATCCAAGATGGCGGATGTTCTTCAAAATATGCCCATATAGTCCATGGGCCAAGACCCCAAAAAATGGATTTTCTTACCACTCAGAGGAACAAAGGCTATCATACATTTTTGAAAACCTCCACTCCTCTACTTCATTTTGGTATATGATAGCAATGTCAAATGAGCAGCTTTAATGCTAAAATCACGTGATTAAGTGACGTCATCACTGTCATAAGAAATGAACCAGATCGACTGATGAAGCCACTACTATCTTGCATATTTTGAGCTTATTGTCTTTTTAAACATGCTAAATAGCTACAATAAGATAGTATAAGAAAAATCAAATAACAAAATACTAATATTGCTTGGTTTCCATGGCAACCGCTCGTTAAAATTAAACACAACACATAAAATCAATGACTTTCCCAGCAAATTTGATAAGTTGTATTTAATATTCATTCCGTACTACTCTAAGGGGCAAGTGCTATCATACATTTTTTAACTCCATACGGCTCTGCTACATTTCACATATAATAGCAACGTTGAAAGAGCAACTTTAAAGCTTTGATCAATTCATGAACTGACGTCATCAGCATCAAAAATATCCCAATATTATTAAAATTTAAAACAAAATGTTGTTTTGTGTACCTCTTAGTACGAATATGCATTTGAAAGGTGCCAGTTACATCAAGAATGATAACGAAAGAGACTTAGAATGGCAAACTAATGTTTTCGTTTGGTTTCCATGGCAACGCGTTGTATAATTGCACATTATATGCCTATAGCTCCTAAATAACTGGTACTTTTTTCACCATTCTATTTAGTATTTTACAGGTAACTCTACCACTGAAATGATAACAGTTATATAACGGAATGCGTTATATTATACATGTATCTACTCTCTTAATCGTCTTAATCTTCGTCGTCAGAGTCATCTGTAAGTGAATCCTCGGTAGATTCAGGCTCACGCCGGTTTGTACAGTCTTGTAGCTTACACAAGTCAGTGCACTGCAGACCGTGGGCAAGACAGGTACAGCTCGGCAACTTGCAGATTCTCTTGCATTGGCAGGATAGGAGCTCAAGTACAGCCTTGGGTGCCGGTTCCCCACTCATCCAGTCAATGCTTAACTTGCCATCCTCTAGACTCCATCCAGATCCAACGAGCGAAGGGACCTGAGTACAGCCCTGAAGACTTCTGCGCCATATTGCTGTCTGATAGTTTGAACTAGCGGAATGCTTTCGCAGAGTGTCCTCGCATGGTGGAAGCTGGTTCGATAGCGCAGCTCGTTAACATCCTTGGTCCCCGGGTGTGAGGAGTACATCATAAAGGTGAACTCTTGAAGCCTCGTGAATAGCTCATCAAAATTTCGCTTCACCAGCTTTAATGCAGTTAGCGTCACGTCAGTGCCTTTTCTGGAAAAGGAAAACTATCACACCCAGTGAAAGCATGCAATCTTGGAAGACATTTACATAGCTCCGAACCATGAGGTTGGACAACAGTTGTAATGTTGATGTACCTTGTACGAGTCTGTGTACCACATTTTAAATACATAGTAGATGGAACAAAGCACTTGAAAGCAAGACAGAGTACAAAAACTCGGGGGAGGGGGGGTTCTTCAAGGTAAAAAGGGTAGGGGTGACCGTCGGAAAAACTCGAAAAATACCCTAAAAATAACAAACCGTGAAACATTTCCCACCCTAAAATATGCCTCATGGTCTAAAAATCACCCTAAAAATGGATTTCGCTTGACCAACCCCTAAAAATACCGGATCGCCGATTTCAAACCCTAAAAAATACGACGATCACACCCCTACAAGCCGAATATAGGAAGAACCCCCCCCCGGGACAAAAACATTGGTTATCTTCTGATGATATCACAACGGCGCTGTAGCCATTACCAGTGCTATACATGAGAGGCGTGAAGCAGAAGTCTGGTGTCCGCTTCCTCTTGCGTATGCTGAAGATCTTCTTATACTTAAGTTCTTCACTGAGGGTAACGACACCGTCTGCTGAAATCTCAACATAATTTCCCTCGGTCGTGGTGTAAAGCGTTTTTCCTACTAGCCTTCATCTGAACCTCTCATTCTGCCATTCTTCGGTGACAAATCTAACGAATTGCTTCTTATTTTGAGGGTTTGAAAAAAAACTTCCTGTACTCTATTATCTGGTTGTATATTTCTGTATTCGTTTCTGTCTCACCTCCTCTCTTCTCTCTTTCCATATTCTTGATCAATGTCTCTCGATAAACATCAAAGACAACATCTATCCGGTTACTTGTTGCTCCTTGCAAGACCATAGCCATCAATGCATCTGCCATTTCAGAAAACGTCTTCTGGTCTCCTTTGAGCCTTTGGGCCATTTCACCAATGCTGCATGTCGATGGTTGTGGCATAACTTCAACTGCTGGGACATCCTTCTGGAGTTCGTTCGCTAGTGTAGACTTGTTAGTCTTCTTATCTTGTCGTGAAATTTTACTTTCGCTGGATTCGACTCTATCCTTTGCTTGCTAAAGGAACGGTACGCTCTTTCGCCAATATCTTTGGCCTGAAGTAGATCACGTTCAATCTGTTCGGTGGCCACCCTGCCTGTGGATTAGCCTGGTTTTCAGACGGTACGAGGTCGTCCTCTCACTTCCGGGGAGGAAGTGAGCGGACAACCTCGTACCGTCTGAAAATCAGGCTACCTGTGGATAAGCAAACAAGATCTTGTTCGATTTCAAATGGATTTATCCAGCTATCCAACGTTGACAGTAATACTGCACATCTGCTTCATCTCTGGAGATCCGGCTCTTCTGGAGATCATCGTGCTGACAGCTTGATTTGTTCAGATGAAGCATGTCCTTTAAATTCCTCAAGAAAATGCTTCTATATTCCGCTACTATAGTGCCTCGGGGTTTGCGTGTATTTATTTACCGTTTTCTCGCATGCTTGGTCTACAGGTATTTTTCCAAAAGGTTACCTTTCCCTATCTGCACAGCAAATCAATTAACCTGCAGACTTCAAATAGTCGAGAACATCGGGGTGTTCGTCTCCGATATGGGCCATTTATGATATATACGACGAAGTTATGTGACCATTTCAGCCCAATTCTAATATTCTAATGTCCTGAAAGACATGGTTAACAAAACTACACAGCAGGTATTGCCATGCAGCAAGCAAAATTTAAGAGTGGTCATGAGAGTGACACAGAGGAGTCCATGATACATATTTTTGTTGAGTGTTCTCATTCAGCTACTTGAATACAGTTCATGAATCGATCCGAGTTCTGGAGTTGTATATTGTTCATAATTTTAAGAACTCCTGAACTGACTCTGCAGCTTCTCTATAAATACAGCAGTTGCAGCTGAGCAGGTCTCTCAAGCAAGCTTTGTCAGTTAATTAGAGAGGTGAATATAGCAAGGACTTCCACTCCAGGTGAATCAGTTAGAATATGGATATGTGAAGAATAAAGCTATGAAGTATTCATTAATTGTTCGTTCCCGATTAAAATAACATGCAAATCCACTGTTGAAACCACATGAAGCCCTGTAAGTCTTCTTAAAGGATGGTTTGGGTCGTATTTATTTTAGCCAGTATGAGGGGAAGTGATAGTTATTTTTTCTTCTGTTAAGTAGGGGGGGGGGGGAGGGGCGGGGCGGGTGGTGAAGCATTATTTTTAACCATCTCTTTCCCATACCCCCTCCTGCTAATTATTGCACAGTCCCTTACTAAAAAACATCCATTTACTGTTCAATTTATTTTAAAGACACTTCCGATAACTCATAAACCTTTGGTTAGGAATATATTTTTTATTAA
Organism: Actinernus sp. WN-2022; assembly: GCA_030867875.1. NCBI lineage: Eukaryota > Metazoa > Cnidaria > Anthozoa > Actiniaria > Actinernidae > Actinernus > Actinernus sp. WN-2022. The sequence continues at coordinate 91,147,695 of JAOWCC010001634.1, forward strand.
AATATCGAAAATCCGATATAAAAACCCGACAAACACAATTCAAAACATACCTGAGACATTGTCTGCCATCTTGAATTACCCATAATGTATTGCAAATTTTGGTGAAGGTCATTTTGTAGTAAAACAATGTAAAAATGGTATTTTTGAAAAAAAATTGACTTACGTAAACAGAAAAGGTGTTTTCTCTTTGTGTTTCTTTTAGATGGCGTTGAAAAATTATCATTAATGGTTTTTTCAGGCATTCTTCCTGGTAGCCTCGTTTTCATGCTGGGATGCCATTTTTCAATTTTTTTAAATATAACATAAAGCTGCCCATTCAAAACTGCTATCATCAAAATTACAACACACCTTGGACTACTCTTCAAAATGACACCAGTCACAATTTGTCCCTCGAAGTGGTAAGAAAATCTGGTCTGGCCCATGGACTAATATATTGTGCATATTTTTGGGTCACATGACCAGCGTGTACCAGTGGTACTTTCGACGCCATCTTTGATTAGGCGCGTAAAGACCCCTGGGAACGAGGTTGGACCTGCGCATGCTCGCAATCTATTGACCTGCGCACGCGCAGCAATCTATTGACCTGCGCATGCGCAGCAATCTATTGACCTGCGCACGCGCAGCAATCTATTGACCTGCGCACGCGCAGCAATCTATTGACCTGCGCACGCGCAGCAATCTATTGACCTGCGCACGCGCAGCAATCTATTGACCTGCGCACGCGCAGCAATCTATTGACCTGCGCACGCGCAGCAATCTATTGACCTGCGCTCGCGCAGCAATCTATTGACCTTCGCACGCGCAGCAATCTATTGAACTGCGCAGGCGCAGCAATCTATTGAACTGCGCACGCGCAGCAATCTATTGACCTGCGCCAACCTCGTTCCCAGGGGTCTTTGCGCGCCTAATCCAAGATGGCGTCGAAAGTACCCCTGGTACAGGCTGGTGGGATTCTGCCACTGATTGGCTAGACGTTTCGCGCGCGCTCATTGGAGAATTTCGAATAGCGCGTGCATTTTTGATTTGAAAAATAAACTGGCGATGTCGTCTTTCGCATTGCGCGTTCAAAATTCGTTGAAAATAACTACAAATTCATCAGAACTTAGCGTTTTTGCCTTTTTTAATACTCACTTCGCAACTGGGTACAAGTAGAACAATGTACGGTTGGCATTCATTGGGTTCACACTTCAACCGCTAACCATTCTTCAGCGATGATGAATCCAAGATGGCGGATGTTCTTCAAAATATGCCCATATAGTCCATGGGCCAAGACCCCAAAAAATGGATTTTCTTACCACTCAGAGGAACAAAGGCTATCATACATTTTTGAAAACCTCCACTCCTCTACTTCATTTTGGTATATGATAGCAATGTCAAATGAGCAGCTTTAATGCTAAAATCACGTGATTAAGTGACGTCATCACTGTCATAAGAAATGAACCAGATCGACTGATGAAGCCACTACTATCTTGCATATTTTGAGCTTATTGTCTTTTTAAACATGCTAAATAGCTACAATAAGATAGTATAAGAAAAATCAAATAACAAAATACTAATATTGCTTGGTTTCCATGGCAACCGCTCGTTAAAATTAAACACAACACATAAAATCAATGACTTTCCCAGCAAATTTGATAAGTTGTATTTAATATTCATTCCGTACTACTCTAAGGGGCAAGTGCTATCATACATTTTTTAACTCCATACGGCTCTGCTACATTTCACATATAATAGCAACGTTGAAAGAGCAACTTTAAAGCTTTGATCAATTCATGAACTGACGTCATCAGCATCAAAAATATCCCAATATTATTAAAATTTAAAACAAAATGTTGTTTTGTGTACCTCTTAGTACGAATATGCATTTGAAAGGTGCCAGTTACATCAAGAATGATAACGAAAGAGACTTAGAATGGCAAACTAATGTTTTCGTTTGGTTTCCATGGCAACGCGTTGTATAATTGCACATTATATGCCTATAGCTCCTAAATAACTGGTACTTTTTTCACCATTCTATTTAGTATTTTACAGGTAACTCTACCACTGAAATGATAACAGTTATATAACGGAATGCGTTATATTATACATGTATCTACTCTCTTAATCGTCTTAATCTTCGTCGTCAGAGTCATCTGTAAGTGAATCCTCGGTAGATTCAGGCTCACGCCGGTTTGTACAGTCTTGTAGCTTACACAAGTCAGTGCACTGCAGACCGTGGGCAAGACAGGTACAGCTCGGCAACTTGCAGATTCTCTTGCATTGGCAGGATAGGAGCTCAAGTACAGCCTTGGGTGCCGGTTCCCCACTCATCCAGTCAATGCTTAACTTGCCATCCTCTAGACTCCATCCAGATCCAACAAGCGAAGGGACCTGAGTACAGCCCTGAAGACTTCTGCGCCATATTGCTGTCTGATAGTTTGAACTAGCGGAATGCTTTCGCAGAGTGTCCTCGCATGGTGGAAGCTGGTTCGATAGCGCAGCTCGTTAACATCCTTGGTCCCCGGGTGTGAGGAGTACATCATAAAGGTGAACTCTTGAAGCCTCGTGAATAGCTCATCAAAATTTCGCTTCACCAGCTTTAATGCAGTTAGCGTCACGTCAGTGCCTTTTCTGGAAAAGGAAAACTATCACACCCAGTGAAAGCATGCAATCTTGGAAGACATTTACATAGCTCCGAACCATGAGGTTGGACAACAGTTGTAATGTTGATGTACCTTGTACGAGTCTGTGTACCACATTTTAAATACATAGTAGATGGAACAAAGCACTTGAAAGCAAGACAGAGTACAAAAACTCGGGGGAGGGGGGGTTCTTCAAGGTAAAAAGGGTAGGGGTGACCGTCGGAAAAACTCGAAAAATACCCTAAAAATAACAAACCGTGAAACATTTCCCACCCTAAAATATGCCTCATGGTCTAAAAATCACCCTAAAAATGGATTTCGCTTGACCAACCCCTAAAAATACCGGATCGCCGATTTCAAACCCTAAAAAATACGACGATCACACCCCTACAAGCCGAATATAGGAAGAACCCCCCCCGGGACAAAAACATTGGTTATCTTCTGATGATATCACAACGGCGCTGTAGCCATTACCAGTGCTATACATGAGAGGCGTGAAGCAGAAGTCTGGTGTCCGCTTCCTCTTGCGTATGCTGAAGATCTTCTTATACTTAAGTTCTTCACTGAGGGTAACGACACCGTCTGCTGAAATCTCAACATAATTTCCCTCGGTCGCGGTGTAAAGCGTTTTTCCTACTAGCCTTCATCTGAACCTCTCATTCTGCCATTCTTCGGTGACAAATCTAACGAATTGCTTCTTATTTTGAGGGTTTGAAAAAAAACTTCCTGTACTCTATTATCTGGTTGTATATTTCTGTATTCGTTTCTGTCTCACCTCCTCTCTTCTCTCTTTCCATATTCTTGATCAATGTCTCTCGATAAACATCAAAGACAACATCTATCCGGTTACTTGTTGCTCCTTGCAAGACCATAGCCATCAATGCATCTGCCATTTCAGAAAACGTCTTCTGGTCTCCTTTGAGCCTTTGGGCCATTTCACCAATGCTGCATGTCGATGGTTGTGGCATAACTTCAACTGCTGGGACATCCTTCTGGAGTTCGTTCGCTAGTGTAGACTTGTTAGTCTTCTTATCTTGTCGTGAAATTTTACTTTCGCTGGATTCGACTCTATCCTTTGCTTGCTAAAGGAACGGTACGCTCTTTCGCCAATATCTTTGGCCTGAAGTAGATCACGTTCAATCTGTTCGGTGGCCACCCTGCCTGTGGATTAGCCTGGTTTTCAGACGGTACGAGGTCGTCCTCTCACTTCCGGGGAGGAAGTGAGCGGACAACCTCGTACCGTCTGAAAATCAGGCTACCTGTGGATAAACAAACAAGATCTTGTTCGATTTCAAATGGATTTATCCAGCTATCCAACGTTGACAGTAATACTGCACATCTGCTTCATCTCTGGAGATCCGGCTCTTCTGGAGATCATCGTGCTGACAGCTTGATTTGTTCAGATGAAGCATGTCCTTTAAATTCCTCAAGAAAATGCTTCTATATTCCGCTACTATAGTGCCTCGGGGTTTGCGTGTATTTATTTACCGTTTTCTCGCATGCTTGGTCTACAGGTATTTTTCCAAAAGGTTACCTTTCCCTATCTGCACAGCAAATCAATTAACCTGCAGACTTCAAATAGTCGAGAACATCGGGGTGTTCGTCTCCGATATGGGCCATTTATGATATATACGACGAAGTTATGTGACCATTTCAGCCCAATTCTAATATTCTAATGTCCTGAAAGACATGGTTAACAAAACTACACAGCAGGTATTGCCATGCAGCAAGCAAAATTTAAGAGTGGTCATGAGAGTGACACAGAGGAGTCCATGATACATATTTTTGTTGAGTGTTCTCATTCAGCTACTTGAATACAGTTCATGAATCGATCCGAGTTCTGGAGTTGTATATTGTTCATAATTTTAAGAACTCCTGAACTGACTCTGCAGCTTCTCTATAAATACAGCAGTTGCAGCTGAGCAGGTCTCTCAAGCAAGCTTTGTCAGTTAATTAGAGAGGTGAATATAGCAAGGACTTCCACTCCAGGTGAATCAGTTAGAATATGGATATGTGAAGAATAAAGCTATGAAGTATTCATTAATTGTTCGTTCCCGATTAAAATAACATGCAAATCCACTGTTGAAACCACATGAAGCCCTGTAAGTCTTCTTAAAGGATGGTTTGGGTCGTATTTATTTTAGCCAGTATGAGGGGAAGTGATAGTTATTTTTTCTTCTGTTAAGTAGGGGGGGGGGGGAGGGGCGGGGCGGGTGGTGAAGCATTATTTTTAACCATCTCTTTCCCATACCCCCTCCTGCTAATTATTGCACAGTCCCTTACTAAAAAACATCCATTTACTGTTCAATTTATTTTAAAGACACTTCCGATAACTCATAAACCTTTGGTTAGGAATATATTTTTTATTAAAATATCGAAAATCCGATATAAAAACCCGACAAACACAATTCAAAACATACCTGAGACATTGTCTGCCATCTTGAATTACCCATAATGTATTGCAAATTTTGGTGAAGGTCATTTTGTAGTAAAACAATGTAAAAATGGTATTTTTTAAAAAAAATTGACTTACGTAAACAGAAAAGGTGTTTTCTCTTTGTGTTTCTTTTAGATGGCGTTGAAAAATTATCATTAATGGTTTTTTCAGGCATTCTTCCTGGTAGCCTCGTTTTCATGCTGGGATGCCATTTTTCAATTTTTTTAAATATAACATTAAAGCTGCCCATTCAAAACTGCTATCATCAAAATTACAACACACCTTGGACTACTCTTCAAAATGACACCAGTCACAATTTGTCCCTCGAAGTGGTAAGAAAATCTGGTCTGGCCCATGGACTAATATATTGTGCATATTTTTGGGTCACATGACCAGCGTGTACCAGTGGTACTTTCGACGACATCTTTGATTAGGCGCGTAAAGACCCCTGGGAACGAGGTTGGACCTGCGCATGCTCGCAATCTATTGACCTGCGCACGCGCAGCAATCTATTGACCTGCGCACGCGCAGCAATCTATTGACCTGCGCACGCGCACAATCTATTGACCTGCGCACGCGCAGCAATCTATTGACCTGCGCACGCGCAGCAATCTATTGACCTGCGCACGCGCAGCAATCTATTGACCTCCGCACGCGCAGCAATCTATTGACCTGCGCACGCGCAGCAATCTATTGACCTGCGCACGCGCAGCAATCTATTGACCTGCGCACGCGCAGCAATCTATTGACCTGCGCACGCGCAGCAATCTATTGAACTGCGCACGCGCAGCAATCTATTGACCTGCGCCAACCTCGTTCCCAGGGGTCTTTGCGCGCCTAATCCAAGATGGCGTCGAAAGTACCCCTGGTACAGGCTGGTGGGATTCTGCCACTGATTGGGTAGACGTTTCGCGCGCGCTCATTGGAGAATTTCGAATAGCGCGTGCATTTTTGATTTGAAAAATAAACTGGCGATGTCGTCTTTCGCATTGCGCGTTCAAAATTCGTTGAAAATAACTACAAATTCATCAGAACTTAGCGTTTTTGCCTTTTTTAATACTCACTTCGCAACTGGGTACAAGTAGAACAATGTACGGTTGGCATTCATTGGGTTCACACTTCAACCGCTAACCATTCTTCAGCGATGATGAATCCAAGATGGCGGATGTTCTTCAAAATATGCCCATATAGTCCATGGGCCAAGACCCCAAAAAATGGATTTTCTTACCACTCAGAGGAACAAAGGCTATCATACATTTTTGAAAACCTCCACTCCTCTACTTCATTTTGGTATATGATAGCAATGTCAAATGAGCAGCTTTAATGCTAAAATCACGTGATTAAGTGACGTCATCACTGTCATAAGAAATGAACCAGATCGACTGATGAAGCCACTACTATCTTGCATATTTTGAGCTTATTGTCTTTTTAAACATGCTAAATAGCTACAATAAGATAGTATAAGAAAAATCAAATAACAAAATACTAATATTGCTTGGTTTCCATGGCAACCGCTCGTTAAAATTAAACACAACACATAAAATCAATGACTTTCCCAGCAAATTTGATAAGTTGTATTTAATATTCATTCCGTACTACTCTAAGGGGCAAGTGCTATCATACATTTTTTAACTCCATACGGCTCTGCTACATTTCACATATAATAGCAACGTTGAAAGAGCAACTTTAAAGCTTTGATCAATTCATGAACTGACGTCATCAGCATCAAAAATATCCCAATATTATTAAAATTTAAAACAAAATGTTGTTTTGTGTACCTCTTAGTACGAATATGCATTTGAAAGGTGCCAGTTACATCAAGAATGATAACGAAAGAGACTTAGAATGGCAAACTAATGTTTTCGTTTGGTTTCCATGGCAACGCGTTGTATAATTGCACATTATATGCCTATAGCTCCTAAATAACTGGTACTTTTTTCACCATTCTATTTAGTATTTTACAGGTAACTCTACCACTGAAATGATAACAGTTATATAACGGAATGCGTTATATTATACATGTATCTACTCTCTTAATCGTCTTAATCTTCGTCGTCAGAGTCATCTGTAAGTGAATCCTCGGTAGATTCAGGCTCACGCCGGTTTGTACAGTCTTGTAGCTTACACAAGTCAGTGCACTGCAGACCGTGGGCAAGACAGGTACAGCTCGGCAACTTGCAGATTCTCTTGCATTGGCAGGATAGGAGCTCAAGTACAGCCTTGGGTGCCGGTTCCCCACTCATCCAGTCAATGCTTAACTTGCCATCCTCTAGACTCCATCCAGATCCAACAAGCGAAGGGACCTGAGTACAGCCCTGAAGACTTCTGCGCCATATTGCTGTCTGATAGTTTGAACTAGCGGAATGCTTTCGCAGAGTGTCCTCGCATGGTGGAAGCTGGTTCGATAGCGCAGCTCGTTAACATCCTTGGTCCCCGGGTGTGAGGAGTACATCATAAAGGTGAACTCTTGAAGCCTCGTGAATAGCTCATCAAAATTTCGCTTCACCAGCTTTAATGCAGTTAGCGTCACGTCAGTGCCTTTTCTGGAAAAGGAAAACTATCACACCCAGTGAAAGCATGCAATCTTGGAAGACATTTACATAGCTCCGAACCATGAGGTTGGACAACAGTTGTAATGTTGATGTACCTTGTACGAGTCTGTGTACCACATTTTAAATACATAGTAGATGGAACAAAGCACTTGAAAGCAAGACAGAGTACAAAAACTCGGGGGAGGGGGGGTTCTTCAAGGTAAAAAGGGTAGGGGTGACCGTCGGAAAAACTCGAAAAATACCCTAAAAATAACAAACCGTGAAACATTTCCCACCCTAAAATATGCCTCATGGTCTAAAAATCACCCTAAAAATGGATTTCGCTTGACCAACCCCTAAAAATACCGGATCGCCGATTTCAAACCCTAAAAAATACGACGATCACACCCCTACAAGCCGAATATAGGAAGAACCCCCCCCGGGACAAAAACATTGGTTATCTTCTGATGATATCACAACGGCGCTGTAGCCATTACCAGTGCTATACATGAGAGGCGTGAAGCAGAAGTCTGGTGTCCGCTTCCTCTTGCGTATGCTGAAGATCTTCTTATACTTAAGTTCTTCACTGAGGGTAACGACACCGTCTGCTGAAATCTCAACATAATTTCCCTCGGTCGCGGTGTAAAGCGTTTTTCCTACTAGCCTTCATCTGAACCTCTCATTCTGCCATTCTTCGGTGACAAATCTAACGAATTGCTTCTTATTTTGAGGGTTTGAAAAAAAACTTCCTGTACTCTATTATCTGGTTGTATATTTCTGTATTCGTTTCTGTCTCACCTCCTCTCTTCTCTCTTTCCATATTCTTGATCAATGTCTCTCGATAAACATCAAAGACAACATCTATCCGGTTACTTGTTGCTCCTTGCAAGACCATAGCCATCAATGCATCTGCCATTTCAGAAAACGTCTTCTGGTCTCCTTTGAGCCTTTGGGCCATTTCACCAATGCTGCATGTCGATGGTTGTGGCATAACTTCAACTGCTGGGACATCCTTCTGGAGTTCGTTCGCTAGTGTAGACTTGTTAGTCTTCTTATCTTGTCGTGAAATTTTACTTTCGCTGGATTCGACTCTATCCTTTGCTTGCTAAAGGAACGGTACGCTCTTTCGCCAATATCTTTGGCCTGAAGTAGATCACGTTCAATCTGTTCGGTGGCCACCCTGCCTGTGGATTAGCCTGGTTTTCAGACGGTACGAGGTCGTCCTCTCACTTCCGGGGAGGAAGTGAGCGGACAACCTCGTACCGTCTGAAAATCAGGCTACCTGTGGATAAACAAACAAGATCTTGTTCGATTTCAAATGGATTTATCCAGCTATCCAACGTTGACAGTAATACTGCACATCTGCTTCATCTCTGGAGATCCGGCTCTTCTGGAGATCATCGTGCTGACAGCTTGATTTGTTCAGATGAAGCATGTCCTTTAAATTCCTCAAGAAAATGCTTCTATATTCCGCTACTATAGTGCCTCGGGGTTTGCGTGTATTTATTTACCGTTTTCTCGCATGCTTGGTCTACAGGTATTTTTCCAAAAGGTTACCTTTCCCTATCTGCACAGCAAATCAATTAACCTGCAGACTTCAAATAGTCGAGAACATCGGGGTGTTCGTCTCCGATATGGGCCATTTATGATATATACGACGAAGTTATGTGACCATTTCAGCCCAATTCTAATATTCTAATGTCCTGAAAGACATGGTTAACAAAACTACACAGCAGGTATTGCCATGCAGCAAGCAAAATTTAAGAGTGGTCATGAGAGTGACACAGAGGAGTCCATGATACATATTTTTGTTGAGTGTTCTCATTCAGCTACTTGAATACAGTTCATGAATCGATCCGAGTTCTGGAGTTGTATATTGTTCATAATTTTAAGAACTCCTGAACTGACTCTGCAGCTTCTCTATAAATACAGCAGTTGCAGCTGAGCAGGTCTCTCAAGCAAGCTTTGTCAGTTAATTAGAGAGGTGAATATAGCAAGGACTTCCACTCCAGGTGAATCAGTTAGAATATGGATATGTGAAGAATAAAGCTATGAAGTATTCATTAATTGTTCGTTCCCGATTAAAATAACATGCAAATCCACTGTTGAAACCACATGAAGCCCTGTAAGTCTTCTTAAAGGATGGTTTGGGTCGTATTTATTTTAGCCAGTATGAGGGGAAGTGATAGTTATTTTTTCTTCTGTTAAGTAGGGGGGGGGGGGAGGGGCGGGGCGGGTGGTGAAGCATTATTTTTAACCATCTCTTTCCCATACCCCCTCCTGCTAATTATTGCACAGTCCCTTACTAAAAAACATCCATTTACTGTTCAATTTATTTTAAAGACACTTCCGATAACTCATAAACCTTTGGTTAGGAATATATTTTTTATTAAAATATCGAAAATCCGATATAAAAACCCGACAAACACAATTCAAAACATACCTGAGACATTGTCTGCCATCTTGAATTACCCATAATGTATTGCAAATTTTGGTGAAGGTCATTTTGTAGTAAAACAATGTAAAAATGGTATTTTTGAAAAAAAATTGACTTACGTAAACAGAAAAGGTGTTTTCTCTTTGTGTTTCTTTTAGATGGCGTTGAAAAATTATCATTAATGGTTTTTTCAGGCATTCTTCCTGGTAGCCTCGTTTTCATGCTGGGATGCCATTTTTCAATTTTTTTAAATATAACATTAAAGCTGCCCATTCAAAACTGCTATCATCAAAATTACAACACACCTTGGACTACTCTTCAAAATGACACCAGTCACAATTTGTCCCTCGAAGTGGTAAGAAAATCTGGTCTGGCCCATGGACTAATATATTGTGCATATTTTTGGGTCACATGACCAGCGTGTACCAGTGGTACTTTCGACGACATCTTTGATTAGGCGCGTAAAGACCCCTGGGAACGAGGTTGGACCTGCGCATGCTCGCAATCTATTGACCTGCGCACGCGCAGCAATCTATTGACCTGCGCACGCGCAGCAATCTATTGACCTGCGCACGCGCACAATCTATTGACCTGCGCACGCGCAGCAATCTATTGACCTGCGCACGCGCAGCAATCTATTGACCTGCGCACGCGCAGCAATCTATTGACCTCCGCACGCGCAGCAATCTATTGACCTGCGCACGCGCAGCAATCTATTGAACTGCGCACGCGCAGCAATCTATTGACCTGCGCACGCGCAGCAATCTATTGACCTGCGCACGCGCAGCAATCTATTGAACTGCGCACGCGCAGCAATCTATTGACCTGCGCCAACCTCGTTCCCAGGGGTCTTTGCGCGCCTAATCCAAGATGGCGTCGAAAGTACCCCTGGTACAGGCTGGTGGGATTCTGCCACTGATTGGCTAGACGTTTCGCGCGCGCTCATTGGAGAATTTCGAATAGCGCGTGCATTTTTGATTTGAAAAATAAACTGGCGATGTCGTCTTTCGCATTGCGCGTTCAAAATTCGTTGAAAATAACTACAAATTCATCAGAACTTAGCGTTTTTGCCTTTTTTAATACTCACTTCGCAACTGGGTACAAGTAGAACAATGTACGGTTGGCATTCATTGGGTTCACACTTCAACCGCTAACCATTCTTCAGCGATGATGAATCCAAGATGGCGGATGTTCTTCAAAATATGCCCATATAGTCCATGGGCCAAGACCCCAAAAAATGGATTTTCTTACCACTCAGAGGAACAAAGGCTATCATACATTTTTGAAAACCTCCACTCCTCTACTTCATTTTGGTATATGATAGCAATGTCAAATGAGCAGCTTTAATGCTAAAATCACGTGATTAAGTGACGTCATCACTGTCATAAGAAATGAACCAGATCGACTGATGAAGCCACTACTATCTTGCATATTTTGAGCTTATTGTCTTTTTAAACATGCTAAATAGCTACAATAAGATAGTATAAGAAAAATCAAATAACAAAATACTAATATTGCTTGGTTTCCATGGCAACCGCTCGTTAAAATTAAACACAACACATAAAATCAATGACTTTCCCAGCAAATTTGATAAGTTGTATTTAATATTCATTCCGTACTACTCTAAGGGGCAAGTGCTATCATACATTTTTTAACTCCATACGGCTCTGCTACATTTCACATATAATAGCAACGTTGAAAGAGCAACTTTAAAGCTTTGATCAATTCATGAACTGACGTCATCAGCATCAAAAATATCCCAATATTATTAAAATTTAAAACAAAATGTTGTTTTGTGTACCTCTTAGTACGAATATGCATTTGAAAGGTGCCAGTTACATCAAGAATGATAACGAAAGAGACTTAGAATGGCAAACTAATGTTTTCGTTTGGTTTCCATGGCAACGCGTTGTATAATTGCACATTATATGCCTATAGCTCCTAAATAACTGGTACTTTTTTCACCATTCTATTTAGTATTTTACAGGTAACTCTACCACTGAAATGATAACAGTTATATAACGGAATGCGTTATATTATACATGTATCTACTCTCTTAATCGTCTTAATCTTCGTCGTCAGAGTCATCTGTAAGTGAATCCTCGGTAGATTCAGGCTCACGCCGGTTTGTACAGTCTTGTAGCTTACACAAGTCAGTGCACTGCAGACCGTGGGCAAGACAGGTACAGCTCGGCAACTTGCAGATTCTCTTGCATTGGCAGGATAGGAGCTCAAGTACAGCCTTGGGTGCCGGTTCCCCACTCATCCAGTCAATGCTTAACTTGCCATCCTCTAGACTCCATCCAGATCCAACGAGCGAAGGGACCTGAGTACAGCCCTGAAGACTTCTGCGCCATATTGCTGTCTGATAGTTTGAACTAGCGGAATGCTTTCGCAGAGTGTCCTCGCATGGTGGAAGCTGGTTCGATAGCGCAGCTCGTTAACATCCTTGGTCCCCGGGTGTGAGGAGTACATCATAAAGGTGAACTCTTGAAGCCTCGTGAATAGCTCATCAAAATTTCGCTTCACCAGCTTTAATGCAGTTAGCGTCACGTCAGTGCCTTTTCTGGAAAAGGAAAACTATCACACCCAGTGAAAGCATGCAATCTTGGAAGACATTTACATAGCTCCGAACCATGAGGTTGGACAACAGTTGTAATGTTGATGTACCTTGTACGAGTCTGTGTACCACATTTTAAATACATAGTAGATGGAACAAAGCACTTGAAAGCAAGACAGAGTACAAAAACTCGGGGGAGGGGGGGTTCTTCAAGGTAAAAAGGGTAGGGGTGACCGTCGGAAAAACTCGAAAAATACCCTAAAAATAACAAACCGTGAAACATTTCCCACCCTAAAATATGCCTCATGGTCTAAAAATCACCCTAAAAATGGATTTCGCTTGACCAACCCCTAAAAATACCGGATCGCCGATTTCAAACCCTAAAAAATACGACGATCACACCCCTACAAGCCGAATATAGGAAGAACCCCCCCCCGGGACAAAAACATTGGTTATCTTCTGATGATATCACAACGGCGCTGTAGCCATTACCAGTGCTATACATGAGAGGCGTGAAGCAGAAGTCTGGTGTCCGCTTCCTCTTGCGTATGCTGAAGATCTTCTTATACTTAAGTTCTTCACTGAGGGTAACGACACCGTCTGCTGAAATCTCAACATAATTTCCCTCGGTCGTGGTGTAAAGCGTTTTTCCTACTAGCCTTCATCTGAACCTCTCATTCTGCCATTCTTCGGTGACAAATCTAACGAATTGCTTCTTATTTTAAGGGTTTGAAAAAAAACTTCCTGTACTCTATTATCTGGTTGTATATTTCTGTATTCGTTTCTGTCTCACCTCCTCTCTTCTCTCTTTCCATATTCTTGATCAATGTCTCTCGATAAACATCAAAGACAACATCTATCCGGTTACTTGTTGCTCCTTGCAAGACCATAGCCATCAATGCATCTGCCATTTCAGAAAACGTCTTCTGGTCTCCTTTGAGCCTTTGGGCCATTTCACCAATGCTGCATGTCGATGGTTGTGGCATAACTTCAACTGCTGGGACATCCTTCTGGAGTTCGTTCGCTAGTGTAGACTTGTTAGTCTTCTCATCTTGTCGTGAAATTTTACTTTCGCTGGATTCGACTCTATCCTTTGCTTGCTAAAGGAACGGTACGCTCTTTCGCCAATATCTTTGGCCTGAAGTAGATCACGTTCAATCTGTTCGGTGGCCACCCTGCCTGTGGATTAGCCTGGTTTTCAGACGGTACGAGGTCGTCCTCTCACTTCCGGGGAGGAAGTGAGCGGACAACCTCGTACCGTCTGAAAATCAGGCTACCTGTGGATAAGCAAACAAGATCTTGTTCGATTTCAAATGGATTTATCCAGCTATCCAACGTTGACAGTAATACTGCACATCTGCTTCATCTCTGGAGATCCGGCTCTTCTGGAGATCATCGTGCTGACAGCTTGATTTGTTCAGATGAAGCATGTCCTTTAAATTCCTCAAGAAAATGCTTCTATATTCCGCTACTATAGTGCCTCGGGGTTTGCGTGTATTTATTTACCGTTTTCTCGCATGCTTGGTCTACAGGTATTTTTCCAAAAGGTTACCTTTCCCTATCTGCACAGCAAATCAATTAACCTGCAGACTTCAAATAGTCGAGAACATCGGGGTGTTCGTCTCCGATATGGGCCATTTATGATATATACGACGAAGTTATGTGACCATTTCAGCCCAATTCTAATATTCTAATGTCCTGAAAGACATGGTTAACAAAACTACACAGCAGGTATTGCCATGCAGCAAGCAAAATTTAAGAGTGGTCATGAGAGTGACACAGAGGAGTCCATGATACATATTTTTGTTGAGTGTTCTCATTCAGCTACTTGAATACAGTTCATGAATCGATCCGAGTTCTGGAGTTGTATATTGTTCATAATTTTAAGAACTCCTGAACTGACTCTGCAGCTTCTCTATAAATACAGCAGTTGCAGCTGAGCAGGTCTCTCAAGCAAGCTTTGTCAGTTAATTAGAGAGGTGAATATAGCAAGGACTTCCACTCCAGGTGAATCAGTTAGAATATGGATATGTGAAGAATATAGCTATGAAGTATTCATTAATTGTTCGTTCCCGATTAAAATAACATGCAAATCCACTGTTGAAACCACATGAAGCCCTGTAAGTCTTCTTAAAGGATGGTTTGGGTCGTATTTATTTTAGCCAGTATGAGGGGAAGTGATAGTTATTTTTTCTTCTGTTAAGTAGGGGGGGGGAGGGGCGGGGCGGGTGGTGAAGCATTATTTTTAACCATCTCTTTCCCATACCCCCTCCTGCTAATTATTGCACAGTCCCTTACTAAAAAACATCCATTTACTGTTCAATTTATTTTAAAGACACTTCCGATAACTCATAAACCTTTGGTTAGGAATATATTTTTTATTAAAATATCGAAAATCCGATATAAAAACCCGACAAACACAATTCAAAACATACCTGAGACATTGTCTGCCATCTTGAATTACCCATAATGTATTGCAAATTTTGGTGAAGGTCATTTTGTAGTAAAACAATGTAAAAATGGTATTTTTGAAAAAAAATTGACTTAGGTAAACAGAAAAGGTGTTTTCTCTTTGTGTTTCTTTTAGATGGCGTTGAAAAATTATCATTAATGGTTTTTTCAGGCATTCTTCCTGGTAGCCTCGTTTTCATGCTGGGATGCCATTTTTCAATTTTTTTAAATATAACATTAAAGCTGCCCATTCAAAACTGCTATCATCAAAATTACAACACACCTTGGACTACTCTTCAAAATGACACCAGTCACAATTTGTCCCTCGAAGTGGTAAGAAAATCTGGTCTGGCCCATGGACTAATATATTGTGCATATTTTTGGGTCACATGACCAGCGTGTACCAGTGGTACTTTCGACGCCATCTTTGATTAGGCGCGTAAAGACCCCTGGGAACGAGGTTGGACCTGCGCATGCTCGCAATCTATTGACCTGCGCACGCGCAGCAACCTATTGACCTGCGCACGCGCTCAATCAATTGACCTGCGCACGCGCAGCAATCTATTGACCTGCGCACGCGCAGCAATCTATTGACCTGCGCACGCGCAGCAATCTATTGGCCTGCGCACGCGCAGCAATCTATTGACCTGCGCACGCGCAGCAATCTATTGACCTGCGCAAGCGCAGCAATCTATTGACCTGCGCATGCGCAGCAATCTATTGACCTGCGCACGCGCAGCAATCTATTGACCTGCGCACGCGCAGCAATCTATTGACCTGCGCACGCGCAGCAATCTATTGACCTGCGCACGCGCAGCAATCTATTGACCTGCGCACGCGCAGCAATCTATTGAACTGCGCACGCGCAGCAATCTATTGACCTGCGCACGCGCAGCAATCTATTGACCTGCGCTCGCGCAGCAATCTATTGACCTTCGCACGCGCAGCAATCTATTGAACTGCGCAGGCGCAGCAATCTATTGAACTGCGCACGCGCAGCAATCTATTGACCTGCGCCAACCTCGTTCCCAGGGGTCTTTGCGCGCCTAATCCAAGATGGCGTCGAAAGTACCCCTGGTACAGGCTGGTGGGATTCTGCCACTGATTGGCTAGACGTTTCGCGCGCGCTCATTGGAGAATTTCGAATAGCGCGTGCATTTTTGATTTGAAAAATAAACTGGCGATGTCGTCTTTCGCATTGCGCGTTCAAAATTCGTTGAAAATAACTACAAATTCATCAGAACTTAGCGTTTTTGCCTTTTTTAATACTCACTTCGCAACTGGGTACAAGTAGAACAATGTACGGTTGGCATTCATTGGGTTCACACTTCAACCGCTAACCATTCTTCAGCGATGATGAATCCAAGATGGCGGATGTTCTTCAAAATATGCCCATATAGTCCATGGGCCAAGACCCCAAAAAATGGATTTTCTTACCACTCAGAGGAACAAAGGCTATCATACATTTTTGAAAACCTCCACTCCTCTACTTCATTTTGGTATATGATAGCAATGTCAAATGAGCAGCTTTAATGCTAAAATCACGTGATTAAGTGACGTCATCACTGTCATAAGAAATGAACCAGATCGACTGATGAAGCCACTACTATCTTGCATATTTTGAGCTTATTGTCTTTTTAAACATGCTAAATAGCTACAATAAGATAGTATAAGAAAAATCAAATAACAAAATACTAATATTGCTTGGTTTCCATGGCAACCGCTCGTTAAAATTAAACACAACACATAAAATCAATGACTTTCCCAGCAAATTTGATAAGTTGTATTTAATATTCATTCCGTACTACTCTAAGGGGCAAGTGCTATCATACATTTTTTAACTCCATACGGCTCTGCTACATTTCACATATAATAGCAACGTTGAAAGAGCAACTTTAAAGCTTTGATCAATTCATGAACTGACGTCATCAGCATCAAAAATATCCCAATATTATTAAAATTTAAAACAAAATGTTGTTTTGTGTACCTCTTAGTACGAATATGCATTTGAAAGGTGCCAGTTACATCAAGAATGATAACGAAAGAGACTTAGAATGGCAAACTAATGTTTTCGTTTGGTTTCCATGGCAACGCGTTGTATAATTGCACATTATATGCCTATAGCTCCTAAATAACTGGTACTTTTTTCACCATTCTATTTAGTATTTTACAGGTAACTCTACCACTGAAATGATAACAGTTATATAACGGAATGCGTTATATTATACATGTATCTACTCTCTTAATCGTCTTAATCTTCGTCGTCAGAGTCATCTGTAAGTGAATCCTCGGTAGATTCAGGCTCACGCCGGTTTGTACAGTCTTGTAGCTTACACAAGTCAGTGCACTGCAGACCGTGGGCAAGACAGGTACAGCTCGGCAACTTGCAGATTCTCTTGCATTGGCAGGATAGGAGCTCAAGTACAGCCTTGGGTGCCGGTTCCCCACTCATCCAGTCAATGCTTAACTTGCCATCCTCTAGACTCCATCCAGATCCAACGAGCGAAGGGACCTGAGTACAGCCCTGAAGACTTCTGCGCCATATTGCTGTCTGATAGTTTGAACTAGCGGAATGCTTTCGCAGAGTGTCCTCGCATGGTGGAAGCTGGTTCGATAGCGCAGCTCGTTAACATCCTTGGTCCCCGGGTGTGAGGAGTACATCATAAAGGTGAACTCTTGAAGCCTCGTGAATAGCTCATCAAAATTTCGCTTCACCAGCTTTAATGCAGTTAGCGTCACGTCAGTGCCTTTTCTGGAAAAGGAAAACTATCACACCCAGTGAAAGCATGCAATCTTGGAAGACATTTACATAGCTCCGAACCATGAGGTTGGACAACAGTTGTAATGTTGATGTACCTTGTACGAGTCTGTGTACCACATTTTAAATACATAGTAGATGGAACAAAGCACTTGAAAGCAAGACAGAGTACAAAAACTCGGGGGAGGGGGGGTTCTTCAAGGTAAAAAGGGTAGGGGTGACCGTCGGAAAAACTCGAAAAATACCCTAAAAATAACAAACCGTGAAACATTTCCCACCCTAAAATATGCCTCATGGTCTAAAAATCACCCTAAAAATGGATTTCGCTTGACCAACCCCTAAAAATACCGGATCGCCGATTTCAAACCCTAAAAAATACGACGATCACACCCCTACAAGCCGAATATAGGAAGAACCCCCCCGGGACAAAAACATTGGTTATCTTCTGATGATATCACAACGGCGCTGTAGCCATTACCAGTGCTATACATGAGAGGCGTGAAGCAGAAGTCTGGTGTCCGCTTCCTCTTGCGTATGCTGAAGATCTTCTTATACTTAAGTTCTTCACTGAGGGTAACGACACCGTCTGCTGAAATCTCAACATAATTTCCCTCGGTCGTGGTGTAAAGCGTTTTTCCTACTAGCCTTCATCTGAACCTCTCATTCTGCCATTCTTCGGTGACAAATCTAACGAATTGCTTCTTATTTTGAGGGTTTGAAAAAAAACTTCCTGTACTCTATTATCTGGTTGTATATTTCTGTATTCGTTTCTGTCTCACCTCCTCTCTTCTCTCTTTCCATATTCTTGATCAATGTCTCTCGATAAACATCAAAGACAACATCTATCCGGTTACTTGTTGCTCCTTGCAAGACCATAGCCATCAATGCATCTGCCATTTCAGAAAACGTCTTCTGGTCTCCTTTGAGCCTTTGGGCCATTTCACCAATGCTGCATGTCGATGGTTGTGGCATAACTTCAACTGCTGGGACATCCTTCTGGAGTTCGTTCGCTAGTGTAGACTTGTTAGTCTTCTTATCTTGTCGTGAAATTTTACTTTCGCTGGATTCGACTCTATCCTTTGCTTGCTAAAGGAACGGTACGCTCTTTCGCCAATATCTTTGGCCTGAAGTAGATCACGTTCAATCTGTTCGGTGGCCACCCTGCCTGTGGATTAGCCTGGTTTTCAGACGGTACGAGGTCGTCCTCTCACTTCCGGGGAGGAAGTGAGCGGACAACCTCGTACCGTCTGAAAATCAGGCTACCTGTGGATAAGCAAACAAGATCTTGTTCGATTTCAAATGGATTTATCCAGCTATCCAACGTTGACAGTAATACTGCACATCTGCTTCATCTCTGGAGATCCGGCTCTTCTGGAGATCATCGTGCTGACAGCTTGATTTGTTCAGATGAAGCATGTCCTTTAAATTCCTCAAGAAAATGCTTCTATATTCCGCTACTATAGTGCCTCGGGGTTTGCGTGTATTTATTTACCGTTTTCTCGCATGCTTGGTCTACAGGTATTTTTCCAAAAGGTTACCTTTCCCTATCTGCACAGCAAATCAATTAACCTGCAGACTTCAAATAGTCGAGAACATCGGGGTGTTCGTCTCCGATATGGGCCATTTATGATATATACGACGAAGTTATGTGACCATTTCAGCCCAATTCTAATATTCTAATGTCCTGAAAGACATGGTTAACAAAACTACACAGCAGGTATTGCCATGCAGCAAGCAAAATTTAAGAGTGGTCATGAGAGTGACACAGAGGAGTCCATGATACATATTTTTGTTGAGTGTTCTCATTCAGCTACTTGAATACAGTTCATGAATCGATCCGAGTTCTGGAGTTGTATATTGTTCATAATTTTAAGAACTCCTGAACTGACTCTGCAGCTTCTCTATAAATACAGCAGTTGCAGCTGAGCAGGTCTCTCAAGCAAGCTTTGTCAGTTAATTAGAGAGGTGAATATAGCAAGGACTTCCACTCCAGGTGAATCAGTTAGAATATGGATATGTGAAGAATAAAGCTATGAAGTATTCATTAATTGTTCGTTCCCGATTAAAATAACATGCAAATCCACTGTTGAAACCACATGAAGCCCTGTAAGTCTTCTTAAAGGATGGTTTGGGTCGTATTTATTTTAGCCAGTATGAGGGGAAGTGATAGTTATTTTTTCTTCTGTTAAGTAGGGGGGGGGGGGGGAGGGGCGGGGCGGGTGGTGAAGCATTATTTTTAACCATCTCTTTCCCATACCCCCTCCTGCTAATTATTGCACAGTCCCTTACTAAAAAACATCCATTTACTGTTCAATTTATTTTAAAGACACTTCCGATAACTCATAAACCTTTGGTTAGGAATATATTTTTTATTAAAATATCGAAAATCCGATATAAAAACCCGACAAACACAATTCAAAACATACCTGAGACATTGTCTGCCATCTTGAATTACCCATAATGTATTGCAAATTTTGGTGAAGGTCATTTTGTAGTAAAACAATGTAAAAATGGTATTTTTGAAAAAAAATTGACTTACGTAAACAGAAAAGGTGTTTTCTCTTTGTGTTTCTTTTAGATGGCGTTGAAAAATTATCATTAATGGTTTTTTCAGGCATTCTTCCTGGTAGCCTCGTTTTCATGCTGGGATGCCATTTTTCAATTTTTTTAAATATAACATAAAGCTGCCCATTCAAAACTGCTATCATCAAAATTACAACACACCTTGGACTACTCTTCAAAATGACACCAGTCACAATTTGTCCCTCGAAGTGGTAAGAAAATCTGGTCTGGCCCATGGACTAATATATTGTGCATATTTTTGGGTCACATGACCAGCGTGTACCAGTGGTACTTTCGACGCCATCTTTGATTAGGCGCGTAAAGACCCCTGGGAACGAGGTTGGACCTGCGCATGCTCGCAATCTATTGACCTGCGCACGCGCAGCAATCTATTGACCTGCGCATGCGCAGCAATCTATTGACCTGCGCACGCGCAGCAATCTATTGACCTGCGCACGCGCAGCAATCTATTGACCTGCGCACGCGCAGCAATCTATTGACCTGCGCACGCGCAGCAATCTATTGACCTGCGCACGCGCAGCAATCTATTGACCTGCGCACGCGCAGCAATCTATTGACCTGCGCTCGCGCAGCAATCTATTGACCTTCGCACGCGCAGCAATCTATTGAACTGCGCAGGCGCAGCAATCTATTGAACTGCGCACGCGCAGCAATCTATTGACCTGCGCCAACCTCGTTCCCAGGGGTCTTTGCGCGCCTAATCCAAGATGGCGTCGAAAGTACCCCTGGTACAGGCTGGTGGGATTCTGCCACTGATTGGCTAGACGTTTCGCGCGCGCTCATTGGAGAATTTCGAATAGCGCGTGCATTTTTGATTTGAAAAATAAACTGGCGATGTCGTCTTTCGCATTGCGCGTTCAAAATTCGTTGAAAATAACTACAAATTCATCAGAACTTAGCGTTTTTGCCTTTTTTAATACTCACTTCGCAACTGGGTACAAGTAGAACAATGTACGGTTGGCATTCATTGGGTTCACACTTCAACCGCTAACCATTCTTCAGCGATGATGAATCCAAGATGGCGGATGTTCTTCAAAATATGCCCATATAGTCCATGGGCCAAGACCCCAAAAAATGGATTTTCTTACCACTCAGAGGAACAAAGGCTATCATACATTTTTGAAAACCTCCACTCCTCTACTTCATTTTGGTATATGATAGCAATGTCAAATGAGCAGCTTTAATGCTAAAATCACGTGATTAAGTGACGTCATCACTGTCATAAGAAATGAACCAGATCGACTGATGAAGCCACTACTATCTTGCATATTTTGAGCTTATTGTCTTTTTAAACATGCTAAATAGCTACAATAAGATAGTATAAGAAAAATCAAATAACAAAATACTAATATTGCTTGGTTTCCATGGCAACCGCTCGTTAAAATTAAACACAACACATAAAATCAATGACTTTCCCAGCAAATTTGATAAGTTGTATTTAATATTCATTCCGTACTACTCTAAGGGGCAAGTGCTATCATACATTTTTTAACTCCATACGGCTCTGCTACATTTCACATATAATAGCAACGTTGAAAGAGCAACTTTAAAGCTTTGATCAATTCATGAACTGACGTCATCAGCATCAAAAATATCCCAATATTATTAAAATTTAAAACAAAATGTTGTTTTGTGTACCTCTTAGTACGAATATGCATTTGAAAGGTGCCAGTTACATCAAGAATGATAACGAAAGAGACTTAGAATGGCAAACTAATGTTTTCGTTTGGTTTCCATGGCAACGCGTTGTATAATTGCACATTATATGCCTATAGCTCCTAAATAACTGGTACTTTTTTCACCATTCTATTTAGTATTTTACAGGTAACTCTACCACTGAAATGATAACAGTTATATAACGGAATGCGTTATATTATACATGTATCTACTCTCTTAATCGTCTTAATCTTCGTCGTCAGAGTCATCTGTAAGTGAATCCTCGGTAGATTCAGGCTCACGCCGGTTTGTACAGTCTTGTAGCTTACACAAGTCAGTGCACTGCAGACCGTGGGCAAGACAGGTACAGCTCGGCAACTTGCAGATTCTCTTGCATTGGCAGGATAGGAGCTCAAGTACAGCCTTGGGTGCCGGTTCCCCACTCATCCAGTCAATGCTTAACTTGCCATCCTCTAGACTCCATCCAGATCCAACAAGCGAAGGGACCTGAGTACAGCCCTGAAGACTTCTGCGCCATATTGCTGTCTGATAGTTTGAACTAGCGGAATGCTTTCGCAGAGTGTCCTCGCATGGTGGAAGCTGGTTCGATAGCGCAGCTCGTTAACATCCTTGGTCCCCGGGTGTGAGGAGTACATCATAAAGGTGAACTCTTGAAGCCTCGTGAATAGCTCATCAAAATTTCGCTTCACCAGCTTTAATGCAGTTAGCGTCACGTCAGTGCCTTTTCTGGAAAAGGAAAACTATCACACCCAGTGAAAGCATGCAATCTTGGAAGACATTTACATAGCTCCGAACCATGAGGTTGGACAACAGTTGTAATGTTGATGTACCTTGTACGAGTCTGTGTACCACATTTTAAATACATAGTAGATGGAACAAAGCACTTGAAAGCAAGACAGAGTACAAAAACTCGGGGGAGGGGGGGTTCTTCAAGGTAAAAAGGGTAGGGGTGACCGTCGGAAAAACTCGAAAAATACCCTAAAAATAACAAACCGTGAAACATTTCCCACCCTAAAATATGCCTCATGGTCTAAAAATCACCCTAAAAATGGATTTCGCTTGACCAACCCCTAAAAATACCGGATCGCCGATTTCAAACCCTAAAAAATACGACGATCACACCCCTACAAGCCGAATATAGGAAGAACCCCCCCCGGGACAAAAACATTGGTTATCTTCTGATGATATCACAACGGCGCTGTAGCCATTACCAGTGCTATACATGAGAGGCGTGAAGCAGAAGTCTGGTGTCCGCTTCCTCTTGCGTATGCTGAAGATCTTCTTATACTTAAGTTCTTCACTGAGGGTAACGACACCGTCTGCTGAAATCTCAACATAATTTCCCTCGGTCGCGGTGTAAAGCGTTTTTCCTACTAGCCTTCATCTGAACCTCTCATTCTGCCATTCTTCGGTGACAAATCTAACGAATTGCTTCTTATTTTGAGGGTTTGAAAAAAAACTTCCTGTACTCTATTATCTGGTTGTATATTTCTGTATTCGTTTCTGTCTCACCTCCTCTCTTCTCTCTTTCCATATTCTTGATCAATGTCTCTCGATAAACATCAAAGACAACATCTATCCGGTTACTTGTTGCTCCTTGCAAGACCATAGCCATCAATGCATCTGCCATTTCAGAAAACGTCTTCTGGTCTCCTTTGAGCCTTTGGGCCATTTCACCAATGCTGCATGTCGATGGTTGTGGCATAACTTCAACTGCTGGGACATCCTTCTGGAGTTCGTTCGCTAGTGTAGACTTGTTAGTCTTCTTATCTTGTCGTGAAATTTTACTTTCGCTGGATTCGACTCTATCCTTTGCTTGCTAAAGGAACGGTACGCTCTTTCGCCAATATCTTTGGCCTGAAGTAGATCACGTTCAATCTGTTCGGTGGCCACCCTGCCTGTGGATTAGCCTGGTTTTCAGACGGTACGAGGTCGTCCTCTCACTTCCGGGGAGGAAGTGAGCGGACAACCTCGTACCGTCTGAAAATCAGGCTACCTGTGGATAAGCAAACAAGATCTTGTTCGATTTCAAATGGATTTATCCAGCTATCCAACGTTGACAGTAATACTGCACATCTGCTTCATCTCTGGAGATCCGGCTCTTCTGGAGATCATCGTGCTGACAGCTTGATTTGTTCAGATGAAGCATGTCCTTTAAATTCCTCAAGAAAATGCTTCTATATTCCGCTACTATAGTGCCTCGGGGTTTGCGTGTATTTATTTACCGTTTTCTCGCATGCTTGGTCTACAGGTATTTTTCCAAAAGGTTACCTTTCCCTATCTGCACAGCAAATCAATTAACCTGCAGACTTCAAATAGTCGAGAACATCGGGGTGTTCGTCTCCGATATGGGCCATTTATGATATATACGACGAAGTTATGTGACCATTTCAGCCCAATTCTAATATTCTAATGTCCTGAAAGACATGGTTAACAAAACTACACAGCAGGTATTGCCATGCAGCAAGCAAAATTTAAGAGTGGTCATGAGAGTGACACAGAGGAGTCCATGATACATATTTTTGTTGAGTGTTCTCATTCAGCTACTTGAATACAGTTCATGAATCGATCCGAGTTCTGGAGTTGTATATTGTTCATAATTTTAAGAACTCCTGAACTGACTCTGCAGCTTCTCTATAAATACAGCAGTTGCAGCTGAGCAGGTCTCTCAAGCAAGCTTTGTCAGTTAATTAGAGAGGTGAATATAGCAAGGACTTCCACTCCAGGTGAATCAGTTAGAATATGGATATGTGAAGAATAAAGCTATGAAGTATTCATTAATTGTTCGTTCCCGATTAAAATAACATGCAAATCCACTGTTGAAACCACATGAAGCCCTGTAAGTCTTCTTAAAGGATGGTTTGGGTCGTATTTATTTTAGCCAGTATGAGGGGAAGTGATAGTTATTTTTTCTTCTGTTAAGTAGGGGGGGGGGGAGGGGCGGGGCGGGTGGTGAAGCATTATTTTTAACCATCTCTTTCCCATACCCCCTCCTGCTAATTATTGCACAGTCCCTTACTAAAAAACATCCATTTACTGTTCAATTTATTTTAAAGACACTTCCGATAACTCATAAACCTTTGGTTAGGAATATATTTTTTATTGACCTGCGCCAACCTCGTTCCCAGGGGTCTTTGCGCGCCTAATCCAAGATGGCGTCGAAAGTACCCCTGGTACAGGCTGGTGGGATTCTGCCACTGATTGGCTAGACGTTTCGCGCGCGCTCATTGGAGAATTTCGAATAGCGCGTGCATTTTTGATTTGAAAAATAAACTGGCGATGTCGTCTTTCGCATTGCGCGTTCAAAATTCGTTGAAAATAACTACAAATTCATCAGAACTTAGCGTTTTTGCCTTTTTTAATACTCACTTCGCAACTGGGTACAAGTAGAACAATGTACGGTTGGCATTCATTGGGTTCACACTTCAACCGCTAACCATTCTTCAGCGATGATGAATCCAAGATGGCGGATGTTCTTCAAAATATGCCCATATAGTCCATGGGCCAAGACCCCAAAAAATGGATTTTCTTACCACTCAGAGGAACAAAGGCTATCATACATTTTTGAAAACCTCCACTCCTCTACTTCATTTTGGTATATGATAGCAATGTCAAATGAGCAGCTTTAATGCTAAAATCACGTGATTAAGTGACGTCATCACTGTCATAAGAAATGAACCAGATCGACTGATGAAGCCACTACTATCTTGCATATTTTGAGCTTATTGTCTTTTTAAACATGCTAAATAGCTACAATAAGATAGTATAAGAAAAATCAAATAACAAAATACTAATATTGCTTGGTTTCCATGGCAACCGCTCGTTAAAATTAAACACAACACATAAAATCAATGACTTTCCCAGCAAATTTGATAAGTTGTATTTAATATTCATTCCGTACTACTCTAAGGGGCAAGTGCTATCATACATTTTTTAACTCCATACGGCTCTGCTACATTTCACATATAATAGCAACGTTGAAAGAGCAACTTTAAAGCTTTGATCAATTCATGAACTGACGTCATCAGCATCAAAAATATCCCAATATTATTAAAATTTAAAACAAAATGTTGTTTTGTGTACCTCTTAGTACGAATATGCATTTGAAAGGTGCCAGTTACATCAAGAATGATAACGAAAGAGACTTAGAATGGCAAACTAATGTTTTCGTTTGGTTTCCATGGCAACGCGTTGTATAATTGCACATTATATGCCTATAGCTCCTAAATAACTGGTACTTTTTTCACCATTCTATTTAGTATTTTACAGGTAACTCTACCACTGAAATGATAACAGTTATATAACGGAATGCGTTATATTATACATGTATCTACTCTCTTAATCGTCTTAATCTTCGTCGTCAGAGTCATCTGTAAGTGAATCCTCGGTAGATTCAGGCTCACGCCGGTTTGTACAGTCTTGTAGCTTACACAAGTCAGTGCACTGCAGACCGTGGGCAAGACAGGTACAGCTCGGCAACTTGCAGATTCTCTTGCATTGGCAGGATAGGAGCTCAAGTACAGCCTTGGGTGCCGGTTCCCCACTCATCCAGTCAATGCTTAACTTGCCATCCTCTAGACTCCATCCAGATCCAACAAGCGAAGGGACCTGAGTACAGCCCTGAAGACTTCTGCGCCATATTGCTGTCTGATAGTTTGAACTAGCGGAATGCTTTCGCAGAGTGTCCTCGCATGGTGGAAGCTGGTTCGATAGCGCAGCTCGTTAACATCCTTGGTCCCCGGGTGTGAGGAGTACATCATAAAGGTGAACTCTTGAAGCCTCGTGAATAGCTCATCAAAATTTCGCTTCACCAGCTTTAATGCAGTTAGCGTCACGTCAGTGCCTTTTCTGGAAAAGGAAAACTATCACACCCAGTGAAAGCATGCAATCTTGGAAGACATTTACATAGCTCCGAACCATGAGGTTGGACAACAGTTGTAATGTTGATGTACCTTGTACGAGTCTGTGTACCACATTTTAAATACATAGTAGATGGAACAAAGCACTTGAAAGCAAGACAGAGTACAAAAACTCGGGGGAGGGGGGGTTCTTCAAGGTAAAAAGGGTAGGGGTGACCGTCGGAAAAACTCGAAAAATACCCTAAAAATAACAAACCGTGAAACATTTCCCACCCTAAAATATGCCTCATGGTCTAAAAATCACCCTAAAAATGGATTTCGCTTGACCAACCCCTAAAAATACCGGATCGCCGATTTCAAACCCTAAAAAATACGACGATCACACCCCTACAAGCCGAATATAGGAAGAACCCCCCCCGGGACAAAAACATTGGTTATCTTCTGATGATATCACAACGGCGCTGTAGCCATTACCAGTGCTATACATGAGAGGCGTGAAGCAGAAGTCTGGTGTCCGCTTCCTCTTGCGTATGCTGAAGATCTTCTTATACTTAAGTTATTCACTGAGGGTAACGACACCGTCTGCTGAAATCTCAACATAATTTCCCTCGGTCGTGGTGTAAAGCGTTTTTCCTACTAGCCTTCATCTGAACCTCTCATTCTGCCATTCTTCGGTGACAAATCTAACGAATTGCTTCTTATTTTGAGGGTTTGAAAAAAAACTTCCTGTACTCTATTATCTGGTTGTATATTTCTGTATTCGTTTCTGTCTCACCTCCTCTCTTCTCTCTTTCCATATTCTTGATCAATGTCTCTCGATAAACATCAAAGACAACATCTATCCGGTTACTTGTTGCTCCTTGCAAGACCATAGCCATCAATGCATCTGCCATTTCAGAAAACGTCTTCTGGTCTCCTTTGAGCCTTTGGGCCATTTCACCAATGCTGCATGTCGATGGTTGTGGCATAACTTCAACTGCTGGGACATCCTTCTGGAGTTCGTTCGCTAGTGTAGACTTGTTAGTCTTCTTATCTTGTCGTGAAATTTTACTTTCGCTGGATTCGACTCTATCCTTTGCTTGCTAAAGGAACGGTACGCTCTTTCGCCAATATCTTTGGCCTGAAGTAGATCACGTTCAATCTGTTCGGTGGCCACCCTGCCTGTGGATTAGCCTGGTTTTCAGACGGTACGAGGTCGTCCTCTCACTTCCGGGGAGGAAGTGAGCGGACAACCTCGTACCGTCTGAAAATCAGGCTACCTGTGGATAAGCAAACAAGATCTTGTTCGATTTCAAATGGATTTATCCAGCTATCCAACGTTGACAGTAATACTGCACATCTGCTTCATCTCTGGAGATCCGGCTCTTCTGGAGATCATCGTGCTGACAGCTTGATTTGTTCAGATGAAGCATGTCCTTTAAATTCCTCAAGAAAATGCTTCTATATTCCGCTACTATAGTGCCTCGGGGTTTGCGTGTATTTATTTACCGTTTTCTCGCATGCTTGGTCTACAGGTATTTTTCCAAAAGGTTACCTTTCCCTATCTGCACAGCAAATCAATTAACCTGCAGACTTCAAATAGTCGAGAACATCGGGGTGTTCGTCTCCGATATGGGCCATTTATGATATATACGACGAAGTTATGTGACCATTTCAGCCCAATTCTAATATTCTAATGTCCTGAAAGACATGGTTAACAAAACTACACAGCAGGTATTGCCATGCAGCAAGCAAGCTTTGTCAGTTAATTAGAGAGGTGAATATAGCAAGGACTTCCACTCCAGGTGAATCAGTTAGAATATGGATATGTGAAGAATATAGCTATGAAGTATTCATTAATTGTTCGTTCCCGATTAAAATAACATGCAAATCCACTGTTGAAACCACATGAAGCCCTGTAAGTCTTCTTAAAGGATGGTTTGGGTCGTATTTATTTTAGCCAGTATGAGGGGAAGTGATAGTTATTTTTTCTTCTGTTAAGTAGGGGGGGGGGAGGGG
This sequence comes from Actinernus sp. WN-2022, assembly GCA_030867875.1. Lineage (NCBI taxonomy): Eukaryota > Metazoa > Cnidaria > Anthozoa > Actiniaria > Actinernidae > Actinernus > Actinernus sp. WN-2022. The sequence goes on from JAOWCC010001634.1 coordinate 91,176,607, forward strand.
CGGGGCGGGTGGTGAAGCATTATTTTTAACCATCTCTTTCCCATACCCCCTCCTGCTAATTATTGCACAGTCCCTTACTAAAAAACATCCATTTACTGTTCAATTTATTTTAAAGACACTTCCGATAACTCATAAACCTTTGGTTAGGAATATATTTTTTATTAAAATATCGAAAATCCGATATAAAAACCCGACAAACACAATTCAAAACATACCTGAGACATTGTCTGCCATCTTGAATTACCCATAATGTATTGCAAATTTTGGTGAAGGTCATTTTGTAGTAAAACAATGTAAAAATGGTATTTTTGAAAAAAAATTGACTTACGTAAACAGAAAAGGTGTTTTCTCTTTGTGTTTCTTTTAGATGGCGTTGAAAAATTATCATTAATGGTTTTTTCAGGCATTCTTCCTGGTAGCCTCGTTTTCATGCTGGGATGCCATTTTTCAATTTTTTTAAATATAACATAAAGCTGCCCATTCAAAACTGCTATCATCAAAATTACAACACACCTTGGACTACTCTTCAAAATGACACCAGTCACAATTTGTCCCTCGAAGTGGTAAGAAAATCTGGTCTGGCCCATGGACTAATATATTGTGCATATTTTTGGGTCACATGACCAGCGTGTACCAGTGGTACTTTCGACGCCATCTTTGATTAGGCGCGTAAAGACCCCTGGGAACGAGGTTGGACCTGCGCATGCTCGCAATCTATTGACCTGCGCACGCGCAGCAATCTATTGACCTGCGCACGCGCTCAATCAATTGACCTGCGCACGCGCAGCAATCTATTGACCTGGGCACGCGCAGCAATCTATTGACCTGCGCACGCGCAGCAATCTATTGACCTGCGCACGCGCAGCAATCTATTGACCTGCGCACGCGCAGCAATCTATTGACCTGCGCACGCGCAGCAATCTATTGACCTGCGCACGCGCAGCAATCTATTGACCTGCGCACGCGCAGCAATCTATTGACCTGCGCATGCGCAGCAATCTATTGACCTGCGCACGCGCAGCAATCTATTGACCTGCGCACGCGCAGCAATCTATTGACCTGCGCACGCGCAGCAATCTATTGAACTGCGCACGCGCAGCAATCTATTGACCTGCGCTCGCGCAGCAATCTATTGACCTTCGCACGCGCAGCAATCTATTGAACTGCGCAGGCGCAGCAATCTATTGACCTGCGCACGCGCAGCAATCTATTGACCTGCGCTCGCGCAGCAATCTATTGACCTTCGCACGCGCAGCAATCTATTGAACTGCGCAGGCGCAGCAATCTATTGAACTGCGCAGGCGCAGCAATCTATTGAACTGCGCACGCGCAGCAATCTATTGACCTGCGCCAACCTCGTTCCCAGGGGTCTTTGCGCGCCTAATCCAAGATGGCGTCGAAAGTACCCCTGGTACAGGCTGGTGGGATTCTGCCACTGATTGGCTAGACGTTTCGCGCGCGCTCATTGGAGAATTTCGAATAGCGCGTGCATTTTTGATTTGAAAAATAAACTGGCGATGTCGTCTTTCGCATTGCGCGTTCAAAATTCGTTGAAAATAACTACAAATTCATCAGAACTTAGCGTTTTTGCCTTTTTTAATACTCACTTCGCAACTGGGTACAAGTAGAACAATGTACGGTTGGCATTCATTGGGTTCACACTTCAACCGCTAACCATTCTTCAGCGATGATGAATCCAAGATGGCGGATGTTCTTCAAAATATGCCCATATAGTCCATGGGCCAAGACCCCAAAAAATGGATTTTCTTACCACTCAGAGGAACAAAGGCTATCATACATTTTTGAAAACCTCCACTCCTCTACTTCATTTTGGTATATGATAGCAATGTCAAATGAGCAGCTTTAATGCTAAAATCACGTGATTAAGTGACGTCATCACTGTCATAAGAAATGAACCAGATCGACTGATGAAGCCACTACTATCTTGCATATTTTGAGCTTATTGTCTTTTTAAACATGCTAAATAGCTACAATAAGATAGTATAAGAAAAATCAAATAACAAAATACTAATATTGCTTGGTTTCCATGGCAACCGCTCGTTAAAATTAAACACAACACATAAAATCAATGACTTTCCCAGCAAATTTGATAAGTTGTATTTAATATTCATTCCGTACTACTCTAAGGGGCAAGTGCTATCATACATTTTTTAACTCCATACGGCTCTGCTACATTTCACATATAATAGCAACGTTGAAAGAGCAACTTTAAAGCTTTGATCAATTCATGAACTGACGTCATCAGCATCAAAAATATCCCAATATTATTAAAATTTAAAACAAAATGTTGTTTTGTGTACCTCTTAGTACGAATATGCATTTGAAAGGTGCCAGTTACATCAAGAATGATAACGAAAGAGACTTAGAATGGCAAACTAATGTTTTCGTTTGGTTTCCATGGCAACGCGTTGTATAATTGCACATTATATGCCTATAGCTCCTAAATAACTGGTACTTTTTTCACCATTCTATTTAGTATTTTACAGGTAACTCTACCACTGAAATGATAACAGTTATATAACGGAATGCGTTATATTATACATGTATCTACTCTCTTAATCGTCTTAATCTTCGTCGTCAGAGTCATCTGTAAGTGAATCCTCGGTAGATTCAGGCTCACGCCGGTTTGTACAGTCTTGTAGCTTACACAAGTCAGTGCACTGCAGACCGTGGGCAAGACAGGTACAGCTCGGCAACTTGCAGATTCTCTTGCATTGGCAGGATAGGAGCTCAAGTACAGCCTTGGGTGCCGGTTCCCCACTCATCCAGTCAATGCTTAACTTGCCATCCTCTAGACTCCATCCAGATCCAACAAGCGAAGGGACCTGAGTACAGCCCTGAAGACTTCTGCGCCATATTGCTGTCTGATAGTTTGAACTAGCGGAATGCTTTCGCAGAGTGTCCTCGCATGGTGGAAGCTGGTTCGATAGCGCAGCTCGTTAACATCCTTGGTCCCCGGGTGTGAGGAGTACATCATAAAGGTGAACTCTTGAAGCCTCGTGAATAGCTCATCAAAATTTCGCTTCACCAGCTTTAATGCAGTTAGCGTCACGTCAGTGCCTTTTCTGGAAAAGGAAAACTATCACACCCAGTGAAAGCATGCAATCTTGGAAGACATTTACATAGCTCCGAACCATGAGGTTGGACAACAGTTGTAATGTTGATGTACCTTGTACGAGTCTGTGTACCACATTTTAAATACATAGTAGATGGAACAAAGCACTTGAAAGCAAGACAGAGTACAAAAACTCGGGGGAGGGGGGGTTCTTCAAGGTAAAAAGGGTAGGGGTGACCGTCGGAAAAACTCGAAAAATACCCTAAAAATAACAAACCGTGAAACATTTCCCACCCTAAAATATGCCTCATGGTCTAAAAATCACCCTAAAAATGGATTTCGCTTGACCAACCCCTAAAAATACCGGATCGCCGATTTCAAACCCTAAAAAATACGACGATCACACCCCTACAAGCCGAATATAGGAAGAACCCCCCCCGGGACAAAAACATTGGTTATCTTCTGATGATATCACAACGGCGCTGTAGCCATTACCAGTGCTATACATGAGAGGCGTGAAGCAGAAGTCTGGTGTCCGCTTCCTCTTGCGTATGCTGAAGATCTTCTTATACTTAAGTTATTCACTGAGGGTAACGACACCGTCTGCTGAAATCTCAACATAATTTCCCTCGGTCGTGGTGTAAAGCGTTTTTCCTACTAGCCTTCATCTGAACCTCTCATTCTGCCATTCTTCGGTGACAAATCTAACGAATTGCTTCTTATTTTGAGGGTTTGAAAAAAAACTTCCTGTACTCTATTATCTGGTTGTATATTTCTGTATTCGTTTCTGTCTCACCTCCTCTCTTCTCTCTTTCCATATTCTTGATCAATGTCTCTCGATAAACATCAAAGACAACATCTATCCGGTTACTTGTTGCTCCTTGCAAGACCATAGCCATCAATGCATCTGCCATTTCAGAAAACGTCTTCTGGTCTCCTTTGAGCCTTTGGGCCATTTCACCAATGCTGCATGTCGATGGTTGTGGCATAACTTCAACTGCTGGGACATCCTTCTGGAGTTCGTTCGCTAGTGTAGACTTGTTAGTCTTCTTATCTTGTCGTGAAATTTTACTTTCGCTGGATTCGACTCTATCCTTTGCTTGCTAAAGGAACGGTACGCTCTTTCGCCAATATCTTTGGCCTGAAGTAGATCACGTTCAATCTGTTCGGTGGCCACCCTGCCTGTGGATTAGCCTGGTTTTCAGACGGTACGAGGTCGTCCTCTCACTTCCGGGGAGGAAGTGAGCGGACAACCTCGTACCGTCTGAAAATCAGGCTACCTGTGGATAAGCAAACAAGATCTTGTTCGATTTCAAATGGATTTATCCAGCTATCCAACGTTGACAGTAATACTGCACATCTGCTTCATCTCTGGAGATCCGGCTCTTCTGGAGATCATCGTGCTGACAGCTTGATTTGTTCAGATGAAGCATGTCCTTTAAATTCCTCAAGAAAATGCTTCTATATTCCGCTACTATAGTGCCTCGGGGTTTGCGTGTATTTATTTACCGTTTTCTCGCATGCTTGGTCTACAGGTATTTTTCCAAAAGGTTACCTTTCCCTATCTGCACAGCAAATCAATTAACCTGCAGACTTCAAATAGTCGAGAACATCGGGGTGTTCGTCTCCGATATGGGCCATTTATGATATATACGACGAAGTTATGTGACCATTTCAGCCCAATTCTAATATTCTAATGTCCTGAAAGACATGGTTAACAAAACTACACAGCAGGTATTGCCATGCAGCAAGCAAAATTTAAGAGTGGTCATGAGAGTGACACAGAGGAGTCCATGATACATATTTTTGTTGAGTGTTCTCATTCAGCTACTTGAATACAGTTCATGAATCGATCCGAGTTCTGGAGTTGTATATTGTTCATAATTTTAAGAACTCCTGAACTGACTCTGCAGCTTCTCTATAAATACAGCAGTTGCAGCTGAGCAGGTCTCTCAAGCAAGCTTTGTCAGTTAATTAGAGAGGTGAATATAGCAAGGACTTCCACTCCAGGTGAATCAGTTAGAATATGGATATGTGAAGAATAAAGCTATGAAGTATTCATTAATTGTTCGTTCCCGATTAAAATAACATGCAAATCCACTGTTGAAACCACATGAAGCCCTGTAAGTCTTCTTAAAGGATGGTTTGGGTCGTATTTATTTTAGCCAGTATGAGGGGAAGTGATAGTTATTTTTTCTTCTGTTAAGTAGGGGGGGGGGGGAGGGGCGGGGCGGGTGGTGAAGCATTATTTTTAACCATCTCTTTCCCATACCCCCTCCTGCTAATTATTGCACAGTCCCTTACTAAAAAACATCCATTTACTGTTCAATTTATTTTAAAGACACTTCCGATAACTCATAAACCTTTGGTTAGGAATATATTTTTTATTAAAATATCGAAAATCCGATATAAAAACCCGACAAACACAATTCAAAACATACCTGAGACATTGTCTGCCATCTTGAATTACCCATAATGTATTGCAAATTTTGGTGAAGGTCATTTTGTAGTAAAACAATGTAAAAATGGTATTTTTGAAAAAAAATTGACTTACGTAAACAGAAAAGGTGTTTTCTCTTTGTGTTTCTTTTAGATGGCGTTGAAAAATTATCATTAATGGTTTTTTCAGGCATTCTTCCTGGTAGCCTCGTTTTCATGCTGGGATGCCATTTTTCAATTTTTTTAAATATAACATAAAGCTGCCCATTCAAAACTGCTATCATCAAAATTACAACACACCTTGGACTACTCTTCAAAATGACACCAGTCACAATTTGTCCCTCGAAGTGGTAAGAAAATCTGGTCTGGCCCATGGACTAATATATTGTGCATATTTTTGGGTCACATGACCAGCGTGTACCAGTGGTACTTTCGACGCCATCTTTGATTAGGCGCGTAAAGACCCCTGGGAACGAGGTTGGACCTGCGCATGCTCGCAATCTATTGACCTGCGCACGCGCAGCAATCTATTGACCTGCGCATGCGCAGCAATCTATTGACCTGCGCACGCGCAGCAATCTATTGACCTGCGCACGCGCAGCAATCTATTGACCTGCGCACGCGCAGCAATCTATTGACCTGCGCACGCGCAGCAATCTATTGACCTGCGCACGCGCAGCAATCTATTGACCTGCGCACGCGCAGCAATCTATTGACCTGCGCTCGCGCAGCAATCTATTGACCTTCGCACGCGCAGCAATCTATTGAACTGCGCAGGCGCAGCAATCTATTGAACTGCGCACGCGCAGCAATCTATTGACCTGCGCCAACCTCGTTCCCAGGGGTCTTTGCGCGCCTAATCCAAGATGGCGTCGAAAGTACCCCTGGTACAGGCTGGTGGGATTCTGCCACTGATTGGCTAGACGTTTCGCGCGCGCTCATTGGAGAATTTCGAATAGCGCGTGCATTTTTGATTTGAAAAATAAACTGGCGATGTCGTCTTTCGCATTGCGCGTTCAAAATTCGTTGAAAATAACTACAAATTCATCAGAACTTAGCGTTTTTGCCTTTTTTAATACTCACTTCGCAACTGGGTACAAGTAGAACAATGTACGGTTGGCATTCATTGGGTTCACACTTCAACCGCTAACCATTCTTCAGCGATGATGAATCCAAGATGGCGGATGTTCTTCAAAATATGCCCATATAGTCCATGGGCCAAGACCCCAAAAAATGGATTTTCTTACCACTCAGAGGAACAAAGGCTATCATACATTTTTGAAAACCTCCACTCCTCTACTTCATTTTGGTATATGATAGCAATGTCAAATGAGCAGCTTTAATGCTAAAATCACGTGATTAAGTGACGTCATCACTGTCATAAGAAATGAACCAGATCGACTGATGAAGCCACTACTATCTTGCATATTTTGAGCTTATTGTCTTTTTAAACATGCTAAATAGCTACAATAAGATAGTATAAGAAAAATCAAATAACAAAATACTAATATTGCTTGGTTTCCATGGCAACCGCTCGTTAAAATTAAACACAACACATAAAATCAATGACTTTCCCAGCAAATTTGATAAGTTGTATTTAATATTCATTCCGTACTACTCTAAGGGGCAAGTGCTATCATACATTTTTTAACTCCATACGGCTCTGCTACATTTCACATATAATAGCAACGTTGAAAGAGCAACTTTAAAGCTTTGATCAATTCATGAACTGACGTCATCAGCATCAAAAATATCCCAATATTATTAAAATTTAAAACAAAATGTTGTTTTGTGTACCTCTTAGTACGAATATGCATTTGAAAGGTGCCAGTTACATCAAGAATGATAACGAAAGAGACTTAGAATGGCAAACTAATGTTTTCGTTTGGTTTCCATGGCAACGCGTTGTATAATTGCACATTATATGCCTATAGCTCCTAAATAACTGGTACTTTTTTCACCATTCTATTTAGTATTTTACAGGTAACTCTACCACTGAAATGATAACAGTTATATAACGGAATGCGTTATATTATACATGTATCTACTCTCTTAATCGTCTTAATCTTCGTCGTCAGAGTCATCTGTAAGTGAATCCTCGGTAGATTCAGGCTCACGCCGGTTTGTACAGTCTTGTAGCTTACACAAGTCAGTGCACTGCAGACCGTGGGCAAGACAGGTACAGCTCGGCAACTTGCAGATTCTCTTGCATTGGCAGGATAGGAGCTCAAGTACAGCCTTGGGTGCCGGTTCCCCACTCATCCAGTCAATGCTTAACTTGCCATCCTCTAGACTCCATCCAGATCCAACAAGCGAAGGGACCTGAGTACAGCCCTGAAGACTTCTGCGCCATATTGCTGTCTGATAGTTTGAACTAGCGGAATGCTTTCGCAGAGTGTCCTCGCATGGTGGAAGCTGGTTCGATAGCGCAGCTCGTTAACATCCTTGGTCCCCGGGTGTGAGGAGTACATCATAAAGGTGAACTCTTGAAGCCTCGTGAATAGCTCATCAAAATTTCGCTTCACCAGCTTTAATGCAGTTAGCGTCACGTCAGTGCCTTTTCTGGAAAAGGAAAACTATCACACCCAGTGAAAGCATGCAATCTTGGAAGACATTTACATAGCTCCGAACCATGAGGTTGGACAACAGTTGTAATGTTGATGTACCTTGTACGAGTCTGTGTACCACATTTTAAATACATAGTAGATGGAACAAAGCACTTGAAAGCAAGACAGAGTACAAAAACTCGGGGGAGGGGGGGTTCTTCAAGGTAAAAAGGGTAGGGGTGACCGTCGGAAAAACTCGAAAAATACCCTAAAAATAACAAACCGTGAAACATTTCCCACCCTAAAATATGCCTCATGGTCTAAAAATCACCCTAAAAATGGATTTCGCTTGACCAACCCCTAAAAATACCGGATCGCCGATTTCAAACCCTAAAAAATACGACGATCACACCCCTACAAGCCGAATATAGGAAGAACCCCCCCCGGGACAAAAACATTGGTTATCTTCTGATGATATCACAACGGCGCTGTAGCCATTACCAGTGCTATACATGAGAGGCGTGAAGCAGAAGTCTGGTGTCCGCTTCCTCTTGCGTATGCTGAAGATCTTCTTATACTTAAGTTCTTCACTGAGGGTAACGACACCGTCTGCTGAAATCTCAACATAATTTCCCTCGGTCGCGGTGTAAAGCGTTTTTCCTACTAGCCTTCATCTGAACCTCTCATTCTGCCATTCTTCGGTGACAAATCTAACGAATTGCTTCTTATTTTGAGGGTTTGAAAAAAAACTTCCTGTACTCTATTATCTGGTTGTATATTTCTGTATTCGTTTCTGTCTCACCTCCTCTCTTCTCTCTTTCCATATTCTTGATCAATGTCTCTCGATAAACATCAAAGACAACATCTATCCGGTTACTTGTTGCTCCTTGCAAGACCATAGCCATCAATGCATCTGCCATTTCAGAAAACGTCTTCTGGTCTCCTTTGAGCCTTTGGGCCATTTCACCAATGCTGCATGTCGATGGTTGTGGCATAACTTCAACTGCTGGGACATCCTTCTGGAGTTCGTTCGCTAGTGTAGACTTGTTAGTCTTCTTATCTTGTCGTGAAATTTTACTTTCGCTGGATTCGACTCTATCCTTTGCTTGCTAAAGGAACGGTACGCTCTTTCGCCAATATCTTTGGCCTGAAGTAGATCACGTTCAATCTGTTCGGTGGCCACCCTGCCTGTGGATTAGCCTGGTTTTCAGACGGTACGAGGTCGTCCTCTCACTTCCGGGGAGGAAGTGAGCGGACAACCTCGTACCGTCTGAAAATCAGGCTACCTGTGGATAAGCAAACAAGATCTTGTTCGATTTCAAATGGATTTATCCAGCTATCCAACGTTGACAGTAATACTGCACATCTGCTTCATCTCTGGAGATCCGGCTCTTCTGGAGATCATCGTGCTGACAGCTTGATTTGTTCAGATGAAGCATGTCCTTTAAATTCCTCAAGAAAATGCTTCTATATTCCGCTACTATAGTGCCTCGGGGTTTGCGTGTATTTATTTACCGTTTTCTCGCATGCTTGGTCTACAGGTATTTTTCCAAAAGGTTACCTTTCCCTATCTGCACAGCAAATCAATTAACCTGCAGACTTCAAATAGTCGAGAACATCGGGGTGTTCGTCTCCGATATGGGCCATTTATGATATATACGACGAAGTTATGTGACCATTTCAGCCCAATTCTAATATTCTAATGTCCTGAAAGACATGGTTAACAAAACTACACAGCAGGTATTGCCATGCAGCAAGCAAAATTTAAGAGTGGTCATGAGAGTGACACAGAGGAGTCCATGATACATATTTTTGTTGAGTGTTCTCATTCAGCTACTTGAATACAGTTCATGAATCGATCCGAGTTCTGGAGTTGTATATTGTTCATAATTTTAAGAACTCCTGAACTGACTCTGCAGCTTCTCTATAAATACAGCAGTTGCAGCTGAGCAGGTCTCTCAAGCAAGCTTTGTCAGTTAATTAGAGAGGTGAATATAGCAAGGACTTCCACTCCAGGTGAATCAGTTAGAATATGGATATGTGAAGAATAAAGCTATGAAGTATTCATTAATTGTTCGTTCCCGATTAAAATAACATGCAAATCCACTGTTGAAACCACATGAAGCCCTGTAAGTCTTCTTAAAGGATGGTTTGGGTCGTATTTATTTTAGCCAGTATGAGGGGAAGTGATAGTTATTTTTTCTTCTGTTAAGTAGGGGGGGGGGGAGGGGCGGGGCGGGTGGTGAAGCATTATTTTTAACCATCTCTTTCCCATACCCCCTCCTGCTAATTATTGCACAGTCCCTTACTAAAAAACATCCATTTACTGTTCAATTTATTTTAAAGACACTTCCGATAACTCATAAACCTTTGGTTAGGAATATATTTTTTATTGACCTGCGCCAACCTCGTTCCCAGGGGTCTTTGCGCGCCTAATCCAAGATGGCGTCGAAAGTACCCCTGGTACAGGCTGGTGGGATTCTGCCACTGATTGGCTAGACGTTTCGCGCGCGCTCATTGGAGAATTTCGAATAGCGCGTGCATTTTTGATTTGAAAAATAAACTGGCGATGTCGTCTTTCGCATTGCGCGTTCAAAATTCGTTGAAAATAACTACAAATTCATCAGAACTTAGCGTTTTTGCCTTTTTTAATACTCACTTCGCAACTGGGTACAAGTAGAACAATGTACGGTTGGCATTCATTGGGTTCACACTTCAACCGCTAACCATTCTTCAGCGATGATGAATCCAAGATGGCGGATGTTCTTCAAAATATGCCCATATAGTCCATGGGCCAAGACCCCAAAAAATGGATTTTCTTACCACTCAGAGGAACAAAGGCTATCATACATTTTTGAAAACCTCCACTCCTCTACTTCATTTTGGTATATGATAGCAATGTCAAATGAGCAGCTTTAATGCTAAAATCACGTGATTAAGTGACGTCATCACTGTCATAAGAAATGAACCAGATCGACTGATGAAGCCACTACTATCTTGCATATTTTGAGCTTATTGTCTTTTTAAACATGCTAAATAGCTACAATAAGATAGTATAAGAAAAATCAAATAACAAAATACTAATATTGCTTGGTTTCCATGGCAACCGCTCGTTAAAATTAAACACAACACATAAAATCAATGACTTTCCCAGCAAATTTGATAAGTTGTATTTAATATTCATTCCGTACTACTCTAAGGGGCAAGTGCTATCATACATTTTTTAACTCCATACGGCTCTGCTACATTTCACATATAATAGCAACGTTGAAAGAGCAACTTTAAAGCTTTGATCAATTCATGAACTGACGTCATCAGCATCAAAAATATCCCAATATTATTAAAATTTAAAACAAAATGTTGTTTTGTGTACCTCTTAGTACGAATATGCATTTGAAAGGTGCCAGTTACATCAAGAATGATAACGAAAGAGACTTAGAATGGCAAACTAATGTTTTCGTTTGGTTTCCATGGCAACGCGTTGTATAATTGCACATTATATGCCTATAGCTCCTAAATAACTGGTACTTTTTTCACCATTCTATTTAGTATTTTACAGGTAACTCTACCACTGAAATGATAACAGTTATATAACGGAATGCGTTATATTATACATGTATCTACTCTCTTAATCGTCTTAATCTTCGTCGTCAGAGTCATCTGTAAGTGAATCCTCGGTAGATTCAGGCTCACGCCGGTTTGTACAGTCTTGTAGCTTACACAAGTCAGTGCACTGCAGACCGTGGGCAAGACAGGTACAGCTCGGCAACTTGCAGATTCTCTTGCATTGGCAGGATAGGAGCTCAAGTACAGCCTTGGGTGCCGGTTCCCCACTCATCCAGTCAATGCTTAACTTGCCATCCTCTAGACTCCATCCAGATCCAACAAGCGAAGGGACCTGAGTACAGCCCTGAAGACTTCTGCGCCATATTGCTGTCTGATAGTTTGAACTAGCGGAATGCTTTCGCAGAGTGTCCTCGCATGGTGGAAGCTGGTTCGATAGCGCAGCTCGTTAACATCCTTGGTCCCCGGGTGTGAGGAGTACATCATAAAGGTGAACTCTTGAAGCCTCGTGAATAGCTCATCAAAATTTCGCTTCACCAGCTTTAATGCAGTTAGCGTCACGTCAGTGCCTTTTCTGGAAAAGGAAAACTATCACACCCAGTGAAAGCATGCAATCTTGGAAGACATTTACATAGCTCCGAACCATGAGGTTGGACAACAGTTGTAATGTTGATGTACCTTGTACGAGTCTGTGTACCACATTTTAAATACATAGTAGATGGAACAAAGCACTTGAAAGCAAGACAGAGTACAAAAACTCGGGGGAGGGGGGGTTCTTCAAGGTAAAAAGGGTAGGGGTGACCGTCGGAAAAACTCGAAAAATACCCTAAAAATAACAAACCGTGAAACATTTCCCACCCTAAAATATGCCTCATGGTCTAAAAATCACCCTAAAAATGGATTTCGCTTGACCAACCCCTAAAAATACCGGATCGCCGATTTCAAACCCTAAAAAATACGACGATCACACCCCTACAAGCCGAATATAGGAAGAACCCCCCCCGGGACAAAAACATTGGTTATCTTCTGATGATATCACAACGGCGCTGTAGCCATTACCAGTGCTATACATGAGAGGCGTGAAGCAGAAGTCTGGTGTCCGCTTCCTCTTGCGTATGCTGAAGATCTTCTTATACTTAAGTTATTCACTGAGGGTAACGACACCGTCTGCTGAAATCTCAACATAATTTCCCTCGGTCGTGGTGTAAAGCGTTTTTCCTACTAGCCTTCATCTGAACCTCTCATTCTGCCATTCTTCGGTGACAAATCTAACGAATTGCTTCTTATTTTGAGGGTTTGAAAAAAAACTTCCTGTACTCTATTATCTGGTTGTATATTTCTGTATTCGTTTCTGTCTCACCTCCTCTCTTCTCTCTTTCCATATTCTTGATCAATGTCTCTCGATAAACATCAAAGACAACATCTATCCGGTTACTTGTTGCTCCTTGCAAGACCATAGCCATCAATGCATCTGCCATTTCAGAAAACGTCTTCTGGTCTCCTTTGAGCCTTTGGGCCATTTCACCAATGCTGCATGTCGATGGTTGTGGCATAACTTCAACTGCTGGGACATCCTTCTGGAGTTCGTTCGCTAGTGTAGACTTGTTAGTCTTCTTATCTTGTCGTGAAATTTTACTTTCGCTGGATTCGACTCTATCCTTTGCTTGCTAAAGGAACGGTACGCTCTTTCGCCAATATCTTTGGCCTGAAGTAGATCACGTTCAATCTGTTCGGTGGCCACCCTGCCTGTGGATTAGCCTGGTTTTCAGACGGTACGAGGTCGTCCTCTCACTTCCGGGGAGGAAGTGAGCGGACAACCTCGTACCGTCTGAAAATCAGGCTACCTGTGGATAAGCAAACAAGATCTTGTTCGATTTCAAATGGATTTATCCAGCTATCCAACGTTGACAGTAATACTGCACATCTGCTTCATCTCTGGAGATCCGGCTCTTCTGGAGATCATCGTGCTGACAGCTTGATTTGTTCAGATGAAGCATGTCCTTTAAATTCCTCAAGAAAATGCTTCTATATTCCGCTACTATAGTGCCTCGGGGTTTGCGTGTATTTATTTACCGTTTTCTCGCATGCTTGGTCTACAGGTATTTTTCCAAAAGGTTACCTTTCCCTATCTGCACAGCAAATCAATTAACCTGCAGACTTCAAATAGTCGAGAACATCGGGGTGTTCGTCTCCGATATGGGCCATTTATGATATATACGACGAAGTTATGTGACCATTTCAGCCCAATTCTAATATTCTAATGTCCTGAAAGACATGGTTAACAAAACTACACAGCAGGTATTGCCATGCAGCAAGCAAGCTTTGTCAGTTAATTAGAGAGGTGAATATAGCAAGGACTTCCACTCCAGGTGAATCAGTTAGAATATGGATATGTGAAGAATATAGCTATGAAGTATTCATTAATTGTTCGTTCCCGATTAAAATAACATGCAAATCCACTGTTGAAACCACATGAAGCCCTGTAAGTCTTCTTAAAGGATGGTTTGGGTCGTATTTATTTTAGCCAGTATGAGGGGAAGTGATAGTTATTTTTTCTTCTGTTAAGTAGGGGGGGGGGAGGGGCGGGGCGGGTGGTGAAGCATTATTTTTAACCATCTCTTTCCCATACCCCCTCCTGCTAATTATTGCACAGTCCCTTACTAAAAAACATCCATTTACTGTTCAATTTATTTTAAAGACACTTCCGATAACTCATAAACCTTTGGTTAGGAATATATTTTTTATTAAAATATCGAAAATCCGATATAAAAACCCGACAAACACAATTCAAAACATACCTGAGACATTGTCTGCCATCTTGAATTACCCATAATGTATTGCAAATTTTGGTGAAGGTCATTTTGTAGTAAAACAATGTAAAAATGGTATTTTTGAAAAAAAATTGACTTACGTAAACAGAAAAGGTGTTTTCTCTTTGTGTTTCTTTTAGATGGCGTTGAAAAATTATCATTAATGGTTTTTTCAGGCATTCTTCCTGGTAGCCTCGTTTTCATGCTGGGATGCCATTTTTCAATTTTTTTAAATATAACATAAAGCTGCCCATTCAAAACTGCTATCATCAAAATTACAACACACCTTGGACTACTCTTCAAAATGACACCAGTCACAATTTGTCCCTCGAAGTGGTAAGAAAATCTGGTCTGGCCCATGGACTAATATATTGTGCATATTTTTGGGTCACATGACCAGCGTGTACCAGTGGTACTTTCGACGCCATCTTTGATTAGGCGCGTAAAGACCCCTGGGAACGAGGTTGGACCTGCGCATGCTCGCAATCTATTGACCTGCGCACGCGCAGCAATCTATTGACCTGCGCACGCGCTCAATCAATTGACCTGCGCACGCGCAGCAATCTATTGACCTGGGCACGCGCAGCAATCTATTGACCTGCGCACGCGCAGCAATCTATTGACCTGCGCACGCGCAGCAATCTATTGACCTGCGCACGCGCAGCAATCTATTGACCTGCGCACGCGCAGCAATCTATTGACCTGCGCACGCGCAGCAATCTATTGACCTGCGCACGCGCAGCAATCTATTGACCTGCGCATGCGCAGCAATCTATTGACCTGCGCACGCGCAGCAATCTATTGACCTGCGCACGCGCAGCAATCTATTGACCTGCGCACGCGCAGCAATCTATTGAACTGCGCACGCGCAGCAATCTATTGACCTGCGCTCGCGCAGCAATCTATTGACCTTCGCACGCGCAGCAATCTATTGAACTGCGCAGGCGCAGCAATCTATTGACCTGCGCACGCGCAGCAATCTATTGACCTGCGCTCGCGCAGCAATCTATTGACCTTCGCACGCGCAGCAATCTATTGAACTGCGCAGGCGCAGCAATCTATTGAACTGCGCAGGCGCAGCAATCTATTGAACTGCGCACGCGCAGCAATCTATTGACCTGCGCCAACCTCGTTCCCAGGGGTCTTTGCGCGCCTAATCCAAGATGGCGTCGAAAGTACCCCTGGTACAGGCTGGTGGGATTCTGCCACTGATTGGCTAGACGTTTCGCGCGCGCTCATTGGAGAATTTCGAATAGCGCGTGCATTTTTGATTTGAAAAATAAACTGGCGATGTCGTCTTTCGCATTGCGCGTTCAAAATTCGTTGAAAATAACTACAAATTCATCAGAACTTAGCGTTTTTGCCTTTTTTAATACTCACTTCGCAACTGGGTACAAGTAGAACAATGTACGGTTGGCATTCATTGGGTTCACACTTCAACCGCTAACCATTCTTCAGCGATGATGAATCCAAGATGGCGGATGTTCTTCAAAATATGCCCATATAGTCCATGGGCCAAGACCCCAAAAAATGGATTTTCTTACCACTCAGAGGAACAAAGGCTATCATACATTTTTGAAAACCTCCACTCCTCTACTTCATTTTGGTATATGATAGCAATGTCAAATGAGCAGCTTTAATGCTAAAATCACGTGATTAAGTGACGTCATCACTGTCATAAGAAATGAACCAGATCGACTGATGAAGCCACTACTATCTTGCATATTTTGAGCTTATTGTCTTTTTAAACATGCTAAATAGCTACAATAAGATAGTATAAGAAAAATCAAATAACAAAATACTAATATTGCTTGGTTTCCATGGCAACCGCTCGTTAAAATTAAACACAACACATAAAATCAATGACTTTCCCAGCAAATTTGATAAGTTGTATTTAATATTCATTCCGTACTACTCTAAGGGGCAAGTGCTATCATACATTTTTTAACTCCATACGGCTCTGCTACATTTCACATATAATAGCAACGTTGAAAGAGCAACTTTAAAGCTTTGATCAATTCATGAACTGACGTCATCAGCATCAAAAATATCCCAATATTATTAAAATTTAAAACAAAATGTTGTTTTGTGTACCTCTTAGTACGAATATGCATTTGAAAGGTGCCAGTTACATCAAGAATGATAACGAAAGAGACTTAGAATGGCAAACTAATGTTTTCGTTTGGTTTCCATGGCAACGCGTTGTATAATTGCACATTATATGCCTATAGCTCCTAAATAACTGGTACTTTTTTCACCATTCTATTTAGTATTTTACAGGTAACTCTACCACTGAAATGATAACAGTTATATAACGGAATGCGTTATATTATACATGTATCTACTCTCTTAATCGTCTTAATCTTCGTCGTCAGAGTCATCTGTAAGTGAATCCTCGGTAGATTCAGGCTCACGCCGGTTTGTACAGTCTTGTAGCTTACACAAGTCAGTGCACTGCAGACCGTGGGCAAGACAGGTACAGCTCGGCAACTTGCAGATTCTCTTGCATTGGCAGGATAGGAGCTCAAGTACAGCCTTGGGTGCCGGTTCCCCACTCATCCAGTCAATGCTTAACTTGCCATCCTCTAGACTCCATCCAGATCCAACAAGCGAAGGGACCTGAGTACAGCCCTGAAGACTTCTGCGCCATATTGCTGTCTGATAGTTTGAACTAGCGGAATGCTTTCGCAGAGTGTCCTCGCATGGTGGAAGCTGGTTCGATAGCGCAGCTCGTTAACATCCTTGGTCCCCGGGTGTGAGGAGTACATCATAAAGGTGAACTCTTGAAGCCTCGTGAATAGCTCATCAAAATTTCGCTTCACCAGCTTTAATGCAGTTAGCGTCACGTCAGTGCCTTTTCTGGAAAAGGAAAACTATCACACCCAGTGAAAGCATGCAATCTTGGAAGACATTTACATAGCTCCGAACCATGAGGTTGGACAACAGTTGTAATGTTGATGTACCTTGTACGAGTCTGTGTACCACATTTTAAATACATAGTAGATGGAACAAAGCACTTGAAAGCAAGACAGAGTACAAAAACTCGGGGGAGGGGGGGTTCTTCAAGGTAAAAAGGGTAGGGGTGACCGTCGGAAAAACTCGAAAAATACCCTAAAAATAACAAACCGTGAAACATTTCCCACCCTAAAATATGCCTCATGGTCTAAAAATCACCCTAAAAATGGATTTCGCTTGACCAACCCCTAAAAATACCGGATCGCCGATTTCAAACCCTAAAAAATACGACGATCACACCCCTACAAGCCGAATATAGGAAGAACCCCCCCCGGGACAAAAACATTGGTTATCTTCTGATGATATCACAACGGCGCTGTAGCCATTACCAGTGCTATACATGAGAGGCGTGAAGCAGAAGTCTGGTGTCCGCTTCCTCTTGCGTATGCTGAAGATCTTCTTATACTTAAGTTATTCACTGAGGGTAACGACACCGTCTGCTGAAATCTCAACATAATTTCCCTCGGTCGTGGTGTAAAGCGTTTTTCCTACTAGCCTTCATCTGAACCTCTCATTCTGCCATTCTTCGGTGACAAATCTAACGAATTGCTTCTTATTTTGAGGGTTTGAAAAAAAACTTCCTGTACTCTATTATCTGGTTGTATATTTCTGTATTCGTTTCTGTCTCACCTCCTCTCTTCTCTCTTTCCATATTCTTGATCAATGTCTCTCGATAAACATCAAAGACAACATCTATCCGGTTACTTGTTGCTCCTTGCAAGACCATAGCCATCAATGCATCTGCCATTTCAGAAAACGTCTTCTGGTCTCCTTTGAGCCTTTGGGCCATTTCACCAATGCTGCATGTCGATGGTTGTGGCATAACTTCAACTGCTGGGACATCCTTCTGGAGTTCGTTCGCTAGTGTAGACTTGTTAGTCTTCTTATCTTGTCGTGAAATTTTACTTTCGCTGGATTCGACTCTATCCTTTGCTTGCTAAAGGAACGGTACGCTCTTTCGCCAATATCTTTGGCCTGAAGTAGATCACGTTCAATCTGTTCGGTGGCCACCCTGCCTGTGGATTAGCCTGGTTTTCAGACGGTACGAGGTCGTCCTCTCACTTCCGGGGAGGAAGTGAGCGGACAACCTCGTACCGTCTGAAAATCAGGCTACCTGTGGATAAGCAAACAAGATCTTGTTCGATTTCAAATGGATTTATCCAGCTATCCAACGTTGACAGTAATACTGCACATCTGCTTCATCTCTGGAGATCCGGCTCTTCTGGAGATCATCGTGCTGACAGCTTGATTTGTTCAGATGAAGCATGTCCTTTAAATTCCTCAAGAAAATGCTTCTATATTCCGCTACTATAGTGCCTCGGGGTTTGCGTGTATTTATTTACCGTTTTCTCGCATGCTTGGTCTACAGGTATTTTTCCAAAAGGTTACCTTTCCCTATCTGCACAGCAAATCAATTAACCTGCAGACTTCAAATAGTCGAGAACATCGGGGTGTTCGTCTCCGATATGGGCCATTTATGATATATACGACGAAGTTATGTGACCATTTCAGCCCAATTCTAATATTCTAATGTCCTGAAAGACATGGTTAACAAAACTACACAGCAGGTATTGCCATGCAGCAAGCAAAATTTAAGAGTGGTCATGAGAGTGACACAGAGGAGTCCATGATACATATTTTTGTTGAGTGTTCTCATTCAGCTACTTGAATACAGTTCATGAATCGATCCGAGTTCTGGAGTTGTATATTGTTCATAATTTTAAGAACTCCTGAACTGACTCTGCAGCTTCTCTATAAATACAGCAGTTGCAGCTGAGCAGGTCTCTCAAGCAAGCTTTGTCAGTTAATTAGAGAGGTGAATATAGCAAGGACTTCCACTCCAGGTGAATCAGTTAGAATATGGATATGTGAAGAATAAAGCTATGAAGTATTCATTAATTGTTCGTTCCCGATTAAAATAACATGCAAATCCACTGTTGAAACCACATGAAGCCCTGTAAGTCTTCTTAAAGGATGGTTTGGGTCGTATTTATTTTAGCCAGTATGAGGGGAAGTGATAGTTATTTTTTCTTCTGTTAAGTAGGGGGGGGGGGGAGGGGCGGGGCGGGTGGTGAAGCGTTATTTTTAACCATCTCTTTCCCATACCCCCTCCTGCTAATTATTGCACAGTCCCTTACTAAAAAACATCCATTTACTGTTCAATTTATTTTAAAGACACTTCCGATAACTCATAAACCTTTGGTTAGGAATATATTTTTTATTAAAATATCGAAAATCCGATATAAAAACCCGACAAACACAATTCAAAACATACCTGAGACATTGTCTGCCATCTTGAATTACCCATAATGTATTGCAAATTTTGGTGAAGGTCATTTTGTAGTAAAACAATGTAAAAATGGTATTTTTTAAAAAAATTTGACTTACGTAAACAGAAAAGGTGTTTTCTCTTTGTGTTTCTTTTAGATGGCGTTGAAAAATTATCATTAATGGTTTTTTCAGGCATTCTTCCTGGTAGCCTCGTTTTCATGCTGGGATGCCATTTTTCAATTTTTTTAAATATAACATAAAGCTGCCCATTCAAAACTGCTATCATCAAAATTACAACACACCTTGGACTACTCTTCAAAATGACACCAGTCACAATTTGTCCCTCGAAGTGGTAAGAAAATCTGGTCTGGCCCATGGACTAATATATTGTGCATATTTTTGGGTCACATGACCAGCGTGTACCAGTGGTACTTTCGACGCCATCTTTGATTAGGCGCGTAAAGACCCCTGGGAACGAGGTTGGACCTGCGCATGCTCGCAATCTATTGACCTGCGCACGCGCAGCAATCTATTGACCTGCGCACGCGCTCAATCAATTGACCTGCGCACGCGCAGCAATCTATTGACCTGCGCACGCGCAGCAATCTATTGACCTGCGCACGCGCAGCAATCTATTGACCTGCGCACGCGCAGCAATCTATTGACCTGCGCAAGCGCAGCAATCTATTGACCTGCGCATGCGCAGCAATCTATTGACCTGCGCACGCGCAGCAATCTATTGACCTGCGCACGCGCAGCAATCTATTGACCTGGGCACGCGCAGCAATCTATTGACCTGCGCACGCGCAGCAATCTATTGACCTGCGCACGCGCAGCAATCTATTGACCTGCGCACGCGCAGCAATCTATTGACCTGCGCACGCGCAGCAATCTATTGACCTGCGCACGCGCAGCAATCTATTGACCTGCGCACGCGCAGCAATCTATTGACCTGCGCACGCGCAGCAATCTATTGACCTGCGCACGCGCAGCAATCTATTGACCTGCGCATGCGCAGCAATCTATTGACCTGCGCACGCGCAGCAATCTATTGACCTGCGCACGCGCAGCAATCTATTGACCTGCGCACGCGCAGCAATCTATTGACCTGCGCACGCGCAGCAATCTATTGAACTGCGCACGCGCAGCAATCTATTGACCTGCGCCAACCTCGTTCCCAGGGGTCTTTGCGCGCCTAATCCAAGATGGCGTCGAAAGTACCCCTGGTACAGGCTGGTGGGATTCTGCCACTGATTGGCTAGACGTTTCGCGCGCGCTCATTGGAGAATTTCGAATAGCGCGTGCATTTTTGATTTGAAAAATAAACTGGCGATGTCGTCTTTCGCATTGCGCGTTCAAAATTCGTTGAAAATAACTACAAATTCATCAGAACTTAGCGTTTTTGCCTTTTTTAATACTCACTTCGCAACTGGGTACAAGTAGAACAATGTACGGTTGGCATTCATTGGGTTCACACTTCAACCGCTAACCATTCTTCAGCGATGATGAATCCAAGATGGCGGATGTTCTTCAAAATATGCCCATATAGTCCATGGGCCAAGACCCCAAAAAATGGATTTTCTTACCACTCAGAGGAACAAAGGCTATCATACATTTTTGAAAACCTCCACTCCTCTACTTCATTTTGGTATATGATAGCAATGTCAAATGAGCAGCTTTAATGCTAAAATCACGTGATTAAGTGACGTCATCACTGTCATAAGAAATGAACCAGATCGACTGATGAAGCCACTACTATCTTGCATATTTTGAGCTTATTGTCTTTTTAAACATGCTAAATAGCTACAATAAGATAGTATAAGAAAAATCAAATAACAAAATACTAATATTGCTTGGTTTCCATGGCAACCGCTCGTTAAAATTAAACACAACACATAAAATCAATGACTTTCCCAGCAAATTTGATAAGTTGTATTTAATATTCATTCCGTACTACTCTAAGGGGCAAGTGCTATCATACATTTTTTAACTCCATACGGCTCTGCTACATTTCACATATAATAGCAACGTTGAAAGAGCAACTTTAAAGCTTTGATCAATTCATGAACTGACGTCATCAGCATCAAAAATATCCCAATATTATTAAAATTTAAAACAAAATGTTGTTTTGTGTACCTCTTAGTACGAATATGCATTTGAAAGGTGCCAGTTACATCAAGAATGATAACGAAAGAGACTTAGAATGGCAAACTAATGTTTTCGTTTGGTTTCCATGGCAACGCGTTGTATAATTGCACATTATATGCCTATAGCTCCTAAATAACTGGTACTTTTTTCACCATTCTATTTAGTATTTTACAGGTAACTCTACCACTGAAATGATAACAGTTATATAACGGAATGCGTTATATTATACATGTATCTACTCTCTTAATCGTCTTAATCTTCGTCGTCAGAGTCATCTGTAAGTGAATCCTCGGTAGATTCAGGCTCACGCCGGTTTGTACAGTCTTGTAGCTTACACAAGTCAGTGCACTGCAGACCGTGGGCAAGACAGGTACAGCTCGGCAACTTGCAGATTCTCTTGCATTGGCAGGATAGGAGCTCAAGTACAGCCTTGGGTGCCGGTTCCCCACTCATCCAGTCAATGCTTAACTTGCCATCCTCTAGACTCCATCCAGATCCAACGAGCGAAGGGACCTGAGTACAGCCCTGAAGACTTCTGCGCCATATTGCTGTCTGATAGTTTGAACTAGCGGAATGCTTTCGCAGAGTGTCCTCGCATGGTGGAAGCTGGTTCGATAGCGCAGCTCGTTAACATCCTTGGTCCCCGGGTGTGAGGAGTACATCATAAAGGTGAACTCTTGAAGCCTCGTGAATAGCTCATCAAAATTTCGCTTCACCAGCTTTAATGCAGTTAGCGTCACCTCAGTGCCTTTTCTGGAAAAGGAAAACTATCACACCCAGTGAAAGCATGCAATCTTGGAAGACATTTACATAGCTCCGAACCATGAGGTTGGACAACAGTTGTAATGTTGATGTACCTTGTACGAGTCTGTGTACCACATTTTAAATACATAGTAGATGGAACAAAGCACTTGAAAGCAAGACAGAGTACAAAAACTCGGGGGAGGGGGGGTTCTTCAAGGTAAAAAGGGTAGGGGTGACCGTCGGAAAAACTCGAAAAATACCCTAAAAATAACAAACCGTGAAACATTTCCCACCCTAAAATATGCCTCATGGTCTAAAAATCACCCTAAAAATGGATTTCGCTTGACCAACCCCTAAAAATACCGGATCGCCGATTTCAAACCCTAAAAAATACGACGATCACACCCCTACAAGCCGAATATAGGAAGAACCCCCCCCGGGACAAAAACATTGGTTATCTTCTGATGATATCACAACGGCGCTGTAGCCATTACCAGTGCTATACATGAGAGGCGTGAAGCAGAAGTCTGGTGTCCGCTTCCTCTTGCGTATGCTGAAGATCTTCTTATACTTAAGTTCTTCACTGAGGGTAACGACACCGTCTGCTTAAATCTCAACATAATTTCCCTCGGTCGTGGTGTAAAGCGTTTTTCCTACTAGCCTTCATCTGAACCTCTCATTCTGCCATTCTTCGGTGACAAATCTAACGAATTGCTTCTTATTTTGAGGGTTTGAAAAAAAACTTCCTGTACTCTATTATCTGGTTGTATATTTCTGTATTCGTTTCTGTCTCACCTCCTCTCTTCTCTCTTTCCATATTCTTGATCAATGTCTCTCGATAAACATCAAAGACAACATCTATCCGGTTACTTGTTGCTCCTTGCAAGACCATAGCCATCAATGCATCTGCCATTTCAGAAAACGTCTTCTGGTCTCCTTTGAGCCTTTGGGCCATTTCACCAATGCTGCATGTCGATGGTTGTGGCATAACTTCAACTGCTGGGACATCCTTCTGGAGTTCGTTCGCTAGTGTAGACTTGTTAGTCTTCTTATCTTGTCGTGAAATTTTACTTTCGCTGGATTCGACTCTATCCTTTGCTTGCTAAAGGAACGGTACGCTCTTTCGCCAATATCTTTGGCCTGAAGTAGATCACGTTCAATCTGTTCGGTGGCCACCCTGCCTGTGGATTAGCCTGGTTTTCAGACGGTACGAGGTCGTCCTCTCACTTCCGGGGAGGAAGTGAGCGGACAACCTCGTACCGTCTGAAAATCAGGCTACCTGTGGATAAGCAAACAAGATCTTGTTCGATTTCAAATGGATTTATCCAGCTATCCAACGTTGACAGTAATACTGCACATCTGCTTCATCTCTGGAGATCCGGCTCTTCTGGAGATCATCGTGCTGACAGCTTGATTTGTTCAGATGAAGCATGTCCTTTAAATTCCTCAAGAAAATGCTTCTATATTCCGCTACTATAGTGCCTCGGGGTTTGCGTGTATTTATTTACCGTTTTCTCGCATGCTTGGTCTACAGGTATTTTTCCAAAAGGTTACCTTTCCCTATCTGCACAGCAAATCAATTAACCTGCAGACTTCAAATAGTCGAGAACATCGGGGTGTTCGTCTCCGATATGGGCCATTTATGATATATACGACGAAGTTATGTGACCATTTCAGCCCAATTCTAATATTCTAATGTCCTGAAAGACATGGTTAACAAAACTACACAGCAGGTATTGCCATGCAGCAAGCAAAATTTAAGAGTGGTCATGAGAGTGACACAGAGGAGTCCATGATACATATTTTTGTTGAGTGTTCTCATTCAGCTACTTGAATACAGTTCATGAATCGATCCGAGTTCTGGAGTTGTATATTGTTCATAATTTTAAGAACTCCTGAACTGACTCTGCAGCTTCTCTATAAATACAGCAGTTGCAGCTGAGCAGGTCTCTCAAGCAAGCTTTGTCAGTTAATTAGAGAGGTGAATATAGCAAGGACTTCCACTCCAGGTGAATCAGTTAGAATATGGATATGTGAAGAATAAAGCTATGAAGTATTCATTAATTGTTCGTTCCCGATTAAAATAACATGCAAATCCACTGTTGAAACCACATGAAGCCCTGTAAGTCTTCTTAAAGGATGGTTTGGGTCGTATTTATTTTAGCCAGTATGAGGGGAAGTGATAGTTATTTTTTCTTCTGTTAAGTAGGGGGGGGGGGGGAGGGGCGGGGCGGGTGGTGAAGCGTTATTTTTAACCATCTCTTTCCCATACCCCCTCCTGCTAATTATTGCACAGTCCCTTACTAAAAAACATCCATTTACTGTTCAATTTATTTTAAAGACACTTCCGATAACTCATAAACCTTTGGTTAGGAATATATTTTTTATTAAAATATCGAAAATCCGATATAAAAACCCGACAAACACAATTCAAAACATACCTGAGACATTGTCTGCCATCTTGAATTACCCATAATGTATTGCAAATTTTGGTGAAGGTCATTTTGTAGTAAAACAATGTAAAAATGGTATTTTTTAAAAAAAATTGACTTACGTAAACAGAAAAGGTGTTTTCTCTTTGTGTTTCTTTTAGATGGCGTTGAAAAATTATCATTAATGGTTTTTTCAGGCATTCTTCCTGGTAGCCTCGTTTTCATGCTGGGATGCCATTTTTCAATTTTTTTAAATATAACATAAAGCTGCCCATTCAAAACTGCTATCATCAAAATTACAACACACCTTGGACTACTCTTCAAAATGACACCAGTCACAATTTGTCCCTCGAAGTGGTAAGAAAATCTGGTCTGGCCCATGGACTAATATATTGTGCATATTTTTGGGTCACATGACCAGCGTGTACCAGTGGTACTTTCGACGCCATCTTTGATTAGGCGCGTAAAGACCCCTGGGAACGAGGTTGGACCTGCGCATGCTCGCAATCTATTGACCTGCGCACGCGCAGCAATCTATTGACCTGCGCACGCGCTCAATCAATTGGCCTGCGCACGCGCAGCAATCTATTGACCTGCGCACGCGCAGCAATCTATTGACCTGCGCACGCGCAGCAATCTATTGACCTGCGCACGCGCAGCAATCTATTGACCTGCGCACGCGCAGCAATCTATTGACCTGCGCACGCGCAGCAATCTATTGACCTGCGCACGCGCAGCAATCTATTGACCTGCGCACGCGCAGCAATCTATTGACCTGCGCACGCGCAGCAATCTATTGACCTGCGCACGCGCAGCAATCTATTGACCTGCGCACGCGCAGCAATCTATTGACCTGCGCACGCGCAGCAATCTATTGACCTGCGCATGCGCAGCAATCTATTGACCTGCGCACGCGCAGCAATCTATTGACCTGCGCACGCGCAGCAATCTATTGACCTGCGCACGCGCAGCAATCTATTGACCTGCGCACGCGCAGCAATCTATTGACCTGCGCACGCGCAGCAATCTATTGACCTGCGCACGCGCAGCAATCTATTGACCTGCGCACGCGCAGCAATCTATTGACCTGCGCATGCGCAGCAATCTATTGACCTGCGCACGCGCAGCAATCTATTGACCTGCGCACGCGCAGCAATCTATTGACCTGCGCACGCGCAGCAATCTATTGAACTGCGCACGCGCAGCAATCTATTGAACTGCGCACGCGCAGCAATCTATTGACCTGCGCACGCGCAGCAATCTATTGACCTGCGCTCGCGCAGCAATCTATTGACCTTCGCACGCGCAGCAATCTATTGAACTGCGCAGGCGCAGCAATCTATTGAACTGCGCACGCGCAGCAATCTATTGACCTGCGCCAACCTCGTTCCCAGGGGTCTTTGCGCGCCTAATCCAAGATGGCGTCGAAAGTACCCCTGGTACAGGCTGGTGGGATTCTGCCACTGATTGGCTAGACGTTTCGCGCGCGCTCATTGGAGAATTTCGAATAGCGCGTGCATTTTTGATTTGAAAAATAAACTGGCGATGTCGTCTTTCGCATTGCGCGTTCAAAATTCGTTGAAAATAACTACAAATTCATCAGAACTTAGCGTTTTTGCCTTTTTTAATACTCACTTCGCAACTGGGTACAAGTAGAACAATGTACGGTTGGCATTCATTGGGTTCACACTTCAACCGCTAACCATTCTTCAGCGATGATGAATCCAAGATGGCGGATGTTCTTCAAAATATGCCCATATAGTCCATGGGCCAAGACCCCAAAAAATGGATTTTCTTACCACTCAGAGGAACAAAGGCATATTTTTGAAAACCTCCACTCCTCTACTTCATTTTGGTATATGATAGCAATGTCAAATGAGCAGCTTTAATGCTAAAATCACGTGATTAAGTGACGTCATCACTGTCATAAGAAATGAACCAGATCGACTGATGAAGCCACTACTATCTTGCATATTTTGAGCTTATTGTCTTTTTAAACATGCTAAATAGCTACAATAAGATAGTATAAGAAAAATCAAATAACAAAATACTAATATTGCTTGGTTTCCATGGCAACCGCTCGTTAAAATTAAACACAACACATAAAATCAATGACTTTCCCAGCAAATTTGATAAGTTGTATTTAATATTCATTCCGTACTACTCTAAGGGGCAAGTGCTATCATACATTTTTTAACTCCATACGGCTCTGCTACATTTCACATATAATAGCAACGTTGAAAGAGCAACTTTAAAGCTTTGATCAATTCATGAACTGACGTCATCAGCATCAAAAATATCCCAATATTATTAAAATTTAAAACAAAATGTTGTTTTGTGTACCTCTTAGTACGAATATGCATTTGAAAGGTGCCAGTTACATCAAGAATGATAACGAAAGAGACTTAGAATGGCAAACTAATGTTTTCGTTTGGTTTCCATGGCAACGCGTTGTATAATTGCACATTATATGCCTATAGCTCCTAAATAACTGGTACTTTTTTCACCATTCTATTTAGTATTTTACAGGTAACTCTACCACTGAAATGATAACAGTTATATAACGGAATGCGTTATATTATACATGTATCTACTCTCTTAATCGTCTTAATCTTCGTCGTCAGAGTCATCTGTAAGTGAATCCTCGGTAGATTCAGGCTCACGCCGGTTTGTACAGTCTTGTAGCTTACACAAGTCAGTGCACTGCAGACCGTGGGCAAGACAGGTACAGCTCGGCAACTTGCAGATTCTCTTGCATTGGCAGGATAGGAGCTCAAGTACAGCCTTGGGTGCCGGTTCCCCACTCATCCAGTCAATGCTTAACTTGCCATCCTCTAGACTCCATCCAGATCCAACGAGCGAAGGGACCTGAGTACAGCCCTGAAGACTTCTGCGCCATATTGCTGTCTGATAGTTTGAACTAGCGGAATGCTTTCGCAGAGTGTCCTCGCATGGTGGAAGCTGGTTCGATAGCGCAGCTCGTTAACATCCTTGGTCCCCGGGTGTGAGGAGTACATCATAAAGGTGAACTCTTGAAGCCTCGTGAATAGCTCATCAAAATTTCGCTTCACCAGCTTTAATGCAGTTAGCGTCACGTCAGTGCCTTTTCTGGAAAAGGAAAACTATCACACCCAGTGAAAGCATGCAATCTTGGAAGACATTTACATAGCTCCGAACCATGAGGTTGGACAACAGTTGTAATGTTGATGTACCTTGTACGAGTCTGTGTACCACATTTTAAATACATAGTAGATGGAACAAAGCACTTGAAAGCAAGACAGAGTACAAAAACTCGGGGGAGGGGGGGTTCTTCAAGGTAAAAAGGGTAGGGGTGACCGTCGGAAAAACTCGAAAAATACCCTAAAAATAACAAACCGTGAAACATTTCCCACCCTAAAATATGCCTCATGGTCTAAAAATCACCCTAAAAATGGATTTCGCTTGACCAACCCCTAAAAATACCGGATCGCCGATTTCAAACCCTAAAAAATACGACGATCACACCCCTACAAGCCGAATATAGGAAGAACCCCCCCCCCGGGACAAAAACATTGGTTATCTTCTGATGATATCACAACGGCGCTGTAGCCATTACCAGTGCTATACATGAGAGGCGTGAAGCAGAAGTCTGGTGTCCGCTTCCTCTTGCGTATGCTGAAGATCTTCTTATACTTAAGTTCTTCACTGAGGGTAACGACACCGTCTGCTGAAATCTCAACATAATTTCCCTCGGTCGTGGTGTAAAGCGTTTTTCCTACTAGCCTTCATCTGAACCTCTCATTCTGCCATTCTTCGGTGACAAATCTAACGAATTGCTTCTTATTTTGAGGGTTTGAAAAAAAACTTCCTGTACTCTATTATCTGGTTGTATATTTCTGTATTCGTTTCTGTCTCACCTCCTCTCTTCTCTCTTTCCATATTCTTGATCAATGTCTCTCGATAAACATCAAAGACAACATCTATCCGGTTACTTGTTGCTCCTTGCAAGACCATAGCCATCAATGCATCTGCCATTTCAGAAAACGTCTTCTGGTCTCCTTTGAGCCTTTGGGCCATTTCACCAATGCTGCATGTCGATGGTTGTGGCATAACTTCAACTGCTGGGACATCCTTCTGGAGTTCGTTCGCTAGTGTAGACTTGTTAGTCTTCTTATCTTGTCGTGAAATTTTACTTTCGCTGGATTCGACTCTATCCTTTGCTTGCTAAAGGAACGGTACGCTCTTTCGCCAATATCTTTGGCCTGAAGTAGATCACGTTCAATCTGTTCGGTGGCCACCCTGCCTGTGGATTAGCCTGGTTTTCAGACGGTACGAGGTCGTCCTCTCACTTCCGGGGAGGAAGTGAGCGGACAACCTCGTACCGTCTGAAAATCAGGCTACCTGTGGATAAGCAAACAAGATCTTGTTCGATTTCAAATGGATTTATCCAGCTATCCAACGTTGACAGTAATACTGCACATCTGCTTCATCTCTGGAGATCCGGCTCTTCTGGAGATCATCGTGCTGACAGCTTGATTTGTTCAGATGAAGCATGTCCTTTAAATTCCTCAAGAAAATGCTTCTATATTCCGCTACTATAGTGCCTCGGGGTTTGCGTGTATTTATTTACCGTTTTCTCGCATGCTTGGTCTACAGGTATTTTTCCAAAAGGTTACCTTTCCCTATCTGCACAGCAAATCAATTAACCTGCAGACTTCAAATAGTCGAGAACATCGGGGTGTTCGTCTCCGATATGGGCCATTTATGATATATACGACGAAGTTATGTGACCATTTCAGCCCAATTCTAATATTCTAATGTCCTGAAAGACATGGTTAACAAAACTACACAGCAGGTATTGCCATGCAGCAAGCAAAATTTAAGAGTGGTCATGAGAGTGACACAGAGGAGTCCATGATACATATTTTTGTTGAGTGTTCTCATTCAGCTACTTGAATACAGTTCATGAATCGATCCGAGTTCTGGAGTTGTATATTGTTCATAATTTTAAGAACTCCTGAACTGACTCTGCAGCTTCTCTATAAATACAGCAGTTGCAGCTGAGCAGGTCTCTCAAGCAAGCTTTGTCAGTTAATTAGAGAGGTGAATATAGCAAGGACTTCCACTCCAGGTGAATCAGTTAGAATATGGATATGTGAAGAATAAAGCTATGAAGTATTCATTAATTGTTCGTTCCCGATTAAAATAACATGCAAATCCACTGTTGAAACCACATGAAGCCCTGTAAGTCTTCTTAAAGGATGGTTTGGGTCGTATTTATTTTAGCCAGTATGAGGGGAAGTGATAGTTATTTTTTCTTCTGTTAAGTAGGGGGGGGGGGGAGGGGCGGGGCGGGTGGTGAAGCATTATTTTTAACCATCTCTTTCCCATACCCCCTCCTGCTAATTATTGCACAGTCCCTTACTAAAAAACATCCATTTACTGTTCAATTTATTTTAAAGACACTTCCGATAACTCATAAACCTTTGGTTAGGAATATATTTTTTATTAAAATATCGAAAATCCGATATAAAAACCCGACAAACACAATTCAAAACATACCTGAGACATTGTCTGCCATCTTGAATTACCCATAATGTATTGCAAATTTTGGTGAAGGTCATTTTGTAGTAAAACAATGTAAAAATGGTATTTTTTTTAAAAAATTGACTTACGTAAACAGAAAAGGTGTTTTCTCTTTGTGTTTCTTTTAGATGGCGTTGAAAAATTATCATTAATGGTTTTTTCAGGCATTCTTCCTGGTAGCCTCGTTTTCATGCTGGGATGCCATTTTTCATTTTTTTTAAATATAACATTAAAGCTGCCCATTCAAAACTGCTATCATCAAAATTACAACACACCTTGGACTACTCTTCAAAATGACGCCAGTCACAATTTGTCCCTCGAAGTGGTAAGAAAATCTGGTCTGGCCCATGGACTAATATATTGTGCATATTTTTGGGTCACATGACCAGCGTGTACCAGTGGTACTTTCGACGCCATCTTTGATTAGGCGCGTAAAGACCCCTGGGAACGAGGTTGGACCTGCGCACGCGCAGCAATCTATTGACCTGCGCACGCGCAGCAATCTATTGACCTGCGCACGCGCAGCAATCTATTGACCTGCGCACGCGCAGCAATCTATTGACCTGCGCACGCGCAGCAATCTATTGACCTGCGCAAGCGCAGCAATCTATTGACCTGCGCATGCGCAGCAATCTATTGACCTGCGCACGCGCAGCAATCTATTGACCTGCGCACGCGCAGCAATCTATTGACCTGCGCACGCGCAGCAATCTATTGACCTGCGCACGCGCAGCAATCTATTGACCTGCGCACGCGCAGCAATCTATTGACCTGCGCACGCGCAGCAATCTATTGACCTGCGCACGCGCAGCAATCTATTGACCTGCGCACGCGCAGCAATCTATTGACCTGCGCACGCGCAGCAATCTATTGACCTGCGCACGCGCAGCAATCTATTGACCTGCGCACGCGCAGCAATCTATTGACCTGCGCACGCGCAGCAATCTATTGACCTGCGCACGCGCAGCAATCTATTGACCTGCGCACGCGCAGCAATCTATTGAACTGCGCACGCGCAGCAATCTATTGACCTGCGCACGCGCAGCAATCTATTGACCTGCGCTCGCGCAGCAATCTATTGACCTTCGCACGCGCAGCAATCTATTGAACTGCGCACGCGCAGCAATCTATTGAACTGCGCACGCGCAGCAATCTATTGACCTGCGCCAACCTCGTTCCCAGGGGTCTTTGCGCGCCTAATCCAAGATGGCGTCGAAAGTACCCCTGGTACAGGCTGGTGGGATTCTGCCACTGATTGGCTAGACGTTTCGCGCGCGCTCATTGGAGAATTTCGAATAGCGCGTGCATTTTTGATTTGAAAAATAAACTGGCGATGTCGTCTTTCGCATTGCGCGTTCAAAATTCGTTGAAAATAACTACAAATTCATCAGAACTTAGCGTTTTTGCCTTTTTTAATACTCACTTCGCAACTGGGTACAAGTAGAACAATGTACGGTTGGCATTCATTGGGTTCACACTTCAACCGCTAACCATTCTTCAGCGATGATGAATCCAAGATGGCGGATGTTCTTCAAAATATGCCCATATAGTCCATGGGCCAAGACCCCAAAAAATGGATTTTCTTACCACTCAGAGGAACAAAGGCTATCATACATTTTTGAAAACCTCCACTCCTCTACTTCATTTTGGTATATGATAGCAATGTCAAATGAGCAGCTTTAATGCTAAAATCACGTGATTAAGTGACGTCATCACTGTCATAAGAAATGAACCAGATCGACTGATGAAGCCACTACTATCTTGCATATTTTGAGCTTATTGTCTTTTTAAACATGCTAAATAGCTACAATAAGATAGTATAAGAAAAATCAAATAACAAAATACTAATATTGCTTGGTTTCCATGGCAACCGCTCGTTAAAATTAAACACAACACATAAAATCAATGACTTTCCCAGCAAATTTGATAAGTTGTATTTAATATTCATTCCGTACTACTCTAAGGGGCAAGTGCTATCATACATTTTTTAACTCCATACGGCTCTGCTACATTTCACATATAATAGCAACGTTGAAAGAGCAACTTTAAAGCTTTGATCAATTCATGAACTGACGTCATCAGCATCAAAAATATCCCAATATTATTAAAATTTAAAACAAAATGTTGTTTTGTGTACCTCTTAGTACGAATATGCATTTGAAAGGTGCCAGTTACATCAAGAATGATAACGAAAGAGACTTAGAATGGCAAACTAATGTTTTCGTTTGGTTTCCATGGCAACGCGTTGTATAATTGCACATTATATGCCTATAGCTCCTAAATAACTGGTACTTTTTTCACCATTCTATTTAGTATTTTACAGGTAACTCTACCACTGAAATGATAACAGTTATATAACGGAATGCGTTATATTATACATGTATCTACTCTCTTAATCGTCTTAATCTTCGTCGTCAGAGTCATCTGTAAGTGAATCCTCGGTAGATTCAGGCTCACGCCGGTTTGTACAGTCTTGTAGCTTACACAAGTCAGTGCACTGCAGACCGTGGGCAAGACAGGTACAGCTCGGCAACTTGCAGATTCTCTTGCATTGGCAGGATAGGAGCTCAAGTACAGCCTTGGGTGCCGGTTCCCCACTCATCCAGTCAATGCTTAACTTGCCATCCTCTAGACTCCATCCAGATCCAACGAGCGAAGGGACCTGAGTACAGCCCTGAAGACTTCTGCGCCATATTGCTGTCTGATAGTTTGAACTAGCGGAATGCTTTCGCAGAGTGTCCTCGCATGGTGGAAGCTGGTTCGATAGCGCAGCTCGTTAACATCCTTGGTCCCCGGGTGTGAGGAGTACATCATAAAGGTGAACTCTTGAAGCCTCGTGAATAGCTCATCAAAATTTCGCTTCACCAGCTTTAATGCAGTTAGCGTCACGTCAGTGCCTTTTCTGGAAAAGGAAAACTATCACACCCAGTGAAAGCATGCAATCTTGGAAGACATTTACATAGCTCCGAACCATGAGGTTGGACAACAGTTGTAATGTTGATGTACCTTGTACGAGTCTGTGTACCACATTTTAAATACATAGTAGATGGAACAAAGCACTTGAAAGCAAGACAGAGTACAAAAACTCGGGGGAGGGGGGGTTCTTCAAGGTAAAAAGGGTAGGGGTGACCGTCGGAAAAACTCGAAAAATACCCTAAAAATAACAAACCGTGAAACATTTCCCACCCTAAAATATGCCTCATGGTCTAAAAATCACCCTAAAAATGGATTTCGCTTGACCAACCCCTAAAAATACCGGATCGCCGATTTCAAACCCTAAAAAATACGACGATCACACCCCTACAAGCCGAATATAGGAAGAACCCCCCCCGGGACAAAAACATTGGTTATCTTCTGATGATATCACAACGGCGCTGTAGCCATTACCAGTGCTATACATGAGAGGCGTGAAGCAGAAGTCTGGTGTCCGCTTCCTCTTGCGTATGCTGAAGATCTTCTTATACTTAAGTTCTTCACTGAGGGTAACGACACCGTCTGCTTAAATCTCAACATAATTTCCCTCGGTCGTGGTGTAAAGCGTTTTTCCTACTAGCCTTCATCTGAACCTCTCATTCTGCCATTCTTCGGTGACAAATCTAACGAATTGCTTCTTATTTTGAGGGTTTGAAAAAAACCTTCCTGTACTCTATTATCTGGTTGTATATTTCTGTATTCGTTTCTGTCTCACCTCCTCTCTTCTCTCTTTCCATATTCTTGATCAATGTCTCTCGATAAACATCAAAGACAACATCTATCCGGTTACTTGTTGCTCCTTGCAAGACCATAGCCATCAATGCATCTGCCATTTCAGAAAACGTCTTCTGGTCTCCTTTGAGCCTTTGGGCCATTTCACCAATGCTGCATGTCGATGGTTGTGGCATAACTTCAACTGCTGGGACATCCTTCTGGAGTTCGTTCGCTAGTGTAGACTTGTTAGTCTTCTTATCTTGTCGTGAAATTTTACTTTCGCTGGATTCGACTCTATCCTTTGCTTGCTAAAGGAACGGTACGCTCTTTCGCCAATATCTTTGGCCTGAAGTAGATCACGTTCAATCTGTTCGGTGGCCACCCTGCCTGTGGATTAGCCTGGTTTTCAGACGGTACGAGGTCGTCCTCTCACTTCCGGGGAGGAAGTGAGCGGACAACCTCGTACCGTCTGAAAATCAGGCTACCTGTGGATAAGCAAACAAGATCTTGTTCGATTTCAAATGGATTTATCCAGCTATCCAACGTTGACAGTAATACTGCACATCTGCTTCATCTCTGGAGATCCGGCTCTTCTGGAGATCATCGTGCTGACAGCTTGATTTGTTCAGATGAAGCATGTCCTTTAAATTCCTCAAGAAAATGCTTCTATATTCCGCTACTATAGTGCCTCGGGGTTTGCGTGTATTTATTTACCGTTTTCTCGCATGCTTGGTCTACAGGTATTTTTCCAAAAGGTTACCTTTCCCTATCTGCACAGCAAATCAATTAACCTGCAGACTTCAAATAGTCGAGAACATCGGGGTGTTCGTCTCCGATATGGGCCATTTATGATATATACGACGAAGTTATGTGACCATTTCAGCCCAATTCTAATATTCTAATGTCCTGAAAGACATGGTTAACAAAACTACACAGCAGGTATTGCCATGCAGCAAGCAAAATTTAAGAGTGGTCATGAGAGTGACACAGAGGAGTCCATGATACATATTTTTGTTGAGTGTTCTCATTCAGCTACTTGAATACAGTTCATGAATCGATCCGAGTTCTGGAGTTGTATATTGTTCATAATTTTAAGAACTCCTGAACTGACTCTGCAGCTTCTCTATAAATACAGCAGTTGCAGCTGAGCAGGTCTCTCAAGCAAGCTTTGTCAGTTAATTAGAGAGGTGAATATAGCAAGGACTTCCACTCCAGGTGAATCAGTTAGAATATGGATATGTGAAGAATAAAGCTATGAAGTATTCATTAATTGTTCGTTCCCGATTAAAATAACATGCAAATCCACTGTTGAAACCACATGAAGCCCTGTAAGTCTTCTTAAAGGATGGTTTGGGTCGTATTTATTTTAGCCAGTATGAGGGGAAGTGATAGTTATTTTTTCTTCTGTTAAGTAGGGGGGGGGGGGAGGGGCGGGGCGGGTGGTGAAGCGTTATTTTTAACCATCTCTTTCCCATACCCCCTCCTGCTAATTATTGCACAGTCCCTTACTAAAAAACATCCATTTACTGTTCAATTTATTTTAAAGACACTTCCGATAACTCAAAAACCTTTGGTTAGGAATATATTTTTTATTAAAATATCGAAAATCCGATATAAAAACCCGACAAACACAATTCAAAACATACCTGAGACATTGTCTGCCATCTTGAATTACCCATAATGTATTGCAAATTTTGGTGAAGGTCATTTTGTAGTAAAACAATGTAAAAATGGTATTTTTTTAAAAAAATTGACTTACGTAAACAGAAAAGGTGTTTTCTCTTTGTGTTTCTTTTAGATGGCGTTGAAAAATTATCATTAATGGTTTTTTCAGGCATTCTTCCTGGTAGCCTCGTTTTCATGCTGGGATGCCATTTTTCAATTTTTTTAAATATAACATAAAGCTGCCCATTCAAAACTGCTATCATCAAAATTACAACACACCTTGGACTACTCTTCAAAATGACACCAGTCACAATTTGTCCCTCGAAGTGGTAAGAAAATCTGGTCTGGCCCATGGACTAATATATTGTGCATATTTTTGGGTCACATGACCAGCGTGTACCAGTGGTACTTTCGACGCCATCTTTGATTAGGCGCGTAAAGACCCCTGGGAACGAGGTTGGACCTGCGCATGCTCGCAATCTATTGACCTGCGCACGCGCAGCAATCTATTGACCTGCGCACGCGCTCAATCAATTGACCTGCGCACGCGCAGCAATCTATTGACCTGCGCACGCGCAGCAATCTATTGACCTGCGCAAGCGCAGCAATCTATTGACCTGCGCATGCGCAGCAATCTATTGACCTGCGCACGCGCAGCAATCTATTGACCTGCGCACGCGCAGCAATCTATTGACCTGCGCACGCGCAGCAATCTATTGACCTGCGCACGCGCAGCAATCTATTGACCTGCGCACGCGCAGCAATCTATTGACCTGCGCACGCGCAGCAATCTATTGACCTGCGCACGCGCAGCAATCTATTGACCTGCGCACGCGCAGCAATCTATTGACCTGCGCACGCGCAGCAATCTATTGACCTGCGCACGCGCAGCAATCTATTGACCTGCGCACGCGCAGCAATCTATTGACCTGCGCACGCGCAGCAATCTATTGACCTGCGCACGCGCAGCAATCTATTGACCTGCGCACGCGCAGCAATCTATTGAACTGCGCACGCGCAGCAATCTATTGACCTGCGCACGCGCAGCAATCTATTGACCTGCGCTCGCGCAGCAATCTATTGACCTTCGCACGCGCAGCAATCTATTGAACTGCGCACGCGCAGCAATCTATTGAACTGCGCACGCGCAGCAATCTATTGACCTGCGCCAACCTCGTTCCCAGGGGTCTTTGCGCGCCTAATCCAAGATGGCGTCGAAAGTACCCCTGGT
This sequence comes from Actinernus sp. WN-2022, assembly GCA_030867875.1. Classification (NCBI taxonomy): domain Eukaryota; kingdom Metazoa; phylum Cnidaria; class Anthozoa; order Actiniaria; family Actinernidae; genus Actinernus; species Actinernus sp. WN-2022. The sequence goes on from JAOWCC010001634.1 coordinate 91,213,800, forward strand.
ACAGGCTGGTGGGATTCTGCCACTGATTGGCTAGACGTTTCGCGCGCGCTCATTGGAGAATTTCGAATAGCGCGTGCATTTTTGATTTGAAAAATAAACTGGCGATGTCGTCTTTCGCATTGCGCGTTCAAAATTCGTTGAAAATAACTACAAATTCATCAGAACTTAGCGTTTTTGCCTTTTTTAATACTCACTTCGCAACTGGGTACAAGTAGAACAATGTACGGTTGGCATTCATTGGGTTCACACTTCAACCGCTAACCATTCTTCAGCGATGATGAATCCAAGATGGCGGATGTTCTTCAAAATATGCCCATATAGTCCATGGGCCAAGACCCCAAAAAATGGATTTTCTTACCACTCAGAGGAACAAAGGCTATCATACATTTTTGAAAACCTCCACTCCTCTACTTCATTTTGGTATATGATAGCAATGTCAAATGAGCAGCTTTAATGCTAAAATCACGTGATTAAGTGACGTCATCACTGTCATAAGAAATGAACCAGATCGACTGATGAAGCCACTACTATCTTGCATATTTTGAGCTTATTGTCTTTTTAAACATGCTAAATAGCTACAATAAGATAGTATAAGAAAAATCAAATAACAAAATACTAATATTGCTTGGTTTCCATGGCAACCGCTCGTTAAAATTAAACACAACACATAAAATCAATGACTTTCCCAGCAAATTTGATAAGTTGTATTTAATATTCATTCCGTACTACTCTAAGGGGCAAGTGCTATCATACATTTTTTAACTCCATACGGCTCTGCTACATTTCACATATAATAGCAACGTTGAAAGAGCAACTTTAAAGCTTTGATCAATTCATGAACTGACGTCATCAGCATCAAAAATATCCCAATATTATTAAAATTTAAAACAAAATGTTGTTTTGTGTACCTCTTAGTACGAATATGCATTTGAAAGGTGCCAGTTACATCAAGAATGATAACGAAAGAGACTTAGAATGGCAAACTAATGTTTTCGTTTGGTTTCCATGGCAACGCGTTGTATAATTGCACATTATATGCCTATAGCTCCTAAATAACTGGTACTTTTTTCACCATTCTATTTAGTATTTTACAGGTAACTCTACCACTGAAATGATAACAGTTATATAACGGAATGCGTTATATTATACATGTATCTACTCTCTTAATCGTCTTAATCTTCGTCGTCAGAGTCATCTGTAAGTGAATCCTCGGTAGATTCAGGCTCACGCCGGTTTGTACAGTCTTGTAGCTTACACAAGTCAGTGCACTGCAGACCGTGGGCAAGACAGGTACAGCTCGGCAACTTGCAGATTCTCTTGCATTGGCAGGATAGGAGCTCAAGTACAGCCTTGGGTGCCGGTTCCCCACTCATCCAGTCAATGCTTAACTTGCCATCCTCTAGACTCCATCCAGATCCAACGAGCGAAGGGACCTGAGTACAGCCCTGAAGACTTCTGCGCCATATTGCTGTCTGATAGTTTGAACTAGCGGAATGCTTTCGCAGAGTGTCCTCGCATGGTGGAAGCTGGTTCGATAGCGCAGCTCGTTAACATCCTTGGTCCCCGGGTGTGAGGAGTACATCATAAAGGTGAACTCTTGAAGCCTCGTGAATAGCTCATCAAAATTTCGCTTCACCAGCTTTAATGCAGTTAGCGTCACGTCAGTGCCTTTTCTGGAAAAGGAAAACTATCACACCCAGTGAAAGCATGCAATCTTGGAAGACATTTACATAGCTCCGAACCATGAGGTTGGACAACAGTTGTAATGTTGATGTACCTTGTACGAGTCTGTGTACCACATTTTAAATACATAGTAGATGGAACAAAGCACTTGAAAGCAAGACAGAGTACAAAAACTCGGGGGAGGGGGGGTTCTTCAAGGTAAAAAGGGTAGGGGTGACCGTCGGAAAAACTCGAAAAATACCCTAAAAATAACAAACCGTGAAACATTTCCCACCCTAAAATATGCCTCATGGTCTAAAAATCACCCTAAAAATGGATTTCGCTTGACCAACCCCTAAAAATACCGGATCGCCGATTTCAAACCCTAAAAAATACGACGATCACACCCCTACAAGCCGAATATAGGAAGAACCCCCCCCGGGACAAAAACATTGGTTATCTTCTGATGATATCACAACGGCGCTGTAGCCATTACCAGTGCTATACATGAGAGGCGTGAAGCAGAAGTCTGGTGTCCGCTTCCTCTTGCGTATGCTGAAGATCTTCTTATACTTAAGTTCTTCACTGAGGGTAACGACACCGTCTGCTTAAATCTCAACATAATTTCCCTCGGTCGTGGTGTAAAGCGTTTTTCCTACTAGCCTTCATCTGAACCTCTCATTCTGCCATTCTTCGGTGACAAATCTAACGAATTGCTTCTTATTTTGAGGGTTTGAAAAAAACCTTCCTGTACTCTATTATCTGGTTGTATATTTCTGTATTCGTTTCTGTCTCACCTCCTCTCTTCTCTCTTTCCATATTCTTGATCAATGTCTCTCGATAAACATCAAAGACAACATCTATCCGGTTACTTGTTGCTCCTTGCAAGACCATAGCCATCAATGCATCTGCCATTTCAGAAAACGTCTTCTGGTCTCCTTTGAGCCTTTGGGCCATTTCACCAATGCTGCATGTCGATGGTTGTGGCATAACTTCAACTGCTGGGACATCCTTCTGGAGTTCGTTCGCTAGTGTAGACTTGTTAGTCTTCTTATCTTGTCGTGAAATTTTACTTTCGCTGGATTCGACTCTATCCTTTGCTTGCTAAAGGAACGGTACGCTCTTTCGCCAATATCTTTGGCCTGAAGTAGATCACGTTCAATCTGTTCGGTGGCCACCCTGCCTGTGGATTAGCCTGGTTTTCAGACGGTACGAGGTCGTCCTCTCACTTCCGGGGAGGAAGTGAGCGGACAACCTCGTACCGTCTGAAAATCAGGCTACCTGTGGATAAGCAAACAAGATCTTGTTCGATTTCAAATGGATTTATCCAGCTATCCAACGTTGACAGTAATACTGCACATCTGCTTCATCTCTGGAGATCCGGCTCTTCTGGAGATCATCGTGCTGACAGCTTGATTTGTTCAGATGAAGCATGTCCTTTAAATTCCTCAAGAAAATGCTTCTATATTCCGCTACTATAGTGCCTCGGGGTTTGCGTGTATTTATTTACCGTTTTCTCGCATGCTTGGTCTACAGGTATTTTTCCAAAAGGTTACCTTTCCCTATCTGCACAGCAAATCAATTAACCTGCAGACTTCAAATAGTCGAGAACATCGGGGTGTTCGTCTCCGATATGGGCCATTTATGATATATACGACGAAGTTATGTGACCATTTCAGCCCAATTCTAATATTCTAATGTCCTGAAAGACATGGTTAACAAAACTACACAGCAGGTATTGCCATGCAGCAAGCAAAATTTAAGAGTGGTCATGAGAGTGACACAGAGGAGTCCATGATACATATTTTTGTTGAGTGTTCTCATTCAGCTACTTGAATACAGTTCATGAATCGATCCGAGTTCTGGAGTTGTATATTGTTCATAATTTTAAGAACTCCTGAACTGACTCTGCAGCTTCTCTATAAATACAGCAGTTGCAGCTGAGCAGGTCTCTCAAGCAAGCTTTGTCAGTTAATTAGAGAGGTGAATATAGCAAGGACTTCCACTCCAGGTGAATCAGTTAGAATATGGATATGTGAAGAATAAAGCTATGAAGTATTCATTAATTGTTCGTTCCCGATTAAAATAACATGCAAATCCACTGTTGAAACCACATGAAGCCCTGTAAGTCTTCTTAAAGGATGGTTTGGGTCGTATTTATTTTAGCCAGTATGAGGGGAAGTGATAGTTATTTTTTCTTCTGTTAAGTAGGGGGGGGGGGGAGGGGCGGGGCGGGTGGTGAAGCGTTATTTTTAACCATCTCTTTCCCATACCCCCTCCTGCTAATTATTGCACAGTCCCTTACTAAAAAACATCCATTTACTGTTCAATTTATTTTAAAGACACTTCCGATAACTCAAAAACCTTTGGTTAGGAATATATTTTTTATTAAAATATCGAAAATCCGATATAAAAACCCGACAAACACAATTCAAAACATACCTGAGACATTGTCTGCCATCTTGAATTACCCATAATGTATTGCAAATTTTGGTGAAGGTCATTTTGTAGTAAAACAATGTAAAAATGGTATTTTTTTAAAAAAATTGACTTACGTAAACAGAAAAGGTGTTTTCTCTTTGTGTTTCTTTTAGATGGCGTTGAAAAATTATCATTAATGGTTTTTTCAGGCATTCTTCCTGGTAGCCTCGTTTTCATGCTGGGATGCCATTTTTCAATTTTTTTAAATATAACATAAAGCTGCCCATTCAAAACTGCTATCATCAAAATTACAACACACCTTGGACTACTCTTCAAAATGACACCAGTCACAATTTGTCCCTCGAAGTGGTAAGAAAATCTGGTCTGGCCCATGGACTAATATATTGTGCATATTTTTGGGTCACATGACCAGCGTGTACCAGTGGTACTTTCGACGCCATCTTTGATTAGGCGCGTAAAGACCCCTGGGAACGAGGTTGGACCTGCGCATGCTCGCAATCTATTGACCTGCGCACGCGCAGCAATCTATTGACCTGCGCACGCGCTCAATCAATTGACCTGCGCACGCGCAGCAATCTATTGACCTGCGCACGCGCAGCAATCTATTGACCTGCGCACGCGCAGCAATCTATTGACCTGCGCACGCGCAGCAATCTATTGACCTGCGCACGCGCAGCAATCTATTGACCTGCGCAAGCGCAGCAATCTATTGACCTGCGCATGCGCAGCAATCTATTGACCTGCGCACGCGCAGCAATCTATTGACCTGCGCACGCGCAGCAATCTATTGACCTGCGCACGCGCAGCAATCTATTGACCTGGGCACGCGCAGCAATCTATTGACCTGCGCACGCGCAGCAATCTATTGACCTGCGCACGCGCAGCAATCTATTGACCTGCGCACGCGCAGCAATCTATTGACCTGCGCACGCGCAGCAATCTATTGACCTGCGCACGCGCAGCAATCTATTGACCTGCGCACGCGCAGCAATCTATTGACCTGCGCACGCGCAGCAATCTATTGACCTGCGCACGCGCAGCAATCTATTGACCTGCGCCAACCTCGTTCCCAGGGGTCTTTGCGCGCCTAATCCAAGATGGCGTCGAAAGTACCCCTGGTACAGGCTGGTGGGATTCTGCCACTGATTGGCTAGACGTTTCGCGCGCGCTCATTGGAGAATTTCGAATAGCGCGTGCATTTTTGATTTGAAAAATAAACTGGCGATGTCGTCTTTCGCATTGCGCGTTCAAAATTCGTTGAAAATAACTACAAATTCATCAGAACTTAGCGTTTTTGCCTTTTTTAATACTCACTTCGCAACTGGGTACAAGTAGAACAATGTACGGTTGGCATTCATTGGGTTCACACTTCAACCGCTAACCATTCTTCAGCGATGATGAATCCAAGATGGCGGATGTTCTTCAAAATATGCCCATATAGTCCATGGGCCAAGACCCCAAAAAATGGATTTTCTTACCACTCAGAGGAACAAAGGCTATCATACATTTTTGAAAACCTCCACTCCTCTACTTCATTTTGGTATATGATAGCAATGTCAAATGAGCAGCTTTAATGCTAAAATCACGTGATTAAGTGACGTCATCACTGTCATAAGAAATGAACCAGATCGACTGATGAAGCCACTACTATCTTGCATATTTTGAGCTTATTGTCTTTTTAAACATGCTAAATAGCTACAATAAGATAGTATAAGAAAAATCAAATAACAAAATACTAATATTGCTTGGTTTCCATGGCAACCGCTCGTTAAAATTAAACACAACACATAAAATCAATGACTTTCCCAGCAAATTTGATAAGTTGTATTTAATATTCATTCCGTACTACTCTAAGGGGCAAGTGCTATCATACATTTTTTAACTCCATACGGCTCTGCTACATTTCACATATAATAGCAACGTTGAAAGAGCAACTTTAAAGCTTTGATCAATTCATGAACTGACGTCATCAGCATCAAAAATATCCCAATATTATTAAAATTTAAAACAAAATGTTGTTTTGTGTACCTCTTAGTACGAATATGCATTTGAAAGGTGCCAGTTACATCAAGAATGATAACGAAAGAGACTTAGAATGGCAAACTAATGTTTTCGTTTGGTTTCCATGGCAACGCGTTGTATAATTGCACATTATATGCCTATAGCTCCTAAATAACTGGTACTTTTTTCACCATTCTATTTAGTATTTTACAGGTAACTCTACCACTGAAATGATAACAGTTATATAACGGAATGCGTTATATTATACATGTATCTACTCTCTTAATCGTCTTAATCTTCGTCGTCAGAGTCATCTGTAAGTGAATCCTCGGTAGATTCAGGCTCACGCCGGTTTGTACAGTCTTGTAGCTTACACAAGTCAGTGCACTGCAGACCGTGGGCAAGACAGGTACAGCTCGGCAACTTGCAGATTCTCTTGCATTGGCAGGATAGGAGCTCAAGTACAGCCTTGGGTGCCGGTTCCCCACTCATCCAGTCAATGCTTAACTTGCCATCCTCTAGACTCCATCCAGATCCAACGAGCGAAGGGACCTGAGTACAGCCCTGAAGACTTCTGCGCCATATTGCTGTCTGATAGTTTGAACTAGCGGAATGCTTTCGCAGAGTGTCCTCGCATGGTGGAAGCTGGTTCGATAGCGCAGCTCGTTAACATCCTTGGTCCCCGGGTGTGAGGAGTACATCATAAAGGTGAACTCTTGAAGCCTCGTGAATAGCTCATCAAAATTTCGCTTCACCAGCTTTAATGCAGTTAGCGTCACGTCAGTGCCTTTTCTGGAAAAGGAAAACTATCACACCCAGTGAAAGCATGCAATCTTGGAAGACATTTACATAGCTCCGAACCATGAGGTTGGACAACAGTTGTAATGTTGATGTACCTTGTACGAGTCTGTGTACCACATTTTAAATACATAGTAGATGGAACAAAGCACTTGAAAGCAAGACAGAGTACAAAAACTCGGGGGAGGGGGGGTTCTTCAAGGTAAAAAGGGTAGGGGTGACCGTCGGAAAAACTCGAAAAATACCCTAAAAATAACAAACCGTGAAACATTTCCCACCCTAAAATATGCCTCATGGTCTAAAAATCACCCTAAAAATGGATTTCGCTTGACCAACCCCTAAAAATACCGGATCGCCGATTTCAAACCCTAAAAAATACGACGATCACACCCCTACAAGCCGAATATAGGAAGAACCCCCCCCCCGGGACAAAAACATTGGTTATCTTCTGATGATATCACAACGGCGCTGTAGCCATTACCAGTGCTATACATGAGAGGCGTGAAGCAGAAGTCTGGTGTCCGCTTCCTCTTGCGTATGCTGAAGATCTTCTTATACTTAAGTTCTTCACTGAGGGTAACGACACCGTCTGCTGAAATCTCAACATAATTTCCCTCGGTCGTGGTGTAAAGCGTTTTTCCTACTAGCCTTCATCTGAACCTCTCATTCTGCCATTCTTCGGTGACAAATCTAACGAATTGCTTCTTATTTTGAGGGTTTGAAAAAAAACTTCCTGTACTCTATTATCTGGTTGTATATTTCTGTATTCGTTTCTGTCTCACCTCCTCTCTTCTCTCTTTCCATATTCTTGATCAATGTCTCTCGATAAACATCAAAGACAACATCTATCCGGTTACTTGTTGCTCCTTGCAAGACCATAGCCATCAATGCATCTGCCATTTCAGAAAACGTCTTCTGGTCTCCTTTGAGCCTTTGGGCCATTTCACCAATGCTGCATGTCGATGGTTGTGGCATAACTTCAACTGCTGGGACATCCTTCTGGAGTTCGTTCGCTAGTGTAGACTTGTTAGTCTTCTTATCTTGTCGTGAAATTTTACTTTCGCTGGATTCGACTCTATCCTTTGCTTGCTAAAGGAACGGTACGCTCTTTCGCCAATATCTTTGGCCTGAAGTAGATCACGTTCAATCTGTTCGGTGGCCACCCTGCCTGTGGATTAGCCTGGTTTTCAGACGGTACGAGGTCGTCCTCTCACTTCCGGGGAGGAAGTGAGCGGACAACCTCGTACCGTCTGAAAATCAGGCTACCTGTGGATAAGCAAACAAGATCTTGTTCGATTTCAAATGGATTTATCCAGCTATCCAACGTTGACAGTAATACTGCACATCTGCTTCATCTCTGGAGATCCGGCTCTTCTGGAGATCATCGTGCTGACAGCTTGATTTGTTCAGATGAAGCATGTCCTTTAAATTCCTCAAGAAAATGCTTCTATATTCCGCTACTATAGTGCCTCGGGGTTTGCGTGTATTTATTTACCGTTTTCTCGCATGCTTGGTCTACAGGTATTTTTCCAAAAGGTTACCTTTCCCTATCTGCACAGCAAATCAATTAACCTGCAGACTTCAAATAGTCGAGAACATCGGGGTGTTCGTCTCCGATATGGGCCATTTATGATATATACGACGAAGTTATGTGACCATTTCAGCCCAATTCTAATATTCTAATGTCCTGAAAGACATGGTTAACAAAACTACACAGCAGGTATTGCCATGCAGCAAGCAAAATTTAAGAGTGGTCATGAGAGTGACACAGAGGAGTCCATGATACATATTTTTGTTGAGTGTTCTCATTCAGCTACTTGAATACAGTTCATGAATCGATCCGAGTTCTGGAGTTGTATATTGTTCATAATTTTAAGAACTCCTGAACTGACTCTGCAGCTTCTCTATAAATACAGCAGTTGCAGCTGAGCAGGTCTCTCAAGCAAGCTTTGTCAGTTAATTAGAGAGGTGAATATAGCAAGGACTTCCACTCCAGGTGAATCAGTTAGAATATGGATATGTGAAGAATAAAGCTATGAAGTATTCATTAATTGTTCGTTCCCGATTAAAATAACATGCAAATCCACTGTTGAAACCACATGAAGCCCTGTAAGTCTTCTTAAAGGATGGTTTGGGTCGTATTTATTTTAGCCAGTATGAGGGGAAGTGATAGTTATTTTTTCTTCTGTTAAGTAGGGGGGGGGGGGGAGGGGCGGGGCGGGTGGTGAAGCATTATTTTTAACCATCTCTTTCCCATACCCCCTCCTGCTAATTATTGCACAGTCCCTTACTAAAAAACATCCATTTACTGTTCAATTTATTTTAAAGACACTTCCGATAACTCATAAACCTTTGGTTAGGAATATATTTTTTATTAAAATATCGAAAATCCGATATAAAAACCCGACAAACACAATTCAAAACATACCTGAGACATTGTCTGCCATCTTGAATTACCCATAATGTATTGCAAATTTTGGTGAAGGTCATTTTGTAGTAAAACAATGTAAAAATGGTATTTTTGAAAAAAAATTGACTTAGGTAAACAGAAAAGGTGTTTTCTCTTTGTGTTTCTTTTAGATGGCGTTGAAAAATTATCATTAATGGTTTTTTCAGGCATTCTTCCTGGTAGCCTCGTTTTCATGCTGGGATGCCATTTTTCATTTTTTTTAAATATAACATTAAAGCTGCCCATTCAAAACTGCTATCATCAAAATTACAACACACCTTGGACTACTCTTCAAAATGACGCCAGTCACAATTTGTCCCTCGAAGTGGTAAGAAAATCTGGTCTGGCCCATGGACTAATATATTGTGCATATTTTTGGGTCACATGACCAGCGTGTACCAGTGGTACTTTCGACGCCATCTTTGATTAGGCGCGTAAAGACCCCTGGGAACGAGGTTGGACCTGCGCACGCGCAGCAATCTATTGACCTGCGCACGCGCAGCAATCTATTGACCTGCGCACGCGCAGCAATCTATTGACCTGCGCAAGCGCAGCAATCTATTGACCTGCGCATGCGCAGCAATCTATTGACCTGCGCACGCGCAGCAATCTATTGACCTGCGCACGCGCAGCAATCTATTGACCTGCGCACGCGCAGCAATCTATTGACCTGCGCACGCGCAGCAATCTATTGACCTGCGCACGCGCAGCAATCTATTGACCTGCGCACGCGCAGCAATCTATTGACCTGCGCACGCGCAGCAATCTATTGACCTGCGCACGCGCAGCAATCTATTGAACTGCGCACGCGCAGCAATCTATTGACCTGCGCACGCGCAGCAATCTATTGACCTGCGCACGCGCAGCAATCTATTGACCTGCGCACGCGCAGCAATCTATTGACCTGCGCACGCGCAGCAATCTATTGACCTGCGCACGCGCAGCAATCTATTGACCTGCGCACGCGCAGCAATCTATTGACCTGCGCACGCGCAGCAATCTATTGACCTGCGCACGCGCAGCAATCTATTGACCTGCGCACGCGCAGCAATCTATTGACCTGCGCACGCGCAGCAATCTATTGAACTGCGCAGGCGCAGCAATCTATTGAACTGCGCACGCGCAGCAATCTATTGACCTGCGCCAACCTCGTTCCCAGGGGTCTTTGCGCGCCTAATCCAAGATGGCGTCGAAAGTACCCCTGGTACAGGCTGGTGGGATTCTGCCACTGATTGGCTAGACGTTTCGCGCGCGCTCATTGGAGAATTTCGAATAGCGCGTGCATTTTTGATTTGAAAAATAAACTGGCGATGTCGTCTTTCGCATTGCGCGTTCAAAATTCGTTGAAAATAACTACAAATTCATCAGAACTTAGCGTTTTTGCCTTTTTTAATACTCACTTCGCAACTGGGTAAAAAATCAAATAACAAAATACTAATATTGCTTGGTTTCCATGGCAACCGCTCGTTAAAATTAAACACAACACATAAAATCAATGACTTTCCCAGCAAATTTGATAAGTTGTATTTAATATTCATTCCGTACTACTCTAAGGGGCAAGTGCTATCATACATTTTTTAACTCCATACGGCTCTGCTACATTTCACATATAATAGCAACGTTGAAAGAGCAACTTTAAAGCTTTGATCAATTCATGAACTGACGTCATCAGCATCAAAAATATCCCAATATTATTAAAATTTAAAACAAAATGTTGTTTTGTGTACCTCTTAGTACGAATATGCATTTGAAAGGTGCCAGTTACATCAAGAATGATAACGAAAGAGACTTAGAATGGCAAACTAATGTTTTCGTTTGGTTTCCATGGCAACGCGTTGTATAATTGCACATTATATGCCTATAGCTCCTAAATAACTGGTACTTTTTTCACCATTCTATTTAGTATTTTACAGGTAACTCTACCACTGAAATGATAACAGTTATATAACGGAATGCGTTATATTATACATGTATCTACTCTCTTAATCGTCTTAATCTTCGTCGTCAGAGTCATCTGTAAGTGAATCCTCGGTAGATTCAGGCTCACGCCGGTTTGTACAGTCTTGTAGCTTACACAAGTCAGTGCACTGCAGACCGTGGGCAAGACAGGTACAGCTCGGCAACTTGCAGATTCTCTTGCATTGGCAGGATAGGAGCTCAAGTACAGCCTTGGGTGCCGGTTCCCCACTCATCCAGTCAATGCTTAACTTGCCATCCTCTAGACTCCATCCAGATCCAACGAGCGAAGGGACCTGAGTACAGCCCTGAAGACTTCTGCGCCATATTGCTGTCTGATAGTTTGAACTAGCGGAATGCTTTCGCAGAGTGTCCTCGCATGGTGGAAGCTGGTTCGATAGCGCAGCTCGTTAACATCCTTGGTCCCCGGGTGTGAGGAGTACATCATAAAGGTGAACTCTTGAAGCCTCGTGAATAGCTCATCAAAATTTCGCTTCACCAGCTTTAATGCAGTTAGCGTCACGTCAGTGCCTTTTCTGGAAAAGGAAAACTATCACACCCAGTGAAAGCATGCAATCTTGGAAGACATTTACATAGCTCCGAACCATGAGGTTGGACAACAGTTGTAATGTTGATGTACCTTGTACGAGTCTGTGTACCACATTTTAAATACATAGTAGATGGAACAAAGCACTTGAAAGCAAGACAGAGTACAAAAACTCGGGGGAGGGGGGGTTCTTCAAGGTAAAAAGGGTAGGGGTGACCGTCGGAAAAACTCGAAAAATACCCTAAAAATAACAAACCGTGAAACATTTCCCACCCTAAAATATGCCTCATGGTCTAAAAATCACCCTAAAAATGGATTTCGCTTGACCAACCCCTAAAAATACCGGATCGCCGATTTCAAACCCTAAAAAATACGACGATCACACCCCTACAAGCCGAATATAGGAAGAACCCCCCCCGGGACAAAAACATTGGTTATCTTCTGATGATATCACAACGGCGCTGTAGCCATTACCAGTGCTATACATGAGAGGCGTGAAGCAGAAGTCTGGTGTCCGCTTCCTCTTGCGTATGCTGAAGATCTTCTTATACTTAAGTTCTTCACTGAGGGTAACGACACCGTCTGCTGAAATCTCAACATAATTTCCCTCGGTCGTGGTGTAAAGCGTTTTTCCTACTAGCCTTCATCTGAACCTCTCATTCTGCCATTCTTCGGTGACAAATCTAACGAATTGCTTCTTATTTTGAGGGTTTGAAAAAAAACTTCCTGTACTCTATTATCTGGTTGTATATTTCTGTATTCGTTTCTGTCTCACCTCCTCTCTTCTCTCTTTCCATATTCTTGATCAATGTCTCTCGATAAACATCAAAGACAACATCTATCCGGTTACTTGTTGCTCCTTGCAAGACCATAGCCATCAATGCATCTGCCATTTCAGAAAACGTCTTCTGGTCTCCTTTGAGCCTTTGGGCCATTTCACCAATGCTGCATGTCGATGGTTGTGGCATAACTTCAACTGCTGGGACATCCTTCTGGAGTTCGTTCGCTAGTGTAGACTTGTTAGTCTTCTTATCTTGTCGTGAAATTTTACTTTCGCTGGATTCGACTCTATCCTTTGCTTGCTAAAGGAACGGTACGCTCTTTCGCCAATATCTTTGGCCTGAAGTAGATCACGTTCAATCTGTTCGGTGGCCACCCTGCCTGTGGATTAGCCTGGTTTTCAGACGGTACGAGGTCGTCCTCTCACTTCCGGGGAGGAAGTGAGCGGACAACCTCGTACCGTCTGAAAATCAGGCTACCTGTGGATAAGCAAACAAGATCTTGTTCGATTTCAAATGGATTTATCCAGCTATCCAACGTTGACAGTAATACTGCACATCTGCTTCATCTCTGGAGATCCGGCTCTTCTGGAGATCATCGTGCTGACAGCTTGATTTGTTCAGATGAAGCATGTCCTTTAAATTCCTCAAGAAAATGCTTCTATATTCCGCTACTATAGTGCCTCGGGGTTTGCGTGTATTTATTTACCGTTTTCTCGCATGCTTGGTCTACAGGTATTTTTCCAAAAGGTTACCTTTCCCTATCTGCACAGCAAATCAATTAACCTGCAGACTTCAAATAGTCGAGAACATCGGGGTGTTCGTCTCCGATATGGGCCATTTATGATATATACGACGAAGTTATGTGACCATTTCAGCCCAATTCTAATATTCTAATGTCCTGAAAGACATGGTTAACAAAACTACACAGCAGGTATTGCCATGCAGCAAGCAAAATTTAAGAGTGGTCATGAGAGTGACACAGAGGAGTCCATGATACATATTTTTGTTGAGTGTTCTCATTCAGCTACTTGAATACAGTTCATGAATCGATCCGAGTTCTGGAGTTGTATATTGTTCATAATTTTAAGAACTCCTGAACTGACTCTGCAGCTTCTCTATAAATACAGCAGTTGCAGCTGAGCAGGTCTCTCAAGCAAGCTTTGTCAGTTAATTAGAGAGGTGAATATAGCAAGGACTTCCACTCCAGGTGAATCAGTTAGAATATGGATATGTGAAGAATAAAGCTATGAAGTATTCATTAATTGTTCGTTCCCGATTAAAATAACATGCAAATCCACTGTTGAAACCACATGAAGCCCTGTAAGTCTTCTTAAAGGATGGTTTGGGTCGTATTTATTTTAGCCAGTATGAGGGGAAGTGATAGTTATTTTTTCTTCTGTTAAGTAGGGGGGGGGGGGGAGGGGCGGGGCGGGTGGTGAAGCATTATTTTTAACCATCTCTTTCCCATACCCCCTCCTGCTAATTATTGCACAGTCCCTTACTAAAAAACATCCATTTACTGTTCAATTTATTTTAAAGACACTTCCGATAACTCATAAACCTTTGGTTAGGAATATATTTTTTATTAAAATATCGAAAATCCGATATAAAAACCCGACAAACACAATTCAAAACATACCTGAGACATTGTCTGCCATCTTGAATTACCCATAATGTATTGCAAATTTTGGTGAAGGTCATTTTGTAGTAAAACAATGTAAAAATGGTATTTTTGAAAAAAAATTGACTTACGTAAACAGAAAAGGTGTTTTCTCTTTGTGTTTCTTTTAGATGGCGTTGAAAAATTATCATTAATGGTTTTTTCAGGCATTCTTCCTGGTAGCCTCGTTTTCATGCTGGGATGCCATTTTTCAATTTTTTTAAATATAACATAAAGCTGCCCATTCAAAACTGCTATCATCAAAATTACAACACACCTTGGACTACTCTTCAAAATGACACCAGTCACAATTTGTCCCTCGAAGTGGTAAGAAAATCTGGTCTGGCCCATGGACTAATATATTGTGCATATTTTTGGGTCACATGACCAGCGTGTACCAGTGGTACTTTCGACGCCATCTTTGATTAGGCGCGTAAAGACCCCTGGGAACGAGGTTGGACCTGCGCATGCTCGCAATCTATTGACCTGCGCACGCGCAGCAATCTATTGACCTGCGCACGCGCTCAATCAATTGACCTGCGCACGCGCAGCAATCTATTGACCTGGGCACGCGCAGCAATCTATTGACCTGCGCACGCGCAGCAATCTATTGACCTGCGCACGCGCAGCAATCTATTGACCTGCGCACGCGCAGCAATCTATTGACCTGCGCACGCGCAGCAATCTATTGACCTGCGCACGCGCAGCAATCTATTGACCTGCGCACGCGCAGCAATCTATTGACCTGCGCACGCGCAGCAATCTATTGACCTGCGCATGCGCAGCAATCTATTGACCTGCGCACGCGCAGCAATCTATTGACCTGCGCACGCGCAGCAATCTATTGACCTGCGCACGCGCAGCAATCTATTGACCTGCGCACGCGCAGCAATCTATTGAACTGCGCACGCGCAGCAATCTATTGACCTGCGCACGCGCAGCAATCTATTGACCTGCGCTCGCGCAGCAATCTATTGACCTTCGCACGCGCAGCAATCTATTGAACTGCGCAGGCGCAGCAATCTATTGAACTGCGCACGCGCAGCAATCTATTGACCAGCGCCAACCTCGTTCCCAGGGGTCTTTGCGCGCCTAATCCAAGATGGCGTCGAAAGTACCCCTGGTACAGGCTGGTGGGATTCTGCCACTGATTGGCTAGACGTTTCGCGCGCGCTCATTGGAGAATTTCGAATAGCGCGTGCATTTTTGATTTGAAAAATAAACTGGCGATGTCGTCTTTCGCATTGCGCGTTCAAAATTCGTTGAAAATAACTACAAATTCATCAGAACTTAGCGTTTTTGCCTTTTTTAATACTCACTTCGCAACTGGGTACAAGTAGAACAATGTACGGTTGGCATTCATTGGGTTCACACTTCAACCGCTAACCATTCTTCAGCGATGATGAATCCAAGATGGCGGATGTTCTTCAAAATATGCCCATATAGTCCATGGGCCAAGACCCCAAAAAATGGATTTTCTTACCACTCAGAGGAACAAAGGCTATCATACATTTTTGAAAACCTCCACTCCTCTACTTCATTTTGGTATATGATAGCAATGTCAAATGAGCAGCTTTAATGCTAAAATCACGTGATTAAGTGACGTCATCACTGTCATAAGAAATGAACCAGATCGACTGATGAAGCCACTACTATCTTGCATATTTTGAGCTTATTGTCTTTTTAAACATGCTAAATAGCTACAATAAGATAGTATAAGAAAAATCAAATAACAAAATACTAATATTGCTTGGTTTCCATGGCAACCGCTCGTTAAAATTAAACACAACACATAAAATCAATGACTTTCCCAGCAAATTTGATAAGTTGTATTTAATATTCATTCCGTACTACTCTAAGGGGCAAGTGCTATCATACATTTTTTAACTCCATACGGCTCTGCTACATTTCACATATAATAGCAACGTTGAAAGAGCAACTTTAAAGCTTTGATCAATTCATGAACTGACGTCATCAGCATCAAAAATATCCCAATATTATTAAAATTTAAAACAAAATGTTGTTTTGTGTACCTCTTAGTACGAATATGCATTTGAAAGGTGCCAGTTACATCAAGAATGATAACGAAAGAGACTTAGAATGGCAAACTAATGTTTTCGTTTGGTTTCCATGGCAACGCGTTGTATAATTGCACATTATATGCCTATAGCTCCTAAATAACTGGTACTTTTTTCACCATTCTATTTAGTATTTTACAGGTAACTCTACCACTGAAATGATAACAGTTATATAACGGAATGCGTTATATTATACATGTATCTACTCTCTTAATCGTCTTAATCTTCGTCGTCAGAGTCATCTGTAAGTGAATCCTCGGTAGATTCAGGCTCACGCCGGTTTGTACAGTCTTGTAGCTTACACAAGTCAGTGCACTGCAGACCGTGGGCAAGACAGGTACAGCTCGGCAACTTGCAGATTCTCTTGCATTGGCAGGATAGGAGCTCAAGTACAGCCTTGGGTGCCGGTTCCCCACTCATCCAGTCAATGCTTAACTTGCCATCCTCTAGACTCCATCCAGATCCAACGAGCGAAGGGACCTGAGTACAGCCCTGAAGACTTCTGCGCCATATTGCTGTCTGATAGTTTGAACTAGCGGAATGCTTTCGCAGAGTGTCCTCGCATGGTGGAAGCTGGTTCGATAGCGCAGCTCGTTAACATCCTTGGTCCCCGGGTGTGAGGAGTACATCATAAAGGTGAACTCTTGAAGCCTCGTGAATAGCTCATCAAAATTTCGCTTCACCAGCTTTAATGCAGTTAGCGTCACGTCAGTGCCTTTTCTGGAAAAGGAAAACTATCACACCCAGTGAAAGCATGCAATCTTGGAAGACATTTACATAGCTCCGAACCATGAGGTTGGACAACAGTTGTAATGTTGATGTACCTTGTACGAGTCTGTGTACCACATTTTAAATACATAGTAGATGGAACAAAGCACTTGAAAGCAAGACAGAGTACAAAAACTCGGGGGAGGGGGGGTTCTTCAAGGTAAAAAGGGTAGGGGTGACCGTCGGAAAAACTCGAAAAATACCCTAAAAATAACAAACCGTGAAACATTTCCCACCCTAAAATATGCCTCATGGTCTAAAAATCACCCTAAAAATGGATTTCGCTTGACCAACCCCTAAAAATACCGGATCGCCGATTTCAAACCCTAAAAAATACGACGATCACACCCCTACAAGCCGAATATAGGAAGAACCCCCCCCGGGACAAAAACATTGGTTATCTTCTGATGATATCACAACGGCGCTGTAGCCATTACCAGTGCTATACATGAGAGGCGTGAAGCAGAAGTCTGGTGTCCGCTTCCTCTTGCGTATGCTGAAGATCTTCTTATACTTAAGTTCTTCACTGAGGGTAACGACACCGTCTGCTGAAATCTCAACATAATTTCCCTCGGTCGTGGTGTAAAGCGTTTTTCCTACTAGCCTTCATCTGAACCTCTCATTCTGCCATTCTTCGGTGACAAATCTAACGAATTGCTTCTTATTTTGAGGGTTTGAAAAAAAACTTCCTGTACTCTATTATCTGGTTGTATATTTCTGTATTCGTTTCTGTCTCACCTCCTCTCTTCTCTCTTTCCATATTCTTGATCAATGTCTCTCGATAAACATCAAAGACAACATCTATCCGGTTACTTGTTGCTCCTTGCAAGACCATAGCCATCAATGCATCTGCCATTTCAGAAAACGTCTTCTGGTCTCCTTTGAGCCTTTGGGCCATTTCACCAATGCTGCATGTCGATGGTTGTGGCATAACTTCAACTGCTGGGACATCCTTCTGGAGTTCGTTCGCTAGTGTAGACTTGTTAGTCTTCTTATCTTGTCGTGAAATTTTACTTTCGCTGGATTCGACTCTATCCTTTGCTTGCTAAAGGAACGGTACGCTCTTTCGCCAATATCTTTGGCCTGAAGTAGATCACGTTCAATCTGTTCGGTGGCCACCCTGCCTGTGGATTAGCCTGGTTTTCAGACGGTACGAGGTCGTCCTCTCACTTCCGGGGAGGAAGTGAGCGGACAACCTCGTACCGTCTGAAAATCAGGCTACCTGTGGATAAGCAAACAAGATCTTGTTCGATTTCAAATGGATTTATCCAGCTATCCAACGTTGACAGTAATACTGCACATCTGCTTCATCTCTGGAGATCCGGCTCTTCTGGAGATCATCGTGCTGACAGCTTGATTTGTTCAGATGAAGCATGTCCTTTAAATTCCTCAAGAAAATGCTTCTATATTCCGCTACTATAGTGCCTCGGGGTTTGCGTGTATTTATTTACCGTTTTCTCGCATGCTTGGTCTACAGGTATTTTTCCAAAAGGTTACCTTTCCCTATCTGCACAGCAAATCAATTAACCTGCAGACTTCAAATAGTCGAGAACATCGGGGTGTTCGTCTCCGATATGGGCCATTTATGATATATACGACGAAGTTATGTGACCATTTCAGCCCAATTCTAATATTCTAATGTCCTGAAAGACATGGTTAACAAAACTACACAGCAGGTATTGCCATGCAGCAAGCAAAATTTAAGAGTGGTCATGAGAGTGACACAGAGGAGTCCATGATACATATTTTTGTTGAGTGTTCTCATTCAGCTACTTGAATACAGTTCATGAATCGATCCGAGTTCTGGAGTTGTATATTGTTCATAATTTTAAGAACTCCTGAACTGACTCTGCAGCTTCTCTATAAATACAGCAGTTGCAGCTGAGCAGGTCTCTCAAGCAAGCTTTGTCAGTTAATTAGAGAGGTGAATATAGCAAGGACTTCCACTCCAGGTGAATCAGTTAGAATATGGATATGTGAAGAATAAAGCTATGAAGTATTCATTAATTGTTCGTTCCCGATTAAAATAACATGCAAATCCACTGTTGAAACCACATGAAGCCCTGTAAGTCTTCTTAAAGGATGGTTTGGGTCGTATTTATTTTAGCCAGTATGAGGGGAAGTGATAGTTATTTTTTCTTCTGTTAAGTAGGGGGGGGGGGGGAGGGGCGGGGCGGGTGGTGAAGCATTATTTTTAACCATCTCTTTCCCATACCCCCTCCTGCTAATTATTGCACAGTCCCTTACTAAAAAACATCCATTTACTGTTCAATTTATTTTAAAGACACTTCCGATAACTCATAAACCTTTGGTTAGGAATATATTTTTTATTAAAATATCGAAAATCCGATATAAAAACCCGACAAACACAATTCAAAACATACCTGAGACATTGTCTGCCATCTTGAATTACCCATAATGTATTGCAAATTTTGGTGAAGGTCATTTTGTAGTAAAACAATGTAAAAATGGTATTTTTGAAAAAAAATTGACTTACGTAAACAGAAAAGGTGTTTTCTCTTTGTGTTTCTTTTAGATGGCGTTGAAAAATTATCATTAATGGTTTTTTCAGGCATTCTTCCTGGTAGCCTCGTTTTCATGCTGGGATGCCATTTTTCAATTTTTTTAAATATAACATAAAGCTGCCCATTCAAAACTGCTATCATCAAAATTACAACACACCTTGGACTACTCTTCAAAATGACACCAGTCACAATTTGTCCCTCGAAGTGGTAAGAAAATCTGGTCTGGCCCATGGACTAATATATTGTGCATATTTTTGGGTCACATGACCAGCGTGTACCAGTGGTACTTTCGACGCCATCTTTGATTAGGCGCGTAAAGACCCCTGGGAACGAGGTTGGACCTGCGCATGCTCGCAATCTATTGACCTGCGCACGCGCAGCAATCTATTGACCTGCGCACGCGCTCAATCAATTGACCTGCGCACGCGCAGCAATCTATTGACCTGGGCACGCGCAGCAATCTATTGACCTGCGCACGCGCAGCAATCTATTGACCTGCGCACGCGCAGCAATCTATTGACCTGCGCACGCGCAGCAATCTATTGACCTGCGCACGCGCAGCAATCTATTGACCTGCGCACGCGCAGCAATCTATTGACCTGCGCATGCGCAGCAATCTATTGACCTGCGCACGCGCAGCAATCTATTGACCTGCGCACGCGCAGCAATCTATTGACCTGCGCACGCGCAGCAATCTATTGAACTGCGCACGCGCAGCAATCTATTGACCTGCGCACGCGCAGCAATCTATTGACCTGCGCTCGCGCAGCAATCTATTGACCTTCGCACGCGCAGCAATCTATTGAACTGCGCAGGCGCAGCAATCTATTGAACTGCGCACGCGCAGCAATCTATTGACCTGCGCCAACCTCGTTCCCAGGGGTCTTTGCGCGCCTAATCCAAGATGGCGTCGAAAGTACCCCTGGTACAGGCTGGTGGGATTCTGCCACTGATTGGCTAGACGTTTCGCGCGCGCTCATTGGAGAATTTCGAATAGCGCGTGCATTTTTGATTTGAAAAATAAACTGGCGATGTCGTCTTTCGCATTGCGCGTTCAAAATTCGTTGAAAATAACTACAAATTCATCAGAACTTAGCGTTTTTGCCTTTTTTAATACTCACTTCGCAACTGGGTACAAGTAGAACAATGTACGGTTGGCATTCATTGGGTTCACACTTCAACCGCTAACCATTCTTCAGCGATGATGAATCCAAGATGGCGGATGTTCTTCAAAATATGCCCATATAGTCCATGGGCCAAGACCCCAAAAAATGGATTTTCTTACCACTCAGAGGAACAAAGGCTATCATACATTTTTGAAAACCTCCACTCCTCTACTTCATTTTGGTATATGATAGCAATGTCAAATGAGCAGCTTTAATGCTAAAATCACGTGATTAAGTGACGTCATCACTGTCATAAGAAATGAACCAGATCGACTGATGAAGCCACTACTATCTTGCATATTTTGAGCTTATTGTCTTTTTAAACATGCTAAATAGCTACAATAAGATAGTATAAGAAAAATCAAATAACAAAATACTAATATTGCTTGGTTTCCATGGCAACCGCTCGTTAAAATTAAACACAACACATAAAATCAATGACTTTCCCAGCAAATTTGATAAGTTGTATTTAATATTCATTCCGTACTACTCTAAGGGGCAAGTGCTATCATACATTTTTTAACTCCATACGGCTCTGCTACATTTCACATATAATAGCAACGTTGAAAGAGCAACTTTAAAGCTTTGATCAATTCATGAACTGACGTCATCAGCATCAAAAATATCCCAATATTATTAAAATTTAAAACAAAATGTTGTTTTGTGTACCTCTTAGTACGAATATGCATTTGAAAGGTGCCAGTTACATCAAGAATGATAACGAAAGAGACTTAGAATGGCAAACTAATGTTTTCGTTTGGTTTCCATGGCAACGCGTTGTATAATTGCACATTATATGCCTATAGCTCCTAAATAACTGGTACTTTTTTCACCATTCTATTTAGTATTTTACAGGTAACTCTACCACTGAAATGATAACAGTTATATAACGGAATGCGTTATATTATACATGTATCTACTCTCTTAATCGTCTTAATCTTCGTCGTCAGAGTCATCTGTAAGTGAATCCTCGGTAGATTCAGGCTCACGCCGGTTTGTACAGTCTTGTAGCTTACACAAGTCAGTGCACTGCAGACCGTGGGCAAGACAGGTACAGCTCGGCAACTTGCAGATTCTCTTGCATTGGCAGGATAGGAGCTCAAGTACAGCCTTGGGTGCCGGTTCCCCACTCATCCAGTCAATGCTTAACTTGCCATCCTCTAGACTCCATCCAGATCCAACAAGCGAAGGGACCTGAGTACAGCCCTGAAGACTTCTGCGCCATATTGCTGTCTGATAGTTTGAACTAGCGGAATGCTTTCGCAGAGTGTCCTCGCATGGTGGAAGCTGGTTCGATAGCGCAGCTCGTTAACATCCTTGGTCCCCGGGTGTGAGGAGTACATCATAAAGGTGAACTCTTGAAGCCTCGTGAATAGCTCATCAAAATTTCGCTTCACCAGCTTTAATGCAGTTAGCGTCACGTCAGTGCCTTTTCTGGAAAAGGAAAACTATCACACCCAGTGAAAGCATGCAATCTTGGAAGACATTTACATAGCTCCGAACCATGAGGTTGGACAACAGTTGTAATGTTGATGTACCTTGTACGAGTCTGTGTACCACATTTTAAATACATAGTAGATGGAACAAAGCACTTGAAAGCAAGACAGAGTACAAAAACTCGGGGGAGGGGGGGTTCTTCAAGGTAAAAAGGGTAGGGGTGACCGTCGGAAAAACTCGAAAAATACCCTAAAAATAACAAACCGTGAAACATTTCCCACCCTAAAATATGCCTCATGGTCTAAAAATCACCCTAAAAATGGATTTCGCTTGACCAACCCCTAAAAATACCGGATCGCCGATTTCAAACCCTAAAAAATACGACGATCACACCCCTACAAGCCGAATATAGGAAGAACCCCCCCCGGGACAAAAACATTGGTTATCTTCTGATGATATCACAACGGCGCTGTAGCCATTACCAGTGCTATACATGAGAGGCGTGAAGCAGAAGTCTGGTGTCCGCTTCCTCTTGCGTATGCTGAAGATCTTCTTATACTTAAGTTCTTCACTGAGGGTAACGACACCGTCTGCTGAAATCTCAACATAATTTCCCTCGGTCGCGGTGTAAAGCGTTTTTCCTACTAGCCTTCATCTGAACCTCTCATTCTGCCATTCTTCGGTGACAAATCTAACGAATTGCTTCTTATTTTGAGGGTTTGAAAAAAAACTTCCTGTACTCTATTATCTGGTTGTATATTTCTGTATTCGTTTCTGTCTCACCTCCTCTCTTCTCTCTTTCCATATTCTTGATCAATGTCTCTCGATAAACATCAAAGACAACATCTATCCGGTTACTTGTTGCTCCTTGCAAGACCATAGCCATCAATGCATCTGCCATTTCAGAAAACGTCTTCTGGTCTCCTTTGAGCCTTTGGGCCATTTCACCAATGCTGCATGTCGATGGTTGTGGCATAACTTCAACTGCTGGGACATCCTTCTGGAGTTCGTTCGCTAGTGTAGACTTGTTAGTCTTCTTATCTTGTCGTGAAATTTTACTTTCGCTGGATTCGACTCTATCCTTTGCTTGCTAAAGGAACGGTACGCTCTTTCGCCAATATCTTTGGCCTGAAGTAGATCACGTTCAATCTGTTCGGTGGCCACCCTGCCTGTGGATTAGCCTGGTTTTCAGACGGTACGAGGTCGTCCTCTCACTTCCGGGGAGGAAGTGAGCGGACAACCTCGTACCGTCTGAAAATCAGGCTACCTGTGGATAAGCAAACAAGATCTTGTTCGATTTCAAATGGATTTATCCAGCTATCCAACGTTGACAGTAATACTGCACATCTGCTTCATCTCTGGAGATCCGGCTCTTCTGGAGATCATCGTGCTGACAGCTTGATTTGTTCAGATGAAGCATGTCCTTTAAATTCCTCAAGAAAATGCTTCTATATTCCGCTACTATAGTGCCTCGGGGTTTGCGTGTATTTATTTACCGTTTTCTCGCATGCTTGGTCTACAGGTATTTTTCCAAAAGGTTACCTTTCCCTATCTGCACAGCAAATCAATTAACCTGCAGACTTCAAATAGTCGAGAACATCGGGGTGTTCGTCTCCGATATGGGCCATTTATGATATATACGACGAAGTTATGTGACCATTTCAGCCCAATTCTAATATTCTAATGTCCTGAAAGACATGGTTAACAAAACTACACAGCAGGTATTGCCATGCAGCAAGCAAAATTTAAGAGTGGTCATGAGAGTGACACAGAGGAGTCCATGATACATATTTTTGTTGAGTGTTCTCATTCAGCTACTTGAATACAGTTCATGAATCGATCCGAGTTCTGGAGTTGTATATTGTTCATAATTTTAAGAACTCCTGAACTGACTCTGCAGCTTCTCTATAAATACAGCAGTTGCAGCTGAGCAGGTCTCTCAAGCAAGCTTTGTCAGTTAATTAGAGAGGTGAATATAGCAAGGACTTCCACTCCAGGTGAATCAGTTAGAATATGGATATGTGAAGAATAAAGCTATGAAGTATTCATTAATTGTTCGTTCCCGATTAAAATAACATGCAAATCCACTGTTGAAACCACATGAAGCCCTGTAAGTCTTCTTAAAGGATGGTTTGGGTCGTATTTATTTTAGCCAGTATGAGGGGAAGTGATAGTTATTTTTTCTTCTGTTAAGTAGGGGGGGGGGAGGGGCGGGGCGGGTGGTGAAGCATTATTTTTAACCATCTCTTTCCCATACCCCCTCCTGCTAATTATTGCACAGTCCCTTACTAAAAAACATCCATTTACTGTTCAATTTATTTTAAAGACACTTCCGATAACTCATAAACCTTTGGTTAGGAATATATTTTTTATTAAAATATCGAAAATCCGATATAAAAACCCGACAAACACAATTCAAAACATACCTGAGACATTGTCTGCCATCTTGAATTACCCATAATGTATTGCAAATTTTGGTGAAGGTCATTTTGTAGTAAAACAATGTAAAAATGGTATTTTTGAAAAAAAATTGACTTACGTAAACAGAAAAGGTGTTTTCTCTTTGTGTTTCTTTTAGATGGCGTTGAAAAATTATCATTAATGGTTTTTTCAGGCATTCTTCCTGGTAGCCTCGTTTTCATGCTGGGATGCCATTTTTCAATTTTTTTAAATATAACATAAAGCTGCCCATTCAAAACTGCTATCATCAAAATTACAACACACCTTGGACTACTCTTCAAAATGACACCAGTCACAATTTGTCCCTCGAAGTGGTAAGAAAATCTGGTCTGGCCCATGGACTAATATATTGTGCATATTTTTGGGTCACATGACCAGCGTGTACCAGTGGTACTTTCGACGCCATCTTTGATTAGGCGCGTAAAGACCCCTGGGAACGAGGTTGGACCTGCGCATGCTCGCAATCTATTGACCTGCGCACGCGCAGCAATCTATTGACCTGCGCACGCGCTCAATCAATTGACCTGCGCACGCGCAGCAATCTATTGACCTGGGCACGCGCAGCAATCTATTGACCTGCGCACGCGCAGCAATCTATTGACCTGCGCACGCGCAGCAATCTATTGACCTGCGCACGCGCAGCAATCTATTGACCTGCGCACGCGCAGCAATCTATTGACCTGCGCACGCGCAGCAATCTATTGACCTGCGCACGCGCAGCAATCTATTGAACTGCGCACGCGCAGCAATCTATTGACCTGCGCTCGCGCAGCAATCTATTGACCTTCGCACGCGCAGCAATCTATTGAACTGCGCAGGCGCAGCAATCTATTGACCTGCGCACGCGCAGCAATCTATTGACCTGCGCTCGCGCAGCAATCTATTGACCTTCGCACGCGCAGCAATCTATTGAACTGCGCAGGCGCAGCAATCTATTGAACTGCGCACGCGCAGCAATCTATTGACCTGCGCCAACCTCGTTCCCAGGGGTCTTTGCGCGCCTAATCCAAGATGGCGTCGAAAGTACCCCTGGTACAGGCTGGTGGGATTCTGCCACTGATTGGCTAGACGTTTCGCGCGCGCTCATTGGAGAATTTCGAATAGCGCGTGCATTTTTGATTTGAAAAATAAACTGGCGATGTCGTCTTTCGCATTGCGCGTTCAAAATTCGTTGAAAATAACTACAAATTCATCAGAACTTAGCGTTTTTGCCTTTTTTAATACTCACTTCGCAACTGGGTACAAGTAGAACAATGTACGGTTGGCATTCATTGGGTTCACACTTCAACCGCTAACCATTCTTCAGCGATGATGAATCCAAGATGGCGGATGTTCTTCAAAATATGCCCATATAGTCCATGGGCCAAGACCCCAAAAAATGGATTTTCTTACCACTCAGAGGAACAAAGGCTATCATACATTTTTGAAAACCTCCACTCCTCTACTTCATTTTGGTATATGATAGCAATGTCAAATGAGCAGCTTTAATGCTAAAATCACGTGATTAAGTGACGTCATCACTGTCATAAGAAATGAACCAGATCGACTGATGAAGCCACTACTATCTTGCATATTTTGAGCTTATTGTCTTTTTAAACATGCTAAATAGCTACAATAAGATAGTATAAGAAAAATCAAATAACAAAATACTAATATTGCTTGGTTTCCATGGCAACCGCTCGTTAAAATTAAACACAACACATAAAATCAATGACTTTCCCAGCAAATTTGATAAGTTGTATTTAATATTCATTCCGTACTACTCTAAGGGGCAAGTGCTATCATACATTTTTTAACTCCATACGGCTCTGCTACATTTCACATATAATAGCAACGTTGAAAGAGCAACTTTAAAGCTTTGATCAATTCATGAACTGACGTCATCAGCATCAAAAATATCCCAATATTATTAAAATTTAAAACAAAATGTTGTTTTGTGTACCTCTTAGTACGAATATGCATTTGAAAGGTGCCAGTTACATCAAGAATGATAACGAAAGAGACTTAGAATGGCAAACTAATGTTTTCGTTTGGTTTCCATGGCAACGCGTTGTATAATTGCACATTATATGCCTATAGCTCCTAAATAACTGGTACTTTTTTCACCATTCTATTTAGTATTTTACAGGTAACTCTACCACTGAAATGATAACAGTTATATAACGGAATGCGTTATATTATACATGTATCTACTCTCTTAATCGTCTTAATCTTCGTCGTCAGAGTCATCTGTAAGTGAATCCTCGGTAGATTCAGGCTCACGCCGGTTTGTACAGTCTTGTAGCTTACACAAGTCAGTGCACTGCAGACCGTGGGCAAGACAGGTACAGCTCGGCAACTTGCAGATTCTCTTGCATTGGCAGGATAGGAGCTCAAGTACAGCCTTGGGTGCCGGTTCCCCACTCATCCAGTCAATGCTTAACTTGCCATCCTCTAGACTCCATCCAGATCCAACAAGCGAAGGGACCTGAGTACAGCCCTGAAGACTTCTGCGCCATATTGCTGTCTGATAGTTTGAACTAGCGGAATGCTTTCGCAGAGTGTCCTCGCATGGTGGAAGCTGGTTCGATAGCGCAGCTCGTTAACATCCTTGGTCCCCGGGTGTGAGGAGTACATCATAAAGGTGAACTCTTGAAGCCTCGTGAATAGCTCATCAAAATTTCGCTTCACCAGCTTTAATGCAGTTAGCGTCACGTCAGTGCCTTTTCTGGAAAAGGAAAACTATCACACCCAGTGAAAGCATGCAATCTTGGAAGACATTTACATAGCTCCGAACCATGAGGTTGGACAACAGTTGTAATGTTGATGTACCTTGTACGAGTCTGTGTACCACATTTTAAATACATAGTAGATGGAACAAAGCACTTGAAAGCAAGACAGAGTACAAAAACTCGGGGGAGGGGGGGTTCTTCAAGGTAAAAAGGGTAGGGGTGACCGTCGGAAAAACTCGAAAAATACCCTAAAAATAACAAACCGTGAAACATTTCCCACCCTAAAATATGCCTCATGGTCTAAAAATCACCCTAAAAATGGATTTCGCTTGACCAACCCCTAAAAATACCGGATCGCCGATTTCAAACCCTAAAAAATACGACGATCACACCCCTACAAGCCGAATATAGGAAGAACCCCCCCCGGGACAAAAACATTGGTTATCTTCTGATGATATCACAACGGCGCTGTAGCCATTACCAGTGCTATACATGAGAGGCGTGAAGCAGAAGTCTGGTGTCCGCTTCCTCTTGCGTATGCTGAAGATCTTCTTATACTTAAGTTCTTCACTGAGGGTAACGACACCGTCTGCTGAAATCTCAACATAATTTCCCTCGGTCGCGGTGTAAAGCGTTTTTCCTACTAGCCTTCATCTGAACCTCTCATTCTGCCATTCTTCGGTGACAAATCTAACGAATTGCTTCTTATTTTGAGGGTTTGAAAAAAAACTTCCTGTACTCTATTATCTGGTTGTATATTTCTGTATTCGTTTCTGTCTCACCTCCTCTCTTCTCTCTTTCCATATTCTTGATCAATGTCTCTCGATAAACATCAAAGACAACATCTATCCGGTTACTTGTTGCTCCTTGCAAGACCATAGCCATCAATGCATCTGCCATTTCAGAAAACGTCTTCTGGTCTCCTTTGAGCCTTTGGGCCATTTCACCAATGCTGCATGTCGATGGTTGTGGCATAACTTCAACTGCTGGGACATCCTTCTGGAGTTCGTTCGCTAGTGTAGACTTGTTAGTCTTCTTATCTTGTCGTGAAATTTTACTTTCGCTGGATTCGACTCTATCCTTTGCTTGCTAAAGGAACGGTACGCTCTTTCGCCAATATCTTTGGCCTGAAGTAGATCACGTTCAATCTGTTCGGTGGCCACCCTGCCTGTGGATTAGCCTGGTTTTCAGACGGTACGAGGTCGTCCTCTCACTTCCGGGGAGGAAGTGAGCGGACAACCTCGTACCGTCTGAAAATCAGGCTACCTGTGGATAAGCAAACAAGATCTTGTTCGATTTCAAATGGATTTATCCAGCTATCCAACGTTGACAGTAATACTGCACATCTGCTTCATCTCTGGAGATCCGGCTCTTCTGGAGATCATCGTGCTGACAGCTTGATTTGTTCAGATGAAGCATGTCCTTTAAATTCCTCAAGAAAATGCTTCTATATTCCGCTACTATAGTGCCTCGGGGTTTGCGTGTATTTATTTACCGTTTTCTCGCATGCTTGGTCTACAGGTATTTTTCCAAAAGGTTACCTTTCCCTATCTGCACAGCAAATCAATTAACCTGCAGACTTCAAATAGTCGAGAACATCGGGGTGTTCGTCTCCGATATGGGCCATTTATGATATATACGACGAAGTTATGTGACCATTTCAGCCCAATTCTAATATTCTAATGTCCTGAAAGACATGGTTAACAAAACTACACAGCAGGTATTGCCATGCAGCAAGCAAAATTTAAGAGTGGTCATGAGAGTGACACAGAGGAGTCCATGATACATATTTTTGTTGAGTGTTCTCATTCAGCTACTTGAATACAGTTCATGAATCGATCCGAGTTCTGGAGTTGTATATTGTTCATAATTTTAAGAACTCCTGAACTGACTCTGCAGCTTCTCTATAAATACAGCAGTTGCAGCTGAGCAGGTCTCTCAAGCAAGCTTTGTCAGTTAATTAGAGAGGTGAATATAGCAAGGACTTCCACTCCAGGTGAATCAGTTAGAATATGGATATGTGAAGAATAAAGCTATGAAGTATTAATTAATTGTTCGTTCCCGATTAAAATAACATGCAAATCCACTGTTGAAACCACATGAAGCCCTGTAAGTCTTCTTAAAGGATGGTTTGGGTCGTATTTATTTTAGCCAGTATGAGGGGAAGTGATAGTTATTTTTTCTTCTGTTAAGTAGGGGGGGGGAGGGGCGGGGCGGGTGGTGAAGCATTATTTTTAACCATCTCATTCCCATACCCCCTCCTGCTAATTATTGCACAGTCCCTTACTAAAAAACATCCATTTACTGTTCAATTTATTTTAAAGACACTTCCGATAACTCATAAACCTTTGGTTAGGAATATATTTTTTATTAAAATATCGAAAATCCGATATAAAAACCCGACAAACACAATTCAAAACATACCTGAGACATTGTCTGCCATCTTGAATTACCCATAATGTATTGCAAATTTTGGTGAAGGTCATTTTGTAGTAAAACAATGTAAAAATGGTATTTTTGAAAAAAAATTGACTTACGTAAACAGAAAAGGTGTTTTCTCTTTGTGTTTCTTTTAGATGGCGTTGAAAAATTATCATTAATGGTTTTTTCAGGCATTCTTCCTGGTAGCCTCGTTTTCATGCTGGGATGCCATTTTTCAATTTTTTTAAATATAACATAAAGCTGCCCATTCAAAACTGCTATCATCAAAATTACAACACACCTTGGACTACTCTTCAAAATGACACCAGTCACAATTTGTCCCTCGAAGTGGTAAGAAAATCTGGTCTGGCCCATGGACTAATATATTGTGCATATTTTTGGGTCACATGACCAGCGTGTACCAGTGGTACTTTCGACGCCATCTTTGATTAGGCGCGTAAAGACCCCTGGGAACGAGGTTGGACCTGCGCATGCTCGCAATCTATTGACCTGCGCACGCGCAGCAATCTATTGACCTGCGCACGCGCTCAATCAATTGACCTGCGCACGCGCAGCAATCTATTGACCTGGGCACGCGCAGCAATCTATTGACCTGCGCACGCGCAGCAATCTATTGACCTGCGCACGCGCAGCAATCTATTGACCTGCGCACGCGCAGCAATCTATTGACCTGCGCACGCGCAGCAATCTATTGACCTGCGCACGCGCAGCAATCTATTGACCTGCGCACGCGCAGCAATCTATTGACCTGCGCACGCGCAGCAATCTATTGACCTGCGCATGCGCAGCAATCTATTGACCTGCGCACGCGCAGCAATCTATTGACCTGCGCACGCGCAGCAATCTATTGACCTGCGCACGCGCAGCAATCTATTGACCTGCGCACGCGCAGCAATCTATTGAACTGCGCACGCGCAGCAATCTATTGACCTGCGCTCGCGCAGCAATCTATTGACCTTCGCACGCGCAGCAATCTATTGAACTGCGCAGGCGCAGCAATCTATTGACCTGCGCACGCGCAGCAATCTATTGACCTGCGCTCGCGCAGCAATCTATTGACCTTCGCACGCGCAGCAATCTATTGAACTGCGCAGGCGCAGCAATCTATTGAACTGCGCACGCGCAGCAATCTATTGACCTGCGCCAACCTCGTTCCCAGGGGTCTTTGCGCGCCTAATCCAAGATGGCGTCGAAAGTACCCCTGGTACAGGCTGGTGGGATTCTGCCACTGATTGGCTAGACGTTTCGCGCGCGCTCATTGGAGAATTTCGAATAGCGCGTGCATTTTTGATTTGAAAAATAAACTGGCGATGTCGTCTTTCGCATTGCGCGTTCAAAATTCGTTGAAAATAACTACAAATTCATCAGAACTTAGCGTTTTTGCCTTTTTTAATACTCACTTCGCAACTGGGTACAAGTAGAACAATGTACGGTTGGCATTCATTGGGTTCACACTTCAACCGCTAACCATTCTTCAGCGATGATGAATCCAAGATGGCGGATGTTCTTCAAAATATGCCCATATAGTCCATGGGCCAAGACCCCAAAAAATGGATTTTCTTACCACTCAGAGGAACAAAGGCTATCATACATTTTTGAAAACCTCCACTCCTCTACTTCATTTTGGTATATGATAGCAATGTCAAATGAGCAGCTTTAATGCTAAAATCACGTGATTAAGTGACGTCATCACTGTCATAAGAAATGAACCAGATCGACTGATGAAGCCACTACTATCTTGCATATTTTGAGCTTATTGTCTTTTTAAACATGCTAAATAGCTACAATAAGATAGTATAAGAAAAATCAAATAACAAAATACTAATATTGCTTGGTTTCCATGGCAACCGCTCGTTAAAATTAAACACAACACATAAAATCAATGACTTTCCCAGCAAATTTGATAAGTTGTATTTAATATTCATTCCGTACTACTCTAAGGGGCAAGTGCTATCATACATTTTTTAACTCCATACGGCTCTGCTACATTTCACATATAATAGCAACGTTGAAAGAGCAACTTTAAAGCTTTGATCAATTCATGAACTGACGTCATCAGCATCAAAAATATCCCAATATTATTAAAATTTAAAACAAAATGTTGTTTTGTGTACCTCTTAGTACGAATATGCATTTGAAAGGTGCCAGTTACATCAAGAATGATAACGAAAGAGACTTAGAATGGCAAACTAATGTTTTCGTTTGGTTTCCATGGCAACGCGTTGTATAATTGCACATTATATGCCTATAGCTCCTAAATAACTGGTACTTTTTTCACCATTCTATTTAGTATTTTACAGGTAACTCTACCACTGAAATGATAACAGTTATATAACGGAATGCGTTATATTATACATGTATCTACTCTCTTAATCGTCTTAATCTTCGTCGTCAGAGTCATCTGTAAGTGAATCCTCGGTAGATTCAGGCTCACGCCGGTTTGTACAGTCTTGTAGCTTACACAAGTCAGTGCACTGCAGACCGTGGGCAAGACAGGTACAGCTCGGCAACTTGCAGATTCTCTTGCATTGGCAGGATAGGAGCTCAAGTACAGCCTTGGGTGCCGGTTCCCCACTCATCCAGTCAATGCTTAACTTGCCATCCTCTAGACTCCATCCAGATCCAACAAGCGAAGGGACCTGAGTACAGCCCTGAAGACTTCTGCGCCATATTGCTGTCTGATAGTTTGAACTAGCGGAATGCTTTCGCAGAGTGTCCTCGCATGGTGGAAGCTGGTTCGATAGCGCAGCTCGTTAACATCCTTGGTCCCCGGGTGTGAGGAGTACATCATAAAGGTGAACTCTTGAAGCCTCGTGAATAGCTCATCAAAATTTCGCTTCACCAGCTTTAATGCAGTTAGCGTCACGTCAGTGCCTTTTCTGGAAAAGGAAAACTATCACACCCAGTGAAAGCATGCAATCTTGGAAGACATTTACATAGCTCCGAACCATGAGGTTGGACAACAGTTGTAATGTTGATGTACCTTGTACGAGTCTGTGTACCACATTTTAAATACATAGTAGATGGAACAAAGCACTTGAAAGCAAGACAGAGTACAAAAACTCGGGGGAGGGGGGGTTCTTCAAGGTAAAAAGGGTAGGGGTGACCGTCGGAAAAACTCGAAAAATACCCTAAAAATAACAAACCGTGAAACATTTCCCACCCTAAAATATGCCTCATGGTCTAAAAATCACCCTAAAAATGGATTTCGCTTGACCAACCCCTAAAAATACCGGATCGCCGATTTCAAACCCTAAAAAATACGACGATCACACCCCTACAAGCCGAATATAGGAAGAACCCCCCCCGGGACAAAAACATTGGTTATCTTCTGATGATATCACAACGGCGCTGTAGCCATTACCAGTGCTATACATGAGAGGCGTGAAGCAGAAGTCTGGTGTCCGCTTCCTCTTGCGTATGCTGAAGATCTTCTTATACTTAAGTTATTCACTGAGGGTAACGACACCGTCTGCTGAAATCTCAACATAATTTCCCTCGGTCGTGGTGGAAAGCGTTTTTCCTACTAGCCTTCATCTGAACCTCTCATTCTGCCATTCTTCGGTGACAAATCTAACGAATTGCTTCTTATTTTGAGGGTTTGAAAAAAAACTTCCTGTACTCTATTATCTGGTTGTATATTTCTGTATTCGTTTCTGTCTCACCTCCTCTCTTCTCTCTTTCCATATTCTTGATCAATGTCTCTCGATAAACATCAAAGACAACATCTATCCGGTTACTTGTTGCTCCTTGCAAGACCATAGCCATCAATGCATCTGCCATTTCAGAAAACGTCTTCTGGTCTCCTTTGAGCCTTTGGGCCATTTCACCAATGCTGCATGTCGATGGTTGTGGCATAACTTCAACTGCTGGGACATCCTTCTGGAGTTCGTTCGCTAGTGTAGACTTGTTAGTCTTCTTATCTTGTCGTGAAATTTTACTTTCGCTGGATTCGACTCTATCCTTTGCTTGCTAAAGGAACGGTACGCTCTTTCGCCAATATCTTTGGCCTGAAGTAGATCACGTTCAATCTGTTCGGTGGCCACCCTGCCTGTGGATTAGCCTGGTTTTCAGACGGTACGAGGTCGTCCTCTCACTTCCGGGGAGGAAGTGAGCGGACAACCTCGTACCGTCTGAAAATCAGGCTACCTGTGGATAAGCAAACAAGATCTTGTTCGATTTCAAATGGATTTATCCAGCTATCCAACGTTGACAGTAATACTGCACATCTGCTTCATCTCTGGAGATCCGGCTCTTCTGGAGATCATCGTGCTGACAGCTTGATTTGTTCAGATGAAGCATGTCCTTTAAATTCCTCAAGAAAATGCTTCTATATTCCGCTACTATAGTGCCTCGGGGTTTGCGTGTATTTATTTACCGTTTTCTCGCATGCTTGGTCTACAGGTATTTTTCCAAAAGGTTACCTTTCCCTATCTGCACAGCAAATCAATTAACCTGCAGACTTCAAATAGTCGAGAACATCGGGGTGTTCGTCTCCGATATGGGCCATTTATGATATATACGACGAAGTTATGTGACCATTTCAGCCCAATTCTAATATTCTAATGTCCTGAAAGACATGGTTAACAAAACTACACAGCAGGTATTGCCATGCAGCAAGCAAAATTTAAGAGTGGTCATGAGAGTGACACAGAGGAGTCCATGATACATATTTTTGTTGAGTGTTCTCATTCAGCTACTTGAATACAGTTCATGAATCGATCCGAGTTCTGGAGTTGTATATTGTTCATAATTTTAAGAACTCCTGAACTGACTCTGCAGCTTCTCTATAAATACAGCAGTTGCAGCTGAGCAGGTCTCTCAAGCAAGCTTTGTCAGTTAATTAGAGAGGTGAATATAGCAAGGACTTCCACTCCAGGTGAATCAGTTAGAATATGGATATGTGAAGAATAAAGCTATGAAGTATTCATTAATTGTTCGTTCCCGATTAAAATAACATGCAAATCCACTGTTGAAACCACATGAAGCCCTGTAAGTCTTCTTAAAGGATGGTTTGGGTCGTATTTATTTTAGCCAGTATGAGGGGAAGTGATAGTTATTTTTTCTTCTGTTAAGTAGGGGGGGGGGGGGAGGGGCGGGGCGGGTGGTGAAGCATTATTTTTAACCATCTCTTTCCCATACCCCCTCCTGCTAATTATTGCACAGTCCCTTACTAAAAAACATCCATTTACTGTTCAATTTATTTTAAAGACACTTCCGATAACTCATAAACCTTTGGTTAGGAATATATTTTTTATTAAAATATCGAAAATCCGATATAAAAACCCGACAAACACAATTCAAAACATACCTGAGACATTGTCTGCCATCTTGAATTACCCATAATGTATTGCAAATTTTGGTGAAGGTCATTTTGTAGTAAAACAATGTAAAAATGGTATTTTTGAAAAAAAATTGACTTACGTAAACAGAAAAGGTGTTTTCTCTTTGTGTTTCTTTTAGATGGCGTTGAAAAATTATCATTAATGGTTTTTTCAGGCATTCTTCCTGGTAGCCTCGTTTTCATGCTGGGATGCCATTTTTCAATTTTTTTAAATATAACATAAAGCTGCCCATTCAAAACTGCTATCATCAAAATTACAACACACCTTGGACTACTCTTCAAAATGACACCAGTCACAATTTGTCCCTCGAAGTGGTAAGAAAATCTGGTCTGGCCCATGGACTAATATATTGTGCATATTTTTGGGTCACATGACCAGCGTGTACCAGTGGTACTTTCGACGCCATCTTTGATTAGGCGCGTAAAGACCCCTGGGAACGAGGTTGGACCTGCGCATGCTCGCAATCTATTGACCTGCGCACGCGCAGCAATCTATTGACCTGCGCACGCGCTCAATCAATTGACCTGCGCACGCGCAGCAATCTATTGACCTGGGCACGCGCAGCAATCTATTGACCTGCGCACGCGCAGCAATCTATTGACCTGCGCACGCGCAGCAATCTATTGACCTGCGCACGCGCAGCAATCTATTGACCTGCGCACGCGCAGCAATCTATTGACCTGCGCACGCGCAGCAATCTATTGACCTGCGCATGCGCAGCAATCTATTGACCTGCGCACGCGCAGCAATCTATTGACCTGCGCACGCGCAGCAATCTATTGACCTGCGCACGCGCAGCAATCTATTGAACTGCGCACGCGCAGCAATCTATTGACCTGCGCACGCGCAGCAATCTATTGACCTGCGCTCGCGCAGCAATCTATTGACCTTCGCACGCGCAGCAATCTATTGAACTGCGCAGGCGCAGCAATCTATTGAACTGCGCACGCGCAGCAATCTATTGACCTGCGCCAACCTCGTTCCCAGGGGTCTTTGCGCGCCTAATCCAAGATGGCGTCGAAAGTACCCCTGGTACAGGCTGGTGGGATTCTGCCACTGATTGGCTAGACGTTTCGCGCGCGCTCATTGGAGAATTTCGAATAGCGCGTGCATTTTTGATTTGAAAAATAAACTGGCGATGTCGTCTTTCGCATTGCGCGTTCAAAATTCGTTGAAAATAACTACAAATTCATCAGAACTTAGCGTTTTTGCCTTTTTTAATACTCACTTCGCAACTGGGTACAAGTAGAACAATGTACGGTTGGCATTCATTGGGTTCACACTTCAACCGCTAACCATTCTTCAGCGATGATGAATCCAAGATGGCGGATGTTCTTCAAAATATGCCCATATAGTCCATGGGCCAAGACCCCAAAAAATGGATTTTCTTACCACTCAGAGGAACAAAGGCTATCATACATTTTTGAAAACCTCCACTCCTCTACTTCATTTTGGTATATGATAGCAATGTCAAATGAGCAGCTTTAATGCTAAAATCACGTGATTAAGTGACGTCATCACTGTCATAAGAAATGAACCAGATCGACTGATG
Organism: Actinernus sp. WN-2022; assembly: GCA_030867875.1. Taxonomy (NCBI): domain Eukaryota; kingdom Metazoa; phylum Cnidaria; class Anthozoa; order Actiniaria; family Actinernidae; genus Actinernus; species Actinernus sp. WN-2022. Next base: position 91,250,581 of record JAOWCC010001634.1, read on the forward strand.
AAGCCACTACTATCTTGCATATTTTGAGCTTATTGTCTTTTTAAACATGCTAAATAGCTACAATAAGATAGTATAAGAAAAATCAAATAACAAAATACTAATATTGCTTGGTTTCCATGGCAACCGCTCGTTAAAATTAAACACAACACATAAAATCAATGACTTTCCCAGCAAATTTGATAAGTTGTATTTAATATTCATTCCGTACTACTCTAAGGGGCAAGTGCTATCATACATTTTTTAACTCCATACGGCTCTGCTACATTTCACATATAATAGCAACGTTGAAAGAGCAACTTTAAAGCTTTGATCAATTCATGAACTGACGTCATCAGCATCAAAAATATCCCAATATTATTAAAATTTAAAACAAAATGTTGTTTTGTGTACCTCTTAGTACGAATATGCATTTGAAAGGTGCCAGTTACATCAAGAATGATAACGAAAGAGACTTAGAATGGCAAACTAATGTTTTCGTTTGGTTTCCATGGCAACGCGTTGTATAATTGCACATTATATGCCTATAGCTCCTAAATAACTGGTACTTTTTTCACCATTCTATTTAGTATTTTACAGGTAACTCTACCACTGAAATGATAACAGTTATATAACGGAATGCGTTATATTATACATGTATCTACTCTCTTAATCGTCTTAATCTTCGTCGTCAGAGTCATCTGTAAGTGAATCCTCGGTAGATTCAGGCTCACGCCGGTTTGTACAGTCTTGTAGCTTACACAAGTCAGTGCACTGCAGACCGTGGGCAAGACAGGTACAGCTCGGCAACTTGCAGATTCTCTTGCATTGGCAGGATAGGAGCTCAAGTACAGCCTTGGGTGCCGGTTCCCCACTCATCCAGTCAATGCTTAACTTGCCATCCTCTAGACTCGATCCAGATCCAACAAGCGAAGGGACCTGAGTACAGCCCTGAAGACTTCTGCGCCATATTGCTGTCTGATAGTTTGAACTAGCGGAATGCTTTCGCAGAGTGTCCTCGCATGGTGGAAGCTGGTTCGATAGCGCAGCTCGTTAACATCCTTGGTCCCCGGGTGTGAGGAGTACATCATAAAGGTGAACTCTTGAAGCCTCGTGAATAGCTCATCAAAATTTCGCTTCACCAGCTTTAATGCAGTTAGCGTCACGTCAGTGCCTTTTCTGGAAAAGGAAAACTATCACACCCAGTGAAAGCATGCAATCTTGGAAGACATTTACATAGCTCCGAACCATGAGGTTGGACAACAGTTGTAATGTTGATGTACCTTGTACGAGTCTGTGTACCACATTTTAAATACATAGTAGATGGAACAAAGCACTTGAAAGCAAGACAGAGTACAAAAACTCGGGGGAGGGGGGGTTCTTCAAGGTAAAAAGGGTAGGGGTGACCGTCGGAAAAACTCGAAAAATACCCTAAAAATAACAAACCGTGAAACATTTCCCACCCTAAAATATGCCTCATGGTCTAAAAATCACCCTAAAAATGGATTTCGCTTGACCAACCCCTAAAAATACCGGATCGCCGATTTCAAACCCTAAAAAATACGACGATCACACCCCTACAAGCCGAATATAGGAAGAACCCCCCCCGGGACAAAAACATTGGTTATCTTCTGATGATATCACAACGGCGCTGTAGCCATTACCAGTGCTATACATGAGAGGCGTGAAGCAGAAGTCTGGTGTCCGCTTCCTCTTGCGTATGCTGAAGATCTTCTTATACTTAAGTTCTTCACTGAGGGTAACGACACCGTCTGCTGAAATCTCAACATAATTTCCCTCGGTCGCGGTGTAAAGCGTTTTTCCTACTAGCCTTCATCTGAACCTCTCATTCTGCCATTCTTCGGTGACAAATCTAACGAATTGCTTCTTATTTTGAGGGTTTGAAAAAAAACTTCCTGTACTCTATTATCTGGTTGTATATTTCTGTATTCGTTTCTGTCTCACCTCCTCTCTTCTCTCTTTCCATATTCTTGATCAATGTCTCTCGATAAACATCAAAGACAACATCTATCCGGTTACTTGTTGCTCCTTGCAAGACCATAGCCATCAATGCATCTGCCATTTCAGAAAACGTCTTCTGGTCTCCTTTGAGCCTTTGGGCCATTTCACCAATGCTGCATGTCGATGGTTGTGGCATAACTTCAACTGCTGGGACATCCTTCTGGAGTTCGTTCGCTAGTGTAGACTTGTTAGTCTTCTTATCTTGTCGTGAAATTTTACTTTCGCTGGATTCGACTCTATCCTTTGCTTGCTAAAGGAACGGTACGCTCTTTCGCCAATATCTTTGGCCTGAAGTAGATCACGTTCAATCTGTTCGGTGGCCACCCTGCCTGTGGATTAGCCTGGTTTTCAGACGGTACGAGGTCGTCCTCTCACTTCCGGGGAGGAAGTGAGCGGACAACCTCGTACCGTCTGAAAATCAGGCTACCTGTGGATAAGCAAACAAGATCTTGTTCGATTTCAAATGGATTTATCCAGCTATCCAACGTTGACAGTAATACTGCACATCTGCTTCATCTCTGGAGATCCGGCTCTTCTGGAGATCATCGTGCTGACAGCTTGATTTGTTCAGATGAAGCATGTCCTTTAAATTCCTCAAGAAAATGCTTCTATATTCCGCTACTATAGTGCCTCGGGGTTTGCGTGTATTTATTTACCGTTTTCTCGCATGCTTGGTCTACAGGTATTTTTCCAAAAGGTTACCTTTCCCTATCTGCACAGCAAATCAATTAACCTGCAGACTTCAAATAGTCGAGAACATCGGGGTGTTCGTCTCCGATATGGGCCATTTATGATATATACGACGAAGTTATGTGACCATTTCAGCCCAATTCTAATATTCTAATGTCCTGAAAGACATGGTTAACAAAACTACACAGCAGGTATTGCCATGCAGCAAGCAAAATTTAAGAGTGGTCATGAGAGTGACACAGAGGAGTCCATGATACATATTTTTGTTGAGTGTTCTCATTCAGCTACTTGAATACAGTTCATGAATCGATCCGAGTTCTGGAGTTGTATATTGTTCATAATTTTAAGAACTCCTGAACTGACTCTGCAGCTTCTCTATAAATACAGCAGTTGCAGCTGAGCAGGTCTCTCAAGCAAGCTTTGTCAGTTAATTAGAGAGGTGAATATAGCAAGGACTTCCACTCCAGGTGAATCAGTTAGAATATGGATATGTGAAGAATAAAGCTATGAAGTATTCATTAATTGTTCGTTCCCGATTAAAATAACATGCAAATCCACTGTTGAAACCACATGAAGCCCTGTAAGTCTTCTTAAAGGATGGTTTGGGTCGTATTTATTTTAGCCAGTATGAGGGGAAGTGATAGTTATTTTTTCTTCTGTTAAGTAGGGGGGGGGGGGGGGAGGGGCGGGGCGGGTGGTGAAGCATTATTTTTAACCATCTCTTTCCCATACCCCCTCCTGCTAATTATTGCACAGTCCCTTACTAAAAAACATCCATTTACTGTTCAATTTATTTTAAAGACACTTCCGATAACTCATAAACCTTTGGTTAGGAATATATTTTTTATTAAAATATCGAAAATCCGATATAAAAACCCGACAAACACAATTCAAAACATACCTGAGACATTGTCTGCCATCTTGAATTACCCATAATGTATTGCAAATTTTGGTGAAGGTCATTTTGTAGTAAAACAATGTAAAAATGGTATTTTTGAAAAAAAATTGACTTAGGTAAACAGAAAAGGTGTTTTCTCTTTGTGTTTCTTTTAGATGGCGTTGAAAAATTATCATTAATGGTTTTTTCAGGCATTCTTCCTGGTAGCCTCGTTTTCATGCTGGGATGCCATTTTTCAATTTTTTTAAATATAACATAAAGCTGCCCATTCAAAACTGCTATCATCAAAATTACAACACACCTTGGACTACTCTTCAAAATGACACCAGTCACAATTTGTCCCTCGAAGTGGTAAGAAAATCTGGTCTGGCCCATGGACTAATATATTGTGCATATTTTTGGGTCACATGACCAGCGTGTACCAGTGGTACTTTCGACGCCATCTTTGATTAGGCGCGTAAAGACCCCTGGGAACGAGGTTGGACCTGCGCATGCTCGCAATCTATTGACCTGCGCACGCGCAGCAATCTATTGACCTGCGCACGCGCTCAATCAATTGACCTGCGCACGCGCAGCAATCTATTGACCTGGGCACGCGCAGCAATCTATTGACCTGCGCACGCGCAGCAATCTATTGACCTGCGCACGCGCAGCAATCTATTGACCTGCGCACGCGCAGCAATCTATTGACCTGCGCACGCGCAGCAATCTATTGACCTGCGCACGCGCAGCAATCTATTGACCTGCGCACGCGCAGCAATCTATTGAACTGCGCACGCGCAGCAATCTATTGACCTGCGCTCGCGCAGCAATCTATTGACCTTCGCACGCGCAGCAATCTATTGAACTGCGCAGGCGCAGCAATCTATTGACCTGCGCACGCGCAGCAATCTATTGACCTGCGCACGCGCAGCAATCTATTGACCTGCGCCAACCTCGTTCCCAGGGGTCTTTGCGCGCCTAATCCAAGATGGCGTCGAAAGTACCGCTGGTACAGGCTGGTGGGATTCTGCCACTGTTTGGCTAGACGTTTCGCGCGCGCTCATTGGAGAATTTCGAATAGCGCGTGCATTTTTGATTTGAAAAATAAACTGGCGATGTCGTCTTTCGCATTGCGCGTTCAAAATTCGTTGAAAATAACTACAAATTCATCAGAACTTAGCGTTTTTGCCTTTTTTAATACTCACTTCGCAACTGGGTACAAGTAGAACAATGTACGGTTGGCATTCATTGGGTTCACACTTCAACCGCTAACCATTCTTCAGCGATGATGAATCCAAGATGGCGGATGTTCTTCAAAATATGCCCATATAGTCCATGGGCCAAGACCCAAAAAAATGGATTTTCTTACCACTCAGAGGAACAAAGGCTATCATACATATTTGAAAACCTCCACTCCTCTACTTCATTTTGGTATATGATAGCAATGTCAAATGAGCAGCTTTAATGCTAAAATCACGTGATTAAGTGACGTCATCACTGTCATAAGAAATGAACCAGATCGACTGATGAAGCCACTACTATCTTGCATATTTTGAGCTTATTGTCTTTTTAAACATGCTAAATAGCTACAATAAGATAGTATAAGAAAAATCAAATAACAAAATACTAATATTGCTTGGTTTCCATGGCAACCGCTCGTTAAAATTAAACACAACACATAAAATCAATGACTTTCCCAGCAAATTTGATAAGTTGTATTTAATATTCATTCCGTACTACTCTAAGGGGCAAGTGCTATCATACATTTTTTAACTCCATACGGCTCTGCTACATTTCACATATAATAGCAACGTTGAAAGAGCAACTTTAAAGCTTTGATCAATTCATGAACTGACGTCATCAGCATCAAAAATATCCCAATATTATTAAAATTTAAAACAAAATGTTGTTTTGTGTACCTCTTAGTACGAATATGCATTTGAAAGGTGCCAGTTACATCAAGAATGATAACGAAAGAGACTTAGAATGGCAAACTAATGTTTTCGTTTGGTTTCCATGGCAACGCGTTGTATAATTGCACATTATATGCCTATAGCTCCTAAATAACTGGTACTTTTTTCACCATTCTATTTAGTATTTTACAGGTAACTCTACCACTGAAATGATAACAGTTATATAACGGAATGCGTTATATTATACATGTATCTACTCTCTTAATCGTCTTAATCTTCGTCGTCAGAGTCATCTGTAAGTGAATCCTCGGTAGATTCAGGCTCACGCCGGTTTGTACAGTCTTGTAGCTTACACAAGTCAGTGCACTGCAGACCGTGGGCAAGACAGGTACAGCTCGGCAACTTGCAGATTCTCTTGCATTGGCAGGATAGGAGCTCAAGTACAGCCTTGGGTGCCGGTTCCCCACTCATCCAGTCAATGCTTAACTTGCCATCCTCTGGACTCCATCCAGATCCAACGAGCGAAGGGACCTGAGTACAGCCCTGAAGACTTCTGCGCCATATTGCTGTCTGATAGTTTGAACTAGCGGAATGCTTTCGCAGAGTGTCCTCGCATGGTGGAAGCTGGTTCGATAGCGCAGCTCGTTAACATCCTTGGTCCCCGGGTGTGAGGAGTACATCATAAAGGTGAACTCTTGAAGCCTCGTGAATAGCTCATCAAAATTTCGCTTCACCAGCTTTAATGCAGTTAGCGTCACGTCAGTGCCTTTTCTGGAAAAGGAAAACTATCACACCCAGTGAAAGCATGCAATCTTGGAAGACATTTACATAGCTCCGAACCATGAGGTTGGACAACAGTTGTAATGTTGATGTACCTTGTACGAGTCTGTGTACCACATTTTAAATACATAGTAGATGGAACAAAGCACTTGAAAGCAAGACAGAGTACAAAAACTCGGGGGAGGGGGGGTTCTTCAAGGTAAATAGGGTAGGGGTGACCGTCGGAAAACCTCGAAAAATACCCTAAAAATAACAAACCGTGAAACATTTCCCACCCTAAAATATGCCTCATGGTCTAAAAATCACCCTAAAAATGGATTTCGCTTGACCAACCCCTAAAAATACCGGATCGCCGATTTCAAACCCTAAAAAATACGACGATCACACCCCTACAAGCCGAATATAGGAAGAAACCCCCCGGGACAAAAACATTGGTTATCTTCTGATGATATCACAACGGCGCTGTAGCCATTACCAGTGCTATACATGAGAGGCGTGAAGCAGAAGTCTGGTGTCCGCTTCCTCTTGCGTATGCTGAAGATCTTCTTATACTTAAGTTCTTCACTGAGGGTAACGACACCGTCTGCTGAAATCTCAACATAATTTCCCTCGGTCGTGGTGTAAAGCGTTTTTCCTACTAGCCTTCATCTGAACCTCTCATTCTGCCATTCTTCGGTGACAAATCTAACGAATTGCTTCTTATTTTGAGGGTTTGAAAAAAAACTTCCTGTACTCTATTATCTGGTTGTATATTTCTGTATTCGTTTCTGTCTCACCTCCTCTCTTCTCTCTTTCCATATTCTTGATCAATGTCTCTCGATAAACATCAAAGACAACATCTATCCGGTTACTTGTTGCTCCTTGCAAGACCATAGCCATCAATGCATCTGCCATTTCAGAAAACGTCTTCTGGTCTCCTTTGAGCCTTTGGGCCATTTCACCAATGCTGCATGTCGATGGTTGTGGCATAACTTCAACTGCTGGGACATCCTTCTGGAGTTCGTTCGCTAGTGTAGACTTGTTAGTCTTCTTATCTTGTCGTGAAATTTTACTTTCGCTGGATTCGACTCTATCCTTTGCTTGCTAAAGGAACGGTACGCTCTTTCGCCAATATCTTTGGCCTGAAGTAGATCACGTTCAATCTGTTCGGTGGCCACCCTGCCTGTGGATTAGCCTGGTTTTCAGACGGTACGAGGTCGTCCTCTCACTTCCGGGGAGGAAGTGAGCGGACAACCTCGTACCGTCTGAAAATCAGGCTACCTGTGGATAAGCAAACAAGATCTTGTTCGATTTCAAATGGATTTATCCAGCTATCCAACGTTGACAGTAATACTGCACATCTGCTTCATCTCTGGAGATCCGGCTCTTCTGGAGATCATCGTGCTGACAGCTTGATTTGTTCAGATGAAGCATGTCCTTTAAATTCCTCAAGAAAATGCTTCTATATTCCGCTACTATAGTGCCTCGGGGTTTGCGTGTATTTATTTACCGTTTTCTCGCATGCTTGGTCTACAGGTATTTTTCCAAAAGGTTACCTTTCCCTATCTGCACAGCAAATCAATTAACCTGCAGACTTCAAATAGTCGAGAACATCGGGGTGTTCGTCTCCGATATGGGCCATTTATGATATATACGACGAAGTTATGTGACCATTTCAGCCCAATTCTAATATTCTAATGTCCTGAAAGACATGGTTAACAAAACTACACAGCAGGTATTGCCATGCAGCAAGCAAAATTTAAGAGTGGTCATGAGAGTGACACAGAGGAGTCCATGATACATATTTTTGTTGAGTGTTCTCATTCAGCTACTTGAATACAGTTCATGAATCGATCCGAGTTCTGGAGTTGTATATTGTTCATAATTTTAAGAACTCCTGAACTGACTCTGCAGCTTCTCTATAAATACAGCAGTTGCAGCTGAGCAGGTCTCTCAAGCAAGCTTTGTCAGTTAATTAGAGAGGTGAATATAGCAAGGACTTCCACTCCAGGTGAATCAGTTAGAATATGGATATGTGAAGAATATAGCTATGAAGTATTCATTAATTGTTCGTTCCCGATTAAAATAACATGCAAATCCACTGTTGAAACCACATGAAGCCCTGTAAGTCTTCTTAAAGGATGGTTTGGGTCGTATTTATTTTAGCCAGTATGAGGGGAAGTGATAGTTATTTTTTCTTCTGTTAAGTAGGGGGGGGAGGGGCGGGGCGGGTGGTGAAGCATTATTTTTAACCATCTCTTTCCCATACCCCCTCCTGCTAATTATTGCACAGTCCCTTACTAAAAAACATCCATTTACTGTTCAATTTATTTTAAAGACACTTCCGATAACTCATAAACCTTTGGTTAGGAATATATTTTTTATTAAAATATCAAAAATCCGATATAAAAACCCGACAAACACAATTCAAAACATACCTGAGACATTGTCTGCCATCTTGAATTACCCATAATGCATTGCAAATTTTGGTGAAGGTCATTTTGTAGTAAAACAATGTAAAAATGGTATTTTTGAAAAAAAATTGACTTAGGTAAACAGAAAAGGTGTTTTCTCTTTGTGTTTCTTTTAGATGGCGTTGAAAAATTATCATTAATGGTTTTTTCAGGCATTCTTCCTGGTAGCCTCGTTTTCATGCTGGGATGCCATTTTTCAATTTTTTTAAATATAACATAAAGCTGCCCATTCAAAACCGCTATCATCAAAATTACAACTCACCTTGGACTACTCTTCAAAATGACACCAGTCACAATTTGTCCCTCGAAGTGGTAAGAAAATCTGGTCTGGCCCATGGACTAATATATTGTGCATATTTTTGGCTCACATGACCAGGGTGTACCAGTGGTACTTTCGACGCCATCTTTGATTAGGCGCGTAAAGACCCCTGGGAACGAGGTTGGACCTGCGCATGCTCGCAATCTATTGACCTGCGCACGCGCAGCAATCTATTGACCTGCGCACGCGCAGCAATCTATTGACCTGCGCACGCGCACAATCTATTGACCTGCGCACGCGCAGCAATCTATTGACCTGCGCACGCGCAGCAATCTATTGACCTGCGCACGCGCAGCAATCTATTGACCTGCGCACGCGAAGCAATCTATTGACCTGCGCACGCGCAGCAATCTATTGACCTGCGCCCGCGCAGCAATCTATTGACCTGCGCACGCGCAGCAATCTATTGACCTGCGCACGCGCAGCAATCTATTGACCTGCGCACGCGCAGCAATCTATTGACCTGCGCACGCGCAGCAATCTATTGACCTGCGCACGCGCAGCAATCTATTGACCTGCGCACGCGCAGCAATCTATTGACCTGCGCAAGGGCAGCAATCTATTGACCTGCGCAAGCGCAGCAATCTATTGACCTGCGCACGCGCAGCAATCTATTGACCTGCGCACGCGCAGCAATCTATTGACCTGCGCACGCGCAGCAATCTATTGACCTGCGCCAACCTCGTTCCCAGGGGTCTTTGCGCGCCTAATCCAAGATGGCGTCGAAAGTACCCCTGGTACAGGCTGGTGGGATTCTGCCACTGATTGGCTAGACGTTTCGCGCGCGCTCATTGGAGAATTTCGAATAGCGCGTGCATTTTTGATTTGAAAAATAAACTGGCGATGTCGTCTTTCGCATTGCGCGTTCAAAATTCGTTGAAAATAACTACAAATTCATCAGAACTTAGCGTTTTTGCCTTTTTTAATACTCACTTCGCAACTGGGTACAAGTAGAACAATGTACGGTTGGCATTCATTGGGTTCACACTTCAACCGCTAACCATTCTTCAGCGATGATGAATCCAAGATGGCGGATGTTCTTCAAAATATGCCCATATAGTCCATGGGCCAAGACCCAAAAAAATGGATTTTCTTACCACTCAGAGGAACAAAGGCTATCATACATTTTTGAAAACCTCCACTCCTCTACTTCATTTTGGTATATGATAGCAATGTCAAATGAGCAGCTTTAATGCTAAAATCACGTGATTAAGTGACGTCATCACTGTCATAAGAAATGAATACGAAGTCCAAGGACTACGGCAAAGCTGACACAACGTAGGATTTTATATTGAATATTACAATATTTCGGCTGGCCAAACCAGCCTTCTTCAGGTACTAGATGTTACAAGTGAAGAGCTCTAAGGTAAGAAGATCTATAAATGTGGTAAATTTCGCAATAGAAATTGCGGAAACGGGAAGTGACGTAGACCAAAACTTGAAGTAGCAAAATAGTATAAGAGATAAGCACTATGTTTCATCACGTATATTCATACCATATGGTTCTAGAGTTTTAGCTTTATCTATAAGGTGCGCTTCTCTGGCTTTACGTATTGAGTCTCTTGAGGAGTATATTATTTCTAGGGGGATAAGTTGCATGTCGGTGTAAGAGTGGTTAGGTCTAGAAAGAAAATGTTCAGATACAGTAGTAGGTTTAGATTTAATGTTAGGCTTGTCTACTGTCCGTCTGTGTTCATTAAATCTGTCTTTGAGGCGTCGCTTAGTTTCACCTATGTATTGCAAATGGCAACGATTACATTGTATCATGTATATGAGGTTTTTAGTATTACAGGTTATGTGTGAATTAATAAAACGAGACTCGCCAGTGGAATGAAATTTGTATTGATTGAGGCCGTTAGTAATGTAGGGACAAGTTGCACAATCTTGTCCGCAGCGAAAGGAGCCTGGCGGAGCTTTAGATTGATTAGATGTGTTACGTGGTAGCTGTGATTTGACCAAAAGGTCACGAAGGTTAGAGCTACGTCGATATGCAACTAGAGGCAATTGCTTAAAGACGTCTTTGCAGCGGTTGGAAGAAAATAGTATATTAGTGTGCTTGCGTACGATATTAGAGATGTGGGGAAGTGCTGGGTTATATCTAATAACAAAAGGTATACGGTGGGTAGAGTTTTGTGAGTTAGTAGTTTGTAGAGCGTCGTTGCGAGGAATGTTAGCAGCGCGTTCTATTTGTTTATTAAGGAATGTGCGGTTATAACCTCGTTTGTAAAGGTATGTTATTAATTCATTAGTACGAATTTTAAAAGTTTCGTCGGTAGAACAGATGCGTCGGAGACGAAGAGCTAAGCTGAAAGGAATGGCTCTTTTAGTGTGAAGGGGATGACAGGATGATTTAAGGAGGTGTTGATGTTTATCTGTAGGTTTAGTATATAAATCAGTCTCAATGTAGTTGTTATGTATTGATACGGTAACGTCGAGAAATGGAACGTGGGTTAATGAGTGAGAACTAGTAAATTTAATAGTAGGATGAATATTATTGAGATAATCGATGAATATTTTCAGATGGTCTTCCCCCTCAGTCCAGATCATGAAAATATCGTCGAGATATCTCCACCAGGTGTGAGGTTTATAAGGGGCATTAGAGAGAGAGCGTTAGATTCAAATTTACCGAGGAATAAGTTAGCGAAAGAAGGAGCCATTCTGGTACCCATGGCTGTGCCATGTACCTGCAGATAATGTTTACCATTAAAAGAAAAATTATTCATAGTAAGGATCATACGTATTAAGTCACAAAGTGTTTCGGTGGGAATGATAGGATTAGTACGAGTGCAAAGAAAATGATTACAAGCATTAATACCTTCGTTATGTGGGATGTTAGTGTATAAGGATGAAACGTCAAGAGTAACAAGCATAGCGGTATCAGGTAGTTTACCAAGTTTGAGAAGTTTGTTAAGGAAATCAGTGGTGTCTTTAATGTGTGAAGGCAGGTTAAAAACTAAGGATTTAATGTGATAGTCAACGAATTGGGAGATGCGTTCTGTAGGGTGACTGTTAGATGAAACTATGGGACGTCCCGGGTTACCAGCTTTATGTATTTTAGGTAGAATGTAGAAGCGTCCTGGTTTAACGTTAGTTTGTATGAGGTACTGTTTAGTTTTATCGTCGATGTAGCAGGCGTTCAACATACGTTGCACGTAAGTCGTAACACGTTTCTGTATTTTGTTAGTCATGTCTTCGTCTTGTTGTTTGTAGAATTTAGTGTCACTAAGTTGTCGATTACATTCGTTAATATACCAGGTTTTGTCCATAACTACAGTGCCGGAGCCTTTGTCAGCAGGTTTGATTATTATGTCTTGTTGTTGATTAAGTCGGTGTATGGCTTGTCGTTCGTTGTGAGATAAATTATCAGAAATGTGGTTAGGTTTAGAAGTGCATGGTAATGTCATGTTGAATAGCATCTATGAAGGCGTTTAAAGCAGAATCTCTATCGGTAGGAGGGGTCCAAGTGCTTTTGTTATGGAAAGGATTATGTTGAATAGGATTAGCGCCAGTATTAGGATCGTAGAAGTATTCTGCAAGTCGCATGCGTCGTGTAAAATCGTTAATGTCAGCTGAGACTTCCGGCCAATTAATACGTCACGGTGTAGGGCAGAAGGTCAAACCGCGAGCAAGAACTGAGATTTCGTCGTTAGAAAGTGGTGTTTGAGATAGGTTAATAACAGCAGTGGTATCAAGTCTGGAAATATTAAGTTTGTTTTTACGACGATTACGTCTCGTTAAAGTACTATGTCCAGAAGCGGGTGGTGGCGTGTTGGTACGGTCATGTGTATTAATGTTATCAGTATGCGGGCTATTAGTATAGAAAGTTGTTTTCTTAACACGTCTATTAGTGAGTAGAGACTAAAGAGATAAAGTCATCGAATCAATTCTGGTTATGAAAAAAGAAAATGTTTCTAGAGTACAAACTTTACGTAAATGTTCCTTATGTTCTGAGAGTTCCTTTGTAAGTAATTTAATCCTGTGATGGCATTCTCTAGTTAGCAAATTGAGGTGACGGCGTGCTGTAGAAAGAGAAATGCATTTCCACTGTTTATAAAAATAGTAATTGTTAGTAGTAAGAGCTGGTTTACATCTGGGTAGGAGTCCTTTAGGTATGATGTTGTTATCCTTGTAGAATGTGTAGTTCATCAAATGGTGTCGAAATCGAGTGAGCTTGAGTTGAATGCGTTTAGTAGCGTTGAACAGTTTTGTGAATTTCGGTGTACGAGCAGTGAGATTATGATGTCCGGCGTAAATGGTGATAGGAGTTTGGTGTTGAACAGCGGTGGGGCCAGGGTTAGTTTCAACATCCATGTAGATTGTAAGAGAGAATATGTAGGCCAGCATAGCGAGGGAAAACAGGATTGTAGGAAGTTTTTTAGGTAGGTAAATGTTCCTGGAGGTGTGGTTTGTTGTACGGCAAGAGGTAGAGACGTTGGTAGGAACGAAAGAGCCAATACGAACTCTCCATGAAGCGATATCAATGCCCATGATTTCTTGAAGAAAATAGCAGGAATAATCGGATCTGTATAGACCTACGGTCAAAATCGTATGAAGATAAACTTGAAAATTGCAAAGAACCGTGGACGAAAATCCTGCTGGTTGCTACGTTGGATCTAAGTCAGATCTAATCAGCCAAAATGAAAATGAATACGAAGTCCAAGGACTACGGCAAAGCTGACACAACGTAGGATTTTATATTGAATATTTCATAAGAAATGAACCAGATCGACTGATGAAGCCACTACTATCTTGCATATTTTGAGCTTATTGTCTTTTTAAACATGCTAAATAGCTACAATAAGATAGTATAAGAAAAATCAAATAACAAAATACTAATATTGCTTGGTTTCCATGGCAACCGCTCGTTAAAATTAAACACAACACATAAAATCAATGACTTTCCCAGCAAATTTGATAAGTTGTATTTAATATTCATTCCGTACTACTCTAAGGGGCAAGTGCTATCATACATTTTTTAACTCCATACGGCTCTGCTACATTTCACATATAATAGCAACGTTGAAAGAGCAACTTTAAAGCTTTGATCAATTCATGAACTGACGTCATCAGCATCAAAAATATCCCAATATTATTAAAATTTAAAACAAAATGTTGTTTTGTGTACCTCTTAGTACGAATATGCATTTGAAAGGTGCCAGTTACATCAAGAATGATAACGAAAGAGACTTAGAATGGCAAACTAATGTTTTCGTTTGGTTTCCATGGCAACGCGTTGTATAATTGCACATTATATGCCTATAGCTCCTAAATAACTGGTACTTTTTCACCATTCTATTTAGTATTTTACAGGTAACTCTACCACTGAAATGATAACAGTTATATAACGGAATGCGTTATATTATACATGTATCTACTCTCTTAATCGTCTTAATCTTCGTCGTCAGAGTCATCTGTAAGTGAATCCTCGGTAGATTCAGGCTCACGCCGGTTTGTACAGTCTTGTAGCTTACACAAGTCAGTGCACTGCAGACCGTGGGCAAGACAGGTACAGCTCGGCAACTTGCAGATTCTCTTGCATTGGCAGGATAGGAGCTCAAGTACAGCCTTGGGTGCCGGTTCCCCACTCATCCAGTCAATGCTTAACTTGCCATCCTCTGGACTCCATCCAGATCCAACGAGCGAAGGGACCTGAGTACAGCCCTGAAGACTTCTGCGCCATATTGCTGTCTGATAGTTTGAACTAGCGGAATGCTTTCGCAGAGTGTCCTCGCATGGTGGAAGCTGGTTCGATAGCGCAGCTCGTTAACATCCTTGGTCCCCGGGTGTGAGGAGTACATCATAAAGGTGAACTCTTGAAGCCTCGTGAATAGCTCATCAAAATTTCGCTTCACCAGCTTTAATGCAGTTAGCGTCACGTCAGTGCCTTTTCTGGAAAAGGAAAACTATCACACCCAGTGAAAGCATGCAATCTTGGAAGACATTTACATAGCTCCGAACCATGAGGTTGGACAACAGTTGTAATGTTGATGTACCTTGTACGAGTCTGTGTACCACATTTTAAATACATAGTAGATGGAACAAAGCACTTGAAAGCAAGACAGAGTACAAAAACTCGGGGGAGGGGGGGTTCTTCAAGGTAAATAGGGTAGGGGTGACCGTCGGAAAAACTCGAAAAATACCCTAAAAATAACAAACCGTGAAACATTTCCCACCCTAAAATATGCCTCATGGTCTAAAAATCACCCTAAAAATGGATTTCGCTTGACCAACCCCTAAAAATACCGGATCGCCGATTTCAAACCCTAAAAAATACGACGATCACACCCCTACAAGCCGAATATAGGAAGAACCCCCCCGGGACAAAAACATTGGTTATCTTCTGATGATATCACAACGGCGCTGTAGCCATTACCAGTGCTATACATGAGAGGCGTGAAGCAGAAGTCTGGTGTCCGCTTCCTCTTGCGTATGCTGAAGATCTTCTTATACTTAAGTTCTTCACTGAGGGTAACGACACCGTCTGCTGAAATCTCAACACAATTTCCCTCGGTCGTGGTGTAAAGCGTTTTTCCTACTAGCCTTCATCTGAACCTCTCATTCTGCCATTCTTCGGTGACAAATCTAACGAATTGCTTCTTATTTTGAGGGTTTGAAAAAAAACTTCCTGTACTCTATTATCTGGTTGTATATTTCTGTATTCGTTTCTGTCTCACCTCCTCTCTTCTCTCTTTCCATATTCTTGATCAATGTCTCTCGATAAACATCAAAGACAACATCTATCCGGTTACTTGTTGCTCCTTGCAAGACCATAGCCATCAATGCATCTGCCATTTCAGAAAACGTCTTCTGGTCTCCTTTGAGCCTTTGGGCCATTTCACCAATGCTGCATGTCGATGGTTGTGGCATAACTTCAACTGCTGGGACATCCTTCTGGAGTTCGTTCGCTAGTGTAGACTTGTTAGTCTTCTTATCTTGTCGTGAAATTTTACTTTCGCTGGATTCGACTCTATCCTTTGCTTGCTAAAGGAACGGTACGCTCTTTCGCCAATATCTTTGGCCTGAAGTAGATCACGTTCAATCTGTTCGGTGGCCACCCTGCCTGTGGATTAGCCTGGTTTTCAGACGGTACGAGGTCGTCCTCTCACTTCCGGGGAGGAAGTGAGCGGACAACCTCGTACCGTCTGAAAATCAGGCTACCTGTGGATAAGCAAACAAGATCTTGTTCGATTTCAAATGGATTTATCCAGCTATCCAACGTTGACAGTAATACTGCACATCTGCTTCATCTCTGGAGATCCGGCTCTTCTGGAGATCATCGTGCTGACAGCTTGATTTGTTCAGATGAAGCATGTCCTTTAAATTCCTCAAGAAAATGCTTCTATATTCCGCTACTATAGTGCCTCGGGGTGTGCGTGTATTTATTTACCGTTTTCTCGCATGCTTGGTCTACAGGTATTTTTCCAAAAGGTTACCTTTCCCTATCTGCACAGCAAATCAATTAACCTGCAGACTTCAAATAGTCGAGAACATCGGGGTGTTCGTCTCCGATATGGGCCATTTATGATATATACGACGAAGTTATGTGACCATTTCAGCCCAATTCTAATATTCTAATGTCCTGAAAGACATGGTTAACAAAACTACACAGCAGGTATTGCCATGCAGCAAGCAAAATTTAAGAGTGGTCATGAGAGTGAGACAGAGGAGTCCATGATACATATTTTTGTTGAGTGTTCTCATTCAGCTACTTGAATACAGTTCATGAATCGATCCGAGTTCTGGAGTTGTATATTGTTCATAATTTTAAGAACTCCTGAACTGACTCTGCAGCTTCTCTATAAATACAGCAGTTGCAGCTGAGCAGGTCTCTCAAGCAAGCTTTGTCAGTTAATTAGAGAGGTGAATATAGCAAGGACTTCCACTCCAGGTGAATCAGTTAGAATATGGATATGTGAAGAATATAGCTATGAAGTATTCATTAATTGTTCGTTCCCGATTAAAATAACATGCAAATCCACTGTTGAAACCACATGAAGCCCTGTAAGTCTTCTTAAAGGATGGTTTGGGTCGTATTTATTTTAGCCAGTATGAGGGGAAGTGATAGTTATTTTTTCTTCTGTTAAGTAGGGGGGGGGAGGGGCGGGGCGGGTGGTGAAGCATTATTTTTAACCATCTCTTTCCCATACCCCCTCCTGCTAATTATTGCACAGTCCCTTACTAAAAAACATCCATTTACTGTTCAATTTATTTTAAAGACACTTCCGATAACTCATAAACCTTTGGTTAGGAATATATTTTTTATTAAAATATCAAAAATCCGATATAAAAACCCGACAAACACAATTCAAAACATACCTGAGACATTGTCTGCCATCTTGAATTACCCATAATGCATTGCAAATTTTGGTGAAGGTCATTTTGTAGTAAAACAATGTAAAAATGGTATTTTTGAAAAAAAATTGACTTAGGTAAACAGAAAAGGTGTTTTCTCTTTGTGTTTCTTTTAGATGGCGTTGAAAAATTATCATTAATGTTTTTTTCAGGCATTCTTCCTGGTAGCCTCGTTTTCATGCTGGGATGCCATTTTTCATTTTTTTTAAATATAACATAAAGCTGCCCATTCAAAACCGCTATCATCAAAATTACAACACACCTTGGACTACTCTTCAAAATGACACCAGTCACAATTTGTCCCTCGAAGTGGTAAGAAAATCTGGTCTGGCCCATGGACTAATATATTGTGCATATTTTTGGGTCACATGACCAGGGTGTACCAGTGGTACTTTCGACGCCATCTTTGATTAGGCGCGTAAAGACCCCTGGGAACGAGGTTGGACCTGCGCATGCTCGCAATCTATTGACCTGCGCTCGCGCAGCAATCTATTGACCTGCGCACGCGCAGCAATCTATTGACCTGCGCACGCGCAGCAATCTATTGACCTGCGCACGCGCAGCAATCTATTGACCTGCGCACGCGCAGCAATCTATTGACCTGCGCACGCGCAGCAATCTATTGACCTGCGCACGCGCAGCAATCTATTGACCTGCGCAAGCGCAGCAATCTATTGACCTGCGCATGCGCAGCAATCTATTGACCTGCGAACGCGCAGCAATCTATTGACCTGCGCACGCGCAGCAATCTATTGACCTGCGCACGCGCAGCAATCTATTGAACTGCGCACGCGCAGCAATCTATTGAACTGCGCACGCGCAGCAATCTATTGACCTGCGCACGCGCAGCAATCTATTGACCTGCGCACGCGCAGCAATCTATTGACCTGCGCACGCGCAGCAATCTATTGAACTGCGCACGCGCAGCAATCTATTGACCTGCGCACGCGCAGCAATCTATTGACCTGCGCACGCGCAGCAATCTATTGACCTGCGCCAACCTCGTTCCCAGGGGTCTTTGCGCGCCTAATCCAAGATGGCGTCGAAAGTACCGCTGGTACAGGCTGGTGGGATTCTGCCACTGTTTGGCTAGACGTTTCGCGCGCGCTCATTGGAGAATTTCGAATAGCGCGTGCATTTTTGATTTGAAAAATAAACTGGCGATGTCGTCTTTCGCATTGCGCGTTCAAAATTCGTTGAAAATAACTACAAATTCATCAGAACTTAGCGTTTTTGCCTTTTTTAATACTCACTTCGCAACTGGGTACAAGTAGAACAATGTACGGTTGGCATTCATTGGGTTCACACTTCAACCGCTAACCATTCTTCAGCGATGATGAATCCAAGATGGCGGATGTTCTTCAAAATATGCCCATATAGTCCATGGGCCAAGACCCAAAAAAATGGATTTTCTTACCACTCAGAGGAACAAAGGCTATCATACATATTTGAAAACCTCCACTCCTCTACTTCATTTTGGTATATGATAGCAATGTCAAATGAGCAGCTTTAATGCTAAAATCACGTGATTAAGTGACGTCATCACTGTCATAAGAAATGAACCAGATCGACTGATGAAGCCACTACTATCTTGCATATTTTGAGCTTATTGTCTTTTTAAACATGCTAAATAGCTACAATAAGATAGTATAAGAAAAATCAAATAACAAAATACTAATATTGCTTGGTTTCCATGGCAACCGCTCGTTAAAATTAAACACAACACATAAAATCAATGACTTTCCCAGCAAATTTGATAAGTTGTATTTAATATTCATTCCGTACTACTCTAAGGGGCAAGTGCTATCATACATTTTTTAACTCCATACGGCTCTGCTACATTTCACATATAATAGCAACGTTGAAAGAGCAACTTTAAAGCTTTGATCAATTCATGAACTGACGTCATCAGCATCAAAAATATCCCAATATTATTAAAATTTAAAACAAAATGTTGTTTTGTGTACCTCTTAGTACGAATATGCATTTGAAAGGTGCCAGTTACATCAAGAATGATAACGAAAGAGACTTAGAATGGCAAACTAATGTTTTCGTTTGGTTTCCATGGCAACGCGTTGTATAATTGCACATTATATGCCTATAGCTCCTAAATAACTGGTACTTTTTTCACCATTCTATTTAGTATTTTACAGGTAACTCTACCACTGAAATGATAACAGTTATATAACGGAATGCGTTATATTATACATGTATCTACTCTCTTAATCGTCTTAATCTTCGTCGTCAGAGTCATCTGTAAGTGAATCCTCGGTAGATTCAGGCTCACGCCGGTTTGTACAGTCTTGTAGCTTACACAAGTCAGTGCACTGCAGACCGTGGGCAAGACAGGTACAGCTCGGCAACTTGCAGATTCTCTTGCATTGGCAGGATAGGAGCTCAAGTACAGCCTTGGGTGCCGGTTCCCCACTCATCCAGTCAATGCTTAACTTGCCATCCTCTGGACTCCATCCAGATCCAACGAGCGAAGGGACCTGAGTACAGCCCTGAAGACTTCTGCGCCATATTGCTGTCTGATAGTTTGAACTAGCGGAATGCTTTCGCAGAGTGTCCTCGCATGGTGGAAGCTGGTTCGATAGCGCAGCTCGTTAACATCCTTGGTCCCCGGGTGTGAGGAGTACATCATAAAGGTGAACTCTTGAAGCCTCGTGAATAGCTCATCAAAATTTCGCTTCACCAGCTTTAATGCAGTTAGCGTCACGTCAGTGCCTTTTCTGGAAAAGGAAAACTATCACACCCAGTGAAAGCATGCAATCTTGGAAGACATTTACATAGCTCCGAACCATGAGGTTGGACAACAGTTGTAATGTTGATGTACCTTGTACGAGTCTGTGTACCACATTTTAAATACATAGTAGATGGAACAAAGCACTTGAAAGCAAGACAGAGTACAAAAACTCGGGGGAGGGGGGGTTCTTCAAGGTAAATAGGGTAGGGGTGACCGTCGGAAAACCTCGAAAAATACCCTAAAAATAACAAACCGTGAAACATTTCCCACCCTAAAATATGCCTCATGGTCTAAAAATCACCCTAAAAATGGATTTCGCTTGACCAACCCCTAAAAATACCGGATCGCCGATTTCAAACCCTAAAAAATACGACGATCACACCCCTACAAGCCGAATATAGGAAGAAACCCCCCGGGACAAAAACATTGGTTATCTTCTGATGATATCACAACGGCGCTGTAGCCATTACCAGTGCTATACATGAGAGGCGTGAAGCAGAAGTCTGGTGTCCGCTTCCTCTTGCGTATGCTGAAGATCTTCTTATACTTAAGTTCTTCACTGAGGGTAACGACACCGTCTGCTGAAATCTCAACATAATTTCCCTCGGTCGTGGTGTAAAGCGTTTTTCCTACTAGCCTTCATCTGAACCTCTCATTCTGCCATTCTTCGGTGACAAATCTAACGAATTGCTTCTTATTTTGAGGGTTTGAAAAAAAACTTCCTGTACTCTATTATCTGGTTGTATATTTCTGTATTCGTTTCTGTCTCACCTCCTCTCTTCTCTCTTTCCATATTCTTGATCAATGTCTCTCGATAAACATCAAAGACAACATCTATCCGGTTACTTGTTGCTCCTTGCAAGACCATAGCCATCAATGCATCTGCCATTTCAGAAAACGTCTTCTGGTCTCCTTTGAGCCTTTGGGCCATTTCACCAATGCTGCATGTCGATGGTTGTGGCATAACTTCAACTGCTGGGACATCCTTCTGGAGTTCGTTCGCTAGTGTAGACTTGTTAGTCTTCTTATCTTGTCGTGAAATTTTACTTTCGCTGGATTCGACTCTATCCTTTGCTTGCTAAAGGAACGGTACGCTCTTTCGCCAATATCTTTGGCCTGAAGTAGATCACGTTCAATCTGTTCGGTGGCCACCCTGCCTGTGGATTAGCCTGGTTTTCAGACGGTACGAGGTCGTCCTCTCACTTCCGGGGAGGAAGTGAGCGGACAACCTCGTACCGTCTGAAAATCAGGCTACCTGTGGATAAGCAAACAAGATCTTGTTCGATTTCAAATGGATTTATCCAGCTATCCAACGTTGACAGTAATACTGCACATCTGCTTCATCTCTGGAGATCCGGCTCTTCTGGAGATCATCGTGCTGACAGCTTGATTTGTTCAGATGAAGCATGTCCTTTAAATTCCTCAAGAAAATGCTTCTATATTCCGCTACTATAGTGCCTCGGGGTTTGCGTGTATTTATTTACCGTTTTCTCGCATGCTTGGTCTACAGGTATTTTTCCAAAAGGTTACCTTTCCCTATCTGCACAGCAAATCAATTAACCTGCAGACTTCAAATAGTCGAGAACATCGGGGTGTTCGTCTCCGATATGGGCCATTTATGATATATACGACGAAGTTATGTGACCATTTCAGCCCAATTCTAATATTCTAATGTCCTGAAAGACATGGTTAACAAAACTACACAGCAGGTATTGCCATGCAGCAAGCAAAATTTAAGAGTGGTCATGAGAGTGACACAGAGGAGTCCATGATACATATTTTTGTTGAGTGTTCTCATTCAGCTACTTGAATACAGTTCATGAATCGATCCGAGTTCTGGAGTTGTATATTGTTCATAATTTTAAGAACTCCTGAACTGACTCTGCAGCTTCTCTATAAATACAGCAGTTGCAGCTGAGCAGGTCTCTCAAGCAAGCTTTGTCAGTTAATTAGAGAGGTGAATATAGCAAGGACTTCCACTCCAGGTGAATCAGTTAGAATATGGATATGTGAAGAATATAGCTATGAAGTATTCATTAATTGTTCGTTCCCGATTAAAATAACATGCAAATCCACTGTTGAAACCACATGAAGCCCTGTAAGTCTTCTTAAAGGATGGTTTGGGTCGTATTTATTTTAGCCAGTATGAGGGGAAGTGATAGTTATTTTTTCTTCTGTTAAGTAGGGGGGGGAGGGGCGGGGCGGGTGGTGAAGCATTATTTTTAACCATCTCTTTCCCATACCCCCTCCTGCTAATTATTGCACAGTCCCTTACTAAAAAACATCCATTTACTGTTCAATTTATTTTAAAGACACTTCCGATAACTCATAAACCTTTGGTTAGGAATATATTTTTTATTAAAATATCAAAAATCCGATATAAAAACCCGACAAACACAATTCAAAACATACCTGAGACATTGTCTGCCATCTTGAATTACCCATAATGCATTGCAAATTTTGGTGAAGGTCATTTTGTAGTAAAACAATGTAAAAATGGTATTTTTGAAAAAAAATTGACTTAGGTAAACAGAAAAGGTGTTTTCTCTTTG
Source organism: Actinernus sp. WN-2022 (assembly GCA_030867875.1). Taxonomy (NCBI): domain Eukaryota; kingdom Metazoa; phylum Cnidaria; class Anthozoa; order Actiniaria; family Actinernidae; genus Actinernus; species Actinernus sp. WN-2022. The sequence continues at coordinate 91,273,264 of JAOWCC010001634.1, forward strand.
TGTTTCTTTTAGATGGCGTTGAAAAATTATCATTAATGGTTTTTTCAGGCATTCTTCCTGGTAGCCTCGTTTTCATGCTGGGATGCCATTTTTCAATTTTTTTAAATATAACATAAAGCTGCCCATTCAAAACCGCTATCATCAAAATTACAACTCACCTTGGACTACTCTTCAAAATGACACCAGTCACAATTTGTCCCTCGAAGTGGTAAGAAAATCTGGTCTGGCCCATGGACTAATATATTGTGCATATTTTTGGCTCACATGACCAGGGTGTACCAGTGGTACTTTCGACGCCATCTTTGATTAGGCGCGTAAAGACCCCTGGGAACGAGGTTGGACCTGCGCATGCTCGCAATCTATTGACCTGCGCACGCGCAGCAATCTATTGACCTGCGCACGCGCAGCAATCTATTGACCTGCGCACGCGCAGCAATCTATTGACCTGCGCACGCGCAGCAATCTATTGACCTGCGCACGCGAAGCAATCTATTGACCTGCGCACGCGCAGCAATCTATTGACCTGCGCCCGCGCAGCAATCTATTGACCTGCGCACGCGCAGCAATCTATTGACCTGCGCACGCGCAGCAATCTATTGACCTGCGCACGCGCAGCAATCTATTGACCTGCGCACGCGCAGCAATCTATTGACCTGCGCACGCGCAGCAATCTATTGACCTGCGCACGCGCAGCAATCTATTGACCTGCGCAAGGGCAGCAATCTATTGACCTGCGCAAGCGCAGCAATCTATTGACCTGCGCACGCGCAGCAATCTATTGACCTGCGCACGCGCAGCAATCTATTGACCTGCGCACGCGCAGCAATCTATTGACCTGCGCCAACCTCGTTCCCAGGGGTCTTTGCGCGCCTAATCCAAGATGGCGTCGAAAGTACCCCTGGTACAGGCTGGTGGGATTCTGCCACTGATTGGCTAGACGTTTCGCGCGCGCTCATTGGAGAATTTCGAATAGCGCGTGCATTTTTGATTTGAAAAATAAACTGGCGATGTCGTCTTTCGCATTGCGCGTTCAAAATTCGTTGAAAATAACTACAAATTCATCAGAACTTAGCGTTTTTGCCTTTTTTAATACTCACTTCGCAACTGGGTACAAGTAGAACAATGTACGGTTGGCATTCATTGGGTTCACACTTCAACCGCTAACCATTCTTCAGCGATGATGAATCCAAGATGGCGGATGTTCTTCAAAATATGCCCATATAGTCCATGGGCCAAGACCCAAAAAAATGGATTTTCTTACCACTCAGAGGAACAAAGGCTATCATACATTTTTGAAAACCTCCACTCCTCTACTTCATTTTGGTATATGATAGCAATGTCAAATGAGCAGCTTTAATGCTAAAATCACGTGATTAAGTGACGTCATCACTGTCATAAGAAATGAATACGAAGTCCAAGGACTACGGCAAAGCTGACACAACGTAGGATTTTATATTGAATATTACAATATTTCGGCTGGCCAAACCAGCCTTCTTCAGGTACTAGATGTTACAAGTGAAGAGCTCTAAGGTAAGAAGATCTATAAATGTGGTAAATTTCGCAATAGAAATTGCGGAAACGGGAAGTGACGTAGACCAAAACTTGAAGTAGCAAAATAGTATAAGAGATAAGCACTATGTTTCATCACGTATATTCATACCATATGGTTCTAGAGTTTTAGCTTTATCTATAAGGTGCGCTTCTCTGGCTTTACGTATTGAGTCTCTTGAGGAGTATATTATTTCTAGGGGGATAAGTTGCATGTCGGTGTAAGAGTGGTTAGGTCTAGAAAGAAAATGTTCAGATACAGTAGTAGGTTTAGATTTAATGTTAGGCTTGTCTACTGTCCGTCTGTGTTCATTAAATCTGTCTTTGAGGCGTCGCTTAGTTTCACCTATGTATTGCAAATGGCAACGATTACATTGTATCATGTATATGAGGTTTTTAGTATTACAGGTTATGTGTGAATTAATAAAACGAGACTCGCCAGTGGAATGAAATTTGTATTGATTGAGGCCGTTAGTAATGTAGGGACAAGTTGCACAATCTTGTCCGCAGCGAAAGGAGCCTGGCGGAGCTTTAGATTGATTAGATGTGTTACGTGGTAGCTGTGATTTGACCAAAAGGTCACGAAGGTTAGAGCTACGTCGATATGCAACTAGAGGCAATTGCTTAAAGACGTCTTTGCAGCGGTTGGAAGAAAATAGTATATTAGTGTGCTTGCGTACGATATTAGAGATGTGGGGAAGTGCTGGGTTATATCTAATAACAAAAGGTATACGGTGGGTAGAGTTTTGTGAGTTAGTAGTTTGTAGAGCGTCGTTGCGAGGAATGTTAGCAGCGCGTTCTATTTGTTTATTAAGGAATGTGCGGTTATAACCTCGTTTGTAAAGGTATGTTATTAATTCATTAGTACGAATTTTAAAAGTTTCGTCGGTAGAACAGATGCGTCGGAGACGAAGAGCTAAGCTGAAAGGAATGGCTCTTTTAGTGTGAAGGGGATGACAGGATGATTTAAGGAGGTGTTGATGTTTATCTGTAGGTTTAGTATATAAATCAGTCTCAATGTAGTTGTTATGTATTGATACGGTAACGTCGAGAAATGGAACGTGGGTTAATGAGTGAGAACTAGTAAATTTAATAGTAGGATGAATATTATTGAGATAATCGATGAATATTTTCAGATGGTCTTCCCCCTCAGTCCAGATCATGAAAATATCGTCGAGATATCTCCACCAGGTGTGAGGTTTATAAGGGGCATTAGAGAGAGAGCGTTAGATTCAAATTTACCGAGGAATAAGTTAGCGAAAGAAGGAGCCATTCTGGTACCCATGGCTGTGCCATGTACCTGCAGATAATGTTTACCATTAAAAGAAAAATTATTCATAGTAAGGATCATACGTATTAAGTCACAAAGTGTTTCGGTGGGAATGATAGGATTAGTACGAGTGCAAAGAAAATGATTACAAGCATTAATACCTTCGTTATGTGGGATGTTAGTGTATAAGGATGAAACGTCAAGAGTAACAAGCATAGCGGTATCAGGTAGTTTACCAAGTTTGAGAAGTTTGTTAAGGAAATCAGTGGTGTCTTTAATGTGTGAAGGCAGGTTAAAAACTAAGGATTTAATGTGATAGTCAACGAATTGGGAGATGCGTTCTGTAGGGTGACTGTTAGATGAAACTATGGGACGTCCCGGGTTACCAGCTTTATGTATTTTAGGTAGAATGTAGAAGCGTCCTGGTTTAACGTTAGTTTGTATGAGGTACTGTTTAGTTTTATCGTCGATGTAGCAGGCGTTCAACATACGTTGCACGTAAGTCGTAACACGTTTCTGTATTTTGTTAGTCATGTCTTCGTCTTGTTGTTTGTAGAATTTAGTGTCACTAAGTTGTCGATTACATTCGTTAATATACCAGGTTTTGTCCATAACTACAGTGCCGGAGCCTTTGTCAGCAGGTTTGATTATTATGTCTTGTTGTTGATTAAGTCGGTGTATGGCTTGTCGTTCGTTGTGAGATAAATTATCAGAAATGTGGTTAGGTTTAGAAGTGCATGGTAATGTCATGTTGAATAGCATCTATGAAGGCGTTTAAAGCAGAATCTCTATCGGTAGGAGGGGTCCAAGTGCTTTTGTTATGGAAAGGATTATGTTGAATAGGATTAGCGCCAGTATTAGGATCGTAGAAGTATTCTGCAAGTCGCATGCGTCGTGTAAAATCGTTAATGTCAGCTGAGACTTCCGGCCAATTAATACGTCACGGTGTAGGGCAGAAGGTCAAACCGCGAGCAAGAACTGAGATTTCGTCGTTAGAAAGTGGTGTTTGAGATAGGTTAATAACAGCAGTGGTATCAAGTCTGGAAATATTAAGTTTGTTTTTACGACGATTACGTCTCGTTAAAGTACTATGTCCAGAAGCGGGTGGTGGCGTGTTGGTACGGTCATGTGTATTAATGTTATCAGTATGCGGGCTATTAGTATAGAAAGTTGTTTTCTTAACACGTCTATTAGTGAGTAGAGACTAAAGAGATAAAGTCATCGAATCAATTCTGGTTATGAAAAAAGAAAATGTTTCTAGAGTACAAACTTTACGTAAATGTTCCTTATGTTCTGAGAGTTCCTTTGTAAGTAATTTAATCCTGTGATGGCATTCTCTAGTTAGCAAATTGAGGTGACGGCGTGCTGTAGAAAGAGAAATGCATTTCCACTGTTTATAAAAATAGTAATTGTTAGTAGTAAGAGCTGGTTTACATCTGGGTAGGAGTCCTTTAGGTATGATGTTGTTATCCTTGTAGAATGTGTAGTTCATCAAATGGTGTCGAAATCGAGTGAGCTTGAGTTGAATGCGTTTAGTAGCGTTGAACAGTTTTGTGAATTTCGGTGTACGAGCAGTGAGATTATGATGTCCGGCGTAAATGGTGATAGGAGTTTGGTGTTGAACAGCGGTGGGGCCAGGGTTAGTTTCAACATCCATGTAGATTGTAAGAGAGAATATGTAGGCCAGCATAGCGAGGGAAAACAGGATTGTAGGAAGTTTTTTAGGTAGGTAAATGTTCCTGGAGGTGTGGTTTGTTGTACGGCAAGAGGTAGAGACGTTGGTAGGAACGAAAGAGCCAATACGAACTCTCCATGAAGCGATATCAATGCCCATGATTTCTTGAAGAAAATAGCAGGAATAATCGGATCTGTATAGACCTACGGTCAAAATCGTATGAAGATAAACTTGAAAATTGCAAAGAACCGTGGACGAAAATCCTGCTGGTTGCTACGTTGGATCTAAGTCAGATCTAATCAGCCAAAATGAAAATGAATACGAAGTCCAAGGACTACGGCAAAGCTGACACAACGTAGGATTTTATATTGAATATTTCATAAGAAATGAACCAGATCGACTGATGAAGCCACTACTATCTTGCATATTTTGAGCTTATTGTCTTTTTAAACATGCTAAATAGCTACAATAAGATAGTATAAGAAAAATCAAATAACAAAATACTAATATTGCTTGGTTTCCATGGCAACCGCTCGTTAAAATTAAACACAACACATAAAATCAATGACTTTCCCAGCAAATTTGATAAGTTGTATTTAATATTCATTCCGTACTACTCTAAGGGGCAAGTGCTATCATACATTTTTTAACTCCATACGGCTCTGCTACATTTCACATATAATAGCAACGTTGAAAGAGCAACTTTAAAGCTTTGATCAATTCATGAACTGACGTCATCAGCATCAAAAATATCCCAATATTATTAAAATTTAAAACAAAATGTTGTTTTGTGTACCTCTTAGTACGAATATGCATTTGAAAGGTGCCAGTTACATCAAGAATGATAACGAAAGAGACTTAGAATGGCAAACTAATGTTTTCGTTTGGTTTCCATGGCAACGCGTTGTATAATTGCACATTATATGCCTATAGCTCCTAAATAACTGGTACTTTTTCACCATTCTATTTAGTATTTTACAGGTAACTCTACCACTGAAATGATAACAGTTATATAACGGAATGCGTTATATTATACATGTATCTACTCTCTTAATCGTCTTAATCTTCGTCGTCAGAGTCATCTGTAAGTGAATCCTCGGTAGATTCAGGCTCACGCCGGTTTGTACAGTCTTGTAGCTTACACAAGTCAGTGCACTGCAGACCGTGGGCAAGACAGGTACAGCTCGGCAACTTGCAGATTCTCTTGCATTGGCAGGATAGGAGCTCAAGTACAGCCTTGGGTGCCGGTTCCCCACTCATCCAGTCAATGCTTAACTTGCCATCCTCTGGACTCCATCCAGATCCAACGAGCGAAGGGACCTGAGTACAGCCCTGAAGACTTCTGCGCCATATTGCTGTCTGATAGTTTGAACTAGCGGAATGCTTTCGCAGAGTGTCCTCGCATGGTGGAAGCTGGTTCGATAGCGCAGCTCGTTAACATCCTTGGTCCCCGGGTGTGAGGAGTACATCATAAAGGTGAACTCTTGAAGCCTCGTGAATAGCTCATCAAAATTTCGCTTCACCAGCTTTAATGCAGTTAGCGTCACGTCAGTGCCTTTTCTGGAAAAGGAAAACTATCACACCCAGTGAAAGCATGCAATCTTGGAAGACATTTACATAGCTCCGAACCATGAGGTTGGACAACAGTTGTAATGTTGATGTACCTTGTACGAGTCTGTGTACCACATTTTAAATACATAGTAGATGGAACAAAGCACTTGAAAGCAAGACAGAGTACAAAAACTCGGGGGAGGGGGGGTTCTTCAAGGTAAATAGGGTAGGGGTGACCGTCGGAAAAACTCGAAAAATACCCTAAAAATAACAAACCGTGAAACATTTCCCACCCTAAAATATGCCTCATGGTCTAAAAATCACCCTAAAAATGGATTTCGCTTGACCAACCCCTAAAAATACCGGATCGCCGATTTCAAACCCTAAAAAATACGACGATCACACCCCTACAAGCCGAATATAGGAAGAACCCCCCCGGGACAAAAACATTGGTTATCTTCTGATGATATCACAACGGCGCTGTAGCCATTACCAGTGCTATACATGAGAGGCGTGAAGCAGAAGTCTGGTGTCCGCTTCCTCTTGCGTATGCTGAAGATCTTCTTATACTTAAGTTCTTCACTGAGGGTAACGACACCGTCTGCTGAAATCTCAACACAATTTCCCTCGGTCGTGGTGTAAAGCGTTTTTCCTACTAGCCTTCATCTGAACCTCTCATTCTGCCATTCTTCGGTGACAAATCTAACGAATTGCTTCTTATTTTGAGGGTTTGAAAAAAAACTTCCTGTACTCTATTATCTGGTTGTATATTTCTGTATTCGTTTCTGTCTCACCTCCTCTCTTCTCTCTTTCCATATTCTTGATCAATGTCTCTCGATAAACATCAAAGACAACATCTATCCGGTTACTTGTTGCTCCTTGCAAGACCATAGCCATCAATGCATCTGCCATTTCAGAAAACGTCTTCTGGTCTCCTTTGAGCCTTTGGGCCATTTCACCAATGCTGCATGTCGATGGTTGTGGCATAACTTCAACTGCTGGGACATCCTTCTGGAGTTCGTTCGCTAGTGTAGACTTGTTAGTCTTCTTATCTTGTCGTGAAATTTTACTTTCGCTGGATTCGACTCTATCCTTTGCTTGCTAAAGGAACGGTACGCTCTTTCGCCAATATCTTTGGCCTGAAGTAGATCACGTTCAATCTGTTCGGTGGCCACCCTGCCTGTGGATTAGCCTGGTTTTCAGACGGTACGAGGTCGTCCTCTCACTTCCGGGGAGGAAGTGAGCGGACAACCTCGTACCGTCTGAAAATCAGGCTACCTGTGGATAAGCAAACAAGATCTTGTTCGATTTCAAATGGATTTATCCAGCTATCCAACGTTGACAGTAATACTGCACATCTGCTTCATCTCTGGAGATCCGGCTCTTCTGGAGATCATCGTGCTGACAGCTTGATTTGTTCAGATGAAGCATGTCCTTTAAATTCCTCAAGAAAATGCTTCTATATTCCGCTACTATAGTGCCTCGGGGTGTGCGTGTATTTATTTACCGTTTTCTCGCATGCTTGGTCTACAGGTATTTTTCCAAAAGGTTACCTTTCCCTATCTGCACAGCAAATCAATTAACCTGCAGACTTCAAATAGTCGAGAACATCGGGGTGTTCGTCTCCGATATGGGCCATTTATGATATATACGACGAAGTTATGTGACCATTTCAGCCCAATTCTAATATTCTAATGTCCTGAAAGACATGGTTAACAAAACTACACAGCAGGTATTGCCATGCAGCAAGCAAAATTTAAGAGTGGTCATGAGAGTGAGACAGAGGAGTCCATGATACATATTTTTGTTGAGTGTTCTCATTCAGCTACTTGAATACAGTTCATGAATCGATCCGAGTTCTGGAGTTGTATATTGTTCATAATTTTAAGAACTCCTGAACTGACTCTGCAGCTTCTCTATAAATACAGCAGTTGCAGCTGAGCAGGTCTCTCAAGCAAGCTTTGTCAGTTAATTAGAGAGGTGAATATAGCAAGGACTTCCACTCCAGGTGAATCAGTTAGAATATGGATATGTGAAGAATATAGCTATGAAGTATTCATTAATTGTTCGTTCCCGATTAAAATAACATGCAAATCCACTGTTGAAACCACATGAAGCCCTGTAAGTCTTCTTAAAGGATGGTTTGGGTCGTATTTATTTTAGCCAGTATGAGGGGAAGTGATAGTTATTTTTTCTTCTGTTAAGTAGGGGGGGGGAGGGGCGGGGCGGGTGGTGAAGCATTATTTTTAACCATCTCTTTCCCATACCCCCTCCTGCTAATTATTGCACAGTCCCTTACTAAAAAACATCCATTTACTGTTCAATTTATTTTAAAGACACTTCCGATAACTCATAAACCTTTGGTTAGGAATATATTTTTTATTAAAATATCAAAAATCCGATATAAAAACCCGACAAACACAATTCAAAACATACCTGAGACATTGTCTGCCATCTTGAATTACCCATAATGCATTGCAAATTTTGGTGAAGGTCATTTTGTAGTAAAACAATGTAAAAATGGTATTTTTGAAAAAAAATTGACTTAGGTAAACAGAAAAGGTGTTTTCTCTTTGTGTTTCTTTTAGATGGCGTTGAAAAATTATCATTAATGTTTTTTTCAGGCATTCTTCCTGGTAGCCTCGTTTTCATGCTGGGATGCCATTTTTCATTTTTTTTAAATATAACATAAAGCTGCCCATTCAAAACCGCTATCATCAAAATTACAACACACCTTGGACTACTCTTCAAAATGACACCAGTCACAATTTGTCCCTCGAAGTGGTAAGAAAATCTGGTCTGGCCCATGGACTAATATATTGTGCATATTTTTGGGTCACATGACCAGGGTGTACCAGTGGTACTTTCGACGCCATCTTTGATTAGGCGCGTAAAGACCCCTGGGAACGAGGTTGGACCTGCGCATGCTCGCAATCTATTGACCTGCGCTCGCGCAGCAATCTATTGACCTGCGCACGCGCAGCAATCTATTGACCTGCGCACGCGCACAATCTATTGACCTGCGCATGCGCAGCAATCTATTGACCTGCGCACGCGCAGCAATCTATTGACCTGCGCACGCGCAGCAATCTATTGACCTGCGCACGCGCAGCAATCTATTGACCGGCGCACGCGCAGCAATCTATTGACCTGCGCCCGCGCAGCAATCTATTGAACTGCGCCCGCGCAGCAATCTATTGACCTGCGCACGCGCAGCAATCTATTGACCTGCGCCAACCTCGTTACCAGGGGTCTTTGCGCGCCTAATCCAAGATGGCGTCGAAAGTACCCCTGGTACAGGCTGGTGGGATTCTGCCACTGATTGGCTAGACGTTTCGCGCGCGCTCATTGGAGAATTTCGAATAGCGCGTGCATTTTTGATTTGAAAAATAAACTGGCGATGTCGTCTTTCGCATTGCGCGTTCAAAATTCGTTGAAAATAACTACAAATTCGTCAGAACTTAGCGTTTTTGCCTTTTTTAATACTCACTTCGCAACTGGGTACAAGTAGAACAATGTACGGTTGGCATTCATTGGGTTCACACTTCAACCGCTAACCATTCTTCAGCGATGATGAATCCAAGATGGCGGATGTTCTTCAAAATATGCCCATATAGTCCATGGGCCAAAACCCAAAAAAATGGATTTTCTTACCACTCAGAGGGACAAAGGCTATCATACATTTTTGAAAACCTCCACTCCTCTACTTCATTTTGGTATATGATAGCAATGTCAAATGAGCAGCTTTAATGCTAAAATCACGTGATTAAGTGACGTCATCACTGTCATAAGAAATGAACCAGATCGACTGATGAAGCCACTACTATCTTGCATATTTTGAGCTTATTGTCTTTTTAAACATGCTAAATAGCTACAATAAGATAGTATAAGAAAAATCAAATAACAAAATACTAATATTGCTTGGTTTCCATGGCAACCGCTCGGTAAAATTAAACACAACACATAAAATCAATGACTTTCCCAGCAAATTTGATAAGTTGTATTTAATATTCATTCCGTACTACTCTAAGGGGCAAGTGCTATCATACATTTTTTAACTCCATACGGCTCTGCTACATTTCACATATAATAGCAACGTTGAAAGAGCAACTTTAAAGCTTTGATCAATTCATGAACTGACGTCATCAGCATCAAAAATATCCCAATATTATTAAAATTTAAAACAAAATGATGTTTTGTGTACCTCTTAGTACGAATATGCATTTGAAAGGTGCCAGTTACATCAAGAATGATAACGAAAGAGACTTAGAATGGCAAACTAATGTTTTCGTTTGGTTTCCATGGCAACGCGTTGTATAATTGCACATTATATGCCTATAGCTCCTAAATATCTGGTACTTTTTTCACCATTCTATTTAGTATTTTACAGGTAACTCTACCACTGAAATGATAACAGTTATATAACGGAATGCGTTATATTATACATGTATCTACTCTCTTAATCGTCTTAATCTTCGTCGTCAGAGTCATCTGTAAGTGAATCCTCGGTAGATTCAGGCTCACGCCGGTTTGTACAGTCTTGTAGCTTACACAAGTCAGTGCACTGCAGACCGTGGGCAAGACAGGTACAGCTCGGCAACTTGCAGATTCTCTTGCATTGGCAGGATAGGAGCTCAAGTACAGCCTTGGGTGCCGGTTCCCCACTCATCCAGTCAATGCTTAACTTGCCATCCTCTGGACTCCATCCAGATCCAACGAGCGAAGGGACCTGAGTACAGCCCTGAAGACTTCTGCGCCATATTGCTGTCTGATAGTTTGAACTAGCGGAATGCTTTCGCAGAGTGTCCTCGCATGGTGGAAGCTGGTTCGATAGCGCAGCTCGTTAACATCCTTGGTCCCCGGGTGTGAGGAGTACATCATAAAGGTGAACTCTTGAAGCCTCGTGAATAGCTCATCAAAATTTCGCTTCACCAGCTTTAATGCAGTTAGCGTCACGTCAGTGCCTTTTCTGGAAAAGGAAAACTATCACACCCAGTGAAAGCATGCAATCTTGGAAGACATTTACATAGCTCCGAACCATGAGGTTGGACAACAGTTGTAATGTTGATGTACCTTGTACGAGTCTGTGTACCACATTTTAAATACATAGTAGATGGAACAAAGCACTTGAAAGCAAGACAGAGTACAAAAACTCGGGGGAGGGGGGGTTCTTCAAGGTAAAAAGGGTAGGGGTGACCGTCGGAAAAACTCGAAAAATACCCTAAAAATAACAAACCGTGAAACATTTCCCACCCTAAAATATGCCTCATGGTCTAAAAGTCACCCTAAAAATGTATTTCGCTTGACCAACCCCTAAAAATACCGGATCGCCGATTTCAAACCCTAAAAAATACGACGATCACACCCCTACAAGCCGAATATAGGAAGAACCCCCCCGGGACAAAAACATTGGTTATCTTCTGATGATATCACAACGGCGCTGTAGCCATTACCAGTGCTATACATGAGAGGCGTGAAGCAGAAGTCTGGTGTCCGCTTCCTCTTGCGTATGCTGAAGATCTTCTTATACTTAAGTTCTTCACTGAGGGTAACGACACCGTCTGCTGAAATCTCAACATAATTTCCCTCGGTCGTGGTGTAAAGCGTTTTTCCTACTAGCCTTCATCTGAACCTCTCATTCTGCCATTCTTCGGTGACAAATCTAACGAATTGCTTCTTATTTTGAGGGTTTGAAAAAAAACTTCCTGTACTCTATTATCTGGTTGTATATTTCTGTATTCGTTTCTGTCTCACCTCCTCTCTTCTCTCTTTCCATATTCTTGATCAATGTCTCTCGATAAACATCAAAGACAACATCTATCCGGTTACTTGTTGCTCCTTGCAAGACCATAGCCATCAATGCATCTGCCATTTCAGAAAACGTCTTCTGGTCTCCTTTGAGCCTTTGGGCCATTTCACCAATGCTGCATGTCGATGGTTGTGGCATAACTTCAACTGCTGGGACATCCTTCTGGAGTTCGTTCGCTAGTGTAGACTTGTTAGTCTTCTCATCTTGTCGTGAAATTTTACTTTCGCTGGATTCGACTCTATCCTTTGCTTGCTAAAGGAACGGTACGCTCTTTCGCCAATATCTTTGGCCTGAAGTAGATCACGTTCAATCTGTTCGGTGGCCACCCTGCCTGTGGATTAGCCTGGTTTTCAGACGGTACGAGGTCGTCCTCTCACTTCCGGGGATGAAGTGAGCGGACAACCTCGTACCGTCTGAAAATCAGGCTACCTGTGGATAAGCAAACAAGATCTTGTTCGATTTCAAATGGATTTATCCAGCTATCCAACGTTGACAGTAATACTGCACATCTGCTTCATCTCTGGAGATCCGGCTCTTCTGGAGATCATCGTGCTGACAGCTTGATTTGTTCAGATGAAGCATGTCCTTTAAATTCCTCAAGAAAATGCTTCTATATTCCGCTACTATAGTGCCTCGGGGTTTGCGTGTATTTATTTACCGTTTTCTCGCATGCTTGGTCTACAGGTATTTTTCCAAAAGGTTACCTTTCCCTATCTGCACAGCAAATCAATTAACCTGCAGACTTCAAATAGTCGAGAACATCGGGGTGTTCGTCTCCGATATGGGCCATTTATGATATATACGACGAAGTTATGTGACCATTTCAGCCCAATTCTAATATTCTAATGTCCTGAAAGACATGGTTAACAAAACTACACAGCAGGTATTGCCATGCAGCAAGCAAAATTTAAGAGTGGTCATGAGAGTGAGACAGAGGAGTCCATGATACATATTTTTGTTGAGTGTTCTCATTCAGCTACTTGAATACAGTTCATGAATCGATCCGAGTTCTGGAGTTGTATATTGTTCATAATTTTAAGAACTCCTGAACTGACTCTGCAGCTTCTCTATAAATACAGCAGTTGCAGCTGAGCAGGTCTCTCAAGCAAGCTTTGTCAGTTAATTAGAGAGGTGAATATAGCAAGGACTTCCACTCCAGGTGAATCAGTTAGAATATGGATATGTGAAGAATATAGCTATGAAGTATTCATTAATTGTTCGTTCCCGATTAAAATAACATGCAAATCCACTGTTGAAACCACATGAAGCCCTGTAAGTCTTCTTAAAGGATGGTTTGGGTCGTATTTATTTTAGCCAGTATGAGGGGAAGTGATAGTTATTTTTTCTTCTGTTAAGTAGGGGGGGGGAGGGGCGCGGCGGGTGGTGAAGCATTATTTTTAACCATCTCTTTCCCATACCCCCTCCTGCTAATTATTGCACAGTCCCTTACTAAAAAACATCCATTTACTGTTCAATTTATTTTAAAGACACTTCCGATAACTCATAAACCTTTGGTTAGGAATATATTTTTTATTAAAATATCAAAAATCCGATATAAAAACCCGACAAACACAATTCAAAACATACCTGAGACATTGTCTGCCATCTTGAATTACCCATAATGCATTGCAAATTTTGGTGAAGGTCATTTTGTAGTAAAACAATGTAAAAATGGTATTTTTGAAAAAAAATTGACTTAGGTAAACAGAAAAGGTGTTTTCTCTTTGTGTTTCTTTTAGATGGCGTTGAAAAATTATCATTAATGTTTTTTTCAGGCATTCTTCCTGGTAGCCTCGTTTTCATGCTGGGATGCCATTTTTCATTTTTTTTAAATATAACATAAAGCTGCCCATTCAAAACCGCTATCATCAAAATTACAACACACCTTGGACTACTCTTCAAAATGACACCAGTCACAATTTGTCCCTCGAAGTGGTAAGAAAATCTGGTCTGGCCCATGGACTAATATATTGTGCATATTTTTGGGTCACATGACCAGGGTGTACCAGTGGTACTTTCGACGCCATCTTTGATTAGGCGCGTAAAGACCCCTGGGAACGAGGTTGGACCTGCGCATGCTCGCAATCTATTGACCTGCGCTCGCGCAGCAATCTATTGACCTGCGCACGCGCAGCAATCTATTGACCTGCGCACGCGCACAATCTATTGACCTGCGCATGCGCAGCAATCTATTGACCTGCGCACGCGCAGCAATCTATTGACCTGCGCACGCGCAGCAATCTATTGACCTGCGCACGCGCAGCAATCTATTGACCGGCGCACGCGCAGCAATCTATTGACCTGCGCCCGCGCAGCAATCTATTGAACTGCGCCCGCGCAGCAATCTATTGACCTGCGCACGCGCAGCAATCTATTGACCTGCGCCAACCTCGTTACCAGGGGTCTTTGCGCGCCTAATCCAAGATGGCGTCGAAAGTACCCCTGGTACAGGCTGGTGGGATTCTGCCACTGATTGGCTAGACGTTTCGCGCGCGCTCATTGGAGAATTTCGAATAGCGCGTGCATTTTTGATTTGAAAAATAAACTGGCGATGTCGTCTTTCGCATTGCGCGTTCAAAATTCGTTGAAAATAACTACAAATTCGTCAGAACTTAGCGTTTTTGCCTTTTTTAATACTCACTTCGCAACTGGGTACAAGTAGAACAATGTACGGTTGGCATTCATTGGGTTCACACTTCAACCGCTAACCATTCTTCAGCGATGATGAATCCAAGATGGCGGATGTTCTTCAAAATATGCCCATATAGTCCATGGGCCAAAACCCAAAAAAATGGATTTTCTTACCACTCAGAGGAACAAAGGCTATCATACATATTTGAAAACCTCCACTCCTCTACTTCATTTTGGTATATGATAGCAATGTCAAATGAGCAGCTTTAATGCTAAAATCACGTGATTAAGTGACGTCATCACTGTCATAAGAAATGAACCAGATCGACTGATGAAGCCACTACTATCTTGCATATTTTGAGCTTATTGTCTTTTTAAACATGCTAAATAGCTACAATAAGATAGTATAAGAAAAATCAAATAACAAAATACTAATATTGCTTGGTTTCCATGGCAACCGCTCGTTAAAATTAAACACAACACATAAAATCAATGACTTTCCCAGCAAATTTGATAAGTTGTATTTAATATTCATTCCGTACTACTCTAAGGGGCAAGTGCTATCATACATTTTTTAACTCCATACGGCTCTGCTACATTTCACATATAATAGCAACGTTGAAAGAGCAACTTTAAAGCTTTGATCAATTCATGAACTGACGTCATCAGCATCAAAAATATCCCAATATTATTAAAATTTAAAACAAAATGTTGTTTTGTGTACCTCTTAGTACGAATATGCATTTGAAAGGTGCCAGTTACATCAAGAATGATAACGAAAGAGACTTAGAATGGCAAACTAATGTTTTCGTTTGGTTTCCATGGCAACGCGTTGTATAATTGCACATTATATGCCTATAGCTCCTAAATAACTGGTACTTTTTTCACCATTCTATTTAGTATTTTACAGGTAACTCTACCACTGAAATGATAACAGTTATATAACGGAATGCGTTATATTATACATGTATCTACTCTCTTAATCGTCTTAATCTTCGTCGTCAGAGTCATCTGTAAGTGAATCCTCGGTAGATTCAGGCTCACGCCGGTTTGTACAGTCTTGTAGCTTACACAAGTCAGTGCACTGCAGACCGTGGGCAAGACAGGTACAGCTCGGCAACTTGCAGATTCTCTTGCATTGGCAGGATAGGAGCTCAAGTACAGCCTTGGGTGCCGGTTCCCCACTCATCCAGTCAATGCTTAACTTGCCATCCTCTGGACTCCATCCAGATCCAACGAGCGAAGGGACCTGAGTACAGCCCTGAAGACTTCTGCGCCATATTGCTGTCTGATAGTTTGAACTAGCGGAATGCTTTCGCAGAGTGTCCTCGCATGGTGGAAGCTGGTTCGATAGCGCAGCTCGTTAACATCCTTGGTCCCCGGGTGTGAGGAGTACATCATAAAGGTGAACTCTTGAAGCCTCGTGAATAGCTCATCAAAATTTCGCTTCACCAGCTTTAATGCAGTTAGCGTCACGTCAGTGCCTTTTCTGGAAAAGGAAAACTATCACACCCAGTGAAAGCATGCAATCTTGGAAGACATTTACATAGCTCCGAACCATGAGGTTGGACAACAGTTGTAATGTTGATGTACCTTGTACGAGTCTGTGTACCACATTTTAAATACATAGTAGATGGAACAAAGCACTTGAAAGCAAGACAGAGTACAAAAACTCGGGGGAGGGGGGGTTCTTCAAGGTAAATAGGGTAGGGGTGACCGTCGGAAAAACTCGAAAAATACCCTAAAAATAACAAACCGTGAAACATTTCCCACCCTAAAATATGCCTCATGGTCTAAAAATCACCCTAAAAATGGATTTCGCTTGACCAACCCCTAAAAATACCGGATCGCCGATTTCAAACCCTAAAAAATACGACGATCACACCCCTACAAGCCGAATATAGGAAGAAACCCCCGGGACAAAAACATTGGTTATCTTCTGATGATATCACAACGGCGCTGTAGCCATTACCAGTGCTATACATGAGAGGCGTGAAGCAGAAGTCTGGTGTCCGCTTCCTCTTGCGTATGCTGAAGATCTTCTTATACTTAAGTTCTTCACTGAGGGTAACGACACCGTCTGCTGAAATCTCAACATAATTTCCCTCGGTCGTGGTGTAAAGCGTTTTTCCTACTAGCCTTCATCTGAACCTCTCATTCTGCCATTCTTCGGTGACAAATCTAACGAATTGCTTCTTATTTTGAGGGTTTGAAAAAAAACTTCCTGTACTCTATTATCTGGTTGTATATTTCTGTATTCGTTTCTGTCTCACCTCCTCTCTTCTCTCTTTCCATATTCTTGATCAATGTCTCTCGATAAACATCAAAGACAACATCTATCCGGTTACTTGTTGCTCCTTGCAAGACCATAGCCATCAATGCATCTGCCATTTCAGAAAACGTCTTCTGGTCTCCTTTGAGCCTTTGGGCCATTTCACCAATGCTGCATGTCGATGGTTGTGGCATAACTTCAACTGCTGGGACATCCTTCTGGAGTTCGTTCGCTAGTGTAGACTTGTTAGTCTTCTTATCTTGTCGTGAAATTTTACTTTCGCTGGATTCGACTCTATCCTTTGCTTGCTAAAGGAACGGTACGCTCTTTCGCCAATATCTTTGGCCTGAAGTAGATCACGTTCAATCTGTTCGGTGGCCACCCTGCCTGTGGATTAGCCTGGTTTTCAGACGGTACGAGGTCGTCCTCTCACTTCCGGGGAGGAAGTGAGCGGACAACCTCGTACCGTCTGAAAATCAGGCTACCTGTGGATAAGCAAACAAGATCTTGTTCGATTTCAAATGGATTTATCCAGCTATCCAACGTTGACAGTAATACTGCACATCTGCTTCATCTCTGGAGATCCGGCTCTTCTGGAGATCATCGTGCTGACAGCTTGATTTGTTCAGATGAAGCATGTCCTTTAAATTCCTCAAGAAAATGCTTCTATATTCCGCTACTATAGTGCCTCGGGGTTTGCGTGTATTTATTTACCGTTTTCTCGCATGCTTGGTCTACAGGTATTTTTCCAAAAGGTTACCTTTCCCTATCTGCACAGCAAATCAATTAACCTGCAGACTTCAAATAGTCGAGAACATCGGGGTGTTCGTCTCCGATATGGGCCATTTATGATATATACGACGAAGTTATGTGACCATTTCAGCCCAATTCTAATATTCTAATGTCCTGAAAGACATGGTTAACAAAACTACACAGCAGGTATTGCCATGCAGCAAGCAAAATTTAAGAGTGGTCATGAGAGTGACACAGAGGAGTCCATGATACATATTTTTGTTGAGTGTTCTCATTCAGCTACTTGAATACAGTTCATGAATCGATCCGAGTTCTGGAGTTGTATATTGTTCATAATTTTAAGAACTCCTGAACTGACTCTGCAGCTTCTCTATAAATACAGCAGTTGCAGCTGAGCAGGTCTCTCAAGCAAGCTTTGTCAGTTAATTAGAGAGGTGAATATAGCAAGGACTTCCACTCCAGGTGAATCAGTTAGAATATGGATATGTGAAGAATATAGCTATGAAGTATTCATTAATTGTTCGTTCCCGATTAAAATAACATGCAAATCCACTGTTGAAACCACATGAAGCCCTGTAAGTCTTCTTAAAGGATGGTTTGGGTCGTATTTATTTTAGCCAGTATGAGGGGAAGTGATAGTTATTTTTTCTTCTGTTAAGTAGGGGGGGGAGGGGCGGGGCGGGTGGTGAAGCATTATTTTTAACCATCTCTTTCCCATACCCCCTCCTGCTAATTATTGCACAGTCCCTTACTAAAAAACATCCATTTACTGTTCAATTTATTTTAAAGACACTTCCGATAACTCATAAACCTTTGGTTAGGAATATATTTTTTATTAAAATATCAAAAATCCGATATAAAAACCCGACAAACACAATTCAAAACATACCTGAGACATTGTCTGCCATCTTGAATTACCCATAATGCATTGCAAATTTTGGTGAAGGTCATTTTGTAGTAAAACAATGTAAAAATGGTATTTTTGAAAAAAAATTGACTTAGGTAAACAGAAAAGGTGTTTTCTCTTTGTGTTTCTTTTAGATGGCGTTGAAAAATTATCATTAATGGTTTTTTCAGGCATTCTTCCTGGTAGCCTCGTTTTCATGCTGGGATGCCATTTTTCAATTTTTTTAAATATAACATAAAGCTGCCCATTCAAAACCGCTATCATCAAAATTACAACTCACCTTGGACTACTCTTCAAAATGACACCAGTCACAATTTGTCCCTCGAAGTGGTAAGAAAATCTGGTCTGGCCCATGGACTAATATATTGTGCATATTTTTGGCTCACATGACCAGGGTGTACCAGTGGTACTTTCGACGCCATCTTTGATTAGGCGCGTAAAGACCCCTGGGAACGAGGTTGGACCTGCGCATGCTCGCAATCTATTGACCTGCGCACGCGCAGCAATCTATTGACCTGCGCACGCGCAGCAATCTATTGACCTGCGCACGCGCACAATCTATTGACCTGCGCACGCGCAGCAATCTATTGACCTGCGCACGCGCAGCAATCTATTGACCTGCGCACGCGCAGCAATCTATTGACCTGCGCACGCGAAGCAATCTATTGACCTGCGCACGCGCACAATCTATTGACCTGCGCACGCGCAGCAATCTATTGACCTGCGCACGCGCAGCAATCTATTGACCTGCGCACGCGCAGCAATCTATTGACCTGCGCACGCGAAGCAATCTATTGACCTGCGCACGCGCAGCAATCTATTGACCTGCGCCCGCGCAGCAATCTATTGACCTGCGCACGCGCAGCAATCTATTGACCTGCGCACGCGCAGCAATCTATTGACCTGCGCACGCGCAGCAATCTATTGACCTGCGCACGCGCAGCAATCTATTGACCTGCGCACGCGCAGCAATCTATTGACCTGCGCACGCGCAGCAATCTATTGACCTGCGCAAGGGCAGCAATCTATTGACCTGCGCAAGCGCAGCAATCTATTGACCTGCGCACGCGCAGCAATCTATTGACCTGCGCACGCGCAGCAATCTATTGACCTGCGCACGCGCAGCAATCTATTGACCTGCGCCAACCTCGTTCCCAGGGGTCTTTGCGCGCCTAATCCAAGATGGCGTCGAAAGTACCCCTGGTACAGGCTGGTGGGATTCTGCCACTGATTGGCTAGACGTTTCGCGCGCGCTCATTGGAGAATTTCGAATAGCGCGTGCATTTTTGATTTGAAAAATAAACTGGCGATGTCGTCTTTCGCATTGCGCGTTCAAAATTCGTTGAAAATAACTACAAATTCATCAGAACTTAGCGTTTTTGCCTTTTTTAATACTCACTTCGCAACTGGGTACAAGTAGAACAATGTACGGTTGGCATTCATTGGGTTCACACTTCAACCGCTAACCATTCTTCAGCGATGATGAATCCAAGATGGCGGATGTTCTTCAAAATATGCCCATATAGTCCATGGGCCAAGACCCAAAAAAATGGATTTTCTTACCACTCAGAGGAACAAAGGCTATCATACATTTTTGAAAACCTCCACTCCTCTACTTCATTTTGGTATATGATAGCAATGTCAAATGAGCAGCTTTAATGCTAAAATCACGTGATTAAGTGACGTCATCACTGTCATAAGAAATGAATACGAAGTCCAAGGACTACGGCAAAGCTGACACAACGTAGGATTTTATATTGAATATTACAATATTTCGGCTGGCCAAACCAGCCTTCTTCAGGTACTAGATGTTACAAGTGAAGAGCTCTAAGGTAAGAAGATCTATAAATGTGGTAAATTTCGCAATAGAAATTGCGGAAACGGGAAGTGACGTAGACCAAAACTTGAAGTAGCAAAATAGTATAAGAGATAAGCACTATGTTTCATCACGTATATTCATACCATATGGTTCTAGAGTTTTAGCTTTATCTATAAGGTGCGCTTCTCTGGCTTTACGTATTGAGTCTCTTGAGGAGTATATTATTTCTAGGGGGATAAGTTGCATGTCGGTGTAAGAGTGGTTAGGTCTAGAAAGAAAATGTTCAGATACAGTAGTAGGTTTAGATTTAATGTTAGGCTTGTCTACTGTCCGTCTGTGTTCATTAAATCTGTCTTTGAGGCGTCGCTTAGTTTCACCTATGTATTGCAAATGGCAACGATTACATTGTATCATGTATATGAGGTTTTTAGTATTACAGGTTATGTGTGAATTAATAAAACGAGACTCGCCAGTGGAATGAAATTTGTATTGATTGAGGCCGTTAGTAATGTAGGGACAAGTTGCACAATCTTGTCCGCAGCGAAAGGAGCCTGGCGGAGCTTTAGATTGATTAGATGTGTTACGTGGTAGCTGTGATTTGACCAAAAGGTCACGAAGGTTAGAGCTACGTCGATATGCAACTAGAGGCAATTGCTTAAAGACGTCTTTGCAGCGGTTGGAAGAAAATAGTATATTAGTGTGCTTGCGTACGATATTAGAGATGTGGGGAAGTGCTGGGTTATATCTAATAACAAAAGGTATACGGTGGGTAGAGTTTTGTGAGTTAGTAGTTTGTAGAGCGTCGTTGCGAGGAATGTTAGCAGCGCGTTCTATTTGTTTATTAAGGAATGTGCGGTTATAACCTCGTTTGTAAAGGTATGTTATTAATTCATTAGTACGAATTTTAAAAGTTTCGTCGGTAGAACAGATGCGTCGGAGACGAAGAGCTAAGCTGAAAGGAATGGCTCTTTTAGTGTGAAGGGGATGACAGGATGATTTAAGGAGGTGTTGATGTTTATCTGTAGGTTTAGTATATAAATCAGTCTCAATGTAGTTGTTATGTATTGATACGGTAACGTCGAGAAATGGAACGTGGGTTAATGAGTGAGAACTAGTAAATTTAATAGTAGGATGAATATTATTGAGATAATCGATGAATATTTTCAGATGGTCTTCCCCCTCAGTCCAGATCATGAAAATATCGTCGAGATATCTCCACCAGGTGTGAGGTTTATAAGGGGCATTAGAGAGAGAGCGTTAGATTCAAATTTACCGAGGAATAAGTTAGCGAAAGAAGGAGCCATTCTGGTACCCATGGCTGTGCCATGTACCTGCAGATAATGTTTACCATTAAAAGAAAAATTATTCATAGTAAGGATCATACGTATTAAGTCACAAAGTGTTTCGGTGGGAATGATAGGATTAGTACGAGTGCAAAGAAAATGATTACAAGCATTAATACCTTCGTTATGTGGGATGTTAGTGTATAAGGATGAAACGTCAAGAGTAACAAGCATAGCGGTATCAGGTAGTTTACCAAGTTTGAGAAGTTTGTTAAGGAAATCAGTGGTGTCTTTAATGTGTGAAGGCAGGTTAAAAACTAAGGATTTAATGTGATAGTCAACGAATTGGGAGATGCGTTCTGTAGGGTGACTGTTAGATGAAACTATGGGACGTCCCGGGTTACCAGCTTTATGTATTTTAGGTAGAATGTAGAAGCGTCCTGGTTTAACGTTAGTTTGTATGAGGTACTGTTTAGTTTTATCGTCGATGTAGCAGGCGTTCAACATACGTTGCACGTAAGTCGTAACACGTTTCTGTATTTTGTTAGTCATGTCTTCGTCTTGTTGTTTGTAGAATTTAGTGTCACTAAGTTGTCGATTACATTCGTTAATATACCAGGTTTTGTCCATAACTACAGTGCCGGAGCCTTTGTCAGCAGGTTTGATTATTATGTCTTGTTGTTGATTAAGTCGGTGTATGGCTTGTCGTTCGTTGTGAGATAAATTATCAGAAATGTGGTTAGGTTTAGAAGTGCATGGTAATGTCATGTTGAATAGCATCTATGAAGGCGTTTAAAGCAGAATCTCTATCGGTAGGAGGGGTCCAAGTGCTTTTGTTATGGAAAGGATTATGTTGAATAGGATTAGCGCCAGTATTAGGATCGTAGAAGTATTCTGCAAGTCGCATGCGTCGTGTAAAATCGTTAATGTCAGCTGAGACTTCCGGCCAATTAATACGTCACGGTGTAGGGCAGAAGGTCAAACCGCGAGCAAGAACTGAGATTTCGTCGTTAGAAAGTGGTGTTTGAGATAGGTTAATAACAGCAGTGGTATCAAGTCTGGAAATATTAAGTTTGTTTTTACGACGATTACGTCTCGTTAAAGTACTATGTCCAGAAGCGGGTGGTGGCGTGTTGGTACGGTCATGTGTATTAATGTTATCAGTATGCGGGCTATTAGTATAGAAAGTTGTTTTCTTAACACGTCTATTAGTGAGTAGAGACTAAAGAGATAAAGTCATCGAATCAATTCTGGTTATGAAAAAAGAAAATGTTTCTAGAGTACAAACTTTACGTAAATGTTCCTTATGTTCTGAGAGTTCCTTTGTAAGTAATTTAATCCTGTGATGGCATTCTCTAGTTAGCAAATTGAGGTGACGGCGTGCTGTAGAAAGAGAAATGCATTTCCACTGTTTATAAAAATAGTAATTGTTAGTAGTAAGAGCTGGTTTACATCTGGGTAGGAGTCCTTTAGGTATGATGTTGTTATCCTTGTAGAATGTGTAGTTCATCAAATGGTGTCGAAATCGAGTGAGCTTGAGTTGAATGCGTTTAGTAGCGTTGAACAGTTTTGTGAATTTCGGTGTACGAGCAGTGAGATTATGATGTCCGGCGTAAATGGTGATAGGAGTTTGGTGTTGAACAGCGGTGGGGCCAGGGTTAGTTTCAACATCCATGTAGATTGTAAGAGAGAATATGTAGGCCAGCATAGCGAGGGAAAACAGGATTGTAGGAAGTTTTTTAGGTAGGTAAATGTTCCTGGAGGTGTGGTTTGTTGTACGGCAAGAGGTAGAGACGTTGGTAGGAACGAAAGAGCCAATACGAACTCTCCATGAAGCGATATCAATGCCCATGATTTCTTGAAGAAAATAGCAGGAATAATCGGATCTGTATAGACCTACGGTCAAAATCGTATGAAGATAAACTTGAAAATTGCAAAGAACCGTGGACGAAAATCCTGCTGGTTGCTACGTTGGATCTAAGTCAGATCTAATCAGCCAAAATGAAAATGAATACGAAGTCCAAGGACTACGGCAAAGCTGACACAACGTAGGATTTTATATTGAATATTTCATAAGAAATGAACCAGATCGACTGATGAAGCCACTACTATCTTGCATATTTTGAGCTTATTGTCTTTTTAAACATGCTAAATAGCTACAATAAGATAGTATAAGAAAAATCAAATAACAAAATACTAATATTGCTTGGTTTCCATGGCAACCGCTCGTTAAAATTAAACACAACACATAAAATCAATGACTTTCCCAGCAAATTTGATAAGTTGTATTTAATATTCATTCCGTACTACTCTAAGGGGCAAGTGCTATCATACATTTTTTAACTCCATACGGCTCTGCTACATTTCACATATAATAGCAACGTTGAAAGAGCAACTTTAAAGCTTTGATCAATTCATGAACTGACGTCATCAGCATCAAAAATATCCCAATATTATTAAAATTTAAAACAAAATGTTGTTTTGTGTACCTCTTAGTACGAATATGCATTTGAAAGGTGCCAGTTACATCAAGAATGATAACGAAAGAGACTTAGAATGGCAAACTAATGTTTTCGTTTGGTTTCCATGGCAACGCGTTGTATAATTGCACATTATATGCCTATAGCTCCTAAATAACTGGTACTTTTTCACCATTCTATTTAGTATTTTACAGGTAACTCTACCACTGAAATGATAACAGTTATATAACGGAATGCGTTATATTATACATGTATCTACTCTCTTAATCGTCTTAATCTTCGTCGTCAGAGTCATCTGTAAGTGAATCCTCGGTAGATTCAGGCTCACGCCGGTTTGTACAGTCTTGTAGCTTACACAAGTCAGTGCACTGCAGACCGTGGGCAAGACAGGTACAGCTCGGCAACTTGCAGATTCTCTTGCATTGGCAGGATAGGAGCTCAAGTACAGCCTTGGGTGCCGGTTCCCCACTCATCCAGTCAATGCTTAACTTGCCATCCTCTGGACTCCATCCAGATCCAACGAGCGAAGGGACCTGAGTACAGCCCTGAAGACTTCTGCGCCATATTGCTGTCTGATAGTTTGAACTAGCGGAATGCTTTCGCAGAGTGTCCTCGCATGGTGGAAGCTGGTTCGATAGCGCAGCTCGTTAACATCCTTGGTCCCCGGGTGTGAGGAGTACATCATAAAGGTGAACTCTTGAAGCCTCGTGAATAGCTCATCAAAATTTCGCTTCACCAGCTTTAATGCAGTTAGCGTCACGTCAGTGCCTTTTCTGGAAAAGGAAAACTATCACACCCAGTGAAAGCATGCAATCTTGGAAGACATTTACATAGCTCCGAACCATGAGGTTGGACAACAGTTGTAATGTTGATGTACCTTGTACGAGTCTGTGTACCACATTTTAAATACATAGTAGATGGAACAAAGCACTTGAAAGCAAGACAGAGTACAAAAACTCGGGGGAGGGGGGGTTCTTCAAGGTAAATAGGGTAGGGGTGACCGTCGGAAAAACTCGAAAAATACCCTAAAAATAACAAACCGTGAAACATTTCCCACCCTAAAATATGCCTCATGGTCTAAAAATCACCCTAAAAATGGATTTCGCTTGACCAACCCCTAAAAATACCGGATCGCCGATTTCAAACCCTAAAAAATACGACGATCACACCCCTACAAGCCGAATATAGGAAGAACCCCCCCGGGACAAAAACATTGGTTATCTTCTGATGATATCACAACGGCGCTGTAGCCATTACCAGTGCTATACATGAGAGGCGTGAAGCAGAAGTCTGGTGTCCGCTTCCTCTTGCGTATGCTGAAGATCTTCTTATACTTAAGTTCTTCACTGAGGGTAACGACACCGTCTGCTGAAATCTCAACATAATTTTCCTCGGTCGTGGTGTAAAGCGTTTTTCCTACTAGCCTTCATCTGAACCTCTCATTCTGCCATTCTTCGGTGACAAATCTAACGAATTGCTTCTTATTTTGAGGGTTTGAAAAAAAACTTCCTGTACTCTATTATCTGGTTGTATATTTCTGTATTCGTTTCTGTCTCACCTCCTCTCTTCTCTCTTTCCATATTCTTGATCAATGTCTCTCGATAAACATCAAAGACAACATCTATCCGGTTACTTGTTGCTCCTTGCAAGACCATAGCCATCAATGCATCTGCCATTTCAGAAAACGTCTTCTGGTCTCCTTTGAGCCTTTGGGCCATTTCACCAATGCTGCATGTCGATGGTTGTGGCATAACTTCAACTGCTGGGACATCCTTCTGGAGTTCGTTCGCTAGTGTAGACTTGTTAGTCTTCTTATCTTGTCGTGAAATTTTACTTTCGCTGGATTCGACTCTATCCTTTGCTTGCTAAAGGAACGGTACGCTCTTTCGCCAATATCTTTGGCCTGAAGTAGATCACGTTCAATCTGTTCGGTGGCCACCCTGCCTGTGGATTAGCCTGGTTTTCAGACGGTACGAGGTCGTCCTCTCACTTCCGGGGAGGAAGTGAGCGGACAACCTCGTACCGTCTGAAAATCAGGCTACCTGTGGATAAGCAAACAAGATCTTGTTCGATTTCAAATGGATTTATCCAGCTATCCAACGTTGACAGTAATACTGCACATCTGCTTCATCTCTGGAGATCCGGCTCTTCTGGAGATCATCGTGCTGACAGCTTGATTTGTTCAGATGAAGCATGTCCTTTAAATTCCTCAAGAAAATGCTTCTATATTCCGCTACTATAGTGCCTCGGGGTGTGCGTGTATTTATTTACCGTTTTCTCGCATGCTTGGTCTACAGGTATTTTTCCAAAAGGTTACCTTTCCCTATCTGCACAGCAAATCAATTAACCTGCAGACTTCAAATAGTCGAGAACATCGGGGTGTTCGTCTCCGATATGGGCCATTTATGATATATACGACGAAGTTATGTGACCATTTCAGCCCAATTCTAATATTCTAATGTCCTGAAAGACATGGTTAACAAAACTACACAGCAGGTATTGCCATGCAGCAAGCAAAATTTAAGAGTGGTCATGAGAGTGACACAGAGGAGTCCATGATACATATTTTTGTTGAGTGTTCTCATTCAGCTACTTGAATACAGTTCATGAATCGATCCGAGTTCTGGAGTTGTATATTGTTCATAATTTTAAGAACTCCTGAACTGACTCTGCAGCTTCTCTATAAATACAGCAGTTGCAGCTGAGCAGGTCTCTCAAGCAAGCTTTGTCAGTTAATTAGAGAGGTGAATATAGCAAGGACTTCCACTCCAGGTGAATCAGTTAGAATATGGATATGTGAAGAATATAGCTATGAAGTATTCATTAATTGTTCGTTCCCGATTAAAATAACATGCAAATCCACTGTTGAAACCACATGAAGCCCTGTAAGTCTTCTTAAAGGATGGTTTGGGTCGTATTTATTTTAGCCAGTATGAGGGGAAGTGATAGTTATTTTTTCTTCTGTTAAGTAGGGGGGGGGAGGGGCGGGGCGGGTGGTGAAGCATTATTTTTAACCATCTCTTTCCCATACCCCCTCCTGCTAATTATTGCACAGTCCCTTACTAAAAAACATCCATTTACTGTTCAATTTATTTTAAAGACACTTCCGATAACTCATAAACCTTTGGTTAGGAATATATTTTTTATTAAAATATCAAAAATCCGATATAAAAACCCGACAAACACAATTCAAAACATACCTGAGACATTGTCTGCCATCTTGAATTACCCATAATGCATTGCAAATTTTGGTGAAGGTCATTTTGTAGTAAAACAATGTAAAAATGGTATTTTTGAAAAAAAATTGACTTAGGTAAACAGAAAAGGTGTTTTCTCTTTGTGTTTCTTTTAGATGGCGTTGAAAAATTATCATTAATGTTTTTTTCAGGCATTCTTCCTGGTAGCCTCGTTTTCATGCTGGGATGCCATTTTTCATTTTTTTTAAATATAACATAAAGCTGCCCATTCAAAACCGCTATCATCAAAATTACAACACACCTTGGACTACTCTTCAAAATGACACCAGTCACAATTTGTCCCTCGAAGTGGTAAGAAAATCTGGTCTGGCCCATGGACTAATATATTGTGCATATTTTTGGGTCACATGACCAGGGTGTACCAGTGGTACTTTCGACGCCATCTTTGATTAGGCGCGTAAAGACCCCTGGGAACGAGGTTGGACCTGCGCATGCTCGCAATCTATTGACCTGCGCTCGCGCAGCAATCTATTGACCTGCGCACGCGCAGCAATCTATTGACCTGCGCACGCGCACAATCTATTGACCTGCGCATGCGCAGCAATCTATTGACCTGCGCACGCGCAGCAATCTATTGACCTGCGCACGCGCAGCAATCTATTGACCTGCGCACGCGCAGCAATCTATTGACCGGCGCACGCGCAGCAATCTATTGACCTGCGCCCGCGCAGCAATCTATTGAACTGCGC
The DNA here is from genome assembly GCA_030867875.1 of Actinernus sp. WN-2022. Lineage (NCBI taxonomy): Eukaryota > Metazoa > Cnidaria > Anthozoa > Actiniaria > Actinernidae > Actinernus > Actinernus sp. WN-2022. The sequence continues at coordinate 91,301,208 of JAOWCC010001634.1, forward strand.
CCGCGCAGCAATCTATTGACCTGCGCACGCGCAGCAATCTATTGACCTGCGCCAACCTCGTTACCAGGGGTCTTTGCGCGCCTAATCCAAGATGGCGTCGAAAGTACCCCTGGTACAGGCTGGTGGGATTCTGCCACTGATTGGCTAGACGTTTCGCGCGCGCTCATTGGAGAATTTCGAATAGCGCGTGCATTTTTGATTTGAAAAATAAACTGGCGATGTCGTCTTTCGCATTGCGCGTTCAAAATTCGTTGAAAATAACTACAAATTCGTCAGAACTTAGCGTTTTTGCCTTTTTTAATACTCACTTCGCAACTGGGTACAAGTAGAACAATGTACGGTTGGCATTCATTGGGTTCACACTTCAACCGCTAACCATTCTTCAGCGATGATGAATCCAAGATGGCGGATGTTCTTCAAAATATGCCCATATAGTCCATGGGCCAAAACCCAAAAAAATGGATTTTCTTACCACTCAGAGGGACAAAGGCTATCATACATTTTTGAAAACCTCCACTCCTCTACTTCATTTTGGTATATGATAGCAATGTCAAATGAGCAGCTTTAATGCTAAAATCACGTGATTAAGTGACGTCATCACTGTCATAAGAAATGAACCAGATCGACTGATGAAGCCACTACTATCTTGCATATTTTGAGCTTATTGTCTTTTTAAACATGCTAAATAGCTACAATAAGATAGTATAAGAAAAATCAAATAACAAAATACTAATATTGCTTGGTTTCCATGGCAACCGCTCGGTAAAATTAAACACAACACATAAAATCAATGACTTTCCCAGCAAATTTGATAAGTTGTATTTAATATTCATTCCGTACTACTCTAAGGGGCAAGTGCTATCATACATTTTTTAACTCCATACGGCTCTGCTACATTTCACATATAATAGCAACGTTGAAAGAGCAACTTTAAAGCTTTGATCAATTCATGAACTGACGTCATCAGCATCAAAAATATCCCAATATTATTAAAATTTAAAACAAAATGATGTTTTGTGTACCTCTTAGTACGAATATGCATTTGAAAGGTGCCAGTTACATCAAGAATGATAACGAAAGAGACTTAGAATGGCAAACTAATGTTTTCGTTTGGTTTCCATGGCAACGCGTTGTATAATTGCACATTATATGCCTATAGCTCCTAAATAACTGGTACTTTTTTCACCATTCTATTTAGTATTTTACAGGTAACTCTACCACTGAAATGATAACAGTTATATAACGGAATGCGTTATATTATACATGTATCTACTCTCTTAATCGTCTTAATCTTCGTCGTCAGAGTCATCTGTAAGTGAATCCTCGGTAGATTCAGGCTCACGCCGGTTTGTACAGTCTTGTAGCTTACACAAGTCAGTGCACTGCAGACCGTGGGCAAGACAGGTACAGCTCGGCAACTTGCAGATTCTCTTGCATTGGCAGGATAGGAGCTCAAGTACAGCCTTGGGTGCCGGTTCCCCACTCATCCAGTCAATGCTTAACTTGCCATCCTCTGGACTCCATCCAGATCCAACGAGCGAAGGGACCTGAGTACAGCCCTGAAGACTTCTGCGCCATATTGCTGTCTGATAGTTTGAACTAGCGGAATGCTTTCGCAGAGTGTCCTCGCATGGTGGAAGCTGGTTCGATAGCGCAGCTCGTTAACATCCTTGGTCCCAGGGTGTGAGGAGTACATCATAAAGGTGAACTCTTGAAGCCTCGTGAATAGCTCATCAAAATTTCGCTTCACCAGCTTTAATGCAGTTAGCGTCACGTCAGTGCCTTTTCTGGAAAAGGAAAACTATCACACCCAGTGAAAGCATGCAATCTTGGAAGACATTTACATAGCTCCGAACCATGAGGTTGGACAACAGTTGTAATGTTGATGTACCTTGTACGAGTCTGTGTACCACATTTTAAATACATAGTAGATGGAACAAAGCACTTGAAAGCAAGACAGAGTACAAAAACTCGGGGGAGGGGGGGTTCTTCAAGGTAAAAAGGGTAGGGGTGACCGTCGGAAAAACTCGAAAAATACCCTAAAAATAACAAACCGTGAAACATTTCCCACCCTAAAATATGCCTCATGGTCTAAAAGTCACCCTAAAAATGTATTTCGCTTGACCAACCCCTAAAAATACCGGATCGCCGATTTCAAACCCTAAAAAATACGACGATCACACCCCTACAAGCCGAATATAGGAAGAACCCCCCCGGGACAAAAACATTGGTTATCTTCTGATGATATCACAACGGCGCTGTAGCCATTACCAGTGCTATACATGAGAGGCGTGAAGCAGAAGTCTGGTGTCCGCTTCCTCTTGCGTATGCTGAAGATCTTCTTATACTTAAGTTCTTCACTGAGGGTAACGACACCGTCTGCTGAAATCTCAACATAATTTCCCTCGGTCGTGGTGTAAAGCGTTTTTCCTACTAGCCTTCATCTGAACCTCTCATTCTGCCATTCTTCGGTGACAAATCTAACGAATTGCTTCTTATTTTGAGGGTTTGAAAAAAAACTTCCTGTACTCTATTATCTGGTTGTATATTTCTGTATTCGTTTCTGTCTCACCTCCTCTCTTCTCTCTTTCCATATTCTTGATCAATGTCTCTCGATAAACATCAAAGACAACATCTATCCGGTTACTTGTTGCTCCTTGCAAGACCATAGCCATCAATGCATCTGCCATTTCAGAAAACGTCTTCTGGTCTCCTTTGAGCCTTTGGGCCATTTCACCAATGCTGCATGTCGATGGTTGTGGCATAACTTCAACTGCTGGGACATCCTTCTGGAGTTCGTTCGCTAGTGTAGACTTGTTAGTCTTCTCATCTTGTCGTGAAATTTTACTTTCGCTGGATTCGACTCTATCCTTTGCTTGCTAAAGGAACGGTACGCTCTTTCGCCAATATCTTTGGCCTGAAGTAGATCACGTTCAATCTGTTCGGTGGCCACCCTGCCTGTGGATTAGCCTGGTTTTCAGACGGTACGAGGTCGTCCTCTCACTTCCGGGGATGAAGTGAGCGGACAACCTCGTACCGTCTGAAAATCAGGCTACCTGTGGATAAGCAAACAAGATCTTGTTCGATTTCAAATGGATTTATCCAGCTATCCAACGTTGACAGTAATACTGCACATCTGCTTCATCTCTGGAGATCCGGCTCTTCTGGAGATCATCGTGCTGACAGCTTGATTTGTTCAGATGAAGCATGTCCTTTAAATTCCTCAAGAAAATGCTTCTATATTCCGCTACTATAGTGCCTCGGGGTTTGCGTGTATTTATTTACCGTTTTCTCGCATGCTTGGTCTACAGGTATTTTTCCAAAAGGTTACCTTTCCCTATCTGCACAGCAAATCAATTAACCTGCAGACTTCAAATAGTCGAGAACATCGGGGTGTTCGTCTCCGATATGGGCCATTTATGATATATACGACGAAGTTATGTGACCATTTCAGCCCAATTCTAATATTCTAATGTCCTGAAAGACATGGTTAACAAAACTACACAGCAGGTATTGCCATGCAGCAAGCAAAATTTAAGAGTGGTCATGAGAGTGACACAGAGGAGTCCATGATACATATTTTTGTTGAGTGTTCTCATTCAGCTACTTGAATACAGTTCATGAATCGATCCGAGTTCTGGAGTTGTATATTGTTCATAATTTTAAGAACTCCTGAACTGACTCTGCAGCTTCTCTATAAATACAGCAGTTGCAGCTGAGCAGGTCTCTCAAGCAAGCTTTGTCAGTTAATTAGAGAGGTGAATATAGCAAGGACTTCCACTCCAGGTGAATCAGTTAGAATATGGATATGTGAAGAATATAGCTATGAAGTATTCATTAATTGTTCGTTCCCGATTAAAATAACATGCAAATCCACTGTTGAAACCACATGAAGCCCTGTAAGTCTTCTTAAAGGATGGTTTGGGTCGTATTTATTTTAGCCAGTATGAGGGGAAGTGATAGTTATTTTTTCTTCTGTTAAGTAGGGGGGGGGGAGGGGCGGGGCGGGTGGTGAAGCATTATTTTTAACCATCTCTTTCCCATACCCCCTCCTGCTAATTATTGCACAGTCCCTTACTAAAAAACATCCATTTACTGTTCAATTTATTTTAAAGACACTTCCGATAACTCATAAACCTTTGGTTAGGAATATATTTTTTATTAAAATATCAAAAATCCGATATAAAAACCCGACAAACACAATTCAAAACATACCTGAGACATTGTCTGCCATCTTGAATTACCCATAATGCATTGCAAATTTTGGTGAAGGTCATTTTGTAGTAAAACAATGTAAAAATGGTATTTTTGAAAAAAAATTGACTTAGGTAAACAGAAAAGGTGTTTTCTCTTTGTGTTTCTTTTAGATGGCGTTGAAAAATTATCATTAATGGTTTTTTCAGGCATTCTTCCTGGTAGCCTCGTTTTCATGCTGGGATGCCATTTTTCAATTTTTTTAAATATAACATAAAGCTGCCCATTCAAAACTGCTATCATCAAAATTACAACACACCTTGGACTACTCTTCAAAATGACACCAGTCACAATTTGTCCCTCGAAGTGGTAAGAAAATCTGGTCTGGCCCATGGACTAATATATTGTGCATATTTTTGGGTCACATGACCAGCGTGTACCAGTGGTACTTTCGACGCCATCTTTGATTAGACGCGTAAAGACCCCTGGGAACGAGGTTGGACCTGCGCATGCTCGCAATCTATTGACCTGCGCACGCGCAGCAATCTATTGACCTGCGCACGCGCAGCAATCTATTGACCTGCGCACGCGCACAATCTATTGACCTGCGCACGCGCAGCAATCTATTGACCTGCGCACGCGCAGCAATCTATTGACCTGCGCACGCGCAGCAATCTATTGACCTGCGCACGCGCAGCAATCTATTGACCTGCGCACGCGCAGCAATCTATTGACCTGCGCACGCGCAGCAATCTATTGACCTGCGCACGCGCAGCAATCTATTGACCTGCGCACGCGAAGCAATCTATTGACCTGCGCACGCGTAGCAATCTATTGACCTGCGCACGCGCAGCAATCTATTGACCTGCGCACGCGCAGCAATCTATTGACCTGCGCACGCGCAGCAATCTATTGACCTGCGCAAGCGCAGCAATCTATTGACCTGCGCATGCGCAGCAATCTATTGACCTGCGCACGCGCAGCAATCTATTGACCTGCGCACGCGCAGCAATCTATTGACCTGCGCACGCGCAGCAATCTATTGAACTGCGCACGCGCAGCAATCTATTGAACTGCGCACGCGCAGCAATCTATTGAGCTGCGCACGCGCAGCAATCTATTGACCTGCGCACGCGCAGCAATCTATTGACCTGCGCACGCGCAGCAATCTATTGAACTGCGCACGCGCAGCAATCTATTGAACTGCGCACGCGCAGCAATCTATTGAACTGCGCACGCGCAGCAATCTATTGAACTGCGCACGCGCAGCAATCTATTGACCTGCGCCAACCTCGTTCCCAGGGGTCTTTGCGCGCCTAATCCAAGATGGCGTCGAAAGTACCCCTGGTACAGGCTGGTGGGATTCTGCCACTGATTGGCTAGACGTTTCGCGCGCGCTCATTGGAGAATTTCGAATAGCGCGTGCATTTTTGATTTGAAAAATAAACTGGCGATGTCGTCTTTCGCATTGCGCGTTCAAAATTCGTTGAAAATAACTACAAATTCATCAGAACTTAGCGTTTTTGCCTTTTTTAATACTCACTTCGCAACTGGGTACAAGTAGAACAATGTACGGTTGGCATTCATTGGGTTCACACTTCAACCGCTAACCATTCTTCAGCGATGATGAATCCAAGATGGCGGATGTTCTTCAAAATATGCCCATATAGTCCATGGGCCAAGACCCCAAAAAATGGATTTTCTTACCACTCAGAGGAACAAAGGCTATCATACATTTTTGAAAACCTCCACTCCTCTACTTCATTTTGGTATATGATAGCAATGTCAAATGAGCAGCTTTAATGCTAAAATCACGTGATTAAGTGACGTCATCACTGTCATAAGAAATGAACCAGATCGACTGATGAAGCCACTACTATCTTGCATATTTTGAGCTTATTGTCTTTTTAAACATGCTAAATAGCTACAATAAGATAGTATAAGAAAAATCAAATAACAAAATACTAATATTGCTTGGTTTCCATGGCAACCGCTCGTTAAAATTAAACACAACACATAAAATCAATGACTTTCCCAGCAAATTTGATAAGTTGTATTTAATATTCATTCCGTACTACTCTAAGGGGCAAGTGCTATCATACATTTTTTAACTCCATACGGCTCTGCTTCATTTCACATATAATAGCAACGTTGAAAGAGCAACTTTAAAGCTTTGATCAATTCATGAACTGACGTCATCAGCATCAAAAATATCCCAATATTATTAAAATTTAAAACAAAATGTTGTTTTGTGTACCTCCTAGTACGAATATGCATTTGAAAGGTGCCAGTTACATCAAGAATGATAACGAAAGAGACTTAGAATGGCAAACTAATGTTTTCGTTTGGTTTCCATGGCAACGCGTTGTATAATTGCACATTATATGCCTATAGCTCCTAAATAACTGGTACTTTTTTCACCATTCTATTTAGTATTTTACAGGTAACTCTACCACTGAAATGATAACAGTTATATAACGGAATGCGTTATATTATACATGTATCTACTCTCTTAATCGTCTTAATCTTCGTCGTCAGAGTCATCTGTAAGTGAATCCTCGGTAGATTCAGGCTCACGCCGGTTTGTACAGTCTTGTAGCTTACACAAGTCAGTGCACTGCAGACCGTGGGCAAGACAGGTACAGCTCGGCAACTTGCAGATTCTCTTGCATTGGCAGGATAGGAGCTCAAGTACAGCCTTGGGTGCCGGTTCCCCACTCATCCAGTCAATGCTTAACTTGCCATCCTCTGGACTCCATCCAGATCCAACGAGCGAAGGGACCTGAGTACAGCCCTGAAGACTTCTGCGCCATATTGCTGTCTGATAGTTTGAACTAGCGGAATGCTTTCGCAGAGTGTCCTCGCATGGTGGAAACTGGTTCGATAGCGCAGCTCGTTAACATCCTTGGTCCCCGGGTGTGAGGAGTACATCATAAAGGTGAACTCTTGAAGCCTCGTGAATAGCTCATCAAAATTTCGCTTCACCAGCTTTAATGCAGTTAGCGTCACGTCAGTGCCTTTTCTGGAAAAGGAAAACTATCACACCCAGTGAAAGCATGCAATCTTGGAAGACATTTACATAGCTCCGAACCATGAGGTTGGACAACAGTTGTAATGTTGATGTACCTTGTACGAGTCTGTGTACCACATTTTAAATACATAGTAGATGGAACAAAGCACTTGAAAGCAAGACAGAGTACAAAAACTCGGGGGAGGGGGGGTTCTTCAAGGTAAATAGGGTAGGGGTGACCGTCGGAAAAACTCGAAAAATACCCTAAAAATAACAAACCGTGAAACATTTCCCACCCTAAAATATGCCTCATGGTCTAAAAATCACCCTAAAAATGGATTTCGCTTGACCAACCCCTAAAAATACCGGATCGCCGATTTCAAACCCTAAAAAATACGACGATCACACCCCTACAAGCCGAATATAGGAAGAACCCCCCCGGGACAAAAACATTGGTTATCTTCTGATGATATCACAACGGCGCTGTAGCCATTACCAGTGCTATACATGAGAGGCGTGAAGCAGAAGTCTGGTGTCCGCTTCCTCTTGCGTATGCTGAAGATCTTCTTATACTTAAGTTCTTCACTGAGGGTAACGACACCGTCTGCTGAAATCTCAACATAATTTCCCTCGGTCGTGGTGTAAAGCGTTTTTCCTACTAGCCTTCATCTGAACCTCTCATTCTGCCATTCTTCGGTGACAAATCTAACGAATTGCTTCTTATTTTGAGGGTTTGAAAAAAAACTTCCTGTACTCTATTATCTGGTTGTATATTTCTGTATTCGTTTCTGTCTCACCTCCTCTCTTCTCTCTTTCCATATTCTTGATCAATGTCTCTCGATAAACATCAAAGACAACATCTATCCGGTTACTTGTTGCTCCTTGCAAGACCATAGCCATCAATGCATCTGCCATTTCAGAAAACGTCTTCTGGTCTCCTTTGAGCCTTTGGGCCATTTCACCAATGCTGCATGTCGATGGTTGTGGCATAACTTCAACTGCTGGGACATCCTTCTGGAGTTCGTTCGCTAGTGTAGACTTGTTAGTCTTCTTATCTTGTCGTGAAATTTTACCTTCGCTGGATTCGACTCTATCCTTTGCTTGCTAAAGGAACGGTACGCTCTTTCGCCAATATCTTTGGCCTGAAGTAGATCACGTTCAATCTGTTCGGTGGCCACCCTGCCTGTGGATTAGCCTGGTTTTCAGACGGTACGAGGTCGTCCTCTCACTTCCGGGGAGGAAGTGAGCGGACAACCTCGTACCGTCTGAAAATCAGGCTACCTGTGGATAAGCAAACAAGATCTTGTTCGATTTCAAATGGATTTATCCAGCTATCCAACGTTGACAGTAATAATAATAATAATAATATGTAGATTTATATAGCGCTATATTCCTATAGTTCAAAGCGCTTCACATTCAATATAAAATAGAAATAATAAAATAAAATAAAAATAACATTAAATAAATAATAAAAATAACTAAAGTTCATACAAACGCTTGCTTAAAAAGAAATGTTTTTACATTAGACTTAAAATGTGAAAGTGAGCATGACCGCTTTTCCCCCATAGGAAGCGAGTTCCAAAGAGTAGGAGCTGTAATTTGAAACGCGCGGCTTCCATACGTCTTTAGGCGGTAGCATGGTACTTTAAGAAGATGCTTATTCGAGGAGCGAAGAGTTCTTACAGGTACATATTTATCAAGGAGGTCAGAAATATAATGAGGTGCCATGCCGTTAAGAGCCTTGTAGGTCAGCAGAAGTATTTTATAGGAGATTCGTTCTTTAACTGGTAGCCAGTGAAGTTGCTTCAAAATTGGCGTTATCCTATCAAACTTTCGGGTGCGTGTGACCAGGCGCGCTGCAGCATTTTGCACTCTCTGTAGTTTATCTATCAGATAAGTAGGAAGTCCTGTAAGCAATGAATTACAGTTGTCCAGTTTAGAAGATATAAAAGCATGCACTAGTGTCTCGGTATCCTTCTGGGAAAGGCAGTTCCTAATCTTAGCTATATTGCGGATATGATAAAAAGCTATTTTACACACATTTTGAACTTGTTGCTCTAAATTCATGGATTGGTCGAATATTACTCCTATATTCCTGGCTGAAGTTGATGGAGATATGATTGCATCAGCGACATTAACAACTTGTATTTGCGGGCGCGGGCGATGTTGAGCACTTAGCACAAGGAGTTCCGTTTTTCCTCTATTCAGCTTTAATTTGTTACATAGCATCCAAGCATCAATGTCTCGAGCACAGGCCTCGATTTTGGAGACTGCAGCTGCGGTTTC